>OX387425.1:26963975-29363975 GCA_947563755.1 Lochmaea crataegi | reverse complement strand
TTGCATAAAAATCAACTAAAAGTGGAGCACGATACACTGCACTGCACATATGTAACATGTGGCTAAAGTAACGCTAACGTGGATTTAAAATTTCCGGAAATATTACACTGGGCCATCTATACCGTTAGGCAATCTCTCCCGGAATTACCCTATGTGATACAACTTTACCTAGTGTTTGACTTGAAAGTGCTTATTATTATTCTCACAAATATCTCCCCCTATCCGCATCACAAAGAAACGGTAGATGGATTAAAAATCCACTTTATCCTTTTCTGAATATATCTCAATTTCTTTCCAATTTGTCCCATTGTCTGAATAAACTGCCGACGTAATCTTTGCAATCGTATTTAGCATAATAATCCTCCATTTAAAAAGTATCCGCTGTCTGGAGACGCTCTTAATTTTGATGAGATTAAATTTTGCAAAATCATAAATGAAATCTCCGTTCTACAATTGAATTTAAATTTTTTTGTCAAAATTGTTTGAATCTAAAGCGTCAGTATAAGGACGTACTGTATTCATTATACATAATAAGACAAAGGAAATTCATTATACGCTTTGTAGAAAAAAGTAATAGTGGATTGAAAAACCAGTGACCTACTACAGTAACAAAACCACGAAAGCAGGAATTACAGTGTAGAAGATAAGAAGCGATAATTTGGTGGTATCTGTCGTCTTTGACTTTAGGTGCGACCTCAACATTATTTGAAAAGTTTATAACTTGCTGAATATATTTGAAGCTCGAAGAGTTAATCCTATAAAAATTCATCAATTCTAGTCTCTCGAATCGTTATTGCAACTTCGTAAGAATAACTTTAATCGTTACACCCGTTACAGGGTATTCCATTAGTAGATGTATAATCTGTAGTCTGTATACTATTTTGTTTTCGAAAGAATAATCTAAAAATGTAATATACCTGTTGTCCAATTTTAAAAATTTATTGTTGCGTCACGTGGCTGCAAATAAAAGGAGAAACGGAAGTTATTTCATAATAAATAAAAGCATAAATTTCAACTGTTTAAAGCCGCCAAATCATACTCGTCATGCGAACAGTTTACCAGATATTGGACTTTCAAGACGTCGTGGGATACCCTGTATACGAGAGTCTTCCAAATCAGGAACTTTATACTTCGTTAGGTATTTAATCAAGAAGAAGATCTAAACTTGTACTCACAAGATTTCGATCTATTCATTCATTCGTTTGGGTTATGCTCAACAGCACAGGCTCTTGAACTGAATCTTTGTATCATTTCCATTACCTACTTCCATTCCAAAAGCTTTGTGTCCTCTATATAGGCCACTATAGTTTGACTGGAGGGATTTTCAGTAGTTGTAATGGTTGTATTAATTCCTATCTAGTTCTGTCGTCTAAGTACTTGTAAGTCCCAGTGCTATGGTTTGTTTTGGAACCATCGGTGACCCAGATGATTTCTCCAGAATTACCTGGGTGCTCCACCTGTTCCCTAGAATGGATGATGATGTTCAGTCGCTCAGTGAACATATTCTCTGGTGTCATGCTATCGAAACTCATGTGAAATATGTTTTCATCTAGTATTGTCCCAGTTGTATCAGTGTGTCTTTCTCGAACATTGTTCGGGGACCATAATTCTCCCGATTTCAGCCTAAGAATTGTCTTAATTGCCATTGACAATTTTTCGAAAATTTTGACCATTTTAGACAATTTTTCCAAATTTTAACAATTATTGACCATTTTTGACAGGTTCTGATAATTATTGACCATTTTTGACCATTTTTCAAAAATTTTGACCACTTTTCAAAAATTTTGACAATTTTTAACAATTATTGACCATTTTTGACAGTTTTTTATAATTATTGACCATTTTTTCAAAATTTTAACAATTTTTGACCATTTTTCAAAATTTTAACAATTATTAACCATTTTTGAGAGTTTCTGACAATTATTGACCATTTTTTAAAATATTTAACAATTTTTGACAGATTCTGACAATTATTGACCATTTTTGACCATTTTTCAAAAATTTTGACCATTTTTCAAAAATTTTGACAATTTTTAACAATTATTGACCATTTTTGAGTCTTTTATAATTATTGACCACTTTTTCAAAATTTTGACAATTTTGACCATTTCTCAAAATTTTAACGCAGAGTTGGTTATATGGTATCGCTCGTTATTTCAATGCGTCTCTCTGCACTGAACGTACACTATGGCCTGTGTCTCTCTCTCTCTCTCTCTTTCTAATGAGTCATCGCGTGACGAACGCTTTTTCGTAACATCACACGTTTCACGAGTTCACCAGCCCAAAAGTCCTATGTCGTGCAATAAGAAGCAAGCTTCAAAAATTATGGGGACCATTTTTGTAGATAATGAACTACTCTTCATTTTTCTTCTATATAAAAATTCTCGAAATGCCATATTTTAGGAGCCATTGGCGGAAAACCAATTTTTGAAACTTTGGGGCCGGGAATACCCCCAAAATGGCGATTAGGTTTGTGGAATTTCTGGATGTTCAATTACTAGTAAAACCCCACCCTTCACGGAAAATTCATGGACCGGCAGGATTTTTGTAGACTTTGCCTACTTTTCATCATTCATTTACTGGACTATTAATGATTTAATAGATTCCTTTTGAAGCTACAAGCAAAACTAGAACAAAACAGTAGTCGAAAAGTATATTAATAATTTAAACTAGAATAGAAGATCAAAAGAATACTTTAAGTAATATTTCAACACCTTACACAGTTTTTCAAACCATTCCTATTCTAAATAGATGCGAGGCATGTTTTAAACAACAAAAACAACAATTTGAGGTTGTGTACTTTTTAAATTTTATTTGTCATTAGTACAGTATCTACATATCCTCTAAAAGTCGTTGGACGATGTCCACAGTTGGTGCCAGAGGGAACAGATGTCTGTTAACCCTGGTAAAACTGTTATAATCCCCTCGGAAAAGGACATTTTTTTTTCGGGCCGAGATGGAAAACTCATGTTCGAATGGGTCCAGGACCCAAACAGTGTTGGACTCATCTCCAAGGAGATGCCTACCAACCAAACTCACCTCAAACTCGCCGTTACCCCCGCCTCGGAATCACTACCCTAGCATACTTCGAGACGGGCGGCGGTCCCTCGCACACACTCCACTCACATCGTCGTCTTCTCCCTAACTTCCACTCCCACCTCTCATGCCATATCGAGTCGTTCTCTCCCCCTGACCATGCTCTCTACTACGCCACCTACCTCCATCCATTCCTCCTCCCCCCTCAACATTATCTCCACCATATTCTCCCAATACACCACCTTCCCTAGTTTCCTCTCCAACTTCTTCAGCACTTCCTCATTCCTCAAGCATCTAAACACATGCCCCACATCATCCTCCACTCCATACCTGTCGCACACTCCAGTCTCTCTTTTTCCAATCTTGTGGAGGTACCCTACTCTCGACCCATGTCCAGTGAACACCTGTGTCAAGAAGTAGTTCACCTCCCCGAATTTCCGATCCATCCAATCTCTCCTATTCCCAATAGCTCCTTTTAGCGCGCCCTCATACTCCTCCCACCTTCTCTCCATTTCCTCCTCCATCCATTCCTGTACTTCCTCTCTGGTCGCACCCCTCCAGCGTTTATTTCGGGCTCTAGCCATCACGTCCAACGGGTAGGTCCTTGCCAGCACCGCTGCTGCCAGTCCACCCACTGTCCTGTACCCCTGCACTACCCTCAGCAATATACCTCTCTGCACCCGCAGGAGGGGCCTAACCCTCGCATTCACTCCCGATCTTTCATCCCACACCTCCGCACTGTACAGCACACTCTGCTCTGCCGTCCTACCAATGATCCCCCTCTTCCACTCTCCCGGCCCCTTCACATTACACATCAATCTCCCCAGCCATGCTGCCCTCACTTTCCCCTTCTCTGCCGCCTTCAACATGTGTGTTCGGAAGGATAACTGACTATCCAACCACACCCCTAGGTATTTCACACACTCCTCCATACGAATTCTCCTTCCCTTCACCATCACCCCCACTTCCCTCGTATTGCTCCGTCCCTTCACTAGCAACCCCACCGTCTTATCTTCCGCCACTTCTAGTCCGCACCGCTCTATCTTCTCCACAATCTTCCTACACATTATCTCCGCCTCTCCTTTTGCCGTACATACCAGACACACATCGTCCGCATACACCGTAATCTCACATCCCTCTTCACATACTATCCCACAAACCTCATCAAACACACACTTCCATAGCGTCGGTCCAAGAACCGAGCCCTGGGGCACTCCAGCCTCCGTATCATACCTCCTCCCTCTAGGTCTACTATCACACGTCCTGTCAGGTAGTCTTCCACCAGGTTAACCAAACCCTCCCCCACTCTTAGCCTCAGCAACGCGCTCAACACTGCCCGTTTGCTGACACTGTTGAACGCGTACCCGACGTCGAAGAACACGAGTAGGGCCAATTTCTTGTTCCTCCAGCTGCCCTCCCTAGCCCTTTCCACCAAGCCCATCACCCTGCCCAGCGCCGAGATGCATGATTTTCCCTTCGCAAACCCGTGCTGGTTTTCCCTAAAACCCCCATTCCTACCAACTTCCTCCTCAATTCTATCCTTTATCATCCCCTCCATCAATTTACCCATACCACACAGCAGTCTGATGGGCCTGTTGTCCCCCGCCCGCTTCCCCTCTCTACCCGCCTTCTTGAGTAGTATCACCCTAGCTACCTTCCATCCTTCTGGAAACTCTTCCTCCCTCAGCACCCTGTTGAAAAGCTCGCAGAAGTGCCTTTTCCCATTGTCATCCAATAGCCTCTTCATCATATCACCCCTCAGGCCATCTATCCCTGGGGCTTTCCTTACTTTAATGTTCCTTCCCCCCTCCTGTACTTCCCACTTCTCTACCGGCCTTATTCCCTTTATTTTCCCTACCCCCCTAGTATCTCGAATCCTGCCTCCAACTCCATTTTCTCCCCCTGTGAACAATTTGCCTATAACCTCCTTCTCCTAATCTTCCTCTAGCACTTTGTTCCTATTTCCACCCATCCTCTTCACCACTATCTCATATGCCTTTCTCCATGTATTGTTTTCCAGGTCCTTCATTAACTCTTCCCACTTCCCTCTTTTTTCCCTCTCCACCCTTCGCTCCAGTTTCTTCTTCTTCTCTTTGTATCCCCCTTTTCCCTCTATCCTTTCTCTTGCCCTCAACATCCGTCTTCTTTCTTTCTTACACTCCCTCCACAGTTCCTCTATTTCCTCATTCCACCAGTAATTAGCCCTCCGATCACGCCTATTGCCCCTCTTTCCCTCTCTTTTACAGCCCTGTATCACATTGTACAATCCATCCACATCATGTCCCCTTTCTATCTCCTCTTTTACTTTCTTCCTCATACTCTCTGCCTCGGCCTTCGTCCTCCATCCCCACTCTCCCGATAACTCCTTTCTCCCACCTTATATTAGGACATTGGAGGATCTTCCACCACTTTCCTACAATGGTGAGGTTATTTCATTTGCAGCGGAAATAAAATATTTGGGGATTATCCTAGATAAAAAAATTACATGGAACGCTCACTTGGAAAAAGTTATCCATAATGCCAGACTATCCTTGTGGACATGACTCAGGATCTGTGGAAAATCTTGGGGCTTGGGACCCATACAAATCCATTGGATATATGTGATGATTGTTAGACCAATGATCACATATGGAGCTATTGCTTGGTGGTCAAAAGCTCTACAGCAAACGGCCCAAAGCTCTCTGGCATTCAGAGACAGGCTTGTCTGGCATCAGTACCACACCGTCAGCAGCCATGGAAATCCTTCTAGACCTACCTCCTCTCCATATATTTCTGGAAAGGGAGGCTAGTTGGACAACATATAGAATTGCGCATATTTCTAAATATGAAAGCACTTAGCTCTTACCGTGTAACGTCGAAACTGGTTTTAGACTGCCAAAAAAGACTCTCCTCAATAGGAGAACTCATTAGAGTATCGCTGGTCTGGATCCCTGACCATGAGAAGGCGGACTCTCTTGCAAGAGAGGGTGCCGCACGCACGCGTTTTTATCCGACCAGAACCTTCAATTGGCATCGCGATAAGCTTTGCCAAACAAACACTAAATACCTGGACAGCAAGAAGAGCTTTAGACTCCTGGCATACCATGATTGGTTCATTGAAAGGCTTTTATACTTCCTTCGAAGAATGTCTCCAAACAAATGTTAGGCTATAGCAGACATGACCCACGTTGACTAATAGGCCTTTTAACAGGCCACTGTCATCTGAATCATAATATGCTAAGACTTGGACTGTCGGAAGATCCGACTTGTCTCTGTCTGGAAGATGATGAAACAGCAGAGCATATAATTTGTGCGGCTCGAATCAGGTATCTAATCGGCTTTGTTAAGAAGCTAAATTTGTTTGGTGAAATCTGGATAGGTATGAGCCACAATAGATTCTTACGAGTCGCAGAGGAGGGCCTTATAGACCCACCACAAACCTAACAGTATCTACAATTTAATTTAGAAAAATGAAACTATATTTTATAAGAGATTTTGTATCAAAGTGATACATTGCAATTATTTTTGTAAAGAGAAAAAAAATAAGCTTCGTGGTGATACTTCACTCCATCTAGGTTGCCATTTCAAGTAATTCAAGATGGCGGCCGAACGGAAAACGCTGTCGTCAAAAACATTTGACATTTGCTCTAAAATATGCAGAATAACCTCTCATTCATCGTCCCAGAATTTAACAATCCGTTTCAAAGATAATCCCTTGGTGCGCTCTCCTATATTTTCTACGTTATAACCGATACTTGAAAATTGTGTGAAAACTGTTAGTCAATTGATCTGCTTTAAAGTTTCGAAC
The DNA here is from genome assembly GCA_947563755.1 of Lochmaea crataegi. Taxonomy (NCBI): domain Eukaryota; kingdom Metazoa; phylum Arthropoda; class Insecta; order Coleoptera; family Chrysomelidae; genus Lochmaea; species Lochmaea crataegi. Next base: position 29,357,152 of record OX387425.1, on the reverse strand, counting down.
ATGACTTGTTTAGATTGAATTATGTTCTCCTTCACCAGACTGTACTTCCAGCTTTTGTAAGTTTCGAAAGTTTTCAGTTGTACTTGCTTTATTGATTCCTAGTAGTATCGGCACAGACACCGTATAAATAAAATATCGTAAGGACTATCTTATAATAGATGTGTGGTTGAATATTGGCTAACGGCCAACGTCTGCAATGGTTTCTCGTTGAAGGGTTGGTATTTGTCATCAATAGTTTAAACTTTATTGATTTTATTTTTGCAGTTGAAGGATTTGTATTAATTTTATTTTTCTCAAACTCGTTTTGAGGCAATGCGAATGTTTCATTCAGTGGCGGATAGTCAGCGTGGCAAGGTGAGGAGTGTCTTACAAAGAAAAATTAGTTATTTTGAAAATTTTTCTCTTATAGAATTACTTTTCTCCCGTTTGGCTCATATAATAAATACATGATGCCTAAAACTTCCCCAAAGAGCACTTAAAATCAATTAAACTGCTCCACAAAATTTAGGGAAGTTGACAAATATTGGATTTATGCTAAAAATTATTGACTGTTTCATTCACTATGGTTTTGTCTGTTATATATTGAATATTTACTTGCCTATATATTCCCACGACGTGACTTTAGTGCAACTCTATAGCTTGCGTGATATTAATCAAAGCGATCAACACCGGCCCATGAATTTATTACAGTCAAAGATCCCTGAAGGGACATACACTATATGGTAAATAAGCTCGTTATCTCTTCGTATATAATATATCAACTGTTCTTGAAAGTAATGCATTTTGCCAGCTTTCATGACAACTTTTTTGCTTTAACTCTATTTATGAACAGAGATTTTTCAGTCGGCAACATATTCATGCGTATTTTGTGACAGAGATTTTGTACATTCAACAACCTTTAGTTTGAAATATTTTTAACTTCCCGCTAAGAAAATCAATGAGTCTACTAATGATTTTCGAAAAATCGGGAAGGTATTGTTTTTACCCCGTTTTAAAAAAATCGAGGTTTCAACAAATCTCGACGTTCTGAAGCCCTAAGAAGCTTTCCTGACTATTTTTACGATGATGTCCGTACGTCTGTATGTATGTATGTGTGTGTGTTTGTGTGTGTATGTAAACCTCTTATAACTTCTGAACGGCTTTACCGATTTGATCGCAGTTCATTCGAAAAGGCTTCGCCAAACTTAGACTTCCTGTAAGTTGGAACCAATTCGGACCGGTAGATTTCGAGAAATTAAAAAAAAAGTTGGTTTTTTTTCAATTTTTCAAAATATCTCCGAATTGGCTGAACCGATCGACCTCAAAAACTAATCAGCTCTTAACCTTGAAAACCCGCATCGATCGCCACCAAGTGCATCAGAATCGGTTGATGCGTTCGTGAGATATCGTTGTCGAAAAAAATCGAAAAAAAGTGTTTTTTTGGATTAACTCCGAAATGTTTCATCAGATCAATTTTTTTGTTCAAAATTTTTCATAGAGCTCAAAAAACAACATCCATCGCCGCCAACCGCGTGAGAATCGGTTAATTCATTCAAAAGTTATAGCAGTTTGAAAATTAAAAAAATCGTGTTTCATCGAACTTTGATAAGACTTTTGAGCTCGAAGAGCTCAAAAGCATCGAATGGCTCTATCTTCTATCTTCCTTTATTTCAGAATTAAGACTTTTTGTGGCGAAATTGAATCATTGTTCATCCTTGGGTCTCTGAAATCTTTTAAACCTTGAACTAACTACCATTTTCCATGTTTTGTATGTGCACCATTACTTAGCAGCTGGGATACTATCCTTGTCTAGGCTAGAGATCTGCGAACTATCGCTTTCGCTCACATCCAGCCACTGAGCATGGTAAACGTGACCAATGGCTGTTGTCTATAAAGTGTAGACTCCGAGTATTTCATCCATAAATTGAACCTTAAAAGTTATAAATTTGAAAACAACTGACAGATTAAAACCGAAATAATAAAACACGTACGTTTCGTAACTATATTTACCTACTATCAATATGTCAATCATAACGATACTGAGTTTCGTAATGAGGTTCATTACAGCACTGGAACTTCATTATGACTCTGTTACTCCGTTACGACACTGGAACATAAACATAATCAGAGTTTATGATGAATTTATTGAAATTGACGTAATGTCAAATTTGAGCTTTTTAAAATCAAATAAAGAATTGAATATTTTTATTATCAATATCAGTTTTATATAAAATCAACATTGAACCTACTTGCTACAGAGAAATAAAAACTAAGCTTGTGGTTATGAAAATATACTATTCTTGTTCTATTAATGTTATTTTTTACTACTTGTACAGTATTACAATTATTAGAGAATTTTTGGAACCCTTAATTCGTTCTGTCGTTACGGTTAACGCTATTTGGAGCATGCGCAGAAGAATTTAAAGCTTTCGTTAACGTTAATTACGATAACGTATTCCGTTAACGTAATTTTTATTTCGATAGATGCAGGTTGCCAGATATATTCAAGTTAGTTTTCGTCTTTGATAGCATAATTATTTATTAAAGACCCTATTATCAAAATAAAACGAAAAATATCCTCTCATTGGTATTTTTCGAACCACCGACACAATTTTAGCATGAAAAAAATATATCTATTTTAAAGTATAATTTGAAGTTTTATTTGTTGAACGGAAATCTGACAATACTAGTAAGCGATCTTTAATTTTGAAATAATCTGTTATTGCTTTTGACATTTGGTTGATCGTGTCAAAGAATACAGTTAGTTGGTGTATGTGATGGTTGTGGCCATCTTCATTGCGATTTAATACAATATTCAGGGCTCCCTCCATCACTACCACGATTACAATGGACTATAATAAAAAGATCCAACTCATTATATAGCAAACCAACGAACGTCTAAAAAGATTTGACGTATTTGACATTAACTGAATTCACGTTATTTTTAAGTGTTTCAAAAACTATTTATAAAGATCTCATTGAGGTCAGTTGAAGTTTATCATTTTACTTATTGCGCTTGCGCGAAATAACGATAACTTGAATGACAAACGCTAAAGTTAATGGTTCCAAAAACTCTCTATTAACACTATTACATGAAACTTACAGTAACCTTTTATTAAAAGTGGCGAACATACATTTTTATATCATCTAACTAACTTACTAACGGAAATTGATGTCATGTCAAGACTGTCAAGTCTTCTTCTTTTATATAGAAGAAAATCACTATTTCTAACAATTATAAACATTAATCACAACGGTTTTGTAGGTATTTACTTAATTACAGTTACCTGTAAATAATTGTCATATAAGTAAAGCGTGATCTATAGACGTCAAAAAATAATAGTTCAATACCATTAAACGCTTTACAAAATTAGAAAAATTAATTTCAAAGAGCAGACCGTCCACTAAGAAGCAACAACTACTTCTCGGGCTATATGCCCCGACAGACATTGAATTACACTTCTAAAGTAAACGGGGTTGGTATATCTGTTAAGATAGAACCAACCATTCTGGTTTGCGATCAGAAGGAATAACATCACTTGTGGACCGGTTTCGGCGTTTTTGCGCCTCATCAGCACAAGGTAGATGCCACTCGTCCAAGAGCTCTGAGAGCATAATCCTGGACTAGAGACTACGTCGATACCACACCAACACATTAGCCTTAGTAAAGGAAATGCTAAGAGTGCGATATCGGCGACATCTCTACATCTAATCACAAACCAAAATTCTATATCGACAAAAAACCATCTCGGTTTTGTAGGTATTTACTTAATTACAGTTACCTGTAAATAATTGTCATATAAGTAAAGCGTGATCTATAGACGTCAAAAAATAATAGTTCAATACCATTAAACGCTTTACAAAATTAGAAAAATTAATTTCAAAGAGCAGACCGTCCACTAAGAAGCAACAACTACTTCTCGGGCTATATGCCCCGACAGACATTGAATTACACTGGACGAGTGGCATCTACCTTGTGCTGATGAGGCGCAAAAACGCCGAAACCGGTCCACAAGTGATGTTATTCCTTCTGATCGCAAACCAGAATGGTTGGTTCTATCTTAACAGATATACCAACCCCGTTTACTTTAGAAGTGTAATTCAATGTCTGTCGGGGCATATAGCCCGAGAAGTAGTTGTTGCTTCTTAGTGGACGGTCTGCTCTTTGAAATTAATTTTTCTAATTTTGTAAAGCGTTTAATGGTATTGAACTATTATTTTTTGACGTCTATAGATCACGCTTTACTTATATGACAATTATTTACAGGTAACTGTAATTAAGTAAATACCTACAAAACCGAGATGGTTTTTTGTCGATATAGAATTTTGGTTTGTGATTAGATGTAGAGATGTCGCCGATATCGCACTCTTAGCATTTCCTTTACTAAGGCTAATGTGTTGGTGTGGTATCGACGTAGTCTCTAGTCCAGGATTATGCTCTCAGAGCTCTTGGACGAGTGGCATCTACCTTGTGCTGATGAGGCGCAAAAACGCCGAAACCGGTCCACAAGTGATGTTATTCCTTCTGATCGCAAACCAGAATGGTTGGTTCTATCTTAACAGATATACCAACCCCGTTTACTTTAGAAGTGTAATTCAATGTCTGTCGGGGCATATAGCCCGAGAAGTAGTTGTTGCTTCTTAGTGGACGGTCTGCTCTTTGAAATTAATTTTTCTAATTTTGTAAAGCGTTTAATGGTATTGAACTATTATTTTTTGACGTCTATTAATCACAACATTTTCACCGTTGGTAATATTTTATTGCTGCAGAAGTGGAGGCAACTGAAGTATTGCAGTGTTCCATTTCTTCTGAATTAAAGATGTTTCGACATATCCTTCAGCAACACTACTGGATTTCCACCCGCCATGTCTCTTTAAATTATGCATATCAGCACTAGCAACAGCAAGTAGAGATGCGGTAGATCTTCTGAAACAGTTACCTGTATAACATGATGGATTTGGTAGTTCAAAAAATTTGGCAATTTCCTTTGGAATGCGCCCAAAAGTGTTTATGCCCACTGGTTGGGAATAACATTTTCCTTTTTTATACAAAATAAGAAAAAACGATCATGGACTGTGGTTTGAGGACGAAGATGATAATATTTTCGGAAAGTATCCAAGCAGTCCAAACCGGCGATGTTTCCTCGAGTAATGGCAAATTGTCTTTGAATTTTAGTTTTCGTGTTCGGTATTCTGATGGTGATAAACGTCACTTCGTCCATAACGTCATTAATTTTCAAATTTTTCAACTCTTCTCTACGGCAAGCTCCAAACACACCGACAATCATTGAAACCTACAAAAAATAACATTCTGTATAGTCATGTATCACTATTTTTATGTATAATACGTTTCCTTCATCATCAAGAAACGATCATCATTAGCTTCTTTCAAAAATGTGTGTATATTTTCATTCGAAAATATCATGAATTTCCACGTCTTGTAACCTTCACTTTTTTTATTTAAAAAAGCCACCAGCTGTGAGTAATTATTACTTATAATATCCACATTTCTCTTCATCGAAATAGTTGTTCTAAGCATACTGTAGTGTGTCCATAGTGAATACGGCCTTTCTCTGCCAGATTTACCAGCAAAATAAGCTAATAAAATTATCTCTGATACATCACGGACATGTTTTGAATTGCACCACTCTTCAAACCGCTTATATTCATTTTCATATCTCTGGCGGGACTTGGCAGGTGTTAATGTTTGTATCTGAATCGATACTTTCAGGATCTGAACCATTGATCTGAACTAATGTCGATAGCAATAATCCATAGCAATAATAATGAAGAAACTAACTGATATTGACGCGTTCTATTTTGACCATTCGCATGGTAACAACAATAAAAACCATGGTAACAACAATAAGGCCTTACAATATTGATTGTTGCATTTTTCTGGTAGACGAAGTTTGTTAAAACTATCTTTGAGTGGATATTTAGAATTATTGATGGTAGGTAAACAACTATAGTAAATTTTATACCCATTTAGAATAAGACCATCCTTATTTATTATTAATAAATCGGTTGAAACAAAAAATTACCAACAAAAATGAACGTCGTAACTAATTTATTAGATGTCACGTTTTTGAAGTTACGTCAAATTTTGACGCAAACGCAAAATAAGATATAAAAATGCGATATTCTGATAAATCCAAAAAACTTATGCTTAATGTAGTAAACTATTTTCAAAACGATTTAGGATCTCGATTTAAGGCAATTCAAAAAGCGTCCGAAGCACTAAAAGTTCCAGAAAGCACATTATATAATCTTGAAAAACCAAACAGAGCTACAGATTTCGAATTTAGAAGAAATATGTCTGCAAGCGTTTCCCGGAGCAACACCCGAATTACAAAAAATACCCTGCATTGTTTGAGGGAAGTAATTTATAAAATGTATGCGCGAAAGGATAAAATCACAGTAGAAACTATTTTACGGCAATTTATCGAAGAGTCTCCAGAAACTAAGATTTCCAAAGGTTCCTTATATTTGGGAATTAAAAAAATGGGTTTTCATTTCAAAAAACAGGATGGAAGAAAACATTTATTGGAAATGCCTGCAGTCAGATTAAAAAGAATATTATTTTTGAACAAATACCATGCTGCTAAAAGCGAAAAGCTCTTTACACCTGTTTTTCTGGATGAGACATGGGTTTTTAGTAAAAGCGGGGACAGAAGAATGTGGCAAGATGGTACTAAACACAGTGATTTAAAAATAACTGGAAGTGGGACACGATATGTAATTGTTCATGCCGGTGATAAAAAAGGTTTTGTGGCAAATGCATCGCTTATTTTTAAATGCAATAAAAAAACAGGCGATTACCATGATAACATGAACACCGAAAATTTTGAAAATTGGTTTAAACAGCAACTAATTGTAAACTTGGAAGAACCATCGTTAATTATAATGGATAACGCAACGTATCACAGTCGCCTGGATGAAGAAATCCCAAGAAAAAGTTGGAGTAAAACACGCATGTTAGAATGGCTCAAAAAAAAGAATATTCCTTTTCCAGATCACATTTTAAAGGATGCTGTTTGGAATATAATTGAAAAGCAAGTTTTGCCAGAAAAAAATTATCATTTAGACAAATACGCTGCCGAGCATGGTCATTGTGTTCTCAGGCTACCACCCTATCATTGCCATTTTAATGCCATCGAAATGGTATGGTCAGAAACTAAAAGGCATTATGACCAAGCTATTACGAAAACTGCAAGGTCACCTAGTGAAGTCTCAAAAGTATGGAATGACGTTGTAAAAAATGTACCGGAGCAGCACTGGCAGAATTACATAAATCATACAGAGAAAATTATTTCTGAAGCATGGGAAGTAGAAAACAAACTGGACCTACTAAACATCGAACCTATGGTGATCTCTGTATCCAATGAATCCGATGATGAACTATCACTTTCCGAAAGTTATTCTGATTTAGAAACTAATTAAATTTTGCCTTGATGATCACGTTGTCATTTTTTTTAAATCTAGAATTTGTACTTAATTGAACTCTGAATTGCCATATTTTTTTAAGAAAACTATGTATCTAGTTAATAAAACAATGTTTTTAAAATTAGTGCAATTAGTGCGCTTCTTTTATATTCTTTTATTATGTCAACATCTTTAGAATTTTATGAATTTCACAAAATTAATTTGTATTATTACAAACCGCCACTGATAATATGAAATTTCAAGTCACTACGCCAATGCAATAAGAAATATGTCAAGCATTTGACATGACAAAGGTCATAACCTAATTTTTTTCATGCGGGTTCAGATGGTTCAAGAAGCCGCATACGTTAAGTTACTAAAACGGCTGGTACCTCTAAATAGGTATTAATTTTACTATAGGACGGGTCTTATTAAAAAAGAGACAGATGACGAGCTTCCTTCAACTTTTGGAATTTACTTTGACGGGAGAAAAGACAGAACCTTAGTTTTTGAAAAAACAGAGTCAAGTCAACGTACTAAATTGGTTACTGAAGAGCACATCGTCATATTGGCTGAACCAGGCTCTAAATTCATTGGACACGTATCTCCAGAGAACGGTAGTGCGAAGTCCATTAAAGACAGCATCACAAAGTTCCTAAAAGACTCATTGGGTGATGATTTGAGTACGATAGAGGTTATCGGTTGTGACGGGACCGTTGTCAATACTGGTTTCAAGAATGGTGTTATTAGACAAATAGAACTTTCACTTGGGAAGCCAGTTCATTGGTTCATATGTTTGTTACACGCTAACGAACTACCGCTCCGCCATTTAGTGCAACAGTTAGACGGAAAAACAAATGATCCTCGTGGCTTTACAGGTACTATCGGAAAACTTCTTGATCGATGTGAGCAAATGGCAGTTGTTGACTTTGAGAAAATAGATGCTGAATTTCCTGTTGTGAATATAGATGAACTAAGCACGGATCAAAAGTACCTTTATGAAATGTGCTTAGGAATCAAAAGCGGCCTGATTTCGTCACAGCTTGCAGAAAGGCAACCTGGAAAGATGGTTCAAGAAGCCGCATACGTTAAATTACTAAAACGGCTGGTACCTCTAAATAGGTATTAATTTTACTTATACATACAAGCTTCCACTGATGTAGAATCCCAAAAAAATAAAATAAAAAAAATTAAACCTTGGAATTAAACAAGGTCTAATATTTTCTATTAAACGAAGAGATTTGCTAAAAAAGAATTTATTAAAGCATTTCACCCAGAAACGCGATATTGAGTATAAAGTGTACAGAAATAAAATTAACGCATTAATAAAAAAAACTAAAAATGAATATTATCAAATTAAAATAAATGAAGCAGGTAATGATACAAAAAAAGTTCTCTTCTTCTTCTTCTTTTTAATTTATTGGCCTCCACCCATTAGGTACTTAGCCAGAGCAGGTTATTATTTACAATGTCGGGAATATTCCTTATGGAATGTCTGGAACTTTCCATCTTCCCTCTGAGTAAACCATTTTACTGTTTCCATTAACCATGTATTCTTCTATTTAAGGCTAGACATGTTATAAAACAATACGACATAGGTAAAACTTTTCTCGCTCAGGGGCAACTGCCGAGCATTACACAACCCCGAAATCTTGCCTCGGATTTAGGATAGGGTAGGTATCCCAAAGTAAAGATAGAGGTTCAAGTAGAAGTTAAATTTTAATTTGAAAGGTATTAATAAATTTCATGATAATTTTAATTAATTTTATATTAATTTTATTTAAAATACTAGGGAGTGAAATGGGGGTGGGGTAACCCATTTTTATCAAATCTTTGTATATATCAAAATTTGCAGTTTGATTGATGGGACATTCGAAAAATATATGGTGTAGATCCTCAATTTGACCACATTCGCAATGTTGATCATTGATAACTCCAATTTTAATTAGATGTGATTTATAAAGCGTATGCCCCGTTTTAATCCTTATAATTGTTGTTATATGTCTACGATCTATATAAGGGAACTTCAAAAACCACGGTTCGTGAGGAAACCTTTCCTGATTAGGATACCATTTTCCTTTTGACTTAAATGATTTTACCCAATTATTATTATGTAACCTTAAAATTTCCTTTTTGAAAAATGGGAAGTAGTCATATTTCTCAACTTTGATATCAGCAGGCACATTAAGTGTTCTTCCTACGTTAGCTAGTATATCAACTTGTTTATTTCCTTTTACACCCTTATGTCCGGAATTCCATACTAGGATAAACTCAAAGTCGACTTTAGAAGCATCTAAAATTAATCTTTTAGTTTTCAATGCATTATAATTGTTATTGACATATCTTGGATTTTCAATTTTGTTAATTGCACTCAATGAATCTGTGAAGATTATGCATTTCTTCAAGTCTTTTTCCATGCATACCCCTACCGCTTTATTAATAGCTATGATTTCAGCCGAACATATCTGTGTATGGTCAAATAATCTCGTTGAAAAATTATATTTAATATCCGGAATGTGTACTGCACATCCTGCACTATAATTATTAGGATTAACTGAACCATCTGTATATACCCATGTATATGAGCTGAATTTATCTGCAAGAAATATTCATAACTGTAATTATCACTTTTGGATGATGTTGAACAAAGGGTTTTGATTTTATTAACTTGATCATCTACATCTATTTGAAAACATGGATTCACCTCTGTTTTGAGAAGATTGATAATTACTTGGTCTGCTCTTATTTTGGCCTCAATGAGATATGGCAAATCTTTATTTCTCCAGTAATCAGTTCTATCTAAACATTTATTATTCAATGAGTTTAATATTTCATTTAGGGGGTTTCTATTGTTCGATTTAATTTTTAAGTAGAATTTAGTTGCCAGCAACTGTCTTCTATACTCGAGAGATATTTCTCCGGATTCTGCCAGAAGGCAATTAATAGGAGTAGACTTCATTGCGCCTGTAATCAACCTCATACTTTTATATGATATCCTATCTAGAGCATTTAATATTTTCTTGTTACATGGTTTAAATACAAAGCTATCATAGTCTAAATGCGATCTAATAAGACCTTTATACATCAAAAGCATAGTGGCGGGATCTGCTCCCCAATTTAAACCTCTTACTGCTCTCATTATATTAAGACCTTTTTGTGTTTTATTTTCAATATCATATATATACTTATTCCAATTCAATCTATTGTTAATATTTACACCTAAGTATTTAATGTTATCTTTAATTTCTATTCTACTACTATCTACTACTATCTTAATTATGATATTGTTTAGTTTTTTTCTTGAGTTATTAAATATCACTGCAGCTGATTTATTTGTTGAGACTTTGAGTGTATGATAGTCTAGCCAGTCGGCTACTTTATCTAAAGTATAATTTATTTCCTCACACATATTTTCTATATCATTCCCTTCTATCATAAAAACCAAGTCATCAGCATATTGAATTAATTTTACTTTTTCTGATAATATATCATGGAGCGAGGACATATATATATATATTAAAGAAGAGTGGACTCATAGGGGAACCCTGCGCAAGCCCTTTGCTTGTACAAACCGGACCAGTTAATTCATAGTTCCTATCTCTAACATATAACATTTTACAATTAAGTAGATTAAATATCAAATTAGTATATTTTGATGAAATATTGAGATCAAGCATTTTTCTTAAATAAAGGATATGAATGTCTACATTACAAAAAAAGTTTGGAAAGTCATTAATGATATTTCGGGTCGACTAAAAGGAATGTAGAAACATAGATCGAATACCTGTTAAAAATAATAATAATGTTCTTACTGATAAAAATAATGAGAAGAGAAGGCTACTTTGTTTAATAACTTCTTTTCTAATATTGGAGTTGAAATGGCAAATAAAATCCCTAATGCTACCCTGCCGGACAGTTTTATGGAAAAAGATAAAGTAGATTCAAATATTTTCTTAAAACCAGTTACAAAAAATGAAATAATTATACTCATATCCAAATTAAAAAATAACTCTGCCTCTGGCCCTGACCAATTACAATCAAAAACTATTAAATCAATTCATGAGATGCTGCTGAACCTTTGTCACACATTATTAATTTCTGTTTTCAAAGTGGAAAAATTCCCAAGCAATGGAAAAAATCTATTGTTACTCCTGTTTTTAAATCGGGGAATAACAGTGAAATAAATAACTACAGACCTATATCATTAACAAATAACTTTGCAAATTTTTTCGAAATGGCATTAAAAGAAAGATTACTTGATTTCTTTAATGCAAACAACATTATCACAAACAGGCAATATGGTGTCATCAAAAATTCTAGCACTGAAAATGCTGTAATGGATTTCCCGGGAAGGACTGTCGGGGGAAATGGATGAGTCATTAAAATGTATTGCTGTTTTCCTTGACTTGGCCAAGGCTTTCGACACTGTTTCCCATGAAATCCTCTTGCTTAAATTATGTAATTGTGGAGTACGTGGAACTGCACTGAATCTCATATCAGATTACTTAAGCAACCGAATGCAGCGGGTAAGGGTTGGTGCTGACATAAGTTCTGAATGTCTCGTAAAATGTGGTGTAGGTACCGCAGGGAACGGTTCTAGGACCGCTGCTGTGTGTTATACAGGGTTGGGATAAAGTATGGAACCAAGTAAATATCTTTTAAACGAAAAGAACGATATTTATGAAAATTTGCAGGTAAGTGCAATGGATCAAGATGCATCTGATGTACATTTTTTTGTTAATAATATACTTCCGGTTTAACCGGAAATGCCATCAACTTCTTTAATTTAAATGGATATTTTTACAGATTTTGAAAGAGCTTGTTATTTTGAATTTATACATACTGAGTTTAGTGTAAAAAAATTTGTAAAAACGAGGAATAACTCACTGTTAGTTGTACAATAGGTGTACATTTCATTATTTTGGAATAATGAGAAACAAAATTACTTCAAATGTTCGAAATGCTCGTCGTTTATACTTGCTGACAATATGCCATCCTATTAACAAATTCTTGAGTCACTCTTTCCAAGACTTCTCCACGTATTAGTTCTCATTCATCAATAATTCTTTGTCTCAATTTCTGTAAGTTTGTTGGTCGTCTAACATAAACACGTGATTTTAGATAACCCCTAAGAAAAAATCTAACGGGCTAAGATCCGGAGCACGAGCAGGCCACTCTATGAATCCTCTACGTCCAATCCATCGATTTGGAAAATTCGCATCCAGAAAATCCCTGACCCGTCTATTATAGTGGGGAGGTGCTCCATCTTGTTGAAACCAATCATTTTGTGGTAATTGCCCATTCTGTTGAAGTGCAGGAATAATTTCGTTATTTAGTAGATCCAAATACTTGTCACCATTCAAGTTTCCGTCGATAAAAAATAGACCTATAAGCCTATTTTCGACAATTCCCATCCAAACATTTAACTTCTGTGGATGCTGGGTATGTGCTTCATGAATCCAATGAGGATTCTCATTTGACCAATACCTTGAGTTATGACGATTAACTGTTCCATTTAAACAAAAAGTTGCCTCATTGAAAAAAACTATGTTAGAAGCAAAATTATCGTCGACATTACAGATGTCCATTAGCCGTTCGCAAAATTCTAGCCGTCGGTCAAAATCATCGTCTGACAATTCTTGAATCAACTGTACCTTATACGGATGATACTTTTCACTTTTTAATATCTTTCCTACAGAACGTCGACTGATACCATGGTTTAGTGCCAAATTTATGGTGGAAGTTTGAGGTGATTCTTCTAAATCGATTGCAATATTTTGTTTAACAGTTTCGTTCGTTGCAGTCCGCGGTCTTCCTGGTTTTAGCAAATTTTTTACCATCTCAGTTGTATTAAAATGTTGTAATGTTTTAGTTACTGTTGAGCGTGATATAGGATTTCTCTCCGGATGCAAATTATTAAAAATATGACACACTTCTTCATGAGTTCTAACACGATCACCATAACCGATCACCATTAAAATTTCAATACGCTCTTTTTCACTTAATTGAATCATTCTAAATTGTAAAATTTATTTCCGTCAATTAGAATTTGACACTTGGAGTACAAAAGACGTACTAAAAAGTACTCGTTTATTTGTTACTATGCATACAAACAACATCAATTAGTTTATCTAAATAGTTTTTTGCTCTAATGCAAAAAACTCAAAGGAGGTTGATTAAAGTGCTATATTCCTCGTTTTTACAAATTTTTTTACACTAAACTCAGTATGTATGAATTGAAAATAACAAGCTCTTTCAAAATATGTAAAAATATATAGGGTGTCCCATTTAAATTAAAGAAGTTGATGGCATTTCCGGTTAAACCGGAAGTATATTATTAACAAAAAAATGTACATGAGATGCATTTTGATCCATTGCACTTACCTGCAAATTTTCATAAATATCGTTCTTTTCGTTTAAAAGATATTTACTTGGTTCCATACTTTATCCCAACCCATACAGATTGCGAAAAATCTTATCTCGACATACGATTCACACAAGTACGACAAGGATAATATGAACAACACTACTTGAAAGAGAGAGAAGAATTGTTCGCACACGACCATCTAGAATTCTTTTCTCTCTTTCAAGTAGTGTTGTTCATATTATCCTTGTCGTACTTGTGTAAATCGTATGTCGAGATAAGATTTTTCCCAATCTGTATATGAATAATATTACAAAAATCAACACTTTTAAAGGTCATTTAGTTTGTTATGCTGATGACAAAGCAATTGTATTTACTGGGAAACATTGGGACGAAGTTAAATAAAAAACAGAAGTTAATTTAAGGAAAATAAATGTGTGGTTAAATTATAATAAACTGACCTTGAATGTCAAAAAAACTAAATGCATTGTTTTCAGTCCAAATGTAGTTGATCAACCATATAAATTAGAAGTAATATTTCATAATGCAGATTGCATCAATAAATGTAAGTGTTCCATAATAGAAAAAGTTGGTTCTATAAAGTATTTAGGTGTCATTATAGACCAACACATTCGCTGGTCAGAACACATAACAAATGTAAGTAAAAGATTACGTACGTTAATGCATACATTTTATAATCTGCGTGATATTCTACCAAGAAGAAAGTTACTTATGGTTTATAATTCACTAGTTGAATCAGTTCTAAGATACTGCATTGTTGCATGGGGTGGAGCATTCAATACTACGCTTAATATACTACAAACTACTCAAAATACAATCTTAAAAATTATTATCAATAAAAGTAAGCTTTATTCCACTAAAAAGTTATATAACGAAACAAAAGTTTTCAATATAAAACTACTTTATGTTTATAGCTGTATAATGAAAATCTACACGCACCCAACATTATTTAAAATTAAAGATACCCGAGTAACTAGATCCACAATTAATTTGGACCTTTCTGTACAAACTTTTAAAAAGTCAGTAACACAACGTTCTATGTTTTTCTTTGGCCCAAAACTTTATGACTTAATTCCATTGACTATCAAACTAATACCTAAATTAAAAAAAATCAAAGAAGAAATTAAAAACTACATAATGATACACCAAAATTCATTTTTAGAGATAATATCGTAAAATCAAACAACTTTGAAACATAAACAGACTTAATAGTGAAAAGAGTAAATATGTGAACCTCGTCTTCGGTATGCTGTTTCTCTGTCGACTCTTTCCCGAATGACACCGAGATGTATGTATTTCTTTATTGCGCCAACCTGTTATTAATAATAAATGTAGAAATGAATAAGGTTTCCAGATTTGGCACATTACAAAACAGGCAAATCTTGCCTAGGTTATGATGCCAGGTCTGGAAATTTTGATATATATATATATATTTTCGCTTATTGTATTCTTGTACCTAATTATTGAATAAATAAATTTGACAAATTTGAGGTAAAATATTGTACAATATTTGTATCGTAAATTCATATTACGATAATCGATGGGTTACTGTTCCATCTCATATCGTAATATGAATCTTTACGACACTTATATCGTAAATATGTATTACGGTATGGTCAGATAAAAGAACTAACCCCATTTTCCCGACTATAAGAATCTCATTTTATGAGTTTAATTATGTCCTGCCACAACCACCTGGGTCCTGCTCTATTTATTTTATTGCAGCTTCTTTTAAAAGTAAATCTATTTCATTAGAAATACTTCTCCTTTTCTTGATAATCAAAGCTCGGATACAATATTTCTGATTATGTAGGTAAAGATTCAATCACTGCTTAAGTCCAGCTTATTTATTTATTGCGCATATTTCTAAAAGCACAGCAAAGCAGAATGCTAGTGGACACTGAAAGCCACAGTATTCTGGGAATGACCTCTGATATAATGCCTCCAACAGTTAACTACGACCTACCTTATACCGTCCTAATTCCAAATAGAGTCGAATGGGTCCTCTCTAGGATCAAAAACACCCTCAAGCTCTGGTGCAGGAGTATACGGGCGCAGACCTAGGACAGAAATTTCTACCTCTTTTGGATCCTATGCAACCGTACTTCAGGCGGAAATTTACGCAATTGCTTCATGTGTGTAGATATTGGAGTAAACCAATCTCACACATAAACCAATAAAAAATTTTTCGGACAGCCAAGCGGCTTTGAAAGCATTTAGCTCTTACCATGTAACGTCGAAATTGGTATTAGACTGCCAAATAAGACTCTCCTCAAACTCTCCAGAACCTACAATTGACATCGCAATAAGCTTTGCCAAACAAACACTAAATACCTGGACTGCAAGAAGAGCTTTAGACTTCTGGCATAATATATCAGAATTGGTTCATTCAAAGGCTTTTATACATCCTTCGAATAATGTCTCCAAACAAATGTTAGACCATAGCAGGCATGACCTACGTTGTCTAACAGGATACTGTCATCTGAATCATCATATGCTAAGACTTGGACTGTCGGAAAATCCGACTTGTCGTCTTTGTCTGGAAGATGATGAAACCCCGCGCGGCTCGAATCAGATATCTGATGTTCCCGCCCTCGGTCCTGAAAAATAATTTACCAAACAAACTAAAAATCGGCTTTGTTAAGAAGCTGAATTTGTTTAGTGAAATCTGAGCCACAATAGACTCTTGCTAGTCGCAGTGGAGTGCCTTATAGTCCCACTCACCACAAACCAGCTTATTTAAAGGAAATAAATCTCAAAATTAAACGCCTAGGGTGATCCTATAGAAATACTCAGGAACGATTCAACATGTTATTTTAAAGTAAAACTTAATAATGTAAATGTATTTAATAGTAAATTATTCCAAAAGTTATAAAACGGTATAATTTAGTTCAACTTCTTGTACTCATGTAGATAGTATGAAATATTTTACAAACATATTTCGTGGTCTAATCAAAATGCCTTCATTAAATCAGTCCTAGTTTGCATGTGTGTTTCAGATTGCTTTTAAATGTCCATAAACATGAGCATCCTCCGAGTCGTTAACATATTTAAATAAATTAAACAGTAGATTGTAGTTTATTATTGGATGTTAGTATTCACTTATGAAATGAGATTTTTGTGATAAAATCGATCGAGTCACATTAATGTTTATGGGACATGCACAACTGTGCGTGTTGAATTAGGCATTAAATTACTAGTTTTTGAAAATAATTATTAGAAAATGGTACGTAATTCAGATGAAATAGTTCACCTAAAGGTGTTGGCTTGAAAATACTCAACTGATACGAGGATTGTTATTGCATATAGAGCTAGAAAACAACAGTAGATAACTTTTAAACAGTTTTTAAAAGTATTCTCTACGAAGAGAAATACACTTTTGCATCATTTGGAACCAATTCTGGAAGCAGTTATTCCACTCGCTTGTTGGTACATTCAAAATTAGAGTTTTTGAAGGCGTTGACCGCATCTTCTGGGGACTGGAACTTTTGACCCGGAAGTTCATCCTTAATATTTGGAAAAGTAAAAAAGTCGTTAGGACTTAGGTCTGGTCTGTATGGAGAATAGTCCAACAATTCGATGTTTTCTTGCTTTAAAAATTCGATTGTTTTTGAGCTGTGTGGGATTGATTGATTAGTTAGGCACCACCAGTCAGAGGCTTAGAGACATCGGCACCTCACCTTTAGGTCTTTTGTGCTCGTGGTTATACCGTTTATGTGAAGAGACCAGTAGCCCTTATCAGACTGAACAGTCTTTTCACTAGGTCCTTCTTGGAGAAATCCTCCCTTGAATACTCTAGTCCTAGGAGTCTATATCTCCAATGAGACAGTGCTTCACATTCAAAGATAATGTGAAAGGCTGTTTCCTCCTTTTCCATGCACAACCGACAGATAGGTTCCTCCCTATATATGCCAATTGTATGCATGTGCTTCCTTAGAGTACAGTGACCGGTGAGTAATCCCGTCACTTTCCTTATCTGGCCTCTGCTGAGGTTTAATATTTCGTTAGTCAGCGACTCCGAATGTTTTTTGACCAAGAGTTTGCTGTGTTCCTGTTTTGGTACGTGTCTCCAGTACGTCTGATGTTTAGTTTAAATCCACCAAGATGTAAAACCACGTGCAGCAGATTTTGATATTTCCAAATACTGGTTCAGGACCAGTGAATGCAGGGTGTCTGCCTTTTCATTGCCTACAATACCCTTGTGGCCCGGTACCCACTTAAGAGTTACTCTATTGTGGTTTGCCAGGGTTAAAAGTTTTTGTAGCCATTCCCAGACCAGTCTAAATCTGATCTGGGGTTATGCTAAAGATTTCAGTGCTGCCTGACTATCTGAGAGTATGAGGATCTTTTGGCCTCTATACCCCCTTTCGATGTTCATTTGCAAACAAGTGTCGATAGCGTAGATTTCTGCCTGGAATACAGATGCAAACTTCCCCAACGATGCGTGGACATTGCACCTGGGTCTGGCACCATGGACTCCAGCTCTTGTTCCTATGTCTGCGAACTTGCATTGTCTTGGTGGAGGATAATTCGTCGTTGGGGGTTGGTTTTTCGATACTCAAGCAATTACGAGAACTGATAACTTTAGTCGGTTTTGGTTCATTTTGGAACACCCAAACAGCCGACTGACGTTTATTTTCGGGTTCATAATAGTTAATCCAGGATTTTTCACCACTGACAATACCTATTGTATACATATATTTTTTGAGTCTCCTGCGTTAAACCGGTTTAGAGTTTTCTAACACCAATTGACTTCAATTGCTTTCTGTTCTTCCGCAAACAGATGCGGTATCCAACGAGAAACTAATTTTTTTAAAGATAATTCTTCATGTAAAATTATTTGAATTGTGGTCTTTGAAATGCCAGTTAATTTTGACATTTGATATTTGTTGACAGATGCCAACTATATATATATCACTCTTTATTAGCAATAACTTGCTCTTGTACAAGTATAAGTATAAGTAAAACATACGGTATATATCTATAAAAAGTAAAAGACAAAACGAAACACTAAAAACACTCAAATACAAATTATTTAAAAAAAACATTTTCGATTATAATTATAATGTAGTCAGTCTTAATTTATAGGGACATTTGCACGTACGTATTCCTTAATTTCTCTTGTGAATGATCCTAATGTCTGATATTTCTTAAGTTTTGTTGGTAAGCTATTAAACAAAACTAGCCCAGAACTAAACAGTGAGTCAATACTCACGTAGTCAGTATTAATATACAGATTAAGTGCACTATTTCTTGTGTTATATGCATGCATGTCCGATATATATGTCATCTGGTCACAAAGATAACTTGGTAGTTTCTTATTCTTAAGTTTAAAAATGAATATTAACAAATTTAACGTCAGTCGTTGTTCAACAGACATAATTGTTAATGTATCCAACATATATTTTATGGGGGTACGCCTATTACATTTGAGTATTGCCCTCATTGCTCTATTCTGCAGCTTTTGCAATCTGGTGAGATTGTTTTTACTAGCAAAATATAGCAGTGTGCTACAATAGTCAAAATGGGGTAATACAATTGATCTATATATAATCAGTCTTGCGAATTTAGAAATTTTACTAGCTACTCTATTCAGGAAATATATTTTAGTTGCAATTTTTCTCTCTATATACTTACAATGCTCATGTAGATTTAATTCTGGATCTAACATAACTGCCAAATATTTAAACTTAAATACTCTCTCAACACTTTCATCATTTATTGCAATGTTAAATGACTTATTAAGTTTACTGAGATTGCCTTTTTTCCCCAATAGCATAAATTATGTTTTCTGAATATTAATTTTCAAACCATTATCACATAACCACTTAAAGATATTAGTTAGGTCCTCATTTAAACATTTCTCTATTTGGTCTCCACTACCAGCAAAGTATAGCATTGTGTCATCTGCAAATAATTTAATTTTACATTTTACAACATGCCTCACTATGTCGTTAATGTAAAGTAAGAAAAGTAATGGCCCCAAAACGGAACCTTGAGGTACTCCCACGTCCACATCTGCCATTTCTGAGAATGAACTCTTAAACTTCACAGCTTGTTTTCTATTTTCAAGATATGACGACAACCAATCCAAAACTTTACTCACAAAACCGTACTTACGCAGTTTTAATAGTAATAGCTCTCTATTAACAGTCTCAAATGCTCTTTTGAAATCTAAAAATACCACACTAACTCTGTCTTCCAAGAAGACACTAGGAATTGCAACGCAGTTTCGCATGAGTGAGATTTTCTGAAACCTAACTGTTCCTGAACCAATAAATTATTTTGAGATACAAAATTCAATATTTGATCTTTAACCGCAATTTCCAGTATCTTTTCGTAAACAGGTAATACATTAATAGGACGATATTCTAATGCTAAAATTGTGTTCGCTACTTTTTCAATTGGAATAACCGTTGAAATTTTCCAGTTATCTGGTACTGTTCCACAACTCAGGGACGTATTAATGACAGTTAGGAACCGATCATGTTGTTATATGCAACACTTAAAGATAACCCTCCTAGTTGACAAAATTGGAGTTTGAATCTCAAATTCTGAACTAAAATATACGGTTCTGCAAAAACTTGGTAGTCTCTGGTTCGGTAAGCTTTGTATTAAGTATAACAATTATAACTCTGGATAATTCAATTTAACCGTATATTCTCTAATATTTTCGGAAACAAAACGGTTAGGCGTCTTTCCATTTGGAAAGGCCAAGAGCCGCTATTCCTTGTTGATTTTTTCCCGTTTTCTTTTTCTTCAGAATCTCGTTAGAATGCCTGGCGAATCAGCGGTTTCTTGTTATAGGCAATGAGAAGTGAAAGTAAATCTTGGTTTCTATCGAAACAATGTCTTTTGGTAGGCTGATACTCCAAAAGCTGTGATCGGATATTCGTTTCTGGAACCGATGTCTACGGTGTTGGTGTCAGCAAAACTAACTATCCCGTGACCGCCTCGCACTCTGTGGAGTGCTGAAAATTTCAAACGCATTGGGACTGATGGAGACACAAAAGATCAGTGACTGACATAACACAACCTAACCTCCAGCAGCAATGTCGAAAGTAAGTTTACATTTACTTGTTGCATAAGTTAATAATAAAAATATACCATGTTAATTCCGTTTTGGTTAGGCCAAAATTTGTCAAAATGATTTGTTGCTTATTCAGTAGTTTCAGTGAAAGAATCAATAAAATTGATATACCTACATGAATAATGTGGGAGCTGTAGAAATTGATGTTTGTTGTGATGGAATTCTCACAGCTGAGTACTTCCCACGAAATACTGGCGCTTCATTTAGAACTTTACTATAATGAAAAACATAATTTTACTTACTTTCTTTCTTTCTTTCTCTTATCCTTATGCCTTCTCAGGCGTCGGATTGGAGTTCTTTCTGTACCCATTTTTTCCATTCTTTTCTGTCCCTGGCCAATGCCTTCATCTCTCCTAATGTTTTTCCTTTTTTCTTTCCAATTTCCTCAATCTGGTCTGTCCATTTCCTCCTGGGTCTTCCTCTTTGTCTTTTTCTTAATATTCCCATTTCCATAACTTTTCTCGCAATTCTATCTGGCTTCATTCTAACTAGGTGGCCATACCAGTTTAATTGTTTCTTTTTAATCTTTGATATTATTGGTTCTTGATTAGTTATGCTTCTGATTCCTTCGTTCCTTACTTTGTTCCATTTTGTTTTACCTGCTATTTTCCTTAAATGTTTCATTTCCATTGCATTTATTTTTGTTTCCTGCTTTTTCTGCAGTACTCAGTTCTCACTAGCATCAGTTATAGTTGGTACTGTAATTTTGTTGTAGATTTCCAGCGAATATGTCTCTTTCTTCCATTGAGCGATGCGCAAACGCAAAAACTTGCCTTTTGACGTTTTACATGTTACTTTTCAATCTTTTGATGATTTTGAGTAGAGTATTTTCTCTATTAGACAATCCATTGGCTGTCCAGGGCAAACAATTTGGACAGCTGGTCAGTTTTGTATTGTCTATTCAATGTTAAACAGTGTTCAAGACTTTTTTTGTCGATTTTATTAGTGTGTTTTATATACAAGGTGTACCAATCTTAAGACAAAGTTCGGTATATGGGTTATTTTAGGAGATATCAAAAAATGTTATGAAGAAAATTAGTAATGTCTTTAAGGTGTATATTTTGAAATTATCTCGAACTATATAGAGTGTTGAATCACTTACAAACCAAACATGATTTTCTAAATAGGAACCCCTATATATTATACTGAATTCGGATTCCTCACATTTTTTCGAAGCTTTTGATATAAGGTTTTGCTACGTTATACAGAGTCCTTTAAAAGGTATTGACACTTTTATGTGAAAATCGTAGGCAAATCAACGATCTGTAGCTTACTTTATGTTGAAGAAAAATTTTTTTTCCTAATAGAGCTTCATAATAGGTAATGATGCAATATCTCCGTATTCGATATAATTTTAATTAAATTCTCTTTTGTATACATGGTGGACGGAAACTCGAACCTTCCATTTTCTTTCTTCTTTCAAATGGAACACCCTGTATTTTATAGCACAAATAGAATCTTCGGTTATGTAACTTTTATTTTTGTTAAGCACTACCTATACCCAAAGTTTATAAAAACAGAGTTATTTTGTTATATTTATTGTCCACTTTTGGAATAAGTTCCTATTTCTCCAAAAGAGCTTGCCGCAACTGATTTAAAGGAGGAAACATGCTCGTGCAAGTTCTGTTGAGCTATTCTCGCGCCGTAAGGTCGGGCATTATCATGCATCAGAAGAAAGTTATTTCCAATAGATCTTACATAAGGAACAACAAAATCTTGGAGAATGTCCTCAATGTACCTGGCAGCAGTTAAGGAGCCTCTCGGAAGTATGTACTCGAAGTAACTCAAAGCGAAGGCGCTTTCGAGAACATTCTAGAGAGGTCGTTTTGTTTCGCATATGACGGGCGTGGAAAGTTCAAGAATTTTCGAGAATTGATAAAGACTATATAAACGCGGGGTTTTGAGTGAGATGACAGTCAGTAAAAAGATAGTTAACAGACAGTAAAGAGTTAGTTCACCGAAAGTTTACAGAAGTTCTTAGTAATCGGACAGTGAATGAAGTAGTGAAGATAAATAGTGTAATATTCAAGTGATGAAATTAAATTAGAACTATTATACCGAGTGTAAATAAATTAGCAGACATTAAGTAAATTGTGTATATAAATTAAGTTTAATACAGTGTGTGTTTCTATAAATAAATCAATGGTAATTAGCCATAGAAGTGTGCATAATTTTATACCATACATAAAAACTATTTAAATAAATAAGAAAAACATTACAGTACAATTCTGTCTGTTTTCTTGATGACAGATGTTTTCATGCAAGGTATACTTATAGATTATAGCATATTTTTGGTATATAAACATTTTGTCAAGTCCTTATTCACATTCGAAGTTATTTTTCAATTACTAGGCGAGTTTCATTGAGATTCAGATAGCTCACAATTTACTGTAATTAAGTGTCCAGCGAACCTTCAAAGATAGAACTATTAGCAAAAACAAAGAAGCATTGAAGTTGCAATTACATCTGCCTTTGAGTCTCAACCACTAAAAGGTGTCTGTTTATTTTGTAAGTAACTAAAATTGCTTCACATAATTGACGAAGTAATATTTTCAAGTTATTAATATTTAGGGCCGGTTCTAGAATTTGAGTATAAACCTGGTATTCGCTATGCGTAGGATAACGGGTCACTATTGCGTTCTGCAATGGAGATATACAGAGTGTCCCAGACTAATTTATCCAGGCTATATCTCTTAAACGAATAGAGATTTTCGAATGGGACAAAAACTGATCTATTCCATTTCTAATACACTTTAATATGGCGTTGAAAAGATCATCCACTAAATATTCATCGCTTAGTTACAACCCCTAACTTTAAATTTTTTAATAGCACCCTGTACATTTTTTCATAATTTTGGATGTGGACTTCCATCGTCTATTCAAGAAATTTCTCAAAAATAAAATGTAATCAAGAAAATATCAGTTTATTTTTTATTTTTGTTAAATTAATCAAGAAAGCCTTAAAGCTTAAAGGAACAATAAAAATAAATGTAATAAAGATTACATGGCTTGAATCATTGCAGGAGTAATTTAGCGACATGCTTGTCGTATATTTTCTTTTAATTCGTCTACATTTTGCGGTTTTCATTGATAGACAATATCTTTTATCACTGGCCCTGGCCAGGTGAACCCTTTTCCAAAAAGGATCCAGTACTCAAAATCTTACTCTTACTGGATGGCAACCAACAAATAATGAACCAACATCAACAACATGTGACACACCTCCAATGCCAAAACTTCAAAGTTGGCGCTTTCAATCGTTTGAGTGCAATATATCACCTATAAGGGTTTGTGAAAACGGCTTTCAGAATAGGACGGAATTCTCCAACAATACGAACTCCTGTAGAACAAAATTCTATACCGTATATTCCACAACTAATTCAGAACGAGAACCTATAAAACCCAGCAGGGGATGACTTCCCAGTCATTAACAAAATTCAGATTCTCGTTCGATGCACTTTTGGAAACCAAGCCATCTAGTAGAAAGCACACAGCGGAAAAAAAGTGACTGACAGTTCCTCAACTTCAGTACAGAATACTACCATAGAGAAACCTACCCGAAACATACATCCGAACTACACTGCTCAATACTCAATACACCGAGCGTGTTCCGCACAGATCAAGTCATAAAGTGCTACACTTCCCTCTATGTAAGCCACGGCATGACAAACGATCGCTTTTATCCAAGACACGACTGTCACGGTCAATTGTCAAACAAATAATTCCACTTTGTAAACAATGGACAGAAATAATAAAGTCTGTATTAAGGATTATTCAAATAAATTTGAGCAATAGATAGTACCACAATACCCCCATAGAAACGTAAACCCCCTGCCCAAAATAAAGAGTCAAGAGTTGACAAATCAGGTGAACGTGCCGCCCACATAATTTCTGGAGAGTTGTTTGCTATCCAGTGGTTATCGAAACGGTTTTGTAGGTGGTCGCTAACGATTCTCGCATTGTGTGGAGGAGCTCCGTCCTGTTGCTTGTTTCTTGATTACTTACGAACCCATTTATTTTTGAAAAATTTCTTGAATAGACGATGGAAGACCACATCCAAAATTATAAAATAATGTACAGGGTGCTATTTAAAAATTTAAAGTTAGGGGTTGTAACTAAGGGATGAATATTTAGGGGATGATTTGTTCTACGCCATATTAAAGTGTATTATAAATGGAACAGATCAGTTTTTGTCCCATTCGAAAATCTCTATTCGTTTAAGAGATATAGCCAGGATAAATTAGTCTGGGACACCCTGTATATTTTTATTCCAAGTATAAACCAGAGTATAAGTTATCTATGCCAGTTTGAGGGTAAAACAGAGGAATAAACTTATTCTGCATTTCTATTGGTTGGATCCGCGTAAAAATACCAGCAACAATTGCTGTCATGTTTCGCTTCAAAAGATGGGGAAATTGAAGAGATAAGATTATACCGATGCTAAAGTATTTAAAGTTAAGCATAGCATAAGTTGAATGAGGCTTCCCAATTTGAAAGAATTTTCAGACAGAACTATTTTTGAAGAATATGATGAACTGAAATTTATTATGTTAGTTTTGCTGCAGAAGCATTATTCCCCAGTATTAGTAACTGTCGGTTTTTTTGCATTCTGAAATAAATTTATTGATTTGGAAGTTAAATAACTACTTAAAAAATTCATGTCCTTAACCTCTTCCATTAAGGTAAAAAGCACATCCATATCATTGATTTGAAAATGTTACCACCCTTTTTATCCAAATTTTCGAACCAAAATATGAAAAATAAATTAATATTCTGAATTCAGTGAATTCTCTTCTACTCGCTAATTTATCAAAACAAACCAAGAAATTTGAATTATGGTTAGTTAAAATGTCAGAATTTCCTAGTTTTCAAAGCGTCCAACGTCAAAACGGTGGTTCATCGGAACTACCAGCGAGATATTCTCGGAAAAACTGTACCTGTCATAGAAATCCATTGTAGAACCGATAACCAGCTATTCTTGGAATAAATGTTGGTATAAAATATCGAAGGAATAACTATACCGACTTTTCTACTGGAATTGTAAAATCGGCACTCAAACGTTAAAACATTTTATATTATTTCGAGGAAATGCATTATACGTTGAATATATTGAAAGTATTATAACGGAAAGATATTTATTATTCAAAATTTCTTGGAAATAATTTAAAATATTTTCGCTGGTGATTGATTTTGATTGACATCTTGCTTGCGTGACGTTTGTTACGTGACTTTTCAAAAATTAAAACAGAAAATACCGCTTGATTATATATTTAATTTATATATCTACATCAAAAAGAGTAAGGGGGAAATATAACGTTCACATTACAAGGTTATTATTTAGTCCAGTAAATGAAGGATGAAAAGTAGGCAAAGTGTACAAAAATCCTGCCGGTCCATGAATTTTCCGTGAAGGGTAGGGTTTGACTAGAAAATTGAAGATCCAGAAATTTCATACACCTCATCGCTATTTTGGGGGGGTATTGCCGGCCCCAAAGATCAAAAAGTTGGTTTTCCGCCAATATCTCCTAAAATATGGCATTTAGAGAATTTTTATATAGGGGGAAAATGAAGAGTAGTTCAATAACTACAAAAATGGTTCTCATGATTTTTTTCGCAACATTAATATTTTTCGCTAAAACCTATGTTGAAAAATCCATAATTTTAAGGTTTCATGGATTTCTGAAAAACCACTAAACTCGAGAAAAAAAATGAGGGCACAACCAAAAAGGAGAAATTCCCAGCTTTAAAATGACGTATCTTTGAAGACACTCCGATAATTTACAAACTTTTAGACAGTGATTGTTCTCAAAATATTCCCAACCTCGAAAAACAAAAAAGCAAAAATTTGGAAAGAAAACACCAACTGAAAAATCAAGGGACAAGAATGATGGCAAATAAAAATTTATGAGATCAATAAAGACCTTTAAAGGACCCGTAATAACAAAAAATCGATAGTAAATGTCTATTATCAAGAAAAATGTGAGTAATTTCCCGACACTCCAAAAAAAGTTATTACAAAATCTTTGACCCATTTTATAAATATGGCGGAAATATAAAAATGGGCATTGAATCATCCCATATGATAGCTGTGCATTTCTCCTTTCATCTGAATTTTGAATCGTAAAAAAATATGCATTTTACCCGAGATATTGAATAATTTGTTCGCCCGGTCATGAGTAAGCGCAAAGAACCCGCTCTTTCGATATGGAGGGTAGAAGGAAGGAGCACCATCTGAATGTATTAAAAAGTGTCCATCGAAAGGGGGCAAATTAACCTAACCTAACCTAACCAGGTGGAAAGATTTTAAAAACAGCGCCATGAATAAGATACAAAATTAAGAAAGGAAAGAAATACTTCAAGTTTATTACAGCGCGTATTCTAAATTTACATTCACATGCTAAATTCACATCATTTCTATTAGCTACACGAGCGCCATTTCGGTGAATCTTCGAATTATAATTTGCTGTTTGCAGGTGGACACTTTTTCAACTTGTCTCCCATACAAGATGGTTCTCCTTCCTTCTACCCTCCATAAACATAAGGATCCCACTTGAGGGCCATTATCTCGAAAACTATCGAGTTTTCGGCAAAAAATAATAAGAACCATTTGTAGATAATGACCTGATCTTCATTTTTCTTCTATATAAAAATTCTCTAAATCCCATATTCTAGGATATATTGGCGGGAAACCAATTTTTGGAACTTTGGGGCCGGGAATACCCCCCAAAATAGCGATGAGGTTTGTGAAATTTCTGGATGTTCAATTACTAGTCAAACCCTACCCTTCACGGAAAATTCATGGACCGGCAGGTATAATCGCTTCTGGGGCCCTTTATTTACTGAACTAATTATAAATGGTTTTGATTAAACTCCACAAGGTCTTTCGTTACATCTGCAAAGGTATGTGAGTTTTCGTTTGTTGCTGCAAGGAAACTAATTTTACTAAAATTAAAAATTAATTATTTTTGCCTTAAATATAATAGGCCTGGTAAATTAGCCCAAAAAACTGCCAAACGAAAAAAAATCTGAATGCATGCAGTCGAGAAAGCGAGGTTGAAGGGGTGAGAAATTGAGTTTCACGATTTGCGGAGTAAATACTATTTTTTGACTAGAAAGTTGATCATAAAAGTTGTAGGTAATTATAAAATCTTCAACTTTTGTATGAATAAGTTTCTCACATAACCTCAAAATTGTAGAGTATAATGCAAAAAGAAACAATTTTTCCGTTTTTCATTCTTTTTTTTTTAGTGCCGAATAAGTAGAAATTTTTTTTTAGTCGAAAAGTTGAATAATTTTTAAGAAATTTTTTGCAAAATACGAGGGTTGCCTTTCAAGTTTTGCATATAACAACATAGTTGTTTAAAGCTGTACCTGAACTGAATTTTTAAAGTTGATGAGTCAGTCGAAAAATAGAATTGGTATGGAGAATTTGAACGTGGACGATCCAAGAACAGGTCCACCAACAACGGCAGTCACCCAGGAAAACGTCGCTGCACGTAAGCTGATCCAAGAAGATCGACATGTCCCATATAGTGAAATCAGCCCCGGATCTTCAACTTTTTTAGACGGGTCAAAAACTGAAAAATGCCGCCCCCGTTCACTTATATTTATTTTGACCTTTATCATCTTTATAATTTCAGCTATCAGATGTCCATCGCTGTTCTTTCTGTGTTAAGCCTATTTATTTGCAGATATATATGCATAAACGTGTAGGATATATACACTGTGTTCATTTGAAAAGGACCCACCCTTAAAATATTTCAAAAATGGGACATATTAGAAAGAAATGCCGAAACATGTTAACTTTTAACTTGAGGGGGACACTTTTTGGCGCTAACGTCATAAACGTCAGATTCACCCCCTCCCTACTGGAAACACCCCTTACATTTTTTCAAATGGCATTAGGTATCAAGTCACACCTCATTTAAAAGGTCTGGTAAATCTCTATTCAATAATTTTGTTTTGCCTTTGATACCATCCATCCATTGTTATTTAATCGTTGTTTTAAAATTGGCTCTCTTTCAATTTTTCGTATGCCCCCGTATTGTGTTATGATAGAAAGACTCTTTAAAGAATAAGAAATTCACAAATAGTAAAAAGACAACTGTTAACAAGAAAAAACTGCTATTTAATCACGTGTGTCAAAGTGACCACCGTTAACATTCAGGCAATAAAAGTTGAAAAAGAGCCAATTTTAAACAACGATTAAATAACAATGGAAGGATGGTATCAAAGGCAAAACAAAATGATTGAATAGAGATTTACCAGACCTTTTAAATGAGGTGTGACTTGATACCTAATGCGATTTGAAAAAATGTAAGGGGTGTCTCCAGTAGGGAGGGGGCGAATCTGACGTTTACGACATTAGCGCCAAAAAGTGTCCCCCTCAAGTTAAAAGTTGACGTGTTTCTGCAGAACTAACTGTCTGCAGAAATGTTACTCACTACATTTTTTACTACTTCTTGAAGCTTAAAGTGGGAAGAGTATTATTTCTTCCAACATTAGATTTTACCTGGTTCAATATTAGCTCAATGGGATGAAATACGCAATAATAATGGGAAAATAATGAAAAGAATTAAATGCGTCTGCTGTCTTTGGTATACTTTATGGCCTAAGTGATAATTGGGGTTTTATTGAAGTCAAAAGTCAACGGTATATTTTGAACATAACTTCAAGTTTCTGTCCTCATTGTTGCCATATGTAATTTTTTTCAGTGCCTCAGTACCGAAAAAAAATATACCAAAATTGTAACTCTAGTTTATTAAATGGAACAATATCTGAAGCAGTTTCAATACATACACATATTTTTTTTTCATCTTAAGTTCCCGTTGTTTTAAATTGACGTATTTCGGTATTTCTTTCTAATATGTCCCATTTTTGAAATATTAAGGGTGGGTCCTTTTCAAATGAGCACAGTGTATATATTTTTTACACAGCACATGATGGGATTTAAAATAAAAATAAAATTCAAATATATTATTGCATTTGTGAATTACAATTACAATTTTACTCTTCGAGCTTTTTGTTCAGCAAATAAATCTATGACCTTGTCATAATTTAACTCGTTGCAATTCGATTTTCTATCTTTTGTCCTGTTCAAATTGGTCAAGCGTCGTTTTAGCGATTTTCTAGCTTTCGAACCAAAAGAACGTAATATGAATTCGGTATCCAAACGATTGTTACTTATAAAAAGTACACGACTGCTAAAGAAAAGCAACAAAAGACTTAATATCGACTTCAAAAGAAAACAACTAATTTTAAAAAGCCTATTTCTCCGTCAGAAAGGTTGTATTTTAACCTAAGAGTATGGGCAGAAAGAAAGGGGGTTACCTGCTCGCTGGTTACCGGCGCCTAAATTTACTTATGGTTGATAAACGTAAGCGCACAGAGACAAAACAGGTGTTCAACCTGCGATCGGCGGGTTTAGGGTATGGACCGATCGGCTCCGGTAACCAGCGAGCAGGTAACCCAATTTCTTTCTGTCCATACCCTAAGGTAAGAGTTATGCATTTTTATTTACATGTTTATGATACGTATAAAGTAAATCCAATAAAACGAAAAAAAAAACAACAATGCTTAATTGTTACTGATGGTAATGGATGTTTTCCAAGCCACAAGCTTGTGTTCCTGAAGAATATTCTGGAGGCACTGTATATCCTTGTTGGTTTTGTTGAGGATTTGTTCCTGAAGAATATCCTAGAGGCACTGAATACCCTTGCTGGTTTTTTTGATGACCCATATTTCCACGTTTTCTTGTTCCCTCATAGAAATCTTGACCCAACCCAAGAAAATTTTAATGAAAAATTGTTATCTGCGAGATAGTGTATTGAATGTGCCTTTGGAATACTACGAGCAAAATGGAGAATATTAGGAAAGGACATTGAAGTTGAACAGGAAAAAGCAATAGCCATTATTTAGTGTGCCTGCATTTTACATAACATCATAAGAGAACGTGATGGAGACAAAGATATTGATTACGAGAACAAAACAGAAAGCATACACTTTAATTTCTCAAGAAATAGAAACTATGGCAGACCGGCAAATGAAGCAAAAGAGATTAGGGAAACATTTGCACAATATTTTTTAGGACAATAAATGTAAATGAAGTAGTAAACAACAAAACAAAAAGATCGGCCTATTCAGTATTTAGGCGTATTTTAAAACCACTAAAACTAACTAAAATTAATTTTTTCAAATTATACGGAATTTAAAGCAGCATATTTTCTACTTTAAACTGGATTAAATTTCTTTTCATACGGGGAGAAACGACAAAACAATATTACAAAAATGGCACGTAATAAACATTTTGCTTTTTTTCACCCCGTATATCATGAGCATACTGAAAATTTATCTGGAACTCCTACAATTTCTGATACTTCATCCCATAATTTTGCTACAATTTTCCTGTCTTTGTAGGAACGGTTTCTATCATTCGAAAGGGCTGGCCTGGTTTGAATTTCCGATATTAATAACTCATGATCGATATCATTTTGCGACGTCATTTCATTGAAACTAGTACGTATAAAGAGATGACCTGCCTCGTACTCAGCTTCTGGAACATGAGAAGTTTGCTTAAATTCCTCTAAGGCTTTCGCCATTTCTGGCAAATTAATTAATAGGGCATTCACAGCAACATGTTTCGCCGACCATCTCGTCTGACTACTTCCTTTTAAATTTGTTTTAACGTAATTTTTTCATAATGTCCCACCTAGTAGTGGAGCCAACAAATAGGCAATATACTTTTTGAATCAGTCCAAATAGGTTATTGATAGCTTCCTGGCATGATGAGGCAAAATGACACCTACAAGATTTAAGGAGTGAGCCAAGCACGGTACGAACTCGGTCAGCTCACTCCTTTCTGCTTGTACTCCTTTATGGATGCCGGCCATATTGGACTCATTATCATAAGATTGGCCACGACATTGTCCAATATCTAAATCATCAACTGCCAATTTTTCTACAATCTGTTGACAAATGCCCTCTCCTTTCTTTCCAGCAAATTCTATGAAATCAATGAAACTTTCTTTTATTTCACACAGTTCTTTTTACATATCGAATTACCTGGTTCATTTTTCTGTAAGAGGAACATCTGGAGTGATTCTGTATTGTCTTTGATAAATATGATACTTGTCCCTTTTTTAAGTGTTCTAATTGAAAATGAGAGAATTTCATGAATCTGTAGTGTGGAGAACAATTTTTAAAAGGATTTTTTCTATTTTTTATAAAAAATGTAATGTAAACTTTTCTGTCAAAAGAAGGTAAAGCTTGGCGCACAAGGTGAATCTATATTCTCGAACATTCGTCGAGCGATGATTTCTGTAAAGTTTCACCGCTGTCGAAAGGAAACTTTCCACGTATTTTCCAGGTTTATTTATCATAATTTTTATTTAAGAAAATGTTAAAATCTTTTTATTTGCATTAAAAATAGGTTTATTACTTTTTCGTGCAGATTGTTATCTAGTGGCTGCTATTGAATTAATTAATTAAGATGTAAATGTTATTGCTCACTCCGAGTAGGTACATCATAAAAATGATGTGATTGCGATCGGTAAAAACCGAGTTAGAGCAACCTATCGAGGTAAGTAATTATATGGGACTACAGAGACTGTTAAAAGTTGCTCCTTGAAGCCTTGGAACGCATTTAAAAGATGATCCATATACTTTCAAATGAAAAAAAAATTTACTGTAAAGTAAAATTAATTATACAACTATTGTGTTAATACGTCATTTATTACTAATTTCAGAGAAAATATACAATTTTATTCTCCCCCCTACAAAATTAGTATATTGTGTGACTAGAGGTGAAACAAGACCATTTCAGACTAGGGTGTAGTGGGTGTAGGCATCACCCGAAGTCTGAAATCTTGGGTCATCCCGCGTCGCACATTATATTTTTCATATTAATCTGCATTAATTCAATGTCGGATTCTTTCCAATTAACAAATTTGTCGTAAGTACTCTAATATTTTGCTTTCGATTTTTCAGGTAATAAATCCAAAGTTGCAGCTTTTGGTTTGTCAATAATATGTGGTGTATTTTCAATTGCTGTATCCATATTGATTGTATTCTCATTTATTTTAGTTGCAAAAATATAATATCTGTCAGTTTAGTTGAAATGATCGATTCCTGCCCGTCAACAGTCGCATTGGTCTGAAATTCACTAGTTTCGGTTGGCTCAACAAGCGTTGAAACTCGCATATTCAATGCAAGTATACCTCCGTCGAAAGTACGTGGTTTAATTGGATTAATTCCTTCAATTATGCGATAAAACGTCACTTTTTCAATTTTGACATACATCATATGGTCTAACAACATCTTGGCTGACAATTTATTATTTCTGACTCTGTAGCAAAATAGCGTCAGTCAAAATAGCGCAGCACTAAAATAACGCAGAACAAAAACAGCGGCAGACATAATAGCTTATTCCCTTCAGTTTTTTGGAAAACTTCATGTGGAATACAAATTCTTTGATATATTTTCGAAAAGGGTAAGGGAATAAGCTATACGCTATTTTAACCAAGCGCTATAGTGACTGACGCTATTTTGCTACAGAACCATTATTTCTTCATAGCCGAACGGTATAGGGTTTGGATGCCGAGAATTACGAAGTGTAGGCGTTAGATTCGAATCCTGGAAACGGTGATATTTTTTTTGTTATATTGTGACATTTGTATATGAATAACTTTCAATATAGTTCCTACCTTCTTACTTTTGACTTACATATCGCTCTAATTATATTATTCTGCAAAACTATGATAATTGATGTTAAATAATTAAAATAGCTATTTATGATATTAGTGTTAAAAGTAACATTTTATTTTGTGATTGAAAAAGTTTGCGAAACGAGCGAAGCGAGTGGAGCAATTTCACGAACAAAATAACTTACTTTTAACACAAATATCATACATAGTTTTTTGTACAACTCCTATTTTAATAATAAAATAAAAGTATTTCAAGAAAATCACATTTTGACGTCTATTGTCAGTTAATAATTTTTTTGACGTTTTAACAATAATTCTCATAATGATTATGTCTCTTTTAACACTAGTGTTAAAAGTACTTTGTAAACGTCTTCTTTTAACACGTTTGACAGGCATTAAAAATGTCACTATTAATGGCAGTTGTACAAAAAAAATTAATAAAACGTAATGTCAGTAGGACTTGAACCGACGACCCTCACTGTGGAACGCACGCGCATGACAAGCTCTGCTATACTGTCACTCATATAACCTCAAAATTTATTTACAAATAGCTAAGGCTGATGTTGGTTAATTGTTTTCGTACTTTTGACCGAGATAGTAAGAAAAATATTATTCACTACATGGGCTCAACTTTCTGTCCTTGTAGTGTGAGGTACTATTTTCCTCCGCCGCGCGAAAAATGACTACTAAATTTAAATGTAATCGCAAAATCGACGATTGCCGTTCTAGAGCAAACATAGAAAAGAAAACACTCAATACATTAACTTTTGTCTACTGTATTTCATAACCTCACATGCTAAAGATTATTGCACAGGTTTTCTTACTTCAACTGCTTTATCAGATGCAGAATTTTCATTCTGTTAATTTCTTCTAGCAGACTCTGACTGAGAGTTACCGGTTTCTTGACGTGGTGGGCTACGTCTGCTTTAGCGTTGACGTAGTGGTCCACCATCTTGACCGTTTTGCTCTCTCTGGCCCTGGCTGTCCTGGGAACGTGATGTGGTGCATTGAGGGAAATTATATATATTTAATCAAAATCCCTTTTACCATTTAAATGTGTAGGGTATATGTTAATGTCTGTATTATTAACAATATTCTTAATGTCTGTACACAAATTTTGCCCATTCTTTTTTGTTCTTTGCTAGCACCTTGGCCGCTAACCATGTTGTCTCTCGTTTCTTCATTATTTCTCCTATTACTCCTTCCCATGTCTGTTTCGGTATTCCCCTTTTTCTAGCTCTTTGTACCTTGGATTCCCACACTTGCTTGACAGGCCTCTTATTATTCATTCTTTGGAGATGTCCCCACCAGCTAAGTTGTCGTTTTTCAATGAATTCCAGCATTGGTTCTATTTCCAGGTCTACTCTTATTTTTGTGTTTCTCATTTTGTCTCTTTTTGTGACACCCCTGACCCTTCTGGGATACTTCATTTCTACAGCCTGGATTTGACTCTATTATCGATGTGTGAGCACCGTTGATTCACATCCAAATGTAAGGGTTGGTCTAAATGTATTTTTATAAACATTCATTTTCGTTTTCTTCAATATTTCTTTTTTGTTTATGAATGACCTGTTCATTGCATAGTATAGTTTCAAAGTGTTTTGTATCCTATTATTAATTTCAATATCTTGTTTTCCGTTGTCTTGAATTTCCACTCCTAGTAGTATTTGAAGCTTTTTACCTGCTCAATGTTTGTTCCATCTATTGCAATATTCATTTGTCTACTGTCTCTACATAAGTATCTGCATCAATTTTGTTTTGGTTTTATTTATGTTCATCCCATTCTCTTTTAAAGTTTTATTCCATATGTCGAAGTTCTGTTGTAGGTCCTTTTCTGTCCCCGTCATAATAATCAAATCATCTGCAAAGGCTCCTTCAGCGATGTTTATTCTTTCTAAATTTCTGTAGCCCATATGTAGCTTTTTCATCTTTGGTGAACATTGTTTTATAATTTCATCCATAAAGATGGTAAATAGTAGTGGACTTAGTCCCCCTTTCTGAAATTTTATTTCCGCTAATTACACAGCATAAGTTGTTTTTATATATGTTTTCTATTATTCTTATTGTCATCTTGTCAACTCCTCTATTTTTTAAAATGTCTCATAACGCTTCCCGTGGTACCTTATCAATAGCCTTTTCCAAATCAATGAAACCAACATAAGCTTCTTTATCTTGCTGTAGTAATTTTTCTGCTAACAATTTAACTGTGAAAAGGTGATCTTGTATGCTTCTTCCTTTTCTAAAACCACTTTGCAATTATTCTAATGTACTTTCTATATGTGGTCTCAGTTTCTTGTCTGTTACTTTCTCATATATTTTCATAGCCGTGCTAAGTAGAGTTATTCCTCTGTAATTGCTGCAATTGTGCTTGTCAGGTATTTGTTCTTCATCCCATGCCGTTTTGATTATTTTGAGTAGATAACTCATTCTTGAGGGAAATTACTGAGGAAAAATCTGCGCATGGGTCGTCGACTTCGAAGAGGATCGTCATTCTGATCTTGATCTTCTGGTGGACCACGAGAGGGTCCTCTAAAGTATCCTCCTCCATAGCCTCCACGACCGCGTCTTGGTCTAAAAGAAAAATAAAACTGATATTTTATAAGACATTTTGTATGAAAGTGATACATTACTATTATTTTTGGAACGAGAAAAAAATAAGCTTCTTTGTGATACGTCACTCGACCTAGGTTGCCATTTCAAAAAATTCGTGCGCTAAACGCTGACGTCAAAAATATTTGACATTTTCTCTTAAATATGCAGAATAACCTCTCATTCATCGTCCTAGAATTTCATAATCCGTTTCAAAGATAATCCCTTGGAGCGAGAATTTTCAGCAACGCTGTATATTTAATTTTAGGTACTAGAATTCGAGCTTTTAAAAATTGTTAGAAGAATTTTAATTCTACTGAATATACTCTTGTAGATATAAATATCATTTTAAAAGAGCGAATTAATGTAGCCACTTACAAACCAATGATTACTAAGTTTCCCGTACCTAATTCTGTTTTAAATTAAGTTATATGAGATTACTTTTCAACATCTTGTGGAAATTTTCGACAAAAGCAAGTTAAGCGTGAGTCATCATCCTTTCGCCTGGTTTTCGTGAGAAAGT
The DNA here is from genome assembly GCA_947563755.1 of Lochmaea crataegi. Taxonomy (NCBI): domain Eukaryota; kingdom Metazoa; phylum Arthropoda; class Insecta; order Coleoptera; family Chrysomelidae; genus Lochmaea; species Lochmaea crataegi. The sequence continues at coordinate 29,320,460 of OX387425.1, read as the reverse complement.
AGCAATAATAAAGTTCTAACCAAGTTTTCAGTCATAAATCTTAATTTTCAGCTCCTTATTATCACTATGGTTACGTGGTCTTGTTCGGTTCTTAATTGAAATTCTTAGGGACGGTGAATATTTGTGTACTCTTGTTACACAGAATTATGTAATTATACTTGTTAAACAAATTTCATAACAATCGCTTGCTCTCCAAGAGCGGTGTAAATTTGTAATTCAAAAAAAAAACAGATTAACAGCTGGTTTATCGTTACAGGTTAGAACACCGGAGAAACTTTTTTTTTGCACTACCGACCAGTCATGAAACCTGTTAATTATCAGTTGATACTTGCACAGTGTCAGCAGGACCACTGTACGTTTTAGGCATGGCTCTTTTATGAAGGTTTTCACATGCATTTGTATTGAGATGTTTACCCAGTAATTTTTTTATGTTGCTCCCTGATCCAGCTCTTCACAGATCCTCATACTATTGCTTTCGATATACTAAGAATCTGTCCTGGCTCAAGCTGTGTGTCCTCTAGCTCTCTTTTTGCAAATTCGTCAGCTATTTAATTGCCTTCGATACCATGATATCACTACTCGTGTGGTCTCCTATCACTTTTTTCAAATATTGGTTCCAAGTGAGTTTTGAGTCAATTAATACTCCAAGATGTTTACAAAAAGGGATGTACAGTCCGCTTCAATAGACAATGGGCAACCTACGTCACAGCAACATGCGTGGAAGTGACGTCATAGTTGAAGCCATGTTGGAAATTCGACGTTGGAGCTTTAATTCATAGGTGAAACGATTTTAATGTTATTGGGTATATCAGGGATATGAGAGTAAAATTTTAAATTAATTTGAATAAAATGTTTGAATATTTGGACAAGCAGCTACTTTGTTATATTAAACCAGCATTAATTCATTTTTAATTTCTGCCGGGCACTGCAATTTATTATTTGTAAATATGTATTAAGAGCAGTAAGTAGGATAAAAAATATATTAAAACAAATATAATAATTAAAATTTTCATTTAGTTTTCCAGATAATAAAATAAAATAGCGTCATCGGAAATGTCAGTTAGCCAGCAAAAAACTGTTCAATGGAGACCAGATGGAAAGGTTGACACTTTCATCATTACTTAGGAAAACATGATTTCAAAAATAAAGAAAAGTAGGAAATAGATATTTTGTACACTTTTTTCAAGGAGATTATAAAAATTAATGGGAAGGTATACTTCTTACCTTGTATTATCTATTTTATACAAGGTGAATATTCACAGATTCCCAAAATTAATTGAGAGAAATACTTCTTACCTTAAAAACACACACTAGTTATTTGCTACTTTACTTCATAATAAGCTAATAAGCGAAATTAACATTTATAATAATACATATCTGTTCTCTCTATCTCTACCTTAGCTATTGCCTTTCCCAATGTATCCCAATATCAATTTCAAGGGGAGGGAATTCAACTCTAACTTCAACATTTTGTTCTCCGAACCCTATGTCGTATTCCCCTCCTACGACCCTTTAATCCACCCCAATATTTTACTAAATGAGGAACTTTGTATCCGAGAACCAATATGCAAAATATATACCGATGGTTCCAAATCCAGTGCTGGAGTTGGTAGTGCTGTTTATGTCGAAAACTTACAAGAATCCTTAGGGTACAAATTAAATCCAAATTGTTCAATCTTTACTGCTGAATTAGTAGCCATCAACAAAGCCTTGGAATAGATTATAAACAGTAACTTGGAATTTGAACAGTATATAATTTTATCTAATTCCCAATCAGCTTTAATGACATTGAGAAATTACCAGAAGCATATATATAGTAACAGCATTACAGTCAGCATCCTCGAAAAATTAACACACGTCAAGAATTTAAACAAAAATTTTGGGTTTATATGGGTTAAAGGACATTCTCAAATTCCAGGTAATGAAAAAGTAGATGGGCTTGCTAAAGATGCCGCTTCTTCTGGTCTTGTAAGTAACGAATTATCAAAGGGGGATATAATATCACTTAGAAAAGAAAATCTCATACAAAATTGGGAAATTGAATGGGCAGGTTTTACAAATCACAGTAACAATTCCTACTGCAAAATATATCCTTCACTTCCCTATACTCCTATAGCTGAACGAAGCCTTCCTTCCTACTGTGTATGTCAGATGCCTTTTTGGACCCGCTACCGTTAATTCATACCTTTTTTAAATTAAAATGTCTATCACAGATACATGCAACTGTGACGGAAGTTTCGACGATCTCAACCATTGGATGTATGATTGTGGATACAACAGAGAAGCCACCAAATACTTACTGGACTCCTTATCAGCTAAGAAGATAGCTTTTCCACAAAATATAGTTTCTCTCCTGTACATAAGCTCACAGAATCGATGTATGAACATAGCATGAATGATTTAGATTTGGTTCCTTCTGTTTGTCCTTTTGTAGCAAGTACCCCTTGTCCGTTGCCTTTTTTGTATGTCTAAATAAACAAAGTCGCTATGACGGGCACCTTAGCGTGAAGAGAGTGTCCCTGTTTATCCTACTTGTTTTTTTTTACTTTAATTTTCTCCAGAATTTTGGTAGTTTAGGGATATGTGCATGAAAGATAGAGTGATTAGTAACAGTAAAATATAATAATATAAACATAATAATAAATTTTTGAGGCTAAATGGGGCACTGCCCCAAGGCCAAAAAAAATAATACATTGAGTCATTTAATTGTATTATCCCATCGCCTTAGTTGCTATCAGACTCGCTGAATGGTTCAATTCCACTTGAAGATCATTTTCACTATTATCTGAAATATCTTCATCAGATGAACCTGTATTTACAACAAACACAAGGTAATCTTCAGCCTAGAAGCTTAGAGGTTATGTTCAAATATAAATATAGACCCTTTTTCAGGAGGCGATAACTAGAGGAGCATATTCCGTCAACTGCGCATGCGACCTTCTCGCTTCGAGGGCTGGACTTCAAGGGGAAGAGTGAATGGAATGGTTATTTTTCCTTCCCCTTCTTGAAAAAGATAGAGCCGCGAGTTGCGACCCTCGTAGCGAGAAAGTCGCATGCGCAGATGGCGGAATATGCTCCTCTATTTATCGCCTCTTCCCTTTTTCAATGCCAGTGTCCCAAAATTTTTCCCCCTAAAGCTCCAACCAAAAACCCCTAAAACTCCCCCAAAACAATATTATTAATAAAATAAATAATTAAATGTTATTACATTATTACAGCAATCCACAGTAAGAAAAATATAATAGAATAACTATACATTTTAAGTTTGGATCTGTTTTCCAAGTATTGGAATATTTTGGACAATATTTTATCTTATCTGTAGCTTTAGGCATTTTAATAAATTGCTTGCCGATGGTATGTTTATGTTTGTAGTAAACACAGATAAACACCATAGTGACATTCATTCGCGTTTTACCGTCTTTCCGTCCATCTGGCGCCATCCCACGGTCAGTTCGAAACCTCTCGGTCTTACACATTGACATTATCCTGCCCTTCTATAAGCGTCTATATTCGTTGGTAATATAGATATCACTAAGCGGATATATCAGAAATAAATGTGATTGGTTAAATTTGGTTATTCCTGGGCCTTAATATCACACTCAAAAATAAAGAATCGAATTTAAAAAAGCAACATATGGGGAAGATAATAAAATAACGGTTGGTCGGTATTAACATAAACATTCACTGTAAGGAGGAGCGTATATTTGTATTCTCTCTATCGAGAAATGACACATATCTTTCACAAAATAAGGCTTAAGAATAATCATAAAAGAATCTAAGTCAATCGTCACTAGTACCACGTTGAGTGCCACGCCGCGTCTCTTTCCCAAAAGCGCGGTTCTTCCTCTTTTTTTGACATATATCCTTTTGCCTAGAACCACAGAAATTAAATTCCGTTAACCACAGAATATTTCAAATAATGTCTATGACTTGAGGCGCGAGATTTGAACTACAAAATATCGCCTACAAACAAAAATATAACACCCCTAAAAAATCCCATTTGACTTTTAAACCCCCTTAATTTGGGGGGAAAATCCCTAAGTTGGCAACCCTGTTCAATACAACCCGCTTGTCAATTTATAGGTATCAGTGGCACTGATCATGACGTACCGGAAGCGTAGTCATGGCAACGACGATTTTTGATTACTTCGACTGGTGTCACCTATGTCACAATTGTGTCATTCTCTATTGAAACGGACTCTACTATAGTCGATAACAAAGCTTGTATTTCCGTATTTAATATTCACCCTTCAATGTTCAAAAATATTCAAGTGATGTTAATTTTTGTGACCAGTTACTTTTGTACAATGATTTTTGTGAACTTTTTTTACATCACGTGTGCAAAAAGTGACATTTTTCAAACGAGTGATGTACACTATTTTTCTTGCGACCACGCGATAACTTTATTAATTTATTTTAACTAATTTTAAAAAAATTATAACTTATTTTCCATAAAAACTGTAACAAATTTATCAAAAATAATTCCAAATATAACAATGTTCTCGTGTAGATTTAATCTTTTGGAAAGCCGATGTTTTTGTTTACGTACATCATTAGGCAGTATATACTCGATATTGTAGAATTATACGTAATCTACTTATTATTTGTACTAATGATTCGTTTCATTTGCAGATACTAAAGGTCATCATGTGGTAGGCGGGGCTAGGGGGGTTATCCCCCCTATAGACCTGGCGCCGCCATCACGGATCACCACGGCGACCGACACAGGTAAACAACATATTTAACTATAAACTTTGAAATCCCCCATCCTACTTATTATGTTTGTTTAGGTTATGAAATTCATGATCGTTTGAGATCATGTTCTATGCGAATGCTAGTTTAATCTCAATTTGAAACTTAAATGTCTGATAAATTCTTGACCAACGTTCTAGCCTAAATTTGTTTGTGTTAAGCATATACTTCATGTGGATAATAAATGTATTACACAGCTCTACAAAAAAAAATTTTTTTGTGTTGCCCTGGATATGTTTGCAAATTTTTATGTTTTCATGTGCCCAAATTACGAATATTTTCATGAAAGTACTGAATGTGCTCTTGTTGCTATGATTTTTACATATCTTATATTTTGAGCAATTATCGGCTTGTTAGTAATAAAATTTATTTTCTCAGTCATGATTAGTCTTCTTCACAACTTTTTCGCGCATACAAACATCACGTTGTCCTCACTCTCAGACCCCTTGCTCCGCAGAACAGGCTGAAAGTCCTGTGTTGAGTCTTTACGGTTGTGGAAAAAAGGAGAACGTTCTGGATTAGCTTTTGGTATTCCCATGATCTGGATGAAGCCTAAGAATCATTTCGATGATTGTTACTTTTGCGTAGTAGATGCTAAAGGTTTTAATCGAAATCAAACGTGGAGATATCCAGACTTACAGTCTACAAAATGTCCTGTTCTACACAGTGAAAATCTCCCTCGGCCTATTCACATTTCAAAAGTAATTCGCATGCCCTCAGAAACAATGATGTTGCCAAATTCACAGAAATCAGGACAGTCTATCAGTGGAAGTGAGTGGGAGGGTGAAACATCTACGCCAAAGCTATTTTCTCAAAATGAACACAGTTATTTAATACGTGATTTCAATTTATCAAAACAAGGATCAGAACTGTTAGCCTCAAGATTGAAAGAAAAAAATTTATTGATACCAACAGTAACAATTACAATACACAGAACGCGGGAAAGTGAGTTATTACAATTTTTTAGTGAAAATGGAGAAGTACTGGTGTACTGTAATGCTATTGCGAAGCTGCTTCTAGACATTGGTTTAAAAGAATACAAACCTACTGAGTGGCGGCTTTTTTTGCATCAATTCCAATTGCCCATTCAACAAAACTCAAAGAAGAATATGAAAATGTACCTAAAGCTTGGGAAAGTTTTGTGTTGGTAGTCGAAAATTTCCTAGGTAAACTAAAAGCACCAAATTATGAAGAAATTGTACAAAATATGCTGACAAACTTTCAGACTCTAGGAGAAAATATGAGTATGAAATCACGCTATCTCCGCAATCATCTGGATAAATTTCCGGATAATTTAGGAAATTCTAGCGAGGAACAGGGAGAGTGATTCCACCAGGATCTAAAACTGATGGAGGTAAGGTATCAGCATCGATGAGATTGTCACATGATGGCAGGTTTCTGATGGTCTTTGAAAAGAGAATGTCCCCTGAAAAATTATAAAAGAAAAGCTCATAAAAGGCGTTTCAGGAAATATAACATATGTTTTCGGCATTTTCCTCCCTATTTACTTCGATGTCTCCTAATTTTTCAAAACAAAACTGACATTATGAATATATCTATTATTTTGTTTGTTGTTTTCCGATTTTTGTAATGTAAAATGAAAATAAAGATTTAAAATAAAACGAGAGCAAACCTTACAAAATCATTGATAGTTTCATGAATTGTGAGCATAAATATATCCAAAATCAATATTATATCTAAGGCAACAAAACCACTGTAGACCAGTGTTATTATTAGTATTATGTATATAGGTATATAGTGTAATTCACATTCAGATGGCAGCGTTAGAGAGATTTAGATTGCTTTGTATATGGAAAAATAACTATATAATAGACATGCATCGGAAAATGCACAAGGAGACCACAATGGCGTTGAGGAAACAAACAATGATTGCGATGAAACTTCCGATAATTACTATAATACCGAACTTTGTAAAGCACTAGCGGAATTTAATGGCACCAACCCAATACACCGGCAAAAATTACCAAAGCTGCGAACCAATAAGAGCACAAACAGCATACTAGCAGCTGTGAACTTACTACTGCAGGACCATGTTAAAGACTGCGAAACACTGGAACAGCTTCACACTATCATCTACTATGGAGGAGTGGCAGTGCTTCGAAGTCACAATCAACAAATCCAATTCCCCAAGAACAATCGGGGTAAGGACTACAGCTCAAGCCTTGGTGGCAACGCCGGCTGGAAAGTTCCGTTGATGACATAAGAAAGGAATTGGGGCAGCTCACAGAGTTTAAAAACAATTTGAAACCGTCTAGCCGCTCAACAAACAGAGTGAGAAAGATCTATCGAAAAATCAAAACTTCTACAGGTCACTTTCGGTATAAGAAGTTTGGCAGTCTGCATCAAGCAATGGCTACATCATTCTCGCTTATTCTGCAACATCCAGAAGATACACCACCATTTCTGACAATGGGTTCGACCCACTTGCTACCAAAAACGCATCGAACTCACGATCCTTATGTTTCCCTCCTTCTATATATGGACGACATCAAAATATACGCATCAAACCAGCATCAACATTTACCTAATATCACTGAAACATTCTCCAAATGGGATTTGGATTAGACAAGTGCAAAAGCTTAAATATCGAGAAGGGTAAAATCTTTAACTGAGATGTGTTACTACCTAATGGGAACATTATAAATGCCATGCATAATGGTGAAACTTACAAATATTTAGGATTTCAGCAAGCTAAGCTACTAGACCAGAAGCAAGCAAAATCCAAAATAAGAGGCCAGTTCACTCAAAGGGTAACTGCTTTATTGAAATCCCAGGTGAACGCAGGAAATCTTGCCAAAGCAATTAACACCTACGTCATACCGGTCCTGGCATACTCATTTGGAATTCTGAAGTGGACAAAAACACAACTGGAAGATATTCAAAGAACAACGCGAACCATGATGACCAAACACAAATGTCACCATCCTACATCATCAGTTATTAGGATCACACTACCAAGAAAAGAGGGAGGGAGAGCTTTAACGGACATAGTTAATTTTCATTATAATCAAATATCTAAACTCCAAAAATTATTCATTGGCAAGGCTCAAACATCTATATTGCATGAGCTGGTCGCGAAAGCAGATAAAAACTATTCCCCCTTAGATCTTGTAAACCCTGATAAGAAACTTGAAATCGTTACAGACTCTGACAAACAGGCGGAATGGGCCCAGAAAGCGCTACATGGTCGACATCATCACGACCTCAATCAACTATGTATCGACAAGGAAGCATCAAATAAGTGGCTCTCCTCTGGTGGAACATTGTTTCCAGAAACAGAAGGATTTATGATGGCAATTTAAGACCAAGTAATTAATACCAACAATTACAAGAAATTCGTCATAAGAGATCCAAACATCGTGTCGGACAAGTGCAGAAGGTGTCAACAAACAACAGACACGATACAACACATTTCGTCGGGATGTTCAGCCATAGCTAACATTGATTACCTACGCAGGCACAATCAACTTTGCAACATCATCCATCAGAAGTTGGCAAACAAATTTGATTTAGTTAAAACCTACACGCCTTATTACAAGTACCATCCGCATTCTGTTCAAGAGAATGCTGATTTTAGACTATACTACGATAGGTCATTTATCACCGATAACCGGCCTGATATTGTAGTTGCGGTTCTTCTAGTGGATGTTGCTGTACCCAATAACAACAATATTTTAGACAAATACAACGAAAAAATTGCAAAATACACCAATCTTGCAATTGAGGTAGGACAGATGTGGCATGCAGAGAAAGTAGAGGTGGTGCCGGTCATCGTTTCATCTACGGGACTAATCCCCAAAACTCTACAAGACAGCCTCACCAAACTAGGTCTGCACAAAAACACATACATCGATCTGCAGAAGGCTGCAATTTTGAATACTTGTCACACTGTCCGTTAATTTCTGAATATGTAACTGCTGAGCCTAATCCCATTTGCGTTTACACACGCTCGGGATAGGTGAACATTACCAGCAAGGGCTGAGCAAGTGTACACTTTAGATGGCAATAATTATAATAATAGCATTTCTTTCCCAATAGATTTTACAATCCCTTTAAAGGGCAATAAAAACGATAAAAACAGTGATACGAGTGAAAAAAATAATATACAGAATAAAAAATAACATACGAAAAATACAAGTAAAATGCAATAATGTGAAAAAACAAATCGCACTCACTGCAAACTTTATTAAAATTATTGCACATATTAAATACAGGTATTCCCAGTAAGAGATTGGTTCCCGCTTTATTATTGTGAAACATTAGGCTTCGCCGATTATGAAATTGAGGCACGTTGAAATTTAGCAGCTCCAGCAAACTTGGACAGTCAATAAGACAATGTACAAGCTTGAAGAGACATGACAAAAGCAAGAAATCTTCGGAACTCAAGACTCTCAAAATTAAAGCTGTCAAATAAAAAATCATATTGAATTCCTCGTTGTGGGTAGGTACCATTAACTTTGAAAGCCAAGAACTTCATAAACTTTCTTTGTACATTTTCAATACAGGATATATGGACGTTGTAATGAGGACTCCATACATTGGAGCAATATTCAAGTTTAGATCTAATATAAGAAAAGTACAAGGAGATTGGTGAAACTTTTACAATTTCTTACAATGAATCCATACATTCTATTTGCCTCTGATACCTTCAAGTGAATATGCTCAATAAAACTTAAGCTGGAATCAAAAACAACATCCAGGTCTTTAATAAAGGTATTTCTTTCTAAAATGGTATCATTCAAAGCAATGAATATCTAATATAACATTTCCTCCTTGTGAAAGATACAGTACTACATTTAGATACAATCAGGGATAAATTGTTGCAAACACACCAGCTATAAACTTTATATTAACATTATTTTGCAGCCTCTCACAGTGACGCACAGTCAGATATTGATAAGTAAATTTTTAAATCATCTGCATAAAACAGGTTAATAGGATCTGTAATATATTAGCACGATATTGGAAAGTGGCTGTTGCGTCCCGACTCTATTGGATAGATATCTTTAAGAAAAAGAAGAAGATTTCAGCTTAGATAAAATAAAACAGATGTTCACGATTTTGTGCAATGACTGTAATTAGGTAGTAATAAAATTAGTTTGGTTATTTGGTATTAATTCTATTATCCCGGAGGATACACCACAATAAATTGGCGACGAGGTAAAAGAAAAAAACAATTTACCTTTGGGGCTAGAAATTATTGGTAAATAATTTTGCAAGGCGCAAGATGCAGAGCGAAAGCCAAGTGAATATTGTGAGAGGCACAATAGGCAGTTTACAAGAATACAAATTAGGCACAGATTAGTCAACGTATCAAGAACGCTTGGAACAATACTTTCATGCTAACTATATTCCAAACGATAGACAAGTGGCAGTATTACTAACACTCATCGGCCAGAGCCTACGAAGTTTTAAAAGGATTATGTGACCCAGTCTTGCCCAAAGATAAATCGTTTACAGATTTGTGCAACCTATTGAAAAATCAGTTTTCAAAGAAAATTTCTGTTTTCAAGGAGAGAATAGAATTTTATTCACTGAAACAGATGGAAGATGAATCAAATAGAGAATTTTTTGTAAGAATTAAAAACAAAGCAATAGACTGCAAATTTGGAGTGAATCTTAACGATATTCTTAAAGATAAATTTATATCGGGTTTAAGAAGAGGACCAGTATTAGACCGAATATGTGAAGAGGCACATACGATTCCCTTAAATGATCTGATTGAGGTGGCGCTGAAGAAAGAAGCAGTTATAACGCAAAGAGACAGTTCGGTCTCGGTCAACAAGATCATAAGTAACAGCAGTGAGAGGCAATTTAAAGCCAAAAGTGATCCAAATTCCAGGAGCTCCAAGGAGGGGAAGATTTTTAATTGTAATGCTTGTGGTAAAGACAAACATGATTTTAGAAATTGTAAGTATAAAAATTATAAATGTAAGAATTGTAAGCAAGTGGGCCATCTAGCGATAGTGTGTAATGCAAACAAAAATAGAGGTACAAATTATCTTGAGCCTTCGGGCAGTAAAAATTTAGAGCTAGACGAGCATGAATCAGATTTAGATTTTATTGAAATGTGTTTTATTGTGCCCAACGCTTCTTTTGTAAAAACGCAGAGAATTAAAGTTTCAATTAATGATGAGAATGTTCAAATGGAAATTGATTCAGGTGCAGGTATATCAGTTCTACCTAAAAATATTTTTGCACAAAAATTTAGGAACACTAAACTTGAACCTACTAATGTAAGGCTTAAATCTTTTGATGGAAAAGTAATCAAACCTGTTGGAGAAATTTTTGTAAAAATTAGGTATAAGGAAACTTTCATAAATAATTGTAGACTAATTGTTATTAAGAATGGTACAGCTCCTTTATTAGGTAGGGATTTAATGCATTTATTTAATATTAAGATTGCAGCTTCTGTGGTAACTAGCATAAACAAAACGCAAGAATGTTGTGATGATGTATCAATGTTAGTAAAAAAATATAATACCTTATTTAGTGATGAGTTAGGACATTATAAGTTTGAGAAGGTTGATTTGAAAATAAATCAGGAGGCGAGGACTATTTTCTGCAAGCCCCGACCATTGACATTTTCTTTTAAACAGGCCATTTATGAAGAATTAGATGATCTAGAGAAAAGGGGTGCCATTTCTTTGATTGACCATTCCGAATGGGGAACTCCTTTAGTTCCCGTCGTCAAGGAGACAGGTAAGATCAGAATATGTGCAGATTACAAGATCACGGTAAACAAATATTTGGTAGATCTGAAGCATCCTCTACCTAGAATAAAAGATTTATTTGCGGCTCTCCAAGGTGTTGAATGTTTTACTAAATTAGATTTCAAAAATGCTTATAACCAGCTAGAGCTTGCGGAAGACACCAAGAAATTACTATGTTGGAGCACTCATAGAGGTACTTACCAGTTGAATCGGTTACCATATGGTACCAAACCAGCTTGCAGCATATTTCAAAAACTTGTTGAGAAGGTTCTTATAGGCATTCCAGGTGTTATTAACTTCTTGGATGACATTGTGGTAACGGGAAAGAACAGGTAGGAACATTTACAAAATCTGGAAGTGGTATTTCAGAGACTGGAGTCTTCAGGTTTCAAACTTAATCTAAAAAATGTAAGTTTTTTGAATCTGAAATCTAGTATTTAGGTCATATTATTAATAAGGAAGGCTTGCGAAAGAATCCGGATAAGGTCAAGGTAATTATGGAATGCCCTAGACCTCAGAATGTTTCAGAAGTAAGAGCTTATGTGGGTGTGATAAATTATTATGGTAGGTTTATTCAAGATTTATCAAGTTTGCTAGAACCATTTTATAAATTGTTGAGAAGTAATGTAACTTTTAAATGGTCGGTTAGTTTTGAGAGTGCTTTTCTGAAAGCTAAGGAAGCCATGTGTTCTGATATTAGCTTAGCACATTATGATCCTGACGTTAGCCCAAAGCTAATATGTGATGCATCAAAAATAGGGTTGGGAGCAGTTTTAATGCATGTTTATCCCGATGGATCAGAGAAACCAATTATACTATATCCATTGAACAAACAGAGCGACCCAAACAACGATAGATGCGTGACCAAAGTGTGCCTTTGCATCTAATGGCTAAAATAAACATGCCTCCACGCGCTGGCCAATCGGATTTAACTGCAGAATTCATTGTCTTTGGTACATCCATACAGAGTCGGAGATATCACGTGCACTATGCATGATACTGTTTTGGAACACTCCGTTGCTTGGATGGACAGAGTATAGTTTCGCTTCTCGTGTGCTAAATAGACATGAAGTTAAATATTCAACCATTCATAAAGAAGCTTTAGCTATTTATTGGGCAGTAAATAAATTCTACCAATATTTAATGGGTCGTCATTTCATTTTTTGTTCAGACAACAAGCCATTAGCAGCCTTATTAGGGGAAAATAAGGGCATAACTCAGATGGCAGCAGGCCGACTGCAAAGGTGGGCGTTATTTCTAAGTGGATTTGATTATACACTTAGCCACATTAAGGGTTCCGATAATGGCTCAGCCGACGGACTTTCAACTTCCTGCAGTGAAGGTAAAGGAAGATGACTTGGAATTTGACTATTTTCATTTTATAGTAGAAGAAAATATACCGATAACAGGGGATCAAATAAAGAAAGAGGTTAGGTCAGATAGATTGCTGAGTACAGTCTATAGGTATATTAGGGATGGTTGGCCTTATTCAGTAGCAGAGGAATTGAAACCCTTTGCTAATAGGCCAAAGGAAATTTCAATCGATAATGATTTGATCATGTGGGGGTATAGAGTGATAATACCTACCAAATATCGTAAACAACTGTTACATGAATTACATGGTGTTCATAGTGGTATTGTTAGAATGAAACAATACTTTTGGTGGCCAGGTTTAGATAGCGACATTGAAACTTATGTTAAATAGTAACACTAGTAAATAAAAAAGAAACACATAAACTGCAACTAAAGGGTGCAAGGACATGTTATAAAAGGTTTTGAATAACCAAAATGCTTTAATTTTCGAAAATTTAAAAGAAATCATTTTGACAATAAGGAATTTTTTAAAGTGTGATTTCTATGCCTAGAAGAGGTTTTAAGATGTAAGATTTGTACATTTAATATTATGTTTTATGTAGATTATAATTATATGTGTAAAAAAGGTGTGTGTAAGAAAATCAAAAATACCAAAATAACTTTTGACCATCCTCATATATCAGTTTTGACACAAATTTTATTAAAAAATTTAACATAGTGACCTGTGACTTGTGTGTTTAATAAAAGTAAAAACTTCAATAGGATGGCTCATTCCAGTTTCTTTCACTTGCACAATAAAGTCAAAGAAAAAGTAGTTCCAATATCGATAAAGTAGGGAGTCAACTTACCTTGACTTTTGACAGAAGGACATTTTGAAGTTTAAAAGTGTGGTAAATTTAAAATTCTTCACGTGCTGAGAAATCAACAAGATTTCTTTTAAAAATCTCACCAATTTGTTTATGGATGACAAATTTTTCTGAACTGGGAAGGAAAGAAAATAGATTGGAATCCGATGCTATTTCCCTGAGCATCTAAAGAAGAAGGACTAATAAAAAAAAAAGGTACCTAAGTTTCTTCTTCCTACAATATAAAAGAAAAAGAAAGTTAATTATTAAATAATAACAATAATGTTCTAAAAATATTTGCTATAACTCTAGATAGAGACTTAAAGGCCATAATAATAATAAAAAAGACAAACAAAAACAATAAATGCATTTAAATTAAAGAAGATTTGACATATTCATTATTTACTGTAATATTTATATTTTTATGTATTATTACTAGATTGTAAACATCTATCTATTTTTTTCTTTGGCTTATAGACTAAACAAGTTTCTAGTTTTCCTTTATGAATAAATACTTTACTAAAATTAATTTCCACTTACCTTGTTGGTCGATAAGCAATTTTCATCATTGATTTTGTACTTATATGATTGTTTTTGTGAACACTTCTCTCACTTGCAAACTGATTTCTTGAATTTGGCAATTATTTTACTATTCTTCAAGTGTGGAAGGGATGGTAATACATCATACATAATTTGCCACTGTGTTAGATTTTGTTTCTCAATAAAAAATATCATATTTCTTCGTTTAATTCAACAACTTGTCTATTATTGAACAGCCATTTTGGAGATAATTAAAAAGAGTGCGTAGAGCGTCGACTCCAAACACAACTAACGAATCCGACCGAGATAAATAGTTTCGTGTTTTATCGGAGTAAGTTACAGGGTTGTACTGAGAAAGCAAGGTCAGGTAAATTTAATAAAATTTCAATAGGTGGAATTATATAAAAAAATAAAAAGATCATCAACTGTATTCAATACTTCATATTTATTTTATTTTTAAATAAATATTGGCGCCCAACTATACAATACAATAAAATCGCAATTCAATAATCAATTTTAATAAATACACTGAAAAATACATTCTCAAATTAAAAGATCTATATTTAAAAAACTATCTTGAAATAATGTATCGATGACAGCACATTTAACATTGAAAGTAGAAAGTGATAGTTGACAAGCACACAAAGAAAGTGTGAAGCATATTTTTTCGTCAACCTTTTTCGTAAACAAATTGAAACTAGTCATCAAAAAACAAAACCAACTTCAACCTTAAGATAATTAATCTGGACTCCTTACAATTTAGTCGAGATAAAATAAACAGATTTCTTCGTAGTGCCCCAGACGAAACTTATCTTTTGCACAGCGGACGAAAAGTGTCTGCGGACGAAAAATACTAACTTGCCTTCAAAAATAGTCGATTTTTCATTTGAAAATTGGTAATTTTTTGTAAAGGTTAACGATACAAATGTAATATGCACCTCGGCGAAAAACTGTCTAGTTATTGTCTTGCCTGCTTGCTAGCCTCGGCTATCAATTTGCAGGCTCCACTATAATAGACAGTCTTTCGTCCTTGGTACATAAATAACTATTTTTTATCTTAATGCGGTTTTCGTTCTCATTTTACGATTTCAAATAATTTTGCTTGATGCTATCACAATACCTCAAATGAAGGTTAAAAATAGAAAACACCTTTGGGTTAAAAGTTGATGGAAACATCTTGACCTACGGTAAATGCACTGGATAGTAAATTAAAAATTTTTATTAACTGTAATGTAACGAAACAATAAATCTTCCAGTTTCACCTTTAGCCATAATACTGATTTAGGTTTTCCCGACTTTATTTTGAATTATTGATGTTTCTACTGCTAGTTTTAACTTTTATTCTGTAAATTTTGTTTGTTGGAAAATAGATCAAATTCTAATCCAAAATAGCAAATAGCTATTTATATAAAACCTGTAATGTATGTCAAATATCTAGGTATTATTATAGATACAAAATTGAAATGGGATTTTCACATTAAATATATGATAAAAAAATCCTCTATAATCCTCTATAAATTTAAATACCTGGAATACCTAGATATCTTCGAATGTAATACTTCGGACTAGTAGAGAGTCACCTACGCTATGGTATATTGGTATGGGGTAGTGCTCTAAAAACTCAAATTCATCCATTAGAAATTATTCAAAAAATATTTTTGAAGATCATTATGTCTAAGCCTCATACATATTCTTCAGATTGATTATATAGGGAAAGCAACATTTTTGACTTGAAACAGTTATATTTTCTCTATGCCTCTATAAAATACCAACCCATAAAGGATAAAAGTAACCTACATTTAAGTAAATATGAAACTAGGAACAAACACCACTATATTGTTCCGAGAATGATGAAATCTTTTGGTCAAAGATCTTTCCCATTCCTAGCTCCGAAGATCTATAATTCTATCCCTGACTCATAAATAATGACATTCTATTCAAAAGGAAATTAAAAGCATTCCTTTTGGAACAGGCGAGACATTTCTGTCATATTGCATCAGTGGTGTAATTATACATAAAAGATATATATGTCACATTAACCAAAGTTTTGATGTTTCAGAATTTTAAAATTTCAATTTATTATTATTATTATTTTCAACTAATTATATTTCAAATTTCGATTCTGATTCTAATCATAATTTTATCAGGGCTGTACTAATTTGTCTAATATATTATTAAATTAAGTATTGTTATTTTATTAATATGTATAACTCTGCCATCTTAGGTTGGCACTTTGGGTATGCGCGAACCAGAAAGAGTTAAAGAGTGTCTGAATAGACATTTTTACGACGGTACGGTTTATTTATGGTTTATCTATGGGTAAGGCGGCTTGCAACACCAGTGTCGTATAAATCAGAAGGGCTTGGGTTAAATTTTTAATTGTAATAAGTAGATACATTTTATTTTTTATTTCAAAAAAAACATTTTACAAATATTTATTGAAAAATAAAAATACCGAATTTATTTTATATTTTTATTTATTCAATTAAAATTTACATTAACATTTGTTTATTTAATATTGGGTTTTTTAGTATTTTTGTTTATAATACAAGTTATGAGACATAAAAGTATAACCAATTATAATTGTTTAAGGTTTATAAAAGGTTTATTTTAACATAATGGGAAATAAATTAAGGTCTAAAAGCATATAATCCATAACAAACAATTTTAATGTTTTAAAATATTTTTAAGCAGGTGTTATATTTACAATATTTAGGTAAACGATTTTTAATAGCCATAATTCAAATTTTTATAATTAGGAAGTGGATGAAGTACCTTCAATTTCTTCAAAATTTGAAATTCTGGAAGTTTCAAAGCTTTCATCCTTATCTGAAAAATATTCTTCCTCCGAATCAGATTCACTTTCGTCAGAATCATTCTCCAGATTAATTATAAAATCATCAATAATTTGATCTAAAAGTGGTTCTTTTTCACTATATTCTTTTTCGAATTTTATTGCATGTTCACACTTTGATTTCCACATTTCCGGAGTAAAATTTTCAAAAAAATTTGTCGCAATAATCGGCAACTTTGTTGAAATTGAAAGCGACATTTTTTTCCGCAACAAAGTTTTTCATTGCACCCCAAACTAATTCTAATGGATTTAGTTCGGGGTGATATGGCGGTAATCTTATTACATCAAATCCGTGCGTTATCAGAAGTTCGTCGATGCAGTATCGCTTGTATTTAGGTCTTTAGGTCATTTTTTATAATTGCATATAACTGCGGTTTTAGGAAACCATTATCAAATAAAATGCCTCTTTTTCTCAGCCATTCCCGCATTTCATTTTTTTTGTTGTGGATGTAGCTGTTTTTTCAACAAGTTTGTTGCGATAAGGCGCATTGTCCAACACAAGAACACTACCCGCAGGTAAATTTGCAATTAGCTTTTCTTTAACCCATTTTTCAAAATTTTCGTAATTTATTTCATTATGGTAGTCTCCAGTTTTGCAATTTGATTTCCAACGAATGTATGCACCTGGAAAAAATCCTGCTTCACTGCCTGCATGAACAATAATCTTACGAGGGCCTTTACTAGTTGGTTTTAAGAGTCCCAAATTTTCTTTGTTACTCCAGCTTTTATTGTGAGTATGACTGGAATGAATATAGGTCTCATCTGTATAAACAATTGTCTTTCCGTTTTCTCTATATTGCTTCATTTTCCTTGAGAATTCTAGGCGTAAATGTCGAATTGAATCACGTTCCACTAATACTTTTTGAACGTTTCTTATTTTTCTCCATCTAAAACCTATTAGGTGCATATCTTTTCGAAGCGATTCTTTACACCCATCATATTCAAATTCTTCGCAAAAATGTTGATGCACTTTCTTCAGCGTAGGTATAGTTTTATGAGATGTATGGTAATTTAATATACTGTTTCTTACCTGGGCCTTGCCAACGTCATCTAGCATTGTTTTTGTTTTTTAGCCAGGCCTTTTCTTTTGTGGAGTAGAAAACGAGTTTTTCCTCTGATTTGGACTCACTGGAAATTCGACGAACAGTTCGCAAGCTAACACCAAGAGCAACTGATACTCGTTCACCGATCTAAAATAAATATTCAGCGTTATTAAAAAATTATTGGGACATCATCCTTTAAAGAATTCACATTTACAAAGTCTAATTTTGCTAAGTGATAATAAAATTAATAATTAAAAAGTGTACACATACATGCTATTCTTCTATAAAATGCATTGTGGTAAATATATTCAAATACTTACTTTGTTAAATGGAATAATAGGTTTCATTTGTGCTGCTTCTTCCTTCATTAATTTTATTAAATTACTAACTAGCTCACGGCTTTGGCCACTTAAAACTTTATTATGAATTTTACTTTTAAACTCCATTGTAACACTTTGAAGTAAAATCAAATCAACACAAAACAGATAATATAAAAACTTACTACGCCTCTGGAATTTTTATGATGTTAACAGTAAGAAACAGTAACATCAAATGAGCACTGGGTGTCGATGGGCGGGGTTTGTCAAAGCGCATCTTATGGTCGAGTGCCAACCTAGGATGGTATAGTTATATTTTGCCGAAACAGGCGTATCTACACCTATCGGAGACCTTCGGGCTGTTTATTCACTAACCACTAACCACTTTTGTAATTAATTATATTTTTTGCGTGAATAAATTATTATTATTATTATATGTAACCAGTGTTTTGTCGAAAAAAAAATGAATTTTGAATTGCAAATATACAAGAACTGTAAGGATGAATGAAATGGCTATTTTCTCTTCCTCTTCTTGAAGAACATTGGCATTGGAAATTTGGAAGCAGCACCACATACAAACATACTAACTACTTCTTTTATGGGTTAGAAGAAGATGACAGATGGCGAACAGAAAGTTTCAAAGTTTCAAATTTATTCGACTTTTATCTTGGAATCATTTGATCAATCTGTTACAAAGTGGTCAAGATGGGTGAAACGACAAGAAGGAGCTTTCAAGGTATTCAAAATCAGTGATGATATGAAATTACCTTATCTTTTACATTTCATGGGATCGGAAACATATGATACCTTATGCGATAAACTAGCGCCTGATGTTCCTGAAGATCAGACCTACACGAAAGTTGTAGCATTAATGGACTCATTTTACAGTCCTGCACCTTTGGAAATTGCAGAGATATTTAGGTTCCAGAGTAAAAAGCAAGCAGAGGGTGAAACCATACAAGAATACTTGCATTCATTACAAAAACTAGCCATAAATTGCAATTTTGGTTCATATCTCAAGAACGCTAGAAATCAGTTCGTTTTTGGATTACGTTTGCGGAGAATACAGACTAGACTACTAGAAACTAAGAATTTGGATTTAGATCGTGCAGTAGAGATTGCCAGTGGCATGGAAATTTCAGAAAAGGACAGTAATCAATTAAATTATAATAAAAGTAGTTCAGTTAATGCTTTACACTTACAAAAACCAAAGAATAAAAGTAGTTACAATACAAATACAATGAACGCATACACTAATCAAGCTTCGCAATGAGTTTCTTCCATTAACAAAAATACACCAAAAAATAAATTTTGTTATCGATGTGGTAGTACACTACACTTAGCTAATTCTTGTCAGAATTTTAATCAGAATTTATTTTGTAATTTTTGTAAAAAAAAGGTCATATACAAAAAGTTTGTCTAAAAGCAAAAAAAAGAATTACAAAAGTTAATATAATAGAAGAAATAGATGAGATTCTACTAATTAAAGCAAAAAATTACAAAGAAAAATTTACTACTATTTTGAAAGTTAATAATAAATTATTGAAGTTTGAAATTGACTCTGGTGCAGCGGTTACTATAGTTAACAAACAAATTTTCCAAGAAAATTTTTCTACATTACATTTACAGGACTCTGAATTACAATTAACTACATATTTTAAAAAACAATTGAATGTTCTAGGGTTAGTTCCTGTTGAGGTTGAACACCAAGGAATAAGGCGAACGTTAAACGTGTACGTCGTGGATGGTGATGGACGTTCTTTGGTTGGACGGGAGTGGATACGCGCTCTTGGAATTGAATTGCAGGAAGTGAATAATATTTCACATGAAAATAAACAGGTATCAGATTTACTAGAAAAATATAAGCATTTATTTGAGAACAGAATAGGGGAAATAAAGGGTATGGAAGCAAACATTTTCTTGAAGCCAAATACAAAACCAGTTTTCCATGAATCGCGTACTGTTCCTTTTGCATTACGTTCTAAAATAGAAAGAGAACACGATATTTTGGTAGAACAGAGAGTTCTTGAAAAAGTCGATTTTTCAGATTGGGCTACTCCGATTGTTCCTGTCGTTAAACATAATGGAGATATCCGGATCTGTGGGGACTACAAAGTAACATTAAATCCTAACATAGAAATTGACGAGTACCCTCTACCTACACCAGACGAGTTACTAACTCAAATGGCTGGGGGTGAGAAATTTTCAAAAATATTCGCAAATCGATAAAGAAGCCTATAGCATAATTTTTGGAGTACAAAAATTTTTTAATTACTTTGTGTGCTAGAAAATTCACACTACTTACAGATCACAAACCGTTGTTACATATATTTGCCCCTCATAAAACTTTACCTATTCTCAGTGCAACTAGAATGCAGCACTACGCTATCTTCTTACAAGATTTTACGTACGATATTGTCTATAAAAATACAAATCATCACCTTAATGTTGACGCACTTTCTAGGCTACCTATACCTATTCAGTCTAATAAATATTTTGCTTATGATGAACCAAATGTTTTTGAACTAAATTTAATTGAAAGTTTACCTACAAATGTAAAAGATTTATGTTATTATACAAAAAATGACGAGACTATACAGACTTTATTTTTAGGATTACAGAACGGTACAAATGTAGATAAAAATTACAGATTTAATATCGACCAGTCACAATTTACTCTACAATCTGAAGTTATAATGAGAGGTCAAAGAGTTTCAGTACCTACGAAACTAAGACATAGGATATTGAAAAATTTACATGATGCACATTTTGGCGTTGTTAGAATGAAAGCTTTGGCTCGCATCTATTGTTGGTGGCCTCCCATCGACAAAGATATCGAGACTTTATGTAAAAATTGTTACGAATGCAATAAACAAAAAAAATAATCCAATTATAGATGAGTCACATGTGTGGGAACCACCTGAAAATTGTTTTGAAAGAGTACACGTTGACTGCGCTGGACCATTTAATGGAGGGGATTACTTTGTTTTATTTGATTCCTACAGTAAATGGCCCGAGGTTCACTTTACAAGAAATATTACTACTGAAACTACAGTCAAACTTTGTCGAAATATACTTGTATCAGATAATGATACACAGTTTACATCTCATAAGTTTAGACGATTTATGCAAAATAATGGAATATTTCACAAATTCACGGCACCTTTCCACCCTTCAAGTAATGGACAAGTGGAAAGATATATTCAAACTTTAAAAAAAGCAATACGAGCTATGCATTTTGAGGAAAATGACAGACCGCGAACTTTGCAAATTACTTTTGCAATACCGAAGAACACCTAACACCTCACTGTGTTACTGGTAAAAGTCCTTCACTGTTAATGTTTAATAGGGAAATAAGGACAAGATTTGATCTACTGAAACCTACACGGAATAATACTGACACTGACTATAAAAAATACCTACTAGCAGAGACATTTTCGTGGGGGCAAGAGTTGCCGTTCGCGACTACCTTAATCCAAAATGGCAATTTGGAAGAGTAACTAAAAAACTAGGTTTCGTACACTATTTAGTACAATTAGATGAAAAAAGAGTTTGGAGACGTCATCAAAATCAAATACGGGATATTGCTGAGAATACACCACCCGAAAGATACGTACCATCAATACCGAGTACACTTTCGCTAGTTCTAAATCAGAGTTCCACACCTACCTCTTCGATTGAAGGAAATTCACCAACTACAACCGAACAACCAGAAACATCTAATAGCATTATACAAACCACAAACCACAAAGTGATCAAATTCCTATTCCTGGGGTTTCAACCGAGACAGAAGCTACACCTGTTCCTATGTTAAGGAGATCCTCTAGAATACCAAAACCTGTGGTAAGGTTAAACTATACCTAAGTGTTTTTTTTACTGATTCGCTTACTTTAAGTATTTGTGGTCAGGAAGGAAATATTATATTCATACATTTCATAAATCCTATCCTGATTACTTTGTAATATGTTACCATGACAAATAATTTTGTATCTGTCAATTTTGATTAATAAATTTTCCGATTTTGTGAGAATAAAACTTTCGTTGTACCAAAATTACATTTAATTTCATTCATGATACACAATAGGCTGCATAATAGTATTCAGTCTGACCAGCTTAAGATTGCAACACTCAGTTATAGCTTTTAATTAACATTTGATGAACTTCAAATTTTGGTGGTTTAAAAAGGTCGGCAAAGGGACAATTTACTTATTAACATTTGATATACGTCAGTGGCAAACGTTTCCAGGAGGCTTCAAAACGTCGATTTAAAAAAAATTATTAGCGATTTTTTTATTGGAATTTTGGTTAAGAGTATCCTTTGAAACACGTAAAGGTAAATTTCGAGTAATGTAACTTCACCGGTGTCTGAGATGTACGTTGTCAAAAATTGTTTTCATTTAATTTTCGAACGTCCCTGTATTCACGCTAATTGACGTTTAATAAACTCCAAATTTTGGTGGAGATCAGTGAAAGATAATTTTTGAGTTGAGTGGTTGCCTTATGAATATTGGGTTTGTGTCGCGTCGTAGCTAAATAAATATTTTCCAATTATTGGTATTACCATCATGTCTAATGAAAGATATGACAAATGTATTCAAATTAATGGAAGTTTAGTAGAAATCACCGCTATTTAAGTTAGTTTAATACTTGGTTATTTTTACATTGGTGTCTATGACATTTCATACATTTTTGTTAATTTTTTAATCCAAAATAAATATATTTTGTCAAACATATACGGAAATATTGCATTTGATGGTTTTACATACCCCCATATTGTGGTGGATCGTATTGTAGTGTTACCTAGCGGCAGTTGTCGAAAGTAGGTCTGAGGTAGAAAAATAGGTAACTATAGGCGGTCGGCCGCCATTTTGTAAGATAATTTTAAATGGGATCATATGGCAAGTAATACCTCATCTGAATGCTCGTTCCAAGTCCTGTTCAACGACACCGTCACGATCAAACTTTTTTATGAATTTCAACCCAGCTGCTCATTTAGAAAAGACGAACGTGTTCATTGGTCGCTTGGATATTTCCTCTGTCATTGGCCTATTAATCGGGTCATTTTTGACATTAGCATCGTACTATTCTCAAAATTGAGGTTATTTGTAAGAATGTATTACCGTGTTTTTCAATTTAAAAGTAGACTTCTTGTAACGGTTGAATTTGTCACTACGTCTATTGTATATATTAAGTATTTGTATATAGTAATTACCTGACCGATATTGTCTCTAGGTTTCTAACATCATTTGTTCACTACGAAAGTACTTCAGTAGTTATATAATTTCTGTCAGCCCAGAGTTTTAGGGACTACTCTGCCATCATTCTTCCAGTGAAGTGGTGCAGGCTGTAACCACACCTGTCTTCACATCATGACAACAATTTTGTAGTTTGTCGCGCCGATGTTGGTATAGATAGAGCAATGCTCTGTGACTTGAAGAGTCCACAGACAACTTAGTTTGTCGCACTGATGTCGGCAGAGATAAAGCGTTTGCTCTGTGACTTTACGAGTCCATAGACACATGTTGTCGCTCCGTTTTAGGGAATTGTTAGAGTGTTTGATCGATGCTACTCAAGAGTGTAGGCTGTTTTACTCGCGAATGCGTATTGACTTACATAGAGGGAAGTGTAGCACTTTATGACTTGATCTGTGCGGAACACGCTCGGTGTAGTGAGCAGTGTAGTTCGGATGTATGTTTCGGTTAGGTTTCTCTATGGTAGTATTCTGTATTGAAGTTGAGAAAGTGTCAGTCACTTGTCTTTTCCGGTGTGTGCTCCTACTTGATGGTGGGTTTCCAAAAGTGCATCGAACGAGAATCTGAATTTTGTTAATGACTGGGTAGTCATCCCCTGCTGGGATTTATAGGTTCTCGTTCTGAATGAGTTGTGGAATATACGGTTAGTATTTTGGTTTTACGGGAGTTCGTTTTGCTGAAGAATTCCGTCCTGTTCTGGAAGCCGTTTTCACAAACCCTTATAGGGGATTTATTGCACTAAAACGATTGTAAGTATTTTCTCTACTTACTGATTTCGCATCACTATGTATTTATCACTATTTAAAGGAAATCGCCAACGTTGAAGTTTTGGAATTGGAGGTGTGCCACATGTCGTTGTTAGTTCGTTATTTGTTGGTAGCCGTCCAGTAAGAGGAAAATTTTCAGTATTGGACCCTTTTTGGAAAAGGTATGTCTCATAGATTTGTAGTTTTTGTAGTTAAAACAGTTGGTGGTAAAATACTACATGTTGATTGTAAATTTTTGATTAAGACAGTCTATTCTGTTACCTTGTGTATATTTTGTTTTCTTTGCCCGCTTTAGTCTAACGAATACTATAATTCGTGGGTGGTTCTTCAAACCTACCCTGGCTATGACCAAAAACACTTTATTTTAGATGCTTATCGCATTCTTATTATTTGATTTAAATTCAGTGTAGTATACTGTTGCTGACACTGTTGATTGTAAGTAGGCCTTATGTCTACTTTGTGGGTTTGATTAAGTTAATTTGGGGTTGATTTCGATTTGTACGTTGCTTGTAAATTCTTATAAATTAGCTTCTGGCATAGGCCGAGACAAGCTTAACTTGTCGAGGTGTTGGATTTGTTCCTGTATAGGCTCAGTTATTAGCTGACACCTGTTTTAATTTTTAAGGGTTCATCTGTGGGGCCAGATACACACTTCACCTGTGGGGTCAGATACACACTTCACCTGTGGGGCTAGGGTATACTTACCACCCTCCAGATACACACTTCGGGACATTTGGAGTCTACCTGGTGGATAGATAATGATGTCTTCTGCAGTTTGCTGCCACTTTTCAACAACTTCTTGAAGAAGACCACATTGAGGGTAACCTGGTATCGGGGGTTTTTCTGAGTTATTTACTTATTTTTATTTTAGGCTTTACGCCAACATGTATATACATTAGCTACTGATTTATTTTATTATGCAATTGTAATGGTGGGAATTAATATTTAGTGGTAAATTTTCACAATCTAATTTTCATAATTAATTTTCATATAATTAATACGTTCTTATTTAATCACTACTTGTTCACTTGAACAGCCATATTAATTCCCCACTACGTAGGTCAATTAACTGGTATAGGTTGGAATTTAATTGTTAATCATTTGATTTTCCCTTTTATATGTCTAACAGAGGTTCACGCTATTTTCTTTAAGAGGGGGGGCATTTACCAGGGTTGTCAGTAGATATTAATTGTTAAACACCCCTTAAGGGTATTAAATGTTTTTTCATTTAGATATTATAAGTAACATAAGCTGAGGTTTGCCTTTTATTTTCATCCCTTGTTTTACTGGGTTATCGGGGGAATTTAGTTGCGCTAGGCCAAAGTGGAAAACTCAGTTGGCGCCCACACAAGTTGTCTACTATTTTGTCCGGAAGATCAATAAGAGGGATCCACTCCTACCTCCGTTCTGAGCGACGTCGAAGGCCTAAGGTTGTCACCGGAGCAACCGAAACTTATGTGACCGAGTAGACAAATTAATTTATAATCTTGCACTTGTTTTTTTTTAATTATCTTTTAAATTTTATAACTAAATTCTTATTTGGGCTTGAGCTCAATTTTTAAGGTTACATTCTCAAGTCTTCAGTGTTATTTTAGTTTTGTTTGTTACTACAACTTTTTCAAAATGAGACGTAGTTTAGAGGACAAAGTGAAAGCGATATTAATTATTGGTGAAACTAGAAGTAATCTGCACGCAGCCGAACGAATGTTTAATGACAGGCATCCAGATCGGCCAATATCAAAGAAATACCTAAGGGAGCTATTAGAAAAATTTCAGAGGACGGGAAACGTTAATGACGATAAGCGAAGTGGACGGCCAAGCATCACAGAAGATAAAAAAATTGATATAGTTGCGGAAATGGTAGTGAACCCATCACAATCCACCACAAATGTTTCAGATACTTGTGAGGTGTGTCCAAAAACTGTACAAAGAATTTTAAAGAAACATAAATTTCACCCTTACAATATAAAAATGCTCCACCAGTTAACAGAAGATGATACAGATCACAGACTTCAATTTTGCGAGAAAATAGATGAGAAAATATCTCATGAACCCAATTATCTCAGAACAGTGTGTTTTAGTGACGAGTCTACTTTCTTTCTTAATGGTAATGTGAACACTCAGAACGTGCGATACTGGAGTGACACAAATCCTCACATTTTCCATGAAGGACACACCCAGTTCCTTCAAATAGTAAATGTGAGGGGAGGGACTCTAGGAAACTACATTGTCGGACCTGTATTTCTGAACACGAATTTGACCGGAGAAATATATCTGGAAATGCTAGAGAATGCTATTGAACCCCTAATCCTTGAAATACTTAGGATCATCCTAATGAATTCCGTGATTTGGCGATAACTTTTCAGCAGGACCTATTATGGACCAGTAAGGCGATATTTAAACGAGCAGTACCCTGGTAGGTGGATAGCACGACGGGGTTCAATAGAGTGGCCTGCTCGTTCTCCTTATCTGACACCACTCGATTTCTTTTTGTAGGGTTATCTGAAAACAAAAGTTTATATTTCGCCAATCGGCACCGTTAAAGATCTAAAACAAAGGATTCGTGAAGAATGCAGATCGATTTCTTCAGAGACCCTTGAACGCGTTCGGGAAGAGTTTTTGTCTAGAATTGCCAAGAAGTCAACGGTGGACATATTGAGCATCTTATTTAAATTTGTTTGTCTTAATTATTAATTTTTTTGTATTATTATTATTCATTTCTGTATATTAACGACAGGTTATGTTAACTTTTGCGTTACTATGGTATTTCAGTTTGTACTTCAATTGATGCTTGAAAACAGTATTGTAATAACTGATCTTCATAAAGAACCCATTTAAAGTGACACCATGTAACAATATTCACATTAGGCGTTTTTGCGTTGAAATTCATAAATAAGTAGAAATAGTTTGATCGTGATGGTGTCGTTGAACAGGACTTGGAACGAGCATTCAAATGAGGTATCACTTACCATATGATTCCATTTGAAATTATCTTACAAAATGTCGGCCGTCCGCCATTCTGAATGATGACGTCACGAAATACTATCAGAAACTTTGTTTTTGTACCCTATTTCAGACACCCAAACAATTATTGATTTAAGTTCTATGGTTCATGAAATAGATAGGGGGGGGAGACTTTAGACGGGCACTGTATACAAAAGACAAGAAGAGTCACTCTAAGCTCCTCCCCCAATGTTGTATTTCTCGCTTCCTCTGTGATACTACTCTTCCTCAGCAGATTTAAGTTCCCGCACTTGATGCGTAGATGGGATATACCGGTGTGCTTTAAAAATCACAGTTATATTAACGTTAATGAAGTTTTATTGAACATAACACCTGAGCTGCTAGAAAACTGTGGTTTATGTTACTGGCTATTTGCTTAAAAACAGTTTGTTGCAAAATTCGTGTCGAGTGCTTGAACTATAACGAAAAACATCATTTACCAAATGAAGCGACAGTATCCTTTCAGTCGAAAGCCTATCCTGGTTTTAAAAAATTTCGCGGTCTAAATGTGCCTCCTCTAAACAGTCTATAATTTATAATGAATTTGGAGAACTTTTTTTATTTTCAAAGAAGTAGCATGAAAAAATTCAGAGATTTGTTTAAAAATATAAATTTAACACATCCATGTAAAGATTTCTGTCTGAAATGGAAGCTGTTAAAAGCCTTTGTGGTAAGTGTATGTTTAAAACTTGCCGAAACTTCAATCTATATCATTTTACACATACCAAATTTGATCAAGCTTCACTACTTGCACTTATGAAAAGTTTTCGTATAAAGGAGCTTTCTTTCCTTATACAAAAGTTGCATCAACTTGGGCAATAAAACTTGTATCCTTCTATCAGTGTAATGCAATATAATACCAGAAGTTTTGAATGTACTTAAAACTTTGATGTGCTGAGTTATGGTTCGGACTATGCAATTATGGTCACTGGAAGTGCTTGTTAAACAAGTTTTGCTGATAAGATAGCTTACAGCTGCTTTACTCTGATCAATAATATTTTCCTTAGGTACATTCACGATGTAACAATCACATAAACGTTAAGGTAAAATAAATTGTAATATTGTAGTGTTGGTTGTTATAATTATTTTATTTATTGATTTAATAAATTTAAAATTTATATTTCAAATTAGATATGCCCTGCGCCAGCTCACATTTCAAATAAATGAAACAGAGCAAAATAAAAAAAAATTAAATACTCAAATTCTCAAGGTGGGATCAGCCCTCAAAATTGACTCTGTTGTAATTTCAATAATTTAACAAAAAATTTACTTATTCTGAAATCAAACTCTGATGAATTTGTTTATAAAGACTTTAATAAACTGGTAAAACCAGCTTGGCTGAAGACCGACACTGATAACGAATAATCAAAAAAAAATAAACAAGAAAAATAAGTGAATTCACTTTTAAACAATGATTCTATCCTAACTTACACTAATATACAAATTTTCCTTTTTAAGGATTAACTTTACAAAAAAAATGTTCAAAACACAGAAAAACTATACAATTTATTTTAAAAGTTCATACCTTCATTCACTTCTGAAGCAATAACTCTAATTTCTTCGAGAGCTCTCTAGAAGATGAGGATCTAAATTCTATGTTCAATGCTCTTTGTTAAGCAGATATCTCCAAACTCGTTTCTTGCTCGAAGTCTCCTTCTTCAAATTCCTTTCAAACCTTTTTTTTTAAACTTTCTAATAAAAAAAAATCAATCTGACATTTTTATTTTTTCTCATAATCAACTGCTGTCATCATTTCGTTTCCATATAAACTTCCGTTCATCGATATCAAAGGCTTCCTTTTTTTGATTATTTTTAAAATACAGGATGTTTTCCTTTTAAATATAATATTTTCAAAATATTCCCTCAAACATTTCCATAAAACCATTCTAATACTAACCATCTATTTACACAAAATGACAATACATTCCAATAAAATATTTTAATTAACCAATTTCCATTAATGTCTTTATAAACAAATTCTCTTGTTTATACTAATATAAAAATATTTATCCCTTTCACAGCTCAATCTCATTTATCATTTAATTAAACTGTCCGGGCATGATGTTTATAAACAACTAACCAAATACAAATCGTTGAATTTATTGCTCATGTTGAGCTATTTATCAATATATACACATATTTTTCAATATAAAATGCAAAAGTATTTTTTTAAATTTCATAAATTTGTTACTATTTCATGAAACTACTGGTGAAAATCTTTCAACCGTATAGTCGGTGAAATAGGGCTTGTCCTTTTATCTAATCATAATGTAAATATAGTTACATTTTGTCTATCCAGTTAATGATGGTTCTTTTGCTACATTGCACATCAGGCATTTTTCTCGGAGCCGTTCACGAATTGTTTCTGCCGATACATTTGATGCACCACTTTTCGTAAACTACTTAGAATAAGAGGTGTATATCAAGTTTTTATTCCAATAACTTTTTCATAGTTCTTTTGAGGGTCAGGTGAACTATGCGGAACCACGAGTTTGTGACTGATTTGCAAAAAATCCTATTTTGAAGATTATCCGTCGAAACATTTGCGAGTTATCTAGAATTTTCCGAGAAAAATCCAAAAAAAGATTTTTTTTTCAATATTTGAATGGCTACTATTTCGTCCGATATTTTCACTAGTAATTCCACCACTAGAGGTCAAATTATTTCCGGAAATTTTTTCGAGCTCATGAATACTCTAAAAATATTCATGAACGAGAAAAAATTTCCGGATTTACTTTGACCTCGGGTGGTATTCGGTAAGTAAATTCCACGCCAAATTGTGTTTGAAAATCAATTAATTAAAATTTATTTTTCGATTTCCAACAACGTCACAAACTTTCTACAGATTTTAGTAGCTCAAAAGTGCCATTTTAGGACCTAAAATATTATATTTTCTCATTTTATAGTTACTTGGGCTTACTACAAGTGGTAGAAAATAATTCAATCATCATCATCAATCGTTTTTCGGAACGCTGCATGAACAGATTTACAGCGCGTCAAAGTTTTGGCAGCAATTTAGACCTTTAAATTGTTGATTTCTACTCGTTGTAGTTGCACGAAAATACCATCTCAAGATACAACACAGTATATTCTTTAATTTTACAGTTTTACAATTTTACAAGTTTTGAGTAACTACAAGTGGTAGAAAACTGCTTTTTTCTACAGTCGCGCGTAAAATGACTAATTACTATATTTAAATGAAATCGTAAAGTCGACAAATGCCGAGGATTGTTACTTTACGATCTAGCGCAAAAAAGGAATCTTTTCCGCTCGCTTATTTAATCAAACCACTACCTCCGAATTAACTCAATTGGTGAATTATTAACAATTTACCAGATTAAAAATTAAATAAAATTATATGAAAATTGTCAAAAATTTTGAAATATGGTCAAAAATGGTCAATAATAATTGTCAAAAATTCTCAATTATTGTCAAAAACTGTTAAAAATAGACAATTTTTATCAAAAACTGTTAAAAATGGACATTTTTTGTCGAAAACTGTCAATAATTGTCAAAAATGGTCAATAATTGTCACAAATGGTCGATAATTGTCAAAAATTTTTGAAAAATGCTCAAACATTTTCAAAAATTGTCAAAAATTTTGAAAAATTGTCAAAAAGGACAATTATTGTTAAAAATTGTCAAAATTTTGAAAAATAGTTGATAATTATCAAAAATTGTTGAAGTTTTTGAAATATGGTCAAAAATGGTCAATAATTGTCAAAAATTGTAAAAAATTTGGAAAAATGGTCCATAATTGTCAACAATTGTCAATAATTATCAAAAATGGTCAATAATTTTGAAAAATGGTCTAAAATTTTGAAAAATTGTCAAAAATGGTTAAAAATTGTCAATTTTTTTAAAAACTGTCAAAAATGGACAATTATTGTCAAAATTGGTCAATAATTGTCAAAAATTGTTAAAATTTTGAAAAATGGTCGATAATTGACAAAAACTATCAAAAATGGTCAATAATTTTGAAACACTTTCAAAAATTTTGAAAAATTGTCAAAAATGGTTAAAAATTGTCAATTATTTTTAAAAACTGTCATAAATGGACAATTATTGTCAAAATTGGTAAATAATTGTTAAAATTTTGAAAAATAGTCGATAATTGTCAAAAACTATCAAAAATGGTCAATAATTTTGAAAAATTGTCAAAAATGGCCAATAATTGTCAAAAACTATCAAAAATGGTCAAAAACTGTCAAAAACTGTCAAAAATGGACAATTATTGTTAAAAATTGTACAAATTTTGAAAAATAGTTGATAATTGTCAAAAATTGTAAAAAATTTTGAAACATGGTCAAAAATGGTCAATAATGGTCAAAAATTTTGAAAAATGGTCTAAAATTTTGAAAAATGATGAAAAACTATCAAAAATGGTTAAAAGTTGTCAATTATTGTTAAAAACTGTTAAAAATGGAAAATTATTGCCAAGAACTGTCGAAAATGGTTAAAAATTGTCATCATTTTCAAAAATGGTCACTAATTTGAAAAACAGTCAAAATGGTCAGTAATTGTCAAAAATGGTCAATAATTGTTGAAATTTTGAAAGATCGTCGCGCGGCAACATTCTTTCTCAAGCGGCAATCTGTTACTTTACGCTCTAAATACACAAATAACTATTTCCTACAGTCTCGTGTAAAATGACTAATTACTCTATCCAAATGAAATCGTAAAGTCGACAAATGCCGAGGATTGTTACTTTACGCTCTAGAGCAAAAAAAAGAAACTTTTTCGCTCGCTTATTTAATCATATTTGGTAATGGAAAAGGTATAAAGCCACCTACACTTTGGTCTATTTATTCAATGTTAAAAACGGCAATATATATACATACATGATAATATCACTTTGACATTTAACATTAATAAATAATATGACAACTAAAACGTCTTAAATCATAATATACTACTATTATAACCTAAGATAATATAAAAAACTGTTTTAATTAATAAAAGTGCCACTGTAGAAAAAAGTATGTGTGTTTTTCGAGCGTAAAGTAAAATTGCCGCTTTCAAAAGAAAACTATTTTGCAAATAAAAACCAGACTGTCAAAAAATATTCTGTCATTAAAAGCGTCAAAAAATTTCCAGTATAATTCGCTATTGGGTACCCACGAGGAAAAAATGTCCACTAAAATTCATCCGTTGCCATGGCGATCTGTCAAAAAAACAAGTTTTGATTGGTTAAAAATTACATGTGTGGAATTTTCAAAAACACAGTTTAAATGTGACACTATACAGGAAACTATTCAAAATCATATTTTCTTTTTTCTTCAAGAAAAAATTCCTTCATTTTCTGTCTAATATTGATCAAAATATAACATTTTACAAGGCATATACTTTTTATTAATGAGTGACATGAAATGATGTCAAATAGTTGTAAATCTATCAGTGGAGATGGGATTATTCAGCTTCCTAAAGTATCAAGAACTGAACTGTTCCAAAGTTAATATTATAAAAAAACGACTTACAGTTTGACTCCATTTATTCTATACTGACACTGACTATAGCAGGGGTTCCCAACCTGCACATGCGTACCACTTCACTTTTTGAGAGAAATTTTGGCGTACCACCAGTCCTAAATATTTTAATAAACGTAAACTGTTCAAAGGCTTTTTGGATTAAATTCCTGAGAAAACTTCATATTTTATGGTTATATATTTGTTTATTCATAACAGCAAAAATGTATCATCATACAAAATATACTTTTATAGTCTTTATTGCGAAACTTGTTGTTGTTTGCCTGTGATTGAAATATCAACATTAGGAGTTAGGAGTAATGGAACTTATCTTCACTCTTAAGTCCTTTTCAACACTTATTCTGCTTCTATGTTTATTTTTTATGTACAAGAGTTCAGAAAATCCAAAAATAGCAGACCTTGCCCGAAGTTCAAAGGGTAGGTACTCGGTTTCGTTTTACATCCGATCCAGATTTCTCTTTAAAATAATCTTTTATGGAACTATCTTATGTAAGATCGATAAAACTTTCTTTTAGTTCCAATTCATATGGCAAGGTTCCCGAAAAAGGATTTCTGATCCAGTCCTCTTTTGAATAATCTTCAGAGAAATACTTCTTAAAGCTTTTTTGAAGCCCTTCCAAATGAACAATGATATCTGCAACCATATCTGGCATTGGAGATATTTCATTTTCTTTAAAAAATGATGATAGAGTGGGAAATGCAGATAAATTTTCCTCCTGTATTTGTGAACAAAACAGGACCAACTTTCTCTTGAAGGAGTTTATTATCTCACTGGCTGTAAATGCTGTTGTGTTTGGTCCCTGAAGACCCAAGTTCAGTGTGTTGAGTTTGTTAAAAATGTCAGCTAGATAAGCCAATCTTGACAACCATTCATCATCAGCAAACAATTTTTTCATGTCATGGTTAAAAACATAAAAACTTCTGATCTTAGTTCAAAGAGACGGTTCAAAATTTTCCCCCGAGATAACCACCTCACTTCTGTATGCAGGAGTAAAGTCTTAAACTTGCCACCCCCCTTTTCTTTACACATCAAGGAGAATAATATTTTATGAAGTTAATAACTTTCACAGCATCTGATAGAACAGAATCAAGATTTTCCGGCATACTTTAAGCAGCTAATGCTTCTCGATGGATGACACAATGTGTACTTTTGCATTCAGGAGCAACTTCCTTTATTTTTGCTGCTAGCCCTGCCAATCTTCCTGACATAGCTTCTGCCCCATCTGTACTCAAGCCAATACAGTTGGACTAGGGAATGCCTACTTTGAGCACATATTTATCAATAACCTTAAAAATGAGTTCCGCTGTGGTATTTGATTCAAATGGTTTGCAGAACAAAAACCCTTCTATCACCTCTTCATTATAATCAAATCACACGAAAACAAGTTGCTGCGCCATGTTTGTAACATCGGTGCTTTCGTCAACTTGAAGTGCAAAATAAGTGCATTCTTGGAGTTTTAAAGCCAGCTGTTCTTCAATATTATTATACATACCGACAATTCGTCTCTTTGCTGTGTTACTTGACATTGGTATTTTTTAAATTTCTTTGGCTGTTTTTGCTCCTTACACGGCTTGGACTACATCCACAGAGGTTTTTTAGCACAATCCTTTGAAGTAGAAGAGGACGTCAGAAATCGTTCCGTAGTTCAGTTATCTTATACGAAATCACAATTAATTATTACAACACCCACAAGAGTCTTCCAGAATTATATCAATCTATAAATTAAAATATTTAAAATAACTAAAAATGTACCCACCTCTAGCTTATTCTTTTCCCGACATTTGTTATTTAAAATACACAAAGTTATAAACATGTAAATGCTTACTTGGCAAAGTGGTACTTTTAATGATATTGTAAGGAAAATAATCGAATTTTTTATTATAACTTAAGAGAGAAAAAAGTGCGACACATTGAAACTGTTTTTTTGGATAAAATATCGGGCCAAAAAGTGATGGTTGAAATGTTGGACTTTTCTCTGGAAATTCAGAATAACCCGCAAATTTTTCGACGTATAATCTTCAAAATAGCTGAGTACTATCGATTTTGTGCAAAATCAGTCAAAAACTCGTGATTCCGTATAGGAGCGGATGTATTTTCGACACCAAATGGTCAGAACTCTATAATCCTATAGGGACTTTCGACACTAATAGCTTAAGTTTATGTTAATCCTTTAGGTATTTTCGACACTCGTGTAATCTAGAAGGTATAAGGCAAAAGAAAAATTCTGTTACAATGGTGTTGCAAAGAAAAAATTTGGCAATAAATAATATAGCAGTGGGATATAGTGTCCATTTTGTGGCCCGTGAATAGTAAACACTTGTAGAAATTAGAAAATACTTCGTACAATATGAGAATGTACAAAACATCAATTTTTGACGAAATGCGAATATTGGAATCGCAAGAAAACACAACAATATTGTGCTCCGAACTATTTATAAACAAAAAATTTTCACCTCTGCTGGTACGAATATTAGATGAATTAGATGTAAATAGTTCAGGTAGGAATACTTCTAGTGTCTTCATTTTTTGTTTGTTCTCTATCAGTTTTTGGTGATATATCCAGGAGCCGGATCTACGTATGGGCTTAATGGGCTCCAGCCCAGGGCCTCCAGATTCCAGGGGCCCCGAATAATAAAATAATAAACCAGTAAAAAAATACAAATCAAAAATAAAAAACCCGATATAACATATCAAATTTATTTTTAATATTCCAGAGCAATTTACTTTCGTTCTTCCGCCATCGAATATTAATCCTCTTTCATTTAAATTAGGTTTGTTAAGAATTTGTTGCTTTAATTTTTTGTAGCCCTCAGATAAAGAAGGTGCCTGTTTATTTTATCTTCTTTGACCTAAGTTTATAATGAATTTTCGTTTGAAATAAAAAGAACCCTTCATTAATTTTCCCGCATAATCCTTTTTTTTAGGAAAATGCAAATATTTAAATTATTTCATGGGTCCCCGGATATCGTTAGCCCAGTGCCCCGAAAGGTCGCGGTCCGGCCCTAGATATTTCCCCTACGCCTCTGCAGTTAGTTTGGTCACTGACTTATTTAAACTTTTTAAAAGATAGATGTATTTTTCGAAAAAGTCATTGGCTTTTCGTATGAACGTCTTCCCTTCTTCGGTCATTCTCCTGACAAAATTTATGTTTTGTGACCGGTCTGCAACTGCAACTGCAACCTAGAGACATGTTTTTGAATAGATAATATGTTTTGTCTTCTTTGATTTCTGCAAACGATACAAATTTGCAAACTTTATCAACATATTATTATAATCGGATAGTTGACAGTTCAAAATTATTCTGATTATATAACTCATGTTCTAATGAACCAATACAATCCTTGAATTTCCCTTAGTTACTACGTATTAATAAGTGAATATACCCCTTGACGACGTGATAATATCGTTTTGGTGTTTCGCCTCCTGCCATATTGTGTCAGTTAATTCTACTACAAATTCCGAAAACAACAATACATCAAATATGTATTATAATAATTGTACCTTCAATATTAATATTAATCAATAAAAAAAATTAGAATATTAATCGTTATAATATAATCGTAACGAATATCAACTCGAGCATAGACAATATTTTCCGATTATTTACCTCTTCACTCGACGTATTTCGCGAAACACCACTCGAGCTACGCTCTTGTGATGTTTCGCCAAATACGTCTCGTGACTCGGTGAATAATCGAATATTGTCTATGCTCTTGTGATATTATAACTGAATATTTCACTCATACATGTTGTATCAATGCAACGAATGCTAAATTATTAACTGGAAATTCAGCGGAAATTCCACGACAACATTAAAATAATAAACGTGAAACGTCAAAGAAGAGTTTCTTAGAGGTCATGAATCGATTCGGAGATACAACAGAACGGGAAATTGACAAAAATGTACTACGTTACTGTTTCAATAAATGAATAATTTGTTTTTTATTGAGATTTTTAAGTTAGAGACGTTACATTATCTATCTGAATATAGTGGAGATATACAGTAATTTGTATTTTTATTCGAGAAATATCCTCCCTAAATACCGCTTGTGCTTAAAAATTAACCGGATAATTTCCATTCAAGCTTGTTGTTAATAATTCCACGAGTTCGAAGAACTCGTGGAATTATTAAAAACAAGCTTTCATGGAAATTATCGGTAATTTTTAAGCACTCGTGGTATTACCCCCGATAATTTTTTAGTTTTAATGTCAGTTAATATTAATTTACGACGTGCCCAAATCTAGTAACTTTTTATTTCATACATTTTATATGTAAATAATTTAAAAAAAAGGGCTTGGGGTATTTTCCCGACTATAGAATATAATAGTTTCCACCTTGTAAACGCCGTTAGTAAAACAAACAACTGATTATATTGAACGCCGCGACGTTTGAAAGAGTTCTCCTATTACAAGAGACATCGTTAGCTCGTCGATAATGGGTTAGTCAAAAGCATTTCAAATTTTCAAAGTGAATCTTTTAGCTAGTTCAATTTATTTTCGCTTGTCGCACTATATTTTATGAAGAGAATTCATACTGGAAAGTTTTATGATGAATAGCACATCAGTGCGGATTTTAAAATTAAATCATTGTTTCCTTACAAAGTTTTTCTTCGTGTGACAATTCAATTTGAAAGTTCTTGCTGAGATAACTTTATGAAGTATTTAAATTAATTAGAAGATTTATTACAAACAATGGAACTATTCATTTTTATTTCTAAAGTGCAAGAACTGCAGCAGTGAATAAATCTTATAATTAACTTGGGAAATGTTTCCGACATCGTCTTACTGAAACATAGTTGTATAACGAATAAGAGAATGCACCAAAACTATGTACAAAGTATCAAATGTAGAACAAACAAACTATACATTATTATTATCACGATAAGATGAAAATACACAAGGGGAAACAATAGAATACTAAACTATATGCAAATAAACATAAATAATTTGGCAAAGTGAAAAAATGCTAAGAAATACAAAACTGAATCGTTCTAAAAAAATCGAGGGACCAAATACAAGAATAAACATAAATTGTCGAAACTAAGTTGGCCCCATAATTACGAAAATGTCCATAAATAGTTTCTAGAGCCTATAGTTGATTTTTTTTCGAATTTCCATATTTGTTCAGTAATTCAGAGAGTGTACTTAAAATGTCTGCTCGACATTCCCATTATTATGAGCTTTATGATTTTTTACTAAAAGCGTGTATTTTCGACCATAACATAACCTCACTTTGAAATGTCAAAATCGGAACAAGTTTTCTCAGACACTGTTATTTATGGAAATCCACTAGTTCGAGCCCGTTACGAAAATGCCTATAAAAAGTTTCTAAAGTCTATAGTTGAATTTACTTTTTTCGAATTCTCGTACCTCTTATTTTGGCTACCCTCGTATACAAAATACTTTAGTTACGATGTAGCCATTTTTCAATATTTGTTCATTATTTGAGAGTGTGTACCGAAAATTTCTTTTCGACATTCCCATTATTATGGGCTTTATGATTTTTGACTAAATGCGTGTATTTTCGACCATAGCATAACCTCACTTTAAAATGTCAAAATCGGAACACTGTTATACAGATTGCGAAAGTCCCTTTCTTACGCTGCGACTTATACAAGTACGAGAAGGAAAATATGAGCAAAACTACGTGAAAGAGAGAGAAGACTTGTTAGCTCAACGATCATTCGTCCTCTCTACCAAAACAGTAGGGCGTGTATTCAGTCCCCTCCTATTTATTTTAACTGTTGTGTTGCCAAATGTACTTATCTGTAAAAATTATTCCTAATTTTTGTCTAACGTTGTTTTAAAATTTTCAACGGCATTTCAAGCGGCAACAATGTTAATTACCAATAATTGTATTTGTGCTGATCTCACTTATTTTTCAGAAGTCAATAATATTACCAATCTCGATTTTCTCCCACCCCACTAAATACACCGTTGTCCGGTGTTAAAAGTCAAATGCAAAATAAGTTATTTATTACTTAGAAAGTACCAAACATTCTAAACTGGCAACACTGCAGCAGAGACTGACTTCCCACTCTGTGAGTACGTTCACTCTGGTTCAGTAGTTTCCCAACATGGAAGGAGTGAGGTTGTAAAAGAAATAAAAAATACACTCGTTATTACGTAACCTGTACATTAGGGTGGAGCGATTTTATACAAGAAAAAATTATCTTTAATTTTTCTTTCGACCTGTGTGCTCGATTGGTGCCTTTTTATGTGGTTAATGAAATGACAAAATCTGGGTTCCTAAATGTGACGTCTTCAGGTTCCTAGATGACCCCGAAAATTTGCCTAAAATAAAAAATGTATAAATAACCAAATAATCTTGTTTGTTTTACTAGTAACAACTCTTCGCTTGGTTTTCTTCGTAGAAGACCAACCCAGAACCCACCACGGGAAGGTGGCTGCAAATCGGGTTCCACCCATTCCCACCCTCACAATTTATCTTCAAAACTAAACAAAACTAAACGTAAAGGTACCTTAAATAAGTATTTCGAAGTCACAGAAATGTTTTTTGGTTTCAACTTTTGGCAATTTTTGTCTCGATGATATTCTAGCTCTTATCAATCCATCACGTGATGTTGTGCCACAAACTAACGAAGAAGCTTTGGTAACCAACTTTATATTCCGTTCAACCGCTTGCGTATGGCAGGGAAATTTAAGTATATCAATCTCATCAGGAACGTGTAAAATCATTTCTGAAAGTTCATCATCACTTACGTTTTTGATTATAGGAGGCTCTGTTATTTCAACTGACTGCCAGTCTACCAAGTCAAAATACTCTTGGGCAACAAAATTAATAGGTGGTACTTTAAATTCGCGAACACTTTCGTCTCTATTCTGTGATCTGCACTTTAATATGCGACGTAAAAATAACTCCCGGATGTGTTTTCGATCATCAGCTAACATGGCGACTAGTACATTCTCAGGGTGAGCAAAATAGCCGTTTCGTTGAATAACTGGGTCCACTATCTTTTTTATTTCACTTGGTAAGTTCCGAGAAGATTTTATCATATGAAATAGATGTTTTGCTCCGTATTTGCAGGACAATTGGAACTTAATTTGAAACCAAGTAGTCGCATATACATTGACAACATACTCCGCCAAAATTTTCAATTGACTTGACGGGTCTTTAGTAGAAATATACAAACGCAGTATCCTATTAGCCGTTGTTAGCCACCTGGAATGAGATATCTTTCCAGGTTGCCTTTCTGCAAGCTGTGACGAAATCAGGCCGCTTTTGATTCCTAAGCACATTTCATAAAGGTACTTTTGATCCGTGCTTAGTTCATCTATATTCACAACAGGAAATTCAGCATCTATTTTCTCAAAGTCAACAACTGCCATTTGCTCACATCGATCAAGAAGTTTTCCGATAGTACCTGTAAAGCCACGAGGATCATTTGTTTTTCCGTCTAACTGTTGCACTAAATGGCGGAGCGGTAGTTCGTTAGCGTGTAACAAACATATGAACCAATGAACTGGCTTCCCAAGTGAAAGTTCTATTTGTCTAATAACACCATTCTTGAAACCAGTATTGACAACGGTCCCGTCACAACCGATAACCTCTATCGTACTCAAATCATCACCCAATGAGTCTTTTAGGAACTTTGTGATGCTGTCTTTAATGGACTTCGCACTACCGTTCTCTGGAGATACGTGTCCCATGAATTTAGAGCCTGGTTCAGCCAATATGACGATGTGCTCTTCAGTAACCAATTTAGTACGTTGACTTGACTCTGTTTTTTCAAAAACTAAGGTTCTGTCTTTTCTCCCGTCAAAGTAAATTCCAAAAGTTGAAGGAAGCTCGTCATCTGTCTCTTTTTTAATAAGACCCGTCCTACATTTTTTGCGTTCCCTTCTAATTTTAGATCTGTCACAACTAAACTGATACTATTAGCAACACTAACCCAAACAAAAGACAATCTCCCCACCACACTATTTGGTTTACTGTTTGGTTTACAGCTGGAATGTGTCTGCCTGTTAAGACTTGTTAGCGCTTACTTAGAGCCTACAGGTATAACAAACTTAACGTAATTACTGTATATTTAGTAATATATAAACTTAGTAATGTAGTAGTTTTTCAGATAAGTAATTATTATACTAGTAAGAGAGTGGAAAACGCTAAAAATTATTGAATTTAAATGGCTGATAGGAATCTGAAAATAAGTCAGTAAGTGGCACAGGTCTTTTTATGAGTTTTCAGAAGAGAATAAGATAAATTATAACACTAGAGATTAAAAGACTATAAGAAAAATATGTTATAGAATTAAAATTCGAAGTTAAAAAAATTACTGATAATGAGAAATTTCCCCCCCTCCTAGGAACCTGAAGATTAAGTCCGATAAGAGTGAGATTTTTTTTGGTCCATACTCACCCTAAAAGACATTTATTCCGATACCAGGCATCATCAGATTATAAAATTGAGAAAATCGCCCCACCCTACTGTACATCTTAAAATTCATTTTTGTCAACTTGATGGTTTCTGACCAAGCTGACAATTAATTTCTAACTACAATAGGATATTATTTTAGCCATTGTAACTTGAAAATAAAACATTTATTCTTGAGATAAAAATAATAAAGTAATTGGGTATAAAAAACTAAAGATCGCTTCCATTAATAAACTGAATTGAAAAAAAAAGTAGATACTTATTCTAAACATAAAATATGAACTTCTTGAAAAAATTAAACTAAAAATCCGTTCTAAAGGTAAACATAATTTTAATGAATTAAGTGCTCAAATAAACCACCTTGCTGTGCCAGGCAATAACCAAATCTGTCATAAAGATTTGATCTCATATCTCTAAGATTATTTGGCGAAATGCTGGCACAAACGTGCTGTATTTTCACCCTCAATTCATTTAATTCATTAGCTCTTTCAAAGTCATGTTGATAAATGCTACTTTTCAAAAATCCCCAAAGAAAAAAATCATTTGGAGCTAGTTCAGGTGATCTTGGAGGCCATTTAATTGTACCATTAGTACTAATAATTCTGTCGGGGAATGTAAACCTTAAAAATTCCATTACTATCCTTGAATTATGGACTGGACAACCATCTTGTTGGAACCAAATTCTGTTGAGATCAACATCGGGTATAAGGAGAACTGCAGGAATTACATGATTTTGTAATAACTCTAAATATTTGGCGGAATTTAAGTTCCCCTCAATAAAAAAAAGGACCAATAATAGTTGAATTTTCTTTTTTCGAATTCTCGTACCTCTTACTTTCGCATACTCTCGTATACAAAATACTGTAGTTACGATGCTGCTGATTATTTTCCATTTTGTTCGTTATTTGAGATAGTGTACCGAAAAATTCAGCTCGAAATTCCCATTATTGTCGGCTCTATGATTTGTCAACCTAATGCGTGTATTTTCCACTATAACATATTCCAATTTGAAATTTGCAAAATCGGAACTAATTTTGCTCACTTTTATATATGGAAATACACTAATTCGAGCCCGTAGATTACGAAAATAACCATAAAAAGTTTCTAAAATTCTATAGTTGAAATTTTTGTTTTCGAATTTTCGTACCTCTTACTTTCGCATACCCCTCGTATACAAAATACAGTAGTTACGATGCTGCTGATTATTTTCCATATTTCTTCATTATTTGAGATAGTGTACCGAAAATTTCAGCTCGAAATTCCCATTATTATGGACTCTATGTTTTTTTGACTTAATGCGTGGATGTTTGTCTATAACACCGTACACTAACTAACGACAAGTAAATTCACTTCGTCGATTCAGTGGTTACCGAAAATTTCCTTACCCCGCCTATCGTCTGCTGAGTTCTGGTGAGTTTAAATCGAGAAAGTGTTGAATACAGGGGTAGAGCTCAGTGTTAATGTGATGCTGATCGGAATTTCGGAGCAGTTTTAAAAAGATGAAAGTAAAACTTGCTTCCCAAGTTTTTAGTCACTCTGTAGCCGTGGCATTGAGTACTTATATTGATTTTAAAATTCTACCAGCATCAACCAGAACTACAGTTACTTTCATACAAAATATGAACGATCTTTTTGACACTCTAAACTCGTGTCATTTAAATAATTTTTTGTACAACTGCCATTGAAAGTGGCATTTTTAATGCCTGTCAAACGTGTTAAAAGAAGAAGTTTACAAAGTAGCGTGTTAAAAGTAAAATACTTTTAACACTAGTGTTAAAAGAGACATAATCATCATGAGAATTATTGTTAAAACGTAAAAAAAAATAATTAACTGACAATAGACTTCAAAATGTGATTTTCTTGAAATACTTTTATTTTATTATTAGGAGTTGTACAAAAAACTATGTATGATATTTGTGTTAAAAGTACTGTTACTGGATACCTACTTAAAAAATGTTTATTGCAGTATTCGTGTAACACTTGCTTCGAATTTATTAAGATAAATAATCTAGAAGGAGACGCTACCGTTTTTATGAAATATAAAGATTATAGAGTTTCATCCAACATTTGTAATTTGGTTGTGCCTCCCAAAAATTTTGTGGAACTCGTTATAGAATTGGAAAACACATTTATAAATCAATTTAATAAAATAGCCTCTGAATATGGTGTCGGTATCAAGCTTAAAAATAGCTTTAAGAATGTTAAATTGTGGCATCCTTGTACAAATTTCCCAGTTGATTATTTTTATTCATTGTATACAAGATTACGTATTTATTATACATTAAAATTTGCTAATCGTAACATTAAAACAGAAAAATTACAGAAACAACACCCCAAATTAAGTATACTTAAACATTTGTAATCATTACTATGTTGAACATAACAATTTAATCAATAATATTCATTAGAAGCTTGTTCGATTACACCGTAGTTTGATTTAAAAGACTATATTTGTGATGTTCGTTTTTAAATTTTATTTTAATATTCCTGTATTACACACAAATGTGCAATGGAAGATGTGGGTTCAAATAATAGTCACTGTAAATAAGTACATACACGTACGGCGCCAGAGAAACGATGTACCAAAAATTTCAAACGTTTCGACGCATGTGAATTTACTTGTTTATAGTTAGTGTACGGTGTCTATAATATGAGAATGGTTTTCCACCAAAAGTTTGGAAATCGTTTTTTTAGTGTCAAACTAATAACATTCTGCGATTCCTAGACCCAGAAAACGCTGAGGCGTGCTTTAAATAGGTAAAATAGTAATACATTATGCTCATAGAATAAATATAAGCAATTTTTTTTTTCATTTTTTACACGCTTTATATTAGCTTTACTTGAATAGTTTGGCAAACATAACTGAAGCTGTGAAAGGAATGCGGTCGAAAACATTCGATATTAACACGTTTAGCTATGAAAAAGCTAAAGTGCTAAGTATGTAGTGATAGTAATTAGAAAATGGACTTTTTATTATTAACAATATGTCAATAATGATTCAACGTTAGTTCTTTAATGTGCTTGTTTCATTGGATTTTGTCTATTAACATTATTCTTTCAATTTCTGAATATTGAAAGATGAACACTTTTCCAAATATGTTATGGGTTTTCTTCAAGCCGGCAATGTCGTGCGAAAATCATAATTA
Source organism: Lochmaea crataegi (assembly GCA_947563755.1). Taxonomy (NCBI): domain Eukaryota; kingdom Metazoa; phylum Arthropoda; class Insecta; order Coleoptera; family Chrysomelidae; genus Lochmaea; species Lochmaea crataegi. The sequence continues at coordinate 29,276,011 of OX387425.1, read as the reverse complement.
CCACGCCCTCCGACTTACTCAATTGGTGAATATTTATGAAACCACCGTTGCTAAGTAACCACCTGACTTCCTATTGGCAAGCGCGTGCGTGTGTTCTTCCCTCTCACTTCGACAATTCATTGACATTGATTGTCCAGTGGCGTTTATATTGTCAGTATATTTAGCTTTGTATTTTCAGTTTTACTTGGTATCTTATTATTTAGTATCCATATTGAATTCAAGTACGATTTTTAACATTATTTGTTTTGAAAAATACCTTACCTTTAAAGCCAAGCATAAATCAGTTTCTATATAGATATTGTGGGTTTCAAAAGATTCAATAAAAGTAAGGAAACTCGTAGAGCAATTTTATTTCCAGAGTGTGACAACTCAAAAATCAGACTGACATCCTATTTTTATATCTGACGTTTAACTACTAAATTCTAAATATTGTTCATAGTGTGTCACCACAGTACCCCTTTACCAGTGATTTGCTTAAAGAAAATCACGTGAAAGGGAAAAAAATAGTAATGAAAATAAAATTACATAATATTACTAATTGTAGGTAATGATAAAAATTAAAGAAATTATTAAAAAGTTTCACTACACTACACTCAAACTTGTAAGCGTTCTGGAAATTTAACACGTCTTCCGCTACGTGTAACTGTTTTCCAACTCTCTTCTGAAGCATTTGATGTTCTGGAATGCTTTTTAGGATCTTCACCGCAACTGTTATGATGGTCTTCCTGTAGAATAAACGCGGGTTTGAGACGGTCTATGGATATTTTTATATTGCGATCTGCTATCCTCAACGTGAATGTTTTTTGTCCTCTATGTATAATTGGAAAGGGGCCATCATATGGTTGTTGGAGGCTGCTTTTCAATGCGCCGTGCCTCACGAGTGCATGTGTTGACGTCTGCAGCTCTTTAAATATGAACGTATGCGGCTGACTACGATTCGTCCCTTTGACTGGTCTTAGGTGCTGGAAATGTTGCATGATTTCTTTTGCATAGTCAGCTGGTTCTAAGTTACCTTCAATGCCACGTTTTGTTAGAAATTCTCCGGGAAGACGCAATGACTCACCATAAACAAGAGCTGCTGAAGTAGCTCCTAGGTCTTCTTTCCACGCGGATCTAATTCCAAGTAAAACGGTGGGTAAAGAGTCTACCCAAGTTGAGCTGTCGTGGCATCTTATAGCTGCCTTCAGTTGACGGTGAAATCGTTCTACTAGACCGTTGGCTGCGGGATGGTATGCTGTGGTTCGGAAGTGTGTTGAGCCAATGAGTTTACTAAATCTGTTGAATAATTTTGATTCGAATTGACGTCCTTGGTCTGTAGTAATACGGAGAGGTGCGCCAAAACGTGCTACCCAACCTTCGAAGAACTGCCAAGAAATAGTTTCTGCCTCAATGTTTTCGAGTGGAAAAGCTTGTGGCCATCTTGTAAAACGGTCAACGCATGTTAATAGGTATCTATATCCCCTTGAAATTGGTAGCGGTCCTACTAGATCCATATGGATGTGCTCAAATCTAGTGGATGGTGGTGCAAACGATCCCACTGGTGCGGACACGTGTCGCGATACCTTTGAAGGTTGACATCGCATACACGTACGGTTCCATTTTCTGCAATCTGATTTTATAGAGGGCCATACATACCGTTGTGAAACCAGTTTAACTGAAGCTTTAATACCTGGATGGGATAACTGATGTAATGAGTTGAATGCAGGTTTGCGAAAAATTGAGGGTAGGAAAGGACGAGCAGTCTGAGTTGAAACATCACAGTAGACTGAGACGTCTGTTCCTGGAAGAAGTATCTTCTTCAATTTTAAACTAGAATCAGCTTTTAAATAGGTCTTCAGCTCGTCGTCTTGGGCTGCTGCCAGAGAAGTAAAATCGATTGAGGTAAAAATTTCATCTACTCTTGATAGGCAATCTGCTACGACGTTGCTCTTACCAGAAATGTGCTGAATATCTGTAGTAAACTGTCCAATGAAATCTAAGTGTCGGAACTGCCTGGGTGTACACTTTTCGGGTTTTTGCTTAAAAGCAAAGGTAATCGGTTTGTGATCAGTGAAAATGGTAAATTACCTGCCTTCTAGTAAATGACGAAAGTATTTCACAGCTTGGTATATGGCTAACAGTTCACGATCATAAGCACCGTATTTTCGTTCTGTTGGGCTTAGCTTCTTCGAAAAGAAAGCGAGTGGTTGCCAATCTCCAAAGCGGCTCCAACAGTTGTATCGGATGCGTCGCTCACAACAGCTAATTTCGCTGCTGGATTTGGATGGGCCAAAAGGGCTGCTTGTGCAAGACCGCATTTGCATGCTTGGAATGAGTTTATCGCAGTCTCGTTTCAGGTTAGTTTAACATTACCTTTAATCTTTCCATGCAGAAGTTCATTTAAAGGAACTTGCAGATTGGCTGCTTCAGGGATGAAAAGTCTGTAAAAATTTAGCATTCCAAGAAATCGTCGTAGCTGCTTGGCCGTTTCTGGTTTTGAAAAGTTGTTGACTGCATCAACTTTTTCTTGAAGAGGACGCGAACCGTCACTAGAAACTTGATAACCGAGAAAATTAACTTGAGGTACACCGAATTTGCACTTTGCAGTGTTGATAAGAACACCGTATTCTTTGAGTCGCTTGAAAAGCAACCTTAAATGGATTGAATGTTCGTCTGGCGATGCTGATGCGACTAAGATATCGTCTATGTACACATAACAAAAATCAAGATCACGAATTACTTCATCCATAAAGCGCTGAAAAGTCTGACCAGCGTTCCGGAGCCCGAAAGTCATGAAAGGAAATTCGTAAATACCGAAAGGAGTAGTTATTTCTGTCTTGGGTAAGTCTTCAGGTGCGACTGGGATCTGGTTATATGCTCGTACCATATCAATCGTAGAGAAAATGCACTAACCGCTCAAGTCCTCTATGTGCGGAATTGGGTAATGGTCGGGTATTGTCCTAGCATTTAAAGAGCGATAATCACCACAAGGTCGCCACTCCAGGTTTTTCTTGGGCACCATATGTAAAGGTGATGCCCAGCTGCTTGATGATGGTCGTGCTAGTCCCAACTGTATCATGATTTTAAACTCATGTTTGGCAATTTTGAGTTTATCATGAGCAAGTCTTGATCTACTTGAAATTGGCTGACCAGGAGTTGTTTTGATGCGATGAAGCGTAGAGTGTTTTGTTTCTACAGTGCTACCATCAGGGCGGGTGATTTCTGGGAAAATGGAGAGTAGTTCATGGTACTTTGATGCTCCTACTACTGCTTTAATTTGCGGAACTGAACTCGTCACTGTCTTCGCACTAGCGGAGAGTGAAGTTGTATTATCTACTAGACGTCGGTTGCGAATATCCACTAGAAGATTAAAATGTTCCAAAAAATCTACACCGATTATTGGTTTAGATATATCAGCAATAACAAAACGCCAAGTGAAATGGCGACGTAATCCAAAATCAAGGGTTAATGTTATAAAACCGAAGGTTGTAATCACTGTAATGTTTGCTGCGAAAAGTTCGTAGGAAGATTTAATGCATGATCCTCGGATACGTGACCGTGTTCACACACAGAGATCTGCTCCCGTATCGATGAGAAAAGTTGCTTTTGCTTCGAAATCGGTGACAAAAAGGCGGAGTGCTCCCGGGCTAGTATCGTTAGCCGCCATTAACGACTGCCCTGACCGTTTTCCTACTTGAAACTACAAGGTTTATCACATCTTTTTGCATTTTGTCCGAATCGGGCATGGTACCAACACAAACCGTCTCGTGTTTCTTTTCTTCTGTTACGAGAAAACGAACGACTACGTCGACGTCGAGTATCTGCATACTGTTCGTTTCTTTTGGTCAGTGCGGAGATTTGTGAACACATTTGTTCAAAAAGGGCTTCGATTCGGTTTGAGGATGTGGTTGCTTCAGATACATGCGGTCTAGATATTGTTTCTGCTATTTGATCTGCGAGTTCAGCAGTGGTAGAAATATTAGCATTTACCTGCGTTGCTAAAATAGCCTGCATTGGTGTAGGAAGACGTCCAATCCAGATAGATCGAACTATGTGATCTGGTACTGTTAAGCCTGCTAAACTTTGCAGATGGCGAAAAAACTGTGAGAGTTTTCTGTCACCTACCTCTTCGTGTTCTAATAGACGTCGTGTTTTCTGCTCTTGGGATGCACTGAGTCTTTTTATTAGCCCTTCTTTCAGTTTTTGATACTTTCCTGTTGCTGGTGGTTGTGTAATTATATCACGAACTTCCATTGCGTACTTGGACTCTAAATTTCCGGCGACGTAACTGAAACGTGTTTCGTTTTTCGTGAGGCCAGCGATAGTAAACTGGCTTTCAATTTGCGCGAACCACATTTCTGGGTCGGTAGCCCAGAAAGGAGGAATATGTACGGAAATGCGCTCCAGCATTGGGGTTGGACTGTCCGGCATTTTGATTTAGCACTTAAGCAATTTGTAGACCATGTACCTCGCGCAGTTGAATTTCTAGGCTATGACACACAAATCCCTGTCGAAGTGCCGAAATTCTTAAAAATCGATCCTGGATAGGTGTTGTGACTCGATTTCTTCCTTGTCCTGCTCTACGGGCATGATCTTCTGTCTCTAGGAATCTTTTTAGTAACCGTGAGATGGTTGTATTATTCACTTTAAATCGACGACCTTTTCTTCGGTAGCTCCAGCCATCTTCCCGTAGTAGTAAGGCTTGGGCGCATTCATCGATAGTCAAATTTCGATTTTGCCGTTCCATAATAAACAAATTTAATAAACTTTGTTGAAAAACAATATTTAAAGAAACACGAGCCGTGCCTTACACTCGGGAACTACATTGGTTTATTTCTTATTTTTCAAATTATTTTTGTAATTATCAAAGGTAATACCACGAGTGCTTCAAATTTTAATCGTTAATTTTTTCTTTTCCACGAAAACTTGTTTATTTGGCAAACATATGAAAACAAACCGATTGACAAAATCACGAGTCCGTTAGGACGAGTGATTTTATCTAAATTCGGTTTGTTTGAATGTTTTTGCCTCAAATAAACAAGTTTGAGTGATGAAAATGAAAAATTATGTGATAAAATTTGAAGAACGAGTTGTATTTGGGAAGATTATTTTTTTCAACAAGGATTTTGCTTTATTTTTTCATTTTATTATTTTATTGAATTCAAAGAATACATAAGCTAACTGGAAATATAATCAACTTTTTGAACAAGAGAAAAAATTAATTATTTGAAAAATTACAGTTATTAAAAACACAGTTTTTGTAAATAGTTTGTGTTCATTTTTCAATAAACTTCGAAGCACTTTTAGTTGTCAATAATGACAAATTCAAAGTAAAATTTTGACGTTTCAATGTAAACAAGGTATTATCGATGAGGAAGCAGTTTTATCAATATAATACCGAATGATTTCGGTATCTTCTATGATAACAGACCTACTAAGCTTTATCACACTAATCAATCACCCTGTATAATGAATTATAAAAAACTGCTGAACACAATTTTTTGCAACTGTTAGAAGGGATGCAGTGCTAAATGTGGTTGCAAACAAGTTGGACTGTTTTGGTCTCTAGCATGAACGAATTGTCAAGGCCGGTCGTGTTCTAATGTTGAATAACCAACAGCAGAGGATTCGTTTGATACTGACGAACAGACATGCGATACATCGCTATTGACGCAATTTACTTACACCCAAGATGAAGAAGGAGAAGAAGAAAAAGAAGAAGAAGAAGATCAACAAGAAGAAGTAATTGAAGGTTATGAAACGTACGAATAAATTTGGTTACTGCTTTTTAATTTCCATCGCTATTATCAATTCCACCCCTTGCGATCCCTGTTATTATGCAATAGTTTCCAATTAAACAAAATCATAACAGACTTGTGAAATAGGGCTACTGGGGAAACCACGTTAAAAAAACGCGCTTAGTACCTCAGATGTGGCGTGGAAACGCATTTTTTTGTCCTTTGACCTCGAGTCAATTTTTTTTCCATGTACCGGAATGATGGGGAATTTTGAAATGTTGTTTTTAATTATGTTTTAAACAATTTTTCTCACTTTCAGCTTGTTGTGAATTTATGTACCTTCACTCTTATTTTTTGGTCTAATTTGACCGGACTATAATTATTTATTCCATTAATTATGTGATAACATTCGAGGTAATCCAGTGCTAAAAAGTAAATAAATCATAGTTTTTTTTAGAAGTGAGTGCCTAAAGCGTCTGAATATAATCAAAACACTCTCACACTATCAATGGGGTGCTGACGAATGCACCCTTTATAAAGTATACAGGGCTCTAATCCGATCCAAACCTGATTATAGCAATTTTGTATATATGTCAGCATCCAAAACTCTCCTAAAAACCCTTAACACTGTTCACAATACTGCCATCCGACTTGGTTTAGGAGCTTTCCTCTCCAGCCCAGCTGAGAGCCTTTATCTAGAAGCCAATGAAACTCCACTCTGGCTTAGGCATCAATATCTCCTCCTATCTTATGCAGTCTCGACCTCATCCAACCCATTCAATCCAGCTTTCTCCATAACAACTACCTTACCACGCAATTTAAGTAGTCTACCACCTAACCCACGCATTCATACTATTCCCTTCCTTCTTCAGTCATTAATACCACATATTCAATTATCCCATACCATCCCTGTACCCCTCCCACATACTCCACCTTGGTCCAAAACTCTCCCAAAATGTAACCTATCACTCACTAAATTCTACAAGGAAGAAACTAGTCATGATCTTATAAGAAACTACTTCTTAGAACTACTTAATAGAAAATAATACGACCGAGTCCTCTTCACCGACGCATCCAAGAGATGTGCTGTTTCCACCACGCAAGCAGCTGTTGGATCTTACCGAATTTCTGCTTCTTGTAGCGTTCACACTGGTGAATTGTATGCTATTTTACAAGCATTCAAACATATAGCCATTTGTACAGACTCCCTCTCATCAATTCAGTCTATCAATAATTTATTCACCAATCATCCTCTCGTTCAACGCATTCACGACACATTTCAAAACCTTATTTTGCAAGACATTACCATAAGTATCATATGGATTCTTTCACACATCGGAATAACTGGTAATGAATTCGCTGATCGCCTTGCTAAAGAAGCAGCCTCATCCACCACCGACCCAATTAATTTGCAAATCTCCAGCGACTTGAAAACCAGCATGAAGAAACTGATCCGTTCACACTGGCAGAATCATTGGAACCACTCAGTAACATTCCTTCACAAAATACATTCGACTGTAGACCAGATCGATGTTCCCGATTTACGGAGAAACAAGAAAGTCGTTGCCAGGAGATTGCGTATAGGTCCTAGGATCCTAGTAGACTGCCCCTTTTATTCCAAACGTCGTCAACAGCTGGGAATGAAAGCAACTATAAAAGAAATTTTAAACTGCCCGAGCCAAATAACTTTAGCCATCCAATTACTGAAAGAAGAAAATCTACTAAACAAACTATAATTCTTTCCTGTTTTTTTTTATTGTTTAAGAATTTATTTAATGAGCTTACATAATATTATAAAAAAACTAATGTAATATATTGTACCTAGTGCTAATGGCCATAGCTGTCACAAAGCATGTTAATCTGAATAAAAAAAAATCATAATATATTTTTCACTTTTTAATTAATTATCTGGATCTGGAGTAAACTTCACATCCTGAGCCTTCTTTGGTTTTTGAGCCGTCTGTATATATGCGTATTGCATTTGCAGCATCTGACTCTGTGTTCTGTTTTATTTGTATTTTGATAATATAATATAAAGCGTGTTTTCAAATTTTTTTTAACTATAATTTATTTTCTAAATGGTCCACTCTGACCTCAATTTTCAGAACTCCAAAAAAAACAACAATTTGAATAGTAACTTTTAAGAGAACGTAAAGTTGGTAAGAACACTGGCCTAAAGTTTTATTAAGAGTGTTCTTGGCGCTGGGTAAAGGAAGCTGCAGAATTTAATTTCGACCTCGTCGGAAGGAAATGATATAGAGGCCATTAAAAGGGTTTTGTCTCGACCTATTGTAGTTAGTTTATGTAGACTCCTCCGAGAAATTCATAATTCCTAGTCAGGGCTCGTCTTTCTTCGAGAAAAGACGAGGTACTCGACTCGGCGGTTATTGGGTTATGGATATAATGGAACAGTACACATTAAAATACTAAAAAGCCAGATTAAATAAAAGATACCTTCCAACCGTTATTAAACCAGGAATTTTGTTATTAAGTTCAATAGTATTAATTTTGAGCTTCTGGATTATTCAAACTTTTGTTATTTCTTCATAAACTAAAGTTGATTTGATAAAGGAACAGTAAGTAATATGAAAACATACCGAAACAGGTCGAGTTTTGATTTTAATTTACTATTTTTTAAAACAATAATCTATCTTACAGGGTGAATAACTTCTGAGTCATAACATCAGCACCAGTTTTTTTTTAAATTATACACCCCCCCCTTTTCCAATTTTCGTATATTCTTTGATAAGATGGTTCCAAAAATGTATCACAAGTTTTTTCAAATTGATACAGGGTGGACAAAAATGCAAAAGTTGATTAAGACAATTGACAAATTAATGGAAGCACTGTATAATACTGGATCGAACGTATTTTGTTCTGAATTGTAATCCTGTATATTCACTCTCACTTTCTTCGGCTGTTTGTGGTAAATTTACAGAATTGTATATTAGGGGATCAGAAAAAGAGACCCAGTGACAATTCAGCATGTGAATTCCCATTGCTAATTCGATGTGGAAATACTTGACGGGATAGAAAATCAAGATTTTCATTTGTGTTCCGGTCATGACTTGTCGGCGGTCCTGGAATAGATTAACATGTTACACAATGTGAAGAGAGAGCTTTTTAATCTCAATGGCGTGTATATATCCTTTATAAATGTTTAGATTCCCACGATAGATTATCTCGAACTGTCGTTCCAAATGGTCACCAAATCGACATACTAATTAATTACTAATAAATTATATTTATAAAATTTACTCGTCGTTCATCAAATAGTTATAATAAAAACAAACCTAGTTCAAATAAAATAACGCTCTACACATCTAAATACAACTCGGCGCCACTGGTAGGAATAACTAATGTTCTAAAACATTTTAACGACATGGTGGACCGCAAAAATAACTAGGGGTTATCCATAAATTACGCCACACAAATTTTAGGACTTTTTAACCCTTCCCCCCGTCCTTGTCACAGGTTGTCAAATTCTTAGAACCCCCTCCCCCCTGATGTGTCGTCACACATTTTTCAATTTTATGCAGCTATTAAAAAAAATCAAAAGAAAATAGTTATTTTTTTTTCTTATTTTTATTAAATAATCTTTAATAAAATCAACATATAGTCAAATATTTTAGATTACAGAGAAAACAAACGACTAGTTAGGAAACAATTAGCGACTTTATGTTAAGTAAAGATACAAAACTGTTCTTTTAAATTTTAATATGTGACGTCACAAAGCTTTTGAACCCCCCTGCTATTTGTCACGCAATGTCACATTCCAATGATACCCTCCCCCCCCCTTTAACGTGTGATGTTATTTATGGATGGCCCCCTAGTCGCCTGAATTGGTGCCAATGCAAAATATTGTAATTGTGTCACTTTAGTTCTTCTTTTGTTTTAGCAGTCATGTTGTCGGCTCTTCAAAATTTTCTCAAGTATAGTAATATACATTAATTAATGATTTTTTCCAGCAATTTCAAACGCCTTGTTTAATACTATGTCTATTTCATAAAGGTATAGAGTAATAAAATGGGGAATTCCGTCCAGTTCGGCTCAATTTCGGTGTCGGCCATAGGCGTAGGTCTTGAAATAGTATTGTTTGTAATATTAAAATTTCAAGTAATTGCGTAAGAGAATTAGGAAAAGTATGTTTTCTGGCCTGAAGTGTCAATATCGAAATATTGTGTAGGGATTACTTAGTAGGTAGTAGATTATACAGTTACGTTTTGCGTTTAACAGGTACCGTTTAACCTTCTATTAGTGATAGATTAGTGATCAGATGACGAAGAATATTATGATTTTTTATAAGTTGATTTCTGTATCATGTATTTTTTGTATAATGTTCAATGAAAAATAAGTGTACCTAATACTATGTAGATAATGCCTAATTTTTATTCTGTTAGAATAAAATTCTTTCCTTTTTACGAGTATCCTACCGGCACGCCTTTGGCACACTATTTTCAGTGTTTGTGAATGGATAACAATAGGCTAAACCCATAATATTGACCCCAACCCGGGTGGTACTACCTGCACTTGATAAAAAGAAAGAATTTTACAATGAAATCAATGCCAAACTATGAAAGTGGCTTAAATTTTCGTTGGGTCACTCTGTGCTGCCTTTGCATACCTAATGAGGTTTTATTACTCTATACCTTTCTGAAATCTAGTATAAATAGTAAATTTATATTTATGTATTTTTTAAAAATATTTCCAAACCAACTGTCTAAAAACGTCACGAACTAACAGTTTAGTAAGCAGAACATATATATATATATAGCAATTTTAAAAAATATATCTTTAAAAAGAGTATAGGTTTACAGGTCCCGAGTTTGGTTGTACTGTTCAATAAAATCTTACAGTAGTAAACAACTTGGATAGGGAATTTAAATATTTAAATTGCGATTTATAACTTCTAATAGTATCTACCAGCTTCAATGATAAATCTGTAAAGTTGAATAAAACGTTTTTCCAGCATTTCTAATGGATTGCTCTGATTCCGTAAAATTAGATTTACTCGAATTAGATGTCACTCTTTGAAATTGCAATCTTCTCTTTCGTGGCATCACAGAATTTGGTTTGCGAAATATTTATATAATATAAATTGCAAAAGTATAAACTCCGAAGAATATATTTTAGAATTCGACATTTCACCCAGCCGTTGTAAAATTAAATGTACCAATACCGATTTTAAGCAAAATACAGAGTGATTCATTGCGAAATCCGCATACTGTAAAGGTAAAGAATATTTCACAATATTTCGTTGACTCGGCATATGGCCTTAGGGATTTAATAATAAAAGTTTATAAATCCCTCATTGTACACAGTAACAGATCCGTAGTCAGTAAAATTTAGATACTAAAACATAAATTAAATTTATTTTGTAAAAAAAATCATTTTTAAAAACCAATTTAACTTTTATCAATTAATTGAAATTAAACTGTTGAAACATACAGGGTGGCCCACCATGCCATTATTTTTCCGTTTTTCGAAGAAACGAGTACGATATAATTGTATCGTTATCGGATTAACGACTACCTGCTGTGGGTTTTGGTCTTGAATCAATCATGTTGGCATAAGTCAAAACGAAATATCTTAGAATGAAGTATACAGTAAACAGTAACAGATCCGTAGTCGGTAAAATTTAGATACTAAAACATAAATTAAATTTATTATCTCGTCGAGGTAGATAATTGAACGATTTTCACATCTACATTTTTGAATATCTTGTAAGTAATCATGACGCCACATTCGTTAACGATATGACTCCATTATCGCTTGACTCTTATTAATGGTACAATATTTAAATCCCATGTGAGAAATAGTTCTCCACAACCTTGTTTGGCTACAAACAATTCTCGTTTCGTCTTTAATTAACCGATTTTTTATACAATCTAGGGTTGGTATAATTTTTTCTTGGTATATATCGTTCTTCGAATTATATCCTTTTGCATTTCGTCAACACATTTGGTTTTATTAGCGTCACTTCGTTTTTTTCGCTTATGTATTGGCTTATTGATAATGTCTTTTACTGTGGATATTGGGTTTTTTGTCAACTTACATGTTTCTTTTGCTGCATCGGTTATACTAACTATAACCTCCATGATTCAATGATTCAAACACATTTTTCACAGCACAAAATTTGATGGCTAGGACAGGTACAACTCTGCGTAGACTCGACCGCCTGCTGATAACTCAAGTTCTAGGTGATTTACGACCTTCTTACATCTCTGGTCGTACTTTATTATTCCTCTTTGCTGGTTTGTTTCTTTATATTATACAGTTGTGGATCTCTGGAAATTATCCTTATTACCATATTGACGGAAAATCTTTATATATGTATATATAATTCTTCTGTCCGTGTGTATATGCTGGAGCTCCTCGTACAGATTTTGATGAAATTTTTTGTGTGTGTTCCAGAGGCTTCGAGAATGGTTTAGATTCACAATTGGTCCCGGTAGTGGCGTTGTAATCGACAACTCCCAAACGGTTGATCCGATTTTGATGAATTTTGTGTGTTTGAGTGAGTAACTGGATGGTTTAGAAGATTCACAATTAGTCCCAGTAGGTGGCGCTGCAATCGGGTTCATACTGAACTTCTCCTAAACGGTTGGTCCGATTTTGTTGACATTTTGCATAGAATTTTTTTTTGGTGCGATCATTTCAAAAAAGGGGTCAAATTACCAAAAAATATATGTTTGCCCGAAAAATTGAAACAAAATTAGGAAAGTCGAATTTTCAGGAAATATATTCCTTCTATTAAAAAGAGGTTAGCGCAGGACAAAGTATGTCGGGTCCTCTAGTAATTTATATAACTTATTTAAATTTTTGTTTGAAACTTTCCTTTTTGTCTAACAGCCAGTTGAGAGAGTTATACAAAATCTGATTTATTAAATATTCAAATGGTGTTCCGTAAAATCGGTTCTCCATTAAAAACTTCGGGACTTCTGTACACCGTAGATACAAAAAGCTTTTTCCATTATGAAAATGATAATTTGGTTTATTTAATCAAAATATCTGGGTTAATAGGGTTCAAACAGTGGAAACTTCAATTACTCAGGGACCTGTAAGCTACCAATTTAAAACGAAAGATGTCTCTAAGTAAAACTTTTCTTATCTGACAAGTGGTGTTTAGGTTTAAGAAGCAATTTGGATAAAACTTTCTCTGTTTAAGATTTCAGGAGAGCTATATATTTATCAGGTGGGATTATCGCGTTGACATAAAAGTGGGGTGCTATTTATATTTCTGTTGTTTCATTTCTAGTCAGTTAAATCTCCTCCATGCGTTGCTGTAGCTCAGAAATTGACTAATGTCGACATTACCCGGGGATTCTCGAGTTCAACCGAAATGTAATATTAAAGTTGTAGGTTGTATGAAAACCAGTACCTGTTTAATATCGAGACCACGGAATAACCTACTACACACCTTTGTTCATTAAAAACAGCCACCAATTTTAGGTGCTGATACCTTTTCGTTTCATTTGTGAAGTTTTCCTGATTATTTGCATGCAATAGAACTGTTTACATAGTTTTTATGTTTAGTTATTTGAACTGCTTAACTCTTTTTTCGCAGTATAAGTTATTTCCACAGTTTTTTCAGTGCGTGATAGGTGCTTATACTGTCATTAAGTCGAATCAAAATCGCTTCCATGGCAACAAATCATTTCTTATGGAAATGTCAAAAGGTGTCTCTCTTCTATGTGAGTAGGTTATTCTATGCTAATAGACTATTCCAGAATGACGTCACTGACAGGTCGGCCATATTGTGCTGGAGGGCGCACAGTTAGACTTCAATTAACAATTAGTTCTTGAATGTATCAAAAATTCTATCGTTTTGTAGTGTTATTAAGAGGGGAACGCGGGGTAAAAGAGATAAGGTATCTTTTTTTTCGGGTTCCGGCTGTTTTAACGAAGCGAGGTGACTATTTAATTGATCTCTCTGATCAACGCCGCGATGCTTGGATTGATGCTTTAAAACGTGCGTGCTCTCGAGAAGGTTAGTTAGTCAACTTTTGTTCAAAAAACACAAACACACAAGGTTCAACTCCAACTAATCGATTAGGTTGCCATCCAGCACAATATGGCCCACGTCAAAGTCATGTGTTTTGGACTGGTCTATGACCACACCAAAAAATATAACCTACCAGCTCCAGCTGCCACGACATACTTCTTTTATTTTAGTTTATGTGGCCTCGGCTGTCGGAGTCAATTGACACATGATTACAGAGAATAAATCAAATCCAATTTGAAATATCTCATAAAGAAGATTAATTGAGTTTTGCGTAAAAGTGGATTGATCTTATTTTTGGTATACCCATAGGTTGGTTTGGATTGAGCTACATAGGTTAGCTTGGCTTTGGTATACAAGTGAATTAATCTGCTTAGGTTAGCTTAACTTTGATTAATAAGATATCCCACTGGATATTCCAAATACCTTGGGATATACAGGGTGTCCCAGGATTTCGTACCAAAAACTAGGGACATGATAGAGAGACTAAAAATTATTATAGTATATCATGTACAATAGATATTCTCGATAGTCTCAGGGAGTATCGTGTGCGATGTGGAAAAGTAACACTGTAAAGTACGACCAGAAATATAAGAAGGCCATAAATCACCAACCACTTGAGTTAACACCAGACGGTTGAACCTACGCAGAGTTGTACTTGCCCTAGAAATAAAATTTTGTTTTATGATGATGATATTGGGTTAAGATGATTATAAAAAAAAATCGTTTGATTACAATTGAGAATTGTTTATGTATTGAAATGATATTATATTACAAAAATAATAAGTATCATAATATGGGTAAATTTATTTGAGCATATAATGCTAACTATCAAGTATTTATGAAAGAAATACAAATTAACTATATTTGCTGTTGGGTTTTTGAAAATGAAATAGAATGCAAAATAGAATTCATTGGTAAAAGATGTTGTTTATTTTAAATCATAAAGAAGAAAGTATAATAAAAATAATTTACCTTGATCTTGATAGGATTGGATGAACATTTAATGCTTATATTGAATAATAAAACCTTCTATAGTAAAATATTGTATATAGAAAATTTCATGAAGATTATGAAAATCACAACCTGAAACAGAAATGAATTATTAGTAAACATATTTTTCAATACAATGAATTAAAAATTTATTATTATGTCAAAATATTATAATTTATAGGTTAGTTGTTAGACATGTGTCGGTAAATTGTATTATGCCATGTAGATCTATGGAACTTTTAGAATGAATTATGGAAATAGGTAGTTTTGTTTTCAAAATAAATATCATATTTTCCTAATAAAATAAGAATTTGAGCTTAGTTTATGTTAAAGGATGAATGAAATAGATTTATTAGGTATTCAAGAAAGGGTTACATATGGGTTACATGAATGCAAACTAAATTCTAGGTTGTAGAAATTTGAATATTTAATGTTAAAGATGAACTCACATTATTAGGTATTTTTCTTTAAAGAGGCAATTTAAAAATGAAAATTTGTGAAAACTTGAAAAATTATATTATGTAGTGGGAATAGAAACAGAATGATTAAATCAAGTTAAAAGAACATTAAATGAAAAAACCGTCTCATAATCACATTATGTTAGAAAAATCAAGTGATAACAAAAAATTACCTAGCAACAGAAAAAAAGGAGAAAAAAGTTTGTTTGGGACGCAGAGAGTTTTTTTGGTTTTGAGTAGAGGAAGGCAGGAGGAAAGCTGAAAAGTTACAAAATTTATATTAAAATAGTTAAAAATTCTAAAACTTTCCCAAATAAATGCCTAAACAGTTTAAAGTACGTATAAATGAACAAGTTTAATACATACCAGAAGGAAAGATAAATAACATTCTTCAGTCATCAAGAAATTTCAAGCAATAATTCGGTGGATATTAAAACCGATAACTGTCGACCGTGCATTTTTGAGCTATATTAATGTACATGCTAGACTCAGATGCCGAATTCGCCCATTTGCCGAAATTAATACTCAGTTCGCGATATGATCAAAGTGAAATGATCAGATGCCGACAACAGATTCTATTTCGGCATTTGTTTACTCTAATTTATACATTTCGCGAACTGAGCAATTCAGACTTGCTCAAATGCCGATTATGAATTGATTTTGGCCAGATGATTATTTTTAGTTTTATATTTTGTCAATTGTACTATTAAGAAATAAGCAGTTTTCGATATGTTGCATTTTCTAAAAAGAAAGAGTCGAATTTTTTTTTGCGAAAATGCATAATTTTCATTTTTTCGAACTATACCTACTCGGCAATTGGACTCCATAAACAGGCGTCTACAAAAACGTTTGACTCTTGAGATTTTTGAAGCGCTATTAAGCTGATAAGAATAGATATTATTCATTGATCTGTGTTAAAGGTCGGGAAGAGGATTAAACCAAAATAAATTCATAATCGGCATTTGAGCAAGTCTGAATTGCTCAATTCGCGAAATGTATAAATTAGAGTAAACAAATGCCGAAATAGAATCTGTTGTCGGCATCTGATCATTTCACTTTGATCATATCGCGAACTGAGTATTAATTTCGGCAAATGGGCGAGTTCGGCTAGTCTAACATACACAAAATAATCATTAATAAACGATTTTCTATGAATTAACGGTTTTGGTATTGGCAACCAAACATACACATACACAAACATACTACTATGAATGATTTTCTCCCAATGAACGGTTTTTGCATAGGCAACCAGACATACACAGAAACTTCGTGTTTGTATGATAAGACATATAATATAGTTATGAGCTGTTGCTTCTTTTTATTGGACACTCTGTACGGTTGACAAACTTGTTAATCATTCTTGTTGATACGCTTGTTGGTTAAATAACTGAATGTTTAGAATTCAATTAGGAAATCATGAAATATTTCACCGCATCTTTAATAAAATGTATTTTTTTTAATTAATTTTCTTCTGATAGGATCCATTCCATATCGTTGAATGATGATTATACCGTTGCATAAAATGTATTCTCTTAAATGCAACCTACATAATATTAACATATCAATAATCTTCATGGTAACACAGACAAGATAAATGCATTGCAGTTGTCGACATGCCAGAAGATCTTCTGCCAAAACAATTATTTTAGCCTTCTTGAAGTATTAACAAACGCTGGAGTAGTTTGTGCGGTTATTGAAATACAAAATATGTGGCATTTATCAAAGATGAAAAATATAACTTGTACAAAGCGATTCAAAAACTTCTATTTGTTTGTTTAAATCAGTCAAGACCAATCCTGTTTTCGATATGGCGAAGTTCGAATGGAACTAAATCCACTTAGATTGTTCTTTTCTTTCTCAGGTGGAAGCAATCTATAAACAGATTGCATTCGCAAGAAACTTGAAATATATAGGTTTATATAAAAAGGCTTTCAACTTTTAAAGTATAAGTTGAATTTATTATAAGTATCATGTTACATAGAATCTCTTTCCCAAATTGTTTCAAAAAGTTTTGCGAAGAATGTTGGTATTGACGTCAAAAAATAATAGTTCAATACTATTATTTATAACGCTTTACAAAATTAGAAAAATAAATTTCCAAAGAACAGACCGTTCACTAAGAAGCAACAACTACTTCTCGGGCTATATGCCCCGAGGACATTGAATTACACTTCTAAAGTAAAAGGTGTTGGTATATCTGTTAAGATAGAACTAACCATTCTGGTTTGCGATTAGAAGGAATAACATCACTTGTAGCACAGATTATAATCTGTGCTTGTAGACCGGTTTCGGCGTATTTGCGCCTCATCGGTACTAGGTAGATGCCATTCGTCCAGAAGCTCTGAGAGCATAATCCTGGAATGGAGACTACGTTGATACCACACCAATACATTGTGAAGGAAATGCTAAGAGTGCGATATCAGCGACATCTCCACATCTAATCACAAACCAAAATTCTATATTGACAAAAAACCATCTCGGTTTTGTAGTTATTTACTTATTTTTCTAATTTTGTGAAGCGTTATAATAGTATTGAACTATTATTTTTTGACGTCTATAGATCACGCTTTACTAAAATATGACAATTATTTACAGGTAACTGTAATTTAGTAAATGTTGGTATTATTTGGTCTTAAGTTCATAGCAGGCCCCGGGCACTCGGGTGGGCGAAATTAATTCAAAATTGGTACGATTTTTACTGACATCTTTATTTGGAGGCGGAACTAAACGTTAAAGATTTCAAATAGAGCTGATAGATGGAGCCTAAGGTGAAATTAAGTTTCGGAGTCAAAAATTAAATTAGGTTCAGCAATCATGCATGGAGCTAGCAGCCATATTGTTTATTATTATTCTTCGTAAATAAAGGGCGTGCCAGTTCGTTCTTTCGTCGTTGTTTGTGCTTTTATTTTCTCATTTATATTCCTAAAGTATTTAAAGATGAGTTCCTATGATGAGAATTTGCTTTGTTCCTGGATGCATTGAGAAGGTTAGTACTAATTATTAACAATACATGTTAATTTCTACCAATATTATCAGTTGAAGAAATTTTTTTTTATAAAATTAATTCAAATACTAGTCAAGATAGTTAGACTTAATATTTGGAATTGCTAGATGTATTAATTGTGGGTTATACAAAGTCAACGATTTCCTTGAAATAAAAATGAGAAGTATTATAACTAGGTATTTTTTTATAGGCATAGAATACCTACCTGCTAACCAAGAGGTTAACGCCGTTTGGAATGAGAGAATTAATAATTCTAAGTTGGCTTTTGAGTCTTACAAATCTTATAAAAGTTGTTACATTCATTTTGAAGATTGTGGCAGATTGAAGAAATCCCTCACTACATTTGCATGGTAAGAACTTATCTCATCTATATGTGTACTGAAATAGTAGTTATTAGTACTACAATAGACAGTTGATTGTAACTATATACAAATTATGATTATAGTGTATAAATATATGTTGAATTAGGATTAATGTTTCTTAGGATACAAGAGAAGTGTGAAGGCGATCATTTTTGGGTACCAGAGCAACAACAATCATTTTCAACTCCCGTGAAACTTAAAGGTATCTATAAATATTTTGCAATATTTTTTTATATCCAGTATTAAATCATTTGTAACTGTATAATGCCTAGTCTTTCGAGAGCAACAACTTATGTTTTATTGATATTAATTTAAAAAAACCCTTTTTTAGAATCCATTTCTATTCTAAGTGCTTTCACCACAAAAAGTAGTAATAGTCCAGTAGGAAAAGTACAACGACCAGTCAAGACATATACAAGGAAGCATTTACTACATGAGTTTGATGAAGTACCTGGTAAGTATTTTTAAAACACCTTCGGGCAGTATAGCTTATGGTGACCTACTTGTGGTTATGTTGAAAACTCAATTGTAAAAAATTCTTATGTAATTTTCTGCTTGCAGTTCATCCACATCAAGTTTTTCACAATTACCGTCCACATCAAGTTTCATACAAGCACCATCCATTTCTTGGCATCTGGACATATATAAAGGAGTTTTAACTGCAACTGGTAAGATTGTTTAAGTTAAATAACTCATTATTGCATATGCTAGTCATACCTTGAATTTTAATAATTGTAAGTACAAGTGATGTCAAAAACTATATTTTTGAAGGAAATCAACCTAAATTACAGAAAAAATTGTTCACAGCAATACCTTGCTTTTGTGTATATAACTTATAAGTTCACTGCATACAACTTGAATGAGGATAACAATAGTTGACTTTTTTTTAGCTCATGGATATAGGGGCAATAGGAAACGTTTCGATTCTCCAGATGTAAGAATTTTATAAAGAAAACTAAGCCAGTGGAAGGCAGCTGCCAAGAAAGCCCAGAAATCGCGTCCAAAGCGGATATTTATCCAAGTCTATTAAATAAAGTGTGTTATGTAATTGTTTCCCATTTTTCATTTATTATATCAAGTGAAATTACCTGCTTTTTAAATTGTTTTTTTCTTAGATTTTTAAAAAGTTCGTAATTGTATTTATGTAAACACCAAGTGGAAATATAAAAACTAGATTAATGCTCATTTCGCATTTGAATTTTTTTACCTACTTTTAACTGAATAAATGTAGGTGGGAAATTTAAATAGTTGTATTCGTAATAATTCTGTAGTGGAGAGGTAATCAGTTGTAACTACAAGTTATACTAGTAGAGTTATTGTCTTTACATTACACTGGTTCTATTTTACTATAATAGCAAAATAAAGAGTGTAATGTGAAGACAATAATACTACTAAAATAACTATGTGTTACAACTGATCACCTCTCTACTACAGAATTACATATTACGAATACAACTATTTAAATTTTCCACCTAAATTTATTTTTGAATTTCCCGCTTTTTTCAAATTAGAGGGTTAGCCTGGATCTGAACCTTTAGCATGGCTCTGAACCCTTAGCATAGATCTGAACCCCTAGCATGGATCTGAACCTTTAGAAATGATGGTAGTTCCGCCTCCAAATATAGATGTCACTAGTTTCGGTGCGCGTGGCCACTTTTTTATATACAGTGGCCGATCTACCTGTGTATCTTATCTCTGGTTCATAGATTATATCTATCGTGGCGATAGGAGAGGCGACTTTTGCTATGGTCCGAAAGTAACTAACCGTAACCATGGTTAACCGCTTCGGAAACTGAAAAATCTAGTTGTATTCGGTACACAAAACCGGTAAAAGTACGAAACGAAAATACAACCTTAAATATATTCCCAAAACGACCCCGGATTTTGTATTTTGTTGTTTGTTACTCCAAAAAACAATTTTTGGAATTTTTGACTTGTTTTTAAACATGGACAATCGGGCTGCTTTTGTGTTTAACCTCCTTCTTTTATCAAATTCTGATGAAGAGTCTTCTGATGATGACTACAGGATGGCAAGGGCAAGTATCTAGCTATCTAGCTATAATTTTTTTTTTCAATATTATTTTTTATTTGTTCAGTTTTAAGGCAAAGAATTCAGAATTTTGTCACCAGAGTAGTGGAATTGTATACTGATGAAGAATTTCGAGAACATTTTCGAATGCCTAGATTAACTTTTGATCATATGCTGTCGTTAATTAGGGACAAATTGGTTCCTGATAATTACATGGGAAGAAATCCTGTTTTTGCAAAAAATCAGTTTTGTTTTTCTCTTAGATGGTCGAATAATCAACAAATAATAAAAATCATAAACAATGCATAACAGATGACAGTCGAAACCAGAAGTAACCGGGCTCCTAAGGCTGGTTACTAGTTTGACAGTTAATTAACCATATTTCAGGAAACCGTGTGTTCCAAAACTAACCAGATTTTCAGCAACCACTACTTTTTAGTTACTTTCGGGACGGTAATCTGCAAATTAGTTACTTTCGGACCTTTGCCTCAATGTGACCTGCTAAGAGGGATGCCTTTTATATTTTTCATATAGAGCAGAGGTTCCCAAACTTTTCTTTCTCATAGACCACTTTCAAAATTTTGCTGGTTCCGGTGGACACCTTGCAGTTACATTTCTACCATAATCCCAAAACTCGACAAAAAATGTGAAGATTAGATCTAACCAAGGAAATTGACGTTGCGGCTGAGTTCCAACCACGAATTACCAGTTTTCGAAAAAAAAAAGGTGAGAATTGATTGGTTAATAAGGTTAATTATTTAATTGATTGTGCTGTGAGTAGATGTCAAAAACGTAAAGTTGGCCAATCAAAAAAGTGATTCCATCCAACTTTACTTTTAAACACTATTGTTTTTCAAAGTATTCTCCACGAAGAGAAATGCATTTTTGCATCCTTTGGAACCAATTCTGGAAGCAGTTATTCCACTCGCTTGTTGGTACATTCAGAACAGAGTTTTTGAAGGCGTTGACTGCATCATCTGGAGACTGGAACCTTTGACCACGCAGTTCATTCTTAATTTTTGGTATAATCGTTAGGTCTTAGGTCGGAAGATGGTCCAAAAATTCGATGTTTTCCTGTTTTAAAACCTCAATTGTTTTTCGAGCTGTGTGGAAACTTGCATTGTCTTGATGGAGGATTATTCGTGTTGGGGGTTGGTTTTTCGAAACTCGGCAAACAAATCGATATGTACCAATCATCCGTAACAGTTCTTTGATCTTGCAGAGAAATTGTTGCTACATGACCCGCTTTTGAAACACATTTCGCCACTATCTTTTTGGAAACACTTCGATAACGTCGGTTTTGGATCATCTTGGAACACCTAAACAGCTGACTGACGTTTATTTTCGGGTTCATAAGAGTAAATCCAGCATCCATCACCACTGACAATACTGTATACATTATTTAAGTTTCCTGCGTTAAACCGATTTAAGAGTTTTTTGTCACCAATCGCTTTCTGTTCTTCCGTCAACAGATGCGGTATCCAACGAGAAACTAATTTTTTACAGATAATTCTTCATGTAACATTTTTTTAATTATGGTATTTGAAATGCCCAATGTTGCTCCAATTTCACGATATGTGACATGTCGTCGATCTTCTTGGATCAGATTACGTACAGCATCTACGTTTTCCTGGGTGACTGCCGTTGTTGGTGTATCTCTTCTTGGATCGTCGCTAAGATTAATCCGTCCACGTTTAAATTCTTCATACCAACGAGAAATTGTCGACTGATGCCGAAAACAGAAACTAGCTCGGCAAGGCATTCTTATTGAGACAACTGTCATCGAAAATTGTTAAAAGTTATTTCGCGAAAATTTTCTCAACTCAATTCCATTTTTCGACTGACTCATCAACTCTCATAATTTTGAAACTCATTTTAGTTACAAAATGTTGTTCAGTTTGTCTCTAGTTTTCATTTTGTCGCCGAGTGATGGCCGTATACTAAAGCTTAAAAGACACGCAATGCTTATGTGGTTGACAGACGAAGCCATATGTCACCTAGAGGAGGAAACTGTAGAACAAATCTTATTCCAGTGCGATTTCCTGACGAATGTGCGGTTTCTTGTATTAGGCAATGGGTCGCCACCAACAAAAAACTACAAGGCTGATTTCGTGAATATACAGGGTGATTCATTAGTGCGATAAAGTCCAATATCTTCTAAATCCTCAAAGATATTCGAATACAATTTTGACCGGTTGTAGCCAGCCTGAAGGCCCGTATTTTGAAATCAGACGCAATTGTACAGCGTGTTCCAGTAATGAGTTCAACACCCCATATACTTTAAACTGCACAATTTGAAATTAATCTGTTACAGCCATACGTCTGTGATGGTCTTCTAGTATCATAATTCACTAGACCTGTTTCCATATCTAAGAAACCGTACAAAGGGCGAGTCCAAACTCGAATACATCGGTTTCACAATTTTTTTTTAAATAGATCACCCTGTATTTTATATCGGTAATTGAAAGCTACTTTACTATACTTCAAATTTGATCCAGCATCCCTATACCTAAACTGAATAGTTTTTGTGATATTTCAATTTTATGATTAAAAAAATCCAATATTACAAAATTTATTCATATCAATTAGGGTAATTCCGGGGTCATCGGGTTAGATCGACCAGTGCCAAAATCCCACGTGTTTTTTAACTTTTTGCACACCTATACCCAGACACCCCTCCGTTGGACGAATCCAAGGGTGTTCCATATTGTTTTTGTTTGTCTGGCGGCGTTCAGTCACACAGAAGCTAACTCAGCGTGTCCATGTTAGTGATAAAAAAATTTCAGTGGTTTAGTATTACGTGCTACAAAAACAATATTTGTAAGTATTTTTTGCCGATTCCTATAGTGAATTGTTTTTACCAGTTTAACCTAATATTTTTATCGCTGTGTAGTACTAGGCCATATTGACATGGTGGTCCATCTAACCCATATAAATGGGATAGTTGGACCATAATTATTCGGGTTAGTTAGACCATTGTTTTGTTTCACATTGTCATCATGCCAACCTTTTATAAAAGGAAAGGCACAGTCAATAGAGCCACTTGCAGCGCAGAGACCCTTCAAAATGCAATGAATGCTGTTTCCTCGGATACATTAGGTGTTAATCAAGCTGCAAGGGAATATGGAATACCTAAAACTACGCTTAAGAACAGAATAAAATTACAAAACTCATTAAAGTCACATTCATTAGGGAAGAAGTCCTGCCTTAATGAAGAAGCTGAGCTCAAGTTAGTTTCACACATTAAAAAAATGCAGAAGTATGGTTTTGCTCCAAATCGTGATTTGGTAAGAAGCATGGCATTCGAACTTGCTGAGAAACTTAAAATTAAGCACAACTTCAATAAAACAAAGGAAAAAGCCGGGTATGATTGGTTGCAATTATTTTTATCAAGGCATCCAGATTTATCAGTTAGAAAGGCAGAAGGAGTATCAAATGCGCGGGCCGTAGGATTGAATAAGACCGTAGTGCAAGAATATTTTTCTGTTCTTGAAAATGTTTTAACCGAATATCAATTATTTGAGAAGCCAGGAAATATCTTTAATATTGATGAAAGTGGCCTACAATTAAATAACAAACCTGGGTATGTTATAGCGTAAAAAGGGTCTAAAAGTGTATCCAACATAACTTCCGGCGTGTAGTATACCCATTGTGGTACGCCATTGACTTATTGATAGTTCTGGTTTTTTTAGTGTTAAGAATAAAAACAATTCGAACAGTGTATGGATTTAATATTCATTAAAAGTATTGATGACAAGTGGTCGATATTATTATTTCACAACCTATCAAATTATAGGGATAGTAAATGGGCATTCTCCCATTTTGTGGCATAAGATATCGCAGTGGCGACGAGGATTTTGTTCTTGAGTTCTGCAATTAAATCGCAGTTAGTGTGAAATTCCACGTGCAGTTTTTTTTTCGTTGTGAGTTCACCCAAAATGGCCGAAACTCGTGAAATTATTGGACATTTGAGGGAATTTGACCCATCATTGTCAGATTGGTCTATTTTTAGTAGACGGTTGGAAAATTATTTTCTGGCAAATGCCATTGAAGATGATAAGCGCAAAGCCGCTATCTTGCTAAATGCACTTAGTGAAGAAGCCTACAAACTTGTGCAAAATTTGTGTTTACCAGTGCAACCAGAAAAAAAGAAATATTCGGAATTGATAACATCGTTAACAGAACATTTTCAACCAAGTTTAGGTGTGTTTCCGGCTCGATTAAAGTTTTATAATTCGCGTAAATTGCCTAGTGAAACAGCGCGGGAATGGTCGGCTCGGTTGAGAAGCTTAGCAGTGTTGTGCGATTTTGAAAATACAGAGTTAGATTTAGTGCTTCGTGATCATTTTGTAATTGGGTACAATCCAGGTGCGGTTCAAGATCGATTGTTGGAGGAAAAAAAGAATGTTTCCTTAAAAAAAGTTGTTGAAATTGCAACGGCTAAAGCAGCTGCTCATGGTACCTCGCCAGAATTTAACCACGCTGCTGTAAAACGAGAACTGGACATCCAGTATGCGCAGGCGAAACCAAGTTCGTCGCGCACCTTCCAGAAGCCATCTACGTCAGTAGGTTCAACTACAACGCGCAGTAACTACCACGAACAAGTGAGACATCAACAACAAAAAACACTACCGGCAAAGGACAAATGCAAGGTCTGTGGAAGGAAAAACCACAAATCAGATAAGTGTTCTTTTAGAAATTGTTTTTGTCACATTTGCAATATTAAAGGTCATTTGGCTCCGATGTGTAATAAAAAAAATAATAACAAATCTTCAAATCATTCTAATCAAAATTACTTGGAATGTGATTTTTCTTTGTACAATTTAGATTCAAAAACTGATCCAATAATTATTGATCTGCAAATTGATACCAATATGTATGCTTTCAATTTAGATACAGGATCAAGTTTTACAGTTATTTCAGAAAATTTCTTTGAACAAAATTTCAGGGCTAAAACATTGTATAAAACTGACAAAATTTTCAATTTATACAACGGAGAGCAAATAGTACCTAAGGGGTACATAGTTTGTAATATTGTTTATAAAAATGTAAGCAATGAATTAAATATTTATGTTATACCAGCGGCATCTGGTCCACCTTTGCTAGGACGTGATTTTTTTAATCTGTTCAATCTCAATATTTCAAATAATTTTTATTTGGGCCTACCTGATGATTTAAAATTTTTACTAAATAAGTTTAGCGAAGTTTTTGAAACAGGCCTTGGTACTTTTAATAAAGGAGTAATTTCAATAAATTTAAAAAATGAAGAAGTTTCTCCGAAATTCATTAAAGCTCGTCCGCTCCCATTCGCGATTAAGGAAAAGGTTGAAAAGGAGCTGGAGCGACTTCAAAAATTAGGAGTTATTGAACCCATAGATTACAACCCCTGGGGAACTCCAATAGTGCCAATTCTCAAGAGTGATGGTACAGTTCGAATTTGCGGCGATTTTAAAGTTACGGTTAATCCATTTATAGAGATAGATCAGTATCCACTACCGCGAATAGAGGAGTTATTTGTAAAATTACAGGGTGGAGTACATTTTACGAAATTGGATTTAGCTAACGCTTATACTCAAGTTTGTTTAGATGAAAAATCGAAAACGTTAGTAGCGATATCTACTCATAAGGGATTATTTAAATATAATAGAGCCCCTTTTGGGATAGCGAGCATTCCAGCTAAATTTCAAAAATTAATGGAATCACTTTTAGGGGGAGTACAGGGTGTGGCTATATTTTTGGACGACATATTAATTACGGGTCGAAATAGGCAGGAGCATTTGTCACGGTTAAATCAAGTCTTGTCAAAATTACAAGATGTTGGTCTAAAAATATCTTTGAAAAAATGCGATTTTTTTTAAAATAAAATTTCTTATTTAGGGTTTGTCATTGACCACGAGGGGCTACACACGTCGGAAGAAAAAACTTCCGCTATTGATAATGCTCCGGTACCAGAGAATGTTACCCAGCTTAAGTCGTGGTTAGGTCTAATTAATTACTATGGGAAATTTTTGCCAAATTTATCATCGCTATTGTATCCTTTGTATGAGCTACTTAAGGCCGATGTAAAATGGTTCTGGTCAGCAAATTGTGCAAAGGTATTTACCAAAGTTAAAAAATTATTGACATCCGCCCCGGTTTTAGTGCATTATGACCCGAATATGCCATTAAAACTTATTACTGACGCCTCACCGTATGGAGTTGCGGGTTTGATAGCTCATGTCATGTCGGATGGTACGCAAAAACCTATCGCGTATGCGTCAAGAACATTGACGAAGGCTGAGAAAAACTATTCTCAAATCGAAAAAGAAGGGCTTGCGATTATATTCGGTATTTGTAAATTTAACCAGTATGTTTATGGCCGCGAATTCACCTTAGTAACCGATAATAAACCCCTTACTACTATCTTTCACCCAGAGAAAGGGATACCCCAATTCTCCGCAAACCGGCTCCGCCGCTGGGCTGTGATTTTATCAAATTATAACTATAAAATAGAATTTGTTAAATCTGAGCAAAATTTAGCGGATTCATTATCACGTTTACCGGAACAGTTCAATGAAAACTCGTGGGAAAATGTGGACATAGATTTTATACATTTTTTTGAAAATAATGAACACTTTCCTTTAAATTTTAAAAACATAAAATCGGAAACTGAAGTAGATAAAACTTTAGTAACTGTTCGAAAATATGTTACGGAAGGTTGGCCCACAAAAATTTTCAAGTTAGATTCAGAAATGAAATCTTTTTACAGAATACGGGATGAGTTAAGCATCGAAGATAATTGTTTATTGTGGAACAATAGAATTATAATTCCTACGACACTTCGGAAGATGATGTTAGAGGATCTTCATTCATCTCATTTGGGTATCGTGAAATCAAAAAGTCTGGCTAGATCATATTTTTGGTGGCCAAATTTAAATAGAGAGATAGAAAAAATGTGTTCTACTTGTGAGAATTGTATTTTGTATAAAAAAACACCTAATAAATCAGTTTTAAACTGTTGGCCTTATCCGGAGGAAGTGTGGTCACGCTTACACTTAGATTATTTAGGTCCTTTTTTACAAAATAATTTCTTAATTTTGGTTGATTCTTTCAGTAAATGGATAGAGGTCTTTGCAGTTCATAATATAACGTCTAAGACCACTATAGATATTTTGAGGACGACTTTTGCAAGATTTGGTCTTCCAAAACTTTTAGTTACAGATAATGCAACAAATTTTTGTTCTAATGAATTTGAATTTTTTTTAAAGCAAAATAATATTAAACACATAACGTCACCCCCTTATCAACCTTCATCCAATGGAGCGGCCGAAAATGTCGTAAAGACCGTTAAAAATGCTTTAAAAAATGCCTTGGGCAAAAGTATATCTTTAGATTTGAATAAGGTTTTAAATAATTTCTTGTTTGACTACAGAAATGTAGCACACTGTACAACAGGAAAGAGTCCGGCTAGCCTTATGTTTGGGCGTAATTTACGAACACGATTTGATTCACTTTTGCCTAATAGCTCTAATGGTGATCCAAATAATAAAGATCTAACAAATCACATTTTAGCAAAGCAAGAATTGCAAAAATTTTATCATGGTGGATGTAGAAATGTAGTTTTTGAGATTAATGATGAAGTTATTGTAAAAAATTATGGAAATGTTAGTAAACCTACCTGGTGTAAGGGTGTAATTAAAAAAAAATTAGGAAAGTGTGTTTACCTGGTAAACATTCCGGAATTTAATGTTGTATGGAAGCGCCACCTGAATCAAATTAAATTAATTAATCATGTAGAAGCTTCACTTCCCAACAATACAAATTCAGATGTCGCTACCAAAGAAATTACTGTGAGTGATAGAAGTGAAAACGAAAATGTTAATTTGTGCGCGAATACCGATCAAACAGTTAAAGGTGAGCTCTTGCGGCCAAAAAGGAACATTAAGCCGATTGAGCGGCTAAATTATGAATAATATTATATTTGTTAAAATAATAACATTTTCTTTTGCGGGGGGGAATATTGTAGTATATTGTGGTACGCCATTGACTTATTGATAGTTCTGGTTTTTTTAGTGTTAAGAATAAAAACGATTCGAACAGTGTATGGATTTAATATTCATTAAAAGTATTGATGACAAGTGGTCGATATTATTATTTCACAACCTATCAAATTATAGGGATAGTAAATGGGCATTCTCCCATTTTGTGGCATAAGATATCGCACGGCGAAAAGGGTGAAACCATTTCTATTGTAGCATGTTGCAGTGCAGAAGGTGTTTTTCTTCTCCCCCTATGTATTTTAAAAGGAAAAAACCTAAAGGAATGTCATAAGGACGGAATGCCTCCAGGATCTGCTATTGCAATGCACGAGAAATCGGCATACATCAATGCTGTCATTTTCAAGAAATGGTTAGAGGAGCATTTCCTGCCTAGAAAACCTTCTGGTGCCGCCTCAATTATCTTAGATGGGCACACATCGGACACCATGTCTGTAGAAATATTAGAATTTTGTGAAGCAAATGAAATAGTCTTACTTTGTCTGCCTAGTCATACAACACATTTTCTACAGCCCTTAGATAGGTCGTTCTTTAAATCACTTAAATCTCATTATTATTCTGAGTGTAACCGATTTATGAAAACAAATCCTACTAGGAAAATAACCCGGTACCAATTCGGCAAATTACTTGGAGAGGCATGGAACAAATCAGCTACCGTTCAAAACACCATTTCTGGCTTCAAAGCCACAGGAATCGTACCGTTTAATCCCAGTATCATTCCAGATTATGCGTGCTTAAGTGATGCGTTAGTTGGGGCTGATAATCAAATTGATGGTATTCCCAAAGCACACGCAATTTCTTCAACACCTATTCAAAACATTGCCCCGACACTATCGCCAGTTGCTGGTTGCTCCAAAGATCCCGATTACAATGTTGTGAATCCTCCTAGCTGTTCAAATGAACAACAGGGCCAAACAACAGAAGTTACCCATGGAAAAGCCTTGAATGAAATTGCGCCAGTTATTATTACATCTTCTATTAATACGGTCAGAAAGCGTGCCCGTCAAGTAGCCAATGTTTTGACAAGTCCAGAAAATATTGAGCGACAGAAACAAAAAAAAACAGAAGACCGAAATAAAAAAAAAGTCGAACAAAGAAAACGAAATAAAAAACAAGCCGAACAAAGAAAAAGCGAAAAAGAAACGAACAATATCAAAGAGATTAAAGGAAGATTGTAGTGATGACACCAACTCAGAGAGTGAAATTATTCTGCAAGACAGTGAAAGTGGTGACGAATAATGGGATGAAAACGACTGTGCTGGTTGCGGGGAAAACTACTCAGTGACTACGAAAAAGGATGACTGGTTCCAGTGCACTCGGTGTGATAGATGGTCACACGAGGGTTGTATGAAATATCCAAACATGTGTGATCTGTGCGGCAAAATTGCCTCTAAAAACAGTGCTTAAATAAGTCGCTCTAAGAAATCAATGTTATGTATTATCCTTATTTTTAGTTTTTGATGCAAATTTGTTTACTTTCATTAAAAATATATTTTTTAGTTTATAACTTTTGATTTAAGAAGTGGTCGATCTATCCCATATATCTTGGTCCATCTAACTCGAGGACATCGGGATAGTTCGACCAATACAATTTTTTTTTTAAATTTCACTCATAATGTCCTTTGTGAATTTTTGTGTTTTTTGATAATAAATACTTGCACAATAACTATATTGTTACTTTCTTTTGCTAGCTGGCGCTTTATAAAATTTAATATAGAAGTCGAGGAGCAGGATAAAAAAAGGGTCCAACTACCCCGGAATTACCCCACAAATATACTAAAATTTATTTAAAAAATCAACAATAAAGTAATAAAAGATAATTAAAGTGACTACCTTCTACATCGATGCAGGCTTGAAGATGGTCTTCATAAGATCGAGTTACATCTCAAAGCATTTGCGCATTATTATTTTGAAAAGCATGCCTTATTCTATTTTTCCTATCGTACTTTGTTGCTTTTTATTGATTTTTTGTTGAAAATACAATTTTTAATAAGTATAGTGAAGTAACTTTCATTTACCGATAGAAAATTCAGAGTGATCCATTTAAAAAATTGTGAAACCGTTGTATTCGAGTTTGGACTCGCCCTTTATACGGTTTCTTAGATCTAGAAGCAGGTCTAGTGAATAATGATACTAGAAGACCATCACAGAAGTATGGCTGTACCAGAATTTCAAATTGTGCAATTTAACGCATACGGGGCGATGAACTAATTACGATTTTCGGGAACAAGTGGTCAGAACTTGTTAAATACACTGTATAACCTACTACAACCTTATATCATTGCAATGGAGAAGTCAAGCAACATTCGAATTTGAAGTAAAATACAGGGTGTCTTATTTTAAAAAATGTAACTTTGATCTGGCACGGCGTTCTGGAACACGCTGTACGATTGCGACTAATTTCAAAATACGGGCCTTCAGGCTGGCTACAACCGGTCAAAATTTCATTCGAATACCTCCGAGGATTTACAAGATATTGGACTTTATCGTACTGATGAATCACCCTGTATACTTGGACACACAAAAAATAGATTGTGACAGTTCGTCTTATATAACTCGGTTGGAATATATCCTTGGTTTCCTTCACATACTTGTAACTATTGCACTGGTTACATGTCGTAGCCATACGGTAGAAATATACAAATTTTACATTTTTCATCTTTTTATACTGGTATAGTTTGGCAAGTCTATTTAAAGCTACGCGGCATCGGTAAGAGAGGAGGAAACATGGCCGATATCTGTCATAAACGTACCAATGCTGTATGGAACCTATTTTATAAAAGTATTAAAAATAATAATAATTATATAATAATTATATCTATATAGAAACTGATTTACGCTTTGCTTTAAAGGTAAGGTATTTTTCAAAACAAATAATGTTAAAAATCGTACTTGAATTCAATATGGATACGAAATAATAAGATACCAAGTAAAACTGAAAATACGAAGCTAAATATACTGACAATACAAACGCCACTGGATAATCAATGTCAATCAATTGTCGAAGTGAGAGGGAAGAACACACGCACGCGCTTGCCAGTCAGGTGGTTACTTAGCAACGGAGGTTTGATAAATATTCACCAATTGAGTTAGTCGGAGGGCGTAGTAATTATGATTTTCGCACGACGTTGTCGGCTTGAAGGAAACCCATAACATATTTGGAAAAGTGGTCATCTTTTAATATTCAGAAATTGAAAAAATAATGTTAATAGGCAAAATCCAATGAAACAAGCACATTAAAGAACTAACGTTTGATCATTATTGACATATTATTAATAATAAAAAGTCCATTTTCTAATTATTATCACTACAAACTTAGCACTTTAGCTTTTTCATAGTTAAACGTGGCAATATCGAATGTTTTCGACCGCATTCCTTTCACAGCTTCAGTTATGTTTGCAAAACTATACTTCATTTTCAGCTGATTCGCTAATTATTCAACTTATTGTCTCATCTGCCCGTTGTTTCATGACAATTCCGTGTTAATGCAAGTTTTACGTTTTATAATATTTGCCAAACAACACTATTGTACTCTCGAATAAAATAATGGACTTTATTGTAACAAAGAACTGAAAAAATAAATTATTTTCGGCACAAGAACGATGAGCTGAAATGTTTTTTTTGTTACAGAATAATGATCTGGTATTTCGTAATAATGCAAAAATGGCACTAATTAACTCCTTATCATACCATTAGGGAAAAAGTCCAATAAAAACTTGAAATTTATCTCGGGAAATATTTACTTTGACGGATACAACTGAAACATTTGTGGAATTTTAAAAGTTGTTGCAGGTTTTTTAGAAGGATAGCTTCATTCATGTTGTTTTGTTTGTGAACAGGACAATAGGAACTGAAAAAATCATTATAACGAGGAAGACTGGTTAAAAAAAAAAATGTTTTTCTACGAGCGTGCGGAAAAGTATATACAGCGTTGCTGAGAAGTCTCGCACCAAGGGATTATCTTTGAAACGGATGAAGGGAAAGTTATGAAATTCTAGGACGATGAATGAGACGTTTTTCTTAAATTTTTTGAAATGGCAACCTAGGTCGAGTGACTTATCACAAAGAAGCTTATTTTTTTTCTCTTTTCAAAAATAATAGCAATGTATCACTTTACTCGGAAGTTGTAATAGAAATTTAACAAAAATATTGAAATTTCAATTTTGTGATGCCTTTTGGCATAAAATA
Organism: Lochmaea crataegi; assembly: GCA_947563755.1. Taxonomy (NCBI): domain Eukaryota; kingdom Metazoa; phylum Arthropoda; class Insecta; order Coleoptera; family Chrysomelidae; genus Lochmaea; species Lochmaea crataegi. The sequence continues at coordinate 29,243,222 of OX387425.1, read as the reverse complement.
AAATAAGAAATAAATTCCCTTGAAACTATTTTCAATAAATCATTGAACGTTAAAGAATGCATAAATAAAACCCACGAGGCCGACAGGTATCGCGAGTCAAGTTCATCACGTAAATAAACATATAACATTAAACAGTAAATATCAGCCTGAACTTGAACCACAATATAAATATCATAGAAACAGACGATAACATATTCATATTCGATTCATATTCAATTCAATGCATTTCTGATTCAGTTATAATGAATGTATTCCTTCTGATTCATTCTAATTAAGTATTAGATTATTAATATTAAAGATATGATATTCAGTTATACTATAATGTGTAATATTAAAGTTGGTAATAAACGTAACTTATCAAAGTGAAAGAAGTCGTAGTTTTATTAAAGTCAGATGACCCTCCGAGTGACCTGGAAGACCACCAATTAAAGAGGCCTTTCCATAACAACATCCCAACATCACAATTTTAAACAAAACTGGATGTTACAGAAATTTATAAACTAAAAACTCATTTAAGTTGCAAATACTTCATCACAATAAGTGCTCATAATGCTGGCCATTTGCTTGTTGCCAATGATACAATCTCTCTTCAAAGCTACGAATAGAATCGTTGATCTCTTGTGGAGTAATTCCCTGTATTCGAGACATATGCGATCCTTTAAATCGTTCAAGTTAGTTGGTCCGTTAACATAAACGCGGTCTTTCAGGTAGCCCCAGAGGTAGACGTCAGGAACGCCTTCAATACGGCTCCCTGGAATCAGATAGTAGAGAGACTATGCGAAAGTACTTGGTAAACATTATTGACAGCTATTTGAGTGACAGACACATCTCAGTAATGGGGCATAGGCTTGACGTAGACACTGGAGTACCGCAAGGGTCTGTTTTAGGACCTACCTTATAGAATGTACTTTACGACGAGGTAATACAGGAAAGAAAGGAGGGTGGAGTGGAAGTCATAGCTTTCGCAGGCGACTTGGTGATTATGGTGGCAGCGGACACGGTTGATACTTTGAACTACAATCCGAACGAAACCTTGGCAAGTATCACCTTCAATTTTCAATTAGCCCCAGATGGGGGGAAGCTGTAGTTCTGAAAGGACCGAGAAACAAACCAGCCGAAACATACAGTTGATGGAGACCGTGATTAATAGATTCTATTGATTTACCTAGCAGGTGGTAGGCCATACAGATTACACGTATGTATATTAAGGTACCCACAAAAAGGGGCTCTTACAAAAATGAGAAGGGAAGGTAGGGAACACGTGGGTTATCTATGGTGAGAACCTGCTGCGTGACGGCAGCACCCCCAAATTTGAATTTTGCAAAAAACCTTATGCCGTTGGATTGCCCAACGTTAGCCCACATTTGCCCAACCAATAAATTATTTTGCCCACCCTCCAAAAAAAAGTTATAGGCAAAACTAATTTTTCTAAAAAAATTAGTTCCGGCACCCCCGTCTTTGAATTTGGCAAAAAGCTTGATGCAGTTGGATTGCCCAAGTTTTGCCCCCATTTGCCCATCCAATAAATTTTTTTGCCCACCCCCCCAAAAAAAGTTATGAACAAAACAAATTTTTCGAAAAAAAATTTTTTTTCCGAATTCCACAGAAAACTGCACGCAGTTGGATTGCCCAATGTTAGTCCATATTTGCCAACAAATAACTTTTTTTGTACACCCTCCAAGAAAGAAGTTATGGGCAAAATAAATTTTTCAGAATTGGATTTTTCTTGGTACGCCATCAAATTTTAATTTTACGGAAAATTATACGCAGTTGGATTGCCCAACTTTTTCAAATCTAACTAGGGTTGGGGTTAGGTTTTGTTAGGTTAGATTTAACCTTTAATTTGTGAATTAATGTGAAAGGTCAAGAGCAACATTTTTTTGGTCTCCGATTCCGTTGAAACTTTGCATAAAGGGGTTTTCGGGTACGGCCATTCCGAAAATGCAATCAGTTCCCGAAAAGGAAAACTCCTTCCCCGAGAAACTCGAAAAGAAGAAGTTGAAGAAGTAGAAGAGGAGGAGGAGGAAGAAAAAGAAAAAGAAGAGGAAGAAGAAGAAGAAGAAAAAAGAGGAAAAATTACGTAAAAAGTTTCTTTTTTTTTGTATAATTTTTTAGGAAAATTAGTTTTGCCCATAACTTATTTTCGGAGGGTGGGAAAAATAATTTTTTGGTTGGGCAAATATGGACTAACATTGGGCAATCCAACTGCGTGCAGTTTTCTGTGGAAATCGGAAAAAAAAATTTTTTCGAAAAATTTGTTTTGTTCATAACTTTTTTTGGGGGGGTGGGCATAAAAATTTATTGGATGGGCAAATGGGGGCAAAACTTGGGCAATCCAACTGCATCAAGCTTTTTGCCAAATTCAAAGACGGGGGTGCTGGAACTAATTTTTTTAGAAAAATTAGTTTTGCCTATAACTTTTTTTTGGAGGGTGGGCAAAATAATTTATTGGTTGGGCAAATGTGGGCTAACGTTGGGCAATCCAACGGCATAAGGTTTTTTGCAAAATTCGAATTTGGGGGTGCTGCCGTCACGCACCTGTGAGAACCACCGATATACTTAAACTTCAAATATCACATTTGAACGGTGACTAGAGATGTCTAAAATTATAACCACGTGCAAATTTGAGGAAAGTTTAGACGAATATAATTATAAAATATATGAATTTATTGAAAACCACCCAAAGTATGCATACCTAGGCCTCGCAGTATTTATGATTTACTTAGATTTACTATATCGTATATACAATGTTTACTGAAGGTAATATATAAAAAGGTATGAATGTACAATTAAAAACCTGAAAAATTTATTCTTGGTAGAATACGAAGTTGTCGGAGAGAAGTCCTAGGGATTTACTTAAATCTATGTTACCTGGAATAACCACTTGCTAAAGATTAGGACGTGTAGGGGTTGAATACCAAAAGTATAGTCCTCGCACGTGTAGATTGGGGTAACAGTTGTCCCATGGTGATCCAGAGGTCACCAGTCGAATCCCAAAATAAGAATTCAAGTCAGAAGTGTGAAAATTGGAAATGAAGTTGAAATGGAAAGTTGAAGTTGAAAGTGAAATGGAAATTGAAAGATGAAATTGAAGGATGAAATTGAAGGATGAAATTGAAGGCCTGAAATAGAAAAAAACGTAAGTGAATGATATTGAGCCAGTATTCAGAATATAATCACATAAAAGTGAGTGGTCGACAAACTTACCGTTGCTGGTGGGTGGCCTTTAAGTAAAACAAGACAAGTTGAGGTAAATTTTAATTTGTTTAAAAAGAATAAATCCAACCCACTGGTTGAGTTTCCAGTTCTAAGGAACCTTGGAAACTTTTCCTTTCTGAACTTTTTGTAAATTACAAAAAATCCGTTACTTTAACGTTATGTGCTCTTAGATCTAAAAAGCAAAATGAGACGATATCTCTCTTCCCTTGATCACAACCTGTCCTGAATGGTTGGTTCTTTTCCTTTACCAGTAGCTTCTAAGAGTTCAAATGATATGCTATATATGTGAATTCACAAAGATGGAAAATGATAAAGAATGTACTGATTTTGTACAACTACCACTTTGTTAATGAATGATTGATTATCAGTCATCTCTGATTATCAATCAATTAATTTTATTTTATCTTCTTGGCCTGACAGATGTCAATTTAACTTAGATTATCCTAGTTGATAAAGCACTGCCATAATTTTCTTGAAATTTTGGTTTCATTCACCTTTTTCGTGATAAAATGTTACAACCTGAACGACTATGGTTTGCCCCCCCCCCTAGTTTTGATCCTGGGTACGCCCTTGGATGTGCAAGATTTTTCAGCAACGCAGAAGATATATCAACGAGAGATTTTCGAAGAAAATCATAAGACAAAAGTAGAAGAATATGATTGTAATTTTAGAGATTCTGTATGAAAATACATTTAATCAATATTTGAAATGAAAAAAATGTATACAATAACCTAAAATAACGCACTAGGACAGGGGTTCCCCACCGGTGGTACGCGGGAACGTTCCAGGTGGTACGCGTGAGTGATGTGAGCAACATGCTATTAACACCGTACATTATTAGTGTACGGTGCTATTAATAACTTCTGTCTGCTTGTCTCTGCAGGAGTGGAGGAGGGATGGCGCCAGGGGCGAGGCGACGAGAGCTGTTTTACCCCTCTTTCCCCACGGCCCACGCTATTAATAACTTCCCCTGCGCCTACATTCTTCCGCATCACAATATTGCCAGTGATTGTGTAATGTTTTTATGTTGTAATGGTTTGTTGTGGGTGTGAACTGAACTATGAAACGATTTGTGACGTCTTCTTTTACTTAAAAGGATTGTGCTAAAAAACCTAAATCACCGGCCAATCGTAAAAACGATGAAGGCTGCTTTCAGTACGGTTTTATAATGAAGCCAGGAACTAAAACCAGTGACATTCCTATTCCTCAATGTGTTGTATGCCTTGAAACACTTTCAAACCAAAGCATGAAGCCTTCTTTACTGATGCGACACCAAAATACTAAGCACCTTGATTTGATTGGTAAACCCATTGGATTAGCGCAGCTACTTGTTTTCGTGTGATTTGATTATAATGAAGAGGTGATAGAAGCTGCAAACCACTTGAATCAAATACAACAGAGGAACCCATTTTTAAGGTTATTGATAAATATTTGCTCAAAGTAGGCATTCCCTGGTCAAACAGTATTGTGTATTGGCTTGTGTACAGATGGGGCAAAAGCTAGGTCAGGAAGATTGACAGGGCTAGCAGCAAAAATAAAGGAAGTTGCTCCTGAATGCAAAAGTACGCATTGTGTCATCCATCGAGAAGCATTAGCTGCTAAAAGTATGCCGGAAAATCTCCGTTCTATCAGATGCTGTCAAAGTTATTAACTTCACAGAAGATTATTCTCTTTGATGTGAGAAGAAATGGGTGACAAGTTGAAGACTTTACTCCTGCATACAGAAGTGAGGGTGGTTATCTCGGGTGAAAATTTTGATCCGTCTCTTTGAACTGAGATCAGAAGTTTTTATGTTTTTAAGTGAAAAAAATCAAGACATGAAAAAATTGTTTGCTGATGAATGATGAATGGTTGTCAAGATTGGTTTATCTAGCCGACATTTTTAACAAACTCAACACACTGAAGTTGGGTCTTCAGGGACCAAACACAACAGCATTTACAGCCAGTGACATAATGAACTCCTTCAAGAGAAAGTTAGTCCTGTTTTGTACACAAATACAGGAGGAGAATTTATCTGCATTTCCCACTCTATCATCATTTTTTGAAGAAAATGAAATATCTCCAATGCCAGATATGGTTGCAGATATCATTGTTCACTTGGAAGGGCTTCAAAAAAGCTCTAAGAAGTATTTCTCTGAAGATTATTCAAAAGTGTACTGGATCAGAAATCCTTTTTCGGGAACCTCACCAAATGAATTGGAACTAAAAGAAAGTTTTATCGATCTTACAGGAGATAGTTCCATGAAAGAATACTTTAAAGAGAAATCTGGATCGGATGTAAAATCGAGTACCCTTTGATCTTCCGGCAAGGTCTGCTATTTTTTGATTTTCTGAACTCTTGTACATAAAAAATAAAAACAGAAGCAGAATACGTGTTGAAGAGGACTTAAGAGTGAAGATAAGTTCCATTACTCCTAATGTTGATATTTTAATCACAGGCAAACTACAACAAGCTTCGCACTAAAGACTATAAAAGTATATTTTGTATGATGATTGATTTTTTGCTGTTATAAATAAACAAATATCTAACCATTAAATATGAAGTTTTCTCAGGAATTTAATTCAAAAAGCCTTTGAACAGTTTTAGAAGAGTAAATATTATACGTTTTTAAAATATTCAGGAGTGGTGGTACGCCAAAATTGCTCAAAAAGTCAAGTGGTACGCAGGTGCAAAAATGTTGGGAACCCCTGCACTAGGGAAAGATATAAATAAAAAAGTCGGGCTAAAATAAAAATTCCAATTAAGAAAAGAACTTTTAACAAGCAGAAAAAACGTGGAGTATAAAATATTATGCAAAGTAAGCCACTATTCATTGTAGGATTATCCATTAGTTTATTAAACCATATGAATTCTACGCAAGCGAAGAGATATTGCATACATGACTAAAATAAATGCATTACCGCCAGGGATATAAACCTGATGGTATTTTAGTCAGGTGGCTGGTGAATCAAAAGGATACATCACGCTAGTGGGATTATCGTTAATCTTTGCAACTGCTGTTCAAAATTTATTCATTCATTTACGATTACACTTTCCACACATTTAATAATTATCCAAGTAGGTCCATGAGCTGGATTTCTTGTTTTTTATTAATAATTTTCATTTTCAAAAAGTGTATGAAACAGGAAAATATTTATCATGTATTTATTAAACCACTTACAAGTGATATATTTAATACATATTCATAGTGATGTTCAGGGCCGTGGTACCCAATAAACATTTTCGTTTATATAATAGTAACCGTAAAGTTACCAACACTATTTTATAAAACTGTAATTTATAGAAGCTGAGCATAGTAATATTTCTGTAACTCTTATTAACCCTTTACAACACTTAAATGGAGCAATTTATAAGAGTTGCGAACACCTTTATTTAGTAACGTTATAAAACCTATAAGTCTGTAACTAAAAGTAACAGAAATATTTCCGGTACCTTTATAAAACTTTCTATAAAATTTCTTCTAGGAAGAGGATGGAATGATATTTAGTTTTATTATTGACTTGGTTACTCTTTTAAACTTTTCCTATAGAGTTGTTGGTAACCTTACCATTACTATATCATTTCTTTGCCAAGCTGTCATCTGTCATATTTCCAATATGTGTTTTCTCTTTTTAGCATACATTGGTTATTATATTATGTTTATTTTTGTTAATTCCACAATTTTAAACATCAGGCAGTATAGAAATTCATTTTTGTCTCCATGTTTATAGAATATTAAGATGGATGGTGTGATATATTATGTGCACTTTAATACTTGTCACATCATTTCCACACATAAAGTTAGACCAAAATTATATTGCCAATCATTTTTTACTGTGAATGTTAGCAAGGCACTTCTAAAAAATTCATTGGCCTTTCAAATATGTATTATTAAAAAAATAATTATTAAATTTTAAAAAATAATTCTTTTTTTTTAAATTTGATCATAAAACGGAAACAATCATATGTTCTTATAATATAATGTAAAATAAGAGTCCAATCTGAAGTCAGTTTTCCAAAATTATGTTAAATATTTAATTTTTTATTCCTGTTTATATCTGCGTTTTAGAAAATTGTCATGGCGGATACAGCCAACACTCTTATAAAAATAAATTACCACAAAATTACTGTCGGTAACAATATAAAACTTAAAGTAACACTATATATCCATAACTGGTGATGCTATAAAACTTTAAGACTACTATAAATTCTTAAGTGTTAGTTGAGTGTCACAGCACTCCACAAGTGATGGTTAGAGAACTATTGGTGGTAATATTCAACGATAAAGAAGAAAAAGAAGAAATTTTGACGAACTTAACCTCGAAAAACTTTACTACATACATTTTTACTTTTCTCTCTGTGACGGTGTCTTGAGTCAGCCAAAATTCAATGTTTAAAATTGTTCAAAATAGAGAACTAGGGCGAAAAGCCCCATCATTAACCATTGTACCATCGGCATGGGAAACAGACGGAACGTTATTTTGGCCCCCAACCAAGATGAGGAGCCAAAACTCATCCTTTGAGCTCTTATAAATAGGAAGACTATCTATGTTTATGTTTATAGATATATTTGTTAAATGTTCAATGCTCTCATAACACTGTCTTATGGAAACTTCTAAACCCTGGTGCCAATACTGGCCTTCGCCCATTTGTTGAAGTGTAATTTTAGTTGGTGTTCCTAACAATGTTCTGGGATATAATGGTAAATTGTTATTTGGCACAATAGTTCCTTTAACTATCGCTGTAGTATATTATAGTTAATTGCCCATTTTCTCAAATCATTTATAAATATTTAATTTTTTTCTTTTAATTCTACATGTTCTGCATCAAGAGTACGTTCTTATTCTGTATCTTCAAATTCTGTTAGCCATTTCATTCTATAGTCATCATTGTCATTAGCATTCTCATTATTTTCAGAAAACACTGATGAGTTTGTAGTGGTCTCAATTTCATTATCAAAACTTTTATTTTTTTTATTTTCTGTCTCATTTGTTGATAAAGTGGAACTGGAAGATACCTGTCGATTAACGAAAGTGGTACTTTTTAATTTAACAGAAGATGCTGGCACTTTTTGTGTTATTCTGGAGAAACGCCTAGAAACTTTCCGGCAAAATGTACTGCTGTACTTGATTTTTTTCCAGCTATTAATCATAGTTATATTCACAATTATAGAAGTAGTTAACAACGTATGATCCAGACCACTCCTCTTTTAGGTTAACTTTTTACTGAGATCACAAAGAGAAAACATCAGTTACCCAAAGTTTCATAACATATTTATAAAAGAACTTGTTACTAAAAGTTTCATAAGGTATTTATAAAAAACCTAAGTATCTCAGGTTTAAAAAGGCAAATAACGATACTATTATAAAACTCAGAAACCATTAGTTTTATTACAGAAGTAACGGCAAACCTTATATAAATTTGTTATATAAATTGAGGTAACGATTACTTCAAGTTTTATAACACAGTTATATAAATAGTTACAACACTCCATTATAAATCTAGAACTTACAGTAATGGCATAAAGCCCTAATGAACCTAATTTACTATGAGTGTTGCAATAAAACTTCAAAGCACTTCCCTATATAATTGTGTAACCTTTATAAATACTTTATAAAAATATCAGCTACTATAAGTAACGAAAATTGTTTATTGGGTGGTATGCCACTTTATCCTAAAGCTTATGTTCGCTTACTACTGTTAGTTAGGGATGGCTAAGCTGTACTGGAATTGATCCATTGGATCAGATCCAACGAGCTGGACTAATGGAACTGATCCAAACCAACAATTTATTCAGGTACGAGTATTAGTCCAATCATTGTAGCGTGGCACGGTCCGCGACTGTTCTGCCGTGATTCGGGCACAGATCTTGAACGGACTAAATTTTTGTATCGTTGTCTATAAGAAATAAAGCCATATCTTTTATTTGACATCCTCCTAACTAAAAATACAGTCACTCACAGGCCCCCATAAATCAGTCGCGGTTCAATTTCTCAAGAAACTAACATACAAATGTAAATACTCAAATTCGTACCTCGCACTCTTACAACATTAACGATAAGCTGAACGCAAGTGGTTCAACATCAGTTCAAGTCTAGTATGTACTCGTTTACGGTTGCTTACCTACTGCTATAAAAGCGTACCTACTCCTTGCAAAAATGCCGGCTGGACTGGTAACTGGAACTGATCTTTGGAGTAGTTATCTGGACTGGATCAGGTTGGAACTGATCCATAAAAATGTGTTGTTTAGTTAGGTTAGGTAACATTCGACCACGGCTAACCTTTGGACATCACTGTGAATATAGTGAATGTAACACATTCATTAGAACATATTACGTGTAAGTCGTTTATTCAAGTGAAACTTGACAGGTGAGCGTGACCTAAAAAATATGGCGGATAATAGTATGCGTTTTTGAAATGGCCATTCATTTAGTTTGGAATAAATCGCGAAAAGGGTAATAAACATTTTCTTGTCGAAATCTTACAAAATTTCGAGCGTTTCTCTTTTATCTTGAAGAAGTTAAAATATTTGAAGCACACACAAAGAATACGATGCCTGGAAATTCATTCACAACAATTACTCCTGACCTATCTTCTAGGTAAATAAGTTTAATAAGGGAGATTTTTAAAAATGTCTCGTCTCGTCTCGCTTTTTCGAGACGAGACGAGACGAGAAAAATTTCGCTCTCGTGTGAAGCCCTATGCAAAGAAGACTGTAATCATTATTCTTTACTTTGTTTACTAGTATTTGGGATATGTTAATTAAACAATGTTAAAAGCATGTAAATAATGATAAATATAGAAAATGAAACCTTCCCAGAGGATAGCTTTAAAAATTTCATGTTAATCCGCTTAATGGGTTTTATAATCAGGTTGTTCGTACGTATCTTTGTCCAATTTCTCTCACATGTCGCAGAGGAGAGCCAAACAAACCAACCCACTTTTAACCTAACCTTTAGTCAAATTATGGAGTTTTGGGTGCAAATTGGCCCAAAAATTAAAAAAAAATTAGCCAATCATAGTGATAAGCAAAGCAAGTCCGGTCTTGGTCTTGCTTATTTAGTCTTGGTTTTGAGTATCCAGTCTTGGTCTGGGTCATTTTATCCGTTTTTTTAAGATGGTGATAATTATAAATTTAAAATAATTAGTACTTGAGAGAAAGAAGGACTAAGACAAGGAGGTGTATTAAGCACTACATTATTCAATATAATATTAGACGACGTTATTAAAAAACAAAAGAAAGAGTAAAGAAATTAATTGTAGGGTATAGAAATTTACAACCTGCACACTTAACAGAATGCAAAAAATTAAAAAGGGCCTGCAATATAATTTAGATATATGGGACATGGCACTTAAGAAGAGAAACTTGAAAAAACTAAGATAATGGTGATAGGAAAAGATGACATAAAAGTTAGGGTAAAATTGAAAAACAAGGAAATAGAACAGATAGATAATTTTAAATATCTGGGAGTTACTGTTCAAAAGGAAGGGAAAAACGATGCAGAAATGAATAATAGAATAGAAAGCGCAACCAAACTGTATTACGCCCTGAATCTTTTGAGCTGAAGAGAAATCAGTAAGAAAACAAAAGTAACAGTTTACAAAACAATTTACACACCAGTCCTAGTGTATGGATGCGAGAGCTGGAATCTTTCCAAACAACAAAAAAGCAGAATACAGGCGGCAGAAATGAAATTTTTAAGGAAAATTCAGGGAGTAACAAAAATGGACAAAATACGAAACGAAGATATATGGAAAGAGCTTGAAGTAGACACTATAATGAATAGTATAGAATGACAACAACTTAGATCGTTCGGAGTTCTAATAAGGATGAAGGATGACAGAAAAACCAAGCAAATATGGGAGGCGAAATCAACACAGAAGAGAGCTACAGGAAGACCAAAAAAAAGCTGGAATGATGAGGTAGTGGAGTACCTAAATAAGAGGAACAAAAACTAGAAAGAGAGAAAGAGGCTAAAGATATAGCACGAAACAAAAACAAATGGGCAGAATTTGTTTATAATTGTTAGAATTTATACCTTACACCTTCGGGTAGAAAGGTTTCGATTATATATATAGTACTTGAGAGAAGTGAAGATATAGAAAAAAAATTAGTTTCTCTCTATACTTTAACCACGTATTTTCTAGACGTTATGACAAAGAACATTCTTGTGGATCCTTTTTATTTTCAAACAGTTAAAACTTAATAAAGGAAACTGACGATTTCAAATACCAAAAATATTTTGATCTAGCATATTATGTTGACGCTATTACAAATATTTCAACTCATTTATCGTCCCCTTTCTATATAAACCTCGTATCTGAAAAATGGCAATTTTCGGGAAATCATCAAAAACATCTATTAGAAGTGTTGAGGAGTGTATTCCACTAATAATCTCAATTCGAAAAAAATGTAGTTACGAGGTTTTCGTAGAAAGGGGACGATACGCTTTGAAGTGAGAATTTTTAGTTCAGTCTTGGTCTTGCATATTCGGTCTTGGTATTGGTCTTGTTCTTGTTCATTCGGTCTTGGTCTTGGTCTTGCTAGTCTAATGATAATCTTGGTCTTGCTTTTTCGCAAAACCGAGACTGCAAGACCAAGTCCAGTTTTGCTCATCACTAGCCAACCATCTGCATACAAAATCAATTTCAGCCCCAAACCAAATTTAAAATGTGTCACTAAACTGTGTGAAGACTTGTCTATCTTTAAGACGTCTTTGATCCCATTACCGTTAAGTCTTTGTTGATATAAAGTAATTGACATTTTTAAGTTGAAAACACATATTTATATCCACTGGAAAAACTTTTGTTAAATATATCTACAAATGTTTCTAATGGTACAATTTAATGTATGTATAATAAATAAACCATTGTAAGTAATAGTTGTTCTATATGTATCTAATTATTAAACACTATGTGTAATCATTTAGATAATGGATTGAGAGTAAGACAAGGCCCATAGGGATTAAGTGAATCTCTCTGTGAATTTGAATATATCAATCTTCATTATCTATTATCATTGTTGAACAGGGAATTCGTTTAGCAATGTTTTACAGCAGATGGGAAAATTCAAAAACTTGCTTTTAAACTTCTAAATGTTGAGACATGTATTAGCCATGAGCTAGGCCAGAAGAGAGGTAGATTGTCAAACGGCCATATAACATAGACATTCTCAACACGGAACGTATATTCATTAGGTGCGACGTACGGAACGTATACGTTTTGGTGCGACGTACGGGAATCCATGACATATCGTAACCCCACAAATGGTAACGGACAATTCGTAATAATGCCGATAATTTGTAACGGCGGCATTTCGTAACATCGACAGTTCGTAACCACAGCTTTACGTAACCCCAACATTAAATTTTTTTAGCATCACTGGATTTACACAAAAATGCATTATGGATACTTTGTATACTTTGCTACAATAAAAATAGTGGTATTAAAAATGTCTTGAAAAAAATACTACCATTATTAGTGTAGGAAAGTATTATACAAGGTATGCAAAATGCATTTTTTCAGTAGATATAAAATGACAGTGCCCAGGGGTGAAGTACGAAAGTAACTGACCTACTTTATACAATGCACTGGTCATGACCGCAGTTGACTATAATAGGAGGATAATAGTATACAGAGAGCATCGGAAGTTAGTATGTAGTACACGGAAAATGTATAGGAAACATACATTAAAATAGTATACAGAGTAAATCTAGTAATGCTAAACTTTTTGAAAAAAAACTAAATGTTGGCGTTACGAATTATACCGTTACGAAGAGATGTGGTTACAAACTGTCGATGTTTCCATTTGTCGCCGTTACGAATTGACGGCGTTACGATATGTCTTGTCACCGACGTACAGAACGTATACGCTTTGGTGTTTTTATAGAGAACTGTACACGAATCGCCAGCGATGTCGATTCGTCAAAGCAGATAAACTGTAAATCGCCGGTCGTACACTTAGCTCTATATGTAGGGTGAAAGGATGTCTTTTTATGTGAAATGGCAAATAAAGCCGTGAAATTTGTACAATATTCTACTACGATTTCTTTGGACATAGGGATGACCCCAGAATCTTCAATTTTTACTTTTATTTCGACTAGATAGGTAATAGAGGAGCAGTAGATCTTCGTCGTTAAACATATGTTAGCTAGTGGTTTTTTCAAAAAATATTTAGTGATAGTCTTTTTCGATATTTTGTTTCGCCAGCTTCCGAACTAACGCCTTCATGTATACCAACCTAACGCGATAAAAGAAGTTTTATTCATGCAGAATATTCCCAGAGTCAAGAACCAGATGGATTTATGCGAAAAGAAAAATGATCCTAAATTTATTCACACTTTTCTTTAACTACGGACGCAGACACCGCATTTAAACGTAGGGCATGAATTTTATACTGTTGCCCTTATCGATAAATGGGTGTACAATATTTATAGCGGCAGGCTACGGTTTTGAATGATTTTGTCGTGAATTTTTCAAGACATAAATGGGATATTATAAAAACTTTCGTTTAAGGTGGTGGGTTACATTTTTTAAGCGCCCTTGCCATATTTTATTTCTTAAAAGGAAAAAGAGATATATTTTAAAAATTTCTTAAATAATTTGGCATAAGTATTCGATAATTTAATTTTGGAAATAAATTGAGAACTCTTTTGATCAATGTAAATATTGAAAAAAAAATAAGCAATTTGGTTATAATTGAATAACACCTTCGGGTTGTCTGTTTAGTGTTGCAAATAACAACATAGTTGGCGCCAACAAATATCAAATGCTTTAAAATCTCAGTCAAATAGTTTTCTTTATGAAAAGTTACAAATTGCTAATTTGATTAAAAATATGAAACCTTCAAAGGTTAAACGTCAAACAAAAAATGATATTTCGGCATTAAATTCAATTAAACAAAAAGTAGAAGATTATAACCTCACAATAACAAAATCTGACAAAGGAAATGCCACTGTCATTTTAAAATCCGAAGAATATAAATCTAAAGTTAATAATTTTATAGAATCTTGTGATGTAAAAATTCTAAGGGCTGACCCAACAAAAAAGTTTTCTAATAATGTTAGAGAGATTGTCAATAGTTCAAATTATGTATTCAATGATTATAAGAAAAAATACATGATTAATAAAAATCCTCAATCTCCACAATTATATGGAACTGTTAAATTACATAAAGTATCGAAACCAATTAGACCTGTAGTTTCTTACTTTAATACTCCTAATAATAAGTTAGCTAAAAAACTAAACAATATACTTAATAGCTATGGAGGTATATCTAAATACTCAATTGAAAATTCAATAGAACTAATCAAAAAATTAAAAACATACAAATTACAAGATAACTCTAAACTTATTTCATTTGATGTTACCAATATGTTCTCTAAAATTCCTCCAAAAGAGTGCATAACACTTACTAGAGGATAAAAATATCAATTCAGGAATAATATCAGATATACTTAATTTGTTTGATGTATGTATTAATCAGAATTATTTTACTTTTGATAATAAGGTACATATTCAAAATGAAGGTTTACCAATGGGAAGCCCTATATCACCAATTTTAGCAAACATTTTTATGGGCAGTTTGGAAAGAAAAATCTTTGAATGTAACATTTCAAAAAATATATTATTTTGGTATAGGTATGTAGATGACATATTAGCTTGTTTTGTAGGTAGTGAACGACAATTAGATATATTGTTCAATCATATTAATAATTCACATCCAAAAATCAAATTTACATTAGAAGTTGAAGAAAATAACTCGATCAATTTTCTTAATATTGAAATTCAAAGAGTCAATAATATACTTGATTTTTCAATTTACAGAAAACCAACACATACTGATGTGACTATACCATATAGTTCCAATCATCCCATGTCACTTAAATTAGCAGCATATAATTCAATGATACATAGAGCATTTTCAATTCTTATGAACAAATATAATTTTGATAGAGAAATTAATATAATTAAACAAATAGCCACATCCAACGGTTATCCATTACATATAATAAATAAATTAATTAATAAAAAAGAGGAAAAAGTGGCATTACAATTAATATTTCCTGAAAAAAATAGGGAAATACAAAATTACAAAACCATCACATATGCTGGTAATATTTCTAATAATATTTCAAAGATAATATCTTGTTCAACAAATACAGCAATTTCTTTTAAAACAGAAAACAATGTGAGTAAAAAATTGTTAAATGTAAAAACAAAAATACCCCCATTAAAAAAGTCTGGAATATATAAACTTAAATGTCCAGAATGTAATGCTGTCTATATTGGTCAAACAATTCGAAATTTTGAAATTAGATACAATGAACACTCACGAGCATACAGATTAAAACAGCCAGATAAATCACATTACGCAAAACATCTTCTTGACACAAAACAGTCATTAACACCTAACACAGAACTAGAAGTACTGCATATTTGTGATAAGAAACAAGAACTAGATTTCCTTGAAGAACTAGAAATAAGAAGACACTTAAGAGACCCACAATATGAAGTTGTCAATGAACTGATAAATCTAGGGAGCTCTCCACTATTAAATTGTCTTCTTAAGTAACAATTGTAAAGATCAGCAGATATAGTTTTCCATTGCACAGTTATACTGATCTCAAGTGGGAAAAATATATCCAGGATATCCCCATAGGGCTAATAATACCTAAGCTTTAATATTTGTGAAATCATATCTTCTATTTTTTTTCTATTCATATATATTAAGTCAATCAAAAGATAGGTCACTTACTATTTGGTCTAGCCAAAATATTGAACATCAAGTAGGTATCACATAAAATGTAACTTCTGACGATGATATGTCAATATCGAAATAATTATCAATATCCTTTCATAATTTTCATAATTTTTTCATTAAATAGTGGAATTAATTAGAAACAGTTAGTTTCATTTCTAACATTAATATGAGTAGATTCCACAAAGTAAGGGTCCAAACAGTAAATTCTACTAATAAGAGGGTTTCCACTTTATGCAAAAACAAACTGAATTACACTTGTAAACAAATTGTTGTGAAATGACGTGCGTCAATTTTTACTTGACAGCCGTTTAACCAACTATTACGTTTACGAAGAATTCGAATGGGTCGGAACCAACCGAGGGTCTGACGTCATCGTTTATGAACCGACCGGTTAACCATTAACCAACCAAAAAAGCCATTCGAAATCGCCATTTATTTTAATTCACAGTTTTGTATTTATGGCACAAATCAATCAGTTTATGGTGACAGATCCGTCATAATAAAGGAACTTAATTAAAAAGTTATTTGCCTTCATTTAACTAAAGTACAGGAATCCTGTATTTTAGATTGGGAATATCCTTAAAGATGGACTCACTGAGCATGCGTATATGTCAAAATAAAAGAGAGTTTATTAAGGGAACTACAAAACGAACGTTGCAATAACTCTCTATTATGCTTCAGGAGCGTCAAATCGAACCTCACATTGTTTAACAGTCAATTAAAACTGTCATTCTATGGATATTTTACGTTTTTCTCTCAAATTTTTTTCCCTCGGATTTTACAAAAAAAAAGTTAAATACTTTCTTATTCGCCTTCAAAAGTCCTACAAAACTAGTCTTTGTACGAAAAAAAATATTAATTAGGTCCAAAGTTATCGTTATTTTTCACTACTAGCCTCTAAACCTAACTTTATTCACTTTTGTTGAGGTAGTAAAGTTGTTCAATATTAACCAAGGTAGAAAAATACAGAGCCTACTTGATTATAACTAAATCTCAATCCATTTAATAGAATGTGAGGTTAACTTGTGCACAGCTGTCATGTCATATGAAGAGGGAGTCGACAAACAAATATTTAAAAAAATAAAATGCCAGTAGTGAAGTAGTGAAAAAAATGCTATATGAGCCACGGTAGAAAAGTGTATTAATGTCTCGGATCCATCAAAGACCTCGGACCTCGACAATAATACCTCTCTTTTCTACCTTGGCACATAATTACTATTATGCAATGTCAAATAAATAATTTAAAAACAAGCTCCTATCACTGCCGTATCTTGGCGTTTCGTGATATCATTCGTCCTTACTCACAGACATTATGTACCAAATCTGGAATCTGTAAGTGAAATAGTTAACAAGTTACAGCGTTATTAACAAATTAACTAATTATCGATCTACACTAGCTTGAGCGACGTTCAGCGATACGAAAATCATTTTTATCGGCTGCTTTCATCATTAACCCATTAATGGCCAAAGTTGCGTAAACGCAACCTTTTAAAAAACATTTTTTACTTGGAAAACGAGGCAGTATCTAGCAAATCTAAATTTACAGTATTGTAAACTGAGAGTTTATACATAAGAAATAAATTTATGTAACTTAAAATATTAATTTATCTGAATATAATAAATTTCTGAATATGCTCAATTGTAGTTATTTATGTACCTCTCTATAAAAAAAATTTTTTTGGGTAGCAATTTTACCATAACTGAAATTTGTTTGGGCTACACATAAATGAAAAACATTCAAGATATCTACTAAATATTTATATTCACTTATGTTTTCAAAATAACCTGGCTGAATTTGCAGAAATGTGATGGATGCGTTTACGCACCTTTGGCTAAAAGCGGTAACAGCGGTAACCGAGATTCATTGGATTGAAAAGTTTATTTATAGTGATTTTATTTTTCTTTAGCATATTATGAGGTGAGGTATACTATTTTTATCCTAGGTTATTAGAAGTTCTAGTTCGATTCTTATTATTACAATCGATTTTCGAAGTGGGCAAGTAAAAGGGCAGAAATGCTTGCTCTAAGTGATCTTGTTTATGTGCTGCTGGAAACAGATAAAATTACCGACGAGGAATACATTGACGAAAATACAGTCGGGGAGGTAAATGGTGCAATATATATTGCGGGCACTCATGAAATACAGCCAAATATGAAAGATAATATAGAAAGCGATAATTCCAATGATGATCTATCTCTTAGCGAACGAACCAAATGCGTCAGAGTAGATCCTCAAAAAGCTGCTGTTCTACCCAAGTGGGTAAAAACAGATACACCTACTTATTCTAGTACCCCTCCACAAAGTTCCAATCGATGTATTGAAGACATAAAAGCACAGCATGGCGGCAAGTCACCTTATGAAATTTTTTTTATAAGGAAGTAATTGATTACGTTTACTAATGTTTATGCGTCCCAAAATAATCGCCATGATTTTCATATCAACGAAGTACTTCTGAAAAACTTTATTGGTATTCTTGTTTTATCAGGATATCACACTCTACCACAGACTGATATGTACTGGTCTAAAGATATATAATATATATATGTTACTTTCGGCCAAAGGTGCGTATACGCACCTATGTTTTTTTTTGTTAAAAATAATTTGATATTTTTGTTTATGCTAAATTAGTCTTAATTGATGCTTTTTATGTGTCTTTCAATAAAAACATTTCAAGATTTAATCATTTTCAATGCTTTGGCCGTTAATGGGTTAACAGATAATTATTTTTCAAGAAAAAGTTATTTTGTAACAATGGCCGCGATTATTTAAAAGGGCCTTAGTTGTAAAATAGTCATATATTAAAAAACTCAATATATAATTTCATACTCTAATAGAGGGCGGAAAGACCTTTGATATGAAAAAAGAAAATTTAATATTCGTTTAGAAATAATGAAGTTACAGGCCTAATTGACTTTCCACTTATGTATTATACATTTTTGTAATCCTCTTGAAGAGAATAATCCATCAATGCAGTAATGTATAGGGTGTTCCATTTGAAATATTGGGAGTGGTGACCATATTGGGAAAAGGGGTTAAAGTTATAACGTCTACATATGAGCAAAAAGACGTTCCCCTTTATATGATTTTTGACGTGTTTTTTATTTTTTCATAAAAGCGACGCCTTCAGAATTATGTGGAGTGGATAGTTTTCATTGAAATGCTCTGTATTTCAAAATAAAAAAAATATCATTTCAATTGATTATCAGAACAAATGTCAGTAATTCCTTTTGTTATTTTTGGGAAATTAAACCGCAATCTTTTTTATATTTTTATTTGAACGTTTCGGTAACAATCCAGCTGCCGTTATCAAAAATAATTGAATGTATTGAAAAATATTTACTGCTTTTTGTATTTTCTACCCCCCGAAAAGATATAAAATAAAATGTGTATTCCATCTGCATCTCACAAATTAACAAGGCTATAGAAAAATTGTGTTTGGGTATTTCGAATTTTTATTCGTTCCTCTAATTTACGGGACATCCTGGGTCAATTTATAATGTAGAGAAAATTGAAACCTAACCTAACAATTATTGGTACTTTTTTCCAATTGTAAATCTTATACTGTAGCAGATATAACATACTCTTCTCTGATGGGTTGTCCTCAGTTAGAACAGCTTTAATTTTTTCAAAATAAATTAGTGTACTACTAGGACTTATTTTTTTTTGCAGATGTCCTGACAACGGGCCCAGGGCCACCAGAATGCCTGCGGACGACGACTATGGCCGAAGACAAATCTCGTTACCACAATATGCCTCTCAGTGCCAGTCGCCTTCTAGGTCCGTTCATTGTCCTGCTGGTTGCAATTCTTCGGAAAAGCAGCAAGACATCACCACCCATCGCTACCCAAGCGACAAGAGTCTGTTGGATGCGACAGCGACAAATGACCGCGATCGGTACGTTAGTACGGAGCGATTTGCACAGGATCGGGCCGTCGCTACGGAACACTACGGCAGTGATCGGTTTGGTTCGGAACGTAGCAGTTCGGATCGACTTCCTTCGGGCGAGCGGTATCAGGGTGTATCGGAACGGTTTCCTCTCGGTGAGCGACCGCAAACGTCTATTTCGAATGATAGACTCAAGGAACCATTGCAAACCTCAGGGCACTGTCAAAATGAGAATAAGACGGTTCATCAACCAGAGAGGTAAGGCCCAATGTTAATACAATAATGCCATGTAATGTATTTAATAAATATTTATATTTTCTTAGGTACAATTATGATAGGTCAACTAACACGAGGTTCCCAGAGAGGTACACGCCGGTTCAAAATATTGGTAGTCTTGATCGGTACCACTCACATACCCCCACGATGGATAGATACTCTAGAACTACTACGCCTACTGATAGATACCATACTTTATCGACTGAAAAAGAGAGAAGCGCTAACAACGAAGACCGTTACGTTTCTACCACGGAACGTCACAATAGTACCGGTTCTAAGTCAGATTTGTGCAATACGAGAGAAAGAGAAAGATCAACGAGTTCCGATCGATCTAATAAAGATAGAGAATACCAGAATCGGTACGAACAATATGTTAGTGACAGGTTGGGACAAGATAGGTTTCCTGCAATACCATGCCCCGAAAGGTTTGCCACACAAGAGAGAATTGAACGACCTGAGAAAATGTCGTTTTCTCAGGTTTCTTATTTGGAACCTCCTTCTCCGGCACCAAATAGTGACAGGTTTGTTTTATTACATTCACCAAGTTACATTAGATCTAAGTTTCTAGTAGGCGTGCGAAATACAAAAAGCGAGTATGTTTAACGTAGTACCTTGTAAACTCCATTCCATATTATGTACCTAATACTTGCCCACCCTCACTATCACCATTCCATCTCCATTATTTCACTTTTAGAATCAGAATCATTCAAGTCGTTATCCATATTTTGGTAGTCATCTGAATCTCATTTCCCGAGCGAAATAGTAAAGACCTTTTGGCTACAAAGAATAACTAAAAGAAACTGATTTATATTTAACAAATTAAATACTGCAAGCGCCAAACGTGATGTCGAGCGATCGCCCAACTAAATTACTATTGGATTACGATAAGCCCCTTGCCCCTTGATCAAACTCGTGCTCCGCCAGTTTCCTCACATCTTCCAACTTGAAAGTTACATTCTTTTGGGACTCATTGTTTTTGACAGTAGCCCAAATGAGTTCAATGGGATTCAAATCCGGATGGTAGGGTGTAAGTCGCAAAACTTTATGTCCGTGTTCAAGCATTACCTCATCAAATTTGTATCTAATATTATGCTTTTTATTTTTCTTGATCAACTCGTATAATTCGGGTTTGAGCATGTCAGGGGTGAACAAAATGTTTTTTCGTGCAGCCACTTCACCATGTCAGCCTTCCTAGAATTTGTGTTGGGGGCTGGATTAATTGGAATATTATGGTATGGAGCATTATCGGTCACGACTATCGAATTCACAGGTAAATTTGGGATCAACTTTTCTTGTAACCATTTACCATAATTTTCAGAATTCATTTCTGAATGATAATCCCCTGATTTTGTGCCTGTTTTAAATATAAGCCGACAATTAGGTATAAAGCCCATGTCACCTCCTGCATGGACAATTATGAGTCTTGGTCCCTTCGAAATATTTTTAAATAACCCTTTGGTTGATTCATCCGTCCAGTTCTTAGAAGATGTATGTCCACTATGAAGGTATGTTTCATCAAGAAACACAATTGGTCGCTGTTGGCTACGAAAATAATTGATTTTTTGTAAATACTTGATCCTCAATGCTCTGACGTCCATTTTCTCTATTAAAATTTTTCTATTATTTTCAGTCCTCCATTTGAAACCTATTTTCTTCATAATTCTACGAAGAGATGTTCCGGAAGCCACAATTCCCAAAACGTAATTAATTTTCTATTGTAACTTTTTTAACGTAATACGACACCCTTCCGTCTTATGAAAATCGTAAATAATCCGTCTAATATTGGAATACTCATACTCGGGAATATCAGTTATTGGTGCTCTTCTAGGCCGCTTCTTTCTTGGGGTGGAAAATTTTACTTGCACGTTATTTGCAGAAATTAATAGCTCCCCTTCTTTATCCACTCTTTCAATGGTTCTTATCGAAATACCTATTACAAGATAAATATTTGTGTTGAAATAGTTATTTTTGAAATTTATTTAATGTTAGCTGTAACTAGAGATGTTTTATTTTTCACATTTGATAACGTATCCGACTCACATTTGACACGTGCCTAACTCTTGATAACTGGTTTTTTCTTAGGCGATGACATTTTTTCAGAAACAACACAAAAATTATTCAGACAATGCCAAACGCCAACAGAATTGGAGGACAACTAATGATACGCCTCTGTACAGAGCATTTATATGTCTTGCAAGAGCTGTACTGGGAGGTAACATTGAAAATAAGTTTGTGCGCATGCGGGCAGGCTCGCCATCACGTTTGGCGCTTGCTGTACTTGCTTTAAAATAAATGAACGACGATGAACTTGTTGTATAAACAAGGTCAGCGCGCGTATGTTTATTAAATATAATATAAACAGAAAGGTTGATGTGATCATTTCCATTATAGTTTATCACCAAAAATACAACGTTGTCTTTCTGGACATACTTTGCCGTACCTATTTCTTCGATTCTTTCTATAAACGCAGCAGGATCTCCCCGGTTTCCAAAATACACCTTCCAATCGTGTACATTAATGGGCGGGGTTGTCATAGCAGTCGGATAATTTACTGGTTCAGTTTGGTCTACAGCGGGTTGTGGGGATCTATTTTTCTTAATGGACATTCAAATTCTCGGATTTCACGAGGGTATATGGCTTCTTCCACGGAACTTGCGGTCGGTGGTTGGGTCGGTACAGAGATATTAGATTCGGATTTTTCAGTTTCTTCTTGGGCAAACAAAACGAGTAAGTCAAGATTTTCGGGGTTTTTTCTTGACATTAGCCTTTTGGCCCTAGATCCAGCAGTCTCTTCTGACAAGCTTTTAAACTCAAGCGGAAAAAAAATCTTTTTAAAAAACAAAGGAAAAAAATCAAGGGCAGGCAAATTGGTCCATTTAAAAAAAAAGGTGAGCGGTCCTCGGACCGCCGACAGAAGCTTGCTTCTTATGCACGATAGAATGACCATTTTTTGTGAATTTTTCACCATTTTTCAAAAATTTTGACAATTTTTGGCCATTTTTGACGAATTTTGACAATTATTGACCGTCTTTGACAATTATTGACCATTTTTGACAATTTTTCAAAAATTTCAACATATTTGGCAATTATTGACCATTTTTTCAAAATTTTGACAATTTTTGGCAATTTTTTCGAAGTTTAATAATTATTGACCATTTTTGACAGTTATTGACCAATTTTGATAGTTTTGACAATTATTGATCATTTTTGACAATTTTTTAAAAATGTTGACCATTTTTGACAATTTTTTAAAAATGTTGACCATTTTAGACCATTTTTTCAAATTTTAACAATTATTGACCATTTTTGACAATTTTTGAGCATTTTTGACAGGTTCTGACAATTATTGACCATTTTTGACAATCTTTCAAAAATTTTGGCAATTTTTAATAATTATTGACCATTTTTGACAGTTTTTTATAATTATTGACCATTTTTGACATTTTTTCGAAAAATTTGACCATTTTTCCAAATTTTTGACAATTTTTGGAAATATTTGGCAATTATTAACCATTTTTTCAAAATTTTGACAGTTTTTGACGATTTTTCCGAATTCTTGACAATTTTTGACCATATTTAAAAATTTTTGACAATTTTTCAAAAATTTTAACAATTATTGACCATTTGTGACGAATTTTGACAATTATTGACCGTCTTTGACAATTATTGACCATTTTTGACAATTTTTTAAAAATTTCAACATATTTGGCAATTATTGACCATTTTTTAAAAATTTTGACAATTTTTGTCCATTTTTCA
Source organism: Lochmaea crataegi (assembly GCA_947563755.1). NCBI lineage: Eukaryota > Metazoa > Arthropoda > Insecta > Coleoptera > Chrysomelidae > Lochmaea > Lochmaea crataegi. Next base: position 29,219,339 of record OX387425.1, on the reverse strand, counting down.
AAATTTTAACAATTATTGATCCTTTTGGACCATTTTTGACAATTTTTGACGAATTTTGATTGGTTTTGACAATTATTGACGGTCTTTGACAATTATTGACCAATTTTTCAAAAATTTTAAGCATTTTTCAAAATTATTGACCATTTTTGACAGTTTTTGACAATTTTTGTTCATTTTTCCAAATTTTTGACAATTTTTCAAAAATTTTAACATATTTGGCAATTATTAACCATTTTTTCAAAATTTTGACTATTTTTGACAATTTTTCACACCTATAGATGTGCGAGTTAACTAACTACATACATCATGTGTCTTTCTTACATACTACACTACTCTAATTGACAATGACAAAGTCGGTTTTTAGCGATTACATACAACACCCCCCCCCTCGCTGAAGCCCAATAGGAATTTTAAATTTATTTAGTGTTAGCACAGGTAAACCTTTTGTTAACATATCAGCTTATTGATCCTTTGACTCTATGTATCGTAATTCCAAGGTTTTATTTTCTAATTGCTCAGTAATAAAGTAATACTTCAACTCCAAGTGTTTTACTCGTCGGTTATTTCCAGGGTTTCTTACAATAGCTATTGCATCCCTGATTATCCTCAAAAATAATCATCGTGATATTAAAGTCTATAAGTAACTTCTTAAAATACATAGTTTTGCTTACACAGGTACAAAGCGCTATCAACTCTGCCTCTGAACTTGATAGTGCTGTACAATTTTGCTTCCTTGGTACCCATGAAACAGTATTCTCAAATATTTTGATTAAAAACCCTTTTACTGATTTGCGATCATTCTGATCCCCTCCCCAATCTGACTCTACATAACTTATAAGCTAGTTTCCAGAATCTCTATGGTATTCAAGACCAACATTAATGGTACATTTAATATATTTCAACACCCTTTTGAAATGATTATATGCTTTTTCAGTTGCCCTATCCTGGAAACGACTGAAGACATTTAAAGCAAATGCTATATCAGGTCGGCTCCCCAGCATTAGATATATGAGGCTGCCCAATATTTGTCTAAAAGGTTTTGTGGTTACCTGTTTACTACATGGTTCTAATTTCAGATCTATTGGGATATTGGTTCCTGAACATTTTTCCATATTGAATCTCTTTAAATTACTTAGAAAATTTAGATTGAGTAATTCTTAAAATTCCATCCTTCCTATTATAGTCAATTTTTAGTCCGAGAAAATGTTCGAGTTTACCTTTTGTTGTTATATCAAATTAAGAGGACAATTTCGCGACAATTTCATTTAACACATTTAAATTTGGCCCCGCAAGAAAAATATCATCAACATAAATAATTAATTATACATTTCCCTTATTAATAGACATATAATACAGACAGAAATCATTATCAGATCGACAGAAACCTATCGTTAACAAAACATTATTGATTTCAGTATTCCAGTGCTTGGAAGACTGTTTCAGACCATACAGTGACTTATTAAGCTTAAGAACCTTATTTGAAACAATATTATATCCTTTTGGCGGGTATATGTAAACATCCTCTTTTATTTTAGCATTTAAGAAAGCCGATTTCACATCTAGTTGTTTAAAATAAAAAAATGAACTGGTTGCCTATAATTAACAATGCCCTTATAGTATTCATTCTAGCCACCGGTGAATAAATTAAATCATAGTCCTTACCCATTTCTTGTGTAAAACCCCTAGCAACTAACCTAGCTCTAAACTTATCATTTTCTAATTTTTCCAGAGCTTTGTAATTATACACCCCCCTTGTGTCTATAATTTTAACACCTTCTGGTCTCTCTATTACTTCCCAAGTATCGTTTTTATTTTTTGCATCAAGTTCTCTATTCATTGCTTTTACCCAAAATTCTCTATCTGCCCTGTTCTCCAAGTCTTCATATTTTTCTGGGATGTTTTCATCAAAACTCACTGCATTGAATGCAGTGTATATTTCATAGTCATTGTGCCAGATTGGAACACTTACCTCTATTTTGCCTTTTCTTACTCCCAAACTATTTTCATCTCTAGTTTCTGGACTATGTTCTCCTTCAGTCTTATTATCTTCCTCTATTTCAACTTCATCACTGCTTTGTAATCTGTCCAATTTTTCCTCTTCTATTCCACTCATTGTATCTGTCTCATTCAAGTTTTCGTTCGTTGACAATTCAATTTTCGATTTGAAATGGAAATTATTTTCGTCAAATTTCACATCCCCTGATATAATTATTTTTTCCTTACTTATATCCCTGTATTTGAATAACCTATAAATATACATTTTTCAGTTTTCTCATCAAACTTACTTCTGAACTGCCCCGGTACATAACAATATGCCATTGATCCGAAAATCTGTAAATTCGATACGTTTGGTTTTCTTCCATACCAAATTTCAGCTGGAGTTGCTTTATTTTCATTACTATTAGTAGGACTCCTATTTATAATGTACGTAGATGCCCTTATTGCCCCTCCCCGGAACTCTTTAGGCATATTTGCTAGATTCATTATAGTTCTGCTGCGCTCTACTAAACTCCTATTCATTCGTTCTGCCCTTCCATTGAGTTGAGGAGTATAAGGTGTAGTATAATCCAATGTGATGCCTTGACTCTTACAAAAATCTTTAAAATTTGTTGATACATATTTTTTTTTAATTAATTAAAAGTGGAAAGCAGAAAAATATTGAAATCGTTTATTGAGCACAGAAAAAAATTTCCAAGTGATCCAGGACTGTTTAGCATTGAATTTCAGTATGACCTTCAAGAAAAGAAAAGTAATGAATACTTAATTACAATACAAAGACAGTCAGGTATCAGGTAAAAATTTTAAATTGTTCAAATTTAAAAAGTATTACATAAGATTATACTTACTGATGAAAATTTTCAAAAGAATCAAAGAGATATCGACCATAGTTAATGTATACGCCATTTTATTATAGAATTTGTCAAATACCACTTCTTCATATATAAAATTAATTTTCTTCTTTGTAGTTTTTAAAACCATAGAAATATAAAACCATAGACTCTGATAAGTATAATCTTAATTTTGTTGTGAATGAGAGAGTGAATTAATTTTAGATAAGAAATAATTAGAGTTAACCATTTTTGAATATTTTTGAAGTTGATTAAGCCGTTAAACTGAATTAAATAATAAATCGAACGTTTCATTTGTTGAACATTTATTTAAATTGAATGTGTTTGTTTTCTTTTATATCTATGATATATTTTTTACAATCAACACTGGTTATCGGCGTTGGAACCTTTTGAAGGTCAAAGGACAGAGTTGGCTTTACAAGAATTTGAACTCACAAACAAAATATAATTTCCCTGAGATAATTCAAATGAATTTATAAAATAATATTCAAATTACATAATAGAGTCTCATAACAATCATAATAAAAAAAAATATATAAATAAATAATAAAATAAATATTATTGATGATTTTCGACTGAGCTAGTTTGATAAACAAAGATAAGTATTAAAACTAAATGTAATACATAAATAAAATTTTAATTCATAAAAAGATATGGAATTATTATAGACATATTATTATTATTATTATTATTATTAAAACCATATCAATATATATTTTTACCAATACCTTCAACCAAATTGTTATTAAAAGTTTTAAGCTTTCAAAATTGTTATGGGCAAATCTTTTATGCCATACCATGAGTTCATCATTTACATTTACAACATTTAAACTTTCAAACAATTTACATTTGAAATTGATTTCATATAAATTATTTTTCTGACCCAATCCAATTAAATTCTTTTTATTAAACAGTTTAACGGTGTAAGAATTTCGAATAATAAAATTCTTACAAAAGTAAGTAAAACCAACCCTGTAAGTCAACATTATTTTAGACCGGTCGCGAGCAGCCATCTAAAGCCTTTTCCCGCCGCGAAAGTCAGTCGGTCCAAGTAAGTCATGAGCTCATCATCAACCGAGGAGTACGTTCTATGTTTCCTCTTTTCTTTTAGTGTCCCTTTCTTGGGAATTAATATAATAATTTCTTCAATTTTAATTCAAAGTATCATGTATAGTTCTAATAGTGAGTTGTTAGTGTTTGTCAACTTGTAAGTACTTTTATTGAATAATTAACCTCTGAAATCTATCAGCACTGCCGGTAAACCATTCTGGCGCCATTATAATCGCAGCGGAGTTGCCGTTTATATCATAAGCTTTCTTTATGGTTCACGTATAGTTGCCACCTATTGACCTATTTACCTATTTACCTTTTTATCGCAAGTGACTTTGCTAAGGCTAAATCGTGTAATAATTATTGTTAATCTAACACTGTATGTACTATTTAATTTGTTGTGGAACATTTGTCAAGTATTGTATTGGACTTTAATAATAGCCTCTAGTGTGTCCGACTTTCCACCTGTTCGAGTGTATGGTTTTTATAGTGCCTTTTCCAAAGCCACACTAGTTGTAACACCTGAATTAAATAAGGTACTACTCGAATCTATTAGTTTTATTTATATTCTTCGACTTCTTCCCATTTATTATTTTTACAGGTTGGAGTCTATTTCATGAAATTCTCAATTTGTGTTATCCCTCTGTAAGCGTAGCTGACATGGGTAACTAGGTCTTGAACCTCAATTCAAGTGGTCCTACGTGTTTCACTCGAAGATTCTAAGATGTTAAAGGTGACAGATGATCGTCTTACTGAACCAAGCCTCGCCATTCAAATTCTTTTCTCTCTCATTCAATCTTTAACAAACGGTATCTTTCTCAAAAACAAGTTTAATCCCTGCATCTTATAGTCTTTTAAGAGATAATAATTTTGTCCTTAGTGTAGGAACATACAGTACATTTTTAATTATGCATTTTATTTGTTAAGTACCAACTACTGAGAAAACCTCAATGTTTCCTATACCTATGGCCTGTATGAAATCTTCACTCATAGGGTTTTTTAGAAATATCATGTCAGAAAAATATTTTTTTACAACTGCTATGAAAAGTGACGTATTTCTCATACCTTACTTAATTTCAAAACCAAATATTGCTCATACTGTGAGAAATATCATTTCTCACGGCACTTTGCCCACGCCACATACATTTATATGGAGAATCAAATAAAATCGACACAAACTTAGTAGGCATCTGTCATCTTTAAATAACTACTTAGTTGTCACAAAACTGTCAGATTAATTAATATAACGGAGAATTTAGTGAGAAGAAATGACGTTCCGGGTTTGACCATAAAAAATTGTACAAATTTCACAATCAACTATAATTTTAAATAAAATTATTTAACAGTATAGAGGTGGGATACTTTGGTGTTATTTTTGTTTTACTAACCATAAAAATAAATATTCAGTTACTTTACTTTTATTCTTTAAATTTGTGCAGTTGTAGAAAAAGTATAGTGTGCAACATGTGGGGAAAGTACTTTTCTCACTCGTGTGTTTGCAGAACTCGCCCTTCGGGCTCGTGCCACAAACTTCCACACTCGTGAGAAAAGTTGAACTTTCCCCACTTGTTGTACAATATACTATTTTTTCTACAGTCGCGCGTAAAACGACTATATTCAAATGAAATCGTAAAGTCGACAAATGCCGAGGATTGTTACTTTACGCTCTAGCGCACAAAAGGAATCTTTTTCGCTCGCTTATTTAATCAAACCACGCTCTCCGAATTAACTCAATTGGTGAATATTTAACAATTTATCAGATTAAAAATCAAATAAAATTATATTAAAATTGTTACAAATTTTGGAATATGGTCAAAAATTGTCAATTATTGTCAAAAACTGTCAAAAATGGTCACAAATTTTCAAAAATGGTCAATTGTCAAAATTTTTTTGAAAAATGGCCAAACATTTTCAAAAATTGTCAATTGTCAAAAATTTTAAAAAAAATTTGAAAAATGGTCAAAAATTGTTAAAAATGGTCAATAATTGTCAAAAACTATCAAAAATGGCCAAAAACTGTCAAAAATGGACAATTATTATCAAAATTGGTCAATAACTGTCAAAAATTGTTAAAATTTTGAAAAATGGTCGATAATTGTCAAAAACTATTAAAAATGGTCAATAATTTTGAAAAATGGTCAAAAACTATCAAAAATTGACAATTATTTTTAAATGGACAATTATTATCAACATTGGTCAATAATTGTCAAAAATTGTTAAACGACTATATTCAAATGAAATCGTAAAGTCGACAAATGCCGATGATTGTTACTTTACGCTCTAGCGCACAAAAGGAATCTTTTTCGCTCGCTTATTTAATCAAACCACGCCCTCCGAATTAACTCAATTGGTGAATATTTAACAATTTATCAGATTAAAAATCAAATAAAATTATATTAAAATTGTTAAAAATTTTGAAATATGGTCAAAAATGGTCAATTATTGTCAAAAATGGTCACAAATTTTCAAAAATTGTCAAAAATGGTCAATTGTCAAAATTTTTTTGAAAAATGGCCAAACATTTTCCAAAATTGTCAATTGTCAAAACTTTTAAAAAAATTTAAAAAATGGTCAAAAATTGTTAAAAATGGTCAATAATTGTCAAAAACTATCAAAAATGGTCAAAAACTGTCAAAAATGGACAATTATTATCAAAATTGGTCAATAACTCTCAAAAATTGTTAAAATTTTGAAAAATGGTCGATAATTGTCAAAAACTATTAAAAATGGTCAATAATTTTGAAAAATGGTCAAAAACTATCAAAAATTGACAATTATTTTTAAATGGACAATTATTGTCAAAATTGGTCAATAATTGTCAGAAACTATCAAAAATGGTCAATAATTTTGAAAAATGGTCAAAAATTTTGAAAAATTGTCAAAAATGGACAATTATTGTTAAAGATTGTCAAAATTTTGAAAAATAGTTGATAATTGTCAAAAATTGTTGGTTTTTGAAATATGGTCAAAAATGGTCAATAATTATTGTCAAAAATGGTCAAAAATTTGGAAAAATGACATTGTTAACAATTGTTAAAATTTTGAAAATGGTCGATAATTGTCAAAAATAAAAATGGTCAAAAATTTTGAAACATTGTCAAAAATGACCAATAATTGTCAAATCTATCGAAAATGGTCAAAAATTGTCAAAAACTGTCAAAAATGGACAATTATTGTTAAAAATTGTTCAAGTTTTTGAAAAATTGTCAAAAATTTCGAAATATGGTCAAAAATTGTCAAAATTTTGAAAAATGGTCCATAATTGTCAATAATTATCAAAAATGGTCAATAATTTTGAAAAATTATCAAAAATGGTCAAAAACTATCAAAAATGGTTAAAAATTGTCAATTACATATTGTTAAAAACTGTTAAAAATGGAAAATTATTGTCAGAAACTGTCAAAACTGGTTAAAAAGTGTCATCATTTTGAAAAATGGTCAAAAATTATCAAAAATTTGGAAAAATGGTCACTAATTTTGAAAAACAGTCAAAATGGTCAATCATTGTCAAAAATGGTCAAAAATTGTCAATAATTGTTAAAATTTTGAAAAATGGTCAATAATTGTCAAAATTTGGAGAAATGGTCAATAATCGTCAAAAGTTGTCAAAATTTTGAAAAATTGTCAATAAATAATACGAGCCGTTTCCGAAAATCGATTTAAACACGTAATTTATAAAATCGATTAATATTACTATAAAAATCTATTATAAAATCGATTATAAGAAAATAATAATCGATTTATATAAAAATCGATTATTTTTTAACATCCCTAGTCAGTAGATCTTTTTAAGGTTAATCATGATGAATAGCGAAAATGGCGATTATTCTAGCACTCCTATTATAACCTAAGATAATATAAAAAACTGTTTTAATTATTAAAAGGGCGACTGTAGAAAAAATTATGTGTGTTTATCGAGCGTAAAGTAAAATTGCCGCTTTCGAAAGATCGCCGCGCTCCGCTCCGCGTCGTGCGGCAACATTCTTTCTCAAGCGGCAATCTGTTACTTTATCATGTGATCAGTACAACCACTGTCTATGCAAAATAATAAATTTGTATCGTTACCTTCATTTTCATGTTTTGTACAATTTACCTCGCCAGTAAAACTTATAGCTTCACTATTATTTTCCACTACATTCTCATCTTGCTCATTGAACATTGCACCTTGTCCTCTCCCTCGATATATTCCTCTTGCAGGTAAGCCTCTTGATTGGAATCTTCCTCTTTGATTCTGTTGACATACCACCCTCGATTCTGTTGTCTTTCATTTTGATAATTTCTCAAATTCCCTCTAAAATGCCTGGTTAGCCTACATTCCCTTTTAAAATGTCCAGATTTTCCACAGTTGTAGCATCCTTCGGATAAAAATGCCACCTGCTCAGTGTCTTTGTCTTCTCTCTTTCTATTGACTGCTTTTCTCTTCTCTTTTCTCTTTGGTTTTCAACTACGTTTTCAATAACTATTACTATAGTTTTATATGATTTTGGCAAGGCTAGTGAAAGGTTACAAATCATATTTTGTTCATCTAATTTTATCCCAGATTTTATCCCTCTAATTTGTCTCACGACCTCTTCATAAAAAAGTCTTCTATCGGTTCGCTTTCACCCATTTTCATAGATAGTAATTTCTTTTTTAAATGTAACTGTCCCTTCACTCCCTTTTTCTCATAAGCTTTTTCCAACGCTTTCCACATATCATAAGCAGTTTTATTGCGGGTTCTGAAGGGGTAAAATAATAAAGGGTGGTACTTTACCCAAACTAAATATATTTTAAATTATTTTACAAAGTAAAAGTACGGTATTGCTTTGGCGTATATATTTTATATATGCCCGCCCTGTCATCTGTCACCATTTACTCTCCGAGGGAGGTGGTCTCGTTGGTGAGAAATACCAGCCAATAATGGCTGGTGGTGGCCTGGTTCTGGGCGATGGCGTTACAGTTTCTTTTTCTCTCAATACCTCCAACTGTGTGTCATCGACATACTGCGGTCCTTTCTTATAAACGCTGCTTGGTCTGCAGTTTCCAATGTGTTCACGTCTGTCTGAACTTTTATTAAATCCAATAATAACTGTTTCTATAGTAGATTTTCCACGCGGAACTTCCAGTTGTAATAGTTAAGGCCTCAATGTGGTATCCTAATGCTTCTTTATTCCTTTCACTTTATTCGATTGTCTGGGCCCGTAACCTGTTATTTTTGGTTGTCGATGACAGAAAAATACTTAGAGACTTTTATTATGTTGCCAGAAAAAGAAAAGTATTTTAGGTTAACTAACTACATACATCATGTGTCTCTCTTTCATACTACACTACTCTAATTGACAATTGACAATGACAAAGTCGGTTTTTAGCGATTACATACAACAGAACGCAACCGCTAAGCTACTAGCTCAACCATTGAGCTCACTGAATGCTGCCATTATTTTCCTCATTCCAATAACAACTTTAACACTTACTACTACGCTATTGAAATTTTTGCGAATACTACAAATTTAAACTATTTTTCAGGAAACTTTTGTTCTCAATTATCATGTTACTAATATGTTACAGGTTCTTCCCACCTCCTCCCTTGTCACCTGAGAATACTCCTAGTCCAGACTGTTTTTCAAACAATACATTTCCTTCGCCAACTACGACGGTACCACCACCAGAAAGGTTCATACCACCTCCACCTCTTTCGCCGTCACCTACTGAAACGTTTGCTCCCAAAAATACTGCTGAGAGATACGATAAAATCCAAAGATATCAAGGATATTCATCGTCACCGAATATTTCTACGGAAAGATTTCACAATAACGATCACAGGTAGGGTATTGCTAATATTTTTATATCAAGTATATGAACACAATATAATTTTGAGACAATTTAAAGTAAACAAAATTTATAATTTGTTTTCAAAACAGCTTGTCATCTTTACCTCGTTCGATGCGAGTACTTTTATGGTCAAATCTCAAAAATATTTTCAAATCTTCTCCGTGAGAAAGCTGCAGGGAAAAAAGATCTTCGTATTGATACATCTGTTGTCTACATATCTTTCGTGGATTCTTCTCCACATCGATTAGCTACCTCTTTTATAGGAACTCCAATGAAACAGTCCAACTCGTCTTTCTGTAGTGGTATCCATGTTTTTTTATTATCTGGATATGTTTTGTTCTATTCATCGTAACATCTCAATGCTCCTTGATTAGTATGAAGGCAAATTATTTCCTTGTAGTAATAAATAAATTTAGCATTTCAACAAAAAATCTCTTCGAATTTCTGCAGTATTCAGTAAAATCAGGACAAGCATTTACAAAGTTTTAACCTCTTCTTCTGGCTCTGAGACACGAGCGAGCATTCAACTCTATGCCCGATTTTGAAAGATATTTTGGACAACTTTCGTGTTCTTCTTCTGCATCTTCATCATCAGCGTTTCCTGTATGTTCAGCGTCTTCTTCTTCTTCTTCGCTCTGAATTTGTAACTCGTCCTCGATTTCGGAAACACATTCATCAATACAAATTTCATTCTCATTCTCGTCAGGAAATGCACTGCCATCATACAATTCGTCATCAAAACCAGCCTTAACTTCTTTCTCCAATTCTTCAGTAGTCAATGCTATTACCTTCTTCCATTGGCTCATTAATGAAATAAAATGAAAAAATTCAACGTAAATATATGACACCTCTTAATACCCAAACGGAGTCCCAGCACGACCCCACTTACCCAATAAAAAATAAATGTGCTCCTGTACAACGTTCACTCATCAACAAACAATGGATGTGTGGACCAGTCACGACAAATAGCTGAGAGCATTGTTGCCAATAGCTCAAAATTTGAAAAATATAGAGAAAAATGTATCGGTGAGGACCTGCAACGACCCCTCTTGATGCCCAGAGGGTTGATGTAGAATCCGAAAAGTTAATAATATACAGGGTGTTACATTTGAATAAACAAAGCTGTCGTTCACTTTCGGTATAACCGGAAGTGACATGTATGTCAAAATATTTTCCATAAATTCGCCATAACTTGTTCTCCAACTATGCCAATTTTTATAGAAATCGTGTGAGTAGTCTCCAATATATAGATAGTGTAAGCTCGTCGTGAAACAGCCTATACAATCTTTTATTTACTCTGGTCAGCACAAGCTGGCCTTATTCGAGTTCGTGTTATCATAATTAATTGTCGTTCAATATTAACTTGGATCAAAAATTCTATTATGCTTACGAATCACTTTGACTTGTGTTTGTTGATAAACATATCTGATTTTTTCTTGTGTTAATTTTTTTCAGGTACAAAGATCGCTACAGTCAGAATTATACGGATAGATATCAACAGAATAGCCAACAAACTTATACTAACGATAAATATGTAACTGCAGACGGAAGGTTCAATGGCGACCGGTATATTCCACCAAATGCTCATATGCCAGTCGAGAGGTATGTTCCTCAACCTCAAGAACCGTATTTCTCGACCTATCAAACCTACGGCTACAAACAGTTCAACTCCAGCGATCCATACATGCGCAGAGATCTTGCTTTCCATTACCGCTTACCACTTCCTTATAGTAATAATTATCAACGAATCAGGTTCGCAGGAACTTCAAACAGATTTAAATGTTGTCAATATCAAGAAGGATATCAAATGTGTAAATCAAGTCCGGGTTCTAGTTCTAGCAGTTCTGTAACCAGTCAAGGGAACCAGAAGGAAGTACCATGTGTCAATACCAGTCTTCAGGAAATCCAGTGCCAAAGCTATCATGGAAAGGAATATTTTCAACAAGAAAAGGGGATACAGTGCGGGAACGCGCAGTGCGAGGGGCGTGTTAAAAGCACGAAAGGACAATGTCGACATAGTATATGCGTTAGTCCTTCGGTTGAATATGTCGGGGCTTCCGGAGGTAGGCACGTTTGCGCTACGCCACCTCCTAGGAGTGGAGTTACTCCAGAGACTGTTGTGTGCAATGAAACTTGTTATCCGAGGAGGTCGCAGAGTACGCTAACTGTAACTGTTTGGTAAGTAACTGTTAATTTAATAAAATATTTTAATTTTTAATGTATTCAGATCTGGTCACTATTTTACTGTCCCTAGGAGTACGGTACTCCGCACGGTTGTTGCAATATTATAAATTATAAATTTCCGCGCTCACGGTCGACTTTTTTGCTGGTTCAATATGCTGTAGATCGGTTGGTATAAATAGGACGATAAAATAATAATAAATTTTATTCATACCCAAGTAAAACCACCAGCCACCTGAGTGGATGTGCACGTCATATTCATATAGTAAAATCAATTAATAAAAATCTGGAAATCGGTTGACCCTAAAGGCCATCCCTGCAACTTCCCGCTAAATTCAATTTTCAAACGCATGCGATTTTGTCGCTAATTGAGATGTTTTTGAGCTCCTCGAGCTCAAAAATTTAATTTTTGTGTTATTTTGAGCTCTCCGAGCTCAAAGATGAAGCTATTCGATGTTTTTGAGCTCTTCTAGCTCAAAAGTCTTATCAAAGTTCGATGAAACACGATTTTTTTTAAATTTCAAACTGCTATAACTTTTGAATGAATTAACCGATTTTCACGCGGTTGGCGGCGATCGATGTAGTTTTTTGAGCTCTATAAAAAATTTAGAACAAAAAGAATTGATCTGATGAAACATTTCGGAGTTATTACAAAAATTTTTTTCTTCAACGATATCTCACGAACGCATCAACCGATTCTGACGCACTTTGTGGCGATCGATGCGAGTTTTCAAGGTTAAGAGCTGATTAGTTTTTGAGGTTGATCGGTTCAGCCAATTCGAAGATATTTTGAAAAAATGGAAAAAAAACTGTTTTCAACATTTTCTTAGCGGGAAGTTAAAAAATTGTTACGATAAAATATTGAACTCTTGATAGGCTCTCTAGGCCTCCAAGTACTCAGTTGTACTATAAAATGCATTTTCAGATGAATATTGCTTAAGTTGGTTTTTGAATTCTCTGATGTGGGGTAGATTCTTATATTTGTTGGGTAAGTTATTAAAGAGTGTGGTTCCCATATAACAAGATCTTTCATATTTTTAAAATTTATGCTTAACAATTATTTGCATTTTTGGTCGTATAAGTAGGATAGTCACCATTCAGTTTGAAATTGTATAGGAACATCTTAACATATATGAGTGTTTTGTAAAAATAAATAGACGATAAGATTTTGTTATCTATGAATGTTTGTTTGGTTCGGCACCACCAGTCAGAGGCTTAGAGACCTTGGCACCTCAGCCTTTAGGCTTCCTGTGCTCTTGGTTATACCGTTTATGTGATAACACCAGTAGCCCTTATCAGGCTCAACAGTCTTTTCACTAGGTCCTTCTTGGAGAAGTCCTCCCTTGGATACTCTAGTCCTAGGAGTCTATATCTAGAAATGATACAGTGCTTCACATTCGAAGATAATGTGAGAGGTTGTTTCCTCCTCTTCCATGCACAACTGACAGATAGGTTCCTCCTTATATATGCCAATAGTACGCATGTGCTTCCTTAGGGTACAGTGACCGGTGAGTAACTCCGCCACTCTCCTTATCTGGCCTGCTGAGGTTTAATATTTCGTTAACTTTTGAATAACTCAATTATAAGACAAATATTTATGCTAAGTTCATCAGCAACTACTGCCAAAACCACCACCGAGGAATCATCTGCATATAAAAATACAGATCCATTTTGTAAGTCATTGATGGAATGAAAATAATAAAAAGTAATGGCCCCAGCACTGATCGCTGGGGAACACCAACATTACTGTCATATGTATCTGTTCGTTTATTTTCAAGTTGAACAAAAAATGTTCTATCACTCAGATCAAGTAAATTCATCATTCTTATACCAGTGCTATAAAGTTTATTTGATATAAAGTTAAGATTAAGACTATCAAACGCATTAGACAGATCAAAAACCCATCTACTTGCAACCCCTCCATTCAAATTACTGAATACAGTTTCCATAAAAACCAAAGACGCACCCTCTGTAGACTTTCCCGTTCGAAAACAATACTGGTGCTCCTGAGGAAAGTCTCAGAGACTAGTAGCTCATTTAGTCCTATTTCCCAGAGGAATTTTAGGATATCTGCAGGCTTTAACTTAGGTAAATGTCCCTCTTCTATCCAGTAATATCTAAGGTGTTGTGCCCTAGGATTCTAAATTGCTGTGCAGTTCGCAAGTATATGGATGGAGGTTTCTTCTTCCATTCCACGGAATCTACATTCTTCTTCCTCTACTATTTTGAGCTTTTTCAGGTGCCCATTCAGGCGACAATGTCCCGTAAAGATGCCTGTTAAAACTCTTAGTGCAGTTTTACTTTGACTTATGCATTCATTTGATCTCAACAGTTTGTAGTCACCCAGAAGAATCTTTGATTGCCTAAGCCCAACTAGTTCCTTCCAATGGACAGATCTTCTCTTTTTTTCGGCTTTGCCTATTTCTTCCAATATTACATTGGAGCTGATACCGCAAAAGGATTCCGGCCCCCAAAAGGGTGTTTAAGTCCCCCTCTTTGCTAGTTCATCTGCTATTTCATTTCCTTCTATTCCAGTGTGTCCTGGAATTCACAGTGAAGTGACTATATTGTTTTCGCCAAGTTCATTGAGTTCGCCTAGACATTCTCACACCATTTTGGAATTGAATACACAAGAGCTCAGTGCATTAATGGCAGCTTGACTATCTGACATTATACCTTCTATATTCTTGATCAATATTGAGCTGGGCACACTTTCCTAAGGCGTGAATTTCCGCTTGAAAAATAGTTGGGGTTTTCCCAAGCTTCCAGAGTGTTTGGTTCCTGACCCGTACACTCCTATCCCAGTTCCTTCTATTGCTTTTGAGCCGTCTGTGTACCATCATACCATCTTGTGGCATGTCCTAGGTTTTCTGATTTCTAAGAAGTGAGGTGGTGGTTTTTTTCAATGATTCTCTCTCTACTTAGTCTGTATCTTGTTCTTTCTGCAACACTTTCCACCTCCATATGTAGTGGTGTGAGGCTGAGAATCATTTCCATGGCTGCCGTTGGGCATGTTCTCACTGCTCCTGTAATGCATATACAGGCTCGTCTTTGAATTTTGGAGATGTTTTCACTCGTCGTCAACAGGCTAGTTCTACTACTCCACGCAATGACTCCATGCTCAGGATTTTTGAGTTACAACCCAATTTCTCCCTGCCAGATTCCTGCACACCATTAGAGCCATTTTTGCTTTGTATATAATCTCCTTTTCGTGTTTATTCCACAGGAGTTCACTGTCTAGAGTCAAACCTAGATACTTGACTTCTTGTCTCCATTCTACCTCGCTCCTATCAAGTTCAATAGTTTTGAGGTTGAGTTTTCTTTTCTAAGTGAAGGCTATTGAGATGGTTTTGGTAGGGTTGATCTTTTATGGATAGGAACTACTTTGCCTAGTTAAATTAATGGTAAACTAGACTTACTCAAAACATAAGGTTTGTTCCAGCTGGCACTTAGGAACCGTTCTTGGAATCGTATCGAGCTCTGTATAGTGCGCAAACTCGAATTAGGGATAGACACATCAACTTTATCGCCCCTTCCAGAAGGTAGTTTTTGTGCCGTCCCAAGAACGTGTAACATGTCTATCGACGATTTTATAGAATAAATCCTTTTAATTACCGCTCGTCGTCACATTGGCCCCTTACAATTATAGTTCTGTGATCTCAAATTCTTTAGCCCTGACCATACGACAGTTGACGTCTGCCAACGGACGCGTCCATTTTTTTCAACGCCACGAGGGACAACCCTTTCCGTTATCAACTCTCTTCGAGGAAAGACCTCCATTTCTTATTGCTTTTATACCTTTCGTATCTAGTTGATTTTGCTGTGGTAAGCACAGCCCTAACCCTAGCATATAAGCCCTAGGCAAGGATATAACCCCAACCCTAGGCTAGGATATAAGCCCTAGGTGAGGACAAAAGCCCTAAACCAGGATACCGCCCTAGACCAGGACATAGCTGCAAGGATACCGTTCAAATCGAGACTCTATCTAGGTACCTATCTTCTTCGAGATCTAGTCTCAAGACTTCGTAGAGGCAAGATCTACCTACCTTTTCCGGAAACAACACTTCATAAGCTAAGTACAAATTCCTCACTTTTGTTAATTTCCTCTGGCAGAAGAATAAAATATAGATTTGTTTTAAATCTATTTTTTTATTTTTTCTAAATCCTCAACTATAAAAGTTGAGGGAGATATCGCCCGGGGTAGAGTTTTAAAATTTTCTTTTTTAAGTAACTTTTTTATTATAACTTTTATTTAAATTTTACAAGGCGTTTCTATATTTTCCGCCTTAGTTTTTTTAAAATTCATTAGTATATTTTTATCGACGTCAAAAAGGTAGTGGCGCCCTCAATTTTTTACAACGCTTCTGTTATCCTTGTGTGACATAAACTTGGGGTCGAATCACCCTTGAGAGGATTCTCTAGCCGGAGTTCTTCAAAGTGGCGCCCCTTGCCGTTACAAACGATACTATAATCAGTTGGAATGCGAAAGAAATACAGTACTTGCGCAAACGATACCTAGAACGGCTCTACCGCCAGTTGGAACGAACCTATAGACTGTGTGCTCACACTTAGATGGCTTTTATTGTACAGAGTGTTTTGCAAGGTATCTCGAAAATTAGAGTAGATAGAAAAAAAGTAGTTGGGATATCATATCATTATTTTTTTGTTAAGCAAGCCATGGTCCAACCAGATCTTAAGTAAGTTGTTTCATTTTCGAGATATAGGGCGATTTTCCAAAAACGACCAAAACTCTATCTCAAATATTTAAGAAAAGCGCTAAATAACTTTTGATAAAATAGCCGAAGGAGAGTTCAGTGCAGGATACAATTTACTTTTAGGGGGTTCAGGTTAGTAGGCATGACATAAACTTAGGTATTTCTAAATGGGGCACTCTCTAAATTTTGGGTTTTTTGGTTTACTTTTTCAATCCTCTTTCACTTGATATGACATATTGCATGTCTATTTATGTAGTTTTTACTACAGGCTTACTAACATTGAGACTTGAATATGAAAAAATATAGATACCGTGTTTTAAAAGTGCACAATAACTGTGAGCCAACAAAGATTGACGATGAAACTATAATAAAATCCTGACTGTACGCCCCTGTCGTAATAAATTTCTCATTAAAATACTCATACCGGCAGAGCTGGGATAATACTGGTTGTTTTTGCATTTTAAATGTCCTCCTTAAACATCACTATTTTCTTAACGAAACTACAAATCTTTTGTGAGAAGAATTTTTAATGAGGTTTACTATATAGGTAGAACATAATAATACAACTTAAATAAATAAGTCCCGTTTCTACTTTGTAAGATCTTAAAGTAGGTTACCACACAAAAATGTAAGTACAAAGTTTTGCTGATTATAAGTTTTGTTTAAAACGTTAAAAGCGACTGTACGTCGAAAATTTAGCAAAATGTTTTAAGAACTATTTTTCTTAAGCTTCGTACAACATTGTTTTCGCCTCCGGTTATTATTACATTAAATTGCATTTAGAATTGGAAGCATAATATGTTTATGAGATAAATAGAAAAAGGGAAATCGATCTATATTGGCCACTGAATTTTTTAGAACAGGCGTAAAATATTGTCAGAGATACAGCTTCGTTTAAAGTTTGAAGCCGTACCTAAACTTAATTTAAAAGTTGACGAGTTAATTTTTCACAATTTTCGAAGACAGTTGTCTTAACAAGAATTCCATACAGAGTTGGTTACTGTTTTCGGAAATGAAGCACCTCATCAACGACAATTTCTCGTTGGTATGTAGAATGTAAACGAGAAAAGAATAATCTTAGCGACGATCCAAGAACTGGTCCACCAACAACGGCAGTCAACCAGGAAAACGTCGATGATGTACTGCTTGGCAAACGAAGAAAGACCCCTGAAATTCGCAGAAGATAAACAGAGAACTCAGCTGTGTAAAGGATAACAATAACTCACTATTTTGGGAAAGTACAGTCGGTGAAACAAGTTCGGAATTATTGCTTAGGTAATCAGGCAGATTTCGCTGCTATTCTGAATTTTAATACCAATTTCATAGTTTTTAAAATATGTTTATGATTTTTTGTTGTTGATATAATGGTGAGGTGATTTATTGTACTGTAATATAAAATCGACAACAAATTATCAGTAGGGCACAGAACCAAAACTAAAACATTTCAATATTCTCTTTTTATCTGACAATTTAAATTTTATCATTCTTTTTTCTTGACGATATATAAAGTTTTACAATTAGAAAAAACAAAAATTTGAATATTTTGTCCTACAAATTAAAAAAAAAGGAAATTGATTAAAAAATATCGAAATCAAAATAACCCATTTCTTCTCAAATTATATTATGACGAATAATTTGAGGGGAAATAAGGAGGATAGGAATGGAATTTAAAATAAAATAGGACGCTCTTCTTCTCTATATAACCACCGTACACCAACTAACGACAAGTAGATTCACTTGCGTCGGAACGTTTGAAATTTTTGGTACATCGTCTCTCTGGCGCCGTACTCCCCGGTATCGCCGCGCAACCCCTGGACTTCCCACTTTCTCGATTTAAACTCGCCAGAACTCAGCAGACGATAGGCGGGGTAAGGAAATTTTCGGTAACCACTGAATCGACGAAGTGAATTTACTTGTCGTTAGTTACTGTACAGTGATATAACTGCATTCGTCTTAGAAATTGTATCCTCAAATGTCGAATTGATTGCCGTTCCATTAGGATTGGACGATTATTTTTAATTTTACGCCAACTCAACCCTGCCTTATGTATATCTTTCCTTAATGTCTCTTTACTTCTCTGATAGTCCATTTCTTTGCAATATTTTTTTATGGATTGACTTTAAAGTTGGTACGCACTTGTCTGTAACATGAAAATTTACGATTAATCATGTTCCTCAAGGACAACTGGCAATTTTCTCGAGTTCCTCTTTTTATTTGGAGTTAAAACATCGGTATTTCACCTCTATCAACCTTGTTGCCTTCAATTTTAATTCGCTTAATCGTTTTAAGACTCACACCAGTGGCTGCAGTAACACGTTCTTGAACCTGGAAAACATTTAAATTTTGTATTTCAAGAAGAATAAAGAAATAGTGTTATTTTGATGTTACAGATTGGAATTCATTATAAAAACCTAACCTAATCCAATAGTCCAAAATCAGATTCTAACTATTCAAATCATTTATTAGCAAACCAACACACTTTCGACCCAAATTTTGAAATATTACATGTAGAACCTAATTCATTTAAATTAAATATTTTAGAAGCTCTTGAGATATTATAATTCTGAGAAGGGTCTAAACTAATTATTGAAACTGAATTATTTCCATCTTTTAGAAATAGATATTTTTTATTCAATATAAACTTTGACAGTACTCGATGACATTACTTATTTTATGATTAATATCAACAAGTCTAATAAAGGTCACAACAATTCTCCCCTCCTTATTACGAAACTATTTCACAATATAAATAGACAAATTTTAAAACATATAAACATTTAACATTCCTATATACATATATAACATACTCTTGAATTCGTATTTTATGCCATTACGTAGTCTTTGGACCAAGCAGATGGACGTCTTTCTCTTTGAGGTCGTAATAATGACGCATCAGGTGTTGGTTCAACTAAATGACGATGATTCAATAAATCTGGATTAATTTGAGGTACTGCTGGAAGCATTGGAACATCGAATGACTGACTGGGTTCAAACGTTACTGACTTTTTCCGGACTAGCGTTGATTTCAATTGGTTAACATGTCTTTTTAATGTTCTTCCTTTGTCTAAAACTACCAGATAATGAAGTTTCCCAAGTTTCTTCTCGACATTTCCGAGCTGCCATATATGTTTGTTATTTATGAAAACTCTAGCCTGGATCATCTCCCCCACTTGAAATGAACGTACCGGTTTGTATGAAGTCTGTGAGACTTGGGGTCGATAAGGAAAAATTGCATCCAAACGGATTCGCATCTTCCGGTGTAAATACAACTCTGCTGGAGATTCACCACAAGCTAGTGGTATCGCGCGATACCGAAACAAAATGTTTTGAACTTTGTCTTGAATAGGCGTACTGTCATGCATACTCGCTTTCAATCTATGCTTCAAAGTCTGCACGTTTCTTTTTGCGAGTCCATTTGTCGCCGGATGTCCTGGAGCTATAAATTTTTGGAATATTCCATTGAATTCGCAATATTTTTGAAATTCTTCACTTTTGAAAATGGATGCATTGTCCGAAACTATTTCCAATGGATACCCATGTAGGTGCTGCAAAAATATTTTCCAATAATCTAATCGTCGTTAAACTATTCGGTGCATCCTTTAATATTTCAACTTCTGCCCATTTTGATTTCGCATCGATGCATACTTAGAAATAGCATGACTCAAAAGGACCTGCATAATCAACGTGGATTCTCTCCCAATTACTTGTAGATAAATCCCATGGATGAACAGGTACCTTAGGTGGATTTGATCTTGTTAGTGCACAGTTTTCACAACTTTTGACCAGTTTTTCGATGTCCAGGTCAATGCTAGGCCAATACACATAGCGGCGTGCCAATTGCTTCATTTTTGTAATTCCCAGATGTGTTTCATGTAGTTCCTCAAGTATACTGGATCTTAAACTTCCTGGAATTACAATTCTATCCATCCTAATAAGTATATCGTCAATCAATGTGTATTCAGAGTCCATTGATTGATTTTTCAACATCTGAACAATTTTGCTGAGATCTGGGTCGTTTTTCGTTTCATTTTTAATTATCGTAGATGCAACTTTTTCGCTTGAGATTTGAAAAATTACTTGATCATATATTTGATTCACTTCATCACCAATACGATTATCAGTTGAGATATTCGAATTTTTAATTGGAACTCTAGACAAACAATCAACATTTTGATTTTCTTTGCCTCTCTTGAACTGGACGGAATAATTGAAACCTGAGAGAAATGATGCATAACGAAGTAAACGCGAAGACGTCATTTGTGAAAGTGCTTTATGATGATGAAAAATTCTTGAAATTGGCTCATTGTCGGTAATAAGTAAGAAATGCTTTCCAAATAAATAATTATAAAAGTGATTAACACCAAAAATGATTGCAAGAGCATCTCTGTCAAGTTGACTATAATTGCTTTCAGAGGCTGTAAGCGAACGCGAAGCATCTGCCACTGGTCTTTTAACTCCGCCTATAGTATGGCTAAGTACTGCGGCTGTTCCAGTGGGACTTGCATCTGTGGTTAAAAGAAGTGGTAAACAGGGATCGAAGGGTATAATAACACGATTGCTACAAAGCTCAGCCTTTAATTTTATGATCGCTGATTCGCACAGTGCTGTCCATGACCATCGTTTATTTTTTCTAAGCAAACATCGAAGAGGATATGAAATAGTAGAAAAATCGGGAACAATTCTGGATTAATAGGTGACTAGACCTAGGAATCTTTTAACATCATTCACATTAGATGGACGTGGCATATCTTGAATTGCACGTATCTTGACTGGAGATTTTGAAATTTTATTGAATTCTACAATATGTCCCAGATATTCAATTCGTTCTTTAAAGAATGAACATTTATTTTTGTTAAGATGAAGATCATAATCCATGAGTTTTTGCAAGCATGATTTTAAATTTTCAGTGCATTCTTCAATGGTCAATCCATGTACAATTATATCATCAAAATACGATTCTGTTTCTGTAAGACCCTTAAGAAGCTGAGAAAAAATGCGATTAAATTCGGATGGAGCTGTCTTTATTCAAAAACTGAGACGATTCATGCGATAAGTGCCACGGTGGGTTGAAATTGTTTGAATGGCACTGCTTTCTTCATTTACTTGTAGATGTAGATAAGCTTTATAGAGATCAAGCTTACAGAAGTATTTAGAATTTCGAAGGCTGTTCAAGACATCGTCTATGCGACGTATTGGGTGATTTGCTTGAACTAGTTTTTCGTTAACCCCACATTTGTAATCGACACATAATCGAACACCTCCATCTGCTTTCGGAATTATGACTAAAGGTGAACCCCAGTCGCTTGTAGGAACTAATGATACAATACCATCTGCTTCTAGGGTATCCAGTTCTTTTTTTACAAGCTCCCGGAGTGCATATGGTACACTTCTTTCTCTTGTAAACGAGGGCTTAACGCCTTTTCTTAGTTGAAGTGTAACTTTCAGTCCTGGAACACATCCAACTTTTGCATGGAATATTGGTGAAAAATGATTGAATATACTTTCGATTGAGTTGACGTGCTGCATGTTAAATACTGGAGCTGAGATTTTCATGTCGATGTCAATTTGATGAAGTTCAATACCTAGTCCTCGAATCCATTGTCGCCCAAGTAGATCATCATGTCCCGCTGAAACGATGTGTAGTTCATCTTCAATCACCTTCCCACGGTATTCAACATTAACAGAGACTTTTCCTTTGGATTGAATTACATTGCCTGAATAGGATCTGAAAGCTATGTTTGATTTTTTCATGGGTACATTCAAATTTAAATTATTGAAATCGTTCTCATTTAGTAAAGAAAACTTTGCACCTGAATCGACTTCGAAACGTTGAGATTTCCCATTCAGGCACACCGTAATATAATATTTATCAGAATCAGGACGTATTTCGAATAAATCAACCACTTCAAAATGATTATATAATGTGTCCATCTGGTTAACGCCATACTCATAATCAGAATTTGTTTGATCGTCAGAAACAACATGCACTGATGTGGAACTTGTGTTTGTTATACCGGATCTTTTGCGATTGGCATTTATCAATGTTGTAATACAAACTTTTGCAACGTGTCCAATTTTCTTGCAGGATTGACAGGAAACTTTGTTTCTATCGACACGACAATCTCCAATTTTATGATTGTTTCTGCCACATCGAATACAAAGATTTTAGATACCAAGTGCCTTGTAATCTGGTTGACTGCGGCGGTATCGCAAATTCTGGTGATTTGGACTCTGTGATCGAGAATTTGATTGCAAACTGGAACGATTCCTGTTATGTCTTGTAGAATTTGATATTGCTTTGGTATCACTTGTGTTGAAATTCGAGTGCTGAGATAATTGTTTACTCTCTATTTTCGAGGCTTCGAGAGCAGTTCAGTTGCCTTTTTTAATATTTCTTCGAAAGATGTAAAGTTTGACTGTAAAATTTGTTCTCTTAACCAATCATCACGCAACTTCTCGAATAAACTGAGCTCTGAGGAAAATGTCTACAATAGAAACAGACCTGGTACATTCACATGTAGTTGAAAACTCACAATCTGCAAGATCGCGTTGAAGTGCTGCAACATATTCGGCAATTGTCTGACGTTCTTTTTGGTAAACGTTTAGAAAATAATGTTGAGAAACAATGACACTCTTCTTTGGTATTAGCATTTGTTTCAAAACCTGCACTAAATCTCTGTAGTTCAAAAGTTTTACTGCTTTGTCGGGACCAAGAAATGCTGCCAAACTATTATAATGTGTGGTACCTATTGAAACACAGAGCAACTGAGCAATTTTCGATTCATCATTGATTCCTTTCATGTTATAATAGTTTTCAAAACGTTCAAGATAACAGGAAAATTTTTCTTTGTGGGCATCAAAATTTTCAAACGGTGCTATACTTGAAAAATTCACAGGAAAAGGTGTTGAGGGCTGTTGTTGTTCCGGACGTAATTGATTCTTAATCTCGTTAATGAGACTTTGCTGCTGCTCACGCATTACAGACATAAGTTGTTTAAATTGTTCTGCATCCATTTGAAAAAAATTATTGAAATTTCCTCTTTGTTTCTTAAGAATTGGATGATTTTTTTTCCACTCGTCGCCAATTATTATAATTCTGAGAAGGATCTAAACTAATGATTGAAACTGAATTATTTCCATCTTTTAGAAATAGACATTTTTTATTCAATATAAACTTTGTCAGTACTCGATGACATTACTTATTTTATGATTAATATCAACAAGTCTAATAAAGGTCACAGCATGAGATAAATAAAAATGAATATTCAGGTAATTTATCTAACGACCAAATAGATATCAACCATTCCTCATTAAACTTATTTACCTAGAAGATAGGTCAGGATTGATTGTTGTGAATGAATTTCCAGGTAAACTTGTTCAATAACTTTTGCTAATATTGGTAGAATTTCGTATTTAGGCACTTTTTATAATTTATTTCAATGTAAACATTTAATAATGCTTTTATCAATATTCTTAAAATTCCGTATTTATGCATTGTATAAATTAAAATTTTTTCATTATACCTTCACTCAATCGGTAAAGCTACTGTGTATGCGAAACGCGTCACAAGTTTACATTGAACAGTAGTTCAAATATAATGAAGACTTAAGCAAATTAAATTGTTTTATTTCATAGTGTTACGCGAGCTACTGCATTAATATGCTCACTTAGTGCCCCCAGTGAAATCCCCATATGAGACGACTATGGTTCCTCCGCCCAATTTTCGAGAAACATCGAGAATACCCACCGCACCCGGTGCATCCGCCAGAACGTCGAGAAATTTCGAGAATTACGGCGTGCGAGTATAAATAGGCCACCATCTTCGCTGCAGGCAATTAGTCAATCAGTCAGTGTTGATACCGAAGGAAAGTAATCGCGCCTCGATAAAGTGTTTATTAAGTGACTCTCATATAAATTATAATCAGTGTGTTTAGTGTATTAGATAAATTATTAAATAAGGACTGAATTACATATAAATCTGTAAATATAAATTAATTCTAAATATAAATTAGAATAAACGTTACAATAGTGTTAAAATATATTTTTCAATAGAAATTTTGAGTAACTACCTTTTTGCACCAAAGGATTAAATTGTTTAAAATATTGAGAAGAAGTGGAACCTTAATATTAATAAAAGATTTAGAATGATATAAAAAAATTGAACTTACCTTAGAGATGTTTATTATGGGAGTTCCAGCTTCTGCTTCTTGCTTAAAAAACTTTGTTTATAATTTCACGACTTTGTCCTGTTAAAACTTTATTTTTCACCTTACTAAACGGCATTTTGTTTGCCAAAATCACTTTTGAATAATATACAAACTAAAATATTTTCAACCTTTGTCTGAGACTATACGAATGATACAATTTACAAATGAGCTCTCTGCATTAACTATGTAGTGGGGCTGGCGAAGTATTTCCAAAAATATGGTGGCAACATTTGTCTCAAAAGCGAGTCATGTAGCAACAAATCCCTGTTACTGCTGATTGGTACATATCGATTTGTTTGCCGGAAGTAATTGCCGAGTTTTCAAACGATATGTCACATATCCGTGAAATTGGAGCATCATTGGGCATTTCAAAGATCACAATTCGAATAATATATACAGAAGACTGTTTCAAAAAAATCCATTACTTTTTTTTCCTCAAATATAATGAAAATATTGTTGGAAATGACGAAAATAAAATACTGCAGAAGTCTGAACTCTTAATATTTAGATTCAAAGGAGCCGCATTGATAATTTCTATATTCCGTTTAAATAACATGGAAACAAAATTGTCTTGTGCTTTGGAATTTTATAGCTTCTGTAGGGAGCAATACTTCGGAATCACTAAGATATATTCTTGTACGAAATTTTACGCACTACAAAAAAGGTCTCTTATAATTTTTTTATATTTCTACTTCTTTCAAAGTTATTCAAGGTTAAAGTTAACTTAGTAATAAATTTTGACATTTTTTCAATTTTTCGATGCTACAATCAAGTTTGGAAAAAATTTTATGGGATACTTTTTGTAGAGCGTTTTATTGGCTATAATTTATCTTTATACAAAAATTTTTATATCTCATGGGTCGTAAGTTATTCGCATTAAATTGAAAATTTTCTTAAATAATCATAATTTTATTGTTTATAATTAATTATATTAATTGAAAAATTATATTTTGAATCTGAAAATTGTTTTTTAATTATATTTTTATCAATTGTAATTGTTGAACTAAAAAAACTTTATTACAATTAGGAAATTTCTTCCTGTATTGACTTATATTATTCAATGCAGTTTAATGCGAATAACTTACGATCCATTAAAAATTGAAAAAAAATTAGACTGTCAAATTATAGCCAATAAAACGCTCTACAAAAAATTTCCCATGATATTTTTTCATCGACTTGTTTGTAGTTTCGAAAAATTGAAAAAAAAAAATTAACCTTGAATAACTTTGAAAGGAGTGGAAGTATAAAAAAATTATAAGATACCTTTTTTGTAGAGTGTCAAATTTCCTACAAGAACATATCTTATTCATTCCGAAGTATTGCTCCCCATGTGAGCTATAAAATTCCAAAGCACAAGACAATTTTGTTATTAATTGTTATGTTATTTAAATGGAAAAAAGAAATTATCAACGCGGCACCTCTTAACGTAAATATTAAGAGTCCAAACTTTCACAGTATTTTATTTTCGACATTTCCAACAATATATTCAGTATACATACCTATTTAACGAAAAAAAATAATCGATTTTTTTGAAATAGTCTAAACAGTGTCAGTGGTGATGATTATGAATCCTGGATTTATTCTTATGAACCCGAAAATAAACTTCAGTTGGCTGTTCCAAGATGAACCAAAACCGACGAAAGTTATCCGTTCTGGAAATGTTTCCAAAAAGATGGTGGCGACATTTGTCTCAAAAGCGGGTCATGCAGCAACAATTTCTCTGCAAGATCAAAGAACTGTTACTGCTGATTGGTACAAATCGATTTGTTTCTCGGAAGTAATTGCTGAGTTTCGAAAAACCAACCCCCCAACGATGAATGATCCTCCACCTAGACAATGCAAGTTTCCACACATCTCGAAAAAGAGTTGTTTTTAAATTAAGAAAAGATCGAATTTTTGGACCATCCTCGATACAGTCCCTGCCTAAGTCCTAACGACTCTTTTACTTTTCCTAAAATTAAGAATGAACTGCGTGGTCAAAGTTTCCTGTCCCCAGAAGATGCAATCAACGTCTTCAAAAACTCTATTTTAAATGTGCAAACAAGCGAGTGGTGGTTCAAAGGATGCAAAAATCCTTTTCTCATCGTGGAAAATACTTTGAAAAACAAAGTTATTCACTAGCTCTATATACAAAATATAAAGGACAACCCTCGTACCATAAAATATATTGTTTTACAGAGTTGATCTCGTGGTGATTCTACCCTTTCATTCAATTTTTCCTTTTCTTGCGTCTTCAGTTTTTTTGTATCTACTTTTATTCCAATTCAATAGCTTTCCTCCCATGTATCTTTATCCGAACAATGAACCTATAGTTTGGCAAACATAACTGAAGCTGTGAACAGAATGCGGTCGAAAACATTCGATATTGCCACGTTTAACTATGAAAAAGCTAAAGTGATAAGTTTGTAGTGATAATAATTAGAAAATGGACTTTTTATTATTAACAATATGTCAATAATGATCTTTAATGTGCTTGTTTCATTGGATTTTGTCTATTAACATTATTTTTTCAATTTCTGAATATTAAAAGATGGAATACTTTTCCAAATATGTTATGGGTTTCCTTCAAGCCGGCAACGTCGTGCGAAAATCATAATTACCACGCCCTTCGGACCAACTCAATTGGTGAATATTTATCGAACCCCCGTTGCTAAGTAACCACTTCCTATTGGCAAGCGCGTGCGTGTGTTCTTTCCTCTCACTTCGACAATTGACTGATATTGATTATCCAGTGGCGTTGTCAGTGTTAACCTTTGTATTTTCAGTTTTACTTGGTATCTTATTATTTCGTATTCAAATTGAATTCAAGTACGATTTTTAACATTATTTATTTTTAACAAATACCGTGTTTTAAAAAATACCTTACCTTTAAAGCAAAGCATAAATCAGTTTCTATATATAATTATTATTTAATAATAATTATTACTCTTAATACTTTTATAAAATAGGTTCCGTACGCCTTTGGTACGTTTATGACAGATATCGTCCATGTTTCCTCCCTCCTTACCGATGCCGCGTAGCTTCAGATAGACTTGCCAAACTATACTAGAAGAGTAGATAAAATCTGGTGTATTATACGTTCCACATCTCTATATTATTGCACTCATCTCTCATATCTGTTATATGCTATGTACAGCGTTGCCCGATTTTTAAATCAAAATTAAATGTCCCGCGCGGGACATGCTGAGTCCCGCTTTTCGGGGATAACTCGACACCAAAGACACCACTGCCACCACCTCACAGAAATAGCACCATCTCTTTCAACAGTTTTCAAAAAAAGATACCAGGAATATGTTTAAACTAACTAGGGTATTTCATATTAAGTATCCCAACATCATACTTCTTTCCTCAAACGCGTTTTTCCCAGATGAATTTAAAATGGTCGGATGCCAGAAATAAATGATAAATATTTAAAAACATCTGATTATATATGTCCCGCTTTCGACGAAATAATCCCGCTTTTTTCACTCAAAAAGTTCCAAAAGCTCGACTTGGCAAAAAAAAATCTGGCAACGGTGGTTATGTATGTAGGGCACTTTTAATATAAACAACTATTATTATAGATATTCATTACTATCTTTGCCATAATAAAAAACACATATATTTTCTAAAACTGCTCTCTACGAAACTCCTCATCTCAGTCTCCACGATTAACAACTACAATTTGTCAATCATGCAAAATTTTTAGGCATGATTTTTGATACCAAACTAAACTGGAAAGAACACATAAGAACTCTAGTACTCTCCTGTCAAAATGGCATAAATATTTTAAAAGTGCTTGCCAACAGAAGCTGGGGCTCAGACCAGAAGACATTACATCTTTTGTACAAAAACCTTATAATAACGAAAATAGATTACGGGTCCATTGCAAAAATTGCATATTAAAGAACCTGGACACCATTCACAACAATGCACTAAGAATTAAATCAGGTGCTTTCAGAACCTCACCAATTGAAAGCTTGCATGCTGAACTAGGCGAACCGTCACTATCACTTAGGAGACAGATGCAAACTTTAACATATTCTACTTCTATCCTAGGAAAAGTTGAACATCCTACCTACGAAAATGTACATACTAGTAAATATCCCAACCTATTTGAGAAACAAAAAAGATCAGACCCTCCTTTCTATGAGAGAGTACGGAAATACTCCTCAGACTTCCACATCGATCCTCCAACATTCAGCAATAGTGTCATATCACCACCATGGCTACTCAATCATCCTTTCATAGATAAATCCCTGATCATTCACAAAAAAAATGAAACTCCCTCTTGCATCATAAAACAAGATTTCCACACACTACTAAATCAGTACCAAGAATATTTCCAAATATATACAGATGCCTCCAAAACTCCAAATGGCGTCGGAGCTGCAGTTATTACCCCTGATACAAAATTAACTTTCAAACTTTCACCCCACAGCACTGTATACACGGGAGAATTGTACGCACTATTTCAAGCTGTAACTCATGCCAAAAGTTTAAACCTCTCCAAATTCCTAATAATAACAGATTCCCTCAGTTCACTTGAGTCCATCAAAAAAATTTATGAGAGTCATCCCATGTCTCTGTAAATAAAAGCAACACTAGATGAGCTACACAAAACTGACAAAGAGGTAAAATTTATGAGGATCCCATCGCACATCGGAATCCGGGGAAACGAAGAGGCAGACCAGCAAGCAAAAGAGGCCACCGAAAGTGAAAGTGCAACAACAGTGCAAGAAATGACGGTCAATGACCTAAAAATCCACGTCAAGGAAAAAGTGCTTAGTGCGTGGCAGAGTCAGTGGCGAGAATCCAAAGCGAAGTTACGCGAAATAAAAACCGAAGTGAAACCGTGGAAAATGATACCTACAAAACGCCCTCACCAAGTTTTACTAACAAGACTAAGGCCCGGTTTCCTAACGGTTTAAATCTATGCTACAGATAAAATCAGAGTTTAACCCATGCGAGTGTTTCCCAACTAGTTAACTACTGATTTGTCCTAGGCATAAGTTAACTGGCCCTTGGTGGCCAGTTATCCTATGGTATAAATTTATCCCAGCCAAGAAACTAACCTAAAAATTAATGTTGTGAGGAACGACGAAAACTTGTGAACTATGGAGGAATTGATAGAGGTTTTAGAGGATGTTGATGAAAACGACTTTAACATACAAGTTCCTAGAACAAGAGGGCCAACTAAAGTGAGAGTCAATCATTTTGAAGCATGGGATGAATCCGATTTTTTTGATAGGTTTCGTATGCACAAGCGAACTGCTAATATTGTGTTGGATTTGGTGAGAGACTCATTGGATACCAGATGTAATAGAAAACTGGTTTTGAAGCCAGAAATGAAGTTCTTGTGTACCTTAAGATTTTATGCCTCAGGTAGCTTATTGATTAATGTTGGCGAATTAAGTGGTCTTCATAAGTCAACTGTTTCTAAAATTGTAAAACAAGTATCAGAATCTATAGCCAGATTGAGTCCAAACTTTATAAAAATGGCAACGGACTAGGAATAAGTCGCTAAGGTAAAGAGCGATTTCTTTTTGAAGGCTAAATTTCCAAATTGTGTTCAACTCATGACTCGCATATTTTCAACTCCTCCAGAGTCAAAAAAGACTCTGATGCCAAATTGTTTGGGAATGGTGTATTAGTGGGAGATGCTGGGTACGCCTGTTCAAACTACCTTATCATTCCCTTGGAAAATGTTCATACTCCTGAGGAACGGTTGTTTCAAGAGTCACAAGTGAGAACCAGGAACCCAATAGAAAGGTGTTTTGGTGTCTGGAAGCGTCGGTTTCCAGTACTTGCACTTGGGTTGCGTTTAAAGATTGATCGTGTTGAGAGCATTATTGTCGCAACAGCAGTTCTTAACAATATTTGTACCCAAGAGAGTGAAGATCTTCCATCAATAACTCCTGAAGTAGAAGCAGCGATAGCAGCTTTAGGAATACCTCAAACACAACCTCAATTAAACTTCAGGACCACCCAAAGAAACACCCTCGAGAGAAACTCCATGGCCAGGAACAACCTTATAAACCACTATTTTAGAAGCTTGCTCTAGAGTCTCAACCAACAAGAAAACAAAGTATTGAAAATGTAAATATGAATCGTTTAGTCTAAACAATTAAAGTATTATAGTCTTGTTCCAATTTAATTTGTACTATTTTCCTTTAGAAGCTTCAGTTCCAATTCTGTTTTCTGTATTTCCAAGTCCAGTAGCCTTTGTTCTTTTATGCGTTTTTCTTTCATAAATTTTGCCTTCAAGAGATGTTCCTCTTCCAAAAATTGGATTTGCTTCTCATAGAGCTGTTTTTGCAGGTCTATGACTTCTTTTTTGGCATCACTAATGCCCTCAATTTTTTTCCCCGCCATTGAAGAATCCAGGGCAGATTTCTTATTTCTGCAAAAATGGACGAAAAAAGATGAAAGTATTTAAATTAACTATCCACTATAAAAATATTTGAGAACAAGGTTGGTGGCAGACATTTTTACCAAAAGAAGAAAATATAGATTAACACATAAATAAAATTGGGTAAATCGTGGGTATAGTGAATGCTTCCTGTAAACTCATGCTTTTAAAATAGCCTAACATGATACAAAGTTCTCATTTTCTCAATTAAATTAAACGGAACTTGTGACAGATCTACTTAATAAAACTCTTGCTGTAAGACAAAAAAAAAAAAATATATTTTTCATCAGGCAAAATATATCTTATTATTTTTATCTACATTTAAACAACCCCCGTATTTTATATTTTATTTTTGTAAACATTAATATTTTTGGTTTGTTTAACCTTAGCCTCTGTCGATGAGTGCATTGCACTTGAATGGCTTAAGGCAAAATATATTTATTTATTGGAAAGTTTGTCATATCATTTATAAATTAAAACATAAAAAACCGCAAAAGTTGACAATTACGAAGAATTGTTGTTAATTGTATTAATAATCTTACCTGGTGCCAATTAATAATGGTGAGGAGGTCTTTTTAGTCAAATCTCTCATCGTGAATGCAGTATGCCTGACAGGAGTCTCGGTTTTGGCAGTAGAGGGAACAGTAGTTGTAGGTTCTTCAGTTCGCCTTTTTTTGGACTGTCTAGAAGTTTGAACAGTCCCCCTGATGTGGTTTCACCATCTGGTACAATTCCATTGCTGGTGGATTGCGATACAATGAAACCCTGAAATTTTTGGGGGGATCTAGAATGCCCAGTAGAAGGAATATTCTCGACGACCTCTTCTTCTAACACCACAGGCATGTTATCAAAGTGCCATGATGTACTTAGGCTTACATCCTGGTTTTCCCTTCCAATTTGTACCTGGGTCAAGTCACTGTCAACGGCATCGGATTCAAATTTGGAAACTTGACCTGAAAGTACCAAATCCCCGACAATATCATTAATTTTAATGTCATTTAATGTTATCATCAAAGGCCCTCCACCAGTTCCCATAGCGTACCTTTTTGCATCTGCATATTTCCTTTTAGTCATTTTTTTTTGGTTTTCATATTTACTTTTAAGTATTTTCGACTCTCTATAATAAATCCCACTGGTGTTATTAAATTCCTGCTTAATGTGTTGCCAAGCAGCTTCTTTTTCTCGAGTAGACACCAAGTTCGTTTTCTTACATTCCACTACACTTTTGTGCTTATCTACTAGTTCCAACAACAACTTCACCTCTGTCTCTTTAAAGTTCTTGCTTTTACTTTTTTCACGACTGCTGTGTTCTTCATAACAATTTACAACACTAGGCCTAAAGCTTACACAAATATCTTAGGCTAATAAAAAGAGAAAATTAACAAATATCTTTGATAAATTATTCGATTACTGATCAGTGACAACATAGACAAACTGCGAACATAACCTCCAAAACAAACAAAATCGTTTGCCTTCAGCAAACATTTAGGACAATTTGTACTAACAGGGCTGCCAACGTCCTAGCCGGAGAGGATAAACTAAACGGATCACAAAAATTATATGGGAAACCGAAGGGTGGGTTAAACCTTTGAGTACAAACTATCCTAGGTTAGTTTATCCTAAGGATAAATAGATAGATGGGAAACCGGGCCTAAGAATAGGTCACACCAGATTAACCCATCAGCACCTGTTCGAGAAAACGGAACCACTTAAATGTGATCTGTGCAGATGTGACATAACAGTGAAACATTTTCTAATTGTCTGCCCTAAGTATAAACTACAGAGACAAAACAATAATCTACCCCAGAACTATGGAGGGTAGAAGGAAGGAGCACCATCTGAATGTATTAAAAAGTGTCCATCGAAAGGAAGCAAATTAAGGTGGCGCCATAGTAGCAAGTGGAAAGATTTTAAAAACAGCGCCATGAATTATTAGAGTAAGATACAAAATTAAAAATGGAAATACTACGTAAATAATTGAGATTTTAAATACTGCATATTTCTCAACTACACAAGTCACGAAAAATACTAAATTTTTCAACCCAGCACACTTCACTCGGTTTATAAACCTAAATTCACATCATTTCCATTAGCTACACGAGCGCCATTTCGGTGAATTTTCCGTTTATAATTTGCTGTTTACAGGTGGACACTTTTTCAACTTGTCACCCATACAAGATGGTGCTCCTTCCTTCTACCCTCCATACCCAGAACCTTAAAATTTTGTTAGGAAATGATTGTAAAGTAAACTCTCTAGTTAAGTACCTGAACGAAATTCATAAACTGTAAGCGTACCGAGTCGCTAATAACCCACATGATTGATGCGACTAACTTAAAATTAAAAAAAATAAAAACACATATTTCAAATCCTGAAAGAATTTATTAACGATATTCATAATTATTTTTTATCGAACAAAAATATATACGACTCTTATTTATTATTTGTAGACTACGCCTCTGTACACAACAATTTCAGCTGAAACATTTTGCAGCCGACTCTCCCTCTTTATTTATCTTTCACTAGACTCGATGTATCTATCTCACGTTACACTTTTATGTTTTGTACGATTATGTCATCAATTAAATACCTTCTATTAGTAGTGTCAGTGTGTATGAAAGTGGGAATACCGTGTGAACGATTTGGGCGTGTTTATTAACTTGTTGTGTGTTATTATTAAATACTTTTCGTTGCAAGATAAAAAGTGAATAAAACGTTATGGATACCGATGAAGAGAGTTTGTCTATGGAGCCTCTGTGAGTAAATTTTTCATACACTATAAGTAGTTTTAGGTTAGGTTGCCGTCAAACCAAAATAAATAAAAGTTTCTCACTTTATTTACAAAGTGATCAATATTCAATTTTACTATTAATCAATGGGATGTTAACTAAACAATATTATAGAAATACTAAAAAATTTCAACTTATTATACAGAAATACGTTTAAAAAGTACAAAGTGCTAAACATTGTATCCATTACTTTACTCAAGTTATCTATTTTAAATTAATTATTTCCATCTTAATTGTTTTCTTAGAAGTTCATTATTGTTTTCGATAATTATGATAATTTTAATATCTTGTCCACTACCTATATGTAAAAAGAATACTTTTTAATTTGTTTCATTTGGTTGCCAGGCAACGGGAGTATCCTGAAAAACATAGACGTATTCGATTTTTTATTTATTGAGGGTATTACTTGAGTACTTTAAGAGATTGTCGTATTTAAGAGTAACAAATAACATTAACGACCTTCTAATTATAAAGTAAGATATTAATTAAAAAATAAGCTGAATCTAATTGGCTAAAATTCAAAGAGTTGTACAAAGATGATTAAAAAATCGAAGAATCCAGTCATGGGACTGCCGACATAAGTGAAAACAGCAATTTATATAAATTTTATCGTAAATGGAATTTTTTACAAAAAAAAGTACACATATATACACAGTATACATATAGCTCATGGAAAGCGTGACGATGATTTATGCAACACTATATATACGCTTCATTGTTAATTGTGTTTGTAAGGAGGGAAAAACTTGACTTGAGGAGAATGAGTGATTTGTAAAGATTGATTTAACTTTTAATTACTTACTATTATATTGTTTATAATATAGATAATAAAACAAATCTAAATGTTGAAAATCACTATTTACAAGACACTGGACGTGATGCCTGGATTTAATTGAACAGTCAATAAGGACATGGTCCAAGTAGGTTGAACAACCGAGATGACGTACCTGTAATTAGATAGAAAAACACTCTGAGTATTCAATTTGCCATAAATAATGATTATTTAACTAACGATCAGTATAGTTAAAAGTATAGTGTTTGAATTGTGATTATGCATATCAGTACTAAAGTAAAGTTAAAACTTTACTTGATCAAAAATAAATGCCTAGTTGTAAATATTTAGGGTTATTAGGAAAGGTGCAAGGGGCGCAAACTCTCCCCAATGCATGTAAGAAATATGTGGCACAAACTCTCCACAAACAATATTATAACTACTGTAAATGACGCAAACTCTCCACAGTACAGCAAAATAAGGTTACACTGCAAGTGGCTCAAACTCTCCACAAAACAGAGGGTGGAAGGAGATATGGGTGACGTGAGAAGTCACCCAGTATCAGGAATGGACAAACCGCAAGTGGCGCAAACTCTCCACAATACAGTATAGGTATGTGAGTTAAACTGCAAGTGGCACAAACTCTCCACGTTACAGCAAAATAAGGTTACACTTCAAGTGGCTTTTTTCTATCCCCTTTCGTGGCCTCGAAGACTACTTTATCGCCGACGTGACATTATGATACTTTATTTATCTGTTTCAGACAATTGGTTATTTTGTCGGGATTGCATTTCTGAAATATTAGGGTATACCCGTAATTTAATTTATTTTACTTGAAACGAAAACTATTTTAAGAATAACAGGGTGAGAAGAAAAATTGTCTTACATGTTGCATAACCAAAAGTATTGTGTGTTGCATAAAAGCGTGACGGTGTCGAAAAATCCATGTTTTTTCGTCACCCAAAAAAAGTGCTCAACATTTTTACAAAAACTGATATAGAATCAATGTATAAGTATGTAAAACGCTTATTATCGTGAGCATACAGGGGAAAAGTGTGAAGAGAAAATAATAACCATTCTGTACTTGTGTACTTTAGTTATTATAGAGGTTATTATTTGACTGTGTTATCCTATTTTGGTATTTTGGAACCGAAGACTCGACAGAAAGTTGAATAAACTTTTCATTGGTAGCGTTTATCCCAACAAATTTGATCAGGTATCGATTTTTCGAGTAATCCATCGTTTCTTAATTCTGCTAATCGTGACATAACAACAACCTAATTTTATTTTATATAGGGAGCGGCATTAGTAAGAGGAAGTCCACTTACTCACGTGTCGTGAGAGATATGGAAAAACTTTATTTAGATAAAAGTTAAGCGATTTATAGGACCATATTTTGGAAATATTTTCAAATATACAGGGCTACCCATATTGGCAGGATGAACCTAACTTATCTTTTTTTAAATGGAACACCCTGTATATTTCCACATTTTTTTATTCCCCTCGATTTTCTTGTTTCAGCGATATGAGGTATTGCAATGTTATACGAGGTAATTTAAAAGATATAAGCACTTTTTAATTTAATTTGCTAGTAACATCATTGTATAGATTTGATATGAAGAAATCTATTTACGTTTATACGATTTTTGATATACTTTACTATAGTCCAGAATTATTAACATAGCGCGACATTCGTTTTTTATATACAGGATAGGTCATAAATCGGAATGATCATTTATTGGGTTTTCTTAAATGGAACACTCTGCATTTTAATATCGTAATGAAATATTATTGTATGGCAGTTTATTATTTCTTAAGCATTCCCTATATCTAATTGCCTTAGTTTGTGAGTTATTGATGATACTTTCAGCCAAACATTATTTGAAACAAATATTAGGTGAAATTTTATTAGTTTGACGGTGGAAATATTTAACCAAAAAGAAAATTACAAAATAATCTAGTCTGATCCATAATTGATTAAATTTAGGTGAATTACCAAAATACATGAGTACTTATAATATTGTTGGTGTATAAAACATTACTTACTAAAATCACACAATATTCTAGTTGGCTATCACTTTGACAATAAACTGGTTTAAAAATTCGACATTAGATTGCTTTGATTAGTTCATATTTACTATTATCATCATGAATTTTTCTTAGGAAGAGCTGACTGATATGGTTTTTGTGCTGAGAGAATGTAACAAACATGTGTTACTGGCAAGAAGAATTTATCATCAGCAATTCCCTGATAGGCGACAACCAAGAACAAGCATTTAAAAGTTTATTAGAACGATTTCAACGGACCAGACACGTAGATTACGAGAGATCTGAACGAACAAAAGCTGTTGTAAATGAAGAAAATGAATTAAATGTAATTCTTAGTGTCACTGATGGCTCTAAAACAGACTCTGGAGTAGGAGCCGGAATATATGGGGTACAAGAGAAGATCACGATCTCTCTAAGCCTTGGGAAACATGCCACTGTCTTTCAGGCAGAGGTAATGGCGGTGGAATGCTGTGCAGAAGAGTTGATGAGACGGGAGGTAGATAGCCAAAGAATCGTCATCTACTCCGATAGCCAAGCAGCACTAAAAGCGCTAAGCTCATATCGGACAACGTCAAATCTGGTGTGGGAGTGTCGCAAGGCCCTCAACAGACTAGGTAGTCATAATAGAGTGACCCTAGCCTGGGTGCCAGGCCATCAAGGAATAAAAGGCAATGAAAAGGCCGATGAATTAGCCAAGCAGGGAGCGACTGAGGTCATGATAGGGCCAGAACTTTCCTGCAGAATTGCTAAATGCCTCACCAAGGAGAGCATCCACCAATGGATAAACAACCAGGCGTTGCGCTGGTGGCATGAAACTCCGGGGTAAAGGCACGCTAAGCTATTCCTTAAAAGCCCTTCGGTCAGACTGTCACGCGACCTACTATGTCAAAGTCGAGAAATGACGAGGATGATGGTGGGAATGCTGACAGGGCATTGTAGGCTAAGGAAGCATATGCACTTAATTGGCTTAGCAGATGACAGCCTATGTAGGTTATGCCAGGAAGAAGACGAAACCGCGGAGCACTTACTCTGTGAGTGCGAAGGCCTAGCAAGGGTGCGGTTTCACCTATTCGGAGAAGAAAAACCGAGTGCAGAGAGCTACGCAAAGGAGGCGGTATCCAGGCTAATAGGTCTAATAAAAAGAATAAAGCTAGATATCGAGCTCTAAATATGGGGGAGGACCACAATAGATCTGCAAAGGTCGCAGTGGGATAGAACAAAGAGCCACTCCAATTCTAATCTAATCTAATCTAATCTAGTGTCACTGAGAATCCACATATTAGTACGAGGGAAATTTCAAATGCTTTTGAAATTAGTGGTCGCAGTGTAGGGAGAATTTAAAAAAAGAATAATATGGTGCATCCATATCATGCACAATTGCATCAAGAGCTTAAAGAGGATGATTATAATGAAAGAGTAGAATTTTGTCGGTGGGCGCAGGAACAAATTCAGAATGATGCATCTTTTTTGAGAATGATGCATCTTTTTTGAATATGTTTTATTTGGAGATGAAGCTACTTTCCATAAGAATGGTACTGTAAACAGGCATAATTTTCACTACTCCTCAACTTCTAATCCACACCACATTCTCACACACACTCAGATAAGATGGTCATTGAATGTTTGGGGTGGAATTATTGGAAATTATGTTATCGGACCTTACTTTTTCGATTATCACTTAAACGAAGGAATTATTGGAAATAGTACCGTTAAACATACATCAGAGAATGTGGATATTACATGATGGCGCTCCAGT
The DNA here is from genome assembly GCA_947563755.1 of Lochmaea crataegi. Lineage (NCBI taxonomy): Eukaryota > Metazoa > Arthropoda > Insecta > Coleoptera > Chrysomelidae > Lochmaea > Lochmaea crataegi. The sequence goes on along the minus strand of OX387425.1, from coordinate 29,180,771 downwards.
ACACCACAATTTTTTAGTGAATGAGCATCTAAATTATAATTTTTCTGGAAGATGGATTGGAAGGGGAGGACCTATAAGGTGGCCACCACGATCTCCAGAGTTAAACAAGCTAGACTTTTTTTTCTGGGGCTATATAAAAGATAAGGTGTATAAAACACCTCCTACAACTAAAGAAGATATGAAGGAAAGAATTAGAAATGAATTTATTAACTTAAGCAGAAATGTGTTAACAAATGTGAGTCGCTCCTCTGAAGATCGCTTGCAATTATGTATCGACGTCGATGGAGGTCATTTTGAACATCTATTGTAGATTCAACGATTTTCTTGTTATTTTCGTTAGGTAACTATATTAAACGTTACATCCGTTTTTTGTTTATTTAATAATGGATATCAAGTTTGAGAATATTAGTAACTTTTGATTTTGTAGCATGATGCTTATGTTTGTGGTACAATAACCATAACCTATTATTTTCATAGCCAACTAGAATATTGTGTGATTTTAGTAGTGTTTTATACACCAACAATCTTAAGTACTCATGTATTTTGGCAATTCACCTAATATTAATCAATTATGGATCAGACTAGATTATTTTGTAATTTTTTTTTGGAAAATCATTTTCGGTTAAATATTTCCACCGTCAAACTAATAAAATCTCACCTAATATTTGTTTCAAATAATGTTTGGCTGAAAGTATCATCAATAACTCACAAATTAAGGCAATTAGCTATAGGGAATGCTTAAGAAATAATAAAGTGCCATACAATGCCATTTCATTACGATACTAAAATACAGGGTGTTCCATTTAAGAAAACTCAGTAAATGATCATTTCGATTTATGACCTATCCTGTATATAAAAAACGAATATCGCGCTATGGTAATAATTTTGGACAATAGTAAACTATATCAAAAATCGTTTGAACGTAAATAAATTTCTTGATATCAAATCTATACAATGGTACAAGGTGTTGATTTTACCAGGAAAGTAATTAAAAAAGTGCTTATATCTTTTAAATTACCTCGTATAACATTGCAATACCTCATATCGCAGAAATAAGAAAATCGAGGGGAATAAAAAAATGTGGAAGTATACAGGGTGTTCCATTTAAAAAAAAAGATAAGTCAGGTTCATCCTGCCAATATGGGTGGCCCTGTATATTTGAAAATATTTCCAAAATATGGTCCTATAAATCGCTTAACTTTTATCTAAATAAAGTTTTTTCGTATCTCTCACAAGTGAGCAAGTGGACTTCCTCGTACTAATGCCGCACCCTGTATTATATGAATTCAATAATTATTTATTCATCTTCGATATCAATTTAGTTTAATAGTGCCTAGAGGTGTACATTCATTTTCTAGATACAAATATCTAAAATATCTTCAAACAAAAATATGTTATGTCATTTTATATGTTTATTAACATGATATTTGTCATAAATGATAGTTAATGCCACCAGGGGGAGCATTGCTCAACTTGATTAACTAATTTTGTTATAAAATATTTCATAATTTGTAAAAACCATGATTTCTCAAAGTCTTATTACAAATCAAATGGCTATACAATATACACGATATAGAAATCTTAGTCACTCTATAAAGATAGTGGAATAATTCAGAAATATAAAAATGTACAGAATGTTCTAAATTCAATAATTTTGTACGGTATCTCGAAAATTAAAGGAGAAAAATATCATGAAATTTCCTGGTTAAACAAGCCATGGTCCAACTAGACCCTCAGCAAAGTGTTTCATTTTCGAGATATAGGGCGATTCTCCAAAACTGAACTAAACTGCTATCTCCAATATCTTCTTCATCTTACTAGATTTGAATAAAGTGCAAAAAAACTTTTGATAGAATAACGCGAGGAGCGTTCAATGCCGTAGGAAATTTATTTTTTGGGTGTTCAGATTAGTGGATAAGACATAAACTAAAAGGTATTTTTAAATGGGTTGTGTTTCCTTTTTAAATCCTCTTCTACCTGATATAACATGTTATATGTCTATTTCTTTTAATTTCTACTACAGGGCGACATACAATTTTTTGTAAGTCATAGGCCAGTGGCCAGGGGTTCGTAAACTTTTATTGTACTATATTCTTTGAACACCCTGTATTTCAAGCTAAAGAGGTAGGTAGGTTTGTTGAGTTTGCTACAACACTTCATTTATCGGGCCTTTCATTCTACCGGATTACTTAAACGGACCTACAGACTGTTTGAAACCCTTACCGGGTGGGCAACAAAAACTCCAGAATTTTAAAACGATTTACGTTATAATTCAAATCTTTATTCTTTTATTTGCCTTCCCAACCCTGTACAACGCCGGTATACAATAGAAATCCGATCTTCGGGTCGATTGTAATGTCCAGAATGTAATGCTGACTAGATTGGTCAAACAATTCGAAATTTTGATATTAGACACAATGAACACTTACGAGCATTCAGATCAAGACGACCTGCCCATTACGCAAAACATCTACTTGACACGAAAAATTCTTTAACGCCTAACACAGAACTAGAAGTACTACATATTTGTGATAAGAAACAAGAACTAGATTTCCTTGAAGAATTAGAAATGAGAAGACACTCAAGAGACCTACAATATGAAGTTGTCAATGAACAGATAAATCTAGGGAGCTCTCCACTATTAAATTGTCTTCTTAACTAACAATTGTAAAGATCAGCAGATGTAGTGTAACGGTAAGCGTTTGCAACCTTACAGAGCGCCAATTTGTAACGGTAAGGGGCGCTAGCTTGAAGGGCTCCGGCTAGAGACTCCTCTCAAGGGTGATTCGACCCCAAGTTTATGTCGCACAAGTATAACAGGAATGTTGTAACAGTTGAGGGCGCCACTACCTTTTTGACGTCGATAAAAAATACTAATTTAAAAAACTAAGGCGGAAAAGGTAGAAACGCCTTGTAGAATCTAATTGAACGTTAATAATAAAAAAGGTGACTTAAAATTACCCCTGGCGATATCTCCCTTAACTTTTATCGTTGAGGATTTAGAAAAGAATAAAAAATTAGATTTAAAACGAATTTATATTTTATTCTGCCACGGGAAACGAAAAAATTAGAGAAGAATTTGTACTTAGGTACTTAGCTTATGAATATGAAGTGATTTCCTGAAGAAGGTAGGTAGGTCTTGCCTCTACGAAGTCTTGAGAATATCTCGAAGAAGATAGGAAGATAGGCTTGATTTGTACTGCTGTATCCTGGTCTAGGGCGGTATCCTGGGGTTATATCCTTGCCTAGGGCTTATATTCTTGCCTATATCCTAGGGTAGGGGTTATATCCTAGAGTTGGGGTTATATCCTAGAGTTGTATCCTTGCCCAGGGGCCTTGCTTACCTAGAAGTACAGGTGGATCAGGGATATGTAGAAACTTGAATGTAATGACACATTATGTTGGTCAGCTTTTCAGGTTAAAAAAAGGAAGGCAGTTATTTGAAAGTAAAAAATTGATTCAATTTACTGAAAGCCTTCAAACATTACATCAGACAGTACTTTAGAAGAAGTTTATTAATTATAATTTATGATTTTGAACTTACCACGGCAAAATTAATTAGATACGAAAGGAATAAAACGATAAAAAAATGAGCTCTTTCCTCGGAGAGAGTCGGTAACGGAAAGGGGTGTCCCTCGTGGCGTTGGAAAAAATGGAAGCGTCCGTTGGCAGACGTCAATTGTCTTATGATCGGGGTTGAAATTTGAGATCACAGAACTATAATTGGAAGTGGCTAGTGAGACGACGAGCGGTAATTAAAATGATTTATTCTATAAAATCGAAACAGGTCGATAGACATGTTAAAATAGTTTTCCTTGGTTTCCTATATCATTGCACAGTTATACTGATCTTAAATGGAAAAAGATATTCAGAATATTCCCATAGGGCTAATAATACTACCTAAGCTTTAATATTTGTAATATCATATCTTTTTCTTTTTTATATTCATATATTATATTAAGTCAATCACAAGATAGGTCACTCATTATTTGGTCTAGCCAAAATATTAAACATCAGTTAGGCATCACATCAAATGTAACTTCGGTCATTCTGACGATGATATGCATATATCGAATTGATTATCAATAATTTCTTAGAATTTTCATTAATTTTTTCGTTAAATAGTGGAATTAATTAGATTTCATTTAAAATAGTAATAGGAATTAAAGAAATATGCGGTATAAATTCGAGGAAAGGTCGATATAGACATGTTATAATCTCATCGCGGAAAGCTGTACTCTTGACAATGTAGGTCAAAGTTTTGAAATTCTTGTTACGCCATCGTTTATAACAAGTGTGAAAATGTGAATTATTAATTCGCTAGAAAGTAGGTGAAAATTAATGGGGAAAAACTCCGTAATACGAGGGTTGTCTTTTATATTTTGCATATAGAGCTGGAAAATTCTCCACGAAGTGAAATGCATTTTTGCATCGATGGGAACCAATTCTGGAAGCAGTTATTCCACTCGCTTGTTGGTGCATTCAAAATACAGTTTTTAAAGGCGTTGACTGCATCTTCTGGGGACTGGAAACTTTAACCACTCAGTTCATTAGGACTCAGGTCGGGACTGTATGGAGGATGGTCCAACAATTTGATGTTTTCTTGTTTTAAAAACTCAATTGTTTTTCGAGCTCTATGGGAACTTGGTGGAGGATCATTCGTCGTTGGGGGTTGGTTTTTCAAAACTCATCTATTACTTCCGGCAAACTAATCGATATGTACCAATCAGCAGTAACAGTTCTATCTTGCAGAGGGGTTACTACATGACTCACTTTTGAGACAAATGTCGCCACCATCTTATTGGAAATACTTCAAGAACGGATAACTTTCGTCAGTTTTGGATCATCTTGGAACACCTCAACAGCTGAATGACGTTTATTTTCGGGTTCATAAGAGTAAATCCATGATTCATCACCACTGATAATACTGTATATATTTTTTGAGTTTCCTGCGTTAAATCCGTTTAGAGTTTTTTTGACACCAATTGTCTGTAATTGCTTTCAGTTCTTCCGTCAACAGTATCCAACGAAAAGCTAATTTTTTTACAAATATCTCTTCATGTGAAATTCTTTGAATTGTGGTTTTTGAAATGCCCAATGATGTTCCAGTTTCACGATATGTGACATGTCGATATTCTTGGATCAGCTTACGTACAGCATCGACATTTTCCTGGGTGACTGCCGTTGTTAGTGGACCAGTTCTTGGAAAGTCACTAAGATTAATCCGTCCTCGTTTAAATTCTCAATACCAACGAAAAATTGTCGACTGCTTTATTTCCGAAAACAGAAACCAACTCGGCAAGGCATTCTTGTTGAGACAACTGTCTTCGAAAATTGTAATAAATTATTGCGCGAAAAATGTATTCTGTTTTTCGACTGAAAAATTCAGTTTGGGAACAACTTTAAACGAAGCGGTCTCTTAAGTTAACTAAACATGACAGTTAACTTTGACATTTGATATTTGTTGACTGGCGCCAACTATGTTGTTAAATGCAACACTTGAAAGACAACCCTCGCATTTTTTTTATTTATTATCAGACTTCAACCAGCTTACCTTCTTCATTTTTTAAATTCAGAATATTTTTAACTGAAAATTGTCCACGTTAAATTCCCATATTTTGGTACAGTTTAAAATCATCCAAAGCAATATAAAATCGATGCTGTTAATCAACATTTTTAATATTCAACCGAATATTTGGTCGAATATGCCAGTAAAATTTTCATTAGTTGCTGTTCTATTATCACATATTTGAAATAGCCCCAGGTATGCATTAATAAACGTAACCTATAAATTTCCAATTAATGTGCCTTCTGCTTGTAGGTTGACTGGTATATTTGTGGAATGCTTTTAATTAAAATAGTATATCGAAAAATGCAACCGTCTGTATGTTTTTTCACTATAAATCAAACATATTAAAAGCTGTAAAGTTATTGTCAAAACATCTGCGTAATATTGTTATACCTAATATTAAAAATTAAAGTCCAATTAAGCAGTATTTTATTGTATGCTTTTCACCACATTACCACTCTACACACATTAAAAGTTCTTTGTTGATTCAGTTTAATTGAAATTTGGAATGAACAAACAAAAAAAAATTCTACGAGAATGAACACAAGCAAAAAAACAGTTGTAGCAATTTATGCCTATTCCTATCTTTTTTATACATTGTTTTTAGTTGGTGCTTATTGATGTTTGAAACACTCTTTGTTTGAAACATTACAAACGATATTTTTAAGTATAACTCGCCCAGTGTAAGTTGGCCCTTGATATATGCGCGAACAAAAAGTAACAGGCACTGCTTGAATAAAGATAGATATATTGAACGGACTACTCTCGTACGACCCTCCCACATTGCTGGGGATGAATAAAAAAACAAATTGTTCAGAAAAGGTTGGGCTTGAAAACGACGTACAAATAAACATAATTCAGTTATCCAATTTTTCCACTGGATGTTCTGAAGTTAGCGTAAAATGCAATTTTTTGTGCTACCCTGTATATCACCATATCCATTCGAACTTTTTGTGAAATCGATAGGGGGTAATGATAAAAATGAAAGGATCAACAACTTGGTAAAAAATGATTGAAATTCATGCAAAACTTAACAAAAATTTTAAATTGAATTTTTAACATAATTTATTTTGCCTTTCCGGTTAATTTTGCGGTGCAGTGTGTATGGAAAATTGTTAAAATACTTAAATGGAACAACAAATAAGTATCAAATTGTTATAGAGTCGTTTTTTTTTAATTTAATTATTCATAGTACACTCCATTCAGTCTTCTGGTGGATCCCTAACAAATTAATGTCTTTTCTTGGTTATATTGTAGCGTATTTTTTTTCACTTTCCTAGTTTCCCCATTTCATTAAAAGTGAATTCACCGTTGTGTTTCTTATCGATCTCCCAATTTTCTGCTCCAAATGTCTTTATACTTTTCATCACAGTGTTCTAGATATTATTTGTTTTTGTTCCTGCCTATCGATATATTGGGGTTGAGTTTTTTTAATATAGTTATTGGCTTCTCCTTCAGTACTACAATTTATAAAAATATCAAAAGTATTTTCAGATATCTAGCGGTAGAATGAAAATACTGTCTGGACGACTGACTTAATATTTAATTTGCATTCCAAAAATTGTTTTGTCGATATTTTTCCACTAGCTCCCTTTTCGTAATTATTAGTTTATACATTTTTTAAACATAATGATGGAGGGTTTAAACATTATTTAATAATCATTTCATTAGCACTTTCTGAAGATTTCAGGGAGCTAATTTAACCTTTCTCTATTACGTAAGGTCGTTATTCCGAATCCCTTGATCTCTTTGATGTAGCAGATTGTGTGCTGCCTGGCGAATGTACATATAACGATACGTGTTGTGGTATGATTGAAACTTCATGCACCAATTGTATTTATTAGTGATGAGCAAAACAAGTCCAAAACTGAGCCTTCTAAGCATTGATTGATTGATTGATTGGTTTGGCACCACCAGTCAGAGGCTTAGAGACCTCGGAACCTCAGCCTTTAGGCTTTTTGTGCTCTTGGTTATACCGTTTATGTGAAGAAACCAGTAGCTCTTATCAGGCTCAACAGTCTTTTCACTAGGTCCTTCTTGGATACTCTAGTCCTAGGTGTCTATATCTCCAATGCTACACATTCGAAGAGGCCCCGAGAATTTTTGACCAAGAGTTTGCTGTGTTCCTGTTTGGGCACGTGTCTCCAGTACGTCTGATGTTTAGTTTGAATCCACCGAGATGTACAACCACGTGCAGCAGATTTTGAGATTCCAAATACTGGTTCAGGTCCAGTGAATGAAGTTTCAGACCCTAGCTTTGCTAGGGTGTCTGCCTTTTCATTGCCTACAATACCCTTGTGCCCCGGGACCCACTTAGGAGTTAGAGGGAGTTACTCTATTGTGGTTTACCATGGTTAAAAGTTTTTAAAGGCAGTCCCAGACTAGTCTGGATCTGATCTGGGGACATGATAAAGATTTCAGTGCTGCCTGACTATCTGAGAGTATGAGGATCTTTTGGCTTCTCTACCCCCTTTCTCTGTTCTCTATTTGTATTTAATAATGAAACGCCCTGTAAAATTTGTTTTGTCGATATTTTTCCACTTGTTCCCTTTTCGTAATAATTAGTTTATAAATTTTTTAAACATTATGATGGAGGGTTTAAACATTCTTTAATAAGCATTTCATTAGCAGTATCTGAGGATTTCAGGGAGCTAATTTAACCTTTCTCTATTACGTAAGGTCGTTATTCCGAGTCCCTTGATCTCTCTGATGTAGCAGATTGTGTGTTTAATCCGGTTGTTAATGTTAATGCTGATATGGAAATACGTGGAAATCTTGGAAAACGGAAAAAAACCACATTATAAAAGCTCACCTCGAGGCTCGGTATCTACAGTTTTAAAATTGCTGGAATTTACAACCATCCTTTTCAGATGTTTCACCTTTTATGAGCCAGATAAAGGTCTCTCTTTTTTTTTCAAGTTTATAGAAAGTTGATTACGGAAAAAAGTTTTCCACCACAATTTAAGATTAATTTAAGGGTCTTCTAAGCAGGCAATCTACCAAACATTTTTTGCTGTGGTTTTTTAAGAAAAACTGAAACTCAAAAGAATCAGAAGAATGCGAACAGTTAGAAATGAGGTGGAGTAAAAAGCCGCCCCTTCTATCAGAGTTTGCAGGAGAGTTTAAAAAGAAATACAGATCATTTGGAAAAGGTGCAAGGTCCTTAAAATATTGATTAAGAACCTAGAGTAGGATTCTGTGAATCACTTCTTCGGCAAATAAGAAGGGATAGGGATTTTAGTTAATATATTCTTTACCGATGAAGAAACATTTTTAATGTGCACAATCAGCATATATTTGGTCTAACGAAAACCCACACGCCGTGAAAGTTACACATTATCAGCATGGGCTGGAATAATTGTATGAAGGAACCAACTCCCATAGTCATTCCAGAATCACAGGTGTTATCACAAACTCGCTTCTTGAAATGAGAAGTGATAACATTCTGGCCACAATTAACGACAACCAACCTTACCATGCTTTTTTTCTCCCGAATAGTATAATGTATATTGGTCCTTATCTATTTTCCCTTCACCGGCCCCTCTTGTTTCTTGTAGTGCAAGTATTTCTATTTTGTATTCATTCATTTCTCTGGCTATCTCATCCATTTTCCCTGGCTGCAGTCTTTACGTTCCAAGTGCCAATTCTCATCTGCTTTTTCTTTTCCTTTTTGTTTTTATTTTTTTTCTTGATTTTATTAATTTCTTTACATGCCGTTGTGCCTACCGTCTTATTCTTTGTCCGTTTCATCGCGTTGATCGTCTTATTTTTCCCCTCATTTGGATCTCCTAAGGCTAGTTTTTTCCTTCGTTTCTTGATAGTTTCTTTAATTGTTGCTAGCTATTGCCATTTTCCGGGGAGCGATCGCTGTATGTTCGTTTATTATCTTCTTGATGTTGTTGTTCGATAGTCTCCAGACTGTTCCTATTATACGCAATTCCGTCTATCATCAATTTATTGTATTGCAGGTGGGTTCTATGACCCTGCTCCCTAGCTTGCTTCATGCGTGGAATTAGCCATTTCCTATCTTCCTGCACTTCTTTGGTATAGTCACCGACCATGATATTGACCACCACCATGATATTGACCTTCATATACTATTTATCGACTTCAAACAGGCGTTCGACAGCATAAGCAGAGGGCAATTAGTACGCGAAATGAAGAAAATGAAAATACCTTCAAAACTAATTCAACTGTGTTTAATGACCATGGAGAATTCACGGGCAAGAGTGTTAACACCCAGCAATGTTACAGATAAAATAAATATACAAAAAGGAGTTAGACAAGGTAACGCTCTTTCAACAACTCTATCCAATATTGCTCTGGAAGGCGCAGTCAATGTCTTAGGAACCCAGAAGACTATAGCACAAAGCTTGGTTCAACTCATAGCCTACGCGGATGATATAGCCCTATTCGCAAGAACTAAAAAAGCCCTAGAAGAAATAATGTTACGGTTTTAAATTAACTTACCTTTTTTATTTAAAGAAGTAAGTAAAAAGGATATTGGTTTCAATTGAATAGAATGAAAGTCGTCAGGTTTGTTATTAAATATTTTATTCACTGGAAATAATGTCAGGCTATTAGGTAGTCAGCTCTATTAATTTTTAAAAGTACTCTTGGTATTCACATTCCTTTGTTTGATCCAATTTCTGAAAAATAAAACGTTATTATTATCACGAATTATAACAGGAAAAAAAAGACCATGATAATAAATGTGGCCTTGGAATAGTTTCATCTTCTGCCAGCAAATGTATGACAAGGTGACAGACGATCTTGACCTCTTCAGTATTACCATTTGCAAATATTAAATTGGCACTAGATTTACCCTGCAAAACGCGGTATTTTTGGTCACAAACAAAAAAAAATGACCTTTGGACTACGTTCTTTTTCTAAGCCAAGAAAGCTTGCTGAAAGACGCATTTTGCGGATTTAGTACCAAATTGTTGAATTTTATGAAAATCTAATCTAATTGTGGAACCATTAACAATTAGCACCTTGGTGGATATTGGATTTAACTAAAACCAAAACATTTGGCATTCAAAATTTACTTCGGTCGAAGCCACTTTTAGGCCCCTACCATCTGTGGTAAGTTCTAGTTGAGCCCTACTATTAAGTTGATACTAACGTGGTTTTATTGTTTTAGGCCTTCTATTCTATTTTCTTTTTCTTCATTTTGTTGTTTTACGTCTTACGTAAACTTTATTGTCTAGAGTATAAGTTGATTTGATACTTACGTTGGAAGCTTAGGAGTATTTCTCATATAATTATGGTATGACTGGTGTTTTGTGGTGATGATCCTCCTGCTCTTAACATAACTGGACCTGTTCTTTTGGGGAGGCCAGAAAACCACCACCCTTTGACCGTCTTCTGGAATAAAACAGATAAGAGTAGAATATAGTTAACCTTATAACCTACTGTGATTTAAATCTTATATCTTTCAATACTATAAATAATAGCGTACTTACCTTTTACGAATTAGGGCATGCAGTATTTAGATATTGGTTTAAACTCTCTGTAAATAAATACGTATTTATAACTCTCATTATACCATTTTAATGGTTTGTAGAATATCAGCATTTTAGGTAGTTCGTTATTTATTTAGTTGATTTTAAATATCGCCTGTATGTAAGCTTTTATATCTTTACTAATATATGTATATATTAGTTTCCTATTAGAGCCATCATCTAAGATTGTTAAATATACCTATATCCTAGAAAGGGAACTTGTGCCTATTTTCAACCCATCCCTGAGATTTATATTTGAGTTAGCTTGTAGTTTACTTTTACTGCTGTTAAACGTAGTGAGTCGGCGATAGGTCTTCGTGACTATTTACCACCCACGTGCTAATTTGGTACCTTTGTTCTTGGGGTACCAAACCAAATAATATTATCACGTAATTATCGCTGCCGGTAAACAAAGAAAGGCCTAACAATAACACTAAAGCTAGAAAACGAAGCTCGTAAAAGAGGTCTGCACATCAATCAAGATAAAACCAAATACCTACTAAGCTCCAGAAGTGGAAACTGCAATCTAAACAAAATCACGATAGAAGACAAAACTTATCAAAAAGTAGACAATTTTAAATACCTGGGGATCAATATTAACAACAAAACTGATAGAAGTATTGAAGTAACGCAAAGAATACAAGCAGGAAACAGAGCTTTTTGGAAATACCAACAAATCTTAAAGGATAAACATCTTAGCAGAAAAACAAAAATAAACCTTTACAAAGCAGCTATTAGACCTATGGGGCAGAAATCATGTGCCTAACCAAAAGGAACGAAGAGCAGCTAAGAATTTACGAAAGAAAAATTATTAGGAGAATAATCGGACCAAAAAAGATTACAGATGGAGAATACCGACAATTAACGAATTTGGAGCTTAAAAACATACTAACCGGAGAAGATATATAACCTTACCATAAACAGCTAAACTGGGATGGGTTGGAAGCATTCAGCCAGGAAGGAACGTTGGTGTGGTACACAGACGGATCTAAAACTGACAAAGGAACAGGAGCTGGAGTCCATGGTGCCAGACCAGGTGCAATGTCCACGCATCGTTGGAGAAGTTTATCTACGATATCGACACGTGTTTGCAAATGAACATCGAAAGGTGGTATAGAGGCCAAAAGATCCTTATACTCTCAGATAGTCAGGCAGCACTGATATCTTCAGCATGACCCCAGATCAGATCTAGACTGGTCTGGGACTGCCTTCAAAAAATTTTAACCCTGGCAAACCACAATAGAGTAACTCTTAAGTAGATCCCGGGGCACAAGGGTATTGTAGGAAATGGAAAGGCAGACACCATAGCAAAGCTAGGGTCTAAAACTGCATTTACTGGTCCTGAACCAGTATTTGGAATATCAAAATCTGCTGCACGTGGTTGTATATCTCGATGGATTCAGACCAAACATCTGACGTACTGAAGACACGTGCCAAAATAGGAACACAGCAAACTCCTGGTCAAAAAACCCTCGGAGTCGCTGACTAACGAAATATTAAACCTCAGCAGGGGCCAGTTAAGAAAAGTGATGGGATTACTCACCGGTCACTGTACCTCAAGGAAACACATGCATACAATTGGCATATATAGGAATGAACATATTTGTCAGTGGATGAGGAAGAGGAGGAAACAGCCTCTCACATTATCCTCATTGGAGATATAGACTTCTAGGACTAGAGTATCCAAGGGAGGATTTCTCCAAGAAGGACCTAGTGAAAAGACTGTTAAGCCTGATAAGGGCTACTGGTCTCTTCACATGAACGGTATAATCAAGAGAACAAAAGGCCTAAAGGCTGAGGTCTCTAAGCCTCTACTGGTGGTGCCAAACTAATCAATCAATGGAATAATTGGGGACCAGTTTATCGAGCCTTTCATTCTACCGGAATGGTGTACCCTATTAACGTAGACTGTTCATGTGGTTTATGTACGATGGGGCCTCGCCACTTTTTATACTTCAATCTAGGGAATGGCTAAATGGAAACTTCACTAGAAAATGGATAGGTCGTGTGGTAAATGCACCGGTTAAGTTAAATATCCTAGAACTAAACTAATTTTAACTACAAATCGAAATTGTAGATTGAGTTGATAGTTCAATTTTCTGTCATTTCTTTTTGATACGAAAGACATTCGTATTTATTTTGACAGTTGATTAGTTTTTGATGTATTTTGATAGTTTTTTGATAAAATAATTAATAAAATGAATTTACCTAAGCCCTGAGCTGTAGTTCCTCTCTATTTCGAATATTTTGAAATAAAGGAGGTGAACTCAAACCATCGGAACAAGAAGTTGAGTACATCGTAATATGAGGGATATATTTTGAGCAAACACATGTAATAAAGAGCTTGTCTTAGTAAACCTCACATTAAGTGAAAATAATTCTCGAGGTAAACGATGTTGGAAAATGTGAATTACCAAGCAAAAGCGGGCTTTTCTGTGTTCTGCAAGCATATAATAGAGACCCTCATTTATATAAACAGGTCGGATAGAGTACGTCTTACAGACCTTTTGTCATATAGGAATATATACGCAAGCTGCTTTGATTCGATGTAATAGGGAGGACAGGTTAATTTCATAGTTTGTACTCATTTCCTCGTTAATTTTCTGTGGAATGGATTTAAATAAATGAAAATTAAATGTGCCATTTGACAGTTACAGTGGCAAACTTGAAAATGGCATATGAAGAAAGCGCCTTAAACACACGTGTAGCACAGAATGGTGAGATATCTCACCAGGACAGAAACAGGAGAAACAGTTCACTAAAAAACGTTTGTCAAAATGAACGGCAGACCTAATAAGCTAATGAAGGAAAACTGTCAAAGGTCTGCAAATAGGGTACTATCAGCTTAATAGGAACGCAACGCTGAAAAGTGTTGACAGACGAAGCCATGTGCAGATTCTGTCATCTAGAGTAGGAAACTGGAGAACGCAGTGGCGTAACTAGTAATTTGGGGCCCTTACGCAAAACTTTTCGCTGGGCCCCTACCCCTCGTACAGTACACATTCACCCCAACAGAATGCATGCTTGATTTGTTATTGGGGTTTTACTAATACAGATTAATAATAAGAAAGTTATTGAAATTTTGTATTTTAATAAACTGGAAAAGCATGAAACACAAAATAATACAAGGAATAATTACAAAAATTAACCTAACCTAAAATACTCGTATTTAAAATTCTCTATTTTTGGCTTTCATGTTTGCAAAGGAATCAATCATGTCTCTTAAGTTAAGTTTCGCTGCTTCTTGATGTTCAATTGCTCACATAGAAAGATTATGTAGCCTTGATTGTCCTAAAGAATTTCTTTTGTAATCCTTTATTATTTTTAATTTGCGAAATGATCTATCTACACTAGCAACTGTCACCGGAAGCGTTAAAAATAACATGATAACAGTATACACCTCGGAAAATTCACTTTCTAGAACACTATATTTCGAGAGAAGTAAGACAGAATACTGGCGTACTGATATGTTTGGATTTAAATCTTTTTTTAACAGATAAGTAACTTTGGCAAATTGATTTGTGAACTCAGATGCTGCACAAGACTCTATACGCATACTTCCATGTGGTACTTATACGACTGATAAATTCATTCGTTTGCAAGTCGAACATTCGAGAATTCGAAGATACTGCTCGAACATAACAAATTCACTCCCATCACATGAAATACGTAGGAGCATTTGGTCGGACGTTCAAAGATACGGATCCTGGTATGATTGAAACTCGTTTCATGCACCAATTATTGTATATTATTAGTGATAGACAAAACAAGACTAAGACCGACCCGGTTTTGCGAGTATTGTATTTTATTTATTTATTTATGTATTTAACGTCGGACTATTTCTGCAACTGAGGCTAATCACCGACGCCGGGAGCACTCTACCCCCAACCGGAAATTTTACCGAATCCACTAGTGTTCCAACCAGTGGTAGAGATCTTCATCGAGCCCAACATCCATGGACTCGGGACCTCGGTTTTACGTCTCCGCCGAAAGACGGCATATCTACATTATACCTCGTGCTCATTGGTATAATGCCTGCGAGCTATGATATGCTACTCACCCTAGTAGTCTAAGGTGCACCCTAGTAGTCTAAAGTGTTTCGCTGCAGGCTGTACGGGCTCTACGACGGTGTTTCCCCAGTGGTCACCCATCCAAGTACTAACCTCGCTCGACTCTTCTTGGCTGTAGTTATCGCATCAGAGGCGTTCCACTACAGAGCTCTTTTGCTGTCTCCTAAGTGTTCTCTATTTGTATTTAATAATAAAACGCCCTGTAAATCAATACCATTGGAGGAGAGGAAGGTACTTAATGTACATGTACAGCAAATATAGTTTCTTCTGTATGTTCCTTTTGGTATATTCTAGTGATGCCCACGATATTATGGTTTGCGAGAGTCTCGAGACGATACTTCGAATTTTCCTTGCGAGACAGACGAGACATTGAAAAGGCTCGTGTCGAATCTCACTCGAGAGACTCGCAAAACTATCAAAGAATGGCATTAAAAATGCCAAATATTAATTAATTATTCTTAATTATCGCGAATACATATATCTGTGTTTACAATAACATTGCCTTGGAGAAACGAAAAAACATTTTTTTAACAGATATCAAAGAATATATATTATTCTACGCTACACAACTAAGTTTTGAAAAATATTTTTCAAAAACAGTGACCGTTCAACGAAGAAGAAACAACTACTTCCCGGGCTACATGCCCCGACAGACATTGAATTAAACTTCTAAGTCAAACGGGGTTGGTGAATCTACAAGATTTAAACCAACTAGAAGGGACAACATAACTTGTAGACTGGTTTCGGCGTATTGCGCCTCATCAGTACAAGGTATATGTTATCGTCCGAGAGTTAATCCCGGACTGAAATGACTCTATAATCAACATCTGTACGACACCTCACCTCCAAGTCACAAACCAAAATTCGAAATTTGACAACAAGCCCGTTAGCTTGAAACACGACAATTTTACAGGAATCTGTAATAATTCTATTTTTTTAAATATTTGTTTTAAAACGGACGTTGCTTTTTTGCAAGACCAAGACAAGTCTCTTCACTATATATTATATAATTCACATTTACACTTATATAATATATAATCTACTCTTGTCAGCACAAGCTAATCTTATTCGAAAGTGTTCAATTATAATTAGGTAATTGTCGTCGTATTGTTTTTATAGTCCAGTAAATAAGTGGTCCCAGAAGCGATTATACCTGCTGGTCCATGAATTTTCCGTGAAGGGCAGGGTTTGACTAGTAATTGAACATCCAGAAATTTCACACACCTAATCGCCACCATTTTGGGGGGGTATTCCCGGCCTCAAAGTTCCAAAAACTGGTTTCCCGCCAAAATCTCCTAAAATATGACATTTAGATAATTTTTATATGAAGGAGAAATGAAGATCAGGTCGTTATCTACAAAAATAGTCCTTATAATTTTTGCCGAAAACTAGTTTTCGAGATAATGGCCCTCAAGCGGGATCCCGCTCCGGAGTCGAAAGAGGGTTCTTTGCACTTACTTATGACCGGGCGAACAAATTATTCAATATCTTGGGTAAAAATGCATATTTTTTTACGATTCAAAATTCAGATGAAAGGGGAAATCCACAGCTATCATATCCGATGATTCTCAAGGCCCATTTTTATATTTCCACATATTTATAAAATGGGTCAAAGATTTTGTAATAATTTTTTTTCGAGTGTCGGGAAATTACTCATATTTTTCTTAATTATAGACATTTACTCTAGATTTTTCGTTATTACGGGTTCTTTAAAGGTCTTTATTGATCACAGAAATTTTTATTGGCCGTCTTGCCCCTTGATTTCCAAATTTTTGCTATTTTCGAGGTTGGAAATATTTTGCGAACAATCACTGTCTAAAAGTTTGTACATCGGATTGTCTTCCAAGATACGTCATTTTAAAGCTGGGAATTTCTCCTTTTTGGTTGTACGTTGTGTCCTCATTTTTTTTCTCGAGTTTAGTGGTTTTTCATAAATCCATGAAACCACAGAATTATGGATTTTTCAACATCGGTTTTTGCAAAAAATATCAATGTTGCGAAAAAAATCATGAGGACCGTTTTTGTAGATAATGAACTACTCTTCATTTTTCCCATATACAAAATTTCTCTAAATGCCATTTTTTAGGAGATATTGGCGGAAAACCACTTTTTGGAACTTTGGGGCCGGGAATACCCCCCCAAAATGGTGATGAGGTGTGTGAAATTTCTGGATCTTCAATGACTAGTCAAACCCTACCCATCACGGAAAATTCTTGGACCGGCAGGATTTTTGGACACTTTGCCTACTTTTCATCCTTCATTTACTGGACTAATCAGTACGAAATTTTCTACCAACCTGTATAATACCTGTTAGGTAAAAAGGGTGTTTAACTCATTTAGATAAAAGTTATTGCCAACATATTGGAATAACAAAATAGATGTATTTATGGTTTTATTGTTGAAGTTAACTCAAAAATATTCAATTGCAATAATAAGTGTGTGTTTGTTTTGATGGCTTCGCATAGTGTGCAATGGAAACGTGCACTCTTGTCTGAATAAATACTCGCTTTTCATCTTAACCGCAGGCATTTCTACGACTAGAAACAAAGCTAGAGGCGAAACCATGAGAATAGCGTCACGAGAAGTCAACAAATGAGAAAGTTGTGTGAGATGACCTAAACAAAATTTTTTTTTAACGATAATGTAAAAAATTACAAGTCGGGTACTATCAGAGATGAATGCGATCGATTCATTAAGTTAGTGCAGGCAGATCTACTCCAAGTTATACGATAGGAAAAGTAGTAAAAATGAGGATAACAGGAAAAAAAATGAATTCCTGTGCAACTTACGTTGAATTTAATTAATTTTTAACAGCAACCGCTTTCTTATACAGGGTTGGGATTAAGTATGGAACCAAGTAAATATCTTTTAAACGAAAAGAACGATATTTATGAAAATTTGCAGGTAAGTGCAATGGAACAAAATGCATCTGGTGTACATTTTTTTGTTAATAATATACTTCCGGTTTAACCGGAAATGCCATCAACTTCTTTAATTTGAATGGGACACCCTATATATTTTTACAGATTTTGAAAGAGCTTGTTATTTTGAATTCATACATACCTACTGAGTTTAGTGTAAAAATTTTTGTAAAAACGAGGAATAACTCACTGTTAGTTGTACAATAGGTGTACATTTCATTATTTTAGAATAATGAGAAACAAAATTACTTCAAATGTTCAAAATGCTCGCCGTTTACTTGCTGACAATATGCCATCCTATTAACAAATTCTTGAGTCACTCTTTCCAAGACTTCTCCACGTATTACTTCACATTCATCAATAATAATTCTTCGTCTCAATGCCTGTAAGTTTGTTGGTCGTCTAACGTAAACGCGTGATTTTAGATAACCCCAAAGAAAAAATCTAACGGGCTAAGATCCGGAGAACGAGCAGGCCACTCTATGAATCCTCTACGTCCAATCCATCGATTTGGAAAATTCGCATCCAGAAAATCTTTAACCCGTCTATCATAGTGGGGAGGTGCTCCATCTTGTTTAAACAAACATTTTGTGGTAATTGCCCATACTGTTGAAGTGCAGGAATAATTTCGTTATTTAGTAGATCCAAATACTTGTCACCATTCAAGTTTCCGTCGATGAAAAATGGGCCTATAAGCCTATTTTCGACAATTCCCATCCAAACATTTAACTTCTGTGGTTGCTGGGAACGTGCTTCATGAATCCAATGAGGATTCTCATTTGACCAATACCTTGAGTTATGGCGATTAGCTGTTCCATTTAAACAAAAAGTTGCCTCATCGGAAAAACTATGTCCATTAGCCGTTCGCAAAATTCTAGCCGTCTGTCAAAATCGTCGTCTGACAATTCTTGAACCAACTGTACCTTATACGGATGATACTTTTCACTTTTTAATATCTTTCCTACAGAACGTCGACTGATACCATGATTTAGTGCCAAATTTGTGGTGGAAGTTTGAGGTGATTCTTCTAAATCGATTGCAATATTTTGTTTAACAGTTTCGTTCGTTGCAGTCCGCGGTCTTCCAGGTTTTAGCAAATTCTTTACCATCCCAGTTGTATTAAAACGTTGTAATGTTTTAGTTACTGATGAGCGTGATATAGGATTTCTCTCCGGATGCAAATTATTAAAAATATGACACACTTCTTCATGAGTTCTAACACGATCACCATAACCGATCATCATTAAAATTTCAATACGCACTTTTTCACTTAATCGAACCATTCTAAATTGTAAAATTTATTTCCGTCAATTAAAATTTGACACTTGGAGAACAAAAGACGCACTAAACAGTACTTGTTTATTTATTACTATGCATACAAACAACATCAATTAGTTTATCTAAATAGTTTTTTGCTCTAATGCAAAAAATTCAAAGGAGGTTGATTAAAGTGCTATATTCCTCGTTTTTACAAATTTTTTTACACTAAACTCAGTATGTATGAATTCAAAATAACAAGCTCTTTCAAAATCTGTAAAAATATATAGGGTGTCCCATTTAAATTAAAGAAGTTGATGGCATTTCCGGTTAAACCGGAAGTATATTATCAACAAAAAAATGTACATCAGACGCATTTTGTTCCATTGCACTTACCTGCAAATTTTCATAAATATCGTTCTTTTCGTTTAAAAGATATTTACTTGGTTCCATACTTTATCCCAACCCTGTATAAAGAATGCAATGTTTTTTTTTGGGTGAATGTATAATGGTAGAAAGACTCACTTCAAGTGCCTGTGCTGTTGAGCACAACCCAATCGTATGAATGAATGAAGTTAATATATAGGACATTTCCGGTTAAACCGGAAGTACATTAAAATAAAAAAAATATGACATAAGATACGTTATGAGTTATTGTACTTGCCTGCAAAGTATCACTAAAATCATCCTTTTTGTTCTTAGTTACATATTTTTGGACAACCCTGTATAAGATATGTAACTAAGTGGATAGAATTAATGTTTACCTTATATCACATAAAATTTGAATGGGATTTTTCATGATCAAGTCATAACATAGAATTAAATTACTAATACACAAACATGTACACGTACAAGCAAAACCAACAAATCATTTAGCCTAATGTTTTTAATAACGCACCGTAATGTCAAGAGAAACATAATATTTTAAGACTTGAATTTCTTCCATCGTCTTCCGGCTAATATCATTTTTTATGTTGTTATAAAATTTATGGTTCTGCTATTTGAGGTCTCGAAATGCCATTTATACCAAGGGAACAATCTGTTGTACTGAACTTAATCAACTTGTCCCTTCTCACCCATTTACCGAGCCATTTGTTCTTTATTATATTCCCACATTTCCAGTAACTTGAGTTATTTTTTTATATATCGTCGCTTGCTTGCTCTCTTCTATTACAAACTTTTTGTTGTCCTCCCCTATCTTTTGTAAAAAAGTTTCCATAATGGCTAGCCTTTATTGAATATGTAGGATTTGGCGAGCGTGACCAATACCTGGAAACTAGAATACGAGTAATTAGAAATCAGCACAAATTTTTTTATCGAAAATGTAATCTAAATATTTATACATGAAAATCATTTTATAATTACGTGCGTTTCGTTTTAGTATTTGCCGGAATAATATGTTACTGTTCCTTCACGCGATAATTGTGTGAAAGAAAAATTTAGAAAAATTTATTATAGGAAATGTCACTCTTTTGTTTGATTAATAATACGAGGGTTGTTTTTTATATTTTGCATAGAGATCTAGAATAAAAAACAGTAGATAACTTTTAAACACTAGAAGAGAAATGCATTTTTGTATCGTTTGTAACCAATTCGTTTGTTGGTACAATAAAAAATATCGTTTTTGAAGGCTTTGACAACATCTGGGAACTGGAACCTTTGACCACGCAGTTAATTCTTAATTTTTGGAAAAGTAAAAAAGTCGTTAGGACGTAGGTCGAGACTGTATGGAGGATGGTCCAACAATTCGATGTTTTCTTGCTTTAAAACTTCAATTGTTTTTCGAGCTGTGTGGAAACTTGCATTGTCTTGGAGAAGGATCATTCGTCGTTGGGGGTTGGTTTTTCGAAACTCAGCCATTACTTCCGGCAAACAAATCGATATCAACAAATCAGCAGTAACAGTTCTTTGATCTTGCAGAGGAATTATTGCTAAATGATCCGCTTTTGGTACAAATGTCGCCCCCATCTTTTTGGAAATACTTGGAGAACGGATAATTTTCGTCAGTTTTGGTTCATCTTGGAACACCTAAACAGCTGACTGACGTTTATTTTCGGGTTCATAAGAGTAAATTCATGATTCATCACCACTGACAATACTGTATATATTTTTTGAATTTTCTTCGTTAAATCCGTTGTTGCCGTTGTTGGTGGACCTGTTCTTAGATCGTCGCTAAGATTAATCCGTTCATGTTAAAATTCTCCATACCAACAAGAAATTGTCGACTGATGTGGAGCTACATTGCCGAAAATAGAAACCAACTCGGAAAGGCATTCTTATTGCGCCAAAATTTTTTCGACTGACTGATCAACTTTAAAAATTCAGTTTAGGTAAAGCTATAAACGAAGCGGTCTGAAACTTTGGCGTTTAAGTTAACTAAACATGACAGTTAATTTTGACATTTGTTGACAGGCGCAATTATTTGTAATATTTTTCACTGTTTAATTTTGTATGTCTTTGAAATTGATAAGTTAGTGACTACAGTATTCGCCAGCTAACTTGATGTCCTAAATGCTTTCTAGGGAGCTATTGACGCCGCCCATCCGATAACTGTAAACAGTGCCATGCTTTATACCTGAATTCTGAGTACATAAATAATATTTTAACAATAAGGTACCCATTACAATAACATGTTATTTATCTAATTGAAGATTATAAAGTTAGGATCTTATATTTCCGGGCGGACTATAATTGAAATTTGTTAGAAACTAAATAATTTCTTCCAGGTAGTGATGAGAATAAAAGAAACACAAGATAATGGGAAATTATTTAAGCTAGGTATATTTCTAAGAATAAGTATAAACAGTTTTTATCTCTACGAAGAATCTGACTCACTGCCGCTACTGGAATCACTTTCATCTAGTCTAGAGTAATCACAAGAGGGTTGACGTCATAAAACATATCTGTTTGAAGTTCTCTATCAAAATATGAGTCTTCTATTGTTATGACATGGTCACACCTTTTCCTCCACTCATTCGCATCGATGTTGTTAAATTCTGCTTCTGCTATTTTTTTACATCATCTAGTTTAAATGTGACGTTTTTCTGACTTATTGCATTTTTAACCGTAGCCCATATAAGCTCGATAGTGTTCAACTCTAGATGATAAGGAGGCAATCGTAACACAGTGTGGGCGTGTTGAGAGAATAAATCATCAAATAAATTCGTCACATACTGCGGTTTATTGATTTTAATTAAGTAATGTAGTTCCGGCTTCAAACTGTTTGGGATAAACGATATATTTTTCTGCATTAACCTCTCTTTCATGTCAGCTTTCCGAGAATTGGAGTTAGGCACCCTATTACACTGCACATTATGGTAGGAAGCATTGTCACAAACAATTACAGCATTTGCAGGTAAATTTGGTATCAATTTTTCGCGTAACCATTTGCCGTAGTTTGTCCTTCAGTACATTTACGATTTTCTTCATTAGCTGCTGACATTTTTACAAACACTTTATTGTACAAAGCAGAAACAATAACTGTGTGACGCTACGCTACTGAAAATCTCAACACCTGATAAGGTTCTATGCAATTGGCGTTTGTCAAAATTTTACCACCAATAGCAGCCGAGTAGGCAGGGTACTATTACTCTCTCTCTCTCTTTTAGTTGGTAATTTCTGGGACATCAAGTTAGCTGGCGAATACTGTATTTGAATGTTCCGCGTAATAACTTTAAATGCAATACTACTCCAATCAAGTGTCAGCTGTTAATAGACTAGATACTGTCAAATTTGAAGTAAGCAGCGTCATTTAGTTTGTGTTTGACAGCTATTGAAAGCAGATAACCTCGTTCAACTCGCATTTATTCGATTTTTTCATCGGATATAATCATATAGGAGATTAATTCCCGATTTCACCAACCATTTCCTAAAGTTAGGTAATACCTAAATCGGATTTAGGACTTCCTAAATGCAACTTACGTTTCACCACGCGCTAAGTAATACCTAATATTAGGACAGGTTGCCTAAACAGTTTAGGAAATACATAATTTGACATTTCTCGGTTGTCATCTTGATTGATAGCTAGACGAGTTTGCATAATTTCTATTGTTAGTTATTATACGAGCTGTACGTTTTGTAGAACGTCTTGAAAGGTTTGATAGATAGTTCATCAGAGTCTGAAAATGAAGGACCCCGAAAAGGAGTAATTCGTCCGTGTACCAATGATTTTGAGACATTGCACGAAACAGATTTCTTTCGGCGTTTTCGGTTACACGATGCGAAGTTACAAATATTAGACAATATTTCACACATACATGTTGTATCAATGCAACGAGTGCTAAATTATTAAATGGAAATTCAGCGGATATTCCACGTTGCCATGACAACCGTTGTCAAACAACGTTAAAATAATAAACGTGAAACGTCAAAGAAGAGTTTCTTAGAGGTTATGAATCGATTCGGAGATATAACAGAACGGGAAATTGACAAAAATGTCATTGAAAGTGTACCCAAAAATACGGAAAAGAGTAAGAATAGTGTATGGACACAATTTATGTTATTTTGCGACGAAAAAAAGTACAAATTCAATATAGTGGAGATATACAGTCATTTGTATTTTTGTTCGAGAAATATTCTCCCTAAATACCGCTTGTGTTTAAAAATTAACCGGATTATTTTTTTCACTTGTCAAAATCTGACATTTTAGTGGTTTTAACCAATAGCAATACATTATTCTAGCCAATCATTCGGAATTATACTAACTATTTCACTAGAGTAAATTGATAACTGACAAAATTTGAAGGTTTTGAACTGGCAATTTTTTGTCTTGTTGCGGCAATTTTTTGACGTTTAATATATCAAATCTATGTGTATAAAATTCTATCACTCTGTGATAAAATTCAATATAAAATCTTTGTTAGTGGTTTCTAAGGAAACTAACTTGTTTATTTATTTATTTAACTGTCTAAAAATTATTAAAACTGTTTCAAAAATTTAAATAAGTATTATTAACATGAATAATACAAGATTTGGAAATAATTCAATAAATGAAATAGAGAGTACAATTAAGCAAAGTGTTCCGCGAAATACAATGAAGACAAAAAAGTCTGCGTGGGAACAGTTTAGAATGTTTCTGGACGCACGTAATTATACGTTAGAAAAGGATACTTCTGAACAAGTTATAGCAAAAATTCTTGAAGATTATGGTTTTAACATGAAAAAAAGAGATGGAACTGATTATACTGAAGCTAGTGTGAAAACACTTTGGAATACGACTGCTCAAATGGTTCAGGAAAAATATTTTCTAGAATTTAACATCAAAATTGATCTATTTAAAGATATTACCTATAAATTTGCTAGATTGGCCAGGGATACAAAACGTAAAAAGCTTCAGGCTGAACCTGAAACCAGAAAAAGAAGTTCTAACGCGTTTACCAAAGAAGAATTAATGGAAATGGTAGAAAGCTATTCTGAAGATAATCCTGATGGGTTACAAAAAAAGTTTTTTCATTTATGTTCGTTCGAATTAGCATGGCGTGGAAATGAAGCTGCTAATTGTGATATTAATTACTTTAAAAAAGAATATGATAATAAAGGTAATTTTACTGGCAGGGAAGAATATAATCCAATCTTTTCCAAAACGACACAAGGAGGATCAAAAGCTTTATCTGGCAGTAAGTGGCTGGTAAGAAATAATGCTAACAACAATTTGTGTCCCGTTCGTTTATTTTTAAAAATTATTGAAAAAAGAGAATCCAATCCTTATCTAACAACAACAAGATTATTTTTAACAGTACATCCAAATTGGGAGAAAGGAATATGGTACAAAAATTCACCATTGGGAATTAATACAATTTCAAAGTGGGCGAAAATATCGGCAGAATCAATTGGTATAGACACAAAAAAAATAAAAATAACCAATCATTCACATAGAGCTTCTGCAATATCTGCATAAGCAAAAGAAGGAGTTGGTGAACAAGAAGTAATTAAGCTTACAGGACATTCTTCTGCCCATTCTTTGAAACCATATTTACAATTAAATGAAGAACACCATTTCCAACTTATAGAGAACCTTCGAGAAAATAAAAATAAAGAAAAGGAATCCTCAGTTTCTAACTTAAATTCATCACAGGTTATGATGCAAAACAATCCCCAAAATAATGCTACAACGTACAATTATAATAATTGTACTTTTTACATAAATAAGTAATTTTTTTTTCATAATGTTATTATTTTTTTGGCTTTGTACAATTGAAGTTTGCAATAAATAAAACGTTTAAACATATGATTTTTTAGTTTTTCTCTCGTGAAATAGTCATGTCGAATACCACTCAATTAAAAATTTTATAAGGTAAAATTTTTCTCTTGTCGTATTCAAGTTTGTTGCTTTTAGGTAATTTTGCTCATGACATTTAATCCAAAACCACTCGCCTGACGGCTCGTGGTTTTGTTAAAAATGTCATTCGCAAAATTGCCAAGCAACAAACTTTCATGACAATCGAAAAATTTTGCCGACAAAATTTTCACTCTCGTGGTATTATATATGATAAAACTGCTTCCTCATCGACCTTGTTTACATTGAAACGTCAAAATTTTACTTTGAATTTGTCATTATTGACAACTAAAAGTGCTTCGAAATTTATTGAAAAATGAACACAAACCGATTCAGTGCCGTCACCCAACAGAATATTGAATATTTAGTACAAAATTCCACTCCACAAAACACAATAAAATCCAAAAAATGTATATGGAATCAGTTTGAAGCATTTTGCAGAATCAGAAACTACCAACTACAAAAAAATACGAGTATTCAAGAAATTGCAAAAATTATAGGAGACTGGGCAGCAAATATGAAAAAATGTAACGGCGCAGATTACAAAGAATGTACTAAATAATAAAATGAAAAAATAAAGCAAAATCCTTTTAAATTGTTGAAAAAAATAATCTTCCCAAATACAACTCGTTCTTCAAATTTTATCACATAATTTTTTATTTTCATCACTCAAACTTGTTTATTTGAGGCAAAAACATTCAAACAAACCGAATTTAGATAAAATCACTCGTCCTAAATCGGTTTGTTTTCATATTTTTGCCAAATAAACAAGTTTTCGTGGAAAAGAAAATATTATCGATAAAATTTGAAGCACTCGTGGTATTACCTTTGATAATTTCCATTCAAGCTTGTTGCCTAATTCCACTCGTTCTTCGAACTCGTGGAATTATTTACAAGCTTTCATGGAAATTATCGGTAATTTTTAAGCACTCGTGGTATTACCCCCGATAATTTAAGATGCTCCCGAATTTGAAAGTGATAGGTTAAGTAAATATCAATAGTTTGGCAAACATAACTGAAGCTGTGAAAGGAATGCGGTCGAAAAAATTCGATATTGCCACGTTTATCTATGAAAAAGATAAGGTGCTAAGTATGTAGTTATAATAATTAGAAAATGGACTTTTCGTTATTAACTATATGTCAATAATGATTAAACTTTAGTTCTTTAATGTGCTTGTTTCATAGGATTTTGTCTATCAACATTATTTTTTCAATTTCTGAATATTAAATGATGAACAGTTTTCCGAATATGTTATGGGTTTCCTTCAAGCCGGCAACGTCGTGCGAACATCGTAATTACCACGCCCTCCGGACTAACTCAATTGGTGAATATTTATAAAACCGCAGTTGTTACGTGACTTCCTATTGGCAAGCGCGTGCGTGTGAACTTCCCTCTCACTTCGACAATTGATTGACATTGATTATCCAGTGGCGTTTATAATGTCAATATTTACCTTCGTATTTTCAGTTTTACTTGGTATCTTATTATTTCGTATCCATATTGAATCCAAGTACGATTTTTAACATTATTTGTTTTTAACAAATACCGTGTTTTGAAAAATACCTTACCTCTATAGCAAAGCATAAATCAGTTTCTATATATAATTATTATATAATAATTATTTTTATTCTTAATACTTTTTTGTGTCTCCAAACCGATGTTGTTCACGTAATTGTTGAGTCCACAGTGCGGAGCCCAACCAGAATCCCGCTTGTTCACCTAGTGTGCCTTGTTCCATCATTCCCGATACTGATTTTTCACCCAAGTACTGCTATTTGTTTTTTGTAGTACTTTCGCTATAAACTTTAAGCTTTTTGATTCGGTTAACCGCCTCTGGAAAAGTCCAAAAAGGTGTTGTTTAAAATCTAATTTATACATTTATTTCTTTTATATCATCTTACAATCTACGCTCGAAAGATTTTGGATGATGGTAAAACACGTTTTTTAAGTAACTTTGAATATAAATAAGATTTTTCTAAATCCGGAAACGGCCACATTTTTCTTAAACTAATCCTGATAATTTTAAAAGAAAGAACCATCAAACCTTCAAATTAATCCTCTCTGCCATTTTTATTTAATTTGGTAATATGTATTCAAATCATGATCTGAATATATTAGGCAGTTCTCTCAACTTTTCTTCCTCTTATTTTTGAATCCCAATTAATTGCTCGTATAACGAACGCTTCTTTGCTTGCTTGTTTTCATTCTTGTTTTTTCACTCTTCCTTAGTTCGTCTATTTTAAAATGTACACAATCGCCTAATTGAATCTCGTTTAACAATTGTTTGTACAGGACAAAAAAATTTGTAAGAGTTAAACGGCTGTCAGCAAAATATCATGCAGATAGTTTTTGACATTTTTTATAAAATGAATTAATAATTATGGAAAAAGTTGCAAACGTATATTTTTTTATGTTAAATAGAATCTATCGTTATATGTATATAAAATTGTTGTCTGTTTGTTTATCTGTCTGTCGGTTTGTCTGCCTGTCTCTCCGTCTGTTTGTCTTCCTGTCTCTCCGTCTCTTTGTCCTGTCTCTCCGTCTGTTTGTATGTCTGACGTATATTAAGCTGCGTCGAATATTTTGGAGGGCACGTTCCGGATCCGGCTCATAATTTGTTGCTAATGTGTTGCTTAATAATTGATTTTGCTGCTCCAGTCGTTCCCGAGAATCGAGCGGCCCTCTTCCATAATATTAACTTAGGGTAGACACGTGCGATATGTTCGTAACGGAGGAGCTACCGATACAAGCCTGGTGGCATATTTTGTTGGTAATTTGTTGCTATCAAATTGTATGATATCTTTTTCTCGGAAATACCCCTCAGTGCTCTAGCCTGATTATCCTCCTTTTCGGTTTTATTTGCAATATCAAGTTACAGTCGCCAACTGCCAGGCGTCGTATTTGGTTGCTATATTGTTGCTACAAGATGGCTTTATCGAGAGATTCCAAAACAACCCCTACAGCAGCCATTCTGCTCTAACTTGGTACCAATAAGAGATATCCTAACGAGCCTGACGGCGTTTTTTGTTGCGAATTTTTTGCAGCAATCAGGTCTAGTCTAAGAAATTTGGAAACAGCCCTCACTCGTACAACTCACCTCTCAGTTACGATAATAAGGTACAGCAGCCATTTACAATATTTCGAAAACGGAAACAGCTGGGGCATGATGTACTTGATGTAGAACCTGATCTTCGGCTATATCTAGAAACAGATATTAACAAATTATGTGAAAAAACTCAAGCACAACCTTCTCACTAATGGGGTATTAAACTTAACAAAAATATGATATTTTCTCAATGTTAATAGTTAGTGGTGGACAAAATCATAATGGGGAATCAATTATTTTTATTATTTTTATTCTCACAAGGTTGTTATGACGATTTGAAAATTCAACTTTTGGATGATTTAAATAGTTCGCCATTTATGCTGTGACCTACATTACCTAAAAGAGAAGTTAGTTACATAAGAGTTGACATAGGACCACAATTCTGTCGTCTTCTTTTTTAAAATGAAGTATAGGTTATGCTTATGGTATATTGCTTTTATAGTGAATGACTTAGGAGTTGTTTAAATTTACTTCCGATTTATTTTTACGGCTACAAACACTTATATTTTTACTTACATCAAAATGATCTTTACAGCAATAAAAACTAGTTGTAGTCTGTTTATATTTTCTTCTAGTAGCCTCAAACCACAATTTTCGTCTACTGCAGGCACAGTCACAAACTTTTTACGAGACATTGTAACTGTTGTGTTCGTGCAGTATGATACAAAACAAGATTTATATGATTATTGTGGAGAAAAACTAACTAAACTCAACTAAAAAAATATTAACACAATGCGTTTGTTTTTTTATAATATTAAAACGTCAAGCTCGTATAAACTGTAATCAAAAAAACTTATATATTATAGACTTTGACAGTTCTTCAAACTTCAAATTCGAATGGACCTATTATAACTGGCTATTAGTTGATAAAACATCTGAATCAGAAAGTAGCTAGCTTCATCTTTAAGTGCGTGACGTATCTGTAGTGAAAGCTGCAAACATTTAGGAAATCTTAATTTCCAGTTTTCTCCTAAAATATTCGGTTTAAAATTAAAAGCCGGGTATCGGTTTAAGACCCCATTGAATATCCTAGACAATTGTAAAAGTAAAATAAGAAGATAAAAGTATATTGTTCTGGAATTCGGAGAGAACTAACATCTTAATAATAATTATAAGATTTGTCTACAGTATCTCTGTTCTATGATCTCTCAAGTAACAGTTTAATTCAGAGTGTAGAACAGTACTGTAAAAAAGACAAATAGAAACAACATTTATATTAGCTATGGTAAAAGTGGAGTTCAATATCTAACAATAACACAAAATATCATATTTGTTTTGTTACCTAATATACATAACCAAAGCGACACAAAACTGAAATTAAATACCCATCTATAAACAATTATAAGCAATCATTTCCCATCACAGCTGGAAGTTGTCCCTCTCGACTGGAAGTTGTTCCCTTTATCGGTAGAAAATATAATCAACCGGTTAAAATATTCACAACCGATGGAAAATATTCCCCGCCGGCGGAGGAAATCACAGACAAAACTAGAAAATGCGACCCCCTGAAAGCTGGATGTTCTCTACCGGCTGCACTAAGCCAGAGTTTATCTTTACTCTAGCAAAGTGCAGATATATACATTTACAAACAGAATAATATAAATGCAAACTTAGCAATCATAAAAAAGATATGTTTAATATCAATAAAATATCAACATTTACATTTTTTTATAAGAGCCGAAAAATTTGAACACGAATTACAACATAAAAATATTTTTCCATACAAAATTTTATAATTAAAATACTAAACCCCCTAAATCACCACTACTTTACCACCCCCTACAACATGCATGCACCTTTTAAACCCATGCTTATAAGAAAAAATCGTGCAAAAAAAACTTTACCAAATATTAATGAAGAGTCTTCAAACTGCAAAGTCACTTTTGTAACCTAAAAAAACCTTTCCTAATAAGAAATCTAAAACAAAAAATAAAATCAATAAAAATTTTAATGTAAACCCCAGGACATAAAAAAAGTAAAATTATAAGATAGGCCTATCAGCAAGTTTAAATATATGCATATATTCCAAATAAATCCATCCCCAAAAACATTCCTGGAACAGAAAATCAAACAAAATTAAAAAATGTACAAAAAATTTGATGACATCTCTGAAGCCTGTAAGAGAGTGTTAGTGTGCTGAAAAAAATTGTTGGTAATAAATTGCCAAGTATAGCCGTTTTGCATATACCAACTTAGAAATCTACGATATTTTGATAGCCCATACTGGGCAACTATTTCCCCTCCTTGTCAACCCATACCCATTCGACAAACGGAAAACACTTAAGCGTACTCGCCCATCTGGATGACTGCTCGTTTTGCAAGCGAGGCTTACCGACAACCTAGGTAACGAGTACTTTCTCACAGTGTGATACTTCGTGCATCCGTGCGGAAAAAAGTCAATCGTAAACAAAAAAGTCGGTACATGTGGCTTACTTAACAATTGCAATAAAAAAATAATTCACAATTCCAAACCAAATGACACCAACAAGGGAGAAAGGGCAGAAAAAAAAACAGAACAGAAAATACGTGGAACGACATAGCTTACCTATGTCTTTTGAAAAGTACCAACTTATTAACGAAAGGAATAGTAATTAGAACATTTTCGGATTGACATAGCTTACCTATGTCTTTTGAAAAAAGTACTACTTGTAAATAAAGGGCTAGATAGTATTTAGGAAATATGAGGAATGACATAGCTTACCTATGTCTTTTGAAAAGTACCAACTTATTAACGAAAGGAATAGTATTTAGAAAATTTTCGGATTGACATAGCTTACCTATGTCTTTTGAAAAAAGTACCACTTGTAAAAAAAGGGGCTGGATAGTATTTAGAAAATATAAGTAACGACATAGCTTATCTATGTCTTTTGAAAAGTACCAACTTATTAACGAAAGGCATAGTATTTAAAAAATTTTCGGATTGACATAGCTTATGTATGTCTTTTGAAAAAAGTACCAACTTGTTAACGAAAGACTGCAGTATTTAGGAAATATTCGGATTGACATAGCTTACCTATGTCTTTTGAAAAGTACCAACTTATTAACGAATTGTAAAAAAAGGGCTGGATAGTATTTAGAAAATATGAGGAACGACATAGCTTACTTATGTCTTTTGAAAAAAGTATTTTGTTGTAAAAGAAAGGCTGATACTGAGATATGATGACATTTGATAGAAATTGAGAATTACTGTATACTCACACTCCTTTGGAGTGGACCAATACTTTACGAAACCTAGAACAAAGAATAAAAGAATTTAGTAAAGAACGATTCTAAATAATTTAACTAAACTAATAATTTAAAAAAATCATGTATTCTAAAAACAAAAACATTTACGATTAAAAAAACAAAGTCATCTAGGGTCATTTTATAAAGAATCATCGTGTTTAATAATTTTTTTGGTTGTTATTTCAGTTAAAGGAATCTTAGGCATTAAATTAAAATACGCAGTTTGTAACATTATTATAAGTTCGTATGTTTAGAGTCGGCATTAAAAAATCATTTATGTATACAGGGTGTTCTTAAATTCGGGCGAGAAATTTCAGAAGGTGATTTCCCGTATAAAATTATGATAAGTCTTTCCTACGACAAAATCTCCTAATCCCACCCCCTTCCAAGATATCACCCTGAATAAAATTGAGTTTTTGTTTCTTTTTTCTCAAATTTAAGTAAAGATGGAACCTTTAAATTTTGTAAATTTCGTGCACTCGCAATTACTAACCTTCGGTATTTTCTCAACATTCCTGTTACATTATAAGGGAGTGAAATTATCAACCCTTACTTTATTTAATATCAAATT
The DNA here is from genome assembly GCA_947563755.1 of Lochmaea crataegi. Lineage (NCBI taxonomy): Eukaryota > Metazoa > Arthropoda > Insecta > Coleoptera > Chrysomelidae > Lochmaea > Lochmaea crataegi. The sequence continues at coordinate 29,148,273 of OX387425.1, read as the reverse complement.
TTTTGTCGAGATTGAGTTTTGTGAAATAAAAATATTATTACTTAAATTTGAGAAAAAAGAAATAAAAACTCAATTTCACTCATCCTCTTTTTAGGGGTGATATCTCGGAAGGGAGTGGAGTGAGGAAATTTTTTCATATGAAAGACCTATCATAATTTTATACGGGCAATCACCACCTGAATTTTTTCGCATAAATTCAGAAACACCCTACCCTGTATGTAGTATAAACTGTTAAAGAAAATTCTGTTATTTGAGATGAGTCATGGGGAACTGTACATACTCCTACCACGTATTGATTCTCCTACGGGGTATGTCAAATATAAAATTTCAACTTGTATTTGGTTTTTGAAAACCTTTATCAAGATTTTAGAAAGTATGCAAAAAGATAATAAATAATAAGTTTTTCTTTAGATATAAAGGTTGGACGGGTGGTACTAAATAAGCATACAATTCCAAAAGTTTATGTTCCATAGTATGCATAGTATTGTCAATTTATCGAGTTCTCAGAATATTGTTTCGATAAAAAATACAGTTTGATCTTTTTTTAAATTAAAGAAAATAAAATAGAAACATTAAAAAAGAATTAGTTTATTTAAAATAAGAAAATTTGAATTTGAATATAAGAACAATTTACCATAGCTAGGAATATATACCGGTCGGATTTTTAGTATTTTGAATATTTTGGTATTAAAAAATAGTAAGAGAATGCAAAAATGGATTATAGCAAATTTAAAATCTGATAAACAATTGTGAAATACTTCGTTTATATATTTAAAATCAATTGTTTATAGTAATAAAATTGTTCGTATGTGATTTAAAATATTTAAAAAAACAGTATTACCAATAACTACCAGTAAATAAAATGAAAACTTACCGTAAATGTATCAGATTGTAATCCAAGTAATCCATATAGGCACTATTCACTACACTTCACGATACACGTTAATTTCGAACGATATTTCCGATATTTCCTATTCGAAAGTGAACACGCTACTGAATATAAATCTACAAAATTTATTCGTCACCCCCATTAGTCACCCCGTTAAACAAGTAAAGTTGTTTATCATATCTACGATTAATATTTATATATACCGGCCGTCCTAGAAGTGAAAATAAAAGTATATTATTTTGAAAACCTTATTTATTAGTCTTTTTGAGTATTTTAATGAAAAAGTAAAAGTAAAAAGGTACACAAGGATATAAATAAAACTGTATTTCTGTTTTTAATAATGTTCAAATAATTTTCAAGAAAATTTTTATTGTTGAATCATTTTTCAGGATACTTTTTGCATTGTCTAAAAAAATAAATAGCCTGTCATCCTAATAAGAAGAACAGAGACCCCTAAACGAGAGATGCATATATACTGCTCTGTAGTAAAATAGCGCTGGACAAAATAGCGCAAGGTTAAAATAGCGTCAGTCAAAATAGCGCAGCACAAAAACAGTGGCAGATAAAATAGCTTATTTCCTTCCTCTTTTGGGAAAACTTCATGTGGAATACAAATTCTTTGATACATTTTCGAGAAGGGGAAGGGAATAAGCTATTTTGTCTGCCGCTGTTTTTTTTCTGCGTCATTTTGTTCGCCGCTATTTTTGCTCTGCGTTATTTTTATTTTTTTATTTTGAACATTTTTAAAATAGGTTAAATATATGAAAAAAGCAAGAAAAATATTGTAAACTTGAATTGAAAGTCGTAAATCATTATTTTTAATCAGACGAATGTATTAAACCGAGGTACATATAAAATATTAAAGATATAAACCAAAAACTAATATTCATAATTTATTTTATTTGGATTGTGATGAATAAATAAGAGCTTTTCTGCATTGTCAGAACTTAGCCTACACCTATTATCAACATATATGTTACCAATTTCCGAAAATAGTCTCTCTGAATAAACACTAGTTGCTGGAATTGATAAAAACTGCTTTACTAAATTAATTAGACCAGGAAATGTTCCACTGTGCTTGCTCCACCACTCAAATGGGTCTGACTTTCTATCAATAACGGGCACTCCATAGTATACTTCAAGTTGATAGAGTATATTGCCTTATAATTCATAACGCGGAACGGAATAAATTAAGGACCTGTGTATATAAAAAAAATAAAATAATTTAGAGTTTTATGATTTAGATAGATAGAACCTGTAAAATATCGTTAAGCTGCAGGAATTTGAAATATTTCCATATAAATCCCGATTCGGCCGGACCGGCCAAATACTCGATCCGGTACATCCCTAATTTTAACCTAGCGCTATTTTGTCCAGCGCTTTTTTGACTGGCGCTATTCTGCTACAGAGCCACTGAGAGATGGCGGTTTAAGCCTTGGGTATGTTCTGTGGGTTTAAACGTTTTTCACTCAACGGTTTAAGTAAATTGCGATTTGATACTTTTAAATATTTGCGTAACCGAGATACTACTGAACGATAGATGGCACCATCATCAGCCTAAAATATCAGATCAGAGAGTAGTCGATCATTGCAATCAGTGAATGGAATTACGCGAAAGTAAACTCGTTGTGTTTGCTATGACCAGTTAGTTATTCTCTGATCGTTTCCGACAGTTTCTGATTGCGGTTTGGACAGACCTAATGTATACTTTCCGATTTCAATACCTTAAAAAATTGTGTACGCCACTGTCTTACTTTTTCAATTTATGTAAAAATATATTTGAACACTTTTTTGATAAAGCTCCTAATAACTTGGATGTCAACATTTATTAAAATTGACTACTTATCGATTTTCCCTGGTATCTCACAAATAACAAGTACTTATAAGAAAAAAAATCAAATGTAACCAATGATTTAAGTTTAAATCCAGTCATGGAACTGCCGACAGAAGTGAAAACACTAATAAATGAATCCCTTTTAAAAATTTTATCGTAACCCCATCGTAAATGGAATTTTTTACAAATAAATTAACCCTCTTTAGAAATTCTATCGTACGCCCATGGTAGATGAACATTTTTACAAATAAATTGATCCCTTTTAAAAAAAATTGTACGCCTATGGTAGAAGGAAATTTTTTACAATTAAATTATTAACCCCTTATAAAAAAAGTACACATATATACACAGTATACATATAACACATGGAAAGTGTGAATGTATGAATCCTTGCTAAAAATGTATTTGTACAACTGCCATTAAAAGTGACATTTTTAATGCCTGTCAAACGTGTTAAAAGAGACATCATCTAACATGGTCAGTTCTCAGGAAATGAGAATTATTGTTAAAACGTCAAAAAAATAATTAACTGACAATAGACGTCAAAATGTGATTTTCTTGAAATACTTTCATTTTATTATCAAAATAGGAGTTGTACAAAAAACTATGTATGATATTTGTGTTAAAAGTAAATTTTATTTTGTTCGTGAAATTGCTCCACTCGCTTCGCTCGTTTCAAAAAACTTTTTCACTCTCGAAATAAAATGTTACTTTTAACACTAATATCATAAATAGTTATTTTACTATAGTTGAATTTTATTTTATCTCTGGGTTGAAATTTTAGCATGTGTATTACAATTAATTCAATTACCTAGTTAGACCTAGAACCTAGATAGGTATTTTAGTTAGGTGGTACTTGAAATTATGAAAAGAATTTTGTGGTACATTACTCAAAAAGGTTGAGTACCGCTGGCTATTGGATTTGCAGTGGCGACGCCGCGGTGAAAAAACAAACTGTATAAGGTGGATCTCCTTATCTAGTCTCCATGGTTCTACTATACCTACTTCTCTAATGTTACTCTAATCTCTTCCCATTTGGTTGAAAGTTGTTGTTAATTAGCTCGCTGCATGCTACCTCTAATTACAAAAATTCTTACATTTTAAAATCATTAACGTAAGTTTGATAAAACGTAATACAACAATTAATTTTTGAAAACGTTCGCTGTCTGTTTAAACCGTGTTAATACCTTTCGGAAATTAAATGTTTACAACGATATTTTTTTGAAGATTATCTTTTCATTGTGGGTATAAATTTTCCTGGGGACGTCTGCACGGGATCATAAAATTTGTTCTGGAGTTTTTGCTACCCTACTTTAACAAAAGTTTATTGACCTGAAGATTGATAGAATTTCCATGCTCCCCGAGTGTTATTAAATACATTAATTTGAATAAATTGTTTAGTTTTATATTTTAGATAATTACCCAAAATAAATATCACCAAATATGAACAGTTACTTCTAACAAATATACTATTATTTTAGTCATAATTGGACTATGCTGCCAGATCGTTAAAAAAGTATGAAAATATATAAAATATTGTAATGTTTTTGTTATTTATTTAAATAGTTTTTACTTGTGGGATAAAATTATACACACTATGGCTAATTACTATCTATTTATTTAAAGAAACACACACTGTATTAAACTTAATTTATACTTAATGTCTACTAATTTATTTACACTCGGTATATTAGTTCTAATTTATTTTCACCACTTGAATATTACACTATTTATCTTCACTATTTAATTCACTGTTCGATTACTGAGAACTTCTGTAAATTGTCTATGAACTAACTCTTTACTGTCCGATTCACTAATTCTCTCGAACTAACTGTTTCAATAATAATTCTTCACGCACTCAAAAACCCGCGTATATATAGTCCTTTTCAACTCTAGAAAATTCTAGTACCTTACGCTCTCATCCTATGCACAAACAAAACCTTATTCCAGAAAGTTCTCGAATCCCCAGCGCATCCACCAAAATTTATAATCGAGAGACAGGGCCGGCTTTGAGTTGGTGACCTCGCAACAATATAATATAGTCGCTAGAACAACCAAAAGGAGTACATCTCAATTGTTAAACTCAAATACATCAACCTCTTCGGGTAAAAGTTCTAACCCGTAAATTTTTAAATAAAAAAACTAGAGCTCTTTCAAGTGAAATATAGGTTGGGAAAAGGTGAATGCAGAAGATTTCCGAATTATGGTTCTCGGAAGATAAACGATGTGGTTTTGACAGACAGTTAATTTGATCTCAATATTTCAACATTGCTTTCTGTCAAAGAGGTTTTGTAAGTAAGGAGATTTCAAAGATTCTGTTCGTACGAGGGTTCTCTTTTGAGTGTTGCATATAACAACATAGTTAGCGCCTGTCAACTGTTTTGGCGTTGACTGGGGATTGGAACCTTTGACCACGCAGTTCATTCTTAATTTTTGGAAAAATAAGAAAGTCGTTAGAACTTAGGTCGGGACTGTGTGGAGGATGGTCCAACAATTCGATGTTTTCTTGCTTTAAAAACTCTCAATTGTTTTTCTAGCTGTCTTGGTGGAGGATCATTCGTTGTTGGGGGTTGGTTTTTCGAAGCTCAGCAATTACTTCCGGCAAACAAATCGCCAATTCCTACATGATCTACTTTTGAGAAAACTGTCGCCACAATCTTTTTGGAAAAACTTCGAGAACGGATAACTTTCGTCAGTTTTGGTTCATCTGGGTACACCCTGTCGTTTATTTTCGGGTTCATAAGAGTAAATCTAGGATTCATCACCACTGACAATACTGTATATATATTTTTTGAGTTTCCTGCGTTAAACCGGAGTTTTTTGACCCCAATTGACTCGTAACTGCTTTCTGTTCCTCCGTCAACAGATGTGATATCCAACGAGAAACTAATTTTTTTACAAATAATTCTTCATGTAAAATTTTTTGAATTGTGGTCTTTGAAATGCCCAATGATGCCTTAATTTCACGATATGCTACACATCGATCTTCTTGGATCAGCTCTTAGATATTAAAAAAAATTATCAAAGTTTACGTGTATTTTAAATGGGATATCTTTTTGGGCCTAGTAGTCCATTGAATTGTTACATGAGCTTTACATTTTTTAGAGGACGCAATTTTATTTTTGGGACATATGTGGGGGGTCAATAGAAGCTTAACCTCAAATTTGTGAGGTTGCCGCCCTTGTCCCCCGGCCGCCATCTTGGAAAAAGGGATGCAAACACCTTTTTCGCGATATCTCGGAAACTATACGCCCTACAAAAAAATCTTGAAAACATAATTTGTAGCAAATAGCTTTGTCTACAAATATGTTCATATAACTTTTTGCCCTAAATTTAAAATTAAAGAGGTTATAAGCAAAAAAGTGAGAAAATTTTCTTTTTTGCTCTACAACTTTTTTTTAAAACATTTTACAAAAAAATTACCTCAGACCAATCTTGTAGATGGTCTTTTCTTATAGTAATTTCTAAGAGGAGTGTACATTATGGAGAAACATCCTGAATTAGCTGGTGGTACCGCGCTATTCCTGAGTGAGAAAGTCGATCCATCTTTGCTCATTCTTGTTGGCGAACGTTTTTTCGTAGCTGTATACGGCGGTAATAAAGACGACTCACTAGACGGCATGCGATTCAAACGATTTGCCAAGACAGTGACTAAAAATTCTTTTAGTTTATCATAACTGCCTCCAACACAAGCTGCAGCTCGTTTTCACAGTCTCCGAGTATATCACCAGGTCCAGTTGTGGCTCGGAAGATATCAAAATCCTGAAGATTGGGGCTGGAAAAAGCATGCAAACATTTGGATGCCAATACAAACTTCCAAGCCTCCAGAACCCCCCGATCTCATGAAATTAATTTTCTGCAGATGCAAAGGAAATTGTGGAAGCATGTGTGGCTGCAGAAAAGCAGGCCTCAAATGCTCTACAGTATGCCTCCATTGTTCTGGCAAAACATGCAGCAACATCATCGAAATATCAAAGTTAATGGAAGAAAATGAATTGGAAGATGAACTTCCAACTATGACTCCAATTTTAACTCCTGTCATTCCCCAAACCTTCACATTCGACGTTGAATTACATTCTGAGCCACAGCCTGGACCAAAGAAGAAAAATAGAATAGAATATCTAGCTAATAACTGAACGAAAATATGATTATATCGAGGATTACCTCATCGGCAAGATGTCTATGGGGATACCACGTGAAAAAAACGAGCCTACAGACTCTACCTCATAGGTGGCGGGGAAAAGAGTTAGCAATGAATAAGTAAAGTTGTAGGTAGGGATTTAACAAAATTTTTTTAAGAATGTATTAAAAAAAGATCATAAAACTAAGTTAAACATTTCGTTTTGACCGGATTCTCATGAGCATTGACGAACCAGGTCAACTTTGGAGCGCTGTAACAGCGTTTTAAATGAATGAAATTTAAAAAAAATTATAGAGAAAAGTTTTCCTCAAAAGACCATCTACAAGATTGGTCTGAGGTAATTTTTTTGTAAAATGTATAAAAAAAAGTTATAGAGCAATAAAGGAAATTTTTATAGGAATTTTCTCACTTTTTTGCTTATAACTTCTTTAATTTCAAATTGAGTGCAAAAAGTTATATGAACATATTTGTAGGCAAAGCGATTTGCTACAAATTATGTCTTCAAGAATTTTTTGCAGGACGTATAGTTTCCGAGATATCGCGAAAAAGGTGTTTGCATCCCTTTTCCCAAGATGGCGGCCGGGGGACAAGGGCGGCAACCCCACAAACTTGGGGTTAAGCTTCTATTGTCCCCCCAAACATGTCCCAAAAATAAAATTGCGTCCTCTAGAAAATGCAATATTGGGTCCTTAAATTTTAACATTTCAATGGACTCTAGGGCGAGTACTTAAGTTAATATCAACAGCTAATATTTTCAGGGAATTCTTTTTTGCACATTTCCAACAAGATTTTGATTGGGGGCGAAAATTAAAAAATAAGACCTAAAAAAGCACCCTTCTGTTACTACTATTACTTTCAACATCCTGACCCCTAGGGCACCTACCCCTGAAATTTTAAATGGCAACCCCTATTTATTTTGCCATTTTTGAGTTCCTTATGTAATTCTTAGATAAATATTAAATTTTTTTTTTAATTGAAGTACTTGACCTCACGATTGTGTGGAATGTATTTAATTTTTAAATTGAAATAATGCAACTTCTACATTGTTTATAATTACTTTATGAATTGTTCAAAAAATGGGTTCCATTGTTTTCTAAACACATGTACAGTCGATATTCAAACTGTTCGCGGACCTTTTGAAGAGTCTCGGGTGAAATAGCCCTACATTCCTGTACAATTCTTTGTTGCAGTTGTTCAATAGAATCTTGTTGGGTTTTGAATACAACGGATTTCAAGTGATCCCATAGGAAGAAATCGAGCGGTGTCAGATCTGGTGGCCTAGGTGGCCATTCAAGGGGTCCTCTCCTACCAATTCACTGCTCCGGATAATTATTATTCTACCACTCTCTTACTGGGCGTACATAATGAGGAGGTGCCCCGTCCTGCTGGAAGTGCAGTAAATGTTCATCTAGAGCAAGATTTCCATTGGCGTCCCTTTGATTTTCCAGCTCATAAATCACCTCTGTCTAACATTTCGGCATAAATTTCACCATTTTGATTTCCATCTATGAAGAGGGGATCAATGATAGTATTGCCTAATACACCTGCCTAAACATTTAATTTTTGAGGATATTGTGTATGCCCCTCTCTACGAGGATTGAAGTCGCTCCAATAGCGGCAGTTTTGTTTATTGACCTTGCCATTTATGTAAAAAGTGCATTCATCACTGAAAGAGATATTTTTTATTAACGGGGGCTGCGCAATAACCCCGTTGGTCATAATTTCACAAACTCAATACGTATGTCCGGGTCATCATCCCCTAATTCTTGGGTAATTTGAAGTTTGTATGGGTGAAATTTGTGAAGCTTCAATACTTTCTTGACTGATTCATGCGACAGTCCAGTTTGTTGCGCAACTTCACGAAGTGGCGAAGTAGGAGCTACAGCTACTTGACCAAGTACCTCAATTTGAGCGGCCTCATTGAGCAATATTGGCCCAGCCCTCTTCTCCAGTTTCTTCAAATTTAGCTACTAACTCTCCGATGTATTTGTGTCTAACATTTTTTCCCCGATGTCTTTCGTTAAATTTGGTCGCCGTTCTTGTAAAGCAACGTTCGGTTCCATAAATATAAATCATTTCTACGCGTTCAGCAATAGTGTAAACCATTTTAAGAAAATAAATACAATGAGTCAGAAAATAAAGAACTGTATAAGTAGACCTAAACCATATGACTGACTAAAGAAATTAATAATTCAAAAACCGGTGGTTTTATTCGAATAAGAAATAAATTTCATGGGTCTCAACAGGGTTGGGCTGAGATTTAAATAAATAATAATTCGAAATTTTACTTTTATTTTTACTAGTATTCCTAACTGAAGTACATTCCACACATTCGTGAGGTCAAGTAGAGGTACTGGATTTTGAGATGAGCCCTAACCTTGTAAATAGTTGCGTAGATATAAAAGGCACAATGCAATAAATTCGTAAAGTGAAAACTGAAAAAGTCCGCTTCGGTTGATTGTATTCTTATAGCCCAGGCGAAGTATTTTGAAAATAACATTATAATTTTATTGTAAAATATAATTTAAAACATGATACATACTCAACGGAATTACATTTATTATAGGTCATAAAAATTGCGTTAATGTCTAGAGATAAATAAAATCAAAGCAATACAGAGTGTTAAACTAATGATATATAATTACAAAGTAATCAGTTAATTGATATTTTAATGACCTAGACAGCTTATGGATTACAAGCTATTAAATACCACTTAGGAGCCCTAGCCCCTTAAAGAAATAATACCATGTTTTACCTGATCTTAATAATAAAATCAAAATTAGAAAAACCCTATGTAATATAACTGGGAAAATTATATGAAAAGCTCTTAACTATAAGCATTTATTATCAACTATATAAATTTATATGTCATCATCGTCTTCATCATCCGAAAATTCACTTTCACTGTGGCTATCCTCTCCTACGTTTATTATTAAATCCGCCACTTGATCCATGACATGTTCTCTTTCCATATAGTCCTTTTCAACTTTTATTACATTGGCGCAAATGTTTTTCCAGTTTTCTACCGTTACCTCACTAAATTTTTTCTCCGTTAACTTCCATACATCATCCATTTTAAAAGTTATGTTGCAGGCAGCTACTTCTTCACCAATGCCCAAATTTTTTCTATTGGGTTTAGCTCTGGATGATAGGGTGGTAGACGCAATGTTAAAATGTCATGTTCTGATAGAATTTGGTCTATTACATATCTTTTAGAAACTGGCCTGTGGATTTTTATAATTGTGATAAGTTCTGCTTTAGTTGATTTTTCAGGAAAGAATATATTTCTTTCAGCAAGCCACTTCAGCATTGCATCTTATGAGGCATTGTCTAATATTAAGACGCATTTTTTCGGTGCATTAGGAATGAATTTTTCTTTTAACCATTTGACAAAATTTGTATTATTCATTTCATCATGATAGTCTCCGGTTTTCATTCCCGATTTAAAAATTGTAAGTGCCTCGGGTACGAATCCTGCTTCACCTCCAGCATGTAAAATAATTAGCCGTTTACCTTTAGCTACGGGTGATTTTAAACACCCCTTTGTACCATCGTCCCATGCTTTTGGTACGGTATGTGAACTGTGGATATAGGTTTCATCACAGTATACAATCGGCCGTCCATCTTCTTTGTATTGTTTTAACTTTCTTAAGTATTCAGTTCTTTTAGCTTTAATGTCATATGTCTCCATTAAAACTTTCCTTTTATCTTCAGTTTTTCTCCATCTAAATCCCATTCATTTAACCAATTTTCTGAAACTATCAATTTTACCAGTAAAGTTCACCCCTTCTTCTTTTCTCACTTCTTCAAAAATTCTCTTCATGGTAGGCCTTCTTTTATGAATAGCCCTATAAGAATAAATAATTTTTCGAATTATTTCCTCCTCAAATCCATTAACGGATCCTTTGGAAGTTGAAGGTTTGTTGACGCTTCTCCTAGGTGATTTGAAGCGTTCACCAGGCGATTTTTTATTAGCTTCGCTCACAATACGTTTCACTGTGGCCTTAGAAACATCACAAGCTTTAGCTACTCTTTCATTCAAATTGAACAGAGGGACATCTAGGTCTTTCTGTTCTTTTTCTGCCTTCATAAATTTATATACACTGTATATTATTTGTCGACCTTGACTATGTATAAGTTTTTTGGAACCACTCATGTTTCCAGGTTTATTCTAGAACAAAAGATTTTAAAAATTAATACACAAAATAAAGATATATGAATATAAACTATAGTTCCAAGTTTTACATATGCATCAATTGAAAAAATTTTCTGCCTAATGTCCCATGTAAAAATAACATTATTTTTGATTAGGTAATAACATGCCAAAAATCAAACTTTTAATTTTAAACATGTAATAAAATAAATTAATACATACCTTACTGTCAAGTAAATTAATTCACTAAACAAAATATTTTCACAAATTATTGTCTACAAAAATATTAACTAAACTACAAGGAACTAAAAAGGAAACAAAATGTACTGCACTATTAAAAGATTCGGAGTCGAAACAACCTGAACGGAGGACAGTCAAAGAATGAAATTGAAGCGCTGAACTTATTAGGATGGTTAGTAACATTTTTTTCGAACGCAATCTGGTATACTGCGAGGGAATCACGCAGGGCTCATCTCAAAATCCATTACCTCTACTTCAATTTAAAAAAAAATGTAATTTATCTAAGAAATACATAAGGAACTCAAAAATGGCAAAAGACATAGTGGTTGCCATTTAAAATTTTAGGGGTAAGTGCCCTGAGGGTCAGGGGGTTGAAAGTAATTCGACAACAAACAGTTGTTCCCCTTGATATATGTAAATTGACGTGTTTCGCCAAATTTTGATACTGTCATGAGTGTAGGCAATATCAAATGCCGTTCGTTTTCAAATTGACACCCTGTATAATTGAGAACAAATTTAAAACCTTTTTGTATATTTTTATTAATAAAAAAAGTCATATACTTTATGGATGTAGATTCCCCTAAGAACGCGTGTTTTTTTAATCTTTCTAGATATAAAAGGATCTTTCTTGGACCGGGTGTATTTAATGTCAAAGGGTTGTCCTTTTTTAAACACTTGTGCAAAAACTGAACCTCTTTTTTTAACCACTTTTGACCAAAAAGTTATCATAACATTTCAGTAATCGATATTGTATTTAATATAATGGGTGGTTAGACGGAAATCAAATAATCATAGTTAGAAACGGGAATTGGCACAAAATACATATTGATTATAATTATTCATATGAGACTACAGGCCCATGGCAAAAATTACCCTGTTTAATGACCCACCGTGAATTACATTTAGGAGGCTGCTAAAAAGCCGCCACTTTTGAGCGGTACAGGTGAATATATTGGGAAATTGAATTTTCCAGGTGCAGATGAGGAATTACGACTAATTTATTTTTGTACGGCATTCTTCTAGTTGATAGATCATTAAAAAACACAGAAAAAACCTAGTAGCGTACAAAAGTAGTGGTACCAGAAATCAAAACAAATTTAATGTCTACTAATTTATTTACACTCGGTATAATAGTTCTAATTTATTTTTACCACTTGAATATTACACTATTCATCTTCACTCTTCCATTCACTGTCTAATTACTTAGAACTCTCTGTACTGTTGACTAACCGTGTTTACTAACTCTTTGTCTTCGTTTCACTTATTGTCAACTCAATCAAAAACCCGCTTATATACAGTATGTCTTAAAAAGTTGGCAACATGGGAAAATTTTTTATTGTAAGTTTTACGGAAAAAAGTCATTCTTTATGAAAATCTCTGCTTTCGAAAATAATAATATTCAGGTATTTACATTTGACATTAGATGTACAGGGTGTCCACAAATTGCAAAAGATTAATAGGAATATTTTGACCACTTCAATTTCAACTTAAATTTTGCAAATTTTACTTGTGAAACACGTCTACTTTTATCTTATCTTACAAGTCAACACAACTCAAATGTTCATTTGTTGATTTGAAATATTTTAGCGATGATCCTCAATCAGTAATAAATAAGTAATAATAATAGCTAGAATACTATGAATTCTGAACGTTACTTTGAATTTTTGAACGATAAAATTTCCGATTTTATTGATAACCTACCAATAATAAAAAGACGACGCATATGGTACCAACATGATGGGGCACCATGTCATAATACCAGAAATGTTCGAGAATATCTACTGCAAACTTTTAATGGACGAGTATTAGGAAGATTTGTGGAATTTGCTTGGCCTGCAAGATTTCCAGACCTGAACCCACTAGACTTTTTTTTGTGGGGATACCTAAAGCAAAAAAACTACCTTAGAAGACTATTCGACAATATTGATCATTTGAAAAGGAAGCAACGGTAATTTTTTTAATTAGTATGATCTAATTGCATATTAAAACATAGTTTTCTATTTCGAACAACTTTTCATAATTAAAGTTTTCGATATTGTAAAAATTAGAGGTACTTTACTCTTGTATCAAATTCATATTTTTTGACAAACCTCGTATACGATTTAAAAAATTGACATCTGACATTTGCGTTTTACTTTATGGGCCATGCAGAACTTTTTATAAGGAATAACTTTTTTTCGTAACATTACAAATAAAAAAGTTTCATACTGTATAGTCTTGATCAATTCTGGGAAGTTTTTGAACTCCGGCGCTCGTCCTATGCGTAAACAAAGCGTCTTCCAGAATGTTCTCGAAAGGAGCGCATTCACCAAAATTTATAGTCGAGAGACAGGGCCGGCTTTGAGTTGGTGACCTCGCAATAATATGATTAGCTGACGAGTCTAGAGATCACACGATAGTAGTTCACTCTGTATATTAGGTTGCTATTTTAAAATAGAGAAAATTGTTGCATTTTCCTAAAATACAACGAATACAGCCAAGTAACAGGGTGGATTGTATTGACTATATATTAAAGAATCATAAGAAATTGGAGTCATTAGATGACTTAAATAATACGATTTAGTTTTTGTAAGGACACCCTTACAGTTATCCAACCTTTTCGTTTTTTCCACTCACAACAAAAACCTTAGACCGGCGCCAATTCAGTAAATACTACATGTAGTGAATGAAAGAATCTATCCCGTCCATGAGCCATTTCTTTTTACGAGACTACTTAAAATCCAACGTGTACGCTTCGCTACCCTTATGCATTAGGATTGTGAAGCCGAAGAATGTAGGTTAATTTCTACAGAAATCGCTGAATGAGTAAAAGAAGGGCCTCAGAAGACTTTTTTTTATCGATCAACACCTTTGGAGTGTTTCTTTTAAAATCATTTAGATGCGGTTTTTCTGTTTCAAATTGAATTAAATGTTTGTTCAGTTCTTTAAATCATTATATACAGGGTGGCCGGACGAAAACGAAACAAAGCCATTATCAGGAACTGCGTCATCGTTTAAAAAAGACAAGCAGAGACCCGTCGATTTTTGATCAAAGGGGGACACTTTTTTCCGGTATTTTTGACTTCGCTACTGTCACCCCCCAGCGGGGGAAGGCATAACCTCAAAATATTTAAATTACATTAGGGGTCGAGTAAGGTATCATTTTAGAGCCCTTTTAATTCTCTTCACAACAGTCTCTAAATTTTGAAATTCGGCGCAATACTTTTTAATAAATTACATTTTAAAATTTAATTTATTTACTTGTTTAGTTTTTAATAAGAGTTTTTAAATTGGAATTTTTTTCATTTTCGTCAAAATGACACATGAGTAGTTGAGTACCTACGGCAGTGCTTTAAATGTTGATTTTATCGCTTTGCATTGTTTTTGTAATCGAAGCGAAGTTTTGTTTAATTGTGTTTTTCAAAATTAAATACCATGGTTTATTCCATTCTGCCCGAAGTTCTTTAATTACAGAATCTGGAAGGTTTGTCGATTTTAATCCAAGTTTAGGATTAGCTCCAAACAATGCACGGTACGGAGTTTTTCCAATAATGCGATGTTTTGATGAATTTTTCTGCCATTGCACAAAATAGCTCCCCATGGACCAATTTGTGGAGGAATGATCGGACATCTAGGAACGAAGCATGTTTTCAACATCTTGATTACTTCTCTCTACGCTACCCTGGCTGTCGTGGCCTGCCATGAATAATTTTGCAAGCAGGCCAGTAGCCAACAATTTCTTCTATTACCGAGCTCCGAAACTCCAAAAATATTTTCAGTAATTCTAAAGCTACCTCTGCAGCACGTTTGGTATATAAAGGGCGAAGATGCAAAAATTTGGTGGCATGGTCTTGATAGTTAAGAAGCCATTTATAGTTTCCGCCAGGAGCAGATTGGAAATCTATCAAATCTACTTGGCCGCGAACATTAAAATCTTTAGAAAGGATTGGTCGCACAACCAATCCCTTATGAGGTTGCGATTTTCTAAGTTGACATCCCTTACATAGTGAAATGAAAGTTTCTACTGCTATTCTAGGAGTGTTATATTTATTTTTTAATGCAAATAGCATTTTATCCCTACCACGATGACCTGTGGATCGGTGAGATTCTAGCAACACATCAAAATACTGTTCTATGGGAAGTATGTAAACAATAGGTTGATCAAGAGAACTTCGTTTTACGACTAAATGTTCATCAGTACCGATAGACAAAATATCATATTTTCTCATTAAATGATACTGCTTATTATTTCTTTTTGCTACCTGTTGAGTCAGCTAATTTACCATGCTTAATGTCTGTAATAACTTCTTTAACCCTGTTAGCCGTCCAAGATTTTTTAATAACATCTTTTTCCACTCTTTCACTATAAAACTTTGGTAGCTGTTCATTAAATTGTGCTTTCATGCCTTCTAAATCTCGTTTCTCACTCTCGATTTGTACGTCTTCGTGGTTTTCGCTCATTTTGATATTCTTGAACACATCAAAATAGATAAACAACAAAATAAAGGTTATGCGAAATATTAAATTATAACACAATGTTCGTTTTTACCGACCTCTGAAACTGCAAACGGGCAATTCCTAATATCTAATGTACTATTCAATCGAAAAAAGTCGACTTGTTCATATCTATTCACGTTTATACATCGATATCTTCATTTCATTCCGGCATCGACATCATCTATAAGGTACATCATCTACACCCAGTCAGCATATCGGATACACCTGTACACACCTCTACCTCTAGGATATAGTAAGCCACCACCAGTTCTCTTGGAGGGACACACCACAGCATCCGATCGTTAACAGGTAACCTTCATACCTGACTTTTAACAAGGAATCCCGGGGTTTGAGTAGAAAACACATTTGACTGAAGAATAACAAATATAGTTATAAAACTACGTATTATAAGTAGAGTATTTTGTCATACCTACTGAGGAACTTTAGTTTTCCTGGTGTCTTTACCCTCTGTTGAGGACAACTTGTAGATTTAAGTAATAGCAAGTAGTACCATCACTAGAGTTTGTAAACCAGCGTATGCATACAAAGGGTGGTTATTTAATACAATTCTGTATCCAACCATCCCTAAGGTTAGATTGGATAGTGTAAAACTTTTCATTATAGTTATAATTTTGTGCATGCCTTTTTGATAACCTAAAATAATTGTGGAAAACTAACTTCACATAAATGGCGTCGTACAGCGGAAATCCTTCAGGGAGTTTTTGGCGTACAATTAGTAGGCAAGGCCTTGTTTTTTGTGTAGTCATATAATAACCATCAATATTTTATATATTAAATCAACATTCAACTGAATCAGTTTTTTTATTTCGAATCCCACCCTGAGATGAACAGGACCTTTTTAATCTGGTAACAAAGTTACTCAATTCAGTATTTATTTATTTATTAACACTTTTGTGACTTATCAGGTTTTTGTAATCAAGTAATGATTTTGCTGGTAATGATTTTAAAAAACTTCTAAGCCCCTGACGTTCTAATTCAAAAGGCTTCGAGGTGAAATTTTCAGTTTTAAGCAAATCCGAATCTTTGCTGCTTCTTTCAACAAACTCCTTTCTGCAAACTTTGATTGGCTGATCTTCTTTGTTCAAATAATATAACAAAGGTTGTGCTCTTTTCGATTCTTTATCGTTTTTTCTTCCCCTTGGTCGCTTAACAGGTGTCACAAGACTATTAGCATATATTTTTTTCAGGCTAGCTCATACTCCAAAACTCTTTGAAAATATTCTGCCTATCAGTTTCTGTAAATGTTGAACATTTTAAAGATCCTTTTTCAGTTTCTTTACACACGCATCTATTCTTCATCACTCTAGGCTTCCTCGGTATTTCGTAATTCCATTTTTCTTCTAAATACTTTTTTCCCTTTTTTCTCAAATTTTTGTTTTTTTCGGCAAACTAATTTGATTTTTGAATCTGAACACGTTTCTCTCTTTTCTTGCTTTTCTCTGGATAGTTTTCATAATCAGATTTCGTGTCAGAATTAATTTTATACGGTACTAAGCCTTCTTGTATGCTTTCATCTGATATCAAGTCTTCTATTTGATTGGATAGGTTTCAGGAACTAGGACCAATACTATGGGTAGCACTTGTCAAAGAGTGATTGTTCTCAGTTTCTTGGAGAGTACACTGCTCGATAGTATCTTCAGATACCAGAATTTTGTTACGGTAGTGCTCATCAGCTCTTGTAAAGTTGACCAAGCTGAACAAGGGGAGTTTTAAGGTGAAATGTTCACATTCCTGTCTTTGAATTGAACTTCTTGTTCTACATTTTGAGTGACAAAGACATTAACTGTGGCATCATAAAATGTCGAAGTATTATTAGGTACAAGAATACTAGAAATATCTTCTAGTATTACCTCATTTGATATGGACGGTGAAAGACGGCTGCAATGAACACTGTTTGTGTGCATCATATTTTCAACATTAATCGTATTTGAGCTAAAGTCATGAGATACCGTTGCAGATAAATTTATGTATTCAAGTTTCACATTTTGAACTACAGACCATTCTTCTGAAATTGCCGTTTTAGATGGTTCCGGCTTGTTTTGTTCATTTTGTGCTTTACTTGTATTACTGTAACGGCTACTCAGTTTAGAGAGCACCTCAGGTGTAGATTCTGAGACCAAACTAGTAAAAATTCAGAGAGTAGTCCTTCCGGTTCTCGGGTAATCCTACTTGAAATTTATTTTAATGAAGGTACTGAAGGAAGTTACTTATTAATCAAGTTACTGAAATTAATAATTAAAAATTATGAAAGTTAAGAAAGGTAAGTGGGCGCCACCCTGAATAATACTAGTCTATTTGTTACTCACATCAGCATTATAGTGACAAATCCTGGAATATTGGAAGGGAAAATAAACTCTATGAACAACGTTATTAAATTTACAAGTTGTATATTGACTTTTAGAAAAACAATTAAACAAAAAAAATTAAATGACTAGTTTATTGAGTTGTTCTATGTTGAAGAAACGATCGTTAAAAAATATATATGTTACTTCCCATGGTTCCAGATAAAGTCCTGGTAATATTCCAGATATAGGTAGTGATATCCTGGATACGGTCCTGGTTCAGATGGAGTCCTTGCTAAAGTTCTCAATCTAGGTACAGATGAGGTTCTGGTTTCAGATGGAGTCAGTCCTGGTTACAGTTCCAGGTAAAGTGTCCCAAGTAAAGTTCTTGTCCCAGATAAAATGCTAAGGAACAATAATAGTATCAAGAACAAATTTACCCAACTTTACAAAATACAGGATGTCTGAAGTATGAATTTGATAACAATGTTAAAGAAAATCATTTAAAAACGTGGTTCATATACATCCTGTATTTTAATAAAAAGAAATAATCAAAGAAATCAAATTAAAAAAACAATAAAATCGAATACTTGATTCTATAGCGGTAAATATAGATATATATTAAATATATGTATATATTTTAAATAGGTTTAAATATATTCAAAGAGAATCTGAAAAGAAATATGAAAGAACCAAAAAAAAACAAAATCATATCGATATATATTCCTGGCACTGGAACGACATTGCTACATAATAAAAATATGAAAGCGGAACACTGCTAAGAAAGAATAGTTAACATACATTTAAGCGAAATAACTTACCATTCACATGAATGCACTTTTTCAAGATAAGATATGTTTGCTTCAATAGCACATGTTCACAGAAAAGAAGAATGAAACCTCTTCGCCACTGTTTAAATACAGGAAATCATATGAAAGATAACAGACTTACGTCTCATGTTCATGTCAAGCTCAGACGCTTTGACCAGGAAAGGAATTTACATTTCAATAGTGAATTCCTAATTCATATTCAATTAATAAGTGGTAGAAGAAGAGATAAGAACGAGGTCGAGGTGGGAATAGCAAATAGCAGTGGCTATTTTCACGACAGACGAAACTCGATCGACCCGTATAGAAACGTTGATTTCGACTCTCGTCGACAGTAAATATATTCAGCCTCGAAACATTTCTCGGTGTTGGGTATGAGAAAGGACTGGCTATTCTCCGCCCATACGATAATTTATTATTAATTAACTGGAGGAAAGTAAACTGAACGAAATTAACGTTACATTACACAAGTCTAAGATTTTTTGGCTTCGCCAATGAATCCTTGAACACATCTAAAAAATAAAGCAATAATTAACATGTTATGTAAATAATAATCATAAGAATAACAAAGGTAAATATAAAATTATAAAACTCCGCCTATATATAAGAAATATATTTTATAACCCACATTTTTTAATATGAATAAACCCAAAAATTGCACAGACAGATAAGAAAGTGAGATATTAATCGAAACAATCAAAACACTGTTAAAATGTTAATAATTAATTACAATAAGTACATACATAATATCTGCTAAGTACAATAATTCTACGATTTACTTTGAAGAAAAACTCCAATCTGTTCAAATTTTTTCAATGGCAGTAATACTCATTTTTCATTAAAGTTTACTCAAAGTAATAATTTGATAACAATGAAAATACATATTCTAAAACCTTCGTTTTTAAAACCAGTAACACCGAACTGAGTAATTTTTGCAAGAGCACACACGCCGACATCGAAAACTATTAACGAAAATAACGATTAAGGTGGATTTAGCCGCAGACTTTAGAAGTCATGGATTTGACTGTTTTACTTATCACGCGTTTTTATCAATTTAAAACCAAAATTGACAAAAGCTGTTTTTTCTAGATTGTGTATTTTTTTTCTTCTTTTGAATGATAGGAAAAGCATAATAACACTCTAAGCCGACGATTTATTGTGTATAGTACCTATGAACGAGAATTAGTTTACTTGATTTGTGTTTTGAGTTGTTGGAATTGTTTTATTTCTGTGTTCTTTGTTTCAAGGTATCGTTTACAGGCAATATCTCGCTTAATTTAAAAGATAATCCAATACTGAAAAAACTATTGTGAATTGCATCAAAATTCCTTCTTATCCAGTGAGAACTGATAATAATGTAAAATTAATGTACTTGCGTATATTGGTATCAATCCTCATACATCTTTTAGAAACATAACTGAAGAAATGGAAATAAGCAAGAGCACGATACAAAAGAATTTGAAGCAACTGAAATATCACCCATTTAAACTACATTTCGTTCAAGGACTGAGGCCTACTGGTTTCGACAGAAGATTAGAATTCATATCTCTAATCGATGTTATGATTGCTGACAATCCCTTACTATTAAATCAAATATTTTGGATTGATGAAAGCCGCTTCCACAATAATGGTGTAGTTAATACACAAAATGCCCATTATTGGTCGAACGAAAATCCTCACTGGGTTCGTTCAACTCTTCGTTTTCAAACAGTTTGGGGTATAAATGTATGGTGTGGGTAATTTGCTTGGGCCATACTTTGTTACAGGTCAAAAGTCATATACAAACACTTACTCAGTATGCCAAATTTTACCAACAAATTATAGTAGAAATAAATAAATATTAGGACTTACTCTTCATATTAGTGTTTATTTTGGATTCTAATTATACTACTTTTACTTAGCATTCGTAATTGACCTACATTTCCTCTTTTAAATCTTACATATACTACATCTCCAGAAGTTCATCTTCCAGACTTTCATATCCACTTCAATTCCCTAAAAATATAGGTACAAATAGAAAATGATTCTGAAGTAGCGATTGCGAGCAATATCAGTTTCAGAATATAAGGTATTTAATCGTAGAAATAAAATATATGTCTCAAAGGTTCCAATGTTCACCTTTGTTATCATCTAGGTTAAATTGACATCTGTCAGAATAAGAAGATTAAATCAAATTAATTGATTGATAATCAGATGTGACTCATTTTGTTTTGGATGCTAAGAGCACCTCACGTTAATTTTAACGGATTTTTTTGTAATTTACAAAAAGTTTTCGAAGGAAAGTTTCCAAGGTTCCTTAGAACTTCAGTTTCATCTTCATCTTCTGTTTCATCTTCATTTGCAACATCATTTCCATCTTAATCTTCATTTTATGAATTTTCATCTTCAACTTCAATTTCATCTTCCAATTTCACTTCCATCTTTCTATTTCAACTTTACTCTACGGACTTGAATTCTATTGTGGGATTGACTGGTTCTCACCTTGTTGTCGACCCCTGAATCCTCGTAGGACAGCTGTTACCCCGAACTCCACGTGCGAGGACTATACTTATGGTGTTCAACCCCTACACGTCCTAACCTTTGGCAAGTGGTTATTCCAGGTAACATAGATTTAAGTAAGTCCCTAGCACTTCTCTCCGGCAACTTCATATTCTACCAAGAATAAATTTACCAGGATTTTATTGTACATTTATACCTTTTTTGTAATATTTACCTTCGGTAATCTGTGTATATACGAGATATTAATTGTGAGACCTAGGTATGCATACTTCGGATTAATTTCTATAATTTCATGTATATTTTAATTATTATATCCATCCAACCTTCTCTAAAACTTTGCACGTGGTTATAGGTTATCCTTTTAGACATAAGTCACCGTTCAAATTTGATATTTGAAGAGTAATCATATCAGTGGTTTTCACCACAGATAACCCACGTGTTCATACCGTCCCTTGTATCTTTGTAAGAGCCCCTTTTTGTGAGTACCTACCTATACATACTTGTAATCTGTATGGCCTACCACCTGGAAGGTCGATCGATAACATTTATAAACCACCTATCTACATAACGCGATAGTTTTATTTGTCCCCCTTAAGAACCCCTTCCTTAACCCTGAGATATTCAAAGGGTGTTTGATATTTTCATTTCTACCCTGCAATTTTCCTGCAATTTTCCTTTATAACAAGAGTGTTATAACTTTTACTGGGGCACATTGAACGGACACATCAGGTATTTAGATTTTCTTGAAAACAAATTACCTGAACTTATGGGAGACATTCCTTTGGCAGAGCGAAATACAATGATCTGGTAACAGGACGGCGCTCCACCTCATAATGCAGGCATTGTTGCGGAGTATATCAACCAGTCTTTTCACAACTGATGGATAGGTACTTACGGACCTATAGCTTGGCCTTCTTGCTAGCCCGATCTAACGCCACAGGAATTTTTTGTGTAGGGTTATCTTAAAGAATTAGTATATCAAAGACATCCTGTAGATTTAGATGATCTTAAAGAACGCATTCATGAGGCATGTCGTAGTATTATTACTCCAGCTATGATTCAGACTGCGTGCCCAAGAGCGCTTTTAAGACGTTTTGAAGCTTGTATGGAATCTGCGGGAAATAATTTTCAACACTTACTGTAATTTTTTCTTCATTATTTCTATTTTATTTTAATAGGGAAATTTATAAATTACAAAATGTTAATTTTTTTGGTGCTAATAATAAAAAAAACCAACGAATATGTTACATCGTTGTATTCCAAATAGAGTGACAAACAAACGAAAATATACGTCATTAGGAACGAATTTTGATGCCATTCACAACAGTTTTTACAGTATTGGATTATCTTTTAAATTATGCGAGATATTGCCGGTAAACGATAACTTGGGACACGCTGTATACATCCCATCATGCTCAATAAGCCTCTGTTCAACCCACTTGTCTAGGTCATTCAATATGCACCTGATTTTAGTTAGCGGTTTTTCTTGGGAGCGAATCGAATTCTGTGATGAATAATCTAAGTAAATAAACTCTATTATTATTATCAATTATCACCTAATCCTAAAACTGTGTATTTAACTGAATGTTGCTAGTAAAATTTTTCCTATTATTTGTCCAAAAATAGCTAATTTTTTAATTAAAGATTTTTCAAAACGATCTTTGTTATAAAGATGTAAACGTAAAACAATACTCGAACAAATGGAATATGACTTCATCTAATAATGAAAAAAAACAACAAAGATATACGCGTGTTCATATCATTTACGTGCTTTATCTTTTTTACTTGACAATAAAAATTCTCATTCCATGAAGCTGTTAAAAAACAACTCCATATCGTATTCAATTAGGTACTGCTCGAAAAAGAAAGAAAAAAGAAAAAACCGCTAAGTGGTTTTTTTTTCTATACGTAATGGATAATTTTAAAACAAAGGGAACCCTTATAACGAGACAACCAGTATTTATTTAAGACAAACAAATCGATAGGTTTGAAGGACTATTATATTTTTCAAGTCTAGACGTGTAATATTACCAAAACTTTCTTTGCTTCTTTAAATATGACAAGATTTATCTCCGTTAAAAACGGCTTGATAAAAAACACATTTTGATAAGGTATTAAAATATAGCCTATATTTGATAAGGCAGGGGCTCCCAACCTTTTTGCACCTGCGTACCACTTGACTTTTTGTAAATTTTGGTATACCTACCACCAGTCCCGATTATTTTAATAAACGTATAATATTTACTCTTCTAAAACTGTTCAAAGGAGTTTTGAATTCAATTCCTAAGAAAACTTCATATTTAATGGTTAGATATTTGTTTATTTATAACAGAAAAATAATTTATCATCATACAAAATATACTTTTATAGTCTTTAGTGCGAAACTTGTTGTTGCTTGCCTGTGATTAAAATATCAACATTAGGAGTAATGAAAGTTATCTTCACTCTTAAGTCCTCTTCAACCCTTATTCTGCTTCTATGTTTATTTTTTATGTACAAGAGTTCTGAAAATCCCAAAATAGCAGACCTTGCCTGAATATCAAAGGGTACTCGGTTTTACATCCGATCCAGATTTACCTCTTTAAAATAATCTTTCATGGAACTATCTTCTGTAAGATCGATAAAACTTCCAATTCATTTGGTGAGGTTCCCGAAAAAGGATTTCTGGTCCAGTCCACTTTTGGATAATCTTCCCCTTCCAAATGAACAATAATATTTGCAACCATATCTGGCATTGGAGATATTTCATTTTCTTCAAAAAATGATGATGGAGTGGGAAATGAAGATAAATTCTGTTCCTGTATTTGTGAACAAAACAGGAAAAACTTTTTCTTGAAGGAGTTTATTTTGTCACTGGCTGTGAATGCTGTTGTGTTTGGTCCCTGAAGACCAAAGTTTAGTGTGTTGTGTTTGTTAAAAATGTCGGCTAGATAAACCAATCTTGACAACCATTCATCATTCATCAGCAAACAATTTTTTCATGTCATGATTTTTTTCACTTAAAAACATAAAAACTTCTGATTTCAGTTCAAAGAGACGGTTCAAAATTTTCCACCGAAATAACCACTCTCACTACTGTATACAGGAGTAAAGTGTTGAACTTGCCACCCATTTCTTCACACATCAAAGAGAATAATCTTTTATGAAGTTAATAACTTTGACAGCATCTGATAGAACGGAGTTAAGATTTTCCGGCATACTTTTAGCAGCTAATGCTTCTCGATGGATGACACAACGCGTACTTTTGAATTCAGGAGCAACTTCCTTTATTTTTGCTGCTAGCCCTGCCAATCTTCCTGACATAGCTTCTGCCCCATCTGTATTCATGCCAATACAGTTGGACCAGGGAATGCCTACTTTGAGCACATATTTATCAATTACCTTAAAAATGAGTTCCGCTGTGGTATTTGATTCAAGTGGTTTGCAGAACAAAAACTCTTCTATCACCTCTTCATTATAATCAAATCTCACGATAACAAGTAGCTGCGCCATGTTT
Source organism: Lochmaea crataegi (assembly GCA_947563755.1). NCBI lineage: Eukaryota > Metazoa > Arthropoda > Insecta > Coleoptera > Chrysomelidae > Lochmaea > Lochmaea crataegi. Next base: position 29,123,415 of record OX387425.1, on the reverse strand, counting down.
GTAACATCGGTGCTTTCGTCAACTTGAAATGCAAAATAAGTGCATTCTTGGAGTCTTAAAGCCAGTTCTTCAATATTATTACTTAGAAAGTACCAAACATTCTAAACTGGCAACGCTGCAGCAGAGACTGACTTTCCCCACTCTGTGAGTAGGTTCACAAGTTCACTGTGGTTCAGTACTTTCCCAACATGGAAGGAGTGAGGTTGTTAAAGAAATAAAAAAATACACTGGTTATTACATCTTAAAATTCATTTTTGTCAACTTGATCGTTTCTGACCAAGCTGACAATTAATCTACAAGAGGATATTATTTTAGCCATTGTAACTTGAAAATAAAACATTTTTTCTTGAGATAAAAATAATAAAGTAATTGGGTATAAAAAACTAAAGATACATTCCATTAATAAATTGAATTGAAAAAATAAAATAAGTACTTATTCTAAACATAAAATATGAACTTCTTGAAAAAATTGAACTAAAAATCCGTTCTAAAGGTGAACATAATTTTAATGAATTAAGTGCTCAAATAAACCACCTTGCTGTGCCAGACAATAACCAAATCTATCATAAAGATTTGATCTCATCTCTCTAAGATTGCTGTATTTTCAACCTCAATTCATTTAAATTATTAGCTTATTCAAATTCATGTTGATAAATGCTACTTTTCAAAAATCCCCAAAGAAAAAAATCATTTGGAGCTAGTTCAGGTGATCTTGGAGGCCATTTAATTGTACCATTAGTACTAATAATTCTGTCGGGGAATGTAAACGTTAAAAATTCCATTACTATCCTTGAATTATGGACTGGACAACCATCTTGTTGAAACCAAATTCTGTTGAGATCAACATCGGGTATAAGGAGAACTACAGGAATTACATGATTTTGTAATAAGTCTAAATATTTGGCGGAGTTTAAGTTCCCCTCAATAAAAAAAGGACCTATAATGTGATCACCTAAAATACCCGTCCAAACATTAAGCTTCTGCGGATACTGTGTTCGGATTGGAATGCTTAGAAGTTTATTTTCCCGAGACCAATATCTTGTGACGGATGGATTGAGTTTTTGATGTAATGAAAAGGTTGACTCATCCGTAAATAAAATATTTTTTAAAAAGTTCTCGTCATCATTTTGACGTTCCATCACTTCTTCACAGAAATCCATTCGTCTGATATTGTCCTCGGGAAAAATTTCCTGCGTTGTCTGAACCTTGTAACAATGGTACCCGTTCCGTTTTAAAATATTCTGTACAGTTCTCTTATCCATGTTGACCTCTTCAGCAATTTGTCTTGAAGAACATGGTTGTCCTGTTTCAACCGCTAAACAAACATTCAACTCTCTAGTTTGCCTTTCGTCGTTTATCGGACGTTCGATTGGATCTTCCGGCGCTTGGAATTTTCTACACTATGAAACACATCCATATTTCTCGAAATTATTAACTATGTTCAAAATTGTTGTTCGTGAAGGAATTGGGCGATTTTCAAATGCCACAATAAACAAATTAACTATTGCATCAGCCGAATGACCTCCAAAATAACATTTTATAATTTGCACTTTTTCGCAGGTTTCGTATTTTAATGAGGGCATTGTCAAATGTTTCATTTCCAAATACAACGGCGTGCGCTACTTACGTGTGAAATATTTGTAGCGAAAAGATCACATAAGTTTAAATGTGAGTTCTCTATGTAAAGGACACTGTTGCCGGATGAAAGTGTTTCATTTTACCTAATAGTGCATGAGCTCGAAAAAAAGTTAACGATAACGAGACAAAAATATCATTTGTACAGATTAATCTGAGCTTCTGACAACAGCGGTTGAAATAGTGGGGCGATGAACACACGCCCAACAGTTTTGGTAGAGGGGACTGATCGCTGGGCTAACAAGTCTTCTCTCTCTTTCACGTAGTTTTGCTCATATTTTCCGTGTCGTACTTGTATAAGTCGCATTGTAAGAAAGGGATTTTCGCAATCTGTATACACTGTGTTCATTTGAAAAGCACCCACCCTTTATATTTCAGAAATGCGACATATTAGAAAAAAATGCCGAAACACGTAAACTCTTAACTTGAGGGGGAGACTTTTTAGCGCTAATGTCATAAACGTCAGATTCACCCCCTCCCTACTGGAGATAATCCTTAATTTTTTTCAAAAGGCGTTAGGTATCAAGTCATACTTCATTTGAAAGGTCTGGTAAATCTTTTTTTAATAACAAAAACAAACAAAAGTTTGAATAAAGACAAAGGACCTATACCTTATAGTCCGTTGTATAGTCTATTAGGAAAAAAACAATTGTAGATTTTTTTTTCGCGCCAGAATAGTTTGTTCCCGCGGATTAACTAGTTTGGCGCGATAAAAGATTAGTATATATGGATGACGAAGCACCCTAGTGTTAGTTCACCTTCAGTCTCTGAAGAAGATAACTGGGTTATCGAAACGCGCGTAAGATAGTGTAAAGTGTTAGTGTTGGTGTAGTGGTAGTGTAAACAGTGTTCAGAGGAAGAATGAGGGTAAAATAGTTCTAGATGAAAACACACAAATAGAAGTAATTGGAAATTTTGCTATGGATCCAACAATATCCAAAAGGAAAGTAGCATCCTCAACATATTTCCGTAAGCTCTGTACATAATGCTCTTCATCTGCACACATTTCACCCGTATAAGATACACCTATTCAACGAACAAAATGAAGATGATCCCGATCGTAGAATTGAATTTTGTGAAATGATGACAAATAAGCTTAACTCTGACGAAATTTCACTACATAATATTTGTTTTAGCGACGAGTCTACCTTCTTTTGAAATGGATTAGTCAATCGGCATAACTGTCGCTATTGGGATGATAAAAATCCACATAAACGAACGCTGTTATTGTACCAGTATTAATTGAAGGAAATTTGACGGGTGAAAAATATTTGGAACTTTTAGATAACGTTATTGAACCTTTACTTATTGATAGTGTGGAAATCCAACTAGATGACCAAGGAAATTTTTTGATCGATGAAAATAACTTATATTCTCAGCAAGACGGGGCTCCACCACATTTTGACCTCCGTGAGAGAGAATGGTTAAACCAAAATTATCTAGGAAAGTGGATTGGTCGAAGAGGTGTTATAGAGTGGCCACCTAGATCTCCAGTATTAACACCACTCGATTTTTTTGTGGGGATATTTGAAATCTGAGGTCTACAAAACACAACCAATATCTCTTGATGATTTACGACAGCGCATTATTCAAGTTTGCAAATATGTAAAAAAGGAAACATTTCAAAAAGTGCGACAGGAATTTGAAAATAGACTTTATTATTGCCTGAACGTTAGTGGCCACTTTGAACACATGGTTAAATAACAGTTATTTCTTGTTAACAGTTGTCTTTTCACTATTTGTAAATTTTTCATTCTTTAAAGAGTCTTTCTGTCATAACATAATAGGGGGGCATATGAAAAGTTGAAAGAGAGCCAATTTTAAACAACGATGGTATCACAGGAAAAACAAAATGATTGGATAGAGATTTATACTATACCTTTTAAATGAGGTATGACTTGATACCTAACGCCATTTGAAAACATTTAAGGGATATCTCCAGTAGGGAGGGGGTGAATCTGACGTTTATGACATTAGTGCCAAAAAGTGTCCCCCTCAACTTAAAAGTTGACGTGTTTCGGCATTTCTTTCTAATATGTCGCATTTCTGAAATATGAAGGGTGGGTCCTTTTCAAATGATTAGTGTATAGAATAAAAGGGCGAGCTAATGTATTACTTACAACAACAACTATTTTAAAGATTTACCTAAATTATAACCAGGCTGGCTATCAATTGTCGATTCGATAAGGTATTTATCTATAAATGAAAGAAAAACAATATCTGAGCAAAAGAATTTGTCTGAAAACATGAATTTGACTTATTATGGTATCATGTGTTCTTTATTTATGATGTTCATCTTCTTATCACGCCCTCTCCTGCCGAAGGTTGGCGATCCAATTCGTGTATTTCAACTAGGGGTGCACATTTTTAACATTTGCTCTGAAATGTACTAATTTTTCGCCTACCTTACCGGATAACCAATCATATGAAAATCAAAAATAGGGGGAAAATTATTGTTTAGCAGCCCAAGGGCCACGGTTTAAGTCTGTCACTTGAGTACTTTGACGTTTCATGTAAATTTTTTAATTAAACGTCAGTGTATGTCAAAGTTTTTGTTTATATTTTCTGATATTTTTTGTTTATTCAACTTCAACTTCAATCTAATAGTCTCGGGCTGCTAAGCTCATTTTCTGCCCTTGTGACACAATATACTATGAATTATATTTATGCTTATCACAATATTACCGCTTCTATTAAAATAATAAAAACATTGGACACACTGTATCTTGTAAACGATAAAACTTATCTCACATGTTTATAGGAACTTTTCATCTTAAGATTGACTAACGAATCGCCCACAACATATTTCAGTCATAACCTCGTATCTCAAATTTTGCTCGTTTTGAGTTACGGGTATTTTAGGTCATAGAATGTCATACCGCATAAGTGGCAAATACTTGTATCTCAATATTTAGCTAGAATGCGGCTGCGCAAATTTGTTGGAAATTCTCGTATCTCGCATGAAGCATAGAAACCTCGTATCTCATATTGAGGAAATCAAAATTGTTAATTCGTTTGAATCACCGAGTAGATACCGTGTCTGATTCAAATAGTAGTTGATCAGAAAGGAACTTTAAGGATATGGTAAGTAAAATTCTATCTGTTCTATTTATTTTGACGAATGAGACATTTTCAAACTAGCAAAAATCCCGCTACTTGGAAGAGGAATGGCACAAAAAAACACAGAGATGGATCGAAAACGATTGTTAAAAGAAATGCAAGGATCATGAAAGAGAGATGCAATTCAAGCAAGTGTCTGATGTCTAAAGCAAAAAGGCAATGCGCTTCCCTAACGGACGACCAAACAACAGAATTATTCACAAGGTTTTGAGAGGAAATGGACTTGAGTCAGAGAAAAGTGTTTGTGGTAACTTTGGTAAATAAGTCTACAACTTTACAAAAGACGACCAGGAAGACATCACGCCGAAACACCAGTTTATTTTATCATTCAAAAGTGAACGACAAAGTACTTCCCGTTTATAAAAAAAATGTTCCTCTCAACATTCGCCTTAGGAAAATGGACAGTTTTAAACTGGGTAAAAAAAAGTAATCACTCTGGGATAGTAGAGTCTCCGAGAAAATGCTCACAAAAAGTAAGCCTTGTGATAAACAAAAAAGAGTTCAAATCAGAGAATTTTTGGAGAAGTTACCGAAACTATCATCACATTATTGTGGATCTACAACCAGTAAATTATACGTGGAGACTATCTTCAAATCACACACTGAGATGTACAATGTCTACAAAGCAGAAATTGGAGAAAATTCTGCCGCGTGCAAAGATATTTTTACATCAGAAATGAAAAATTTGAATATTGATATCTATCATCCAAGAAAAGATCAATGTGACTTGTGTTTCAGTTTCAAACTAAATAATGTTGGACTGGATGAATATAACTTCCACATCAACAAAAAAGAACGAGCTCGTCAGGAAAAACAAAAAGACCAAGACGACGCCATTGCTGGCAAAGTATGTGCATTGACTATGGATGTACAGGCGGTGCAGCTTATACCATTTTTGCCAGCTGGCATGATTTATTTCAAACAAAAGCTAGCTTGCCATAACTTTACCATCTACAATTTGGGCAGTGATGCTGTCGTATGCTATGTTTGTCACGAAGGTGAGGGGAGGATGGATGCTAATTGTTTTTATTGAATTTAGTAAAGCGTTGTCTGCAGGTATTGTTTTGTTTAAGTTTGTAACATTCACTTGTATTTTCATGTTGTCAAATAAGACAGTTATATAGTTGTCATTTTTACATTAAAAGATCATTCCAGTACCAGTTTTTCATTTTCATATAATCACAATAATCCAAAAGGTTATGGGCCCAGATTACGTGAAATTGTAAAGGAAGATTAACTGCAGTAAATATCGTTATTTATTTTGTGCAAGAATTATTTGTGAACTCAAAAAAAGAAAATTGGAAAGCAATTTATTTTTGAAGTTTTGAAGCCGATAATTATTAAAAAACAAAATAAATGGAAGGCGATCGCGTTAATATTGAAAAGCTGGAAAGCGGCAGCAACTGGCTAACATGGAAGTTTCAAATGCGTCAGATTTTAGAAGCTAACGATCTTTTTGACTACGTCGATGGAACAAACGTCAAACCGACATCTGAATGTACAAATTATGGGAAGGAAATTGTGACTTGGAAGAAGGCGGATGCTATGGCCAGACGAGCAATTTCCACGACTTGTATGAAACAGGCATTACTGCAGATTATGAATTGTGAAACAGCTCAAGAGATGTGGGAGACGCTCAAAAGTACGTATGAGCAAACATCAAAGGCAAATATTTTATTTTTACAACAAAAATATTATGGCTACACAAAACAACCGGAAGATGACATTGCGACATTTTTATCAAAATTAATGGAAATAGTGCAGCAATTACGTGATCAAAAAGAAATTATTTCTGAGTCCATGGTAATTTCGAAGATTTTAATGTCACTACCGTCCGAGTTTAATCATTTCCATAGTGCATGGGAATCTGCAAACGCAGATAGTCAAACTTTGGCAAATTTGCGGGCTCGTTTGATGTCAGAAGAACTTCGTTTGAAGTCGCAGGGTCAAGTTCAAGAAGTAGAGGCGCTAATGGCTAAGAGAATCTTCTCGAAGAAACAAATCAATAATTACAAGAAAGGAAATTCATCGAATAATAACAAAGCGACAGATAAAAATGACAAACCGAAAGGCAAATGCTTCAAATGTGGGAAAAAGGGCCACTGGAAAAGGGAATGCTCGGAAAAAAAGACTAACTTCAACGGGAGAAAAGAAGAAAATTCAAATGATGCTTTTATTTGTTACAAAACAACAAATAGAGACCAAGATACTTGGATTTTGGACTCAGGTGCAACTTATCACATGAGTCATCGCCGAGAATAGTTCAAAAACTATACGGAAATAGCTGAACCAATTACAGTTGGTAATGGTGACAAGATCATGGCTCTGGGCAAAGGCGATATCAACATTTTTGCTTTTAATGGAGATGAATGGATTCGCAAACGAGTCATGGGAGTCTTGTTCGTGCCGGAACTTAAGAAAAATTTGTTTTCATCGGGAAAGGTGTTAGATCGCGGGCATCAATTGAACATGAACAACGAAGGTTGCAAATTGCTGAAAGATGGAAACATTGTTGCAGTGGGAGTTCGCAGAAAAGGTTTGTTTCAAATGTTGTTCAGAACAATACAACCATCAAAGATTGAAACTACAGCGAGTGTAGCAATCAAAAACGCTACACTTCGTTCATGGCACGAACGTCTAGGACATCAGAATTCGACACATGTGAAGAAGTTTCTACTAAGTCGGGGTATAGATTTCATTGATGAGGAATTTGCATGTGAAGCTTGTGTCTATGGAAAGCATCATCGAAGCAGTTTCAAGAGTCGCGAAGAAAAGTCAAAGATGTGTGGCGCAATCATTCATACTGACGTGTGTGGTCCGTTTCAGACGAATTCAATTGGTGGATCCAGATATTTTTTGTTGCTCAAAGATGATTATTCTCATTTTCGTTTCGTATATTTCATGAAACAAAAATCAGAAGTAGCGAGTATTATCGAAAAATGTGTTAAACTGATTCAGAAGAAGCATGGTCACAGTGTTCGCAATATCAGATCTGACAACGGCACAGAGTTTGTCAATGAAAAGCTGAAAGTTTTCTTTGAAGCAGCTGGAATTCATCATCAACGAACTGTGCCATATACACCAGAGCAGAATGGTTGTGCAGAAAGGGAAATACGAACTATCGTTGAATCAGCAAGGACAATGCTTGAGGCAAAGAAGATTGATAGGAAATTCTGGGCGGAAGCAGTAAATACAGCAGTTCATGTGCTAAATCAAACTGGTACAAGCACAGTTGACAACAAATCACCGTATGAATTATGGCATAACAAGGAGGCGAAGCTAGACCATTTACGGATTTTTGGTTCGGAAGTATTTATTCACATTCCAAAAGAAAAACGTCAGAAGCTCTACGCGAAGGCAGAAAAATGTATGTTTGTTGGTTATGACAATAATTCAAAGGGATATCGAGTTTGGAATTCGAAAACTAGTAAAATCGAGATCTCACGAGACGTCGTTTTTTTGTTAGAAAATTCAATGGGAACACTCGATATTTGTGTTGAAGAAAATGCTAGTGTAGTCAGTAAGAATGAAAATAACGAAAACGAAGACAATTATGGTATTGACAAAGGTGCAGAAAATGAAAATGACGAAGATAAGGACACAAATGAATGTGCGTCACTAGATCAACAGAAAAATCGTGGTATGACCTGCGATCTTGATAGCAGAAATATTGTCAATAGGCGTCTACGTGATCGTAACACATTAACACATCTGGTAACTGGTGAACATTCTGCAATGTTGGCAGTCAGTGATGAGCCAAGAACGTATGAGCAGGCAATTCAGTCGATTGATTACAAGCAGTGGGAGCGAGCAATGGATGAAGAGTACGATTCACTTATGAAAAATCATACTTGGATTTTGGTCGATGCGCCAGTTGATCAAAAAGTGATTGACAATCGCTGGGTCTACAAGGTCAAAGAAAATCTGGATGGGAGTGTTAATCGGTATAAGGCACGATTGGTAGTACGAGGCTTTACACAAGAGTACGGAATCGATTACCAGGAAACATTTAGTCCAGTGGTGAAGTTTACATCAATCAGAGCGATCCTAGCATTGGCTGCGGCAAAGTGTATGACACTAAAACAGTTTGATGTGAAAACGGCTTTTCTAAATGGCGATTTAGAAGAAAATGTTTATATGAGCCAGCCAATTGGATATAATGACAACAGTGGCCGAGTGTGTAAACTATACAAAAGTTTATATGGTTTGAAGCAGGCTTCGCGCTGTTAGAATAAGAAGCTCACTTCTTTCCTTAACAGTTTTGGTTTCAAAGAGAGTGGATCCGATCCATGCGTTTTTGTTAGCAACGGAAAAGATGGAATGTTAATTTTGGCAATTTACGTTGACGATGGATTGATTGCAGCAGAAGAACAAGAAGCCATTAAGCCGGTCATTAGACACTTACAGAGAGAATTTGAGATCAAAATTTTTGAGCTGAAATGTTTTTTGGGACTCGAAATTGATCAGCTTTTGGATGGATCGATTCATGTTCATCAACAAGGATATGCAAGAAAGGTTCTTGATCGTTTTGATATGACATATTGTAAGACAGTGACAACTCCATTAGCTAGTTCACAAAACCTCGGAGATTTTGAAGCTGATAAAAAAATCGATTTTCCTTATCGAGAGGCAGTCGGGAGCTTGATGTATCTGGCCGTTGCAACCAGACCAGATATTAGTTTCGCAGTTGGAAGTGTCAGTCGATATTTGGAAAAACCAGCTACTGCACATGTGAATGCAGTAAAACACATTATGAAATATATCAAAGGTACAATGAACAAAGGAATACGTTTCGTAAGCGGAAATAATTTAGACTTTTGCGGGTATAGTGATGCCGACTATGCTGGAGACACGCAAACACGAAGATCAACATCAGGTTATGTTTTCATGCTTGGAGGAAGTGTAATTAGCTGGGGATCAGAACGACAAAAATCCGTCGCACTATCCACAACAGAATCCGAGTATGTGGCAGCGTCACAAGCTATAAAAGAACTTGTCTGGTTGAAGAATCTCTTATGTGATCTTCGACAAGTTAAATTGGATGTACCAGTTTTATTTATGGATAATCAAAGCGCAATACGACTTGTGAAGAATCCAGAGTTTCATAAGAGAACTAAGCATATTGACGTACGTTACCATTTTATCCGAGAGAAATTCAAAGATGAATTTTTTGAATTACAATATGTTCAAACAGATGACCAGGCAGCCGATATCATGACAAAGGCATTATCAAAATTGAAACATCAACATTTTTGTCAAATGTTGAATGTAATGTCAAAGTGAATGTTGACATTGACTTGTAACAAAAAGTGGGAGTATTGAATTTAGTAAAGCGTTGTCTGCAGGTATTGTTTTGTTTAAGTTTGTAACATTCACTTGTATTTTCATGTTGTCAAATAAGACACTTATATAGTTGTCATTTTTACATTAAAAGATCATTCCAGTACCAGTTTTTCATTTTCATATAATCACAATAATCCAAAAGTTTTGCCACATGTCTAATTGATTATATAAACAATGAAATTGCCGGAGATGATAAAGACAAAATAAAAATATAGTGATGGATGTTGTGCTCAGAATCGGAACGTAACCTTACCTAATGCTTTGCAACATTATTGCATAATGAATGGAACCAACGATATTGTTTAAAAATATCTTACTAAGGGCCATTCTCAGATGGAGTGTGATAGCGTGCATTCCACCTTCGAAACTAGTAAAAATAATAGAGAAGTTCATTCACCCTCAAATTATGTTCAGATCATTGAGCAAGCTCGTCAAAACTCAAAAGAACCATACAAAGTGAAGTAGGTTGATCATAGTTTCTTCAACAGTTATGACCAAATTAAATATTATACGACCGCACGTCCAGGTGTTAAGACCTGCGATCCCTGTGTAACTGACCTAGTAGCCCTCAAATATTCTGCTGACAGTGGGATACAATTCAAATTGAGGTTTGATGATGAGTGGTCTCTCCTTCCCAAAAGAATGTCAAATAATATAGGAACTGTAAATAAACTGCAACTGCAACTACAAAACTGCATTGCCTCTCAAAGGTGATAAATAAGATCATCTTCAGTCCTTGAAAAAGGTGATTTATTAAGATTATCATGGATTTTATGATTCCCTACTTGATTAATTATTTTGTAAATTTTTTCATGCGTTCAACCAAGGTTCAACCTATGTTGAAAAAATATTATTTTTATTGTATTTCATGTATTGTTTATTGTTACTACCCATTTTATTATTCACTTTGCAGTGAGAAAACCTCGGAAGTCCAAAATTATATAACAGTGAAAAACTCGTATCTCACAATTTTTGCGGTTATAAAGAAAAAAAAAAGAAAAAATTTAAATTTGCTTCATTTCGGATTTTACTCTTATCCAGGCCTTCAGTATGACAATACCCTGTATCAAAATTATTATAACAGAAAATCATATTGCGTTTTTTTATTGTTTCCTGAAAAGTTGCGAAATTTGAGATACGAGGTTTTGACTTCGAAGCGACGATTTCTTGTTTGGAACGAAAGGTATTGATCCAAACGATTATAAAGTTCTAAGTATTCTAATAATATAACGAAATTATTCCATTTTACTTGTGATTGTTAAAATAACGACAAGAGCCTTCGAATAAACTTGAGTACGTCACAAAATATAAATTGGAAATTATATACATTTTCTAGAAGTACAAATAAGTTTATGTTGACTTTCATCGTTCGATCTAAATTTGAATTGGATGAATTATGAAGAGGTTTATTTTCATTCAGATGGTTAAGTTTTATTTCAACAAATAAAATCATCAGAAATATCCGAACAAGCTAGAGAGTGATAAAAGTGTAGAAGAGCTAATTAATTTTATCTATTACTTGAACAACCATTACTCTCATCTAATGCAATTAATTTTGAATTAAACTTTGCTAGTTTCGTGCTAGACGGTGAGAAATATTTTTAGATCAGATATAAAAGGATGGAAAGCACTCAAGACTCGTTAACTGCGCATAGACGAAAAATTATTTCTTGATCTCAAACCTTTTGGGCTTTTTCAACTAAATTAAATGAGGAATTCCATGAATTCAATATTATTCCTATTTGGATGAGTTCAGCTGCTAAAAGCCTTGTGATGCTTTTTGGCATAAAATAAAATAAGAAATAAATTCCCCTGAAACTACGTTAAATAATACATAAATAAAACCCACGAGGCCGACAGGTATCGAGAGTCAAGTTCATCACGTAAATAAATATATAACATTAAATAGTAAATATCAGCCTGAACTTGAACCACAATATAAATATCATAAAAGCAGACGATAACATATTCATATTCAATTCATTTCTAATTCAGTTATAATGAATGTATTCCTTCTGATTAATTCTAATTAAGTATTGGATTATATTAAAGATATGCTATTCAGTTATACTATAATGTGTAATATTAAAGATGGTAATAAACATAACTTATCCCAGTGCAAGAAGTCGTAGTTTTATTAAAGTCAGATGACCCTCCGAGTGACCTGGGGGACCACCAATTAAAGAGGCCTTTCCATAACAACATCACAAACATCACAGCCAATGGCACCAGAAAAACACAAGATTACATAAGTACCGACACTGACACACAGGTGTCGCCGAAAACGCCATATGGTTTTGGTTTTTCTCGAACCAAAATTTCATCTTTTTGTTTAGGTGTGATTTGAGGGTGATCCTCATTTTTTCTGTGAAATGACTCGGTTTCACCCAAACGATAAAATACATTACAGCCAAACAATGCCTCTGTATACTTTCAATAAGGTCTTTGAAGTAGCCTTGATCGATTTGTCTCCAAAGTTGGGGTAAAAGCTGTCTAAGTTCTTGGAGTGTCTGTGGGGGTGGATCATGGGAATGCAATGCTTTTTATAGCTTGTCCCAAGTATGCTTGATGGAATTGAGGTCGGGCGATACCATGGAAGTCCAAAGCGATTTCTACTACTCTTGCACCGAGCATTATCGTCTAAAAAGAGGAAATTTGGTGCAATAGCAGCATGAAATAAACGTATAGCATTGTTAATAACTTGTAAGTAAATATTTTTCCATCAAGTAAAAACTCCAAGAGGATGGCTCATTCCAGTTTTTTCACTTGCACAATAAAGTCTAAGAAAAAGTAGTTCCAATATCGATAAAATAGGGAGTCAACTTACCTTGACTTTTGACAGGAGGACATTTTGAAGTTTAAAAGTGTGGTAAATTTAGAATTCTTCACGTGCTGACAAATCAACAAGATTTCTTTTAAAAATCTCACCAATTTGTTTATGGACGACAAATTTTTCTTCCTGAAGTGAAAAGGAAAGAAAATAGATTGGAATCCGATGATATTTCCCTGAGCATCTAAAGAAGAAGGACTAACAAAAAAAAATAAGGTACCTAAATTCTTTCTTCCTACAATATAGAAGAAAAAGAAAGTTAATTATTAAATAATAACAATAATATTCTAAACAGATTTGCTATAGCTAAAAAAATAACTCTAGATAGAGACTTAATGGCCATAATAATAATAATAAAGACAAACAAAAACAATAAATGCATTTAAACTAAAAAAGAAATTGAAGAAGATTTGACATATTCATTATTTACGGTAGTATTTATATTTTTATGTATTACTATTAGATTGTAAACATCTATCTATTTTTTTCTTTTGCTTATAGACTAAACAAGTTTCTAGTTTTCCTTTATGAGTAAATACTTTACTAAAATTAATTTCCACTTACCTTATTGGTCGAAAAGCAATTTTCATCATTGATTTTGTACTTATATGATAACCATTGTTTTTGTAAACACTTCTCATTTGCAAACTGATTTCTTGAATTTAGCAATTATTTTTACTATTCTTCAAGTGTGGAAGGGATGGTAATACATCATACATAATTTGACACTGTGTTAGATTTTGTTTCCCAATAAAAAATATGATATAATTTTTCGTTTAATTCAACAACTTGTCTATTATTGAACAGCCATTTTGGAGATAATTAATAAGAGTGCGTAGAGCGTCGACTCCAAACACAACTAACGAATCCGACTGAGATAGGTAGTTTTGTGCTTTATCAGAGTAAGGGTTGTACTGAGAAAGAAAGGTCAGGTAAATTTAATAAAATTTTAATAGGTGGAATTATATAAAAAAATAAAAATATCATTAACTGTAATCAATACTTCATATTTATTTTATTTTTAAATAAATATTGGCACCCAACTATGCAATGCAATAAAATCACAATTCAATAATCAATTTAATAAATAAAAAATAATAAATCCCATTACCCCATACACACATTACAATATACACAGTTAGATTACGATCTTGTGCGGGGGTGATAGCCTTTGGTCTTCCACTCCTAGGTCTTTCTCTGACTTTTCCAGCTGCTCAATATCTACGGAGAAGCCGCGAAATGACACTTTCATTGACTTGTCCGCAACCTTTCTCTGAAGGCGACCAGTCTCAATCATACCGATAGCACAATTTCGCTATTTAAAAAGTTGTCATGTTCACTATTGGAAAAATACCTTTCAAGCTATGCAATGACTTGAAAAGTGCTCATCGAAAACAACCATTTGTCCACGATACGCGGATTTTAAACGAAGTCGAACAACCACAGAAGACGCGGAGTGTCCAGGGCCTCGATTCTCCACTTCATGAGAAAATATTCCTATATGAATTGTTTCCTACACTAATATTCCTATAGGAATACCAAACTCTATTCTCGACTGCCATCGGAATGTACTTTCCTATAGGAGGGTATTTTATAATATTTTCTAATTCTAACCAATCTCGCTTGAGCATTATGCTCATTCCTTTTAGGTGTTCTATGCCAGTTGTATGTTGTATTGTGGTATTGGTGGCTCTGAAAATTGAGATTGTTCGAGTTTTTGTTTTGTAACAAAACCTCTTTGGTAACGCAGACGCTCTAGACTGCGGAGAAATATAATTATTTGGCATTTTAGCACCTCAATTAAATTTACAACAAGTGGTTTGAGTAGCCTAAGCAGTTTTACAAATTGTCGATCACTTATCAGATCAAATCGCCTATGTGCAATTTTGACCAATAGAGTCTCTGTGTCAAGCCTATTCTCTAACTCCTCGACATGTTCCTGTAATGTTGGGAGTTAGGTGTGGATAGGCCTCTTTAATTGGTGGTATTGCTGGTCACTCGGAGGGTCATCTTACTTGAATAAAACAACTACTTCTGACACTGGGATAAGTTCTATTTATTATGGATTGATCATTGGTGACTGATCACTGATTCTTGAATGTGTGAATATATTACATCGCATGCACTTTGGTGACTGATTTGCATTTTCACATGATTTAGGACCATGTGAATAGCTTCATATGCTTTTTGTAGGAGAATATTCCTACCAGAGTGCAGAAGAATACCGACATCTGATTTTCATGGGAAAGCCGCCATATTTCCCATAGGAGTCAAATCAAGAATTGGGGCCCAGGACGTTCAATTGAGGTGGCTACGCCCGAAAACTCCGAAAAAAATTCTAACCCTAAGTGAAGTTACAACTGGTAGCAAAAGGAACCGTTAATGAAAATTTGGGTATGAAGAAACTGCCGCGTTTGCTTTTGCTACAGTGGAACAAAAACAACAACTTGATAATTCGGAAGATTGTTTGAAGCTGTTACGTGTAATGTAGGGATATTCTGCGTTGGTATGTACCGTATGTACAATGCATGGAGGCTAGATAAGGAGATCGAACTCCAATCTCTGGTCATTATAGAGGTACCAAAAAATCTGATGACAGCCAATCATAAAACTCGATTTCGTGAGGTTTTATTGGTTGCTAGCTTCTTTGACAGTTCGCTGTTCACGTGTGAGGTAAGTGAGGTTAGGTCACAGAAATGGAAAATATAGTGAATAAGAAATCCGTTTTTTGTCCTCGTTTTAAAAAATATCGAAAATTGTAATCGTTTGATGGTAAAATAATTAGTTCCACTCTGTGCTGCTGAATGTATTTATGTTTTTACGCGATGAAAAATATGAATATCATGTCTTCTCTTCAGTATGGAATTTTAGAACACAATTAAAGGTCTAGCACAGTTAGAATGAGTGTAAGTCTTTAAAAGAGAAATTTGAAGAATAAAGACACTCTACGTGCAAGTAAGTATATTCTAGAACCAAGTTCACAAGTTGGATTGCCCAATTATAAAAAATAAATTGAAGATGAATAAAGAGATATGTTTACAATACTTATGTATAAAGTTTTTCAGAATCTGGCTTCCTAAATAGTGAAAAAATATTAGCTACACAAAAATATGAAAAAACGGTG
Organism: Lochmaea crataegi; assembly: GCA_947563755.1. Taxonomy (NCBI): domain Eukaryota; kingdom Metazoa; phylum Arthropoda; class Insecta; order Coleoptera; family Chrysomelidae; genus Lochmaea; species Lochmaea crataegi. Next base: position 29,107,363 of record OX387425.1, on the reverse strand, counting down.
AAAAAAAAGGAAAAATCATTTGAAATGCTTGGAGGAAATGTGCCACTTCAAATGTACTATATTAAATGGCCTTCGAATAATTGAGAATTGCAACTAGAAGAAATACAGTTTGAAAACATAGAAGGTATGTATAGATAAATAGCCAGTAGTCATAAGCACTAATAACACACAAATTTGGTCCTATTAATAAGAAATAATAAAACAATTACATAATTAATAATATCTAATATTTTAGGTTATTTTCCATGAAATGAACGAAAAGATGATTGCTTCCAAACTGGTCAAGCCTTTACAAGAAGAAATTATGAAAATATTGAATATACAGAGAGTTGCACGAGAAGTAATTTACTACACACTATGTAACTTCTTTTACCTAAATATAAAGTGTACAATCCTTCGATCATTAAACAATGTTCAAAGATACAATCCAGTATTTTGTCTCTAACTTGATACCTACCTATCCTATGGCCTGTTATACTTATCCTACTTAGGTACTATGAGTAATAAGTAAACCGTTGAAGTTAAAATAAGATAATTATAATGCTTCATATTTACTGCTCAATTTACCTACAGGCTTTTTAGGATTACTAGTAAATTTTGGCTACTCTTGCAAAAAATTTTAACTGAAGAATATCAGAAAATACATCTATATCTTGATACCAGATGCTCAACTATGCATTCACTATCGAACCTGACATCAAATATACAAACCTCTAGTCTATGGTGAAAACATAGTGCTGCTATTTTTCTAGGCATTACTGAAGCGTTTCATGGTGTTTGGAACTGTGGTATGTTCTACAAACTATATGAAATGATGTGTTCTAAATACTTGCTATTAATCTTGAAAACTACCTTAGTGATAGAACACCACAAGTAAAAGTGAATTACAGTTTTATTCCAAACATTTAAGGACTTCTCCATCCAGTGTTCCTCACTGTCCTATTTGCTCTACAATATATCTATCTTTTTACAACTATGATTTAGCAACAGAACATTTAAATTTGCATACATATTGCAGTATATAGATGACATCGCTTTGATCAGTCATAATAATCTCAAAATAACAGTAAATAAGCTACAAAAACTTATAACAGAATACTGAAATGGTTTAACATGTGTAGGATGAAGCCCAAAGTCTTAAAACTCAATGCATAATCTTCAATCTCTTGAATAACAATGAAAAATACAATATATTTTCAATCAATAGGTACAACTTACTAATGACATTAGTTCATGCACAGATTTTCAATATAAAATATATTTAAATAATTCCGTATCATACATGAAAATAATTTTTTTTATTACTTTATTACAAAAATCAAAAATTGCAATTTACAAAAGTTTATTTCCTAATGAAGCAAACACAGTGGAAAGTCACAATTAGTAACATACATAAGTACGTACACAAAATATATAACTGTGGACGTTCTGTAACTGAACTTGCACCAAACATTCTCTACACTATTTTGAATCCTCTGTGTTTTATCTATGAATGTTATCCCACAAGTGCCCCTCACTGGAATTAGGTAGCTGAAGATTGGTAAGAAGTAAGTGTCACCGATTAGTTTCAATGTCTTATGGTTTTAGTAATCCCTACATTGCTAAAGTGCACCAATAATTGGCAAACATAAATGTTATTCTATTTGATGTATATATTTGCTTCAATGTATGTTCTCACCTTATTTATATTTTCATTTCTGAATTCATATTTTTTTTGTATAAAGAACATGCCAGTAATATTTTCAAATTAGTATTACAGCTTATTCCTTATCAACCATCTCTGGTTTTTCTTCAAATCTTTGTTCACCTTTTTTCTTCCAGTTCTCTTAAATTGTACTTGTATAGAACATAATAATGTCTTCAGCAAATGTAAAGTATTTTGAATGCAATTGTGCTTTTTCTAGACTTCTCACAAGTAAGGTATATAATATAAGTCTATCATAATAAATATTTCCTTTCCTACTTTGAATATTTCTTATTTTTTTTGGTAACTGAAAAAACTCTGGTTTACTTAAATTAAATTCAATTCACGTCTTCCTTTTAAATAATCTACACTACCAACCACTATTGCAATAAATTTCAACAACATTATCAATTTTTAACAATTTTAATTTTCTAGTTTTTATAATTCACAAGTAATGTTTACTATTTGCCTACTGTCAAATTGGTAAAATATAAAAAGTAAGGTTATTGTCGTGACAGTTTTAATAGGGTGTCTTAGGTACAATGCGCGACGCCGCGGTGAAAAAACAAACTGCTTAGATCGACGATTTTGAGGACAGGTTTTGTCAATTTCCCCGTATGAGTTCGATCTCCTTGTATAGCCTCCATGGTACAATGGATGAAACATCACTATGCGCCGGAGTAAAAAAAAGTGGCAACCGAGTGGAAAGGAGTCAGCAGACAAGTTCATTGTGTAACATTAGACATTGCGTTATTGAACCGCTGTTTTAGCAATAAAATGCATCAATCCACAAAGTCGATGAAAATATTGGTGAAATTTAAAGTTACACAATTCCAATTGCTTCCACATCCACCAGATTCGGCCCCATCTGACTTCTACCTGGAGAATATATTTTGATGATTAGGTTATAGCCACTACGAATCCTATTTTGAAACTAAAGTCAATGTTCTATAAGAAAGATATCGAATAATAAGAAAAACGGTGTGTAATTTTGGGGATTTGGTGTGGATGGGCCTGTTTAATTGGTGGTATTCCTGGTCACTCGGGGGGTAATCTTACTTGAATAAAACAACTAATTCTGGCACTGGGATAAGTTCTATTCATTAACATACTTTACTATTACACATTATAACTACTTAAGATTACGAAATCTATATCTATCCTTATAACATACTTATATATTTAACTGAATAGCGTAATGACTACAACAAAATTAGAATGAAAATTTTATACCAGTTAATTTTAGCCAATCAGATGCCTGCATTTTGACATGTTGCTATGGCTAACGCCTCGGGAAATTTTCAAAAAATTCGCACTTCGAAAAATTTCCGGAAATAATTCGTGCTCTAGGGAGATTATAAGTGAATATTGATTACCTGATGAATTGTATCTGCATATTTTTATACTACGGTTCAAGTTCGATGTTATTTATTATTTACTATTAAATGTTTATTTACGTGATGAAATTGACTGTCGACCTCGATAGTTATATTTATTTAATATTCCAACGTTTAATGATTTATTGAAAATAGTTTCAAGGGAATTTATTTTTTATTTAATATTATTATTATATTAGGCCAAAAGGCATCACAGATGGAAGGATTGTATCATTTTGAAAAGTGACTATATTGTTGAATAAAATATTTTGAAAAAAAAATAGTTTTTACTGGTTAGCTCCGGGACTTAATGACCCATGTGTTATGTGAGTACATTTGCATAAAGTACAGTTAAACTTTGCAGTACATGAGTTTCATGTAACACTGCATGAGTTTCACATTAATAAAATGAAAACATTTAATTTTTCATATATACTTGCTTTTAAAGTATCTATTACAGCAGGTTAGTTATAGAAATTTTTTTCTACGCCCTATCTTTAAAGTACCTTGTATTTCACCGGTGCTTAAAACTGCTAGAAAAAACGTTAAAATGTTGAAATACTTTAACGTTAACTTTAATCCAAGATTTCCATAAGCTAACATAGTAGACCAGTGCTCTACATCTTTACCATGGATACCATGGACAACCCTGAGACGCACTGGTCCACTCTGTTGTAAGGTGCGGGTAGGTGGCATGCTTCTACAGAGCTGGGGAGGATCCCTAGATTATATTTGATGAGGTGGCTAATCGGCCTATTCCACTGCGACCTTTTAAGATCTATTGTGGTCCTTTTGACTCTTTTTAAGTAGCCAATCAGCCTCGAGACTGAATCTTTCATGTAGTTTCTTGCCGATTGCTTCTCATCGCCTGTTACAAGAAACCGCACATTCGCTAGGCAATCGCACTGGCATAGGATGTGCTCTGCAGTTTCCTGCTCTAGAATCTGCACATAGCTTCGTCTGTCAACCCCATTAGCTCTGCGTGCCTGTTAAGCTTACAGTGCCCCGTCAACATACCCCCACTACGGCTTTAACAGTTTTCCTATCTTTGCTCTTTAGGTCTGCCGTAAAAGTTGGCGAACGTCCTCTAATGAACTGTTTCGCCTCTCTCTGTCCTGGTGAGGTTACCCACCATTCTAGAGATTTATGTGCCACCCACTTTCTTGTGGCCATATTATGTGTGGCCGACTTTGCGACGCCGCAGAAGGGTTCCGGTCCAATGAATGGCATTGATGAGCCTTGTCTGGCGGTTTCATTCGCCAATTCGTTGCCCTTATAACCCTCGAGCCTTGGTACCCATGCTACCATGACCTTCAAATGGTCTCCAAGTGCGTTTAAAGGCACCTTTGCAATCCCATACTAGCTTAGAATTGACCTATATGGAATCGAGTGCCTTCAATGCAGCTTGACTGTCGGTGAAGATGGCAACTCTGAGCGGTATGTCCTTTCCTGCCTTTTAATTTCTTCAACGCAGTGGTGAATCGCCGTCACTTCCGCTTTGAAAGTTGTGACGTTTTTAGATAGTGAAATATGATAAAATATATATTAATATAAATGTTAATGTTAATATTTATAATAAAAAACTAAAATGTAATTGATTTAAGATTTTATTTTTCATTATTCCACTAGTGGATGAAGTGGTACTTTATATGCTTCATAAGTGTGGATAAAACTCCAATTATAATGTGATTGTGGATAAAATTGTTTATTGATTAATAGCTATGAAAAGGAAAAATCATAAATATATTAGTAGATTTATTCTTTTAATGTATACTCTGGATCTATGTCAAGCAGTGACTGCCTCGCGGTACTCGGGGACATCTTACCTTTCCCTCACATCCCTTTACTTTGGGGCACATGCGTGAGCGACCGAATGTCTGTAAGAGCGCCAATTTTAAATATTTTAAACACTATCTAAAAATATTATTATAATCACCTCATCATTACTATTTCCACAAACCAAACAAAGTTTTCGCGACATCTCTACTTCTCTGCATTTCAAACTGGCTGTGGAAAAAAATATTGAATGCCACATATGCATAAAGTGTCTTTTTTTTCACTAGTGGAATGCCTCCAACTTTTCCATTTGTGAAAAAAAAGTATCGGCATAAACCGATCAGAACATATTAGACCAGGGTCGATAATTATTTTTGAAAAAAAAATTATAGTAGAATGAAACCTATTGGAAAAGGAAGAGAATACAACGAAAATAAAAGGAAAAAAAATTATACCATTATTTTTACATTTATAAATAGACTTGAATAATTGTAATCCATTTATTTATATCTTCTTTGTTTGCATCTTTAAAAAAAATATTGGCCAAATTTTACAAATTTTTATCGTCTAATAACGAATTTATGATACTATTTTAAGAAATAGCTCAAAATTGTACATAAAGATTTAAAAAAAATTCGAATTCGAGTATTTTTCGTTTCTTTGCATTTTCTGAGAAGATTTACCATAGTAATGTATATTTTTTTTGACCATCAGGAAATAGAGATTTCAACGAACAAAAAACCCACCGACTTTTTTGACGTGAGAATTTTCGATTGAAAATTAGGGTGCTTTTTCGATATTGAGTCAAAATAAGGTGAAAAAATAAATATTTCAAATCAAACAAATTACAGTGTGTTTGGGACCTAAAAAGGTAAGTTTTCACCAAACTTTGCAAAAAAAATCTTTTTTTGTAAAAGATAAAAATCAAATACGAAAAACTTGGTTTTTTGAATTTTTTACATCAATTTTGAGGTTTTGTGAAAAAAGTGTAACTACAAAAGTTGTAGATCTTTATATTATCTACAACCTTGCCATGTAACTTTATTCTATAGGACTTGTTTTACCATTTTCAAAGGCTTCAGCCCTGGTCTATATGTTCGCCGCTTCTGCATCTGATAAACTTCGGTCTCTGTAGAAGATACCTTGGTTATCGATAGTGTAAAATGTTGGTGTAGTGGTTGTGTAAACTGAGTTCAGTATTCAAATTATTAGTAAAATTTACAGTCATTGCATATGCACCGTAAATTTGTTTTTTTGGACCTGCGTTTTATATTGGCATTTTCTGCATCATTGTTTATTTATTTTTGCAAAAGTCATAATACGTCCTCTATAAACAAATTTGTACTAAGTAATAAGTTTATACTGAACCCAAAATTATTATCTTTGAAAACAATCCACGCCTTCTGTTCACCACGTTACGTATATGCTTGTCCTTTTTGCCACCAAAAGGACGAATGACGAGCGCAATCGATAATGTCAATTTTGAGCAAATGGGGTCACGTAATAAAACTCTGAAGACTGATTAGCTTTTGGCTCGTTATGTGAAGAGGAGGGTAAATTAGGTCGAAAACATTTCTTGTGATGAACTCCCTCGCTTTCCTTCCTCTCCTTAGATTTTGATTACAGATATATTCTATAAATGGATCATTTTATTTAACCCTAATATTGTCACGTTAACTGTTATTTGCCTGTTGAATAAGCTTCCTAATGAACTTCCAACAGGACTTTTCGCTAAGGCATAGCAATACGCTATTAATATTTTATACAAGTTGCCTCGTATAGTGACAATAGTATAGTCGGGGGTAATATAACTAGTGATTCGTTTATTATCGATGATAGGCCAAGTTAGAGCTGATGAAGATTGAACGAGTTTAATCTTCAGATGGCTCTAACGAGTAGTATCTTCGATAATTAATCGAAGCACGAGTTATATTTGGGGAGAGAATATAATGAATGCCATCAGAGGAAAAAAAATTTAAATATTTTTAATGTCAAAACTGACAGTAGTCATTTTTTTCATTAGTGGGTCATAATAATAAACAATGACGTAGTAGCATGCGGCGATAGAACTATACTTTGTTTAACCATCCTTTGCCGTTACGTCATACATTGTCACACTTTATCTTGCTCTCACGACTCTCTCTAATGTCGACGTAAATTTTATTTGTTACTTTCAGTTGTCATATTTTGTTTTATTCAGTATTTTTGGTCATTTAACATGTCATTGATTATAATTTTGAGGTTAAGTGTATAATAACATTCAACTAATATAAGACAAACGTAAAACAGCAGAATACGTCACCGATTATGACGCAACGGCAAAGGATGGTTAAAAAAAGTCTATCATCAGTTTGATAGCCTCTTACTACTCTATTTCAACCAATTAAAATAGTAGAAAAAGGGTCAGATGACACATGAATTGTATTCTCGTAGAAATACCCCAAGTCCTTTTTTCTTTCTCTGTTCTTTACATATTAAATTTGTGAAACAAAAAGATAATAGATTTGGGCATGTCATAAATTAATATTAATTGATATTAAAACTTGAATTGGCAGAATAATTTTGAACTGTCTGAAACTTTCTATCCGAATATATGTTGATATAGTTTGCAGCAATCGAAGAAGTTCAAAAAGATTGTCTCTAGATTGCAGCGCAGGCCGGTTCCAAAACATAAGAATGCTCAAAACAATAACCGACGAAGGAAATATGTTCATGGGGAAAGCTAAAGCTTTTTTTGAAAAAGATCTCGATCTTTTAAAAAGTTTGAATAAGTCAACGACCGAATTAACTGCAGCGGCGTTGTGGATATCACCAATAATTGTATGGAGAAAAAAAATGCCGAATTCGAAAGGACTTACTGGAATAAAAACTAGATGTAAACCTCTTATTCTACAGTAGTTGACGACAAGTGATGCATAAAATGTACGGCGAAAGAATACATGTATCGGCAGAATCAATCCATGAGAGGTTGCTAGCTGAAATGCCTGATGTACTATGTAGCAAAAGAACCATTATTAACTGGATACATAAAATCGGTTTTAAGTTTAAACTAACTAGTAATAGAAATTCTTTAAAGGATCTTCCTGTGGTTCGATCCAGGAGGTTACAGTTTGTTAAAAAAGGTTCCCAAGAAAAAGGTACCAACCTATAAAAACAAAGGTTTTGGATGAGACGTAAATTTTTAGCAAAGATCAGATGATGAAATCATGGCAAGATAATACTGTATTAACTCAGTGCAAGGACACATGTGAGTCCTAAAGATATATGGACTAGGCGAGAACAATATAGTCACCTTACTGTGGATTCCAGGACACACAGGGATAGAAGGAAATGAAATAGCAGATGAACTAGCAAAGAGGGGGACTGGAACACCCTTTTGGGGACCGGAACCCTTTTGCGGTAATGTAATATTGGAAGAAATAGGCAAATCCGAAGAAAAGAGAATATCTGACCATTGGAAAGATCTAGTAGGACTTAGGCAATCAAAGATTCTTCTGGGTGACTACAACCTGTTGAGATCAAATGAATGCATAAGTCAAAGTAAAACTGCACTAAGAGTTTTAAAAGGCATCCTTACGGGACATTGTCGCCTGAATGGGCACCTGAAAAAGCTCAAAATAGTGGAGGAAGAAGAATGTAGATTCTATGGTATGGAAGAAGAAACCTCCATCCACATACTTGCGAACTGCACAGCAATTCAGAATCCTAGGGCACAACACCTTGGAGATTACTGGATAGAAGAGGGACATTTACTTAAGTTAAAGCCTGCAGATATCCTCAAATTCCTCCGGGAAATAGGACTAAAGGAGCTACTAGTCTCTGAGGCTTTCCTCAGGAACTAAGTAGTAGTAAGGGGGCACAATAGATCTTTTAGGTCTCAGTGAATGTCACCCCAATTTACATACATACAAAGATATACAAAATCGTGCATGCAGGAGGAGAGGCGGTATAGTTAAAGTTGCAGGTATAGTTTTTTAAAGTCTCCGAAAAACCGGCGACTACCATAATACGAACTGCAAAAACTTGGAAAAATGGTTCAAAACCAAATTCATATCCAGCCTAGAGGAAACCAGTTTAATTATCATGGATAACTCCAGTTACCATTCACGATTGGTGGAACTAATTCCATGTTCTAGTTGGTCTACAACAAAATTACTAGATTAAGCCAAGTCTAAAAATATCAATATTCAAGGGAGACGTCTTATGAAGTACCGAATATGGGGAATTATAAAAAGATAGTTGGCAAAAAGAGAGTATTATTTGGACGGTTATGCAAAATTAATGGGTCACAAAGTTTTACGTTTACCATATACCTATACTTTATTTCAACAAGTACATAAAGTATTGGAATGCAATAATCCCCTAATTAACATGTGTTTATCGGGCATTACAGAGTTGTACTCAAAATTAACGAAATATTTTTACAATAATTTAATAGTACCTAACTGTTTGAAAATATATATTTTGCTAAAATAATTTAGTGATAATTATAATCGCATAAACATGTAAAAAACAACAACATAGGTACTGTACTGTACATCTTCATATGAATACGCCATTGTTGTATGGGGAGGACGTCGACCTCATTGTTCTGTTGACAGCACTGTGCAAGACTCATGATAATGTTCACCTCCTAAAGCCTGGGAGAGGAAAAACAGCCCAAAATATTCATTTGTCGCAAAGTTTCAAAGGAACCGAAGTTGTTGTTGTTCCTTCACGCAATAAGTGGGTGTGATACGACGTCGGCCTTATTTAACCAAGGAAAGATGAAGTTTTTAACAACATTAGAAAAACATGAAGAGTTACAAGATCATATTCAAGTTTTTAAAAATAAACATGCCACCGCTGATCAAGTTGCCTTTGCCGGTGAGAAATTTCTTCTTGTACTCTATGGATCTAAAGACACAAATATCAATCTTGATAAATATCGATACCAGTGTTTTGTGAAGTTGGTAACAAAAAGTAAATTTAATTTGGCATCCTTACCACCGACAAACGCAGCTGCACGACAGCATTCATTGAGAACATACTATCAGGTTCAACTATGGCGTGGGTGTCCGAAAGTAGTTGAAGAATGGGGTTCGAATAAAACACAAACTGGCCTCACTCCAGTAACTACTTTAAAAGATCCTGCTTCCAAAGCACTACTTGCTTTTTTATCTTGTAAGTGTAAGGCGGCTTGTGGTAGAGCCTGCGGAAAACAGGATTGAGATCTTCAATGATTTGCGGTGTCTGCAATGGGAAGACTTGTGAAAATATCAGCCAAGTGACACTGGACGAATCCGATGAAGAAGACCTCCATTCGCTGCTTGATGATTCTTTATCGACTGCAGAAGGAGAATCCGACGAGTTGAAAGAAATTGACATCGATTCTGAAGCTGAGGTAACCATTTTCCCCTTGAAGATATGGAAATCAACGAGCCAGGCCTTTGCCAAAGATAATTTTAGTACCTAACTGGATTAGGCCTACAGGGGAAAAAACCGCGCTGTGTACTTTATCTCTTGAGTGGTGTGGAAACAAGTACAGCATTTTAAATTTAATTAATTGATCATAAATTGTTAACATGGATTAATTAATCGATTAATTGAATAAAAGATATGCCACTGTTTCGTGATAAATATTTAGTCCTAAAATATTAGATTTGGGGACCCCTACTACACATATTATTTCCGAAATTCGCCTCTACAGAAAACTTACGCAAAATTTTTAATTTGGCGAGGGTATTTGTGCCTTAACGGTTTACTTTAGCAAAAATAGTCTAGGAAGATATCTTGTAGAAAATTTCTTTCTCTTCAATTTTGCTCTCAACATATTTATTCGAAAACCGTACAGTTTTGGAGATTAATGGAAAAAACTATTTTTGGGCGCCATCTTGACAATATGGCGCGGATTGTGCATTTTGTGAATTTTAGTTCTGGACATCCAAACCTACAAACCTGCAAAGTTTCAAAACTTCCGGACTTATTTCCAGGTAAAAATCCCCAATGACTGGACTATTATGCATAATGCCAAAGATTACAAATTGTAATCTTTGATAATGCGCCACAACGTTGTTTTACTTATATGCGACAAATCCGCATCAGTTTTTATTATTTAATTTTTTATATAAAATGAATGGATGTATCTTTTAATTGCGTTGCTTATAAATTCATTGGTTTTCTTCACTTTTCGTCCTGGTTTCTCTTTAAGTTCGCTTAAAACCTGATTTTTTTTTGTTCACATGTAATAAGTTCTGGTTATAGGATAAGCTGCTTCCAATATAAAACCATTATAATATAAATAACTTTATTGTTTACTGGAATTATCTACATACATAAAATTTAAGTAGTATCCCAAAGCATAACTACTTGCCAAAATTAGGGCAGAGATTGACTCTCAAGTTTATTTTTAAAAAGGAAGCTCGTGTATTCTAACAAACATCTATTTATAGTCTCTCTCGGCACGTCTACTTAGTTTGTTGTAATAACTTGCATTGGAATTATTATACAAACTATTATACTGAGTGTTGAATATATTATGTTAGAATTCACTTACACACGTATTACTTTGTAAATAGTCGATTTTCCCACTCCAATAATCTGTGCACTTTTTTCTACAGGGTGTTTCAAAAAAAGGTGACCCTGCCTCAGGATAAGTAGAAAACTGAAAAATAATTGGAGTTTGATTAGTACAAAATTTTCGTGACTCCATCCGTATTCAAAATAAAGAGCATTGAAAAAAAAATGTATACACATTTTTTACGATTTTGCCGAAACTACTGGCAACATTATAATAAAATTTTATACGAATATGTTTTGGAAGCTGATACATCCCATGAATTTTTTTATATCTGACTCTCATAGAGGGCGCTAGTTACACCGTTCGTAGCAAGTAGTAGTGAACGTACCTTTTTTAAGGTTAGATTTATTAATCAAAATTTCAAGTGAACTTAAACATCATTCAATTTTACACCAAAAATTTACTCTTGGTAAAACTCGATACTGTCTACCGTTTTCGGAATATTTTGATTTGAAAATTATGAAGTAATATGCGATGCTGTTATAAAGTAGTGATCAAGTTATTAATTATTATTATCATTATTATTATTAATTAGTATGCATTATGTGAATTAAAATTTTTTTGTCGCGTAAATGAGACCTCATCGATAAAACGGATACATGTTAAAAAATTGGGATTGAGGGCTTTCCTTTCTTTTAACGTTTCACAAAAATCCATTCTATTTCTTGATTTTCTCTAAATTTGCCATGGAAAACTGTCATTTATTGATAGTTATGACGATAAGTCAACAATAATTAGATTTTTGAAACCTAGATATTTGTTAAATTAGATATTGTTTATCAAAATTTCGATAGGTATTTGCCAAAGTAACGTAAGTCACCAAAAACGTGTTTTTAATTTAACCTGGTTGAACTTATTGAAATTGTGCAAAATTTACTAGGGTCTTCTTTGACGTCTATTATTTTAATGAACAAAAAGAATTTTTAAAGTTTTTGTATCGTTTTAGTGGTTTTAGTGGTTAATTGATACTTACGTTACTTTACGGGTTTAGAAAACTTGAAATTAAATATGAAATGGACCTTTATAGGTACACAATAAGTTAAGGAAGTAATATTTTTGAATTCCAAGTAGGTACAAAAAAACTATTTCCGTTATTATACTTACTTAAAATCAATAATTGAGTCGATGGTAGCACGAATCTGTATTATGGCGGTAAGAAACGTTAGCTTACATTACTATGATGGAAAAAGTGTAAAAGTTGCATTTCTTTTACGGGTATGATTTAAAAAATTCTGGATATACGTTTTTAAAATAGTTGAAAATAAAATTTAAAGTATAATCTAGGCTTACTAAACTTTGGCTGTATCGATTTGGTACGAACCGTGTAACTAGCCCTTTATCTTGAATACGGATGGCGTTACCGAAACCCAAACCCCAATTATTTTACAGTTTTCTACCTATCCTAGAGACGGGTCACCTTATTTTGAAACACCCTGTATAATGATGTCAACAGTAAGCACTAGAAGATGGCATGCGATTTTCTTTCTGTACATACCGAAATACCTTTAAAATCATCATTATTTCGTTTAGACTTAATGGTCCAAATTTAGGGCGTTTAGTACAACGTTCACTAATTTTCACAAAACTTTCACAAAGACGGTTATTACAGAACAAAAACCATAATTTAAAACTGATATAAGTACCTATCGGTCATAATGACGTTACTGTACAGGGTGGCCCATTAAGCGAGGTAACCGGATGTATCTCGGAGAGTACTTGTCCCAGGTTGTGGGGAAAAATATTGATAGTAAAAGGGGCCAAGAGAAATTGCTGGAAATTATTTTCAACCTCAAAATTTCACCCCTAGGGGGCGTTACTACTATGTTCAAATCTAAAATTATTATTATCTCAGAAAATCGCAGAATAAGCTATAACTTTGATATTATCATTTGAAAGCCCGTTTAATACCAGATAATTTTCTATAGTGACATTCTTTGTATCTGTCATAATAAGCGAGAAGGAAAACCATCTATTTTTTAGTGTTCAAATTTTAATATTTCGTTAACTATTCAACCTATCTGACTGTTTCTGGATTCATATGAAAGAGAGTTGAGTGGATTTTGAAGACCGTTTATATTCCTTATCGATTACTTTAAAACAAATAAACTAGAGGTCGCTTTATGCAGCGATTACTTATTTTTACGATTTTATTAAAAAAATTAAATGAAACGTTACTATTTTAGTAACATATTCTGAAACAGCTCTAAATTTCTTATATTTTAGTGAGAACCGCATCTTGATACCTCTATTCGTTTTGGACTTTTCGTAAAAATATATAAGAGCATTAACGCCCCCTAGGGGTGAAATTTTGAGGTTGAAAATAATTTCCAGCAATTTTTTTTATCACTTTTACTATCAATATTTTTTCCCCACATCTGGGACAAATACTTTCCGAGATACAGCCGGTTACCTCGCATAATGGGTACATTAATATTTCTGAAAATAGGTAACCAGGTTTTTGTTTTTCTACCTGTGAATTGGAGCGTTTATTCATAACATGTCAAATCGATAGTGAAAGTTTGTTTACAATGGGTAAGGAAGCTAAAATATTTTATCTACGACCACCATTAAAATTAAGCATTTGCAAACTCATATAAATACGTGAAATTACGTTTTATAAATACGTCTAAAGCGTGCGAAAAAGAACGATGCTTTTTAAATGGAAGTTTCATTATAACACCCAAAAGAGTGCGAAAAAGTACAATGCTTTTTAAATGGGATAATCATTATCACTCTTTTTTATTTGTATATTTATTAAGTTACCTCAGATAATTTTGTGTTTTGTTTTCTGTCAAAGGTTCTGTAATTGTAATAATTTTGTACTGTCATTAAGAAGTGTGAAACGAGAATGGTCAATAATTGTCAAAAACTGTCAAACATTGTTAAATATTTAAAAAAATGGTCAAAAATAGTCAATAATTATCAGAAACTGTCAAAAATGGTCAATAGTTTTTGAAATTTTGAAAAATGGTCAAAAATTGTTAAAATTTTGAAAAGATGGTCAATAATTATAAAAAACTGTCAAAAATGGTCAATAATTGTTGAAAATTGTCAAAATTTTTGAAAAATGGTCAAAATTTTTGAAAAATTGTCAATAATTGTCAGAAACTGTCAAAATGGTCAATAATTGTTAAAATTTGGAAAAATGGTAAAAATTTTGAAAAAAGGGTCAATAATTATAAAAAACTGTCAAAAATGGTCAATAATTGTTGAAATCTGTCAAAATTTTTGAAAAATTGTCAATAATTGTCGGAAACTGTAAAAAATAGTCAATAATTGTTAAAATTTGGAAAAATGGTAAAAAATGGTCAAGATTTTTGAAAAAAAGGTCAATAATTAAAAAAAACTGTCGATAATTGTTAAAAATTCTCAAAATTTTTGAAAAATTGTCAAAAATGGTCAATAATTGTTAGAACCTGTCATAAATGCTCAAAAATGGCCAATAATTGTTAAAATTTGGAAAAATGGTCAACATTTTTGGAAAATGATCAATATTTGTCAAAATTGGTCAATAATTGTCAAAAATGGTCAATAATTATTTAAATTTGAAAAAATGGTCTGAAATGGTCAAAATTTTTTAAAAATTGTCAAAAATGATCAATAATTGTCAAAACTGTCAAAATTGGTCAATAATTGTCAAAAATGGTCAAAAATTGTTAAAATTTGAAAAAATGGCCAAAAATTGTCAAAAATGATCAATAATTGTCATAATGGGTCAATAGTTGCTAAAAATGGTCAATAATTCTTAAAAAATGGTCTAAAATGGTCAACATTTTCGAAAAATTTTCAAAAATGATCAATAATTGTCAAAACTGTCAAAATTGATCAATAATTGTCAAAAATGGTCAATAATTGTTAAAATTTGAAAAAATAATCAAAAATGGTCAATAATTATCAAAATTTTTGAAAAATGGTCAAAACGGTCATTTTATTGTGCATAAGAAGAAAGCTTTTGTCGGTGGTCCGACAACCGTTCACCTTTTTTTGAATTGGTGTAACACTAAAAAAATTAAAAATGAGACGGAAAATGTTCCTATTGCATATTTCTCGGAAGTCCATGGAAATCATCAACGTTATGGTCCCATTATTCAATGTTGAAAACTACCATAAATTTAAATTTAGACATTGATATAAGTAAATTTCATAAACTTATTACCTTCATAAAACGACAATCAGAGATCATAAACCAAAAGAATCAAAAATTTTCACAAGGGAACAGATTTTGGATTTTAGAAATGGAGCACCAGATAATGAATTTCTTATGATCATGGTAGGCAATAATTCAAACACAATTAATTATTAAAAAGAGAGGTTATGTAATATATCATTAAGGGAAAGTATTTTTAATGTGGTCGTAGATAAAACATTGTATGATACTCTTGCGTGAATTACTTTTGCGCACTCGTTACGAAAAAAGGCACTAGCTACGCTCGTGCCTTTCATTTTCGCACTTGTATCATAAATAACTATTATAGTACATACTTTTATATTCGAAGTGATCCTCCACAAGTTTTCATAAACTTAAAAATTATGGCACTTAAAATTATTTATTTTTCAATAGTACCAACCTAAAGTTAAGTACTATTAAATTATTGTAAAATATTTCGTCAATTCGGTGTACAACCCTGTAATATCCGATAAACACCTGTTAGTTAGGGGATTATTGCATTCCAATACTCTATGTACTTGTTGAAATAAACTATAGGACACCGGAACTGAAATGGTTTGGTCAGAAAGTAAAAGAATACACAATCAAGAAATTATTAAAACTAATGGATCTCCAAATGATGTAATTCGGACTAGGAATGAACAGTTAAAAAAATTACCAAAACCCTTTGGCAACATTACATGGAAAATTGCGACCAATTAATTTTGAAAGACTGGGAAATTGAAAAATTTGTGGACGCTTTCGATATCGATCCTCTCATAATGGCAGACGGTGGCAGTTCATCAGAAGGAGATTCTTATTTTTAGAACTTATTTGCATAAATGGAGTACGTTCTTCTCCATGATACAAACATTGAAAGATCTCAAGGTTCTGAATATTCTGGAAGCAACAAAGTTTTATTTGTAGATAAAGTAATACCCTAAATAAAATTATTAATAAATGAAACGGATTCTGAATGCACAAAATATATTTAGAAACAGTAAAATAAAAACGAGATACCAGAAAATGCGCTTTTCGACTAAAAAACCACGATATAAAACCACATATCCGTCAGCAATTTATGCGATGCACCAATAAAATGCCATGGATTTTATTTCATATGAGTTATTTTTTACGATTATATTTCGAAAAAGATCGACGTCGAATGAAGAGATGCCGTAGTTTCAAATGGTAATTTAACCTTCTTTCGGAATTCTATTTTATTATAGATCAGCTTTGACGATTTTATTCTCAGATTCTGGAGGAGCTAAGCGAACGATTTTCTCTCTTCGTAAATTCTGGTCTTCAATATACTCCGAAACGTAAAATACCTACGTGGGTGCTGGAAAAAAACTTAAGCCAACAGTAACATAAGGGCCGTCTTACTGTGTGGCATTCGTCGATTCGACTTGTGGGATTTAGTTATTCAAGAGCAGGTTTATTACAGCAAAATTAGAACTGTAGAATAAGTAGAACTATTTATCGAGATTTTTGAAATATTTACTATATTTTCGGTTATGGGGCTTTCAGGAAAACGTCACATAACGTATGTCCTAAAAGTTTTGGAACAAAATTCATTGGCTTTAATTTCAACAAAAACAAAATAATATCAAGTTGCCTTTGGAAACTGTCAGTTGAGATTTATTTATTCTGAAGTTTTCGCTTCAAAATGTCGTATAAATTCCAAATAAGAACAAGTATCTACAGGCTGGTTGGGCGGGTACCCAAAGCAGAAATCAGTCGAATATTCTAGAATGAAAACATATCACGTAGAACCATTTATAGAACAAAAGCAGAGTGCGAGCAGGGAATACCATGTCTGAATCTCCTAAAAAGTGGAAGACCACGTGCACTTACTGCACAGAGGTCAGAGAGATTGGTGAGAAGAGCAAAAAACCAGGTTGGAAAGCCAACGAGGAGACTGAACGTCAATACAGACCTTCCAAGAGAACGATATCGTTGGAATTGAAGAGGAATGGTCTAAAATATCGAAAGAAACGTAAGTGCCCCAAATACTTTTAAGCGATACCCAAAACTGGTTTCGACAACACCACATACCTTTTATTACCAAAAACGATAACCCTCCAAAGTTGCCGCGGGCTCGCCCAATAGAGGATTTTTGGGCTTTACTTTCTAGGAAGGTTTATCATGGAGGCTGGGATGGGATACCCAAGATGAAAAACAAGTCGCCGAATTTACGAAAAACTGAGATAAATTAATCTGAATTCCGTCCAGGACCTCATGAGAAACATTCGAAGAAATTTGCGCCTGGTAAAGCAGAATGGGCCACTTCACATAATTCGATAGTATAGTTTAGTTAGGTATTGAGTCGTTATTTATGATAACTAGTTAGTGTGTAAATAAATTTCTTCTTTAAAAAAAAATAATTTGCGCCAAAACTTTTAGGACATATGTTAATAGCCCATGACACATGTAGGCTTTACTGAGTTAAAATTTATCTGATTAACGGGCAGAGCTCAATTTTAATCAAAATGGTAAAACAGAGTGCAGATCTCACTGCAAAAAAATCTAGTTCTGCATATTCATTAGCTCGAGAATCTTGCATACGTAAATGTATAAACTCTGGAATAGTAACCCAGTGTGAGCGACCCTCTCAAAAAAACTTCGAGCTAAAACAATTTAGGTCAACATATTTATCATACTAGAAGTTGATAAATCAATAACTCACGAGGAGTTCGCAATACTGTCGAAACGTAGTATTCCTCATTTACAAGCAGCGCACTTCACCTTATTGAGTTATTATACTAATTCCGAAATGCATTATCATCATGCATTAGCAAAAGGATTCATTCTCTAAGGACTGAACCACAAATACGAACTGAAATTCCAACCCACTCCTAAGAAATGCAACAATTGTACCCACTTTAAGAAGGAAGTAGATGTCGCTGCGGCTTAATAGCTTTCTTAATTTTGGTAAATTTATGTTTCATTTCATTTTCAGATCATTGGCATGTGCTTACTCGGACCCTTACATATTTATTTTTGTGTTTTCATGAAAGAAGCTTTTCTGAATCCATGGATAAAAAAGTTTTCTATATAGAATTTATATACTGAAAAAGGTAATACTTTTTTTGATGCGGGTGCTCCTTATAAGGCATTTCACTATAATGGCCTTTTATCTTTCGGGCTTTTCGGTAATGAAATTATCCTCTTTAGCGAAAGGCATCTCTACATTAAGCTATGTTTGTTGTTCAGAATGATTCCAGTTTTTACACTAAACTAAATAATATTAACGGTAACCAAAACTACGAACGTTGTTCGAATTAAACACCAAGGAATTCGAAGAATTCCAACTGGTTAATGCGGCAGCGTCTGTTATAGAACCGATGGCACCTGGAGTCTTCTAGTACACGGCAGTGTTTGCGTATACGGGGAGCGTAGAAAATTCAAGAACCCTCGAGAATTAAGAAATACTATAAACACGACGAGCTTACACTATCTATATATTGGAGACTACTCACACGATTTCTATAAAAATTGGCATAGATGGAGAATAAGTTATGGCGAATTTATGGAAAATATTTTTACATACATGTCACTTCCGGCTATACCGAAAATAAACGACAACTTTGTTATTTTAAATGTAATATCCTGTTTATTATTAACTTTTCGGATTCTACATTAAATTTTAATGTCACTTTCTATATCTACAATTTATACTTATCGAGATATTCATTTTTTTAATTAAAAATTGACAGGTGCAGACCTTCAAATGAAAATTCTGTGTGAACATCCCAATACTAAATAAAAAACGTCTTGTCGGGTTGATTAATAGGATAATATTTTGTTTACAGGGTTGTTAAAAAAATGATGAAAAGTTCAAGTTCAAAAATATTAAATATCTTAATTTTTTTAAATGAAACAACCATATTTTTATTCTTTTACTTAATTCTAAGGCCGAAAATAAGGGCAGTTTATGTTCACTTTCCTCCTACCCATCTTAAGCGTTTTTGAGATATTTAGAAATATTAATTATTTCAGCCTTATTATTGCATAGGCGTAGGCCGTGTTGTTTATTCTTTTATTTTAGCAGGCTGTGTATTTACCTGTCATAATTAAATAGTATTAATTGTCATTTTTTTAGAAATGGCTCGTTTGGAATTAAACAATGAAGATTATCTAAATTTACTTTTAATACATGGTGAATGTGACAGAGTTGTTACTAGAAGATGTGTTTTATTTGCTACAAGATATCCAGATCGACCCCGACCCAGAGGTCACACAGTGAGGAGAATATTAAACACAATTTGTTTGTTTTCAATCAAAAGTTGAGAAAGTGAACCCTGTAATGTTAATGAAATTGAAATTTTAGTTATTTTTGCCGTGTTTTTTAATGTAATTCGACATACATAAATTACAAGAACTTATAACAAGTGTTCAAAATTTCGTCCTCGAACTTCCAAGCATTTAGTAAGCCTTTTTATGACACCTTCATTGCTGCAGGGAGATAGTTGAATGCATTGCGAACTCTACGTTCACAATCTTCTTTTGTTGTTAGGGGATGGGAATACACCTCATTTTGTATGTAGCCCCATATAAAAATCTAAAGGTGTTATATCTGGTGAACGACGAGGCCACCGAAGAGGACCATTGTTAGCTATCCATCTATGTTCAAACGTCTCATCTAAAAATTGGTTTACCGTTCAACAGTGAGGAGGAGCTCAATCGCAAAGGAAAAATATTTTTCTAAATTCATGAGGTGGTAAACGATCTAAATAATTTGTTTTTAATTCTCTCAATATGTCAAGATATATTTGACCGAAAAGTAATTTTTAGAAAATAAAACAAATTTCAAATTATGTTACTCCAATTTCTGACCGTTCAAGTTTCCATAATAAAAGTGAAGATCTACAACCTGGTTGTGCATTAAACTCCCATCGCTCTTGAAAACCACGTACCCTTGTTAAGTGTTCGCTCCAGTAATGCGAATTGTGCCTATTAAACATTCAGTTTTTCGTAAATTTTGATTTATCGCTCCATATAATATTCTTTTTGACATTTTACCAACACAAATTCTGCAATTATAGTCTGTTTGCTTTAAACTAGGTTAAAAGTTATCTACTGTTTTTTTCTAGCTCTATATGCGAAATATAAAAGAACCCTCGTATACATTAAGTTTTTTTAATTAATTATTTTTTCAGCAATTTTAAATGCCTTATTTGAATGCTAACTAATAAATTTATACCTGTGTATTTTTTCTTATGTCTTCACATTAAAATTAGAAAGAGTATACCTGGTGGATCAATAAGTCGACTTCTCGGCTGTATATCAGAAACTATCACTTATATTCCTTTTTTTCAGTAAAAGTGGTCAGGAGAAATCTAAATCTCAGTCTAATTTACTATAATCCTTACACAACCGATCGATAGACTTAATTGAACCAGTGTAGCTTGTTTTCGAAGACTTTGCATTTGCCTTATTATTTTCGATCAAAATAATAGTCAAGAGCCCGTGGGAGGTCGACCTTCACTCATCTGATAACCAGATGAGACCTATTTTTTATGAAATATTTTTGATTGCCTATCGAAAAGTGTTCATGGCTATTTTTAATTGAATTAATTTTTTTCTTCACCTTCACTATTATGATAACCAAACAAATTTAATCTCAACAGATACCTAGTTTTTAACATAGAGAATATGCCTTGGAAGGCTTGCCTACTGACTTCTATTCATAGCTATCTGGCAAACAGGTATGAACAGGTAAGTCAATTTAGATAACTTCACCGATATGATAACCAATAAAAATTGGTATCAGAAGAAAGATAATTTAATTACAAAAATAACAGTATAGGTTTGCCTAAATATGTGCGAGAGAAAAAGCAGTTTGTCCGAAGTCCGTGTGATGGAACAGGACGCAACATAGTAGTTGTGTGCGACTAGTCTGTTGGATGTGACCTAGTGCGCATGCTCCCATTCACGGGACTGACAGGAACAGTCTTATTTATTGTAGAAAAATATTTTGGAGCGACAGACATAAAACTTCATTTCGATAATAAATTAATAAAAAAGATTCATATTTGACAAAATATATTTTTTTAATCTTAGTTAAGTTACCCTGATTAAAAAAAAAATATTTGAAATAGTCAAATTTTAATTTTTTTCAATGCTTTAGAAAATTTATAATACTTTTGGATTTCTTTTCATAAAATTAACATTGTCAATTGTTGTGAATTTTTTTTTAACCAGGGTAAAAAAAATAAAAATAGAATAATAATATTCAATAAATTTATGTTATAAAAATCGTTCATTACAAAGCAATCAGAGTACATAGAAAAATAATATTATAAAATTTATAATTGTTATTCAAAATCTGAATAATCTGAAGCTGCATTAAGATCTTCAGAATCTGGTAACTCTTCTTGATTTACATTTTCCGTCATATGAACGATGTCATCTATATTTAAAGGTGTTTGGTCCACAACAAATCCAATTGTTTTCAGGGCACAATTTTTGGATCGGTTGCATGAAGCCACATCGAATTGACGTTTTTTTGCAGTTTTAAAACAATGAACATAATGATTAAAAAAAGAAAACAATATTAAAAAATATGAAATATTTTAAAATAAACGTACTTTTTTTTATTTATTTAATTTTTATTTTAAATGAATCATCAATAAAATCAATAGTCTTTAATTACACAAAAAACACTTTTTACTCATCTTTCTCAATTAAAAATAGAACTGAGCACGTCACAAAATATTTTTCTATAATAAATAAGACTGTTCCTGTCAGTCCCGTGTATGGGAGCATGCGCACTGGGTCACATCCAACAGACTGGTCGCACGCAACTGCTATGTTGCGTCCTGTTCTATCACACGGACACACGGACAAACTGCTTTATCTCTCGCACATATTTAATCGCTCCGAATTTAAAACTTTAAAGCATGGCAATAATATTCTTTTTGCAGGCAAGCCTATACTGTTATTTTTGTAATTAAATTATCTTTCTTCTGATACCAATTTTTATTGGTTACCATATCGGTGAAGTTATATAAATTGACTTACCTGTTCATACCTGTTTGCCAGATATCTATGAACAGAAATCAGTAAGCAAGCCTACCAAGGCATCTGTATCTGTAGAGTGGGGAGGGGAGTTTAGGCCCACAGCACTTAGGCCACATGCGACCCATTGTCATCCTCCCGAAGAGTTGTCCTCCTAGGTCATCGTCCATCCTGTCCTTTTCAGGAAGGTGGACAGGTCACTAGGAGACATCTCCTTTATATCGGCAGGTGTAGGCCAAGAATCACCGAACACACACTTTCCAGTCAGAAATCCTACTGTTAAGCGTAGGTTTTTCCTGGTCATCGCCAATTCTTTCTTCGGCGCCAGCTTCCCAAGGTCGCCCAAGTTGATCCTGGCAAGACTGCATCCTTTGATTCCATCCCATCTCTTTAGGGATTGAGCATGGATGTAACGCTTGGCTAGTTCCACAATTTTCTATGTCGTCAGAACGTAGGTGTCACTGGGTCCTAAAATTTTTAGTCCAGCCGCTTCCCTGGCTAAAGAATCGGCAATGCGATTACCTTTACTCCTGTAGTGCCCTTTAACCCACCTAATATTGTTATCTACCGAGGCGTTAGCTAAATCTTGATGGCACTCTAATACTAGCCCTGATGTAACACGTTGTCTGTTCAAGGCTAATAGGGCTTGTCTGCTGTCAGTGCCTATTGCCAGTTCTGTTTGAACAACGCTGGTATTTTTTCCCATTCCCCACTTAATTCTTAGGCTAAATGATCTGGAGTAAACTCCACATCCTGAGCCTTCTTTGGTTTTCGAGCCGTCTGTATATATGCGTATTGCATTTGCAGCATCTGACTCTGTGTTCTGTTTTATTTGTATTTTGTAGGGTTTATTAAACACAAACTTGGGCTCAATTGCATCATTGGCCGCCTGCATCAGAGGTAGCGCAGTAAGCGTTTCTCGCCATAGGCTTAGCCTCAATTGACCCACTCCTACTTCGGGATTTACACTAGCCTTACGCAATCGTAACATGGCCATTGACGCAACCTCCAACAAGTCCAGAGGGGTCAGACCAGTAATTAATTCCATTGCCGCGGTTGGTGTTGTTCTCATGGCTCCTGTGATGTTTAAACAAGCCGTTCGCTGTATTTGATTTAATTTTTGGATGGCCGTTGCTTGTAGAACCTTCGGTCCCCATGCAATGGCTCCGTACGTTAGCATAGGTCTTATGATTGCAGTGTAGATCCAGGTGAATACACCGGGCGAAAGACCCCATGTGCGTCCCACTATCCTCCGACATTGCTCATAAGCCACATATGCTCTTTTTGCTCTGCTCTGTAGGTGAGAGTTCCATGTTAGCTTCTTGTCGAGGATAATACCAAGGTATTTCACCTCTTCAGAGAAGTTTAATTTGCTATTGAAGATTTCGGGGAGTTTTAAGCCCGATAATCCTCTTTTCCTGGTGAAAAGGACCATCTCAATCTTCTTGGGATTGATCGACAGTGAGTGTTCCTTACACCATGTTTATATTTGTTTGAACCCATCCTGCGCTCTATCGCACAGTGTGTTTACAAATTTTCCGGTCTTCAAGATAACTATTGCATCTGCGTATGCGATTGTGTAGAATCCATTATTGTTGAGGTGATTAATCAGGGTATCCAGGACTATGTTCCAAAGAAGGGGTGATAAGACCCCTCTCTGCGAACATCCCCTCATGACCAGTCCTTTCACTATGATGTCTTCTACATTGATACGTATTGCTATACTAGAGAGGATTTTGAGTATCCATTCTCCCACTACCAGGGGTACATTTCTGGAGTCAGGTTGGTGGGTAATTTTTGGGAAGGTTGTTTTATCAAACGCTCCCTCAATATCTATGAATATACCCAGGGTGGATTCTTTATTGTCCAATGATCTTTCGATTCTGCCAACCATTTGGTAACGGGCCGAATCAGTGGACCTTCCCGGAGTATATGCATGCTGATTTGGATGAAGTGGGTTGTGAACTAGTACTTCATCTCTTATATACCTCTCACATAGCCTATCCATTGTTTTTAAAAAGAACGATGTGAGGCTAATAGGTCGGAATGCTTTTGGTAAGGTGTAGTCCATCTTTCCTGGTTTGGGTGTAAATACCACTCGTACTTCTCTCCATTCTCTGGGAATATACGTCAGAGCTAAAGAGGCTGTGAATATTCCAACCAGGTGCGGCATAAGAATATCCATTCCCCTCTGAAGTAGGGCTGGTCTTGTACCGTCCTGGTGACTTGAAAGGGGAGAAACCCGAAATGGCCCACTCTATCTTGTCCTCATCAATTACTGCACTAGCAAATTGCCAGTCGTATTGTGAGGGTGTTGTTGGTACTTCCGCCCAGTTCGTCGTTTCAGGAAAGACAGATCCTGGGAAGTGAGTTTCTATAAGAATCTCAGCGCTCTCTTGGAGGTTGGCGGCTTTGTCGCCATTTTCCCTCGTCAGGATGCCGATACTCTTATGGTGGTCGTTTGAGAGTGCCTTCTGTAGCCTAGAAACTTGTGGGAAGTCTTCGACTGCCTCACAGTAGGCTCTCCAGGCTGCTCTTTGTTTTTGTCTACAGACTTTTTTGAACTCTTTGAAATTGGCTTGGTATACTCCCCAGTCCTCTTTGAGTTTTGTTCGTTTTGCCTTGTTAAAGGTAGTTCTTGCTGTCTTTCCAAGGTTTTCCAGTTCAGGGCACCACCAAGTATTGGTTTGGCCATCTGTCTGGACCATCCTCATCGGACAGGATTCCTTATAGGCAATGTCTATTTTGTTTTGAATAGTGTTCCTTTTCAGTTCCTCATTATTGCCAGGAGTCAGGACCTCTGTTTCCCGCAGAGCACCTTTTAAGATGCGATTGTAGAGAGCTACATCCGTCCTCTTCGGGACACGGGATTTTACAGTGGTCCTGAGATCTTGGCTTACCGTATAGGTCAACCAGCGGTGGTCTGACATAGAAATGTGATCTGACACTTGCCAGTCCTGAATTTTGTTTGATATTTTAGCTGTCGCCAGCGTAGTATCTATTAATGTTTGGCTACGGGCGTTAATAAATGTCGGCTCCTTGCCTCTGTTTAAGACTGTTAGATCTTTCTTAATTATATATTCATATAGAGACTTACCTTGGGCGTTAATATCTTTGCTGCCCCAGCTCAAGTGGTGAGAGTTTGAGTTGCAACCCAAAATGAGCACTCTATGGTCGAAACAGTGATCAACTAGTACCTCTATCCCTCTAGTCGGTGGTAGGGTGGCTGCATCTGAAGGGAGGTAGACCGATGCGAGTATCAACGGCGTTGATACTCGCCTACCAAGGCATATTCCCTATATTAAAAACTAGGTATCTGTTGAGACTAAATTTGTTTGGTTATCATAAGAGTGAATAAGAAAAAATTGATTAAAATTAATTTAATTAAAAATAGCCATGAACACTTTTCGATAGACAAGATATTCATAGGCGTGTTTGTAAATCAAAAATATTCCACAAAAATAGGTCTCATCTGGTTATCAGATGGGTGAAGGTCGACCTCCCACGGTCTCCTCTACTATAATGAGATATTCTTCTGTCATCTGTTGGCGCAGAAAAATTCAGAATTTGATTTGTTTTGATGTCCCATGACTCATATAAGAAGCGAGTCGAATGTAAACATACCATGAATTTTATTTTCATGTGTTCCATGAAAATGAGAGACTAGCAGATCGAAAAAACAAACAGTATTATCTTTTCATTTTTGACGAATGAGCAATATCACGTCCTCACTTCAATAACCTTTGGAGAATAAGAACAATGTTATCTTCATGTTTCCAAACCACTTGATGTAATGTCTAAAATTTACTTTTAAACACCAAAAATAGGCGCGGAGGAAATGTTTTTGTTAAGGTATGAACATTTTATATATAATTTAATGGATTCTTCAGGCGTTGACCATGAAGTTTATTTTTCTCGTACGAGAATAACAAGTCGGTTGGGACTGAATGAGTGATGTCTGGCGACGAATGAAGTAGCAAATATACAGTTTGTACCACATTGTCAGTATCATCTTAAAGGCTGCTTTTTTATATTTCGTGAATTTATGTTTTACATTTGTAGCTTAAAAAAAACTTCAACGACATGAAATGGAATAAATATTGAACATTTTCATGCTTTCCATGTGTGGCTGAATTCCTGCATGGACTAATGTTGCGAAAGTTGTCAGAACAACATTGAACCTGCGTGTTTACTGGTACTGATAAAATGGATTGATTAATAAAATAAAACTGAAATCTACTGTCTAGGAAGACTTTAAGATAAGTCAGATACGACCAAATAATGTCTTTATCTGATCCGATAAGTTGGGAGGGTAGTGCAACCCCACAGCACCTAGGCCTCATTAGGTCCTTTGTGCATCCTCCTGGAAACCAAAACTGATATGAGCTACAGTTACACTTTGAAACATCATACATCTATCAGTCGATGGTCATCTTAGCCATCTTGCAATTCTCATAATAACAACAATCAGATCCACATTATACCTGATCACCAGATAGTACTAGAGACCTTAGAAAGTCAGCCAGTCACGACCAGACTGGTATGGGAATGCATTGATGAATTGGTCCAATGGAATAGCTTAGAGTTGGTATGGATGCAAGTGCATTAAAATACTAAAAAGAACGAGATAAAAAAATTGTAAAGGTATATTTGGATAACATCACAAAACTTTAATAGGAAACTGTCATCAATTGCAATGTTGCGTTGCGTTGCTATAAGATGCTCATGTATTCTGGTGTGAGTATATGTGGTGTACGGGCGTTACCCAGAGATTGGCCTGGTAATCAGAAGACGAGGATCCGGGCGAAAAACAGTCATTATCCAAAGAGATGACCCCAAGACTGGGGAATCGAACAGCTATTGCGGTACTTCCAAATCAACTCAAAGAAGGAAGTAGGATGTAAATGTTTGTAAGTGGACCGTTGCTGCTGCAGTGTTTTGACGAAGGATGACTACAGGTCCAACATTGAAACGCTGTCATCGAATTGCAAGAGGCTTTTGCCCGAAATCACCTGGCTTGGAATTATAAGGACAGGATCAGGGTACTTTTCTCAGATGAGATGCGTTTTTACACGACGGGAACTTCGCCGAGTATAGAAAACACCCGGATACGCTACAGCATGTATCGACGAGAGACTTCCATTTGGCGGTGGTTCTATTATGGTTTGGGCGGTAATTTCTTCTCAAGAACGTACAGAGTTGGGAATTACTTCCTGTCAGCTTACACATTACGGTGTTTCTAACAGATCATGTAATACCTTTCATGAATTTTTAAGGAGTATATGGATGACGTAGAAGTGTATACTTATACAGAGTTAACGCAGATAAAGAACAGTACAGACATGCCATCAATCTATGCGCTAGTTTTCAACCGAATAATACATAAAAGCTCTTCATTCACATAGAAACAGTCACTCAACAACAAACGAAACAAGAATAAGCTCTAGAAACGATGTTTTCTGGAAGCCTCTGAGACTTAAACATGTGATCAGTTGCCAAGCAACCGGACGTTTTCAGTGACTCTAACACTTAACACTTATTCCAGGGCACTGTATATTTTTTTTGATAGTAAAAACCGTTCTCCAAATTCTAGTGGCCTCTTTGTAATTTGCTAATAGCTCATAAAACATCTAATGAGAAAACTGCTAACTTGTTACAGGTCAAAAGTCATATACAAACACTTACTCAGTATGCCAAACTTTACCAACAAATTATAGTAAAAATAAATAAATATTAGGACTTACTCTTTATATTAGTGTTTATTTTGGATTCTAATTATACTACTTTTACTTAGCATTCGTAATTGACCTACATTTCCTCTTTTAAATCTTACATTTACTACATCTTCAGAAGTTCATCTTCCAGACTTTCATATCCACTTCAATTCCCTAAAAATATAGGTACAAATAGAAAATGATTCTTAACTAATGGTTGCGAGCAATATCAGTTTCAGAATATAAGGTATTTAGTTGTAAAAATACAATATATATCTCAAAGGTTCCAATGTTTACCTTTGTTATCATCTAGGATAAATTGACATCTGTCAGACTAAGATTAAATCAAATTAATTGATTGATAATCAGATGTGACTGATAATCAATCACTGATTAACAAAGTGGAAGTTCATGACATTCTTTATCCTTTTCCATCTTTGTAAATTCTCATCAACATATGTTTTGAATTCTTAGAAGCTACTGGTAAAGGAAAAGAACTAACCATTCAAGACCGGTTGTGAACAAGGGAAGAGAGAGATTGTCTCATTTTGCTTTGGATGCTAGCTAAGAGCACCTAACGTTAATTTTAACGGATTTTTTTGTAACTTACAAAAAGTTTTCAAAGGAAAGTTTCCAAGGTTCCTTAGAACTGGAAACTCAACCAGTGGGTTGGATTTATCCTTTTAAACAAATTGTATTTTACCCTAACTTGTCTTGTTCAACTTAAAGGCCACCCACCATCAACGGCCTTCATTTTCACCTTCATCTTCAGTTTCATTTTCACATTCATTTTCATTTGCCACTTCATTTTCCAATTGCAATTTCACTTCCATCTTTCGATTTCAACTTCATCTTTCAACTTTACTCTACGGACTTGAATTCTATTGGGACTTTCGACTGGTTCTCACCACGTTCTCACCTCGTTGACGACCCCTAGATCATCGTAGGACAGCTGTTGCCATGTGCGAGGACTGCACTTATGGTAATCAACTCCTACACGTCCTAACCTTTGGCAAGTGGTTATTCCAGGTAGCTTAGCTTTAAGTAAGTCCTAGGACTTCTCTCCGGCAACTTCATAATCTACCAAGAATAAATTTACCAGGATTTTAATTGTACATTCATACCTTTTTTTTGTAATATTTACCTTCAGTAATCTGTGTATGAACGAGATATTAATCTGTAAAAAAACCTGGGTATGCATACTTCGGATATATTTATATAATTTCATGTATATTTTAATTATTATATTCATCTAACCTTTTCTGAAATTTGCACGTGGCCATCATTTTAGACATACGTCACCCTTCAACTGTGATAGTTGAAGTTAAATTATATCGGTGGGTTTCACCATAGAGAAACCACGTTTTCCAGTAACTTCATTTCAGAGCCCCTTTTTTGTGAGTACCTAACTATACATACTTGTAATCTGTGTGGCCTACCACCTGGGAGGGTCAATCGCTAGTATTTATTTTATAAACCACATATCTACATAACGCGATAGTTTTATTTATCCCCCTTAAGAACCCCTTCCTTAACCCTGAGATATTCAAAGGGTGTTTGATATCTTTATTTCTACCCTTCAATTTCCTTAACATCCCTTTATAACAAGAGAGTTATAAACTTCACCTTTAGTTAAATGATGATTTGTAGTGAAAGTTGCAAACATTTAGGAGTTCCTAACTATCAGTTTTCTCTTAAAATATTCGGCTTGAAACTTTTTTGAATTAATTTCTGCAAATTAGTACAGTTTAACAACACCCCATAACAAAGTTTTCACTATATATTTTCTTTCGGGATCCTTTTTTTCAATGTGGGAATTATGAATCTCCTACGTCTTTTGTACATCACTTATCTTCTGTCCTCAACGTTTGATGCTTTAAAAGCGCTGACATGACAAATTATGTCGGGTTTCGACAATTTATCTTTCAAAACGCGAACGGTAGCTGTTTGTATTAGAAAATTTTAATACAAAGAATGAATATAAAAAGAAAATGCATACAGATTTTTCGTGACAGGGCAAATCTTGAACGGTATTTATTATTTGTGGATAAAACAAACTCTTTTGTCTGGGTAGATGGAGAATTTATAAAATTTACTAAAGTTGTATTTCAAGAACTGACAGGGTCGATTCTTTAACAAAAGAAGGTGGACAATATTGACAGTGGAAATGGGATATAAAAAATTTAAAAATCCTGCTGCAAAAATGTAAATACCTATACTATACGTTCATGAATAAAAATAATGTATATGTAGCCCAGTTCTAAGCTGCTCCGATAAAAGGTAGCCAAGTGTAGTAGAATTTCGTTTTGTTTTTGCTGGAACAATCCTGGAAAATTTTCATCGGCTCCTGGTGCCTTGAAAGGTACAGATGTGTGGAAATATTCCATCTTAATCTTTCGATATTACAATTGTGTCTTGTCATTGTAGTGCTCTCTCTCTCTCTTAGTGTCTGTTAACCATCTTCCCCCATTTTGTAGCAATGTTATTAAAAAATGAAATAAAACAATTTGATTTGCTTAAATCTCCATCATAATTTGAACTAACGTTCAATTTAAAATTAGTGATTTCGCTACACTATAGCTTTATAAAACTAGTGAAGATATAGTGAAAATTTTTTAATTTATACAGTGCATTAATACGGGATTCTAAGGATATTGACAAAAGTATTATAATATGTTTAAATGGAAAGTACAAAAAGTGCCTAAATACGGAATTCTACGAATATTATCGAAGGTATTGAAAAAGTTTACCTAGAAATTTATTCACAACAATCACACCTGAATATTCTTCTAGGTAAATACCTTTAATAAAGGAGAATGATTGATATTTATTTTGTCGTTAAGAAGATTACCTGAATATTTGTTTTTATTAATCTCAAGGGCTTCTAAAAGATTTAATTTAAAGGATTTGGGTTCTACAAAATTTTAAAATTTGAGTCGAAAGTGTGTTGGTTTGTTAATAAATGATTTGAATAGTTAGAATCTATTTTGTTGTTGTCATAGCTACGTTTGTGTTCTGAAATTCTAGTTTTAAAATTCCTAAAAGTTCTACCTATAAAAATTATGTCACAGTTGTCATTACCACAGATTTAAGCAAATTAATTTTTTTTATTTCATCGTTTAGTATGGATCTTCATCAAGTAAAAGCCTTATATATTCAATGCAATGTTATTACTTTATTTCCCAATATTATTTTTTTAAATTAATAATTAAGATTTATTGCTTTGAAAAAATTGATTTTTAAAAGGTTTTTCATTCTAGCCCGTATTATTTCCAATAATAAGTTGCGAAAAAATCACCCTATTCAGCGAAGTATACCCAGTTATATCTGGGAATAAAAAAATAATCATAAAATATATTTTATCAAAAAACTGGCTTGGCCAACGTGCCTTTTCATCGCCTAAATTCTGGTGATTTATGTTAGAAATGAACCGTTTCGACAAAAGGATAATATCCGGAGCTCGACCGGAATAGAATAAGAACGAGCCCGCTAAGAAAAACTGGAAGTTTGCGAATTTATATAAAAACCATGCTGATTTTTATGTTTGTTTTCGATTTGGACTTCTAAAAATATCTGAATGTTTTAAATTGGATAAAAAGGTCTTTGAAATACGCGCGAACGCGCATTTCGAGTGCTCGAAATAGAACAAGTGTTTTAAAGATCAGTTACCCACACCCTTCAATTTAGGTAAATGTCCCTCTTCTATCCAGTTGTCTTCAAGGTGTTATATACTAGGATTCTGTAGTGCTATGCATTCCACAGAATCTACATCAAAACTCTTAGTGCAGTCCTACTCTGGCTTAGGCAAGCATTCATTTGTTTGCTCCTGGTTATAGTTTCCCAGCATTATCTTTGATTGTCTTTGCACTAATAGATCTTTTCAATTGTCAGATCTTCCCTTCTTTTCGGCGTTGCTATTTTTTCCAATTACATTGGAGCTGATACCGCAAAAGGGTTCCGGTCCCCAAAAGCAACTCTCTTTGCTATTTAATTTCTTTCTATTTCAAAAGTTTTCCCTATGCAACGGCTACTCAGTTTAGAGAGCACCTCAGGTGTAGATTCTGAGACCAAACTAGTAAAAATTCAGAGAGTAGTCTTACCGGTTCTCGGGTAATCCTACTTGAAATTTATTTAAGGTACTGAAATTAGATGAAGGTAAATTATGAAAATTAAGAAAGGTAAGTGGGCGCCACCCTGAATAATACTAGCTTATTTGTTATTCACATCAGCATTATAACGACAAATCCTGTAAGATTGGAAGGGAAAATAAACTTTATGAACAACGTTATTAAATTTACAAGTTGTATATTTACTTTGAAAAACAAACAATTAAGCAAAGGAAAAAAATTACTAGTTTTTATTGACGGTTGTTGAAGAGTTGAAAAATCTCTAGATGGTACTTTCCTGGAGTAATAGAGATGGAGTCCTTGTTGAAGTACAGGTAACAGGTAAAGTTCTAAAGTCCCATGTAAAATGTCCCAGATAAAGTTTCGGGTCCAGGTAAAAATTTGGTCCAGGTAAAGTTTTGGTCCAGATAGAGTTTCGGGTCCAGGTAAGGTGCACTCAAATGAATGCACTTCTTAAAGAAGATACGATAAGGGAAAGGCTTCAATAGTACATGTTCACAGGAAAAAGAAGAACGAAACCCTTTTGCCACTTGTTTAAATACACGAAATCATGTGAAAGACAACAGACTTACGTCTCATGTTCGTGTCACGCTCATACGCTTTGACCAGGAAAGGAATTTACATTTCAGTAGTGAATTCTTGCTTCATATTTACTTTATAATTGGTAGAAGAAGAGACACGAGGTCGAAGTGGGAATCTCAAAATAGAAGTGACTATTTTCACTACAGACGATCCTCGATCGGCCCGTATAGAAACGTTGATTTCGACTCTCGTCCACAGCAAATATATTCAGCCTTGAAACATTTCTCGGTGTTGGGTATGAGAAAGGACTGGCTATTCGCCGCCCATACGATAATTTATTAATTTAATAGAGGAAAGTAAAGTGAACGAAATTAACGTTACACCTAACAAGCCTATCTATAAATTTCTCCATTATCTTTAATATAACAGACATAGTTATTCGTCTGAATGTCTTTGCCCCCTTTTCTGGTTTGGGAATAAAGACCATCTCTCCCCTTTAGTCTAATATTCACTCTCAAACAGATTTTCTCCATTTAATTTAATCATAATTCTGTCCGTTTAAATGGTCTTTTACTCACTAACAAAACAAACATGTTGGTTAGACATTTCCCGTTATTTGCTCTCCTGGAATTACACCGTGAACCGAAGGAAGTAGTCGACTGACTTTGTGTACATAGCATCGCCAACATTATCTTACACCCAATTCATGTAAGCTAGTGTGGTCAGATCTCATTCAAAATTCTATCAGATTCGACCCTAACATAAGACAGAATGGAATATTACTAATTCATTATTTCATTCGGCCAGAAGAAAAGGTCATTACATTAAGAAGCGGAAGCTGGAATAGTTTATTACCACACGGATATACAGAGTGGCTCATTATATTTTGACTGTTTTTTAGATTCTAGATAATGAGATGGGATATTGCTTAATATACGAGGTGTCCTATTTAAACAACAATTTCTATTGTCTTATGAAAGCACGACACTTTTTTAGCGGGTAAACCGGAAGTAGGCCATATATATATATATATAAATATGTCACAACAAATAGTATATTGTGTCACAAGGGCAGAAAATGAGCTTTAGCAGCCCTGGACTATTAGATGCACGAGCGAGCGTAGCAAAGCGAGGGCAGCTGAAATTTACGTGAAACGTCAAAGTACTCGAAAAACTATTAACGCTGACCTTGCATTGTCTTGATGGTGGTTATTCGAAACTCAGCAATTACTTCCGGCAAACAAATCGATATGTACCAATATAATTGCCTTCTGTTCTTCCGAGGTATCCAACGAGAAACTAATTTTTTTACAGATGATTCTTCATGTAAAATTTTTTGAATTGTGGTCTCTCAATGATACTCCAGTTTCACGACCGATCTTCTTGGATTAGCTTACTGAGGTTGTTGGTGGACCTGTTCTTGGATCGTAGCTAAGATTAATCCGTCCACCTTTAAATTCTCCATACCAACGAGGGGCAGATGTAAATTGCAGCGCTTGGTAATCCTTAATCCGTATACCTGATAAGAGTTGATAATAGAATCTGTAAATTGCAGCGATGGTCAAATTTGAGATTTTAATCCGACTTGTAAATTGCAGCGATTTAATTTATCGAGAAGGGCAAGGAAAATCATTGAAGAAGCCATTTTTTCAACACTGTATAGCTTCTTTAATGATTTTCCTTGCCCTTGAACACCTTAAAACATAGGGGCAAACCTTAAAAATAGGGACAAACTTTGAAACATAGGGGTGTTTCTACAACTTTTTCAAATCTAACCTAACCAAACCTAACCCCAACCCTCTAAACCCAGAAAAATTGGGACAAACCTTAAAAAATAGGGGAAAACCTTGAAACATAGGAGTGGTTTTACAACTTTTTACAACTTTTTCAACCAAACCTAACTAAACCTAAGCCCAACCCTCTAAACTCAGGAAAATAAGAGCAAACCTTGAAAAATGGGGCATAGAAAAAATTATTTATTATTAGTGGTACTGGGTATAAATAATCTACGGTTTGTTTCAAGTTTAACTCAGTAGGTTTTCATAAATTTTGCGGCTGCAATTTACAGGTTAGATTAACGCTCTTTGTTGGCCATGCGCTGCAATTTACATAGTTACTACAAACCCATACATGACCATTCGCTGCAATTTACATGTAAGGATTATAGAAACTCTGACCGCCGCTGCAATTTACAATCGCCGCCAACGAGAAATTGTCGACTTATGTGGTGCTTCATTGCCGAAAATAGAAACCAACTCGACAAGGCATTCGTTCCACAAATGGCCTTGAAATTTCAGATTTCGAAGGTAGCTGTCAAGATCGGCAACAAGTACAATAAAATGCGGTTGCCCCCGTCAGTGGGTAATTTATGATCGAATTTATGAGTACTTACCGTTGTAAACCATTTGACCCGAAACATCTTTGAATTTTAACTGTTTTAAATAGAGTAGGTAGATAGCATATTTCTTTTTACGGTAATACCATTTGGAAAAGCGATTGTTTATTGATTCAAAGTGAAGTGTTCTGTAATTTTATAACAATTTTTTTGAAAAATCTAGCATAGCGTAAGGCAGGCTTAAGAAAAAAAAAATACATTTTTCATAAGTAATTTTTAGCATTACATATTTTTTACAGACGTAATAAAGCCAGATAACACATTTATTGGATGCTACAAATTTCGGAATCTGTCTTACTTAATTTCGCTAAAAATTCTTCAGGTATTAAGCTATAGATTTCAGAAGACATGTCTGCTTCTTGACAATTTTCGCCATAATCAGTTTCAGTCAAAGTATGACATTCATTATAATTTTTGTTTTTATATGTTTTATTTAAAAGTCTTTGTCGATAAATTGTTTGTTTTCGTCTACGTTCTAATCTATTAATTATTGTATAATGTGAATTGTTCATAGAACGACGGAGAACAGAATGAACCATTTTAGTATTATGTTATATAATAACGAAACAAACCTTCAACAAATCGCACAACTAAACAGCTTAAATACAAATGAAAGAATGGTTCACTAAAACAAACCGAAGGGATCTACTTCATAAAATTTCCTAGAAAACGTGATATATTGGAAAACCCGTTAAGAAACCATTTTGGATTTTCCCCAATTTTGCAGTCACTTCTATCTTGTCCCCTACTATCTTCACAAATTGTCACTTGTGAGGTCTAAATTATTTTCAATATTATGGCTACCCACACATAATAAGTAACCTTAGTTTGACACCGTTGACCATTTTACTTCAAACAATTTTCTTACCTGTAGATAGGACACCTATTTGTAAATTTTTAGTACCTAAGAATAATCTGTTCCATATATAATCATGTGTATTTATCCGAACAGTTTAAAAAATTTAGTGTGTGCACCTATAATATCAAAAAGTTTAAAAATAAAAATAAATTATTCACAAGAGTAGAATGCTCTGTTAGTTTTTATTTTGAAGCAGGGACAAAAGGATAATAAAATAGTCGCTTCTTTATCACTCTATAATCATAGTCATAAATCTAAGCTTGTGTTTACTTATTTCAAGAGGTTGTAAATTATAAACTGCAGAAACATTTCTAATTCAGAAATAATGCGATCACATAACTCCGCCATTTTAATTCGGATCGAGTTCTGATTTCGCTCATTATTATTTATTTTACTTTATCTTTAAATCGTTTGTTACAAAAGTACATATTTTTCTCTAGATCCCGGTAAACTGAAAAGTCACGTTTTTTCGAAACTTGTTATGATTAAATTCAAATTAAATAAAAAAAATTCCCAAAATATGATACGTACAATACATTAAGTAGACTCTTAAGATTTTAAATAATTAACAACTTTGTTGATATCTCTACTCAAGTTCGTGATATTTGAACGCACATTTGTATTGAATTCTCCATAAGAGAATTCTGTAACGAATACCCTTAAGACAACTGTCCTCAAAAATTGTGAGAAATTAGTGCGCGAAAACAACCCTCGTATTATGGTCTACAAAAAATGGGATCAAGTGAAGTGCACGCTCTTTTAACAATCATTATACATGCAAAGAGAATCGGAACATAGCAGTTTAATGTATTCTCCGATCTAAATAGTCCATCGACAAAACATTTCTCTAAATCCACTTCAATGAATATCAAGTATTTAACTAGACAGCAGGATTCAGAACCTGTAAGAAACCCTGCCCCTTCTCCTTCCAAAATTTGTTAGTTATGTGCGATGTAGGGGTATCCACTTTGAAAAACCATAGATGTTTATTTCGATTCGATAAATCGAAACTGTACATCGATGTCTTTCGATGTATCGGATGAAAACATCGATGTTTTGTAAACATCGGGTACTTTTTCTAAAGGTAAGCTTATATAACAACGAATCACGAACTCTAACGCCATTGGTCAGATCAATTGGTGGGAAAGTTGACAGGTACATAATTAAGGAATTCGTGAAATTTAAAATCTGGGTGGCGGGAAATTGACTCCATTTCAAGATTTTCCGATATTCGTCAGGAATATGGGCTAATTTGACACTTTTGACAGTTTGCATAATAATTTTTAGGTTATGATACACTCATTTTAATTAATTTAGTAGTTTTCCGTATACATAATCTTTGGTTTATATTAGAATAATTTAAAATTAATAATTTTGGTGTTTCAAAAACACAAACAGAAAAAATAAACTCCACAGTCTTAACCTTTAACCTAACCTGAAAAATTTAAAAATCCGTCTACGAATTTCGTTTTTGTATAAAATGGTAACTTTTTACTACTTCATAAAAATAACGATTCGTTATTCGTGTTTCGTGATTCGTTGCTATATGAACTTACCTTAACTGGTTATCATCGATTCGATGTTTTATGAAAAAACATCGATACATTGAGTATATCGTTAGCTTTTCAAAACATCGGATCGATTCGATGTATCGCATTGTAAACATCGATGTTTTCGATGCATCGATATATCGAATATTCCAAGTGCGATGTGTGTGCGAACTGCGATTTAGTATTGAATAATTATTCGATGGGGGTAGTAAACGTCACTTCATATTGAAACAATATGCTTACGTTTTATGTTGTTCAAATTGAAAATTAATTGTTAAATTCTCTTTATCAATTAATGTTTCGAGTTAAGATAATATGTTTTGATTTCTTTTGACCATAACGGCTTCCAAGATAAAAATAAATTCGTAAATAAAACAGAATAAGATACCTTATTGTTAAAATATTATTTATGTACTCAGAATTCAGGTATAACGCAGATCCGTTTCTATTAAAATCAATATACCAATAATTATAACAAAGAATTAAATATTATTTATTAAGTTAGGATCATATATTTCCGGACGGACTTTACTTTATTAATTGTACAAGTTGAGTAAATTTGTAACAGAAAGCGTATCCTCAGAACTTGCACGGCACTGTTTACAGTTATCGGATGGGCGGCGTCAATAGCTCCCTAGAAAGCATTTAGGACATCAAGTTAGATGGGGAATACTGTACATTTACGATTTTCTTCATTAACGGCTGACATTGTTACAAACACTTTATTGTACAAAGCAGAAACAATAACTGTGTGACGCCACGCCACTGAAAATCTTAACACCTGATAAGGTTTTACCTCCAATAGCAGCCGAGTAGACAGGGCACTATTACTCTGTCTCTCTTAGTTGGTAATTTCTGGGACATCAAGTTAGCTGGCGAATACTTTATCGACTGTTGTTTACTGACTCGCTTATTAAGGACCGCCCACAGTTGATAATAGGGATGGAGAACTATCGATGGTTTATCGATAACTATACTATCGATAGTTGAGATGTTTAGGTGAAGAATATAAATATATTTTGAAAGCTGATATTTTTTCTTTTTTTTTTGAGATTACAATCTGATCGGTAACGATCAATAAGCAATTTTAATCTAACTTATTTTACTAATTTCAATCCTAAAACTAAAGGGCTTACTCAGCAGTAGTTCCTTAGACTCTATACAAATAGACACTAACACTAGTGTGTAAGCACTGCACTGTACTCTGCTTTACACTGACACTTATCTACTGAACTAACTCAAAGGGCTTTGTCCTCTTGAGTCTTCCCGTCTGGTTGGTGTTGTCGAGGAGCTGGATGGCCTCAACATTCACATGTTCTAGGAGTCGCTGTTCATGACTCTTGGCAAACTTGGTGATCGTCTGGTTAACAGTGTCAATCTCCAAGCTGATATGGATTAAAAATGCTATCAAAAAATGGGACAGAGAGAGAGAGATGGGAAGGAAAGAGACAAAGAGAGAGATAGGAAAGAAAGAGATAGAGAGGGAGAGAGATGGGAGAGAGAGATGGGAAAGCGAGAGAGAAAGACGGGAGAGAAAGAGAAAGTATTGCGTGTGAGTACAATCATTATTTTAAACTATCAGCATCTAAGACGAATTCGGTAAGGTTCGCAACCCTCAAAATTTTGTAATTGTCTTATTAGAAAGCCCCCCATTGCTTACAGAACATTTTAAAAGAAAAAAATTCACTTATGGAAGAGAAAATTGCTATTAAAAGTACTAAAAATCCGCCATTTTTTTTCAATTTCTGGCAATTACTGACAATTATTGACCATTTTTGACCATTTTTGACCATTTTTGACCATTTTTGAAGATTATTGCCCATTTTCAAAATTTTTGACAGATATTGACCATTTCCCAAAATTTTGACAATTTTTCAATATTTTTGACAATTATTGACCATTTTCCAAAATTTTGACAATTATTGACCATTTTTCAAAATTTTAACAATTATGAACCATTTTTGACAATTATTGACTATTTTTGACAGTTTTTGAAAATTATTGACCATTTTTGACAATATTTCAAAATTTTTGACCATTTCTGACAGTTTTTGACAATTATTAATAATTTTTGACAATTTTTCAAAATTTTTGACAATTATTGACAATTTTCCAAAATTTTGACAATTATTGACCATTTTACAAAATTTTGACAATTATTGACCATTTTTCAAAAGTTTAACAATTATGAACCATTTTTGACAATTATTGACTATTTTTGACAGTTTTTGACAATATTTCAAAATTTTTGACCATTTTTCAAAATTATTGACCATTTCTGACAGTTGTAAAACTATCGAAAATTATCGATAATAATCGATGATAAATATCGATAGTCGGGAATATCGACAGTTCTTCATTCCTAGTTGATAATACGGAGTGGTGGGAATTGTACGATATGTTGTAGGTGTCCAAATAAACGATTGTAATAATCGTGTTTTTAATCTGTTGAAGCTTGATGTTGGTCGACTAGTTCAAAAGCAGTTCTGATACAATGCTTGAAACCCCTATGATCCGCTTCTCTTTGCATGTCAGGAAGTCTGATAAAACTAAAATTACGATAGAATAACATATCTATAATTGGCTTAATGACCTACCAACTGAAGGTTTCTTATGATATAATCATATTAGGAAATATCCAGTAACTTTCTTTTCTCATAAAACTTATCTTTTATGACATGAGAAAACTTTGTGTG
Organism: Lochmaea crataegi; assembly: GCA_947563755.1. Taxonomy (NCBI): domain Eukaryota; kingdom Metazoa; phylum Arthropoda; class Insecta; order Coleoptera; family Chrysomelidae; genus Lochmaea; species Lochmaea crataegi. Next base: position 29,066,936 of record OX387425.1, on the reverse strand, counting down.
CGTGAATCTAATGATTATGTTACAAACACACTAGTTCTATAAATAAAACATGTGCATTGTCCATTATTGATCGTCCACCAACACATAAAAAGAAAACTTATCATTTAATTCGACTCCAAGAAGCTAGTTTTTATGCAACACATCGAACACGTTTGTTAAAGCGAGAGAGTTAAAAGTAGTATATGGTTGGATCCCTAATTTGCACAATGTTAAAATATTATGATCCTCGTGCCTTTCAGTAGTAAATCGTGTTGCCTTATTTTTGTAGAAGTAGTAAACGTTACTCGCCATCGTATAAAATAATAAAAAAAAAGAGAGGCGCATTATTTTATTCCAGAGAGAATCTACGGCAAAACTTCTTTTCCCGACGTCGAAAACGATCTTTATAAATACTTAAATCCTGGACGTTTAACAAAAACGAATGAATTATTTATGATTTCTTTCCGACGTCGTTAAAGAACCAACAGAGAGGCAATTTGTAAAAAATATTGTTCTCTCGAAATATGGGAAAATCGTTTATTTATTCACGGACAAGACCAATTCCATAAAATAATATAGAGTGGCAACACCGAATGATATCAATTATGAAGTTTTTCTACATTTTACCGTATTTACGTGTATTGTACCCAGTGTGTGATGTTGGGATGTTGTTATGGAAAGGCCTCTTTAATTGGTCTCCAGGTCACTCGGAGGGTCATCTGACTTTAATGAAACTACGACTTTTTGCACTGGGATAAGTTATTTCCATCTGTAATATTACACATTATAGTATAACTGAATAGCAAATCTTTAATATAATATGAATACTTAATTAGAATGAATCAGAAGAAATGAGAAGGAATACATTCATTATAACTGAATTGAATTGAATATGTTATTGTCTGCTTTTATGATATTTATATTGTGGTTCAAGTTCAGGCTGATATTTACTATTTAATGTTATATGTTTATTTATGTGATGAACTTGACTCTCGATACCTGTCGGCCTCGTGGGTTTTATTTATGCATTCTTTAACGCTCAATGATTTATTGAAAATAGTTTCAAGGGAATTTATTTCTTATTTTATTTTATGCCAAAAGGAATCACAAGTGAATTTAATTTGCAAAACAAGATATACAGTGATATAATACAGTTTCAGATTTAATACCAGTACCAAATTTGTGCACAACAATACAAAATAGAGCCCAAACCATTGTAAGGTAAAACAAATCCAACTTATCGGGATTGCGACGTTGCCAAGACGATCGTAGTTTCCGAAAAAAATATATATAAGAGAAAAATCCTCCAAACCGTCGAGATGGGACTATCCCTTTACACAATTCATAATTATTAATTACAAAAATGAATAATGTATAGATAAAATAGCCGAAAAGGTTTACCCAAATAAACCAAAACCTCAAAACAAAGAATGAGAAACTGGAATATCTGGTCATAAAAAAACAAACAAATAAAAGAGAAAATAAAAACCTTAAAGAGCAGTTTACAAGACAGGGAAATAAAATAAACAGTTTAGAGATAGAAATTAACAGAAAAAACATTATAATCAAAGGAGTTCACGATAAAGAGGATGAAAGTAAGGAAGAAACCAGCAAGACAGTAATAACCGTAATTCAAAAACATGTTATTCAGATCAACAGATAGATGAAGTCAATAGAATAGGGAAGTATCCAGGATAAGACCGATAATTTTAAAGCTAACCTCTGGAAATAAAAGAAACTAAGCCAATCAAAAGAATTAAAAGGTACCGATATCTGGACTGATGAAGATTATAGCAAGGAAATATACCTTACTTGAAAGAGGCCAGCAGCAAGGTATGCAAGGCTTTTATAAAATATAATAAATTGATAGTTGATAACGAAATATGCCATTGCAAATATTTGAAAACGACCCTAGAAAATCAAACTCAGAGTATCGAACAAGAAAAGATAATCAGCAGATCGGTCACCCGACAACACCAATGTGTCGGAATAATTAAGGAAAATATTCAATAAGATTACAAAACCCAATAAGAACAGAAGTAAACAATGGTAATAAAAACGACAAAAGCGATGACAATGGACAAGATAAAAGAGTACGGCTGGAAAAATTACGAACGAAAGAAATATTGGAAAATAGGGACATGGAACGTCAGAAGCTAACAGGCAAAGAACATGAATTAAACGAAGAGTTTAAAAAAATAGGATTAGATCTGTTGGGCATAACCGAAACTAAAATGAGAGGAACAGGAGGAAAATTATTAGATGGAGGTCATATGTTAATATATAGTGGGGTAGACAAAAAAATAGAACCAGAGAAGGAGTCGGGTGCATTATAAAGCAAGATATCCAAAAATATGTAAGGAATTGGACGGGAATTTCATAGAGGATTCTAAAAATAGAATTAGAACTAGAGGGACAGAATTCAAATATATTTTCAACAACGTTAATAGTGGCATATGGTCCAGGCGAAGATGAGCGGAAACAAGGAAAATACAAGTTTTGGGAGCAGCTCTCGGAAGATAATAACATTATAATAATGATTATTGGAGACCTGAATGCTAGGGTCGGAAATAAAGATGAAGAATCAGGAGACACAGGGACTCATGGCGAAGACGTCAAAAATATGAACGGGAAAAGGTTAATCGACTTCCACTTGACAAATAACTTAATTGTCACAAACACATTTTTCAAACACAAAGATATACACAAATTCACCAGAGTAATAAAGAGCCAAAACGAAAAATCAATCATAATTACGTCATAATTAACCAAAAATATAGGAAAGAGATTCTAGATACGAGAGTCCGAGGCACAGAATTATTCACAGAGCATTATTCAGTAACGTCAGAAATCAGAAATTGCAAGTAAGGTGAGCGTAACATATAAACCAGCACATAAAACAGTAATAAGAAGCTTCAAAATAAGAGACAACGTGACAGCAAATATACAGATTGCGAAAATCCCTTTCTTACAATGCGACTTATACAAGTACGACAAGGAAAATATGAGCAAAACTAAGTGAAAGAGAGAGAAGACTTGTTAGCCCAGCGATCAGTCCCCTCTACCAAAACAGTTGGGCGCGTATGCAGTCCCCTCTACCAAAAACAGTAGTGCGAGTGTTCATCTCCCCACTAGTTCAACCGCTGTTGCCAGAAGCTCAGAATAATTTGATATTTTTGTCACGTTATCGTTAACTTTTTTTCGAGCTCATACACTATTAGGTAAAATTAAACACCTTCATCCGGCAACAGTGTCCTTTACATAGAGAACTCACATTTAAACGTATGTGATCCTTTCGCACATTATAGGTCCTTTTTTTATTGAGGGAACTTAAATTCAGCCAAATATTTAGACTTATTACAAAATCATGTAATTCCTGTAGTTCTCCTTATACCCGATGTTGATCTCAACAGAATTTGGTTTCAACAAGATGGTTGTCCAGTCCATAATTCAAGGATAGTAATGGAATTTTTAAGGTTCACAGAATTATTAGTACTAATGGTACAATTAAATGGCCTCCAAGATCACCTGAACTAGATTTTTAAAAAGTAGCATTTATCAACATGAATTTGATCTAATAATTCAAATGAATTGAGGGTGAAAATACAGCACGTTTGTCAGCACGCCAAATAATCTTAGAGATATGAGATCAAATCTTTATGACAGATTTGGTTATTGCCTGGCACAGCAAGGTGGTTTATTTGAGCACTTAATTAATTAAAATTATGTTCACCTTCAGAACGGATTTTTAATTTTATTTTTTCAAGAAGTTCATATTTTATGTTTAGAATAAGTACTTATTTTATTTTTTCAATTCAATGTATTAATGGAACGGATCTTTAGTTTTTTATACCTATTTACTTTATTATTTTTATCTCAAGAAAAAATGTTTTATTTTCAAGTTACAATAGCTAAAATAATATCCTATTGTAGTTAGAAATTAATTGTCAGCTTGGTTAGAAATGATCAAGGTGACAAAAATGAATTTTAAGATATACAGGTTACGTAATAACGAGTGTATTTTTTTATTTCTTTTACAACCTCACTCCTTCCATGTTGGGAAACTACCGAACCAGAGTGAACGTACTCACAGAGTGGGGAGGCAGTCTCTGCTGCAGCGTTGCCAGCTTAGAATGTTTGGTACTTTCTAAGTAATAAATAACTTATTTTGCATTTGACTTTTAACACCGGATAACGGTGTATTTAGTGGGAGAAAATCGAGATTGGTAATATTATTGACTTCTGAAAAATAAGTGAGAGTGAGGATAAAATAATGGAGTTCAAAAAAAAATTTGGACAAATTACAATCTGCAATAAATAAAATCCGTACACTGCTTTCGATTTAACAATTATTGGTATTTAACATTGTTTCCGCTTGAAATGCCGTTGAAAATTTTAAAACAACGATAGACAAAAATTAGGAATAATTTTTACAGATAAGTACATTTGGCAACACAACAGTTAAAATAAATAGGAGGGGACTGAATACAAGCCTAACTGTTTTGGTAGAGGGAACTGATCGCTGGGCTAACAAGTCTTCTCTCTCTTTCACGTAGTTTTGCTCATATTTTCCTTGTCGTACTTGTATAAGTCGCATTGTAAGAAAGGGATTTTCGCAATCTGTATATAAAGATTTAACGCAAAAGGAGATGGAGGTCATTATCACAATTACGATTTAGAAGACTTATGGACGGAGTTCAAAAATAAAGTATCTACTAGCCGCAGCTAGAAAAATATGTGAAATTAGTATATAAAATGAGAAAAAGAACAAACTGCTGGTCGAAAGCTATAAAAAAAGAAAGCGAAGAAAAAAAACAAGTGGAAAAAATACTTGAGGAATAATATCAAGCTAAAAGTACATCGAGTACAAGGTACAACGATCAAAGGCGAAAGAGAAGGTTAAAGAAGCAAAGTAAACATCCTGGCAATAATTTGGGGAACAAATGGAACAAGACAGGCATGGCAACCAAAAGTATTTTTACAAAATACTTAAAACAATCAGGAAATATGGACATCAGAAAAATACATAAGTATCTTCTATCTAAAGATGGTATCAAACGAAAATAGTAGAAGAGACTGAAATGGCAGAAGCAGAACAAGAGCACTGCGTACAGTTTGAAATAGAAGACGTAAAAGCAGCAATAAAAATACTTAAAAGAGGTAAAGCTGCAGGTCATGACCAAATACCATCAGAAATGCTTCACAACTTGGGACACAAAGGATTTGAAGTATTAGCAATGCTATTCAATAAAGCAGCAAAGGTTGGGCGAAGGATAATACTACCACTACACAAAAAAAGTAACAATCGAGACTGTAACAATTATAGAGGTATTGCATTATTAAGCATTGTCTCTAAGGTGTATGAAAAATTGTTAGACTCTAAATTGAAAACAATAATAGATCATCAGCTAGAAGACTCACAAAGTGGATTTAGAAGAGGAAGAGGAGTACAAGACCATATATTTACCATTAAACAAATGATTGAAAAGTATCTTAATAGCAATATGTATGTAGCGTTCATAGATTTAGAAAAAGCTTTCGACAGAATTTCGAGGAAGACAGTTTAAGACACAGAGAGGCTAACGAAGAACTGATGACTAACATAGCCAGCTTATACCAATGGACCAGAAAGTATATCAGAACAAATAATGCAGAGTCTGAACAGTTTGTAACTAGGGAAGGCTTAAGACAAGGTGGAGAAGGAGAGTGAAAACAAAAGCCAAGAAACTGCTGGTTTGCTACAGAAATCTGGATCTGGATTGAATGTGCCTTCGCAGACGATTTAATGATATGTGCCAAGAATCAAAAGGATCTGCAAAACAATTTAGAACTATGGTATGGAGCGCTAAAGAAAAACAACCTGAAAATAAATGTGAATAAAACAAAAATAATGGTGATCGGTAAAAACGAAATTCAAAGTGTTGTTAGCCTAAGCGATAAAGAAATAAAACAAACGAATAACTTCAAATATCTGGGTGTCTTTATAAACAAAGTCGGCAAACACGGAGCGGAAATTAACAACAGGATAGAAAGCGCAACCAAAGTATAATATTCATTAAGTAACACGTTTGTAAGGAAGAAAGAAGGGTTGACGAGGACTAATCGTTTACAAAACAATATTCAAGCTGATCCTGATTTATGGTTGTGAGAGCTGGATACTCACAGAACAACAAAAAAGCAGAATATAACCTATTGAAATGAAATTTCTACGGGACATAAAGGGCATCACAAAAAAAGATAGAGTGAGAAATTATGAAGTTAGAAAGGAATTAGAGGTCGAGCCGATCATAGACAGTATAGAACGTCAACAACTAAAGTGGTTTGGACATATGGTAAGAATGGACAACACGAGACAAGTCAAACCAAATCAATAAATAGAAGATCTAGAGGCAGGTCCAGAAGAAAATAGGATGATGTAATTGCTGGTATCCTGGAAAAAAATAACAAGAACTGGAAGGAAGGGAAAGAGCTCGCACAAAATAGGAGAAGCTGGGCAAAAATTTGTGTATAAACAGACTGAACTATTCATGTACAAACCTTATTATGTATCAACAAAACACCTCAACCGAGACCTCAACACTTTCGGGTATATTTAGGTTCGTGATTATATATAATATACGGTGCTACTATAGTCTAAATGCTTTCACATTTGTATATTTTGTATAGTTGGAATTTCCTGGATGATTATTATTCCATAATAAAAATTGATAAATGTTCTAAAAACATATGTTTTGATATTTGACAGTAAACGTCAAAGATGAGTCAGTCGAGAAATGGAATTAAGCAGAGAAAATTTTCGCGAAATAATTTTCTACAATTTTCGAAGTCAGTTTCCGGCAATGCAATGCATTTTGTATGTAGTTATTTATATTTTGTGAGCTGTCTTTTCTTAGTGATTTCAGGGAATAGTTTCTGGTTTTCTTCGCTGCTGCGCTCCATCTTTTCTCCAAATTTATCCCATGTGTCTTTCTTTTTTATATTCATCGTAGTTTTTTATTGTTTGTTCTGAAATATAGCGTATCCATGCTTCTTTCTTCTTGTTAACTTGCTTCTTTATTGCATCTGTCCACCAGGCTGTTTGTTTTCTATGTGAAATATATTCCATGCTTTTTCAATGTTTTCTTCATTCTCTATTTTTATTTCCTCTAGTCTTTTTGTTATTTATCTTTCGTATTTCTACGCAGTAACTGGTTCTCTTAGTTCATACGATCTTATAATTTCTGTTTTACATTTTCCTTTTTAATATCTACTTCGTTATAGCTCTGTTCTTTTATGTAAGTTTTTACTACAAAGTGGTCACTTCCGATCTCTGGCCCTCTTCGTACTTTCGTATCTATTATGTTTCTTCTATTACTTTTCTCCACTAGTACATAGTCGATTATTCACTTTTCACTTCTCTCGTGTACCTGTGAATATCTTTATGTTGGAAAAATGTATTGGTAATCAATAGATTGGGCATGACGCAAAAGTCTAACATTCTCTTGCCATTGTCATTTCTGCTATTATCTCCATATGTTCCTATTTCTTCTGCGTACAGTTCGTCCTTTTTACCTACTCTGCTATTGAAATCTCCTAGTATGTAAATTAATTTCGCCTTTGGTTTCTTCGGTTCTCCTAGTTAATTCTTCCCAGAATTTATCTTTACTTTCTTTCTTATCATCTTCGTTTGGTCCATACACAATTACTATTGTTTTTTATATCTATTGTTACTATTCTTTCCGACCATCCTTTCCAGATATATATCTCTTTATCTAATTTCTTGTGTATTATGCAACCTACGCCTCCTACTGCTCTTTGATTTTCTTCCACGCCAGTATATATCAACAAATGCTTGTGGTCCATTTCTAAAACCCCTTGACCTTTTTTTCCTAGTTTCTGCAATTGTAAATAAGTCCACTCCCATTTTTTCAAATTCATCTTCTAGTTCTTTCTCTTTTCCTGCTAAGCTTCTGATGTTCCAACTACCTATTTTCCATATTATATTTGTCTTATCATTACTTTACTTATTCTTGTTTTTGTTTCTCGTTGTTTTGTCCTTTGTTTTTGTTATTTACTTCGTCTTTGTTTGTCTTTACTGTTTATTTTATCTTTAAAATTGTATGCTACCTGCTAAATACTATAAGTTTTTACTTTACTGTTATGTTTACTACTTATCTTACTATTTCCATCTTTTATACTACCATTACTCCCATAATTGATATTAATACAACTTAAACTATTTTTAATACTAGCATTTTTATCTTCTTCTTGTTTCTTGTTGTCATATTTTTTGTCGACTAGTTTTTTGAAAACTTGTCTCTTCCTTTGTATTGTGATTTCTGCAGTTCCCCTTTTTGGTTATACCAATGAAATGCTTCCCCATCTATGATAAGTTTCCTAAAGCCTATTTTCACAGCTTTTCCGTTCTTCTCTTCTTCTTTAGCTTGTAATCTTATTTTGTGTTGTATTTCTCTATGTTCTCTCGACATATCATCGTTTATACAGTGTGGAAACCACTTATGGAATAAAATTCTTTATGTCATTATTTTAGAAAATTATAAAAAATGCCGAGACACGTCAACTTTTGAATTGAGTTGTGCGTTATGTAAACATAAATTTAAATGTCAATTATGAATTATACAGGGTGAAATTTTAAAATTAATAATTTATTACACTTGAAATATTGGTACTTTTTTAAATTAGCTAAATATGGATTTATCAAAAATCTAAACTAACTAATTATTAGACGTATTTGTATATTAAACAAAACCTGCTACGCCCATGAATTTTATCATAAATATCTAAAAATTGCCTAAAAACGCCAATAATTAGACAAAATCGGTAAATAATGTGGATTGTTTTTTATTCTGTCAGTTGTTGATGTGTTGACAGTTTATACTGAAAAAGTAAAATCTTTGCCAAACACTCTTTCCTTGTCGACATAACAATGAAATATTTAACTGCGACTCACCGAATTGAGATTTTAATGATGATCGGGTACGGGGATAACTGCAGAAGTCAAGTTGAAGTGGCAAACTTATTTAATCACAGGTATCCCGAATTGCCTAATATTTCACAAAGTACTGTGTCTAAAATTCATGCACAATTCAGAGAACTTGGACATGTCAAACCATTGAAAAGAAAACCACACTTCGTTGAAGATGATGTGAAAGTGGATATTTTGTTAAGTGTCGAAGAGAATCCAACTTCAAGTACACGTCAAATTGCCCGTGAAAATAATGTTAGTCATACAACTGTTCTAAGATGTCTTCATAAAGAAAAACTTCATCCCTACAAATTAACTTTTGTGCAGGAGTTAACAGAAGACGATCCAGATCGTAGAATGGATTTCTGCGAAAGATTGATGAATAAGCTGAACAGAAATGAGATAGCTCTTGGTACCATTCTTTTTTCTGACGAATCAACATTCACATTGAATGGAGAGGTAAACCGACAGAACTGTAGATCTTGGTCAGCAGAGAATCCTAATTGGATGCGTGAGACACATACTCAGTACCCTCAAAAGGTGAACGTTTGGGCCGGTATCATAGGCGACCATATTATTGGTCCTATATTTATAAATGGAAATTTGACAGCTGAAAAACATTTGAATATGCTTAGAAATGAAGTTATTCCTGCGTTGGCAAACTTATATCCCAACGCAATAAATCCTAGCTTACCGAATGAAAATATTTGGTTCCAGCAAGACGGGGCAACACCCCATTATGCTTTAATGGTAAGAACTTATTTAGATGAAATCTTCCCCAATAAATGGATTGGACGAAAAGGTACTATTGAGTGGCCAGCTAGATCGCCAGACCTTACGCCGTTAGATTTTTTTCTGTGGGGTTATCTCAAGAACAAAGTATATGCAACACAACCAACTAGCATTGTAGACCTCAAAGACAGGATAACTACAGAATATTTCACCTCAAACTTTAAACAAAGTTAAGGAGGAGTTCTATAGGAGACTGTGCTATTGCCAACAACTAGGTGGAGGACATTTTGAGCATTTATTTTAATGTATTAAAATCAAATACATCAGGTATTTTATGTATGTGTTTAATAACTGTAAAAATAAAAATTTCACCCTGTATAATTCATAATTGACCATACATTATTTAGTTTGTTGAAATCGGTTCATTAAGGGGATTTCAAAAATATGCAAATATACAGGGTGTTTCATTAAAAAAAAACAACACCGACTATGGCATACTTGCGTGAATCACCCTGTACATTCAAATTTGTTTACATAACGCACAACTCAATTCAAAAGTTGACGTGTCTCGGCATTTTTTATAATTTTCTAAAATAATGACATAAAGAATTTTATTCCATAAGTGGTTTCCACACTGTATAAATTCTTTGGTTCTTCACATTCTTTAGTTTACTTTTGTTTTTCATTATTTGTTTTGGACTTTATTGCCTATTTTCTTGGCTCTTTTTATTTTTATTTCGATGTCTAATTTTTCAATAATAAAATTTTCCATCTTATTTTTCAGTGTTTCTTCTTCCTCGGTGTTTATTTCCAATCCTTGTATTACTATATTCTTCTTTCGTTGTCCAATATTTCTATTGAGGTTTTCATTTGTTGTATTTCTTTCTTGAGTTCCAAGTTTTCTTTCTTAATTTCTCTGTTTCTTTTCTGATCTCTTTTATTTCTTCTCTGTATGCTTGATGCTTAGTTCTAATTTCTTTTAACTCTTGAGTTATTTCGGTTTTTATATCCATTATTGCAATAAAAAGTAATTCGAACTTATCCTCTTCCCGTTCTTTTTTTTTCTGGTCGTGATTTATGTGTTTTTACAGTTCTTTTAACAAAGTCTTCTAGTGTTACGCTGTTTTTCTTCCGCTTTCCTCATCATCGGTAGTGTATTCCTCTTCACGGTCCATATTTCTATGCTCCGCCTATGTGTCGTTTTCTGGTCTTTACTTTCATATTATTATAATTTAATGACTTTGTTGTATTAATCGATTATTGTTTTTGTGGTATTTGTTACTTCCAGTTTTATATACTAAATTTCTTTATATTACAAATATTAATCTAGTCTTACTTGTAATACGGCTAATTTTTTTCACACATTCACTATGCACAATACTCAACTTGTTTCACTACTTTTCACTAATTGATTGCTTGTAATTTCTCAGAAAAATGGGTTTAATTACGGAGATATTTTCAATGAACTCTTTCTACTTGACGGCCAGTGGCTGAATTATCAAACGACTTTTTTAATTTTCCAAAAATTAAGAATGAACTGCTTGGTCCAAGTTTCCAGTCCCCAGAAGATGCAGTCAACGCCTTCAAAAACCCTATTTTGAATGTACAAACAAGCGAGTGGAATAACTGCTTCCAGAATTGGTTCCAAGGGATGCAAAAATGCATTTCTCTTAGTGGAGAATACTTTGAAAAACAATAGTGCTTAAAAGTGATCTACTGTTTTTTTCTCGCTCTATATGTAAAATATAAAAGACAACCCTCGTATACATGGTGCGTAAAAAAGTTATGAAAAATCCAACTTCACAAATGTCAAATATCTCAGTATTTGTCTTAAATTCGGCATGTCACCTATCTTATCAATTTTATTTTTTAAAAGAATATTCATAATATAAAAAATACCTTGCGAAAAAACAATATTCCCCCAGGAAAATATTTGTTTTTACACAATATAGAAATGCGCTCATGTAACCCCGTAGCCTTCCTTCTCGTAAACATTCCAAAAAAGCAGCAGAAGCTGAGAGAATTTAATTTTCGCGTTCGACTTTGTGTTACTCGATGTAGCTTTTACACGAGCTGGCTGCGACCGGAGTTCGGTTTCCAACAAAATAAATGAGCTTCATCCGCAAAATCACTTTAGAAATAACAAATGAAAGTAGAAGTTTACTTCCAAGCGGGATGCGAAAATCGAACTGATAAAATATCGCTTAGGAATCTTTATAGTCGAGAAAGTTGGTACAATTTTATCTTCTAATTTATTTACTTTTTACCTCCCCTTTCTACTTATTTTTTTACTGCCGAAAGTTGGATAGCAGTTTACACAAGAGCTAGAGCAAATTTTGAAAAAAACGTCAAAATTTTTTTTTTTTGGTTTTTTATAGAAAATCGAAAATTTTTTACAAATTCCCAACTTTGACCTTTAATAACTCGTTTCTAAATAGCAATTACGAAGTGGTATACTTTTTAAATGTTAATATATAGATACAGATACATTCAAACTCAAACGGAACATAGGGATTTTAAGCATCGTATCAGAAATGCTTTTGAACTAGTCGACCAACATCCAGCTTCAACAGATTAAAAACACGATTATTACAATCGTTTATTTGGTCACCTATAACATATCGTACAATTCCCACCACTCCGTATTCTCAACTGTGGGTGGTCCTTAATTAGCGTCAGACAGTCAGTCAGTCAGTCGATCGGTGAGAGTGTTCAAGCCCATAACTTTGTGTCAATTTCAAGAATCCTATTTTGATTTATTTACGAATTTATTTTCATTTTGAAAGCCGTTATGGTCAAAAGAAATCAAAACATATTATCTTAACTCGAAACATTCATTGTTAAAGAGAATTTAACAATTAATTTTCGATTTTAACAACATAAAACGTAAGCATATTGTTTCAATATGTAGCGACGTTTACTACCCCATCAAATAATTATTCAATACTAAATCGCAGTTCGCACTTCGCACACACCTCGCACATAACTAACAAATTTTGGAAGGAGGAGGGGTGGGCCTTTTTACAGTGATTCTGAATCCAGCTGTCCAGATCAATACTTGATATTCATTGAAGTGAACTTATAGAAATGTTTTGTTGGTGGACTATTTAGATCGGCGAATACACTAAATCCCTATGTTCCGTTTGTATTTGAATGTATCTGTATACCTTCAACTATCGATTCAACATGCGTAGACGGTACACTTTTTTTTAAGGGATACATGTCATAAAGTTGTGTTTTCACTTTTGACCCTGTATAACTTTGTCATCTATTAAATTGAAGAAATCAAATAATGTTCATCTTATAGAGTCATTATTTTTCTATCTAACGGTCTGAAGATCAATGACATATCTTCCTTTGTTTCGCCGTGATTGCAATTTAAATGTAAAAAATTTCCAGTTTTCTAAAAAAAATACAAATAATGGGGTATTGATGAAATATTATGTATTTTGGGTCGGAAAATCATATTTATTTTTCGATAGAAAGTATATTTTCCCGAAAGGTCCGATTTTCATGAATTTTCTGTTATATTTTCGGATAAGCGAATTTTTTCTTAAACTCTCGATTTGGTTGCTTCGATTCCATAGGCGTACACTTTTTTTAAGGGATGTATGTCAAAAAATTTGTTTTTAAACTTTGGTCCTCTATAACTTTGTCAATTACAAAATGCAAGAAACAAATAATATTCACCATTTAAATTCATTATTTTTCTATCGAACGGTATAAAGATGAATGGCTTAGCTTCTCCTATAATCGGCTGTCCCATTCTAAAAATTGTTGGGAATTTATATAAGCATCAGTTTCGACTGTTTATAGCTGTCAAATTCCTCATGTGAACAATTTTCTAGATATAGGAATGTCTAATAGTGGTGGATGGGACACACGGTATAAGGTATAACTGTGAGGATTATCGTTTTTCAGTGACTACAATATTTTGCTATAATTTTATCTCGCTTACGAATATTCGTTGGACGAGGAATAATTTTCAACATAAATTTACCGGAATAATTTGTTTTCGAGTGGTATTCGGTAATAAAATTAAACGACAAAATGCATTCACAATATTGGACGGTTGGAACTTTTAATCTACCAATTTAGTTGCACTGGATATTGGATAAAAACACACGTGTCAGATTTAATATGTATGTTATCGTGCTTTCCTGATATTGATTTTAATTCGCTAAAGTTGGTAGACATTTATATTTAAATATAGGCCAAGCAATAGGTAAATATTTTTGACAAAAATCCTAGTAGAAAACGGATGATGCCATCATGTAAAAGACATTACGTAGTATCATTTTGATATGTTTTGGACACGCAAATGTTTTTCAGTAATTTTTTATCAACATTTAAAACGAAAAAAACCTTCTTTTTTCAGTTTTTTTCATATAGCGTAAAACGTACTGAAGCAATCTCAATGGTATGTAAAGATAAATTGTAGATAATTGAAATACAAACAAAATGAGGGGTCGTGCGAGTCAATCGGATAATTAGGAACCGAGAAAATCAGGAAAAGCCGAAAAATTAGTAATTTTTTTTAAAATTCATATCTTCGTCATTTTTCAATTGCAAGAGCTGAAACTTGGCACAAAAAAAGTTCTTCATATGTCCTTTATATGCGCGAAGAGCAGACGCCAAGCGACGGTTACTTTTATCGCAATTACAATTTTAATTTTTTCATACGATAATTTTCAATGTGTCTGGATGCGTTGTCGATTGTCCGATTTTAAATTTGAAAACGGTTTTGAAAAGTGTAAATGTAGAGCAATAAAACGTATATTCTCGATTTGGAATCAAGTGATGCGAAGTCGGCCAAAAACGCCAGGGAACATCGCCGAAAATGACCAAGAGCTGTAAAGTGGTGGAGTAGTAGGGGGAAGCAGCGAGAGAGCGGTGTCTATGCTTTGCGTTTGATTATTTTGTCAAATAATAAAGGTATTCCATTTTTATTTTTTTATTTTCAAGTACCTGGAGTCGACACACGAGTCGAATTTATCGACGAGCTTAATACATTTGAACAGAAAAAACAATTAGTTGTCGATTTAATTGCCACGTTTTTTTTGAATTTTTTAAAGCTGTTAATTTGCTAGATTCTCTCGTATACGTACGTTGACATGTTTGGTGGATCGTAATTTCTTTCAAGTTTTCCAACTTGATGTGCTTTTTATCCTTTCGCTTCAAACTTGCTTGAATAAGACTTTTTATTCCTCGTTCCTTGACGACGCAGGACTTTGTCACTTCCATGTCTTCGCCGCAAAGTAAACAGGCATCTTTAACTCCTCCCATTGCATATCATTTTCAGGTACCTTCTCACTCTCTTCACACACAGTTTCATGTTGCCTAGTTACAAAAAAAAATTGTGAAAATACAAACCCGGGAGATGAATATTTGTTTATCGCAGTAAATATAAAAACTGCTTTTACCTCACGCTTGTAGACGCCGATGCTTCACTGCTATTTTCATCTGACTCCATGGTGAAATGATTATGTTACACAACTATACAGACTTTATGTGCAACGAATAAAAAATATGTTATTAATCTCAACTTTTAATCATGAAAACAATTGTAAATATACGCTACGTTGCAGCCGCTCCGAAATTTGCTGCTATGCCAGCAACTGGAGTGCGTAGAATGACCGTTGGTTTTGATTTTGGAAAGAGAGGGAAAGGGAGAGAGTTACTAGTCGGTTTTGTCGACTCCAGGTACTTGAAAATAAAAATAAAAATAATGGAATAGTTTTATTATTTGCCACAATTTATTGATTAGGCTAATGGAACCGTAAGGATCCCCAGTCAATATCACCACCTCACACACACAATAATCAAACGCAAAGCATAGACACCGTTCTCTCGCCGCTTCCCCCTATACTACTCCGCCACTTTACAGCTCTTGGTCATTTTCGGCGATGTTCCCTGGCGTTTTTGGCCGACTTCGCATCACTTGATTTCAAATCGAGAATATACGTTTTATTGCTCTACATTTACACTTTTCAAAACCGTTTTCAAATTTAAAATCGGACAATCGACAACGCATCCAGACACGTTGAAAATTATCGTATGAAAAAATTAAAATTGTAATTGCGATAAAAGTAACCGTCGCTTGGCGTCTGCTCTTCGCGCATATAAAGGACATATGAAGAACTTTTTTTGTGCCAAGTTTCAGCTCTTGCAATTGAAAAATGACGAAGATATGAATTTTAAAAAAAATTACTAATTTTTCGGCTTTTCCTGATTTTCTCGGTTCCTAATTATCCGATTGACTCGCACGACCCCTCATTTTGTTTGTATTTCAATTATCTACAATTTATCTTTACATACCATTGAGATTGCTTCAGTACGTTTTACGCTATATGAGAAAAACTGAAAAAAGAAGGTTTTTTTCGTTTTAAATGTTGATAAAAAATTACTGAAAAACATTTGCGTGTCCAAAACATATCAAAATGATACTACGTAATGTCTTTTACATGATGGCATCATCCGTTTTCTACTAGGATTTTTGTCAAAAATTACTATACTCGCTTGCTCCGTTGCTTGGTCTAATACTATAGTGTGTGGTAGCTCCTTATAAATAAAATAAAATAAAAGTTTTAAAAACTTAAAAACATGCTTTTATGGAAGATCTAACTAAAAGGTATAAGATTATTTGTAGTTTTCTTCGTTATTTTCTTGGAAAATAAAACTTCCACCTTTCCTATGAAAATAACGAAAATAGTAATGAATATACTTACTACAAGGAACATACAGAAGATGTTACAAAAAGCATGGAATGCTTTATTGTTTATTTATTTATTCCAAACAGGTTTTATAACCTAATGACATGGAATAAGAATTATCAATACATACATTTTTTCCTAACATTGTTTAGTACGACCACTGATAAATTTAACAGTGATATAGATTAATGTAGAGAATTAAAAACAGGCATAGACGACTAATTTCTAGAACTGTACCTTTATACACCAAATTTCATAATATATTCATAAACACTGCTCTTAAATTGTCTAATTGACATTGTCCAATCTATTTCGGTAACATTATTTATATTGTTGGCAAGTTTTAACATGGCCTCAAGAGGGGAACAAACTGATGTTCTCAGTCTCCCAAACAATAAAGAGGATCGTGTTAACCTTAAGGGAACTTTGAAAGGAATTAAGCACAATAAATTACTAGATGTCGATATGCAATTAATTATTTTATACAAGAAAATCATCATATTCAATTTACGCCGACCAGTGCTAGAGATAACCTCAAATTCTTCCCTTAATCTAGTTGTCCTAATTGTTCTATAATCCGGCCAACGATTATATTTTTTATAATACAAAAAACGTAAGTATTTATTCTGCACTTTATCGATATTTTCTAAATACATATGAGGTTGATCTCCCCAGATAATAGATCCAAACTCAAGTTTAGGTCTTACTAAAGTATTAAACAACATTTTTACATTACTTTTTTAAATGAAACTAAGTGTTTCTAATTAATTCCACTATTTAATGTAAAAATTATGAAAATTTAAAATACTTATTGATAATTATTTCGATATTGACGATGATATGTCAATAAGTATTTTAAATTTTCATAATTTTTACATTAAATAGTGGAATTAATTAGAAACACTTAGTTTCATTTAAAAAAGTAATATGAGTGGATTCCACAAAGTAAGGATCCAAACAGTAAATTCTACATTTTTACAGTCTCAATATTTGAAAAAAGAGTGGTTTGTCTAAAAACTAAACCCATCGTACGATTGGCACTTTTAACTGATTTTTGGATGTGTGCATGGAATAAAAGACATTTGACTATTGTAAGTAACTCCAAGATCCTTGACTTCATCCTTCCTATTTAATGCTTCTTGGCCTATTAAATAATCAAAAATTATACTTGAATTTACTGTTTGGACCCTTACTTTGTGGAATCTACTCATATTACTTTTTTAAATGAAACTTAGTGTTTCTAATTAATTCCACTATTTAATGAAAAAATTATGAAAACTCTAAGATATTGATAATTATTTCGAATTATTTCGACATATCATTGTCAGAATGACAGAAGTTACATTTTATGTCATGCCTACTTGATGTTTAATATTTTGGCTAGACCAAATAGTAAGCGACCTATCTTGCGATTGACTTAATATATATGAATAGAAAAATCCCTAAGCTTTAATATTTGTAATATCATATCTTCTTCTTTTTACTATTCATATACAGGGCGTCCCAGGAGTTCGTACCAAAAACTTGGGAGGTGATAGAAAGACTAAAAATAATGATGGTATTTCATATAAAATTTTTTCTTTACGCCCTTCGTTAACGAACTATAGGGCTCTAAAGTTGGGAATGAAAAATGGTTTTATATTCACAATTATTAAATGGCTGATTGGAAAGTTTATTTTTATAAATGTAGACTGTACCGATTTATTAATAATTGACTAATAATACAGGATGCTTCCTGTAATCGTACATTCAAAATAAATGTGAATGCGCCAATAGGTGTGCAGTGCGACATAAAATTGCCCGTATCTCTTAAACCCTTAATGTTATCGAGATGTCACAAGAGGACTTGATATCTCTAAAAATGTTCACAAAAGCCAATTGTTGCATTTATAACTGAAAAAAGTTTTACTTACCAAAAAATGGCGCATCCACCATTTAACTTAGTCGGTACCTGAGTTCACAAGTATGTTGTAGACTTGTCTATCACGCCAAAAAGTGTGCAATTATGGTGTTTATTAACGGTTAAAATATTACTAATTTCCAATCAGTCAGCCATTTAATAATTGTAAATAAAAAACCATTTTTCATTCCCAACTTTAGAGCCCTATAGTTCGTTAACGAAGGGCGTAAAGGAAAAATTTTATATGAAATACCATCATTATTTTTAGTCTTTCTATCACCTCCCAAGTTTTTGGTACGAACTCCTGGGACACCCTGTATATTAAGTCAATCACAAGATAGGTAACTTACTATTTGGTCTAGACAAAATATTAAACATCAAGTAGGCATCACATTAAATGCAACTTCTGTCAATATCGAAATAATTATCAATATCTTAGAGTTTTCATAATTTTTTCATTAAATAGTGGAATTAATTAGAAACACTTAGTTTCATTTAAAAAAGTAACAAAAATTATACACTGCTTCTTCCTTGATATAACCATAACACAAGATTTTTCGACATTAAAACTCGCTACATCTAATTATGTTGTTTATAGCTTTTTGCAGTAATATGCAATCACGAACAGTTTGAATATTCTTAAACAGTTTGAAGTCATCCGCAAATACCAAGCTCTCATAGTATGAAACATAACCTGGTAGATCATTAATAAATAAAATAAACAATAGCGGACCGAGGTTAGATCCTTGCGGAACTTCCGAGTTAGCATGGTATTTGCCAGATGTATTCCCATTATGTTTTACTACAAAATGCCTGTTATGTAGATAGTTTGATATAAGTTTCAATAAATTATTGGATATTCCATAACTGTGTAATTTTTTAAGCAATATATCGTGATTGACTTGATCGAAAACTTTCCTAAAATCCGTATATATAACATCTAGTTGTAATCGATCATCGAAAGTATCATTTACCGCTTCCGTAAAATATAATAAATTTGTGTTTTTTGAGCGCCCCGACATAAATCCATGCTATTGTTCAACAATTATATTATTTTTTATATGATTATAAATCTTAAAATATATTATCTGTTCAAAAACCTTAGAAGGAGCACACATAATCGATACACCCCTGTAATTTTCCACAATATTCCTATCTCCAGATTTTTGTATAGGAGAGTACATTGATAATTTCCATTTTTCTGGAAATTGCGCGTTTGTAAGTATATTATTGAAAATATGCAATAAACGTGTCCTCAGCCTTTTAGTATGTATGGAGGAAGTCCGTCAGAACCAGCCGCTTTTTTGGGTTTTATTTTTTTTATTGCTATCTCATAATCGTTTACTGTAAGCTTAGAAATATTTAAAATAGGATTATTATTAATTAAATTATTAAACTCAATATTATAATTAGACTTTTCGGAACAATGTACAGACGCAAAATACTCAGCAAATTTTTCTGCTACTTCCCCTTCGACAATTTCTTAATCCTTAAATCTAAAAGCGCCTACCTGGTTAGAATAACCATTATTTTTATTAACATACGTCCAAAATAAATTTATGTTATTACTTAAACTGTCTTCAACT
This sequence comes from Lochmaea crataegi, assembly GCA_947563755.1. Lineage (NCBI taxonomy): Eukaryota > Metazoa > Arthropoda > Insecta > Coleoptera > Chrysomelidae > Lochmaea > Lochmaea crataegi. The sequence goes on along the minus strand of OX387425.1, from coordinate 29,047,061 downwards.
TGACGCATATACTTCATATACTCAGTGCCTATTAACAACTTAAGTTTTCTTCTCGATTCTACGTACTTTTCGTTATAATAGTGTGAAATAAATTTTAATTTTCGGTGGTTATTTTTTTCCTTTAACAGCGTTTTGATCTCCGGAGTAAACCATTTGGGAAATTATGATTCCTTTATTGCGGTGAATCACTCCGCTTTGTTCTCTGACGAATTTTTATTTTATAGCTTAGTATGTTTTTTTGCCTTGTCTACGATTTCTCTCCATTTTTTCTTGTCCTGGTAAAGTTTATTGCAATTTCTAATTTTAAGTATTTTAATATCTTCGATTATTTGATTCCTTCATTTTTCTTTCGGTCTTCCCTTGGTCTTGTAGTTTGTGGGATCCATGCAGTGATTTTTCTCATTAGTTCCTTTGGTTGTCGACGATGAATGTGCCACCACCATCGTAGTCTTTGTGCCTTAACTACGTTTACGATACCCTCTCCTTCTAGAATATCTTCAATCTTCTCAGTCTTGTTTTCTGCTTACAAACCCTGTTGTAGGTCTGTTAATTTATATACAGAATGTTGTAAACCGGTTTTACTCTCTGTCCGCCTTCTCTTGCTTCTTTCACGTATCTGATTAAATGTTTTCTCTGCTGTAGTATTTCCTTTGGATAGTCTTCGTTGATCTATATTGTTGTTCCTTTTAACTTATTTGCTTCTTTTAGGATCTCCAATTTCTTACCCGAATCTTCCATTTCCACTAAAACAGGACTTTTTTTTGGCCGATTCTTCTAAATTCAATTACATCAGTTTTTACATCAATCTTGTTCACTTTACTAATAACGTTTTTCAATTTATTTTCTATCTGTATCTTGCTTTCCTCCTCCTCCTCCATGATACCATGTATTATATCATTTTTCTTCCTTAGATTCTTTTCAATCTGCATAATCTTTCCACTTAAATATTCCGCTTTTCCTTTTATGTCGACATTTTCTATTTTTAACTGCATATTTTCTTTCTTTGGTAGTTCAATTTGTTTGCACATTCCATCCATGTTGGTGTATTTTTAAACTTAGAAATATCTACTGATAAAAGATCTACAACAGATTTATATCGACCACCCAAAGCTTTTTGTAATAAATGAAAAATTATATGTTATTTTTTGGTTCGTTCTGCAATGAAAAGCTGGTTTTTATTTTTTTAAACTATTTTTTCTTTGATTGCCGTAAAGGAAGGAACGGGAATATACGTCGCAATGGCAACAAAACAAGAAGAGCTATAAAGCAAACGAAACCTGCAGTAAACTCGATAAGTGAATTGAGTGAATCTTCGGAAATGGAATTTTTCAAATGATCTTTGCAAAAAATGTGAACAAGGAGAGAAAACAATTGATCCAATCCGAAATTTTTGGACAATATTTTATAGAGGAACTTGAAGAAGTGACACACTTAGAGATAGATAAAAGTACGAGCTTGGGTAGTGTTTCAAAACGAGGCGATGAAGAGAGGTGTTCTGGTTCAGATCAAAATCAGGGTAACATAATGGGGCTCAGGAATCCGAGTGAACGGATGCAATATTTTGCTTCCACGACCTCATAACCTAACCTAACCCAAGACCCATTATAATTTCCTGAATGTTTTCCTATCAATTTAGAAATGCCTTGTAATCAGTTGATAATATTTTTTATTTCCAAGGCTTCAATAACTCAACTTGTAGTGAGCTGCATAGCATTTTCCTAGCTTTTAAATATATCTCTTCTCCTGTCATGCACGTCGCCATTTGTACCGAATCACTTTATTCAATTAATTCACTTGATACCAACTTTACTGATCATCCAATAGTTCAAAACATCCATGACATCAATCAAATTCTCTCAGCTCGTGATGTAACAGTCTGTCTTATCTGGCTCCCATCTCACATTGGAATTACTGGCAATGAAACTGCAGACCACCATGCCAAATAAGCCACCTCTTCCATCACCACAACAACGTTCCAGCTCCCAGAAGCCATCAAACTTTCATTCAAAAAAAAATCCTGGCACAACAGCAAAACAGCTGTTAACGATATCCAACCTTTCATTGGCTGTCTCGCCCTCGACTTCTTAACCAGGAGAAAAGCTGCTGTCATTAGAAAAGTGCGGATCAACCATACCAAATGTACTCACCGTTACTTGATGTCTTCTGATAACCTTCCCGTCTGCTACTATTGCAATAGTGCTTTGAACGTTAAACATATTCTCACCGACTGCCAGATATACATCACGCCGCGAAGATCGTCAGCGCTCGGCAAACTCCGTTCCCATATAACACCTTGAGGTCAACGGTGGACACCATCCCGCTTTCCAATTTTGGTTTTCGCCGAGTACTTGATGCTTGATGCGGAATAACGTTTACACGGGGGTCTTAAAAAACGTTTACACGGGGGTCTTGAAACGTTTTAGGTAAATTTTATTTAAGAGGAATACTATACTATTTGTATAGAAGATATATTTTATTTTATTTAATTATTTTTTCAAATTATTTTTTAATGGGAGGTCATTGATCCAATGACCTAATGGAGGAGCCGCCACTGGTATTTTATGTACCTACTTTTGTATAGTTCCAATGGCCATAGTTGTCGAGGCACTTGAATTCTAATGAAAAAATAATAATAACTGTATTAAATACATACAAAATTCTAAAATAGATAGTATAGACTTTTCATTTTAATGAAAAAAGTTATTTACAACTCCGTTTTCTTATTAATTTTTCATCTGTTATCTAAGAGATTAAATTTGTTGGAGAATTAATTTTATTTTTAATCCTCAGGAGATTGAAACTGTCACTTCAGTTACTAAAATGAGAAAAGTACTTTCAGTCTACGAAGTGCAAAAAGCGTGATTTTTTATATTGAAGCTCATGCATATTTCAATAACAAAATTGAATTAACCTAACCTAATCTTTCTTGCAAATTATAAAATTTTTTGGACTTCTTTCAGTCGAATTAGCAAAACATGAAGAGTGGTATTTGATGAGAAAATTCCGTTCCGAGTATATGAAATTATTCAGGCATGTGCCACAATTAAAATTATAAACATCGGTTGAAATGACAACAAATTTTATGCTCTCGTAAAAAATAGGATGCCTTCGATTTAGTGGACTGGAATTCTATAGGATTACTGGTTCTCTCGCAAAAATAATAACTGTATTTCGTTAACAATTCAATGAAATTTAACGTCGAAAATACATACAGATGGAACGATGAATATAGACAAGCCTTTAAGTATGAAATAATAATTATTAGAATGATCTTACTCTTTTCTTTGTGGTTTTCAAGGCACTTTGCTTAGGGTTTGAATCAATATACAAACTTTAACTGAATAGAAAAATGCACTTATTATGCAGGAAATAAAGGACTTAAATTAATTACTATGAAACTTGACCCATTTGGTCTGATAATATCGGTTTTATACCGGTGAAGGAGTGGTAGGTCTTGACTGGGAGACCGACTCAACATCGACTGTTACTAGCTGAGCTAGCCTCGTAAAAAACCAGGGAGATAATGCATTTAGGCGCGAAGTGTGCGTTTGGCCACGCCTACTTCAACTGCCGAAGAATAATAGTAAATATTGCTAGGCGCCGATCAGCCGCCAGGGAAAAGAAAAGAAAACGCGATTTTGAACTAAGGTAGAAGTGTTTTGGAGGCAGTGGCGCGTCGGTAGGAATTTCGAATGAAAATAAAAGACCTAAAATATAACTCTACATGAATATACAACGGAACTAAAATATAAACATACAAATTGTTGAACGTGTGGTTTCAACACCTAGTTATAATGAAATATTTCTCTACGCATCTAAACACAAAATAAGTTACGGCGCCACTGGCAGGAATAACTAATGTTAAAATTTTAACGACACAGTGGACCGCTGTTTTAAAAATTGTAAGTATACATTTTGGATCAAAAGAAGTCCGAAATTTATCTTGATGGAATTATAAAAGTAGTCCTTAGTAAGCCTTATTTTGAAAGGAAAAAAATAACTGTTGTGGAGGATATACTAATCGGGGTACCAAGTCAAAACAAGCCCTGTTTTCAATGGATATTGTTATATACTTTTGTGCAGTTTTTCCATCTCCAATAAATTCATTAATATCCCTTGACTGCCGTAGCATTTATCATTATTTACGGAACGACCAGCTTCCATTAGTTTCAATCTCTCTGGAAAATATTGCCTGGTCTATTAATAGAAATGTTGAAAGTAAAAGATGTTCCGGAATTTTGCAGGTTTTATTAATGATTAATGCCCTATTTTCTTTTTTCCAAGTTATTGGACGTTATTGGAAAAAGAGTTGAAAAATGAGGTATCGTCCTTGCGAATTGTTATTGTTAGCAAGTTACGAGCATAGAATTACAAATCATTAATTTTTTATTCCAGACTTTTTCACGGATAAAAACCACCCCGACATTTATCAATCTCGGTTATTAAAAATAATAAATACACCGAGCATGTGTATGATATTTCAAAATTACGATTTTAAGATACATCACCATCAATTTTTCTTACGATTTCCGATTATACTTTTTGTTCGATCCGTTAATAAAATCATTAATACCTCAGTGCTCATATTATTCCCCATCAAAAACATTATGGTGATCGTGACACAACTAAAGGATAGTATTCAAAAATAAATTGCGAAACGTCCTTAGCAGATTTTGTATTTTTTCTTCTTTATTATTTAACGTCGGTCTATTTCTGAGACTAAACACCGACTCCGGGAGCCCACTACTCCTAACCGGAAATTTTGCCGAACCCACTAGTGTTCCAACCAGTGGTGGTAGGGATCTTTATCGAGCCCAATATCCACGGATTCGGGACCTCGGTTTTACGTCTCATCCAGATGGTATAATGCCGGCAAGCTGTGATGAGCTACTCACTCCCTAGTGGTCACCCAACCAAGTACTAACCGCGTTCGACACTGCTTCACCGTAATTATAGTATCAGAGGCGTTCCACTACAGTGCTGGGTCGACGCACTAGATTTTGTATTGACATTGACAGTTTGTTAGAAAAATTAAATTGAAGAAAACATTGAAATTAAAAGAAGCCAACTAAAATATAAAAGGAAACGACTGGATGAAAATACCCTCAACAAATTACCATCATCTATAAGATAGAATATAAGAGCATTCCTGAAGAAGTTGGCAGTACCTACTTTCACAAGCAGAAAATGAACCTTACTTGTAAGTGGACTTTCTTGTCCCATATGTCCCTTGTCCCATCTCACTTTCCGGTCACCGAGCTTTTACAATTTTATAGCTAGGATATTCCTTTTTTTCCGTTTTCTTCCACTATCTGAGAGTATCCTCCCAAATTTTAAGCTCGACAGTCCAATTATTAAGGACTGTACGATTTTTTGAGTGCGACCGTGCACTATTTTCGGACTTGGAAAATTTTTATAAAAAATATCAAAAATCTAAAATCCTTAATAGACGTCTTTTAATACTTTTAATGATGGAAACTTACTATTTCGACCCCGTAGATTCCGAAAATCATTATAAAAACATCGTGAAATGAAGATTTAAAAAGTATGATTTTTTCGGTCGAAAAGTTTGCATGCATCTACATGTAAGGGAAAATTTCGATTTTCGGACTACTTTTTTATATTTTCTATACCAAAATGGACTAATTTGACCCCGTTGATTCCGAAAATCCATATAAAAAATCGATAAACCTGGTATTAAGGAAGTTGACTTTTTTCAAAAAAAAATTTATCTCACTTTCCGGTCACCGAGCTTTCACAATTTTATAGCTAGGATATTCTTGATTTTTTTCCGTATTCTTCCACTTTCTGAAAGTATTCTCCCAAAATTTCAGCTCAATATTCCAATTATTAAGGTCTGTACGATTTTTTCAGTGCTACCGTGCACTATTTTCGGACTTGGAAAAAATCTTTAAAAATATCAAAAAACTAAAATCCCTAATATATGTTTGCCGAGACTTTTGTTGATGGAAACTCACTAATTCGACCCCGTAGATTCCGGAAAACAGCATAAAAACATCGGCAATCTTGTATATTAAAAGTTATAGGTATACGAATTTTGAAAAATCATGGATATTGACATGCCTCCACTATTTTGCTCATAACTTTAGAACTATACCTCGTATCATACTCTCCTCATCGCTATTTTATTCAGCATTAAATTTTCTATAAGCATGATTTTTTTCAAATTTTTATTCGAACTAATAGAAATTTCCGCCATGTTCGCGAATTAATCTATATGCGGTCAAGACTTAGAAAAAAATTACCAACTAAGAGAGACAGAGTAATAGTGCCCTGCCTACTCGGCAGCTATTGACAAACGCCAATTGCATCGAACCTTATCAGGTGTTAAGATTTTCAGTAGCGTAGCGTCACACAGTTATTGTTTATGTACTCAGAATTAAGGTATAAAGCAGATCCGTTTCTATTAAAATCAATATACCAATAATTATAACAAAAAATTAAATATTATTTATTAAGTTAGGATCATATATTTCCGGACGGACTTTACTTTATTAATTGTACAAGTTGTGTTAATTTGTAACAGAAAGCGTATCCTCAGAACTTGCACGGCACTGTTTACAGTTATCGGATGGGCGGCGTCAATAGCTCCCTAGAAAGCATTTAGGACATCAAGTTAGCTGGCGAATACTGTACCAAAAGTTGAACACGTCCAACTTTGCCAGCCGCTAGGATATATTCTACGGCTGGTGGCTCCTGCGGTTGTTTCCAACAGACAATCTCATGCTCATGCGCGCAACTAGTCCGCAACTGCTCTGTTGGAACAGCTAATTTGTAGTACTAGTGAAATTTGTAACAGCGCAGCAAAAGGCAACACTTGTGTTTATACGCACTAAGCTCAGGCTGACATTTGTTTACCGTTTATTTATTGAAGCAGATTCAAATTGCTGTTGAAAAAATATAGATTACTCAAGTCTCCGTCACTCATGTTTTTATAAATTGCTCCGGAGCACACCCTACATATGATATGTAAAATATGTTGAGTTGGATGGATAAGCGCGTGGTTTTGAACAGATCAGAAATCAGAAAAATCTTACGAGATAATTACACGTGTTACAAAATGTTCAAGCAGCATAGAACTATCAGAGCAGACATTCTTTAATAAATGCAGTCACGATGCAAGGTTTACTCTGCTTTAGAAATGAACGAATACTTTTGGTTGGAACGAGTAGGAGAAAACATGCACGAGAATGGACTTCGTTCGTACTATACGTTCGACGTCACTCGTTCATGAACATATACGTTCAAGGAACGAACGATGTAGAGAATTGACCCCCAGAATTTACCAAGTACCTTTTCGCTTGCGTCTGATTTACAGTTTCTGGCAAATACACAAACTCTTGCAACAGTTTCCAAACCGTTTAACGTTGGAACTGCTTACTAACAGTCACCAAACTGTCACGAAATGTTGTTGGAACGCTAAAATGCACCTGCGCCTGTGCATAACAATTACTGATAGTTTCGGACTTATGTGGGAACGAACCTATCATCTTGTTTGTTTCCTGATTTCACCACTGATGTCGCAGTGAACTGAGCTCGGCATTTATTGTTTACCTTTGGTGGATTATTCTGTGGATATGGGCTAAATTTAATAGGAATACCTAATTTCTGTATTTTTGTTAATATGTTAATATTTACTACGTTTTCATGCAGAATTTAATTCGAATTGAATACACTTTCCGTATTAAAAACCTCATGAAAACAGGTATTGAAATCGAATTGAGTTTCAAGGTCGGTACTGCTGTTTTGGGATCGTATCGAGATCGAAAAATCGAAATACGACATGAAAACCGAGATCGTATTGAAACTTGCGCATTCTGTGACATCTGCTGTCAAATTTATGCCAGCTGTAAGCCATATAACCTTAAAACCACTCAAAACATAAAAGTTTACTCTAGCTTTCTTGTAATATTTTGTTGAAAGACACCAATGAGGCAATTAAACCAAAAGTTACAGTTAAAAGGGCAACTTTTTTGACGTTTTGATCATTGATTATTATGACTACTAAAAAAATACCAGGAATCAATCAAAAACACGACAGCATTTGATACTATTGACAGATAAAATGTCAAATCTCAAAACGATTTGAAGTGTAATTGAATCCCTATCATGAAAACAGAGATCAGTATTGGATTCAAAATGAATTCAATACTCCATGAAAACGTGGTAATTGATCCAGAAAATATGATTCAAACCTTCCCAGTTTTGCATTGTATATGTACAACACATTAAATAAATTTCCACTGGGCTTTTCAGCTGTCAATTAACAAAATATATATATAACTTGCTCCACGTTGTTCAACAGTGACTGATTTTCCCCAGAAAATTAAAAAAAAACAAGATGTAAATTATATCACCCCTCGGAGTTGTTCAAAACGCGATTAAGAAAATGGCAATTCCTTCCAAGGTAAACGCTTTTCCTTTGATTGACGATCAACAAGCATGAAATTAACTTGCGTAAGATTTTTCCCGGATAATACTCACGAATAAATCTGGAAAATGTCTAGTGTTCATATCCGGTGAAAATTCTCGCTTTGAATTAAATATTTGGAAAGAGATGGCAGGTAATTTTTTTCTGCAACGATTTCCATTTTTTTGTTTTATAAAACTTATCCAAAGTCATAAATCCACACCCTGAGAATTAGATTAAATTGTTATGTCGAAAAAATTGTTGTAATTTTTGATACGTATTCAACCATATCTAAAATGTATAAAATATTGTCGTTTAGCAAAGATTACAAAACAAAATAGAAAATACAACAATAAAGGAATCATATTGTATGTGATGGCTTGTGAACATATCTATTGTTTATTGTGTTCAAAATAGTCCTGGGACCCAATTCGTATACGGATTTGGCGATATTCGGAAAAAATTCGAATGACATCGAGAATTTGTATTCTTGAAATCGGTATGCGACTTTTGTTATACGAATTTGACATCGACTGGGTCAAGCTAGGCGAATTTGATTTTTCGTATACGAATTGAGATATTCTATAACCTTTGACCATACTTTTACAGATGTTTGTTTATTTTTTATTATTTTTACTCTCTTTCTTTCGTATACTTTTGTCTTTTGGTAGGAAAAATGGTTTTGGGATCAATATCAATGAGCAGTGAATGAAGTTTTTTTTTGGTAACACACAACGAACTAAAACTTACTATGTTCATATTTTCTACTTGTGATTCATTGGTAGGTATTAAGGTTTGTTTATGGAGGATTTGTCTTTTTTTGGGGCGATTGGAGCATTGGAAGAAGCCGAAATTGATGGCAATAATCGTCGTATAGTATTTCAGCATAGGGAAGTTTAAATTGCACAGTTTTCTCTGGTCCTTGCTCATAGTTTTCTTAAGTGCACGATCCATGGTTAAATATATATTAAGTCTGATTGAGTATAAAATAAAGCAAAAAAAAGTAAAGAAAATTAATACGTTTGGGAAATAAATTTCGGTTTATTTTGTAAGCGGACTTTTGTTTTTTGACGCATTTTTCATTTGTTTCGGCACACGTACAAAAAAGTATAAAATATGCTGAGAAAATTATCCGCCGGGAAATTACCAACAAAAGAATATAGAAAAAAGAAGAATAGAGAAGTTCTCAAACTGCTTATTCGAATAAATTTTTCCGCATACCATCCAATAATTAAGATTGACGTTCGTATTCGAAGATTTCGTTTGAATTTAATTCGTATGCCATTGACATCCGTATAAGATCAAGAATTGAGTCCATGGTCTTTTCGATTCGGCTTGGTATTTCTTGCTAGTGATTTCTCTGTTCGTTTACAACAGTTTCGAGATACGCAAAACTGGTCACTTGTTCCATCGCTTATTAGTTGACAGATGTGTTTTTTCACTAACAATTATTGGTTTCGCCTTTTAATTTCTTCTTAACCCTTCAGTGGTGACGTGCAACCGCAACTAATTTTTTTAACGAATTTTCACTTTTTACTATGAATATCATGTTTCAATGAAACAACAAATAATTTCAAATATTTTACTCTTTAAGTTTAGAAAAAATGGTATACAAGGTATTAATATATAATGTATAAATTAATTGATTAAATGTAATAATACAATATATTATTCAATGACAAATAAATATTGGTATAAGTTGCCAATAAATTAGCGTTTATCTGAGAGAAATAAAGTAAAAAAAAATAATTTCCATAAACTAACCATAGGAAAAATTGGCTAAATTTTTAGGACATAAGTAGTGGCGTAGGGTCTGAGGCACCGTATACTCTCGTATTATAAAATTTGTAAGGTACACTGACGCACTACTCCGTATCAACAATGCTAACACACTAAGGAACACATATTCACATAAGGCGCGTGGCTCCCCCACCCAGTACAAATAATACAGTTCAAATTGAATCGTTGCGGTCCGTCAGTCCGTAGCATCACCACTGAAGGGTTTAATATGTTTTGTTTATGAATTTTTGGTAGACCATAAAAATGTGGTGGTTTACTGTATTTAGGTGTTAACATTGTTCTTTCACGGCTAGCAAATTGGTTCTTAAATTTGAAAAGTGTCTTATAAATTTTGTTTTCAATTGATTTGGTAGGATCATTTGCTAGCTTAGTATAAGGGTCATTTATTAATAAATCCATTACTTTTGAATCATAATCAATTTTGATCGTATTTACAGTAGAATTGCCCAACGTACCCTATATTCTTCTCCTTCGTGTTCAGGCAATTCATTATTTACTTGTTCTACTGAACTTATTATGTCTAATTTTGGTATTGATTTTGGGTCAACGCAAAATTTAATCCTTTTGAAAGAACTAGTATGTCTTCCGGTCTGATGCTATCCAAACTCATTTGAAATATGTGTTCATCTAGTATCGTCCCAGTTGTATCAGTGTGTCCTTCTCGAACATTGTACCGTATGCCTCCCGATTTCAGCCTAAGTATTATTGCCATTATCGTCTCCGCACAAAATGTTCCAAATGAGAAGGGCCAATAAGGCCATTAATGCCGTCTCCGTAGTGTTCATTGCCCCGATAATACAAAGGAGAGCTTGTTTTTGGATTGCTGTTAATATATTCACTGTAGAAGATACTTCTGTCCTCCTCCACCAGACTATCGTTCCATAGGTGATCATTGGCCTTATCACAGATGTGTAAAGCCAGTGAACCACCTCGGGTAGTATTCCCCAGTTTATGACCATAACTTTTCTGCATTGCCAGAAAAGCCTAGTTGCCCTGGTAGTCATTTTGTCCAAATGTGTCCTTCAATTCAGTTTGGAATCAAGGATCACTTCCAGATATTCAACTTCTTTGGATATTTCTACACATATGTAACCATTTCTTACGAATAGAATGATACACAGTAAAAGTAATTTCGGCAATGAAATTATATAAATAGGCTAATCAATAAAAATAAATATTAAATCTCTCATCATTAAAAAATGATGAACCATCAATGGGAATCCGGTTGCACGAAAAAAATTAAACTCTTATTAATCATTCATCATGTGATTGATCTCATTAATTGTCGGAAGATGTAGCAACAGTGTCTCAAGTTACTGTCATAATTGTCATAAGTCATATTTTTATATTTAACTATTTTGATTCTGTTTTTGTTTTCATATTTGATTTTGTGGTTGGTTTTGTGGATTCTACAGTTATGTGTACGATAATTTTTCAATTTTCATTGTATTAAATTCTAACCGTTTCGAGAATAATTTTTTAATATTCTGATTAATGAGTGTATTTTTTGCCAATGGAGAAAATTCCGAAGCGCTAAAACTTCACCGAAATCGAGAAGCAATTGCTGCTTTCCTTGGTTGAAAAATGGGCAATTTTTTAATACAGTATACCTAATACTACTATAATATTATTCTCAAGGATTATGAAATAGTACATTCCTATTAAAAAAAATATTTTGAAGTTATATATTATTGTAATGTTTTTCTTATTTATTTAAATAGTTTTCACTTGTGGGATAAAATTATACACACTACCATGGTGTAAATATAGTATAAGGTGTGTTCCCGCGCACGACTAATCAAAAAAACTTCCAAAACACCGCCATATTGAAAAATCAGCCAATCAGAAAATAATGCGCGAAATCAAACGCTTATTATTAGGAAAGAAGAATTTTGCCTTTCAAATTCCATTTTTTACTGCATAAAATTATGTATATCAAGTTTTTCAGTTCCTTAATGAAATAAATGAATTATTTAACTACAAATTTTAATTACACTTTTGTGCAAATGTAAAATTTACTATGCGAATGACTATGATTAATACCTAAAGTCGTTTTCAGGACAATGTAAATTTTCAATTTAAGAGTGAGCATAATTTCATTTTGAAGAGGGTATGAAATTATGTACAACTTAATAGTTATTTTAGAAAATATTTTCATTTCAACAATAACAACGAGTGTAAATAACAAAACAAAACAAGTAAAACAAATAATAATAATAATGTTTATTTAAAAATTTGTTTACAAAAATAATGTACTAATAATAATACAAAATATAAACAATAAATAAACATTCATAATCACAGAAGATGTTCTATAACAAAGTTATATACAACTTGTACATGATTTACAATAATAATTAATATAAGTGTAACTATATATAATAAATAAATATGGATAATTTGTCATGATTGGTAAATTGTCTGCATTGAATAAAGTAATGTCATGATTGAGTAAATTTGTCATTATTGGGTAAGCTGTCTTCTTTGGTAAGTTGTTATCATCATGTAAGTAGAGTCACAAGTAAGTGCGTAGTGTTTCACTGGGTAATGAATATAGCTGTTATGTGATATTTATTCCCTCCTGAGTATTATATTTAGCAGCTCTCTTTCTCAACGTACTGAAAGAAGGTAAAGGATGACCATTCTTTAGCAAATATCTGTAACCATTGGGTGTTACGCTTCTGAATGCTATTGCCGAAGCAATATCTACCTTTGAACATTTCATACACTTTTGCTTGGGGTAAAATTTTTTTTTTGTATTTGCCCTGGTGTGAATATGGGACTATGGGATCCCGTGTACTTTATCTCTGATCTGCGATTGAAGAGAATGAACATGTTGATTTAGCTGTGCATCTTTTAATTTTGACTCTGCCTCTAGTTCTTCATTTTTTAATTTTAATTGCTGATACTGTTCCTGCAATTCAATATTTTTCAACCTTAATCGTTCCACCTCAGCTAAAAGATTTTGAGTTCTGAAAAAGAATGCATTCCAGTATTAGCCTATTAGTATTTTCAAAACAATTCCAAAACATTACAAAGTAAATAATATAAGTACCTAGAAGTATCAATATCTTGAAAATTGGTTTGTTGAACAGCATTATCAGACACAGATATTTCAGACTGCATTTCCCTTGATTCCTCAAGTACTAAACTCCTAAAAAATCAAGTTTTGATCGTCAACTCTTATAAAATTATTTCATTGGAAATATACAATAAAATAATACTTACAAAGAAGAGGTAATTGCTCTTGAATATTCTGTTTTTAGTTATATTTGATAAAATACTACTGTTCTTGTCAATTGAACTGCTAAAAGAATTTGTGCTTATTGGAATTCTCTTCATCTGTGTCCCGATTTCTCTCTTACTTTCGCACTTACGTTTTCTCCCTCGTTTTTCTTTACTGCAATTATATTATGCAATGCTTATTTTTATGAATTGAGATATGTAGGTATCTAATTAAATAAAATAATTTTTTGAAATGAAAAACGTACCCGGAAAATGAAGAGTTACTATCAGTCTTCAAGTTGATACTCGGTATTGCATTAGAGAGTAGTTTCAAAACATGCTTTTTCCCTGGAATACTCAAATGACTAGTATCCAAAAAATATTCTGGTATAAAGTGCAAAGAACAAATTCGACCTAAAATTAAATATTGTTTTTATTTCATTACTTCTAATAAGCTAAACAGCAATTCGTTTACAAACCATTTTGTAAGCTGATTTCTTTATCAGAATTACAAGCGTCAACCCATTTTTGTCGGATAGCTTCATCCTTTGGGAATTGAAAATATTTGAGATTTTGATTTTTTGTGGCTCCATTCCAGTTGTGGCAAGCAGCTACAGAACATCCAGGCATAATCGTTCATTACTATTTACACTTCTTAAAGTAACAAATGCTCAAAGCTACATTGTGCTTATAACACCCGTTAAAAAATAACTAATTTTGAAACGAAAACAAAAGACAAAATCTTCATGTAAAAATAAAAACACTTTCACTTAATGTTCTCACAAAATACAATGTTCAGACTTCACAATTTATTAGAAAAATAAACGATTACGAGTAGGATTGAATTATGTAGGTTATGGCATTCATTCAAAACATTAAACATATGACTGGCAATATGGCGTCGTTTTGGAAGGTGCGCAGAACATGACCGAAATTCGTCTTCCGAGGGAACACACCTTATACTATATTTACACCATGCACACTACTATGGTTAATTACTATTGATTTATTCATTAGAAACACACACTGTATTAAACTTAATTTATCTACATACTTTACTTAATGTCTACTAATTTATTTTCACTCGGTATAATCGTTCTAATTTATTTTCGCCACTTGAATATTACACTATTTATCTTCACTATTTCATTCACTCTGATTACTAAGAACTTCTGTAAACTGTCTGTGAGTGAACTAACTCTTTACTGTCCGTTTCACTAATTTTCAATTCACTCAAAAACCCGCGTATATATAGTCTTTATCAACTCTCGAAAATTCTACAGTTTATTTATTCATTAGAAACACACACTGTATTAAACTTAATTTATCTACATACTTTACTTAATGTCTACTAATTTATTTTCACTCGGTATAATCGTTCTAATATATTTTCGCCACTTGAATATTACACTATTTATCTACTCTATTTCATTCACTCTCTGATTACTAAGAACTTCTGTAAACTGTCTGTGAGTGAACTAACTCTTTACTGTCCGTTTCACTAATTCTCAATTCACTCAAAAACCCGCGTCTTTATCAACTCTCGAAAATTCTACAGTTTTCTACGCTCGTCGTATGCATAAACACAACAATTTACTAGAATTTTCTCGAAAAGGGTGCAGCCACCAAAATTTACAGTCGAGGGACAGGGCCGGCTTTGAGTTGGTGACCTCGTAACATTATGTTGTTTTTCGGTCAGTCAAGACCACATGTATACCAGAGAAGGGCCGAGTTGATCAATCACTTTTAAAATTTTCTAAGCTGAGAATCTGACCATACGTAATTGTTCCCGAAGGAAACCTTTTGAAATAGTTGTTCGAAAATCCCAATAAACCACCCCTCACCCCTAAATTCCACCACCTCTCAAAAACTCTTAAAAGTGTTTGTTTCGGGTATCTGGCGACCCGGGAAGCATTTTTGGAAATTGATTGATTATCGACTTTAACGAATTTCGGGTCTGAATCGCTTGTGGTGATCAACGACCAGTAAAATAAAATTCAATATGGCGTCCCTGGGCAAAGAAAAATATGGTTTTGGTATATACAAGAGTGTTTATTTTGGAGAAAGTAATTCAAATAGTCTATTATTATATGTATTAACATCTAACTGACAAATTGATAATTGAATAATTGCCAATGCATCTTCCATTACAATGATGAATGATTAATGACTTGTTAATGGTTCATCAACAAATAATTATTGTTCGTGCAACCCAAATTGTAGATAATTGTTTAGCATTGCAGGTATCCGTTACATTTTGATAAGTAAATGATGGTTGATTAATGAACAATTAACGAGTTATTATTTCATTAATGAGCCATCGATTAGCCGTTTTAAACATTCATTATTTTTAATAAGCGTTCTTGCAAGCAGGCATAAGTCAATAAAAAGAAACAGAAATTAACTATTGAATTAATGAAAGCGAACTAAACAAATTTCAACATATTTCTTCGACGATATTCAAAACAAAGAAATTCGAGTTGTATGTAAAT
This sequence comes from Lochmaea crataegi, assembly GCA_947563755.1. NCBI lineage: Eukaryota > Metazoa > Arthropoda > Insecta > Coleoptera > Chrysomelidae > Lochmaea > Lochmaea crataegi. The sequence continues at coordinate 29,031,113 of OX387425.1, read as the reverse complement.
AATGTGGTATAATTTTATCGTGCGGTTTGTTAAATTAGCTGTATAATAAAAATTACCCTATGAAATTTCTTTTTCAGGTCGAACTCTTTATAGGGATTTAAATTTAATGTGGTGAAATAATTTAATAGGAAATTGCTAAAACTCTTCCGTCTCTAATATTAAAATTGCCGTAGACTTTTAGGAGAGAAAATAGAGCAACGCAAGTTATCTACCTCCCTTACCTACATAAAAGTGGCAGAGTGAGACACCATGAGCGAATTTGGGTGCTTAAAAGCTAGGAAGCTTGAAATATTAAATTATGGCTGCAAAATCTAATTTTAATAAATTAGTTTCTCATAGTTGGGGCGCGCTAAAATGTATATGCATGTCTTGAAGATGATAAAATACAATTTTCTATAGTGACAATCCAATTTTTCCAAGAAAAAAAGTTTTAAAAAATCTGCTGAGATGGGACGAGGCATTGTCGATATAAAAATTGAGATTTGAAATATAAAAGAAATTTTAAGTGGTTTCGAGGAACTATACAAAATTTTTTTTGTATTTCTCATAAAATGGAATTCTGGGATACCAGCCCTAGTTACAATATTCAGTATCGAATTTTTCAAGTTATTTTCATACCATCCCAAGATTTCTGATTTATAAAATGTGAGGTGGCTTCTTTAATGATCCTCTTTCTATTTAGCCTTGTTCTTTCTGCAACACCTTGCACCACCATATGTAGTGGCGAGAACTTTAGAAACACTTGCCGCCATTGGGCATGTATTCATTGCTGATGTAATGCATATAAATGCTGAAGAGGTTGTCCCTCGTCGTCAAAACGGCTAGTGGCACTACTCCACGCAATTGCTCCTCATGTGATGATTGGTCTCACTACCGCTGTGTACATCCAGCTCAGTATCCTTGGGCTACAGCATCAATTATTCCCTGCCAGGTGCATGCTCACCATTGATTGATCGATTAGTTAGGCACCGCAGCCTTTATGTTTTTTGTGCTCTTGGTTGTACCGTTTGTAACATGTCTATCGACCTGTTTCGATTTTACAGAATAAATCCTTTTAATTACCGCTCGTCGTCTCACTAGCCACTTCCAATTATAGTTCTGTGATCCCAAATATTTCAACCCTGATCATAAGACAATTGACGTCTGCCAACGGACGCTTCCATTTTTTCCAACGCCACGAGGGACACCCCTTTCCGTTACCGACTGCCTACGGGGAAAGACCATCTTTCGTTATCTTTCATATTTTAAGTATCTTATGAATTTTGCTGTTGTAAGCACAGCCCCTAGGCAAGGATACAACCCGAGGATATAACCCCAAGACTTAGGCTATAATATAAGCCCTAGGCAAGGATATAACCCAAGGATAGAACCCCAGGATACAGCCCTAGACCAAAATACCGCACTAGAACAGGACACAGCAGTTCAGATCAAGGCTATCTACATATCTTCTTCGAGATCGTCTTAAGACATCGTAGAGGCAAGACCTTCTTCAGAAAACAACAATTTCATAAGCTAAGTACCTAAGTACAAATTTTTCCTCACTGTTCATTTCCTGTGGCAGTATAAATATATAAATTTTTTTTTTTAATTATATTATAAATCCTCAACTATAAAAGTTGAGGGAGATATCGGCCGGGGTAATTTTCAGTCACTTTTTTTATTATTAACTTTTATCTAAATTCTACAAGGCGTTTCTACCTTTTCCGCCTTAGTTTTTTAGCACTTTTTATCAACGTCAAAAAAGTAGTGGAGCCCTCAACTTCTACAACCTTCCTGTAATACTTGTGCAGCATAAACTTGGGGTCGAATCACCCTTGAGAGGAGTCTCTAGCCGGAGCCCTTCAAGCTGGCGTCTCTTACCGTTACAAATAATTGGCGCCCTGTAAGGTTACAGCCGCTTACCGTTTCAAATTGGCGCCCTGTAAGGTTACAGCCACTTACCGTTACAAATTGGCGCCCTGTAAGGTTACAGCCACTTACCGTTACTCAACTGTCTTTTTACTGGGTCTTTCTTGGATAAATCCTCCCTTGGGTGCTCTAGTCCTAGGAGTCTATATCTCCAATTAGACAATGCTTCACATTCAAAGTTAATGTGTGAGGCTGTTTCCTCCCCTTCCTTGCACAGCTGGTTCATCCCTATATATTCCAATTGTATGCATGTGTTTCCTTAGGGTTCAGTTACCGGTGAGTAATCCCATCACTTTCCTTATCTAGCCCCTGCTGAGGTTTAATATGTCGTTAGTCAGCAACTCCGAGGGTTTTTTTGACCAGGAATTTGCAGTGCTGCTGCTTTGGCACGTGGCTCCAGACTCGAGTGCGACTTATGTTTAGTTTGAATCCACTGAGATGTAGGTACAACCACGTGCTGCAGTTGTTTTTGATATTCCAAATACTGGTTCAGGACCAGTGAGTGCAGTTCCAGACCCTAGATCTGCCGTTTCATTACCTATGATACCATTGTGCACCACTTGAGTGTTACTCTATTGTGGTTTGCCAGGGTTAAGAGTTTTTGAAGGCAGTCTCAGATTGATGGGGACATGCTAAAGTTTTCAGTGCTGCCTGACTATCTGAGAGTATAAGGATATTTTGGCCTCTATACCCCCTTTCGATGTTCATTCGCAAACACGTGACAATAGCGTAGATTTCCCCTTGGAATACTGATGCAAACTTCCCCAAAGATGCGTGGTCATTGCACCTGGGTCTAGCACCGTGGACTCGAAATAATAATAACAAGTTGAATTCAATTGCATGTGAAATATTTTGGATAATATTTGCAAGCAAATTTTCCAAAGTAGTAGGTCTGTTGTCATAACCATAAATACTGGATTTGCAAGTGACAAACATTTTTAATTGTTTGGAATCATTAAAATCCGTATACAAATTAAGACAATTTGAGTTTTCTACAATAGTTCAGGAGGGTATAATGTTTAGACCTATTTTCAGCTAGACTGCATTTTCTAAGCTTAATTATAATATTTTGCTATGATAGTCAAGAAAAAGCTTGTCCCAAGATGAGATAGTCAGGAAAAAGCTTGTCTTGATTAGATATAGTCAGGAAAAACCTTGTCTTTTATAGAGACAGTCCGAAAACTCATACCCCATGCTAAGAGAGTAAGAAAAAAGCTCCTGCGACAGTCGAAAAGCTTGTATTTTTCAGAGATATTCAAAAACCGTTAATTTCAGTTGTGATGATCAGAGAAAACCTTGTCTGCGACAGTGATAGTCAGACTAAATCATGTCTTAGTGAGGAATACGCATGTCTCCATCTATGGTAGACAGAAAAAAGCTCAACTTGAGTTGAGATAGTCAAAGAAAAGTATGTTTCCATTTGACATAGTCAGGAAAAACCTTGTCTTTTATAGTGACAGTCCGAAAAACTCATATCCCATGTTAAGAGAGTAAGAAAAAAAGCTTGTCTTCAGTGCCTATATATGGTGCAAATGGCATTACGTGTTCTTCAATAATATTCTCCAAATAATATTCTGCATTCATAGATCGGCGATAAATGGGGACTAAATCCTTGTAACAATTTCCTGTCCAAAACATTTTTGAGCCGCCTCCAATAGGTTCCATGGTAGAAATCTTTCCCCAGGTCTCCTCCATACTCTGTCACGTCCATCAGGTGATTTCAGACTAATTCGAGTTTCATCGCTGAACTATACGTTTTTCCAGTCATCAACAATCCAATGCTCATGTTCCTTTGCAAACATCAATTCGCTTATCAATCCAAAAACTGGAAAAAAAAACTTTCAAACCACACCTTCCTTGCTTTGATATTGATACTGATACAATAAAAGAAATATTAATTTCTTCTCTTTATTAAAATTGACAACAGCCACCTACGATTTATTTCGTAAAGAATTCACTGTTAGTTTAATTTGAATTATAAAAATTGTAGAGTTTTCTTTAAAAATTTGTATTTTTTCTAAAGAGAATGAATCAAAAAACAAAATATCGAGAATTTAAACATCAAGTAGGCATCACATAAAATGTAACTTCTGTCATTCTGACGATGACATGTAGATATCGAAATAATTATTATCAATAATTTTTTAGAATTTCCATTAATTTTTTCAGTAAATAGTGGAATTAATTAGAAACAGTTAGTTTAATTTAAAAAAGATAACGAGAATTAATTAGTCTTTCTAATCATTTTCAAAGAAACAGTTTGTAGCCTTCAGTTTACCCTACATGGTGTTTAGAATTTACGGTACATAAATATTGTTTCATTCCACTTGGTATAATAAATTATCAAATTTATTTTTACAAAAATTCTAAATGCTTGTGATAATTTTAATGGATTTCCTACAATGTGCCAAAATAATCATTTTAATAGGTTGAAAATTAAAAGAGTTTTACTAAATCAAAAATAAGCAGAATTTTCAGTGTTGCGTTAATTTTGTCTATGAGTTGTCAAACTCTATAAACTCAAAAAGTGATAAAATATCAGAGTCTTTATATATCTTTTTATATATCATATCCTCAAGACTATTGAGTTCTTAACATTTCGTTGATTTTCAAAGCTCTTTAAGCTTTTTCTTACTGCAGTCCAAGCCTTTGGTAGTTTTTTGAGATGGTGAATTTAACCTTTACAAACAAATTACATTTCGCCGTCTGAATGGTGTTAACCTGAAATGTAATGTAAAATCAAAGGCATGCTCTTCACGTAATATTTTTCTCAATTTTGTATTCACAAAATGATAAAGCTACTATAAATTTAACTTGAATATGCTACAGATTGAAAAATATTATGAAAATATGGCAAGTTTTTACTTTGAATATGTTCACTCTTAAAATGTTAAATTTCAGGATAGATACTTCTTTAATTTCTTGCATAGTAACTTTAAATGCAACACTGCTACCTTCAATTATTATTGATGGACCAATTTTGAGCGAGATCTAAAACCTCTCGAGCTAAAACCCTCGGATTTTAATTAGAGCATAAATAACATCAAAATACACTAGACATTTAAATGCCAAAAAATAGTCGGCTCTTTATCAAGGTATTCTTTGTTATATTACCTTTGAAAATTAACCAATTATTATAATTTTTTTTTCGGGTCGGTAAGGGAAACTCATGTTCGAATGGGTCCGGGACCCAAACAGTGTTGGACTCATCCTCAAGGGGATGCCTACCAACCAATCCCACCTCAAACTCGCCGTTACCCCTACCTCGGAATCACTACCCTAGCATACTACGAATCGGGCGGCGGTCCCTCGCACACTCTCCGCTCACACCGTCGTCTTCTCCCTACTATCACTCCTACCTCTCATGCCATATCGAGTCCTTCTCTCCCCCTATCCATGCTCTGTATTACGCCCCTCACCTCCATCCATTCCTCCTTGTCACAACCATGTTCTCCCAGTACACCGTCTCCCCTAGTTTCCTCTCCAACTTCTTCAGCACTTCTTCAGCACTTCCTCGTTCCTGCAGCATCTACACATGCTCCACATCATCCTCCACTTCACACCTCTCGCACACTCCAGTCTCTCTTTTCCCAATCTTGTGGAGGTACCCTACTCTCGACCCATGTCCAGTGAACACCTGTGTCAAGAAATAGTTCACCTCCCCGAATTTCCGGTACACTCAATCTCTACTTTTAGCGTGCCCTCGTACTCCTCCCACCTTCTCTCCATTTCCTCCTCCATCGATTGCTGTACTTCCTCTCTGGTCGCACCCCTCCAGCGTTTGTTCCTGGCTCTAGCCATCACGTCCAATGGGTAGGACCTTGCTAGCACCGCTGCTGCCAGTCCACCCACTGCCCTGTACCCCTGCACCACCCTTAGCAGTATCCCTCCCTGCACCCGCAGGAGTGGCCTAACCCTCGCATTCACCCCACACCTCCGCACCGTACAGGATACTCTACCGTCTTACCAATTACCCTCCTCTTCCACTCTCCTGGTCCTTTCACATTACACATCAATCTCCCCAGCCATGCTGCCCGCACTTTACACTTCTCTTCCGCCTTTAACATATGAGTTTTGAAGGATAATTGGCTATGCAACCACACCCCTAGGTATTTCACAGACTCCTCCATACGAATTCTCCTTCCCTTCCCTTCCGTTCCCGACGTTGAAGAACACGAGTAGGGCCAATTTCTTGTTCCTCCAGCTGCTCTCCCTAGTCCTTTCCACCAAGCCCATCACCCTGCCCAGTGCCGAGATGCATGATTTCCCCTTCGTAAACCCGTGCTGGTTTACCCTAAAACCCCCATTCCTACCAACTTCCTCATCAATCCTATCCTTCATCAATTTACCCATACCACACAGAAGGCTGATAGGCCTGTAGACCAATTATTATTGAAAAAATCTATTTCACAACCGGAATATCTTTCACAGTTTATATTGTGATAATAGAACGTGTTTAACTGGTGGATATTTCAATTTTCTGAAAACGTTTCTTATCTTTTCCGAAATGTAACATTTTTAACTAGGAAACATAAAAGATTCCGATAAGGATATTTCTTTCTGCGACGTAATTTATAGCTTTTGCAATTTGCTGACTATCTATATACTGGGTTATATATATATATATATATATGAGAACACTATTTCAAAATTTATCTTTGCAGATATTCCGCGAGTGGAAATGTAACGAGGTAATATAATAGACACAAATATGCTTTTACCGATGCTAAAATTGCAATGTTCAATATCGCTGTTTAAGATGTTCCTATGTGAATCGAACATCTATACATTTGCCAAACGTTGTATGCGTAATTTTCAACTTTTCTGGCAGATCTAATGTAGAAAATCTGTAATTACGATTACTTTTTAGCTTAATACGAATTGATCGAGAAATTAAAGAGTGTAATTTCATAGAATTAAGCTTCGAAGAGTAAACGCGCTTTTTTTCGGGTCGAGACGGGAAACAGTGTTGGACTCATCCCCAAGGGGATGCCTACCAAGCAAACCTACCTCAAACTCGTCGTTACCCCCGCCTCGGAATCACTACCCTAGCATACTTCGAGACAACATTAAAATACAGGGTGTCCCAGACTAATTTATCCAGGCTATATCTCTTAAACGAATAGAGATTTTCGAATGGGACAAAACCTGATCTATTCCATTTCTAATACACTTTAATATGGCGTAGAAAAGATCATGCACTAAATATTCATCCCTTAGTTACAACCCCTAACTTTAAATTTTTTGATAGCACCCTTTACATTTTTTTATAATTTTGGATGTGGTCTTCCATCGTCTATTCAAGAAATTTTTCAAAAATAAAAAGGGTTCATAAGTAATCAAGAAAATATCAGTTTATTTTTTATTTTTGTTAAATTAATAAAGAAAGCCTTAAAGTTTAAAGGAACAATAAAAATAAATGTAATAGAGATTTGCATGGCTTGATTCACTGCAGGAGTAATTTGGCGACATGCTTGTCTTATATTTTATTTTAATTTGTCTACATTTTGCGGTTTTCATTGATATACAATATCTTTTATCACTGGCCTTGGCCAGGTGAACCCTTTTCCGAAAAGGGTCCAGTACTCAAAATCTTCCTCTTACTAGATGGCAACCAACAAATAATGAACCAACATCAACAACATGTGGCACACCTTCACTTCAACGTTGGCGCTTTCAATCGTTTGAGTGCAATATATCCCCTATAAGGGTTTGAGAAAACGGTTTCCAGAACAGGACGGAATTCTCCAACAATACAAACTCCTGTAGAACAAAATACTATACCGTATATTCCACAACTAATTCAGAACGAGAACCTATAAAACCCAGCAGGGGATGACTTCCCAGTCATTAACAAAATTCAGATTCTCGTTCGATGCACTTTTGGAAACCAAGCCATCTAGTAGAAAGCACACAGCGGAAAAAAAGTGACTGACACTTCCTCAACTTCAGTACAGAATACTACCATAGAGAAACCTACCCGAAACATACATCCGAACTACACTGCTCACTATACCGAGCGTTTTCCGCACAGATCAAGACATAAAGTGCTACACTTCCCTCTATGTAAGCCATGGCATGACAAACGAACGCTTTTATCCAAGACACGACTGTCACGGCCAATTGTCAATGTCATCCAACCAATAATTCCACTTTGTAAACAATGGACAGAAATAATAAAGTTTGTATTAAGGATTATTTAAATAAATTTGAGCAATAGTTAGTACCACAATACCCCCCTAGAAACTTAAACCCCCTGCCCAAAACAAAGAGTCAAGAGTTGACAAATCAGGTGAACGTGCCGTCCACATAATTTCTGGAGAGTTGAGTACTATCCAGTGGTTATCGAAACGGTTTTGTAGGTGACGATTCTCGCATTGTGAGGAGGAGCTCCGTCTTGTTGCTTGTTTCTTGATTACTTACGAACCCATTTTATTTTTGAAAAATTTCTTGAATAGACTATGGAAGACCACATCCAAAATTATAAAAAAATGTACAGGGTGCTATTAAGAAATTTAAAGTCAGGGGTTGTAACTAAGGGATGAATATTTAGGGGATGATTTGTTTTACGCCATATTAAAGTGTATTATAAATGGAATAGATCAGATCGTTTAAGAGATATTGCCTGGATAAATTAGTCTGGGACACCCTGTATATTACAACAGATGTAGTCACATCGTATTACTTAAAAGTAATAATCATTTACTAACTTCAATATGTTATGGTTCCTTAAAATAAGTCTTCAAATAATTATTATATGATTGAGATAAATGTATAAAAAGCAATTTATTATAAAGGATGTCCAGAAAAGATTGGTCATACATTATAACACATATTCTGGGGTCATAAATAGGTTGATTGAACCTCACTTACCTATATACAAAAGTGCATACAAAAAAAGTTACAGGGTGATTTATTTGAACATTTCCCTCCTGTCAAAAATCCCACGTAAATGGAGTGCAATTATCGCAAAAGTACAGCGATAATTGCATTGTAGAAAGCGAAAGAGCCCTGCGATAATTGCTTTGCAAAATACATATAATAATTGTGTATTTCACTGCAGTTCCTGCAACTTTTGATTTAGTTTAACCTTGAATAAATACACATAGTTTCAAAAGTTTTGCGTCACCCCATATCTCCAAAAGTAAAATTTTCTTCGCCAGAAATGGACTGGATACGAATTAATTGATTAGTTTCAAGTAAAAAAATATATCAAGGGTTTTTGTACACATTTTGCTTTGACATAAATACATGTTTACAATTTTGTTGTTGTAGAGTACATTTTTGGTACGATAATGAACAACATGAATCGTCAAGTCATAAGTGAGATTGACCGTACCAGAATAATAGGTCTAATTGAAGAAGGCCATTCACAAAGGTTCGTGGCTAATAGAGTTGGTAGATCGCAAAGTATCTGGTACATGGAACCGCTATCTCTAGACCAATTCTCTTCGTGACAGACCTAGGAGCGGTAGAAGGCGTGTTACCAATGAACGGCAAAACCGCAATATCCACTTGGCGATCCGGAGAAACCCGACCATGGCATTACCAGCACTCCAAATAAATATGAGACATGCCTTGGAAATTTCAGTATCAGTCTCTACATTACGGAAACGAATACTTTCGACAGAATTGAGGTGTCGTCGACCAATGGGAGTATTCCGATAACTACCTGCGCACAGACTTCGCGGACTACAATGGATCCAAGAGCACGCAGCCTTGCCAGAAGAATTTTTTCTGATGAGAAAAGAATTTGTTTGTTACATGATAGCCATCTAATACGTGTGTGGAGAGAGCCAACGAGAGCAGCCCAGCCGACCCATGACCGCCCTGTGCTGCCCTCTAGAGGAGGCAGTGCTATGTTTTGGGCTGGGATTATGTTCAACGGCCGCACAGAATTAATCCATGTTCAGGGAACAATTACTGATGATAGATACTTCAGAGAGATTCTATATCCTCACGTGAGACTATGGCAAGTAGCCTGTTGGCGACGCTTTCGTTTTTATGGACGAGAACGACCGTCCTCATCGCACCAGAGCTGTAAATGAGTATCAAGAAACCGAAGGCATCAAGTTTGGAGTGGCCTGTCTTATCGCCAGACATGAATCCAATAGAACAAGCTTGGGACATGCTTTTCAGGGCAGTGGCAGCACGCAGAAATCCACCCAGGAGTGTACAAGAGCTTGTTCATGCCGCTAAGGAGGAATGGCGGAATATCCCACAACAGCAAATCAGAAATCTGGTGAACAGTATGGGTAGGCGTCTCCAAGCCTACATAGACTCTAGAGGTGGAAATACTCATTATTAAATAAGTCCTTATTTATTATTTTTCCATCTGAAAATTTAATTTTCTTACAAAAATACTCTTATGTTTAAAACAAGTTTATTAGTGGATGATAAGATTTTTACAAAAATCCTTGAAGTTTCTTTTATAAAACGAATCAATTAATTAGTTTCCAATCCATTCTTTATGAAGAAAAAAATACTTTTGGAGATATTGGGTGATGCAAAACTTTTGAATCTATTTGTAGTTTCATTGTATTTTTACATATACTTTAAAAAATATTAAAATAATCCGTTATAATATCACAAGAGCATAGACAATATTCGATTATTCACCGAGTCACGAGAGCGCAGCTCGAGTGGTGTTTCGCGAAATACGTCGAGTGAAGAGGTAAATAATCGAAAAATATTGTTTATGCTCGAGTTGGTATTCGTTACGATTATATAACGAATAATATTCTAATTTTTCTTATTGATTAATATTAATATTGAAGGTACAATTATTATAATACATATTTGATGTATTGTTGTTTTCGGAATTTGTAGTAGAATTAACTGACATTTCATTGAGCTTGCCCGTTACTATGGAAATGATCACAATATGGCAGGAGGCGAAACACCAAAACGATTATATCACGTCGTCAAGGGGTATATTCACTTATCAATACGTCGTATCTAAGGAAAATTCAAGGATTGTATTGGTTCATTAGAACATGAGTTATATAATCGTATTTATGCGTCTCTTTTTTTTTCCAATTACGGGATGATTATTAATGACAAGCTAAGAATTTATAAATCAATAACGTCACTTGACAAGTTGATAGTTTATTTGGGAAATATTCCCCCGACTTACACTCGTGCATCAAAATAACCGGATAATTCCACATTCCAGCGTGTTGTCTTTGAAAAACTGCATTCGGTAATTTTTTTTGGAGAAAGAGCCCGACACCGAAGGTGTCATGCAGTTTTTTGACAATACGCTGTCATGCAAAATTATCGGTAATTTTGATGCACTTGTACAATTATTACTTACGAAAATTTAAATTCATTTTTCTAACGTTGCTCTAAAATGGTGTAGCGTAAATTTATCAAAATGTATACGGTGCGGATATTAAGTCTTATCCCCCCCCCCCCCTAGGAAACTCCGTTATTTAAGACAAAGATGAAAAATCCACGAAGACTGCAATTTTAATTTTAATCGAGGTGTTTTATAACATACAAAAAATTGTCACCCTCTTTACTTCCTACACTTTACAGCTACCCCTATTTGATAATTTTCATTAATTAATCGTTTCATCCAAAAAATTATACATTTTTGAGTTCTGCTTTTCAAACCGTTTCCAACGAAGTATCGTACGACCCCCCTTGCTATTTAAAAATTTGAGGGCATAGCTGTCAAGTGTAGGGGGTAAAAGGGGTGACAATTTTTTTGTTTATTTTAAAACACCTCGATTAAAATGAAAGTTGACAGGTTCGAGGATTTTTCATCTTTTTCTTAAATAACGGAGTTTCCTAGGGGGGGTAAGACTTAATATCCGCACCGTATGAGTATATGATAACCCATAAACTGGAAGTAGTAGCGTTCATTTATTTTTATTTATTATGGATTTTCCGAGGAGGTCAGCACATTTTTGACCCCCAACTTTTTTTAACTGTTACATTTAACAAAATATGGAACGCCACTGGAATTGAACGACTATTCTTAAAAATTTTTGCCTCCTTGTTTTTTTTGTAAACATTTCAGTTTTGAAAATACAGCTACCCTTTTAAATGGCAAATTCAAAATATTGAATTATTAAACTTTCCTTTGCCACACAGGATACTGTTCTCTTACCTTGTACCTTTATCTTGTACCTTTATTTGTGAAGTAAATTTAAGGATCTATTTTTAAAACCTTCACTACAGTTATATCTTTTCTTTAAATGAAAAATGTTACGCCTCTGGTTTATAACTAACAATGATATACAGTTGACAATTAGAGGTATCATCCCTTCTGTAAAATATCGGCTGGTTGGCCTGATAAAATTGACCTCTGATGTGCTTATATATTAATGAGAATGAATTTATAAATTTTGACAAATGCGTATTACGTGAACAAGCGCAACAAACACAGATGTAGTGGTTGGAATGTTCAGCTTTTTTTTTATTCAGTTATTCAACTTCGGTCTATTTCTGCAACTGAGGCTAATCTCCCACGTCGGGAGCACTCTACCCCTAATCGGAAATTTTGCCGAACGCACTAGTATTCCAACCAATGGTAGGGATCTTTATCGAGCCTAACATCCATGGACTCGGGATCTCATCCGAAAGACGGCATATCTACATTAACCTCATGCTGATTGGTATATTGCCTGCGAACTGTGATATGCTACTCGGTTTTTCCCCAGAGGTCACCCATCCAAGTACTAACCGCGCTCGACACTGCTTCACCGTAATTATCGTATCAGAGGCGTTCCACTACAGAGATGGAGATTCATTTCCCAATGAATCAACCTGTATATTAATCAAAACATTTTAACATAATTTTTTTTTGTTTCAATGTGTTTAGCAATTACTAATTTCTGCAAGTTAATGATAATAACAAAAATAGAGGTAGAGCTAAATGCTCAAAATCCCACACTGCTAGTGTACCTAGTACATCGGCTGTCAGCTCCACGGATTCTGGGGGGAGCAATAATTCGATTGTAAATTCCGGGTCCTTAAATCTCAGGAATCGTCAGGTGAATTGACATTGCAACACCTTAAACTCTTGTCGCGTTCAAGTTGGTGCTGGAAGGGCTTGTTCGAAAAATTATTCACCTTCTTCCTCGGTTAGCAGTAGGCGCAGCGTGACACCGAGTAGGGCTACTGCGAACCACACTCATAGGGAAAACAACATCGATCCTTCGCCACCGGCTTCTGATGTTTCTGGAGTGACACAAGTCGGCACATCTCCACAAGTGGACTATCGAGCTAAAGTCATTCATTATGCGCTCCAACTTTACAATCACCAAGATGGAAACTGATAAAACAACATACAGATACGTCCTCCTCCGTGTATTCGTTAAACATTTTCCAGAATTTCAGCAACTTACGGAACAACTTATTGATGACCAATGTCGAAGTATTATGAAAAACAATCTACTACCCGGTCCGACGTTGCAATAAATTCAAGGAGAAGTCCTTCTTGACCTTCAAGATGGAGAGAATGACATAATTACCGATCATTATACACATGAATCGGAGAATGCACAAGGAGACCACAATGGCATTGAGGAAAGAAACAATGATTGCGATAAAACTCCCGATAATGACTATAATACCGAACTTTGTAAAGCATTAGCAGAATTTAATGGCACCAACCCAATACACCGGTCAAAATTACCAAAGCTACGAACCAATAAGAGCACTAACAGCTGTGAACTTACTACTGCAGGACCATGTTAAAGACTGCGAAGCACTGGAACAGGTTCACACTCTCATCTTCTGTGGAGCAGTGGCAGTGCCTCGAAGTCACGATCAACAAATCCAATTCCCCAAGAACAATCGGGGTAAGGACTACAAACAAGCCTTGGTGGCAACGCCGGCTGGAAAGTACCATTGATGACATCAGAAAGGAATTGGGGCCGGTCACAGAGTCTAAAAACAACTTGAAACCGTCTAGGCGCTTGACAAACAGAGTGAGAAAGATCTATCGAAACTTTTACAGGTCACCCACAACATAAACAACATGTATGTGAATATATGGATTTACTCAGGCAAAAGTTGAAGGCAAAATCCAAACGTTTGTCACGATATGTCAAGTGGACGAGGACAAGGAAACAACAGAATTACTTATTCAATAACAATCAGAAGCTATTTTACAGGCAACTAAGCGGTACAGTAAACAATCACAACCAAAGTCTCCCAAATAAAGATGAGCTAACGGAGTACTGGTCTTCATTATGGTCGAACCCTATCGAACATAAATCCAACGCTCACTGGATAAGAACTGAGGAGGAAAAAATTAACATTGAACCAATGCCTTTCGTTAACTTGACAAAAAGCGAGGTAACCGAAGCTATAAAGAGCACCAGTAATTGGAAGACACCAGGAGTTGACCATGTCGAAAACTTTCGGTATAAGAAGTTTGACAGTCTGCATGAAGCGATGGCAACATCATTCTCACATATTCTGCAACATCCAGAAGATACACCATCATTTCTGTCACTAAGTTCGACCCATCAAACTCACGATCCTACGCAGTATAGTCACATAACATGCCTTCCAACTATATATAAAATATTAACGTTTTGCATTATTAACCGTATTTTCAGACAACTCATCATCGATTCAGTAATACTAAAACAGGCGCAAAAGGAACAGCGCAACATCTACACGGCTTTCGTGGATTACAGGAAAGCATTTGTTACTTTTCTTGAATCATTGATGAAGCACTGGCGAGCGAACCTTCATTTACAAATAAATGGTCAATACCTCGACATCTCACTCAGCGACATCTCCACATCTAATATCTGATATCGCACTCTTAGCATTTCCTTTACTGAGGTTAATGTATGTATGTGTGGTATCAACGTAGTCTCCAGTCCAGGATTATGCTCTCAGAGCTCCTGGACGAATAGCATCTACCTTGTGCTGATGAGGCGCAAATACGCCGAAACCGGTCTACAAGTGATGTTATTCCTTCTAATCGCAAACTAGAATGGTTGGTTCTATTTTAACATGTATACCAACCCCGTTTACTTTAGAAGTATAATTCAATGTCTGTCGGGGCATATAGCCCGAGAAGTAGTTGTTGCTTCTAAGTGGGCGGTCTTCTCTTTGGAAATTTAATTTTCTAATTTTGTAAAGCGTTTAATAGTATTGAACTATTATTTTTTGACGTCTATAGATCACGCTTTACTAATATGACAATTATTTACAGGTAGGTTAGGTTAGGTTAGGTTTTTGATGAGTGGGTCTATAAGGCCCTCCACTGCGACTCGCAAGAGTCTATTGTGGCTCACACCTATTCAGATTTCACCAAACAAATTCAGCTTCTTAACAAAGCCAATTAGTTTATTTGGTGAATGATATTTCAGGTCCGAGGGCGAGAGAGAATCCCTGCCAAACATCAGATAACTGATTCGAGCCGCGGCGGGGCAGGCACAAATTATATGCTCTGCTGATTCATCATCTTCCAGACAAAGACGGCAGGTCGGATCTTCCGACAGTCCAAGTTTTAGCATATGATGATTCAGATGACAGTGGCCTGTTAAAAGACCTGTTAGACAACGTAGGTCATGCCTGCTATAGTCTAACATTTTTTTGGAGACATTCTTCGAAGGATGTATGAAATCCTGGTAAATTATACCGGAAGTCCAAAGCTCTTCTTGCCGTCCAGGTATTCAGTGTTTGTTTGGCCAAACTTATTGCGATGCCAATTATTGGTTCTGGTCCGATAGAATCACGTACGGCACCCTCCGTTGCAAGAGAGTCTGCCTTCTCGTTTCCTTCCATGCCAGAATGGCCAGGGATCGAGACCAGCAATACTTTATTGAGTTCTCCGATTAAGGAGAGTCTTCTTTGGCAGTCTAAAACCAATTTCGACGTTACACGGTGAGAGCTAAGTGCTTTCAAAGCCGCTTGGCTGTCCGAGAAATTTTTTATTGTTCTATGTATGAGATTGGATTGCTCCAATCTCTCCACACATGAAACAATGGCGTAAATTTCCGCCTGGAATACGGTTGCATAGGATACTAGAGAGGTTGAGATTGAGGTAACTGTAATTAAGTAAATAAAATATAAGTGTCATATTACTGTCGATATGTAACAAGCGCAGATACAGTCAAATTAAATATGTCGTTACCAATATTCTTACCAATACTCACGATCAGAGAACAAGTACAGATTTTATGTTCGAAAATATAGCGAAATTCCAATTTATATTTCGTTTACTTTTTCCACAATGCGAGGGAGGTTTGAAATCATTGTAAACATTAAACTTCAACAAAGTCAACTAGGTATATTGCACAACGTTTTGTTTGGAACTTGTTCGCAAACAAAACTACCGAAACTTGTTTTTCTATGCCACTATTCTTTGAATAATAAAGAATTGCTAGATTTGATGGATATTGCAGTGAATGTTTCGACTATGGCGGCTCATGCATTTAAATTGTCTAATACTTGTAACTGGAAATTACATTTCTTAAACATTGACATATTTTGAAATAAAGTGACCCATCTCATTGTGTGGGAACATAGAAATAGAATAGAATGAATACATAATGTATGCCCGATTGCACCAGTTTAGCTTATATGTAAGGCTTAACAAAGAGCAGCTTACTGATAATTCCAATCTCTCATTGCACCATGTTTTGCTTAGTAAAGCCACGCTTACGTACAATACAGCTGTGCATAAAATTTCGTGCATGTAAGATTCGCTTAGAAGACGGAGCAGCGAGCTTAATTTCTTAAGCCTGGCTTACTTGTTGAGCCAAGAAGGTGCAATCGGGCATAAAATGCTTTCAATACAATTGATGGGCTAAAACTAAGGATAGCTATACCAATAAACCTATCTAATGAAGTCGCAACTTTCCAAGCGGAAGTGACGGTGATTCACCACAGCTATGGAGGGAAGGAGCACCATCTGAATGTATTAAAAAGTGTCCATCGAAAGGAAGCAAATTAAGGTGGCGCCATAGTAGCAAGTGGAAAGATTTTAAAAACAGCGCCATGAATTATTAGAGTAAGATACAAAATTAAAAAAGGAAATACTATGTAAATAATTGAGATTTTAAATACTGCATATTTCTCAACTACACAAGTCACGAAAAATACTAATTTTTCAACCCAGCACACTTCACTCAGTTTATAACCCTAAATTCACATCATTTCCATTAGCTACACGAGCGCCATTTCGGTGAATCTTCGAATTATAATTTGCTATAACATCCAAACTGCACTGAAGGCACTCGATTCCATAGAGGTCAACTCTAAGCTTCCATAGGTGCCTTAAACGCACTTGGAGACCTTTGCAAGGTCATGGTAGCCTGGGTACCAGGGCACGAGGGACATAAGGGCAACGAACTGGTGGTTGAAACGACCAGACAAGTCTCATCGTTGCCATTCATTGAACCGAAACCCTTCTGCTGCGTCAAAAAGTCGACAATAAATATGACCACAGGGAAATGGGTGGCACAGAAATCTCTAAAATGGTGGTTTATCTCATCAGGACAGAAACAGGTGAAACAGTTCTTTAGAGGACATTCGCCAAAATTTACGGCAGACCTAATAAGCAAATAAAGTAAAACTGACAAGGCCACAGTAGGGATGTTAACGGGGCACTGTAAGCTTGACAGGCACGCAAAGCTAATGGGGTTGACAGACGATGCCATGTGCAGATTTTGTCACCTAGGGGAGGAAACTGCAGATCACAAACTACGCCAGTGCGACTGCCTGGCGAATCTAGAAGGTTCAGTCTCGAGGCTGATTGGCTATTTGAAAAGAGTCGGGCTGGAGAATGTAATCTAGATTCAGAGGACCACTATAGATCTGAAAAGGTCGAAATGGAATAGGCCGATTAGCTACCTTATCAAATCTCATCTAATCTTACAATTTATAGTTTTAGATACCTCCATGTTGCGGTGTAGTGCGATTTACTGGCGGGTGCAACAGTAAGACTGAGGTAAAAAAATAGGTAACCAGAAAGTGTAATTAGTGTGCCGCCATCTATATTTCACTCCCTTAATAAAGTCAATGTTGCCATGTTTCAATAATTATAAACAAGATAGATATATTTGTTATATTGATATAAGTGAAAAAATTGCGTATTAAGATGTGCCTGTCTTAGAAGGAATGGAAAAAATAAATAAAAAATGTAAATATATCCAGTAAAGCCTTTATACACTCAGCGGGATTTTATGAATCTGTCATTTATGTTTCATGTTTTGGTATCACCCTTTTAAAACACGCTCTGTAGATTTAACAAAAAAGACGGTCTTTCTTTTATCGAAAACGACATGAGCAAAAAAATTAATGTAAGTAAACGAGACAATAAAATAATACTTTTTCCATTATGTTTCAATAATCCTAAAATGACAGAGGGCTTTTAAAAAGCTTTTTTTTGTAGACAACATTTCAAAACGGGTTTTTTTTTCATTCGAGCACAATCTATAACGCTAAATTAGGTTTTATGTCGTTTACCGCAAAAAGGAAAGGTTGCTTAGCACCGTAACAAAATATAAAAGTAAATTCGCACTCCCAGTGACAACGAAAAATTGATCTTTACTTGTCATTTACGTTTCTAAGAAGTAGTAAATTTTTTTCACTGTAAGTGGTGCTCTTACTTTCTGTCCAGGTAAATAAAAATCAATGGATTGTAAAAATAAGTCACTACCAATTTAAACTTGATAAAAGTATGATAAGGGACGAGATATTTTAGCGAAATGTTCACCAGACCACGTGCTGAGAATAGATTATTGTTTCAAAGGCAACTATTTCACTAGAGGTTTCGTTTTCCTCGTTTTTTCCTTTTCCATTCTCGGCCTTTGTAGCAATCGTATCGACAGCACCAAAAAAACCCTCCTATCCAAAATGTCATCAAAGCCGTTTGAAAGAAGTTCAACGTGACCCAATTGATGGTTTTACATACCTCCATATTACGGTGGATCGAATTGTAGTGCAATCTAGCAGCACTTGTCGAAAGTAGGTCTGAGGTCAAGAAAAATACGTAACTAGTAAGAGTAATTGATGTGGCGCCATCTACATTTTACTTACTTAATAATCTCAATGTTGTCATGTGTCAATTATAAACTAGATATTTTATGGTGCCTGTGAGAAACTAAAATAGACACACAATTTTCACACTTATATCAATGTTACAAATTTAATATAATATTCAATCCTCAATTTCTTAATAGCAATATCACAAATATATCTTGTTTTTTCAAAGGAAGAATGAAATATCTAGTGTATAAGTATAATCGAAGCATGTCAACATTAACATTATTATGCGTTGACGTCACTCCATTTGTTTACGTTTTTATTCGTGTATCACGCTCTGAGTTTTTGTGACCTAATTTGTTTCTGAAAGCTTTAAAAATGGATAAAGTCGAAAAAAAAACTTTGTATTCCAAGTATTGCATTGTTCCAGAGTGTAAATCAACGTCTATTAAAACTCCAGACAAAATATTTGTTACTTTACCTGGTGGCGCAAGCAAAAATGCACTTAAGAGAAGGGCATTGTGTTTGCAAGCTATGCGTCGAAACAAAGACGATATTTCGACAAATACTACTGCTTTTGTTTGTGAAGACCATTTTAATGTAAGTACCTACTTCTATGTTGGTAATTTTTCTTCTTAAATAGTTTGAGGTTATGTACCTATATGTCTAGGAATCAACCATAAAAACATTATTTTCTTACGACCACACATCAAGTTTCCACTGAAAATGTGCAGAAATATTATTCAACAGGAGTGAAATTTAGTGGTTTCCTAGTGGGTACCCAAAGAGCACGATTAAGTCATTTTTGAGTGTATTCGTAAGAAAAATAGTGGAAACGGCTCGTGAGACAGTGAGTTTCTTACACTCATGTGTTTTCATACCCGTGTAATATGGTTGGTATATATTATATATAATACATAGTTTAAATCGTACTTACGATAATGCTTTAACTCCTCTTATTTCCTCTGCATTAAAGCAGCTGTTTGACTTCATAAATTCAAGCAGCATAAATGAGTCTACTTTGGGTAAGTTATCAGTTTGTGCTGTTACAAAACCTTCGCTAGCCATATCTTTACTCAGAAAATATGAAAGAATCGTCACTGAACACTGAACTACTAGATGAAATATTTTCTTCTAAAAGTTTTAAAATATCCTCGGAAATATCGAATATTTATGTCCACTTTCCACTTGACTTTTAGGAATTAAAAAAAGCACACAGAAACACGTAATGGTCTCAAACAAACATATAAATGATATTTTTGCGTCGATGAAGCAATTAATAGTTAATTAAAATACAATATAAACACAAAACTACACAGAACCTAATGCAATACCGGCCATATTGACAAAAGTAAACAAATGGTATGACATCACACGTATCATCGGTAGCGTTCGGAAATCTTCGGGTGGTGGTCGGAAAGTGCATTAAAATTTTACTATTACAAATTAATATATAAGCAAAATATGAAATATGCGTGTACTCTATGACTGTATATATACAGGGAGTTTCCAAAGTAATCTAAAATATTGTTGTGGGCGATTAGTTATTCGATTTCAAGACAAAAAGTTCCGATAAACATGTGTGATAAGTTTTGTCATTAATGAGATACAGGGTGTTGACTTTTTTGTAATAAACAGCTCTGCTGGTAAGTGAAATTTATTAAGACCATAATTCTTTCTAAGTGACGCTACTGATTTCAAAAACGAATAAGAACGATCATGTTTATTCTAAGTGTAAGCCCTGCGCTATCCGAATAACCGAATAACATTTACTAAATTGCATATTCGTTCACAAGAAACTGGTACTTTTGCAAAGTCAAGGAATATCATTGGACGACCTAGAACTGCGAGAACTCCACAATTCGAAGATCAGTTTCTTCAAATTACTGACGAAAATCCAAAAACGAGTACCATAAAAATTGCTCAACAAGTAAACGTCACAAAACGAATTGGAAAGTTCTAAAAGAAAATTTATTGTATCCATATCTTGTCCAACGTGTTCAACATTATTTGCCACCTAATGACTATAAGCTCCGTATGCAGTATTGCCAATGGATTTTGAGAAAAATTGCAAACAATCCCAATTTTGCTACCACTGTTTTGTTTACAGATTAAGCCAACTGCTTAAGACATGGCATTATGAATCTTCATAATAACCACACATGGGCTGATGTAAATCCACATGCCACAATTGTAGCACTGATCCACTCCTTTTCGGTCAATGTTTAGATTAGTATTATCGATGATTATTTATTAGGACCATCTTTCCTTCCTCAACGATTGAACGGTGATACATATTTTCATTTTTCAGAAAATGCAATTCCAGTCGTTTCGGAAGATGTACCTCTCATAATTAGAAGCCGTTTGTGGTTCATGTACGATGGTGCTCCTCCACATTTTGCAATAATCGTAAGGGAGTTTATAAATAACCGCTTTCCAGACCGTTGGATAGGACGAGACACTCCACACCTTTGCCACTAATATCACCTTAACACAATCCTCTGGATTTTTGTGTGTGGGGATATTTAAAATCACTAGTTTGTGATGTTGGAATGTTGTTATGGAAAGGCCTCTTTAATTGGTGGTCCTCCAGGTCACTCGGAGGGTCATCTGACTTTAATAAAACTACGACTTCTTGCACTGGGATAAGTTATGTTTATTACCATCTTTAATATTACACATTCTAGTATAAATGAATATCATATCTTTAGTATAATCTAATACTTAATTAGAATGAATCAGAAGGAATACATTCATTATAACTGAATTGAATTAGATATGTTATCGTCTGCTTTTATGATATTTGTATTGTGGTTCAAGTTCAGGCTGATATTTACTATTTAATGTTATATGTTTATTTACGTGATGAACTTGACTCTCGATACCTGTCGGCCTCGTGGGTTTTAGTTATGCATTCTTTAACGTTCAATGATTTATTGAAAATAGTTTCAAGGGAATTTATTTTATATTTTATTTTATGCCAAAAGGTATCACTTTTGGTATAAATGGCGTTTAACAACCCCGATCTTAAATTTACAAGATCTTCAAAATCGCATCATATACGATGCTGTAATGTTATTTGCAATACTCCTGGCTTTTTCGAACGTCTTCGGCAATCCAATAGAAGTCGAGCGGATGATTGTATTTTAACTAGAGGTGCACATTTTGAACCTACGTATCACTTTTATGTTCATGTTTATCACAATATTATTGCTTCTATTAAAACAATAAACATTGAGCACCCTATATCTCATTAACGATAAAACTTATCACACATATTTATAGGATCTATCGACTCAAAATTAACGAATTGCCCTCAACATTTCGGATTACTTTGTAGTTGTTTATGATTCCGCTGAATCTTTGATTATTTAAATATAATTACCCAACAACTATCGATACAATATACTTATTTGCATTTCCCAAAAAGCAAAATGTCGATTGATAAGGCGGACAATTGTCTACCATAACAATATTCAAGTCTTTATACACCGACGCAAGCAACGGACAAAAAAAACTTAGGATTGATGGGTCACCCGTCGTGTAGCCCCATTCTGGACTCCAACGATATCTGTTTATTTCCATACGTGAATAAGAAACAATCTGTGCAACGATTTTCTGCGTTAGACGAAAATCCCATAAAAATATCTACCGTGTGCAAATACGTAACGACCGTCACAGATATTTTAAAAAGCGATAAAAACGTTGCCAGTCAACATTAAATTTAGATTTATTTTGTTTTTGCTATATAAAAAAAGGCGAAACGCGAATCAAAATGGTTTAAATATTATACTTAAATTCTATTCGCCCAGAGACAGACTGTGTTCAGAATAAAGTGTTGCCTACGGTACAATTCAATGAATATTTCGATTTTCCCTAAAAAGTATTTTACAACCTACTCCATTTCGTGTACTGGAAGCGATATGCTTGTACTTAATACGAGGTTCGATCGAAAAGTTTCTGTTGTGAAGTTTGATATTTTCAATGTAAATGAACGTTTTGATGTGTGTAAATCTCAAGGAAACTGCTTCTCACATTATCTTCCAATGTGAAGCACTGTCTCATTGGAGATATACACTCCTAGGACTAAGAGTATCCAAGGGAGGATTTCTCCAAGAAGTACCTAGTGAAAAAACTGTTGAGCCTGATAAGGGCTACTGGTCTCTTCACATAAACGGTATAACCAAGAGCACAAAAGCCTGAAGGCTGAGGTGCCGAAGTCTCTAAGCCTCTGACTGGTGGTGCCGAACCAATCAATCAATAAAATCTCAAGGGTATTGCAAAAGTTTCCGATCTGTCCTTTCCAATCTTGACTGCACTCTAAACAATATATTAATGAACTTATTCCGACTCCGTTCCTAGATATTTCGTTTTGACTTATGCCAACATGATTGATTCAAGACCAAAACTCACAGCAGGTGGTCGTTAATCCGATAACAATATCGTACTAGTTTCGTCGAAAAGCGAAAAGATAATGCCTAATAGTATGATTATTTTACAACTTAAATGTTTGGCTGGTAAAATAATATTTGAGACTATTCTTTTAATTTATTGAATTATTCTATTATTATTTGAGCTTCGGAAGATATATTTCCGAATTTTTTTGTTGACCACCTTGTCTATTGGTTGGAAACTGACCGTGTTCTCGAACCTCTTTACCCACACGCCTATTTATGTCTAAGCGCGAGGAGCGCTGTACGAGATTGTTATTGTTACAGCACTTAGACTGTAGCAGTTGCTGATGTTTGATAGCTCAAAAGGGTAAATAAAATATACAGAACACTAGGCTACGCTAGTCTCAAAACCTGTCCTGCGCCCAAACACAGTAAATGATATTAAAAATTGATTACAAAAAGAGAAACACTCGCGAACAGAGTTTGCGTTAAGCACTTATCGGTTTCTGACTGTTTAAATCCTTGTTTTTCAGCAAATTAATTGAACTTTTTATTCCATCAATATGGAGCCTGTTTAAGCCCATATAATGCCTTTTTGAATTTATAAACTTTATTTTTGGCATTCTCATAACCTTCGGGTACTTAAAGGTATATATCTTCTTCAATGACACCAAGTAAGATAAGAAGGCGGAACTTACATCCATTTGTTGAAGTTCTAAATTTGTAATATTTGCCACCGCTAGCAATGATCTCACATTTGTTTAGCGTGCATAGGTATTTTTATAATCAAAGTTTTCTTTTTGCCTAAAGCTTTTTGCCACTAATCTTGCTTTATATTTTGAAATGTTTCCTGCTTCATCTTGACACGAAAAACCCATTTTGTATTAATTATTTTCACATGTTCAGGTTTGTACACTTCTATCCATGTATTATTTATTCTTAGTGATTCCATTTCTTCTTTTATGGCTTCTTTCCAAAACTTGAAATCTGACCTGCCCTGTACTTCTTCAAAACTTCTTGGTATCTACATCTACATTGGTTATCTACATATGCTTCATTTAGTGCTAAATGTTCTATTTCATGTTCATCTAGGTAGTCATTCAAGTATTGTGGTTTTTGTTTTCTTCAAGTACGTTTCTTGTGAGTTTCTCCATTTTCTTCATCTCCACTAGTCATATTTTCTTCCAGTTCAATCTCTTCAATTTCTTCTTGTACCGTTTCTTTTGATTCATAATTTTCTTTTTGTATTCACACTTCAACAAGTGTATCTTTCTTAGTTCCTGAAGAGCAATTTTCAATATTGTGAATATTTTTCTTTTCATTAAATATTACATTCCTACCAATAACTATTTTTCTTCTAAATGGATCCCACAAACGATAGCCATTATGTGTGTACCATACCATAATAGTAGTATCAGCCTTATACTAAAATTTTTCATTTTGTTTTTCTTTTGGAATGTGGTTATAGGCTAAGCTTCCAAAGATTTTTACATTTTCCAGATTAGGCTCTTTCCAAAGAAGGCTTCGGCTGGGGTTTTGTTACCTTAAGCAGAAGTTGGACTACGATTTATGATGTATGTACCACAAAGCACTGCTTCACCCCACATTTCCTTTGATAGTTTTGACACTAGAATCATTGCCCTAGCTTTTTTTTATCGTTAATTATGCACTTAACACTGTTTTTTTATGGGAATTTATTCCGTTAAAAGAAATCCACTGACTTTCGTTTAGAAAAATGTATTGACAACCGCCTGACGTTTATCGAAAGTCATGTAGGAAGTTGGCTTGTTTATTAATCAAATGTGAATGAAAATAGATTCTAGAAATCGAAAAATCATTCACTGGTTTGTGAACATAGTTCTCGAACATCTGTAAATATTTTTTCTATACGATCATCACAGAATTTGATTACAGAATGCTGGAATTCTCTTTCTTGTGATAGAATAATATTCTCACACTGGTTAGTAATCATATCATTAGCCTTGACGCAGTTGATTGTCATCGTAGTGTCAAAACTTGAGTAAGTGTCAAAATTATTGCTGTCACATTGAGTGTTTACCTAATATAATTGTGATTGAGTTCTGTAATATAAATTATATTTTGTTCATTTCCATTGAAAATCTTTGATCGTGGAGAAAGTATGGTCTGCTACTCGGTTAGAATGAAAATTCGTGATGCTCGTGGTTCCTCACGCTCGCCTTCGGCTCGCGCTCGGAACTTTCCACTCGCATCGAATTTTCATTCTAACCTTGTTAGAGCATATACTATTCTTTATCCACGGCCGAAAGTACGTATTTTCTGCTTAGACCGTCAGGCAGAAAGTCTAACATTTATTCTTTGGTAGGGGCGCGCAATGTTAGACGCTCTGCCTGACGGTCGAAGCAGAAAGTACGTACTTTCGGCCGTGGACGAAGAAAAATAGTATACACTATACAAGGGCAGAAAGTTTCTGACCTTGTAGTGAAATATACTATTTTGTACTCATTGCTTTTAAATGCATATTTTACAGTTCTCGCCGGAATGCGAGAAAGTCTATTTTACGCATTCGGATGTTTTTTACTTTTCCATAATTTACTTTAAACAGTTGGCAACAAAAGTATCAAACATAGGTTATGTAACAGACAAAGCTTTGACAAATTGATAAATTCCTTCATAACGTTCTCGACTTTTTTTAGGAAGCGAGCTAGAAATTCCTTGCTCCGCTTATTTTTAATTTCTGGAGGTGTATTATTAGCTTCACTATCAGTTCTTTATCACTCTCAATCATTTTGATAAATTTAATTAAAGTTGTGGAAAGTGTCAAATGGTTTGAATTTGACATTTGTACATACATACATATATCATGTTACCAACTGTCAATAGAAAAGTAAATTAAATAAAATTTATATTTATTTTTTGATAACATCTGCCAGTTAAATGTAACAAATCAAAGCGTATACGGTGGGCCACCCTCTGTATGTTTCAACAGTTTAATTTGTTCAATTCCAATTATTAAATAAAAGTTTTTGAGAAATTAAGTGATTTTTTTACAAAATAAATTCAATTTATGTTTTAGTAACTAAATTTTATCGACTACGGATCTGCTACTGTTCACTGTACAATGAGGGATTTATAAACCTTTATTACTAAATCCTTAAGGCCAGATGCCGAGTCAACGAAATATTGTGAAATATTCTTTATATCCGGCAATATACTGATATACTGAAATTGATTACTTATAAAAGTTATGTCGTATATCCCCTTTAAAAATGTTATTGAACGCCCATGGTAAATTGTATTTTAGCAAATAAATAAAACCCCTTTAAAAATTTTTTTTGCAAATAAATTAGTACCTTGTAAAAATTTAACTGTAGACCCATGGTGCTATAATACTCGGTGACGGTTAGGCGGTTACCAACCCATAAGTTTTAGTTCAAGTGGTCTCTATGTAGAATCTCACATAGGAGCAACAGTGAGCACTATAAATTAAATTATATATGTACAAGAGAGAACAGCATACTTCCCCTCAACGAAACGCCCACTTCTCTAGACATTATCTCTATTCTACAGCTTCCTTTCTTCCACTCACAGAATGGCTATACGGAACATAATTATTTGCCGAAAATGTATATCTGATTGCATAGAGCATAACTAGAATATTTCCCTGTATAAGAAGGACAAATTATCCGCTGGTATATTAACCAATAAAGAAAAAAGAAGAGTCCAACCTTACCTCAATTACTACAGCATGACGGTGTTGGTTAAGCGGTGA
Source organism: Lochmaea crataegi (assembly GCA_947563755.1). Classification (NCBI taxonomy): domain Eukaryota; kingdom Metazoa; phylum Arthropoda; class Insecta; order Coleoptera; family Chrysomelidae; genus Lochmaea; species Lochmaea crataegi. Next base: position 29,004,095 of record OX387425.1, on the reverse strand, counting down.
CAGGTGTTGATTAAGCGGTGACAGGTGACGGTTACACAGTGACTGGTGACGGTTACGCCACCAACTCATAAGTTTGTCCCTACCAAAAATATCTCAACTGGAACGGGCTAAATAAGGAACACCAACTCAAATGGAGGTTGACACAAGGTTACCTCCATACAAAGGGTTTACTGAACAAGGTAGACAACTATTGAAACTGAGTAAAAGAAATTTGAAGACAGTAACTGGACACTGCACCCAGAGGAAATATCTGCACAAAATGGGCAAGGTTAGTGAACCTATGTGTAGAAAATGTCATCTCTATGATGAAACACCTACTCACATACTCTGCTTCTGTGAGAACTTACAAGGACTCAGACAGAAGCACTTTTGGAGAGGAAATAATACAATCATCACAACTACTGAAAATCCCTCTAGTCAAACTAGTGGCCTTTATAGAAGACACGAAGCTTCTGGAATGGAAGTAGATAACATGGGAAATGGTACAAAGATTCAATTCAAGTGCCTGGGCTATTGAGCTGAACCCAAACGAATTAATGAATGAATAGCCTAACTGAGGCTTAGGAACTTTTCACTTTAAAAATATTTAATCGCCTTTTAAATAAGAAATTTAATTAAATTCAAACCATTTTTACAGGAACTTTATTTATAGTCAAGTGTATTTCGGTTTCAATAATCCTACTTGAAAAAATCTATGGCAATTTTCGCAAACTACGATGTATACTTCGTGAGTAAGGAATGTGTAATTCTAGGATCGAATTCTGAAGAGTTCCTCTTACTCCTTACACTCATCTATCCTGAAAATCCAAAATATGGACATTTTGTCCAAACAAATTCTTTATCCATTAAATCGACACCGTAGATTACGAAAATGACCGCAGAATGTCGATCCAATGTCCTGTGTCAATAAACAATGTTCACGTACATGAAACTTTTGTCCAGGTAAACCAAGATATTCTTGTAACATTCCATAACAAAATTCCATTGAAAATCAGGAATTAGAAGCGAAGAAAATTATCAACAAATGAAAAGTAGAATTTGAGAAATTCACGGTAAATATTTCAGTTTTAATTCAAAAGAACTAGAATTGAATGTCCATCATTGTATTTCATACGCTTAATGAGGATTCAGCTCCTTGTAATGTTTACTTTCCATTACTTTTTGTCCTGATATATGTTCAAATTTGTTATATCTGTTTCCTAATTAATTTTTTGAACAATTCGAACAGTTTCAACCCTACACAGTGTTACCCTGTTTTTGGCAGACTCTTTTCAGGGACGTCAAAAAATAATAGTTCAATACTATTAAACGCTTTACAAAATTAGAAAAATTAATTTCCAAAGAGCAGACCGTCCACTAAGAAGCAACAACTACTTCTCGGGCTATATGCCCCGACAGACATTGAATTACACTTCTAAAGTAAACGGGGTTGGTATATCTGTTAAGATAGAACCAACCATTCTGGTTTGCGATCAGAAGGAATAACATCACTTGTGGACCGGTTTCGGCGTTTTTGCGCCTCATCAGCACAAGGTAGATGCCACTCGTCCAAGAGCTCTGAGAGCATAATCCTGGACTAAAGACTACGTTGATACCACACTAATACATTAGCCTTAGTAAAGGAAATGTTAAGAGTGCGATATCGGCGACATCCCTACATCTAATCACAAACCAAAATTCTATATCGACAAAAAAACCATCTCGGTTTTGTAGGTATTTACTTAATTACAGTTACCTGTAAATAATTGTCATATAAGTAAAGCGTGATCTAAAGACGTCAAAAAATAATAGTTCAATACTATTAAACGCTTTACAAAATTAGAAAAATTAATTTCCAAAGAGACCGTCCACTAAGAAGCAACAACTACTTCTCGGGCTATATGCCCCGACAGACATTGAATTACACTTCTAAAGTAAACGGGGTTGGTATATCTGTTAAGATAGAACCAACCATTCTGGTTTGCGATCAGAAGGAATAACATCACTTGTGGACCGGTTTCGGCGTTTTTGCGCCTCATCAGCACAAGGTAGATGCCACTCGTCCAAGAGCTCTGAGAGCATAATCCTGGACTAAAGACTACGTTGATACCACACTAATACATTAGCCTTAGTAAAGGGATGTCGCCGATATCGCACTCTTAACATTTCCTTTACTAAGGCTAATGTATTAGTGTGGTATCAACGTAGTCTTTAGTCCAGGATTATGCTCTCAGAGCTCTTGGACGAGTGGCATCTACCTTGTGCTGATGAGGCGCAAAAACGCCGAAACCGGTCCACAAGTGATGTTATTCCTTCTGATCGCAAACCAGAATGGTTGGTTCTATCTTAACAGATATACCAACCCCGTTTACTTTAGAAGTGTAATTCAATGTCTGTCGGGGCATATAGCCCGAGAAGTAGTTGTTGCTTCTTAGTGGACGGTCTGCTCTTTGGAAATTAATTTTTCTAATTTTGTAAAGCGTTTAATAGTATTGAACTATTATTTTTTGACGTCTTTAGATCACGCTTTTCATTTTTATGACAATTATTTACAGGTAACTGTAATTAAGTAAAATCTTTTCAGGGACATGATCTATGTGGAATCGGAAATTGTTGAGGTTCTGAACGGATCTAGTGTAGATCAATGCAATGGAAGGAAATGGATCCTAGATGGAACTCTTATTATATACACAGTCGGGCTGCACTGACATCGCTATCCACCAGATCAGATCTAGACTGATCTGCGACTTCCAACAAAAACTCTCAACCCTGGCCAAACATTATAAAATAGCGCTTAAGTGGATCCGGGCTAATGAAATGGCATAAAGCCTTGCACAGAGAGGGTCTGAATAGGAGCTCACTGGTCTCGTCGCTGACCAACGAAATACTAAACCTAAGTAAGAGTCAAATAAAGAAAGTGACATGATTACTCACTGGACCTCCGAACAATGAACATACTAGAATAGTAAACAGACCTATTATCTTATTCCAATATAAACAATGTCAAAGTTTCTTCATTTATTTTGCATGATTCCACAGATGTTGCCATGTCGTATTATTTCAATGTAATAATAATCCAATGACTTGAATGAATTTTTTTGTGGTTCCTCAATATATGTTCTTTAATACTTATTATATACTGTGTTCATTTGAAAAGGACCCACCCTTAATATTTCAGAAATGCGACATATTAGAAAGAAATGCCGAAACACGTCAACTTTTAACTTGAGGGGACACTTTTTGGCGCTAATGTCATAAACGTCAGATTCACCCCCTCCCTTCTGGAGATACCCCTTGAGTTTTTTCAAATGGCATTAGGTATCAAGTCATACCTCATTTAAAAGGTCTGGTGAAGCGCTATTCAATCATTTTGTTTTGCCTTTGATACCAACCTTCCATTGTTATTTAATCGTTGTTTAAAAATGGCTATTTTTCAACTTTTATTGCCTGAATGTTAACGGTGCTCACTTTGTACACATGATTAAATAATAGTTTTTTCTTGTTAACAGTTGTCTTTTCACTATTTGCAAATTTTTTATTCTCTAAAGAGTCTTTCGGTCATAACCTAAAACGGGGGCAAACGAAAAGTTGAAAGAAAGCCAATTTTAAACAACGATTAAATAACAATGGAGGGCTGGAATCAAAGGCAAATCAAAATTATTGAATAGAGATTTACCAGACATTTTAAATGAGGAATGACTTGATACTTAATGCCATTTGAGAAAATTCAGTGGGTATCTCCAGAATCTGACGTTTATGACATTAGCGTTAAAAAGTGTGCCCCTCAAGTTAAAAGTTGATGTGTTTCGGCATTTCTTTCTAATACGTCCCATTTTTGAAATATTAAGGGTGGGTCCTTTTCAAATGAACACAGTGTATAATGAAGATAAATGTATAAAAAGCGATTTATTTGATCTTTGACAATATACAAAATTTCATTAATACATGAGTGAATGTTTATAAAAAACGATGTGAAGGTTTCTGTAATTCTGTATTTTTCAGTAGGTAAATTCAGCTGTGGTAGATATTGAGAAGAATTTTTAATGTAGATCAGTTAACGATACTTTTATTTATTACTTAAATAATATTTACAAGATGATGAATCTATGCAAAAAAGAAAATGTAAGTTATGTTTAAAGTACAACCAGAAATATAAGAAGGTCATAAATCACCAACCACTTGAGTTATCACCAGGCGGTCGATTCTTCGCAGAGCTGTACCTGCCCTAGCCATTAAATTTTGTTTTATGATGATGATATTGGGTTAAGATAATTTTTAAGAAAAATCGCTTGATTACAATTGAGAATTGCTTATGTATTTATAATATGATATATAACACAAAAACATTTATAAACATCACGATAATGAATTCGATTAGAGTTCAGAAAGTTTATAATATTTAAGTTGTTTAGAATTAAATTTAATATACACACACTCGTGAAGCTGCTGCCTTTTGCATATAAGTTAAAGGTATCTATAAACAAAATTATTCACGAAGATCAGTTTCACTTTCACTGTCTACATCCAAATTTATAAACTTTTCTTTGGGAATCTTTTCTACATCCATATATGACTTTTCCACCCTTTTAATAAGGGAAACACACTTGGCCCAGCTGTTATCAGAAATATTTGCAGTTTCTGTTTGCATAAGAGCTACCACAATTGAACTTAAGGTTGGAGAAGTGTTATTTCTTCGAACTGCTGACTTAAGCTGATGCCACATATGTTCAATTGGGTTGAACATACAGTGATAAGGAGGAAATGTGAGCACCGTTTGTAATTTCCTTAAGTAATTTCTTCTCCATACTACAATATCGCTTCTTTCTATTAAAGTAGACTTTCTGGAATGCTTTTTCCAGCGAAAACCCATTTCTTTTAAAAGTTTAAATAGTGTGCTTCGACTACTGTCGGAAATTCTTTTCTAAAGAAGAACGCATGCAGTTTCCTTCGAAGTCTTTCTTTCAAATGATTTTCTATTTGAAATTTTGGTTGTCCTGAAGCTTTACGTGCTGTTTGAAACTCTCCACATTTTTCTTCTTTAATAACACCAAGCGTACTACTAACTAATTCCACTGTGTCTTCAACATACACTTTTACATAAATATTTGTCTGTAAATGATTTAAAACAATTAAATAATAATGTTTTTTCATTAACTGTTAAAGGGCCGATTTTTCGGCGTTTACGCGGCCCTTCCAAAGTTTTCCTAAACACACTAGAATTCACAATTTACTGCACTTTGCACACTGCACCTTGCAAGTAGCAACTAAACGACTTTTAGTAAACTGTTAAGAATACACAACTTGGACCTCCTTACTAAATGGAAAAACCTACACTTTGCCAAATACAGGAATGAATGTTAAATAGCCATGCCCATCAATGCGCGTTACTAGATGATGGTAGTAGGGATTAGTACGGTCCCTCAAGCAGGTATACTTGACTACTATTGTCAGTTCTATTGTGTCTTTATATTTTATTCGGGGGTACAGAATTTAGTACTTTGATTATTTACCGTACTAATTCACCAAGCGCATATTACCCTCTTTGTCATCCGAATACTTTCTGATTTTAACTTCGCGCTTCTCGTTCGTTTCTCGACATTCACTCCTGTATTTGCCAAACTGTACAATCACATTTTTGGTGAAATTTGTTGGGAAGGTATTTATCTACTTATAATTCGATTACTGTAAGAGATTCTTGGAATTAAAATAAAACAAAATTACTAACCTTTATTGGTAAATAGGTACTTATTGAAAATAATCTTATGATACGGCTATGTAATATTTAATACACAGAGCTTTTGGCCTGTCCAAACCTTTTTCTATTGTTCTGTACAGCTTATGGTTATAAAAGACCGAAAACTTGAATGAGCTCAGATACATTTATGAAAATTTTAGGAAATATTTAGATAATTCTGTAATAATATTTAAAATGACCGTACTAAGTTTTGCATTAGAAATTAGGTTTTCTTACTCTCTCGTACATACAAATAGACTATAACTATTCCTTTTCTCAAGAATGAACATTAAGATACACAATACGAGATAAATATGTTAACAATTTCACAAAAAGGGTCGCCTTCTTATCTTCGTTAGGGTTTTTTTTTCTCTGTTTTTGGCACTTGGAAATATATGTCCATTCAGCTAGGAATGGAGAACTATCGATAGTCCCGACTATCGATATTTATCGGTAAAGTTGATCGGTAAAGTTGACATCTGACATCTACCACCCTGTTGTTTATATATAATTGTCAAAATTTTGAAGAATGGTCAATAATTGTCAAAAACTGTCAAAATTGGTCAATAATTGTTTAAATTTGGAAAAATTGTTAAAAATTTTGAAAAAATGGACAATAATTGTCAAAAATTGTCAAAATTTTGAAAGAATGGTCAATAATTGTCAAAAATTTGGAAAACTGGTCAAGATTTTTGAAAAATAGTCAAAAATGGTCTATAATTATAAAAAAATTGCCAATAATTGTCAAAAATTGTTAATAATTGTCAAAAACTATCAAAATTGGTCAATAATTGTCAAAAATGGTCAGTTATTATTAAAATTTGGAAAAATGGTGAAAATTTTTAAAAAATGGTCAGTAATGTCAAAATTTTTGAAAAATAGTCAAGATTTTTGAAAAATTGTCAAAAATGGTCAATAATTGTCAACATTTTTGATAAATTGTCAAAAATGGACAATAATTGTCAGAAACTGTCAAAATTGGTCAATAATTGTCAAAAATGGTCAATAATTGTTAAAATATGGAAAAATGATCAAAAATTTTGAAAAAATGGTCAATAATTGTCAAAAATTTTCAAAAATGGTTAAAAACGGTCTAAAATGGTCAAATTTTTTGGAAAATTGTCAAAAATGGTCAGTAATTGTCAAAAATGGTCAATAATTGTTAAAATTTTGAAAAATGGTCAATAATTGTCAAAATTTTTGAAAAATGATCAAGATTTTTGGAAAATGGTCAAGATTTTTGAAAAGTTTCAAAAATGGTCTAATAGGAAAAAAATATTCCGAGGGTTGTGAACTTTACCAAATCCGTGTTAGATTCCGACAGTTTAAAATAATTATTGTAATCACACGCAATACACTCTCTTTCTATCCCGTGTTTCTCTCATTCTCCTCCTCTCTCTCTCTCCCATCTCTCTCATTTTTCTTTCTTTCTCCCCCATCTCTCTCTCATTTTTCTTTTTCTCTCTCCCATGTCCCTCTACTTTATTTCTCTCTCCTCCATCTCTCTTTCCTATCTCTCTCATCTTTCTCTCTCGGTCCCATCTTTCTTTCTCTCCCATCTCTCTCTCTCTATCTCCCTCTCTATCTCTTTTCCATATCCCTCTTTCTCCCATCTTTTTTTCTCTCTCTCCCATCTCTCTCTTTCCTATCTCTTTCTCTCTCTCCTATCTCTCTCTCTATTCCATCTCTCCCTTATCTTTCTCTGTCTGTCCCACCTTTCTCTTCAATATCTCTCTATCTCTCTCTCTCTCTTCCATATATTTCTCTCTCCCCCTTTCTCCCATCCCTCTCTTTCCCATCCCTTTCCTGCTCATCCCTCTCTCTCATTTTTCTTTCTCTTTCATATCTCTCTTTCTCTCTCTCTCTCTCTCTCTTTCTCCCATCTCTCTCACCCTCGTCTCTCTCTCTCTCTGTCCCATTTTTTGATAGCATTTTTATTCCATATCAGCTTTCAAAATAAATTCTTCACCTTAACATCTCAACTATATCGATAGTACCGAAAACTTCGATTTTTTTCGATAGTCAAAAATATCGATAGTTATCGATAAGCTATCGATGGTTCTCCAATCCTACATTCAGCCAGTATCTAAGACTAGGATGAGTATATTTAGTGTTATTATGTAATCGATTATATTATACTTATTAGAAGAAAAAATACCCTACATACAGGAAATATTTAAATAAGAATTGAAAAAAAAATCCAAATTTTAACCAAAAAAATGTTTCTCTCCTCATTCGATAATGTTGATTAACAAATATAACAAGTTGAAACGCAAAATCAATGATATACATATTTACAAAGTTTACAACAGTTGTTTGTAAAAGACTTCTTGTATGAAAGGTAGATTCGTGTTCGGAGTTTCCTCCTGGGAAAATTCACTGAATAGAACTGTATCTCCAATAAACGTCAGGCAGATCCAGATGCGATAAAGGATATGTGCGGATTCTTTTCTCGCTAGTATAAAAGTACAATAAAAAATAAATGGGAATAAAATCGAGTAAATTTAATCTCTCTTTTTTATTACTTGTATAAAACACAGTCTACATCAATTCCTACGATATTAAACTATTTAGTAGTTATATCGTCACTATATACACTAATACAATTCGTCCCGTAAATTTTCACCTCCAACTTTTTTCACCCCGCCATACTGAAAATCCTCTCAATGAGTTTGACATTTACCAAGTGAACAATAAAGAACAAATATAGATTTATGAAAAATTATTTGTACAAGAGCTACAGGGGTACAAATGAATAAATGATATTTTGAAAAAGTGAAAAACACGCTTTGTTTAACAATCTCTTTTATGAAAACATTTCAATTTATTTTAAACCCTTTTGCTACAGGGAGGAGCCCAATGAAATCTCACCAAATCTCATTAAAACCGAGGGGGGCATAATCGAAACTCTCACGTTAACTTCAAGAAATATAAAATATTACAGATATTAAAAAAATTATTTTGAGTGTTCATTTTGCCCGATAAAATAAATCTCATGGCTATTAATATCATTTAGTACGAGAGTAATATAAAAAAAAGAAAGAAAATGGTTTGGGTATTTAAAAGAAAAGACAATAGTATAGGCAACGTATCGATTATTCCCTAAGCACGGATTCTCCTAGTTACAAGTGCCGAGAGCTACTCATCTTACCAGTCAATTCGCAGAATTTGCCACTGCGGATAGAAAACCTAAATACAAAGTCGTTCAAACTCGTTACTTGTCAGTCAGTTACTCGTGAAATCGTTACTGTGCAAGTCGGTATTTTAGTAATTTTGTTTTTATTATTAATATGAGTTTATATCAGAATCAATCTCACGTAAGGGGAGGGGGGTCCAGGCAAATCTCACTAAATCTCACCTAAAGGGGGAGGGAGGAGTGTAAACTGACCGAAAAAGAGCTCACGAATAAAAAATATAGTTATTAAATTTTACCTTTTGTAACACCGGCATAATAACTTGTTCTAACGTCTGCATAGTAACTTTCGTTTGATGTCATGCAAGTTACTGTTCGAATAAACAAGGCTACTTGCAACATTCGATGTTTTTTACCTCAAACCATAGTCTTCAAATCGGCCAATCAAAGTTTTCCGTTCCCTCTATAACTTACATTGTGCTCTGCATTTTCGGGTGGCTCTGTCTCAGAATAACGAGCAGGCGTTGCTGTTGTGCAGGTTCAGCAGGTACAGATAGACAGTTTTTCTATTTGCAAATGGTAGATTTCCAAATACATGCTATAAATCTGTTATCATAATTATAGTTCACTCAAAAATCTTAATTTATATTAATAAAACATGTTCTAAAATCATATAAACTCATTTCAAAAATATCTTCTCGCTTATTAGTGACCATCAAAACCCCAAATATATTTTTTATTTTAAATGCAACGAAGAACGATTTTTCTTTTAACCTGCAGTTGACTTGTCGCTTTTTAAGGCTCTAACAATCTAGTAAACATTTTTTCAGTTACTTAAGAGGATGATAATGAATAGGCTGGCCCCCAAACTATCTTTCGTGACTTCTTTCGAGGAGGCTTGCAAAGAACATCCTAATTAAGGCAAAAATCTGACCCTGGGATATATTTGAACTGTTCATCGGTAATGTTGGGGTTTAAAGGTGTGGATAGGCCTCTTAATTGGTGGTGTTGGTCACTCGGAGGGTCATCTTAATGGAATAAAACAACTACTTCTGGCACTAGGATGAGTTCTATTTATTTATTTATTAAACTACTGTACTACTATACATTAAACTACTTAAGATTACTAACTATATATATATAGTTAGTAATCTTAAGTAGTTTAAGTACCTAGCCGTATAGCATACTTATAATTAAGGATTACTGATTACTGATGATTAATTCATCTTAGATTGATTTGTTATTGACTGATCACTAATCGATCTATTATTGATTGTTGACTGATTTCTTAATGCATTGTCGCTTGTATATTTATACGACGAGTCAAGTTCACCGTAAGTAAATATTAAATAATACAAGTTTATGTTTATTTCACGCTCTAAACTTGACTTCGTACCTGTCGACCTTCTTACTCTATACTCTTACTATATTTATGTAATATTTCAACGTTCTAATGATTTATTGAAATTAGTTTCAAGGGAATTTATTTCTTATTTAAATATTATTGTTATCTTATTATATTAGACCAAAAGGTATCACAATGGGAACTCTGTGGGGAAGGCTTCCAGCAATTATCTTTATCTGCAGTGAACACGTGCTCTTCAAATTACTCAGGTGCCCTAACTCAATATAAAGGCAACATGTACGATTTCACGAATAATCAGCTTATTACAAAATACATCACATATATATTTATCCAACTTAAATTCCATAATTTGTACAACATTATTTATGAATTTTAATTTTAATTCGTCATGATGATCCTGAAAAGGACATTAGATCAAAGAAATGATATATATGTGTGCAAAATTTCAAATTATTGGGTCACCAGTGGTTCAACATTAATTTGAAATATTGCGTATCATAGTATGTAAAGCAATTTAACCTTTTTAAAACAGATGGAACTATCATCGGTTATATATTATATTTCTGTCATTTGTAACTAGTAGAGTTATTCCAATTGAGGCGATACAGTTTATACATGAAAAAATAAAAAAAAATTTTTTGAACATCCCCTTTATACAGTTGCGAAAATCTTCAAAAACAAACTTTTCTGGGTAAATAATCCTCTCAAAGTAGGAAAAGTTGTGACAATAAGTTCCAAAGTATGCAGAAATATGTAAATCTTAAAGGACGAAAGCTTTAAAATGGAATAAAGTGATAACGACCAAAACATTATTCTTGCAATTCTTTTAAATCACACAGGAAGGAATATCTTTGTAATACCTTTATTTTAATACCTCATTGAATACTATCGTACGATAAATATAGAATACATTTTAGAGATTTACTTGCCTTATCATGCTTTCTATTTAGTCAAATTCCCTCGACACAATGGCGTAGCGTGGAGGAGGTAGCAGGGGCCATGGCTCTGGGCGGCAGAACAGCACGAAAAACTTCGGTGTGATACACTACTTACTCCGTGTATATTGAGGAGTAGTTTAGTGGCAGCTGCGTTTGGTTTGTGTGATTTTCTTCAGCGGAGTAGTTGTAACGGCTACTCAGTTTAGAGAGCACCTCAGGTGTAGATTCTGAGACCAAACTAGTAAAAATTCAGAGAGTAGTCTTACCGGTTCTCGGGTAATCCCACTTGAAATTTATTTCAATTAAGGTACTGAAGTAAGTTAAATATTTAATTAATCAAGTTACTGAAGTAAGTTAATTATTTTATTGATCAAGTTACTGAAATTAATAAAAGGAAAAATTATGAAAGTTAAGAAAGGTAAGTGGGCGCCACTCTGAATAATACTAGCTTATTTGTTACTCACATCAGCATTATAGCGACAAATCCTGGAATATTGGAAGGGAAAATAAACTCTATGAACAACGTTATTAAATTTACAAGTTGTATATTGACTTTTAGAGAAACAATTGAACAAAAAAAAATTAAATGACTAGTTTATTGAGTTGTTCTTCGTTGTTTACGAAGCGATCGTTGCAATATATAGATGTTACTTCCCATAGTTCCAGATAAAGTCCTGGTAATATTCCAGATATAGGTAGTGATATCCTGGATACGGTCCTGGTTTCAGATGGAGTCAGTCCTGGTTACAGTTCCAGGTAAAGTGTCCCAAGTAAAATGTCCCAAGTAAAGTTCTTGTCCCAGGTAAAATTTCGGGTCCAGGTAAAATTTCGGGTCCAGGTAAAATTTCGGTTCCAGGTAAAATGCTAAGGAACAATAATAGTATCAAGAACAAATTTACCCAACTTTACAAAATCCAGGATGTCTGAAGTATGAATTTGATAACAATGTTAGAGGAAATTATTTAAAAACGTGGTTCATACATCCTGTATTTTAATTAAAAAAAAATAATCAAAGAAATCAAATAAAAAAAAACAATAAAATCGAATACTTGATTCTATAACGGTAAATATAGACATCATATATTAAATATGTATATATTTATTTAAATAGGTTTGAAATATCTTCAAATATATTCAAAGAGAATCTGAAAAAAAACATGAAAGAACCAAAAAAAAAATAAAATCACATCGATATTCCTGGCACTGAAACGACACTGCTACATAATAAAATATGAAAGCGGAAAACTGCTAAGAGAGAATAGTTAACATACATTTAAGCGAAAAAAACTTACCATTCACATGAATGCACTTTTTCAAGATAAGATATGTTTGCTTCAATAGCACATGTTCACAGGAAAGAAGAATGAAACCTCTTCGCCATTCTTTAAATACAGGAAATCATATGAAAGATAACAGACTTACGTCTCATGTTTATGTCAAGCTCAGACGCCTTGACCAGGAAAGGAATTTACATTTCAATAGTGAATTCTTAATTCATATTTAATTAATAAGTGGTAGGAGAAGAGATAAGAACGAGGTCGAAGTGGGAATATCAAAATAGCAGTGGCTATTTTCTCGATCGGCTCGTATAGAAACGTTGATTTCGACCCTCGTCGACAGTAAATATATTCAGCCTCGAAACATTTCTCGGTGTTGGGTATGAGAATGGACTGGCTATTCGCCGCCCATACGATAATTTATTATTAATTAACTGGAGGAAAGTAAAGTGAACGAAATTAACGTTACATAGTGAAGTAAAAAATGCTGGAGTTCAGCTCCGAGTCAGATTCGAAAACTGCCTTTTCAATATCATTGATAATAAAAAGTTTCCCATAAGGTCACACTAACTATATTATTATTGTATTTATTGTGATAACAATAATTACATTTTGAACGTACTTACCATTTCTAAAGTTTAGCTCCATTGTAATTTTTATCCAATTTTCTTGCTTATATTTAGTTTTCATGTACTGAGCATGACTGGTATCATATAATACTGTGTGTCTAAGCACTAATTCAATCAGTGTTCATACTTCCCACCCTAGAGAGGAAAAACACTTTTCCTCCCTCTTATTTTAACTAGGTATGTTGTAAATGATGAAATTTGTAAATCTATTAAATTAAAATTGTTCCTGCAATTTCAACAACATCTTGTAAATCATGTATTCTGGTAAAAATAATGTTACTTCAACGTTAGGTTTACAAATAAAAATTTCAACTTCAGGATTGTTAGATACGTTTTTTGACTTACGAATAAAACTAACATAGTTAACAGTTAACATTGCAATTCACTTTTATAGTGCAAAGCTTTTAAGTTTATTAAACTTTATTGACTTTTTGAGAAATGAAGAGCGTTTAAAGTGATTTTTAATTTACAAATACGCCACCTAATATTAGGCCACAAGCCAACATAGCCTCATTAACCTTATTACCACAAAAATCTAAAGACAGTTATGAAAAACAATATATAAAATATAAGCTAAAAACAACAAAATAAATCATTATTCAGAAAAAGGCTTAATAAGTGGGTAGGAAGATAAATTATATGTATAACACAGGAATAAAGTGCCTTTTCATCCTTGAATGATTACTGCATTCTGCAGGAGGAAAAGTGGCAGTTTCCTCCCTAGAAATACAAATAGCTATAAACTTTAAACTAATATCAAAGATTACAAAATAAATATAAGATTGTTCACTCGTACGAATTCTATCGATCAAAGGATTCATACCTCTGGTTACTGTCTGGTGACTTAGCGGTTGGCGCCATGCTACAGTATGTCGCTAAATCCCTACTTGCATTTAATTTTGCATATTATACGGGTTGTCGCCTATCGAGCGCTGGTATTTTAGAATTCGTTGTTCGTGTTTATGTTTCTGTTCAATAGATATTTTAAATTTATTAATTAATTATTGCAATAAGAAAAAAATAATATTCATATTTTCCTCTTCAATAGCAAAACTTATAAAATAAATATTTTGTGATATTTGTTAATAGTCTTAGTTGTATACATAATAAATGGTAGTTTATCACTTTCCCACGAATTCTCAATGCAGTCTTGATTTTAAGTACTTATAATGTAAACAATGATAAAAATATAGAGAAGCAATTAAGGGCCAGAAATGTGCCTACAATCTCTAGAAACTTTGTAGAAGTATTTCATTTAGTTTTTCGGGAAACGTTCCGGAAGTAAAATTTCTTGTTCGCATTATTTTAACTCCTGTCTTCCAAAAGTAACATTAATAATATTATAATTGTGGTTTTAAAATGCCTGTGTGTTGTGCTGTGATGGGTTGATCCAGCAAGGTGGGAAAACCAGAAATATCCTTTTATCGTTGTCCCAAAGACGTTGAGAGGTGGGTATTAAATTAGTTATTATCAAATACGGAATTCAATTTTTTTAAACTATTGTAACAAAGATATTTGATCATAATAAATTAGTTAGTTATTTAGTACTTATAGATACTGGGTATTCATAGAAATTTGAAAATTCACATATCTAATTTATTAATAAATATATCCTGCAGCTGCATAATATGTTTTTACTGTTTTAACCTTGTGAATCTAAAAAATACGGAGTGTCTAATTTAAAGATCAAAATTGTTTTAGTGGTCCTATTATTCTGGTGGCCAATAAGTATGTATAATTTAATTTGTGATATTCTGTATAAATAACCGCTAGATCATCAATAAGCATCACAAAATTACTAAAATGTTGAATAAAATCTGTCAATTGATTCATTTTAAAAATTTTAATGTATTTTTTACTTATACCTAAACTTTCCTTTTCAAATTCATATCCTGAACATTTTTCGAAATAATTAACATTTAAAAACATTATATAAAAAAAACCTTTAATAATTCATCCTATTTGAATATATATTTCTCAAGTTACCCCTGTATAGCTTGGAATAAAATATACTCTTCTAATTCCCTGGTACCTAGCGGTGTAGTTATTTACAACAAAAGCGAACCGTAAATATGATTTATGAGTGCGGCGATCGTTTAAAACACTAAGAAGAATCAGACCGCCTTCAAGTGAACTATCTTATATTTGTTTTGTAATATTTGCTAATATAATTAAAATAAGGGGACGGCGGCGAATTTCCGTTCGGCCTCGGGCGGCGAAAACCTACGCTACGCCACTGGCCCGAGAAAGACCATGCTACCGTTATATTATAATCCTCAAATTACAAATAGTTATTAGAAGTGTACCCTATAATATCATCATAACCCATATTTTTATTCGGGTCTCAATTTCTATCAAGATAAAATTTTATACGAGTAGGAAATGGGAAAGGGTCTGTTAGTCTCTCACAATGAAAATATCTGTTGCGGTAAACGGCAACTAAGCAATTTGACGATTATGTCCAGCACTGGTTCACAAACTGTTATTATTTTGTAGTCTTCTACATCCCGTACTTAGTTAGGAAATTGCAGTTGTAGTAATAAGGAAATTGTTTTGTTGATGTTAGACAACAAATATCAAGATATGGCAAAGTGATAATTAATTATTTGATGTATAAAGATTTTACCGAATATTATATTTCGTAAATTGAAATATAACTTTATTAATAAAAATTACATAATTTCATTTATTTTAATTATATAAATTATTTTAATTTAATTATTTTAATTTAATTATTTTAATTATATAATTATATAAATTTTATTTTAATAATGTTTTTTGAATAATTTTATTTTCAACGTTTCGGTAGCGTTTCAGCTCAAAAATCTGACAACTAGATAAGCAATGAAAATGATTTTTCCTCCTACACTGTAGAAAGTACACACTTTTCTCCCTCATATCACAGAACACACCAACTAACAAGAAGCGAAGCCCGACGCATTTTCTTTGATGTTTTGGAAACAAAAATTTATGACCTTGAGAGACCGACGTTGACGGATAACTTACTAAATACACTGAGAAAATGATAAAATTTTTAAATATTGGCGATATAATTCGTAGTTACACGCAGAAAAAAAACCTCGTAATTTAAGCATTCAGTGCTTAAATTATTTTTTGTATGATTACTTACTGATTTATGTACTGGCATATACAAGACTACTACAAATTGTTTGTTCTGAGTGAATATTACTTGACAGTCAAATCTCTGCGCCCACCACGTATTATATTTATTTTAAGTTGAGCAGTAAAATTAACAAACACCTATTATATTCATATACAGAATTCAGCAGTACACTTTTAATTGGTTAAATCATGCAGTGTTTCAGTTTTTAAGTACATAGTATCAACACTAAAATACGAGCTATATGTTGTTAATTATAATTATTTTTAATTTCTGCCAGGCACTGCAAATAATTATATGGAAATATGTATTAAAGGAGCAGAAGTCGGGTAGGAAAGATATTAAAACAAATGTAATAATAACAATTTTTATTTATAGATATCGAAGAATGCATATATTATTCAAACGCTTCACAACAAAGTTTTGAAAAATATTTTTCAAAAACAGTGACCGTTGATTTAAGGAAGCAACAACTACTCTTGATTGTTTGTCTTTCTTATAGTTTTTCTTCAATGTCTTGTGTTGATTTGCAAACGCAACTTTTGCTTACGGGGTGTGCTAAAAATCAGTTTCAGTAGAGTTTGGGTTGAAATTGAAGGAGATGGCAAAGGCATAGTTACACCAGACTTGACATCTTCAGTACCAACTTCCATTTGAACAGATTCATTATCTAACAAATATATATAGTGAAAATCCAATGAGTATTATTGTAAACAAAAATCATGTGGATTTTATAAGAAACCATACGTTTTTATGCATTACATATAAAGATGTATCTGAACAATTAAAATATTTAACCAATAATGGCAAAGCTCGACAGCTAGGGAAATGTTCTGCTCCACATGAAGAAGGTCCTGGATCAGGTGACGGTATGTTATTTGTAATTATAATGTTATTCATTGTTGTTACTGATATATAACAAAGTAAGAGTGGATACTGCCACGAAGTAAACTTATTATAAATGCGAACAACAATTAAAGACATCAACTGATTCTAATAAATAATCAAACTTAATATTTACCAGAGTGAACAAGTGTCGTTTTAGTCCTAGAAATTTCGTAGGTACAGCTAACTCGAACAATCTCTCAGAGCTTCCACCCTTGGTGATAAATTTATCTTCAAAAGTTCACACAACTTGTAATTTTTTTGAAGTTGAACTATCGTCTTTCCAGACAAATCTTCACGATTACAAGACTGTAACCATAAACATTTTTATGTTAAGACAATAAGTAAGGCATATGCTAATATCAAAGAATAAACAAATAATATTTGCTCGAGTATTGTTTGCTAATATAATATGTATATTGTTAGGTAGAATAAGTCAACACAACAATTATTAACCTATCACAAAAACTGCTCTCGTCATGAAATTACTATTCAGTGTAATATCAATATAAATGTCTACATTTTAAAGAATAACTGAAACGCTTACCTAACAGGGTCTTTCGGAAATCCAAACATAGATATACCTTCTCCTGTTCCTGAGTGACAGCCCCGAACAGCAAAAGTTATTTTT
The DNA here is from genome assembly GCA_947563755.1 of Lochmaea crataegi. Classification (NCBI taxonomy): domain Eukaryota; kingdom Metazoa; phylum Arthropoda; class Insecta; order Coleoptera; family Chrysomelidae; genus Lochmaea; species Lochmaea crataegi. The sequence continues at coordinate 28,986,402 of OX387425.1, read as the reverse complement.
CCCATAGCTTCAATTAATCAACAGTAAACACTTTACTTTCCTCAAGTAATATTTTTCGAAACGAGACAAAGTAAAAATTATACACAAAAATACTTTCTGTAAACAAGTTGGTTGTCAGACGACAAGGTGAAGTATGACAAGTATCTTATTATAAAAATGGCGATTTTCAGACATGCGTATACAAAAAATGATCGGAAGCTTCGCTTCTTGTTAAGTGGTGTATTATTTGCTCAGATCAAGAAGGAAACTCATACTTCCCACCCTAGGGAGGAAATAGTAATTATGCGCCTAGGTAGAAAAGTGAGTTATTATTGTCAAGGTCCATTAAAGACCGAGAAGCGAAGCTTCGAGGTCTTTAATGGATCCGAGACATTAATACACTTTTCTACCGTGGCTCATATAGCATTTTTTTCACTACTGGTATTTTATTTTTTTTAATATAAGTTTTTAAAACTAATAAAAATCGAATATGAATTTCAAAATTTTCTTAAAAATCAAATCACTCATGCTTCTGTCAAATGTAAAACACAAACGTCAGTTTATAATATTTTCATATTATGAGGGCCGTTCGGCAATGCTACTCCATTGACTCAGTACACTCCTCCCTTCTTTAAACCGTTTGGTTATTACAGAACGAGTAAAAGGAGCAGTCTTTAAATCGTTCGTTTACTGTGGAATGGTGTGAAAAGAGTTTGTACCACCTCGGCGAGGTGGGGTTTTAGGAGTGAATATGCGCATTTCGATTACCAGCCAAAAAATAAAATTCATACGCATTTTAGGTTACATAGTTTACAATTGCGAAGTAATAATTATTCATATTTTATAAAAATACTAAAATATAACCACAATAATATTACACCGAATGACATTTGTTTGAGTTTGACATTTGATAGATGTCCCTCGTTTGACAGTTTGAGAGTTCGGTAACAAATGATCCTTTTACTCTACGAGAAATCTGCTTCTGCTCCACTCCTATCATTCTCCATTTCGGAGTTAATTGCCGAACGGCCCTTTTTTGTATTTGCATGAGTTAACCTCACATTCTGTAAAATGGATTGAGATTCACTTCTAATCAAGTAGGCTCTGTATTTTTCCACCTTGGTTAATAATGAACAACTTTACTACCTCAACAAAAGTCAATAAAGTTAGGTTTAGAGGCTAGTAGTGAAAAAAGTACTTTTCCTCCCTCTTATTTTAACTATGTTGTAAATGATGAAACTTGTAAATATATTATATATTCAAATTGCTCCTGTAATTTCAACAACATCTTCTAATTCCTGTATTCTGGTAAAAATAATGTTACTTCAACGTTAGATTGTGGCACTTTCCTCCCTAGTATATTCCAAATACTGGTTCATAAACTGCATTCACTGGTCCTGAACCAGTATTTGGAATATCAAAATCTGCTGCACGTAGTTGTACATCTCGGTGGATTTAAACTAAACATCAAACGTACTGGAAACACGTGCCAAAACAGGAACACAGCAAACTCTTGGTCAAAAAACCCTCGGGGCCTCTGACTAACGAAATACTAAACCTCAGCAGGGGTCAGATAAGGAAAGTGACGTGATAAGGAAGCACAGCATATATAGGGAGGAACCTCCATCTGTCGGTTGTGCATGGAAGAGGAGGAAACAGCCTCTCGCATTATCTTCGAATGTGAAGCACTTTAGAGTATCTAAAGGAGGATTTCTCCAAGAAGGAACTAGTGAAAAGACCGTTGAGACTGATAAGGGCTACTGGTCTCTTCACATGAATGGTATAACCAAGAGCACAAAAAGCTTAAAGGCTGAGGTGCCGAGGACTCTAAGCCTCTGACTGGTGGTGCCGAACTAATCAATCAATCAATCAATTCCTCCCTAGTAATACAAATAACTATTTCCTCCTGTCCACAATAATTATTTATCTTGTAGCCTTCTGTCCATTCCAAATCACTGGAATCGATTTTCATTATTCAAAAATATCATAAAAGTACAATAATCGAAGAGACTTTTTACCCTAAAAGTCAGTCGCAGTGTTCACTCACTGTGAGCCTTAGTATACTATAACTATAATATTTATGACAAGTTTATTATTAAGTACTCCAAATGAAATATTATTCAAAAGAAAAACTCTATCCTTCTATCAAGCACTAGCAAAGATTTATCATAAATGTCTGGATGGATGTAATCGACAATCAACCTTACCTCAACTTTTTGCAAAATAATTAACCTGATTTAATGGACGATGTTTCCCTAATGACACGACAAAATGTATGATTCATGCACGATAGTTGTCTCGCTCATTTTAATTTGGGTAGTTCGTCATTATCTTGACACTATGCATGGAAATCGATGGATTGGACGAAGAGTACCAGTCAATTGGTCTGAAAGATCGACCGATTTCAATTCATGCGATTTTTGTTTTTGGAGCTACTTAAAATCATTAGTTTATGCTTTTCCAATACAATCGTATTCAGCTGTGGGAAAGAATAGTGGTTGCTTGTAATGAAATTCAAAATTATTTTTTCAAGAGTCAGACAATCCTTACAGAAAGGATAGGACTTGCAACCATTGCTATGTGGAATATTTCCATAATTATTAAATACAAAATCAACAAATAACAAATTCCACAACTGAAATATTTAATCATCGTCGGGACTTATTTATATCAATTTCTATAATAATTCACTCCTGACGGTGATGAAATATTAAATACTGGGTGTCCCAGAAGTTTCTGACCCATTTTAACTAAGTCGTGCTTCTTTCAAAAACATTCGGTATAATTTTTTTTAAACGCAGGTATTAGTTAGCAGGGAAATTCTGTAATTGTATTTTATTTAACACATGTGTGTCAGATATCCTCATCTAATAAACAATCATCATTAAAAGTCGCTTAACTTACTCATTTTTCATCTAAACTTCAACAAATTATACAATTTCGGAAAAGGGAAGAGTTCACCTTAAATATAGAATAAAAATATATAGGGTGTTCCATTAAAGAAATAGACGATATTTGCATTTAAAAAATACCATTTTTTTGAAACAACCTATATAAGATTTCACTAACTAAACATTTATACTGAAAAAAACTTTAGATAAAAAGAAATTGTTCATCGAAGACCGCACCTCCCTATCGTTTCTAAGCTCCGAGATTTTGGTCAGAAACTTCTGGGACACCCAGTATTTCTGTTGTGGAATTTGTTATTTATTAATTGTATTTAATAATCATGTAACAGTATATCACGTAACGTGTGTTGTAAGAAGCATTTTACTCACGTATGGAAAACTTGCCCACGAAGCCGCGTAGCGGCGAGTGCGTAATTCCGTCAGTGCGTAAAATGCTTCACAGTACGAGTTACGTACTATACTTTACCTACGACCTACTTGTACTTGTATTAATAATCTTATTATTGATAACTAGCGTACCCAGCCCGCTTTGTCAGGCTTTATTCTGTCTCACTGGATTGCCTAATTCCTAATTACTCAAAGTTTGTTGTTTCCATTGTATTTGTTGGTTAAAGCTGGATTTATAAATTCTGTTGTTCGTTGTGATTTTCACGTTGCGGCGATTCGTTATTCACAGTTGCTCCCGAGTGGACTAATCGTTGTTGGCGATGTTGAAATTTGACGGTGACGCATATCATACGACAGAAAAATTGACTTGACATATTATTAATGTTTTGTTATTATTTCTCGTCAATATTAAAAAAATGTCAATTTTCAAATTGACAATTCCAAAAAAATATGCTCCGATCACCACCAAACTTTGCAGGATTACTCGCTGGGCCAATCTGAAAGTTTCATTGAAATCGGTCCAGCCGTTTCGGAGTTTATAAGGAACATACATACAACCTTTCTCTTTTATATATAGATAATACTTGAACAACATCAACAATAGATTTTTTTAACAATTTTACCTTCATAAACAAATATTTGTCGTCTTGTGCATTTTCTAGGAAATTGTTGTTCTCGTATGTTAAAATTTGGGATTTTCTTTTAAGTATAGTTTGGCAAACATAACTGAAGCTGTGAAAGGAATGCGGTCGAAAACATTCGATATTGCCACGTTTAACTATGAAAAACCTAAAGTGCTAAGTATCTAGTGATAATAATTAGAGAATGGACTTTTTATGATTAAAAATATGTCAATAATGATTAAACGTTAGCTCTTTAATGTACTTGTTTCATTGGATTTTGTCTATTAACATTATTTTTTCAATTTCTGAATATTAAAAGATGAACACTTTTCCAAATATGTTATGGGTTTCCTTCAAGCCGGCAACGTCGTGCGAAAATCATAATTACCACGCCCTCCTACTAACTCAATTGGTGAATATTCATCGAACCTCCGTTGCTAGGTAACCACCTGACTTCCTATTGGCAAGCGCGTGCGTGTGTTCTTCCCTCTCACTTCGACAATTGATTGACATTGATTATCTAGTGGCGTTTATAATGTCAATATTTTCCTTCGTATTTTCAGTATTACTTGGTATCTTATTATTTCGTATCCATATTGAGTTCAAGTACGATTTTTAACAAATAGGTACCGTGTTTTGAAAAATACCTTACCTTTAAAGCAAAGCATAAATCAGTTTCTATATATAACTTTTATTTTTAATACTTTTATAAAATAGGTACCGTTTTATTGGTACGTTTATGACAGATATCGGCCATGTTTCCTCCCCCCTAACGGATGCCCCGTAGCTTCAGATAGACTTGTCAAACTATAATGCTTGTAATTTGGAATAGCTTGCAATGTTTATATTATGATTTATTTATGTATATGATTGTGGTATTCAAAATAGAGTAAAAACACCAAAGTGAAGGAGGCTTCATATTATTTGACAAATCTTGGAAATATACCATCATAACATTCTTGGAATAGTATATTTCATTAGGAGTCTGGAAATAAGGATTTTTCCGTGCGCGCGTGACAAATTCTCGGGAAGTCATGTAAGCACGGAAAAATCCATTTCCGGGCGTGTAATGAACGATACTTTTTATTATACTTATCTGAAACCGTCTGCTTCAACAACTTTAGTTCTAAAGAATGAAATACCGAAGGGACTAAACTTCTACAATAATACAAATTGTACAATAAATGTTACTATTAATACCAACGATTCCTAAATATACTAATTATGTTGTTGTTTTCAGAAAAGTGTTATAAATAAATAATTGTTTTTTCTTATAATTAATTTTAATTGTATTTTTTTATTTAGCGCACGGAAAAAAATCGGAGATCGGGAAAAAATTTCCGTGTGCTGTTCTGAAAATTCCACCTTTACGACTTTGTAAAAACAGATGAAAACATGGTGTTTTCAGATAAGTATAATAAAAAATGAGTTTACGCGGTTTTTTAACCTCCATTTAATCAATTTTTGGTACGTACGTTTGTACCGACTCTCACATTTCGCCGGTAATAAGTTGCATTTGGCTATTTTTGCGATTTCCGTTATATTAGATGGAGTTAAATCCATTTCACTGTCACTCGACATTTTTTAATCCTATAAAACTTCACATACACACAAACCAGTCATAAGGATAATAAAATGCGAAGTTTTTTGACAGTTGCTAAGTGGTTGCTAGGGAAGCCGTGCGATTTACTTTACAGCTGTGCGTTTTTTTTACCGTGCCTTATAGACATCTTTCATTGATTGCCGACTGTGTATTATTGACTGCTTACAGGGGTGGTCGTAGGTAATAGTATATTACGTAACAAGAGTTGTAAGTAACCCATTACGCAGGAAGTAAAAAAGTTTAGGCACGAAGCCGCGTAGCGGCGAGTGCGTAATGGGATGACAACTCGTGTAACGTACTATATTTTTCTACGCCCATCTATTTTCTTCTATGAAATAAAGGAAATCGCTACGGCACGATACATCCGAAAATGAAGATTGATAATTGGTAATCGCTTCCGTTATTCGTAAAGCGTTGTCATTTATGTTTTTATGAGAGTGATTCCCATAGCCACCCGCCACTGTAGAAGATACCGACATGACGTTTATTTCCATATCATGCTAAAAAAACGCGACTTATTTTTTGGGAAATTGTATAATGTGTTGCCGACATTTAGGGGCATTACTCTTTTAATCTAAAATATATTTCACTAATGCTAAAAACTTTTATGTTTTCCAATTGACTAAATTTATGTAAATAGACCAAATAAAGTAGTACGTGGATAAAAATTTGATTGCAATTTGATTAAACAAAGAAATTTAAGTTTTCTCATCCAAACGCACGTGTGTGTTATGAGATCTCATTACGTGCATGTTATTGTTAAATGTCACTTACAAGGAATGTTGACAGTGCGATTTTTGACGTTTACGGACATGGGCGTAGAAAAAGATATGTAATGGTTGAAATAATTAATTTGTTATCCTATAATAATTGATATATGTATGCCTTCCTAAACACCTTCTTTCAATATACTTTTTTCTATTTTTCTTTCTGCTACATTATTTTCCTTCCCATTATTATACTTAGTCTGCAGATGCAGTTTGTTGTCCGTAGAGAATTTTGTTTTTGTTTGACATAATTTCTGAAATCTGACGTACCGGACATAAAAACAATATTAATTACTATAATCAAGTTATAAAAAACTCGTTGTAATGCTGGTAATGTTTTACAATATTTTTAATGGATTAAAAACATTACTTTTTATTTTACTGTTGAGTTTTAGTTAATTAACAAGAACTTGCTGTGGTCTGTTAACTAACGTAATATTGTTTCAAACCACTTGCCTTTAATTTTCTTCGTAGTAGATGTATTAAACTTATTAAAATAATGCTAAAATACGAGGGTTGTCTTTTATATTTTGCATATGGAGCTAGAATAAAACAGTAGATAACTTTTAAACACTATTGTTTTTCAAAGTATTCTCCACTAAGAGAAATGCAATTTTGCATCCTTTGGAACCAATTCTAGAAGCAGTTATTCCACTCGCCTGTTGGTACATTCAAAATAAAGTTTTTGAAACTTGCGTGTAGCCGGACCTTTTAATTTTGGAACCCTCGGGCACGCATGCGCATTTTATTTCAGTTTGCCTCCTCCTAATTTATCGAGAAGGGCAAGGAAAATTATTGAAGAAGCTATACAGAAGGGAAAAGGTGAATGGAATGGTTATTTTTTCTTCCCCTCAGTGGCGGCTCGTGGTAAAAATTTTAAGGTGTTCTGCAATTTTTGAAAAAAAGTTTACCTTGTAAGGGGGTTCTCCCATCGATTTTATCGTCCTTTCTCCGCCTTCCGTGTTGAAATATTGGATTTCTGGAACGATTGTCAATAATTGCCACACAAGAAAAATAAGAGTCACGAATTAAGCTCTACTTCGCTAACAAAACATTATTTCTTATAAGTTAAGTATTCTACTACGTTCTTTTCGGTTCGCAAATGTTGTAATCACTTTGTCATTAAAATTGTCTATTTCGGAGATAAATTTTGTTTCAATAGATATAGAGCTGTTAAACGATATTCAGTAATTGAATTTGTAAGAAATGTTTTAATTCGTTTTAGTGTTGAAAAACATCGTTCGGCCTCTGATGTCTGTCATTTATTTCTTGAATAAATAACAGACAGTTCAGTTTGCAATCTTTTTTTATCAAGTGTGGGATAATAGGAACATGCGGAAGTGAGTTTGTCCTCGAGAAATTTTCCGCAGTACTAATAACAAATACTAAATTTACGAGTATAAATGTTTCCTCTACTTATTAGTTTTTTCAATAGTGATATCTGGTAATGGCCTTCCTTTTCTTTTAATTCTATCTTTTCTTCGTATGAATATTTAAAAAATCTCCTTACATTAATTAAATTGAAGACTACCTACATAGTTCACAGTTTATATAACAATTGTCAACAATACACAGAAACAAAAACACTTAAATCGAACCGTACCGTATGCCTCGCTGCGCTGGACTAAATGCAGCGATTTTAAGAGAGAAAATCACGCATGATCACGGCTTAGTTTAGGACAGTCAAGGGGAAGAAGTGAGCAGCGCGGGTGTTTTGAAGAGCTCACAGAGCACATTGGTATGGCCCATCTATATAAAATATCAACGATTGCGCGAAATAGGTTCGTTATTCCACTGGTGGACTTCATTTGCGCTTGTTTGTTATTTCAGATGTGGCTTCAGTGGCTTGTTTTTTTATCATTATGATAATGCGAATGCCTTACAAAATATATTATAAATTTTATATTTGATAAAAGGAAATATTTTAGATGATTGAAACATTTTTAGGGAGATCTGTAGCACTACAGCGCTTATGAACTAGCCGCCACTGCTTCCCCTTCTTGATCTGTTTTAACTAATAAAAATTAAGAAACTTATTAGAAACAAAAACAGTTTATAATTATTCTAACCTAAAAATTCAAAATGACAAGTCGAGGCAAACTGATAATGAAATGCGCATGCATGCCTGCGAGTTCCAAAATTAAACGCTCCGGCTAGGCGCAAGTGTTTTTGAAGGCATTCTTAATTTTTGGAAAAGTAAACCAGTCGTTGGGATTTAAGTCTGGACTGTATGGAGGATGGTCCAACAATTCAATGTTTTCTTGTTTTAAAAACTCAATTATTGTCTTTCGAGATGTGTGGGAACTTGCATTGTCTTGGTAGAGGATCATTCGTCGTTGGGGGTTGGTTTTTCGAAACTCACCAATTACTTCTGGCAAACAAATCGATATGTACCAATCAGCAGTAACAGTTTTTTTGATCTTGCAGAGGAATCGTTGCTACATATTACAGACAATTGATCAAGTAAAATTTTAAAATGCCCAATGATGCTCCAATTTCATGATATGTGACTTGGATCAGCTTACGTACAGTATCGACCTTTTCCTGGGTGACTGCCATTGTTGGTGGACCAGAAATTATCGACTGATGTGGTGCTTCATTATCGAACACAGAAACAAATTCGGCAAGGCATTCTTGTTGAGACAAGGCTTAATTCCATTTTTCGACTGACTCATTAACTTTTAAAATCCAGTTTAGGTACAGCTCTGAACGTAGCGGTCTGAAACTTTGACGTTAAGTTAACTAAGCATGACAATTAATTTTGACATTTGTTGATAGGGGCCAACTGTGTTGTTATATGCAAAACCCGTGCAATAAATAGAATGAATCTTTACGGACAAGTGACTTAATCCCGGATATTAGTTTTCCAACAATACACCATTTAATTAATAAATTATATAGGTAATCTGTTGTTTGGGAAATCCACTGATTTGTCGGTGTGTACACACTATCACTTTCCAAAGTATTTAGGAAAAGAAAGAAAAAAAAACGAAAGGGGAAAAGTAGTTGGCAAGTTCGTCAATCTCTGGATTACGAGGGTAACTTACCGAACTCACAACACGTACTTTTAGTTGTAAAGGAAACCACACCAAAGTAGTTATATATCCACGGAGAATTCCGAATTAGGAAAATATCTTGAAACGGCGGAAAGTTGCACATCGGTTAACTTAGGCATTTCCAAATTGATTTTCAAGAATACTGGATTTTCCAACTTCCGAAGTATTCTGTTCAAGATCAAATTAAATGAAATGCGAAACTCGCGGCATTCTTTCAAGAAAATTTTTAATCGATTTTAGCTTAAATGAATTTTACGATGTTTAAAAAAATCTTTTTATGTGTTAACGATTGGAATGTTTTGGTTTATGGTAAATACGATATATCTATTGTGTCCAATCGATCGTGACTGCTTTTTTTATTGAGAAATTAAATTATCATGCTGGAATGATGCTGAAAGAAGACAAGAATTAATATCAAATTAATATATGACTATGAGAATAGTATATTACACCACAAGGGCCGAAAGTTGAATTTTCGGCCCTACGCAGGACCGAAAATTCATCTTTTGGCCCGTGTAGTGTATACGACTCTTCTTCACAGCCGGTCGAAAGTACGTTATTAATTTTTTTAACTTTCAATGTTTTTGATGCCTGCCCCGATATTTGCTGGTCGTTACGAGTATAAATTCGCATGAGAAATTCTTTCCTCCCGCCGATATAGAGGGCGAGCGTGTACTTCTCGCAGGGAGTAAATGTTAAACTTTCGTCCCTGCTACTCGGTCAAGTATGTTTAATTCAATAAAGTTAAATGTTTAATAATCTGTCCTCTCTAATAATTATTTATACAAATACCGAACACAAGCTTGTTTACATTTGAATTTAGTCAAAAGAATTGAGAGTGTTACTACTAATAAGAATGAAATAGATAAAAGCAAAGAATTCATTGAAAATAATATAGACTTTGTTTCTGGTTCAGGAGTGTTTCCTGGTAAATGCCCACATAACTACTAATAAACATTTTGAACCAGTCAGTCATCTTCCAACTAAAATTCCATTTGCTATACGTGATGCATATAAAACCGAGTTAGATAGATTACTTAGGAGAGAAGCCATAAAAAGAATTGATGAAATAGAACCTAGTGCAAGAGTAAATAGGTATTAGTTGAAAAAACTAATGGTAAAATTAGGTTATGTCTAGATCCCTCAGATTTAAATAAAAATATCATAAGAAAACCACGCACAAATTTAAGTGTTGAAGAAATTTGTTCTAGACTAAATGGTAAAAGTATCTTCACAGTATTCGATTTATCTGAAGGTTATCATCATCTACAACTAGATGAAGAGTCATCATGGAAATGCAGTTTTGCAACACCATTTGGAATATATAGATACTTAGTATTACCTTATGGACTTTCAGATTCTCAAGATCTATTCGAAGAAGAGGTCGAAAAGCACTTTGGTGATCTGGAAAACGTTACCATATGTCATGATGATATGATTGTGTCCGGAGCCACATATGAAGAACATGATAATACGGTTAGACAGGTAATAGAAAGAGCCAGGCAAGTGAACGCTAAATTTAATTGAGAAAAATTTCAATTTCGACAGAAACAAGTGAAATTTATGCGCCAAATATTTTCCGAAGGAGGTATGCAAATAGACCCAGATCGAATAGAGTCCTTAAATAAACTAGAAATACCTAAAAGTAAGACAGAACTTTCAACTTTCAATTATGTAAGACGTTACGTTCCTAACATGTCAGAATATATGAATCCATTATGTGAACTATTAAAACTCAATGTGGAATGGCAGTGGTTGCCAAAACATCAACAAGTTTTCGAGAAATTGAAAAAAACTATTATAGAATCACCAGCGTTAGTACCATTTGATGCAAAGAAGAAAATTATTATACAGAGTGATGCCTCTAAAAACGGTTTAGGGTGCTGTATGTTTCAGGAACATGGAAATGTTCTTAAATTGGTAGCTTGTGCATCTCGTACCATGAACGACCACGAAATTAATTACAGCCAAACAGAGAAGGAGCTACTAGCAATATATTTTGGTACTCAAAAATTTCACAATTTCATTTATCGTGCAAATGTAGATGTTCAGACTGACCATAAACCGATAACAGCTATAATGAAAAAACCCATATGCAAAATCGGATCGGTACGCCTGCAACGATTGAGGTTAAAGTTATTGAAGTATAATTTAAATGTCTACTATGTCCCTGGGAAATATGTGCATTTTGCTGATATGTTATCCAGAGCTAGTCTCAAAAATAAAGATCACGACTTTGAAATATCAGAGATGGTACATAGTGTGTCGGTACACTTACCCATGTCAGAGGAGAAGAAATTAACTTTCAGAAAAGAAACTGCTAATGATAAAGTATTGAAGAAAATCATAGATTTCTACTATAATGGATGGCCAAAAATAAATCAGATTCCACCATCATGTAAACCATATTACACCTTAAGAAATGACCTATATGTTGAAGCCGGTCTAATATTCATTAGCGATAAAATAATTGTTCCAAAAGTTTATATTAAATCTCATACATAAAGGACATTTAGGCATAAGTAAAACCTTACATAAAACAAGACAATTATTTTTCTGGTCTAACATGACATTTGATATCACTACATTTATAAAGAAATGCCGGACGTGTGAGAGATGCAAATAATCGACCAAAGTAGGTGCAGACATATTAGAATTTGGATCAAAGGCATATTTAATTTTGATCGATCATTTCTCTCATTGGATTGAGATATGCCCTATGAAAAATGAAACGTCAGAATCCGTCCTAGATGCCGTGCAGAATGTATTTACAAAATTTGGATACCCTCATCATTTGGTAGCAGATAACTTACCATTTCTTTCGCTAAAGTGTAGAGAATATTATAAAAACAAAGACATTACAATTTCAACGTGTACTCCATACCATCATCAAAGTAATGGGTTATCCGAAAAAGTCAGCATAGGGAAACAAATATTAAGGAAAAGTTTATTTGAAAAAACCGATTTTAGAGACTTACTTCTTGAATATAACAATACACCTCTAGTTAATCTCAAAGCCTCCCCTGCCCAAATTTTACAGAGTAGAACTCTTCGAACGCAACTACCTATGACTGGCAATAAGTTGGAACCCGAAATACAAAATCACATATTCAAATTTTTAAACAAACAAAAAGAGAAAATGTAGAGCTATTATGATAAAACTAGTCCCAAACCATTAATTAACTACGAAAGCAAAGAGTAGTAGTTAAAAGTAAACAAGAGAAAATATGACATAAGGCAATTATATTAGAAAAGGCTAGAGAACCAAGAGCATACTGGGTACTCAAAGAAAATAATAATAAAATAGTTAGGCGCAACACCAGTCAATTAAAACCATCTATAACAAAATCAGAATATCCCATTTTAGAACCTGAATTGTTTCCGGACCAATGTCTATCTAATCAAACAGAAAATGTAAGTAATAAAAAGTCAATTGCTAATAATGACAATATTAGTGACATAAGCATCTTATTTGAACCGATAAGTGATCAATGAATTCGAGCTGATAATAGAACAGATCCTGACCCAAATACCCCGACTTCGTCAAAGTTACGATCTCGATTCAGTCGATATATTAAACCCCCTACAAAGCTCAGTCTTTAAGGGGAAGGTGTTGAATATATAATAGAACATAATATTATTGAACGTACCTTTACAGGTCATGTCACCTGTCACTCCTAGATAGGTCTAGAATGTACCATTATATTCTAGAATCTCTGTCAAGTGTGTTTTATTCAATAAAGTTAAATGTTTAATAATCTGCCCTCCCTAATATTTATACAAATACCAAACAAATGTAAATAAAATTGAGAATTAATAAAGATTTATATATGTAAATATGAAAAAGATAACATTATTAAAGTAGGCTATGAAAATGACAACTAATATGTTTAATAATTGACATTTTCCTGATAAAGTAATTAAAATGGTTCACAGTAAGAAAGAAAAAATCCAAATATATATTATACAAAATAGAAAACAAAGATTTATTAAAATAAATTTATAAATAAATAACTCATAAAAGATGTTCGATTTGTCCACCAATATTGTCAATTCTTAATTGATAACGCCTTCTTATATTTATAATAACATTGTAGATTGTTACGTAACGATAAGGTAATGCCAATTTGGAACGCCTCCAACAATGTTGGGCGACAATTTGCAACGGCTACTCAGTTTAGAGAGCATCTCAGGTGTAGATTCTGAGACCAAACTATTACAAATTCAGAGAGTAGTCTTACCGGTTCTCGGGTAATCCTACTTGAAATTTATTTAAGGTACTGAAATTAGATAAAGGTAAATTATGAAAGTTAAGAAAGGTAAGTGGGCGCCACCATGAATAATACTAGCTTATTTGTTATTCACATCAGCATTATAACGACAAATCCTGTAAGATTGGAAGGGAAAATAAACTTTATGAACAACGTTATTAAATTTACAAGTTGTATATTGAATTTTGTTACAATTTAAAATAAAAAAAAATTAAATGACTAGTTCATAGAGGTTGTTGAAGAAGCGATGAAATATTTATTTTACTTTCCTGGAGTGATGGTGAGGAGATGGTGTCCTTGGTGTCCTTTTAGGTTACAGTTCCAGGTAGTGTCTCAGGTAAAATTCTGGTCCAGGTAAAGTTTTGGTCCAGGTAAAGTTTCTGGGTCCAAGTAAAGTTCCAGGTAAATGTTCGGGTCCAGGTAAAGTTTTGGTCCAGGTAAAGTTTCTGGGTCCAGGTAAAGTTCCAGGTGAAGTTTCGGGTCCAGGTAAAGTTTCTGGGTCCAGGTAAAGTTTCGGGTACAGGTAAAGTTTCTGGGTCCAGGTAAAGTTCTGGTCCAAGTAAAGTTTCTGGGTCCAGGTAAAGTTTTGGTCCAGGTAAAGTGCATTCAGAAGAAATAAAGATAAGATACGATAAGTTGGAAAGGCTTCAATGGCACATGTTCACAGGAAAGAAGACTGAACCCTCTTTTGCCACTGTTTAAATACACGAAATCATGTGAAAGATAACAGACTTACGTCTCATGTTCATGTCACGCTCATACGCTTTGACCACGAAAGGAATTTACATTTCAGTAGTGAATTCTTGATTCATATTTAATTAATAATTGGTAGAAGAAGAGATAAGAGCGAGTACTGAAGTGGGACTATCAAAACAGAAATGACTATTTTCACGACAGACGGACCTCGATCGGCCCGTATAGAAACGTTGATTTCGACTCTCGTCCACAGCAAATATATTTAGCCTTGAAACATTTCTCGGTGTTGGGTATGAGAAAGGACTGGCTATTCGCCGCCCATACGATAATTTATTATTAATATTAAATGAAGGAAAGTAAAGTGAACGAAATTAACGTTACAAGATGACTTCCTTATTTTCATTTAGTTTGTTAATTTCAAGTTGAATCCCTTCTTTAATCACTTGTATATTATTATTATTAACAATATCTTTCAGAAATCCCCAAAAAACTGAATCCGGACTGATAGGTGGCCTGTTGATAGTTCCATTATTCCCTATCCATACTGGGAATACATTATTTAAATGATTCCGAACGGGTAGGACACTATGCGGAGGTGCGCCATCATGCATCCAAATCATATCGTCAAGTTCGGCTTCCGGAGAATTCTGTAAAAGAATATTTTCTACTTCTGGGATAAGTGTTTCCAGATAGGTAACTCCAGTTAAGTTATAATCATAATATATAGGTCCAACAATTTTGTTTCCAAAAATTCCACACCAAAAGCTAACAGTTTTTCTTTCTGATTTTTGTATTTGTTTCACTAATATTTTGCTGTTATGCTTATTTTCCCACGACCTTCGATTTTTCCTGTTAAAAACTCCTGCCGTAGGAAAAGTTGATTAATCAGTCCATAATATTTTTGTAAAATACTCGGGATCTTCATCCAACTTTTGAATCAGCTGGCGGCAAAAGTCAAGCCTTTTCCTTTTATGTATATACCGGTAAAATTTTATAGGGTTTATAGTTGTTATTTTTTAAAGTACATTGGATTTTAGAATAACTCTTACTCAATTCATTAACTGCAGAATATATTAGGGTGCTTTTTTTTCGACTATTTTTTCTTCGGTCCCATCGTGAAATTTTGTTGGAAATACCAAAAAAAATTGCCTGGAAGTTTGAGCCCTTAACAACTCTGATTTTTTTATCTTTAAATTTCTATAACTCAGCGGCTTTTCATGGCATCGCTTTGACTAAAGACAAGTATTTCTCAGAATTGAACGCTCTACAAAAATGCCCAGTGCGGCAAAGTCGTTACTCACACCGGCGAGGTAGTACCGGCCACTAAACCCGATTTTTCCATGAAATTCGCGTTTTTTCGCATTTATCTCGTAAACGACAAGAGATACAGAAAAAAATGTGGAAAATAAACTATACACCTGTTTAAAAGTAAGTATTGGAATAATGGAATTGAAAGTATGAAAGTAAACAAACAAATTTATCGGACTGTCAAAAACCATCGCTCAGAGCACCCATCGTCTACAAAATCACAATACAGTCGAACAAAAGTGAACTAAGAAATTTTTTGTTACAATACTTATTAATAACATTTTTATATCTGACACATTTCCGATTATTTATATTTTTTTACCCTTCCACCTTTAAAAAAAAATTATAAGTTAAACAATTAGTGATGGATAATGAAAGAACGATATTTTTATAATTTGACGTGATTTTCGATAAAAATTTGAAATTACAAAAACTATAGAATTAATTATCTCGAGAAATATTGATATTAGTGACTCAGTACTACGGACCTTTTTTGTAGGAAATTGAATTTCCTACAGGTTTTTTTCACATTTTTCTGTATATCTTGTGGTTTACGAGATAAACGCGAAAAATCGCAAATTTCATGGAAAAATCCGGTTTAGTGGCCCGTACTACCTCACCGATGTGAGTGACTTTGCCGCAATGGGCATTTTTATAGAGCGTTCAATTCTGAGAAATACTTCTATGGCCAAAGTGATGCCATGAAATGCCGCCGAGCTATAGAAATTAAAAGACAAAAAAATCAGAGTTTTCATGTATTTTCAATGGGAAATCTTTACACGCCTTGGTCTAGGACTTAATATTAAGGAACTTAAACTTTCAGACAATTTTTTTTTGGTATTTTCAACAAAATTTCATGATGGGACCGAAAGAAAATAGTCAAAAAAAAACACCCTAGTAAGTATATATACTACATTGAGAATTTTCTAAAAAAGAATACAATGTTTCAAAAAAGTCTACTCAGGGCAAATATTTATAATGGATGAGTTTACCTTCGAAATGAAGCAATATATCCAGCTGTTCTTCCTGGTTTGCTTGAACTACACGTTTTTTTCTGCTAAAACTTTACCATTTGGTAAACATTTTTAGAAGTATTTTCTGATGGTGTTGAACGATTTGGTTACAACACCCTATATGCTCTTTGTGCTACACGCTTATTTTCTATAAAACAGGTAAAAATTTGGATTTTTTCTTTCTTACTGTAAACTATTTTAATTACTTTATCAGAAAAATGTCAATTATCAAACATATTAGTTGTCATTTTCATAGCTTACTTTAATAATGTTATCTTTTTCATATTTAAAGTAACTACTAAAACTAAGATTTCCAATATTTAATAACTCAAAAACGGTACAAGGTAGGGGTGACATATTATAAATTTTTGAAATCAGAAAAAAAGACCATTCCAAAAATGTAAAAATATACAGGGTATCCCACTGGTGGAGTGCTTACGCTCTCGGATTGCAATCGGAAGGGCCGGGGTTCAAATCCGAGGTCCGCCTGACCTGCTATGAGTTTTTTCAGAGGTTTTCTCGTAGCAATAGGCTAATGCTGGGTCAGTGTACACTTCTCAGGCATTTACCACCGATCCCTCCACTTCCATCCTCTCAACCAAACAATCATTATTCCTTCCAATATTGGCTGAAGGCCGGAAAGCCTATAGCGGCCCGCTCCCCTTGAGAGGGGGAGAATGACAAACTATCCTTCCTTCTTGTGGGTAATTTATAATGATTAACCCTGTACATATTTATAAAAAATCCCAAAACACGCCAAATTAATTTTTTTTTTCTATAAATGATCAGAATTTCGGGTAGGACGAAAAAAAATCGCCTACCCCTAGTGTACATCTAGTTTTCATTTCAGTAACTTTCTCAGACTGTTCTTTTGAACCTGGCATCATTAAAAGTATTAATTTGCTCTCCATTCATTTTTTGGTGATATCCCCAAGGCTTTTAAAGTTAATAATTAGAAAGTAAATTTACCAAGTTATCATTGATTTTTAAAAAACCTTTTGTGTGGATTGGTAGGTAATTTTATGATATTATTCTTTTAAGAAAATTGGAAAGTTTCCTAATATTTCATTGTTTTATCTAATAGGGAAATAATATTTTTTTAATTTAAGAAAAAAATAAATTAATAATTTTGTATCACAGCCGTACAAAAAAAAACACAATTAAGTATTTTTTAATGGTAACGTAGGTTCACGTTATATTCTTATCTAATATTTCATTTCACAAAATTTTAAGTTGAAAATATGCACAACTGAAAAGTGGAGTATTCAATTTTTTATGGTGATACAATAGCAGCACGAGGTATACATATTGTTCCCTGAAGTGCACTCCGATCATCAACATTTCACAGTCTACGGTAAACAGAATAGAGCAAAAGTACAGATAATACGAACCATTTGTAAAAATATTCAGAAAAGCGGAATTTTATAAGCAGTGTGGAAAATAACTAAGAACTTTAGTGCTGGAAAATGTTCAGCATAGAATATATTTTTCGAAAAGGTAAAATATATCATGTTGAATGTGCCAATTCTTATTCGGTGGAATGTATCCGAGAAAAATGGAAATATAACCTAAAATTCAAATAAATCAAATATTAAAGTAGTTTTTACGAGAGGGATGGAATATAATATGCATATCGCACAAGAAGGAAAATATTGTAACGGATTGAAAATACATCAGCATTCAAAATAAAGTTTAAATCTATTAAAAAACTTAGCAGCAACTGAATTTAATAAAAAGTATTGATGATTATAAGCATTAAGGATTGTTATCATGAAATAATATAATAGTAAAATACCTATGTATGATTTATTATAAAGTAACTGATAATACTTACAGTTTATACTAGGTACAATTGACAAAAATTATCTTATCATATTTTTTAAAAATATTAATTTATGAGAATAGTAACAAAAAAGGGTGGAAACACATTATTTGGAGTCTTCTCATAAATTACTGAAACAATTCAAAGTCTAAGAAGTCCTACCTCCAACACTAGAATCAAAAATTCTTATCCACCAAGACTCCAGTTGTGAACCTAAAAAAAATAAACTATAGTAAATAAAAAAGAAACACATAAACTGCAACTAAAGGGTGCAAGGACATGTTATAAAAGGTTTTGAAAAACTAAAATGCCTTAATTTTCGAAAATTTAAAAGAAATCATTTTGACAATGAGAAATTTTTAAAGTGTGATTCCTATGTCTAGAAGAGGTTTTAAGATGTAAGATTTGTACATTTAATAGTATATTTATGTAGATTATAATTATATGTGTAAAAAAGGTGTGTGTAAGAAAATTAAAAATACCAAAATAACTTTTGACCATCCTCGTATATCAGTTTTGACACAAATTTTATTAAAAAATTTAACATAGTGTCACAGGTCACTTGTGTGTTTAATAAAAGTAAAAACTCCAAGAGGATGGCTGATTCCAGTTTTTTAACTTGCACAATAAAGTCTAAGAAAAAGTAGTTCCAATATCGATAAAGTAGGGAGTCAACTTACCTTGACTTTTGATAGGAGGACATTTTGAAGTTTAAAAGTGTGGTAAATTCAAAATTGTTCACGTGCTGAGAAATCCACAAGATTTCTTTTAAAAATCTCACCAATTTGAATAAATACGACAAATTTTTCTTCCTGAAGTGAAAAGGAAAGAAAATAGATTGGAATCCGATGCTATTTCCCTGAGCATCTAAAGAAGAAAGACTAACAAGAAAAAAATAAGGTACCTAATTCTTTCTTCCTACAATATAAAAGAAAAAGAAAGTGAATTATTAAATAATAACAATAATATTCTAAAAAGATTTGCTATAGTTAAAAAAAATAACTCTAGATAGAGACTTAAAGGTCATAATGATAATAATAAAGACAAACAAAAACAATAAATGCATTTAAATTAAAGAATGCAATTAAAGAAGATTTGACATATTCATTATTTACTGTAATATTTATATTTTTATGTATTATCATTAGATTGTAAACATCTATCTATTTTTTTCTTTTGCTTATAGACTAAACAAGTTTCTAGTTTTCCTTTTTGAATAAATACTTTACTAAAATTAATTTCCACTTTCCTTGTTGGTCGATAAGCAATTTTCATCATTGATTTTGTACTTATATGATAACCATTGTTTTTGTAAACACTTCTCACTTGCAAACCGATTTCTTGAATTTAGCAATTATTTTTACTATTCTTCAAGTGTGGAAGGGTACATAATTTGCCACTGTGTTAGATTTTGTTTCTCAATAAAAATATGATATTTCTTCGTTTAATTCAACTACTTGTCTATTATTGAATAGCCATTTTGGAGATAATTAATAAGAGTGCGTAGAGCGTCGACTCCAAACACAACTAACGAATCCGACTGAGATAGGTAGTTTCGTGCTTTATCAGAGCAAGTTACAGGGTTGTACTGAGAAAGAAAGGTCAGGTAAATTTAATAAAATTTTAATAGGTAGAATTATATAAAAAAATAAAAAATCATTAACTGTATTCAATACTTCATATTTATTTTATTTTTAAATAAATATTGGCGCCCAACTATACAATACAATAAAATCACAATTCAATAATCAATTTAATAATAATAAAAATAAATTTACCCCATACACACGTAACAATATACACATGAATCTCTCTGGTGCTCATCTGCTCATCTGCTTACGTCGTCTGGTATCCATAGCCTACCGAGCTGCCGGCTCAGTAAGCTCTCCGTTTGCCCGCTCTTAAATCCACAAAAATCGTTTTAGGCTATTATGCCCGTTTGCACCGTAGTCATAAAATAAAGTAATCTTGAAAAGACTAGTTTCCGTTGCACCACTCTCTAAGTATTCCTTAAACTAGTTAAGAAACACTTATGCCCATTAGCACAGTTCACTTTAAGACGGTCTTAAAATAAAGTAATCTTAAAAAGACTAAGGGCCAACTGCACCGGTGCTCCTTAAGTATTTAAGTAAGACTTGGGAAATATGTCTGACTGCACCGCGTCGTAAGTCATTCTTAACGTAAGTCGAAGTGTAGGTTCTACTTAAGTCCTACTTATGTGAAAGTGAGGTTATGTCTCGGCAGACCAAATTATCAAAATATAGAGGGGTTAGTTTATAAAATCAAACAAAATGGAATTAATAATAAATATAGATCTATTTGATGACCTTTACGAAATGGAATTAATTGAATGGTGTTGCTAGGAATATAATTCTCAGACAAGATTTTTACAACAGCCTATCCGATTATAAATTTTTTTTAAAGTTTCCATTACGAAAAGAAACAGTCAGATTTCTATTTTAGTACTATTAGAAGATCGATTGGAGTGTCCGTCTGACATGTAAGTGAATACATACTTCAGATTCTATTTTGTACAACTATGAAAGTCCTGGTCAACACTGCCAGGTTCAGCTTCCCGACTATCTACGACTTCAAGAACTATGCAGTCTGATGACAGTTCTTGAGTTGCATCTCCTCCAAACGCATCGCACAGGCACTCATCGGTTTTTTTATTGGTTATGTCCATCAAGATATCCAAGCATGGGTCAGTCTTGGGTATAAGTGTTTCACCTCTTTGCTCCTGTCTATTTTCGGCAGCACCTTTTCTCAAATGAGCCTTTTTATTTGTATATAATTTTTTAAGGTCTCTTTGTTTCTGGGTATAGCTGCGGGCGCATTAGCATTGAACTCTCTTGTTATTTTATCCCACGCAGCATCTTTTTCTGTCCACGTTAACCCATCTGTTTTCTTTCACTCGACTATTTTTTTATATTTTGCCACACAATGCATGTAGTTTTTGAAATTAGGGCCTCGACGGGCACGCACCGCCTTTGTAGTTTTATCCATTTTGATCACTGGAATCCGCAACTTTTCATTACTTCATCATATTGTTTATATTTTATATTGTCATTCTCATTATTATCAGAATTAGTGTCACATTTCAATTTTTACCAAAACCAAAATGTCTGTCCGCCTGTCCATATCCTGTCTTCAGTCGACTTAGCGAAATAAAACGCGGTGCAGTTGAATTACACAAAGTTTTACTTAAGGAATAAAGTTTCACTTACGAAAGTATTACTTAAAAGAAGAAACAGTGCAGTTGGCCCTATTCCGATTGGGTCGACTTGAGTTCGACTTAGTTTGAAATCGCGGTTGACAGCTGAAAAACTGTTTTTATGGATAACATTTTCGAAGTTGATTCTTCGATATCCTCGAAATAATAGACTTCGACTTCCCGAGATGCTTTCCACATGATCTGATCATTTCCATTTTATCAAAGATTTCGAGTGACAAAGCAATGTTGTTTACGGGATTTAGGTTTGATAGAGGAAGCTCTGAAATTTCGAAATGATTTTTGACTAAGATATTACCTAATAAGGAAACCTACAAGACCAAATGATCAACTATTATTACAGAAACAACAGCGTGTCTCTCATTAATCAGTTGCTAATTTCTGAAGTTTGTTGTTTTCTTTGTATTTATAGTTTAATCGTTCACATTTGACGCGGGCGAAAGCTAACTGTCACTCTATACAAAGCCAAATCTGAAAAGTCACTAATAAGTTACTAAATTTTTTCAGTGTTGCCATGTACGCAATGCGCTAAGCGGTTCTTCACTAAGTTATGCTTAAGGCTATTCGTTTCACAAATGACCTTGAAATTTCAGATTTCGAGCGTAGCTGTCAAGACCAACAACAAGTTCAGATGCTACCATAAAATGCGGTTGCCCCCGTCACATATCTCCTTCATTTTTATTCGAATCGAGTTCTGATTCTGCCCATTATTATCTATTTTATTTTATCTTTAGATCGTTCGTTACAAAAGTACATATTTATCTATAGATCCCGGTAAACTAAAAAGATACGTTTTTTCGAATTTTTTATTATTAAATTTAAGTTAAATAAATTTTTTTACCAAAATATGATACGTACAATACATTAAGTAGACTCTTAACATTTTAAATTATTAACAGCTTTCTTGATAGCGCTACTCAAGTTCGAGATATTTGAACGCACATTTGTATTGAATTCTCCATAAGAGAATTCCGTAACGAATACCTTTAAGCTGAAGTGGTGCAACAAGCGAGACAAGTGCTTCTTAAAGTTAAGCACATCTTACGAAAGACATGCTTAAATTTCAAACAGTGCAAACGGGCATTAGTTTCACAGTTTTTGCTGATATTTTGATGGTTGTAAGACTAATGTAAGTGTACGGAAAAATTTAAAGACTATTTATTGGTTTGACATCTCTTAAGAGTAGCTTGGCAAAGTTTCAAGTTAGGTTAGGCAATGTCCATTTTAGGACTTCACACGAGACGATAGTAGGCGAGAGTATCAAAAATCTCGTCTCGATCCCGTCAATATCGAAGAAATTGAGTCTCGTTCAAGTCTCGGTCTCGTCTCGTTACCGGTTGTCTCGTTTCCTCTCGTCCCGCTTAATTCTAAATATTGATAATAAAATCCATAAATAATGTTTTAAAACTATATTTATAACGCTATTGTACAAAAATATTTTTACATATACATATTTTTTTAAATTTTGCACTCTCTTGATTTTATCTTTTAAATTACACGATGACCAAGAATTTGAACATAGTAACGCTTGCATCACATCATCTTCGAATGATGTATTACGTGATTTTGTCATAACCATACCTGCTGTAGCAAATAATCAGAATTTACGGAATTTTAAGAATATTAACAAAGTATTACAAAATGTTTACATGGAATAAAGTACAAAAAGTGCCTAAATAGGGAATTCTACGAATATTATCAAAATTATTGAGCAGGGTTACCTGGAAATTTATTCACAACAATCACTTCTGACACTTCTTCTAGTTAAATAAGTTTAATAAGTGGGAATGGTATTTGGTCGTTAAGAAGATTACTTGAATATTTGTTTTTATGTATCTCGAGAGCTTCTAAAATATTTAATTTAAAGGCTTATCATATTATTGAATCCTTAAACATTGTGCCGAATTTTACGACCCTATTGTATGTGAGGCGATACAGGAAGTGTCGATTTAATTTTGGTGAAACCGACCTGTTTTATCGTTTTATTCCACATAGAAAAAGAAACCCCTTCAGTAGTACACACGTTTATGACTCTCTAGCAACCTCTAGATACACAACCGAAAGTAAGTTAACCCGTCGATCTAAAGGAATCATTCGATTTTAATTCTAAAATATAATAATCTGCAAGGATAAGTATTTATGATAAGTGATAAGTAACTATAAAAAGAGTTAACAAATTAAAGTAAAAATATGGAAAAATCATACTCGGTTAATAAGGATGCTATGATGTTTTGTATTGATAAGCTACGATATATTAATATGTATATTCCAAAAATTAGAGTTTTAACTTTGAGTTTTTTTTTTTAAATTTATAATAAAATATTTCACAGATGGTCACCAGATTTTATATATTGTAAAATGTATTGTTCTCTCTGTAGACATTTTCTAATTTTTCTAAAAAAAATTTAACGAGACCAAAAACGAGACTCTCGGGTTGCGCTGTATGTGGTCTCGGTATCGCCCATAATATTTGCAAAAATGTCTCGTCTCGCTTTTTCGAGACGAGAACGAGACGAGACGAGAAAAATCTCGCTCTCGTGTGAAGCCCTAGTCCATTTCCGGAGTTTCACACCTAGAGTACAATTGCTCGTAAATATTCCAGTTGAAGTATACCACAGGTTTCTTTCTCCTGGGCCACAGGGATCGGGCTCCATCGCTTTTCCTGTTTGTTCAAGACTATTTTATCAACGACATTTTCAAGTGACTCAATAGGTAGTAGTTTTGTAATTATTGCCGTTGCGATGTCTACTTCAATTCCCTCCACATTACTGTGGCATCGGAGTTAATAGAGCTATAATTAAGTTACAGTTATAACTCTTCACGGCAGTTCCTCACTGCCTTTGATAGTGCTCTATTGATCTCAGAGTTTTTAGTATCTGGATATACAATCTCTATTTGTTTGGCTGTTTTTAAAATGAAGATATGCATCACCTTTCCATCGTTGAGGAAGCAAAAATGAACCTTATAAAAAGAATCGTCGATAATATCAATTCAAAGATTGACCGAAAAGGAGTGTTGGATCCGTGCTACAATTGTGTGGTTATTATGAAGATTCATAATGCCATGTCTTGAGAAGTTGGCTTAATCTGTAAACAAAACAGTGGCAGCAGAATTGGGATTGTTTGCAATATTTCTTAAAATCAATTGGCAATACTGAATACGGAGATGATAGTCATTGGGTAGCAAACATTGAACACGTTGGATACAATAAATTTTCTTTTAGAACATTCCAAACAGTTTTTTACTAACATTTACTTGTTTAGAAATTTTTATGGTACTCGTTTCTGTATGTTCGTCAATAATTCGAAGAACCTGATCTTCGAGTTGTGGACTTCTCGCAGTTCTAGGTCGTCCAATAATATTTCTTGATTTTGCAAAAGTTCCAGTTTCTTGTAAACGAAGGAAGATGCAATTTAGTAAACATCTCAGGACATGATAAGAGGTTATTTTGATAACGCAAGGACCCCAATTCTTGATCCTACACTCACGGTTACTCGCTTCCTAACGAATTCGTTAAAATACTATTCTTGAGCGCTCTCTGCTTTGCGCATTCGCTTGATAGTGTTCGTTATGCAGCGAGTACATTTTTGTACGTGATAACTCTATATTTATACTGCAAGTGATAAGTGATACCACGCGCATCATCATCGTCAAGCCTTTAAATCTAATAGATTGTGGCTAACGCTAATGCGCTTTTAAATCCATTTATTAGGGTGGATTACTCCCTCTTCACTCCTTATTATTACAATTTCTTGTGTGTCCTGACTTCAGATGTTATTTTCTTCCATTCTGCTCTATTTCTGCATTTTTCTCTCCACTCTTTGATTCCCATCCTTTTGTATCCTCTTCTATATGATTCCTCCAACTTTCTCTCTGGGTCTTCCTCTTCTTCTTGGCCATAGAGGAGTCCATTGTGTTATTCTTCTTATCATTTATCCAGGCTTTCGTCTCATAATATGTCCTGCCCATTTTAGGCGTTGTGCTTTTATATATTTCACGATTGTCTCATTGCTTAACTCGCTTTCTATTTCTTTGTTAGTTTTGAGTCTCCTTTCCCCAGTTCTTGTTATGTTCGGCCCCAGTATCGTTCTAAGAATCTTTCTTTCTATGATTTTCAAGTCTTCTGCTTCTTTTTTGTTTATTACCGTTGTTTCTAAGCCATACGCGATCACTGGTCTTATTAATGTTTTATATATTTTTATTTATGGCTTTACTTTTCAGGAGTTTTCTATTTCTGCAGTAGGCTTGGTTTCCATTGAGTATTCTTTCTTGCACCCGCTCTTTTCCATGCGCATGGTTAATACTATTTTTTATAGAAAAATTTCAAATTGTAATTGTGTTTGAGTAGGTATTTGAGGATGGAAGAACTTGTGAATTTAATGTTACGGGAAAATTTAGAGGTGCCGGCAATAGAAGTTCAAAATTTCCGGGTTTTGCGCAATCCTTCGAATCCTTTCAGGACAATGAATGATTTTCTCCGCCGCGAGATATTTGTCAATTTAGTCCAGTCTTCTACGGAATCTTCAAAGTTATTTGTGAATTTACTACCAATTATTTGATCCTTCCCTTGGAAATACTATAACATCTTTTTTTGCTTTTCCGAAGCTTTTCCTCCGCGTAATACATTATTTAGAATGGTTTGATCCATTTCTTACAGACATACATAAAACATAACCATAAAATTGGAAAAATTTGACAGCGTCAAGAAGAACGAAAGCTTTATATACGGTATTGCCAAATTTCTCATTTCGCTTAAGGACGCCTTTTAAGGAATCACCTCAAGAATTGCATAGTTGTAAAGTCTTCGCTAACTACTGCTCGTTATGCAGCGAATTCGCTCGATAGCGAGTGATGTCAAGAATTGGGCTCCAGGACCCCAATTCTTGACCAATTCGCAACACTCAAAGTTACTCACTTCCCAACGAAATCGTTAAAATACTATTCTTGAGCGTTCTCTGCTTTGCGCATTCGCTTGATAGTGTTCGTTATGCAGCGAGCACATTTTTGTACGTATAACCAGAGATTATATTTATACTGAAAGTGATAAGTGATAGCGCGTGTATAGTTAATATTATTTTTGTTAAAAACATTTTAAATTGTAATTATTGTGTTTGAGTAATCGAGGATGGATGAGTGATTTTAATGCTAGTGGCAAATTTAGAGCTGGCGGAAATAGTTTAAAATTTCCGGGTTCCGCGCAATCCTCCGTATCCGTTCACGACAATGAATGATTTCCTCCGCCGGGAATACTATTTAAAACATTTGCCAATCTAGTCCACTCTTTTACGGAATCCTTCCCTTACACATATTCCAACATTATTTTTTTACTTTTCCTCCGCGTCCGCGTAATTCATTATTTATGATGTTTGAATCCATTTCTTACGACATTTTTAAATAGATATACATGAAACATAACCATAAAACTGACATAATTTGACAACGTCAAGAAGAGCGAACGCTTTATTCACGGCATTGCCAAATTTCTCATTTCGCTTAAGGACGCCCATTAACGAATCACCCCAAGAATTGCATAGTAGTAAAGTCTTCGCTAACTACTGCTGCGAATTCGCTCGATAGCGAGTGATGTCAAGAACTGGGCTCCTGGCCTCTAAGGCATTACCATTGACTAATCCATACTGTTGCGAGGTCACCAACTCAAAGCCGGTCCTGTCCCTCGATTGTAAATTTTGGTGGATGCGCTTCCTAGAACCTTCTGGTCTATTGCAGTATTTACACATATGAGGAGCGTCATAAAATACTAGAACTTTCCAGAACCGATAAGGACTATGTATACGCGGGTTCTCGAGTTAGTTAGTTCGAGAGAATTAGTGAAACGGACAGTAAAGAGTTAGTTCACAGAAGTTCTTGGTAATCGGACAGTGCATAAAATAGTGAAGATAAATAGTGTAATATCCAAGTGGTGAAAATAAATCACAACTAATATACCGAGTGTAAATAAATTAGTAGACATTAAGTAGAGCGTGTATATAAGTTTGTAACGTTTTTATTTGACGTTAGAGTTTTCCTTATAATGTTTGCCCTAATTGCCCGGTTGCTACGCTTGTGGTCTTCGCGAATATTTTGTCACAGTGAACTACAATATTTAGTGAACCACAAATCAACCTACCTAGTCGGTATATTATTTTCTAGATTTTAATTTCGATAAGAAACTGGAAAAGATTTTATGTTAATACTAACTAATATCTACTTATTTGACAAAGAATAAAAACTCGTGCTTCTTGTTCCAGTCAGCTTGCCAGCGGAATTTTCAAGTTCCGTCGAAATCGGTTTTCAATTATTTATTTGCTTGGCGAATTGGTTAGTATTGCTCGTTATTAGGTTCTGGTAGCGAGACTAGAAGCAAGATAGATTCTTGGACATCCCATTGGAGTGAAAGAGAAAGGGATATCCAAATTTTTGTCTAATTGGGAGTTCAAAATAATTTCGTTCTTTTTAGACATTGACCAGTTCGATGGTAGTTGGGTGGTCCGTAAAATACAGAATGTGTCTTTGAGACATCCTAATAAACGGGGATATATTTTTTTGGGGCCATATTAATGTGGAAAATTAAGTCTCCATATAGATTTTTGGAAAGTGTTGTTTTTGCGAAGGCTAGTTCCACATCTCTCCGGAGGATTTTGTAATACCAGCTGGGATTTGTAATCAGGCTTGAACGACTTGGCATGATAGATTTTTTCGGTTCAAGCAAGTTTAATGGAGGAGAAATTTTGAATTACCGATTTTGACGAAAATACCCTTTCGACGAATACCAATGGAGTTTGTTTTGTTGTAATTTGTTTAGCAGAAGGAGACGAAAGTTTTGTTAACATTTCAAAGGTTAACCCTTTTACAAGTTAAAAGGGTTTTTTTCCCCTCCCCCTTATCTGTATGGGAGTTGGATAATACTGGATTGAAGGACTATCTATTTTACTGGATAATTCTGCGCTGGGCTACGGATGTTGCTGGAAATAGGATTGACGCATGGATTGGATCAACTGGATGTTTGAGCTGCAAATTTCACCTTATAGGATGTATCCTGGGATTCGATTGAGTGAATTGTTTTTGGATTTGGGTAATCTCTATCTGATGTAATGAATTTGTTTTTTTATTTTATGTATTAAGATCTAAGATGGTTATAACCTATTTGTAATTTTAATGTTACTTTCATACTAGATATATGCGGTTGGAATTGACTCGTAAAATCTTAGCTACAGTTCATATTTCACTATATATTCTTTTTAAATACATTTCGGCTCACGTATTGGATCCAACGCTATACGCCTTGACAAGTTTTCTTAAATGTGGATAACTCCAGGGAGTTTTTCTCAATTCTGGCTTATAATATTTTGTCGATTGGCTTATAAAAAGAATTAGAGTATACTATATTGTTAGCTATATTTAGCTTAAGGGTATATGTTGAGAGTCGACGTTTTGCACTTACATCCAACGAACACGGAGAGTTAAATTCCGAGTTTTTAGCGTAATATATAATTTTACCTTATTTCAACTTTAATCTTAATACGGTTTAACCTTCTTTTTATTATTGGGAAACATACTGTTTTTTTTATGTTCGCGGAGTGTAATGGTTTATTCACCAAGTTTGTCATTGTCTCCATGAAACTTTTCAACATTACTCTAGCTCATTCATAAACTACTACTAAATTGTCAAACTACTCACTTCACTTTGTACATTCACCAAAAAAATCAATATATGTACAAGTAATTGGAGAATTGGTTCGTCTTTTATTTCGTTCCTTTTTAGTAGGTTTTCAGGAATGGGATGCCATCTTATTTGCGGTAAATCTACTTGGCGCCCTTTACATCTAAACAATCTTGACGTGCTGCTTACTTGCTTGGCGTGTAAGTGATCCCACGCCGACTACACATGAGTACTAGCCGCTGGCCACAGTCTGTCGATCTGGACAGCCTAATTCTGTGACCTAGTAGATATCATTAAGTTTTGGAGGTTACAAGTTAAGTTTAATACAGTGTGTGTGTGTTTCTTTAAATAAATAGATAGTAATTAGCCATAGTGTGTATAATTTTATCCCACCGGTAAAAACAATTCAAATAAATAAATAAAAACATTACGTTACTTTTCTTGAAAGCAATTAACTTATTGTATAAAATTTAATAATTGTAGTATTTAAATCATTTCTATCAAATGTAAATAAATTGTTGAGAGCTAACAACCCTAGGGGTTGATGCGCTTTTAAAAATTTCAAAATAAAAAAAAAACATTACAATACATAAAAAATGCATATTATAGTCATTTCAGCATTAGTAAACACAGGCATCGTTATTAATTGAACACAAATGAAAGCAGAACTGGTACTACAACAAAATTAGAATAATAAAAATGTCTTGTTTGTCTTTGCGTTGGATTTCAGGTTTGACACAGTAATTGTCAAAGTTCCAAAGGCATATATCATGGAGACTAGATAGGAAGAGGGTGATTCTACCAGCAACGTCAGATTTGACAATAATAATTTTTGGTTTTTCTACATTCAAAAATAAGACATATGTAGTTAAATAATAAAACCAGAAAAGATAAACAGTGCTAGATGAATGGCCCAAATAAAAACAAAATATTTTTTACATAATTCATAATTTTTGCTTGGACAAAGCCACGGAGGTGAACTGCTCAGTTACGGAGCTGAGATTTGATGGATTTTATCATACATTTTGATTACATTGTGACAAAATTATTTATCATGTGATATATGTGCAAGTATTTAACTATACAAAAAACATTAAAAATAATAATACTTAAATAAAAAAACGAAATCGAACAAAACACAAATAATAAATTTTTAGAAACATGTTTATCTTAACTACCTATCTATGTAGTTTTAACAAATATTTCTTATATCTGGTAGATTAAACATATGCCGTCCACGACTGTTAACAGTTGAATTTTCTACAATATAATTCAAGCATACGACTGATGTATCGTTTATTGCAGAAAATACAAAATAGGAACCAGATGCTAATTTTCTTAAAAATTTAACAAAGTACTCTGTCTTGTTTTCAACAGCAGCTTAATAGTTTTTTTGAGTGTAAATTTCACTAAAACATAATTATTTGCTTTAATGAAATCGACTTTTTTTTGTGTGGTTTATCGTTCATCATCGCTATCTGTGTAGATGTCGTCTACCAGTAGCTTATTATCATCTAAACATTGGGTTAAGGATATATATAATGCTTAAAAAGAGAGAAATAATTTTAAATATACAAAGTAGAAGAATTTTAGTATAAAAGGATACTTTTGTTATCATTTGGATAAACAAGGGCTCCTAATCCATAATGGGGACACTCATCTTTTGTACCGCATTAGGCGCATGTTAGGTATCTGAACTGAAGAACGTTTCGGCGGTTTTCGGTCCAAGTTACTTCCCGTACCTTCATAGTACCCTTGAATATAGGGAGTTGTTGGGGTGTCCATATTTCTGGTTGTACATCATTAATGGGTATAATTCGTACACTTGTTGTAATCTCTTCCAATCTCTTGCATAAGGTTTCAAAATCAGGTATATCTTGACCTTTTGCCAATATATCATCAGCAGTTCTTTTTACGGAACCAACAATGCCATCCGGTGCTCCTTTACCATGATGACTTTCAGTATAATGCCATCGTAGCTCACTCACTCCCAACTTTTAAATTTGGAATATTTTTCTTGATATGACTAATAATTGGCGATAAATGAGCACATTTACTATTTGGGTTGTGACAAAGATTTTTAGATATAGTGCAATATGACGTTGGTTTGACTGTGTTAGTTTCAGTACATTTATGGTAAGTCACAACTGTGTGTAAAGAAATTTGAGGCTTTGCGCCCCCAAAATGGGCTGATTATACTTCCGCAGCATACTTACAAGTATAGTTTTCGGAGAAATCCATGTGGACTAGAACCTCGTTTTCTGCGAGATTTGTTTTTATTTTGTCTAAACTCCGATATTGGTGGACCACATTTCTAACATGTAGAAAAAATTTGTCTAAGCTGGTATTAAATAAGTTGGGAATTCTGGAACCGTTGGCGATACTTGACACTGAACACTGTTTACACTACCACTACACCAACACTAACACTTAGTGTTGGTGTAGTGGTAGTGTAAACAGTGTTCAGTGTCTGGTATTAAATGCTGTTAAAAGTTGCTCTTTAGAACAACTAATAATATGTTTGACTGTTTTGCTACAAATTTTTTCCTTTCCCTTTATTACAATTTTTTCTTTTACAGTTTTCCATTTTTCATGTTTTGCTATGTCATTTTTTTTCAAATTCAAGTTCTTTGGAGTTACAATTGTTACATTTTCGTTTCAAACATTTATCATTGGTATGATTTTCACAAGTTAAGCTTTTTACAATATCATACAATGCTGCTTCTTTGATGATGATAAACATTTTCAGTTCAAACACCAGTAGGTCCATATTAGCCTGTGTTTCGCATAAGCATGTTAACGCTTCAAATGTTATTTTTATTTCGTAGGAATTATTATTATTTTGTAAACCAAGTGGCAACGTCGCTTTGGTCATTGTTTTTGAGTACCCGCTAGACATCGCCGAAGGCGGTGGTGACTGTTGAATATATGTTTAAAGAAAACACATCGTTTTATTTCTTAGCTCTTCAAACTAAAGTTTTGGAAGAATATCTTCAACGTTGTGAAAGTAAAATTCAACTAGTCAGTAGTGCAAATATTATGGTTTCAAAAAAATCACCCAAAAAGGACGCATTCTGCAAAATAAAGCATAACTTAGTTTTATTCTGGGATACGCGCTTAAAAATTTTTGATATAGTTCTTTTAGGGAGTAATTCAAGTACCTTTTTTGCTTTTTAATTTTTTTATGTGTAATGGTATCATTCTTTCCAGGGCATACTCGACTGGCATCATCAGTTTGGAAGAACATAACAAATTTTCTCCTTATTTCGTTAAAATTGTCACTACGAAAGTTTGCTCCATTCTTTGAGCATACAAATCGTGAAGAACACAACTTTTCGATTAAATATCGAAACCTATATTTTCTTATTATTGGTCCAGAAACATTAGAAATCAATTTCCTCTTGCCCGATCTGCTTTTTTGAAGTGACAAATTATGTTTTAATTGAGAGCAAAGCACTTCTCCAAATAAAAGTTTTTTTCTTATAGCTGGAGTTACTGTTTCTCCGTGCAAAAGTTTCGTCACGTTTTTCGTTGGAGAATCTCCTTGTTGTTTATTTGATTGTCTTAACAGTCGTTTTTTATACTTTTCTTTAGAAGTTCTTTATTTTCTAGTTCCTCAATTTTCCTTTTCAATGCTTCTCTATTTTTTCGCCTTTTTTCAATCCAGACGCTAATCTTCCTGAATGTTAAGGAGTGTCTTCTATATCTCTTCTGAGTTCTGGCGGGGGTGTAGCAGGAGAAGTTAGATCAGATATTGCTCTTTTCCACGTTTGTGCTCTTTTTTTAAAGTCATATTATCGCTTACTCCAATTCCTCCACGTTTTTCTAATTGATCTTTTATCACCTTCTGTCATATCATTTATACTTTTAATCTTTCCTTCCGCTTTTCTTCTGTTATATCTTTCTCTCTCTTTCCTTTTTGCCTCTTCGTACTTTTCGGGGTCATTACGTATGGTTTCTCTCAATTTTCTCATAGCCATTTTTTTCTTTTCCTTTCGTTTTCTTATTAATTCTGACGTTACTTTTGTTTCTTTAACTTTGTTTTTATACTTTACCATTTTCGCCCTTACTGTTTTAACTCTTAAAGCAGCTAGCAACCAATAAAACATCATGAGCTCGAGTGGCTGATGATTGGCTGTTATTATTCTGCAGTCAGATGTTGGTACGGATTTCAAACTGGCGCCCTTTACCATGACCAGAAATTGGAATACATGGAGTTCGATCTCCTTATATAGTATCCATGATAAATATATTCTTTCTTATTAGTTTTGGAAACCAGTAGCGTCACTAAAGAAAAATTATGGTCGAAATAAATTTCATTTATTACAAAAATAGTCAACACCCTGTATATAGTAACTCGAAACAGAGTCCCTTTTAAACGATTACTTGAAAATTAATTTAGTTAATAAGTTGTATTCTGGTGAATTCAATGAAACTGCTCTGCGAGAAGTGCTACTATTTTTTTACATGTCTCTCATTTCCACGTAGAATGATTGCACTCGTTCCCATAAATCACCTACATTATTTTTTGAATTAAAGTTACTTTCAACCCAATTCCCTGCAATGAAACTTTTTCCTCTTTGTAGTACAAAAGATTGTGGAAGTTGGTCTAAGAATCAGATCCTCATTTACAAACTTCTAAGGAAATATTTACGGCGTATTTAAAAAAGAATAGTAGGCGGTTCCAGATGAAGTCATAGAGAAACTTTTTTCTTTTCTTTTGATTGCATAAGTCCGAACTTTTTCCTTTGAGGGAAATAAAAAAATTTGTCCTAATTTCGAGGCGTATCATTGGGATCTCGAAAACGTTTCTCTCGATACCCCTCGAATTTGGGACACAATGTACCGGGTGACTGATCAAGAAAGGTAACCCGCTATATCTCAGAATTTTTTTATCGTACAGCCTAGAGAAAGAAATATGTATGATTATGCATATTTAAATTTATTGGTACAATAATGGTACATTTACGATAATCAGTTTCTGAGATACAGCAGGCTACCTCTCTTAGTCAGACACCCGGTACAATCATAAATTAATGTTAA
This sequence comes from Lochmaea crataegi, assembly GCA_947563755.1. NCBI lineage: Eukaryota > Metazoa > Arthropoda > Insecta > Coleoptera > Chrysomelidae > Lochmaea > Lochmaea crataegi. Next base: position 28,952,033 of record OX387425.1, on the reverse strand, counting down.
CGAAATACACTCTATAATCTTTTGAAGATAAAATTCACTAGTATCGTCAAAATTGTGTTGTTATTGATAAAATTAATTTAATTTTCCTCCTTGCAATTTTCCTTGCAATTCAATCTAGGCGAAGACGATTTTCCTCGCCGATCCTTTCATCCATTGAAAATATATTTTTACTTCTCTAAGATTTCCTGCTACGGCGATTCGTTCCATAATATCCAATACGTGTCGGAGTCTAGAAGTCTATACAAGTAGTTGAAATTCGCATTCAAATCGACTCGCAACACTATACTCGTATATTCTACAACCAACAATGACACGAAACGGTATTTGTTTGCTTATTTCCATTCAAAACTTCGATGAAATTCTCTGTCGATTCGACACGTCTTAACAAGCACCCAAAATAATGTGAATTTAGACTTGTAGGCCTATTATTCAGTTTTGAATAACGTAATTGTCTCCGAACTAACGTATATTAACAAAGTTTAAGGACATTATCCTGTGCGGTATATAAAATATAATAGGTTGTCAACTAAGCTCTTGCCATCAAAATTTCAGCCAATTTTATCGGGACCGCTTTTCCATAAGCTCCCTGTGGATTCGTTTTTCTCCAAAAACCTTTTTTTCTTAATAAAAAACAGCTTGCAAACCTATCTTCAAGGTTTCACAGGAAAGCTAATAAGTATTAAAAAACAGCTTGCAAATCGTTCCCAAAATCCTTATCTAAATGATAATAATTGAGAGCTTGCAAATTTTCCCTCAACTTCCTCTTCTTTATAGTATTAAAAAGAGCTTGCAAATTTTCCCCCAATTACCTTTTCTTCATACTATCAAAGAAGGGCTTGAACATATGTTCTCAACATCATTTTCTCCTTAGCATTAAGGAAGAGCTTGCAAATTGTCCCATCAATATCATTATCTTCATAGTATCAAAGAAAAGCTTGCAAATTTTCCCACAACTTCATTTTCTGTATAATATTAAAGAAGAGCAGTCAAAATAAGATGATTGAATTCTCATGGATACCGTTGATTAACAAAAATATTAAATATAAAAAATTCGAATATTACCTGGTTAGAAGATTAAAAAAAAACATATAATAACTTGAAATGTACGAAATAAGACACGTGGGATGTAATAATGAAAATTCCACACCTGTAATTTTTAACCAATCAAAACGTGTTTTTTTTGACAGATCACCATGGCAACAGATGAATTTTAGTGGAAATTTTTTCCTCGTGGGTACCCAACAGCGAATTATAATGGAAATTTCACTCATACATGTTGTCTCAATGCAACGAATGCTAAATTATTAAATAGAAATTCAGCGGATAATCCACGTTGCCATGACAACCCAGCGTTAATTCCACGTTGCCATGACAACCGTTGTCAAACAACGTTAAAATAATAAACGTGAAACGTCAAAGGAGAGTTTCTTAGAGGTTATGAATCGATTCGGAGATATAACAGAACGGGAAATTGACAAAAATGTCATTAAAAGTGTACCCAAAAATACGGAAAAGAGTAAGAATAGTGTATGGAGACAATGTATGTTATTTTGCGACGAAAAAAAGTACAAATTCAATATAGTGGAGATATACAGTAATTTGTATTTTTATTCGAGAAATATCCTTCCTAAATACCGCTTGTGCTTAAAAATTAACCGGATAATTTTTAAGCACTCGTGGTATTACCCCTGGAAATTTTTTTGACGTTTATAATGTCAGAATATTTTTTTGGCAGTCTGGTTTTTATTTGCAAAAAAGCAATTTTCTACCACTTTTCTACCACTTGTAGTTACTTAAAACTTATGTAAAATTGAAGAATATACTGACTTGTGTCTTGAGATGGTATTTTCGTGCAACAAGTTAAAGGTCTAAATTGCTACCAAAAAATTTTTTTACGTCGTACCGCTTGACAACTTCAAAACTGAAATAATTTTTAGGTTAGGGTTTCACTAGTTGCCATGGTAACTAAATAATCAAGTCGACCAAAAATTGACGTTGTTGTAAATCGAAAAATAAATTTTAATTATTTGGTTTTCAAACACAATTTGGTGTGGAATTTTCTTACCGAATACCACTCGAGGTCAAATTAAATCCGGAAATTTTTTCTCGCTCATGAATATTTTTAATAAATATTAATTTTCAAAATATTCATGAACTCGAAAAAATTTCCGGAAATAATTTGACCTCTATTGGTATTACTAGTGAATATAATAACTATATATAATTACTATAATCTAATTAGCGAACTCGCTTAACCTCGAGTGGTCAGAATAATGAAAAGACAGTGATTCGAAAATATTTTCATTTATCAACAAACCTCAACATTCCCTGATGTATATTTTTTTAAATTGAGTAGTTTGTTAATTCGCAATAAATAAAAAGTTTCAATAAATCTTGTTCAAATCAGTTATTTAAAACTTAATTAAAATTTTATTCACGTCATATTTATGAAGGCAGAAGCCTGAATGCATAAGATTACAATGAACGTTTTCAAAGAAACACAAAGTCAAACCATAGCATATGTGTATATACAACACACTAATAAAATCGACGAAAAAAATCTTGAACACTGTTTACCATTGAATAGACAATGCAAAACTGACCAGCTGTCATAATTGTTTGCCCTAGACGGCCATATTAGGTCACGTGATCTGGATTGCCTAATAGACCATTCCAGAATGACGTCACTGACAGGTCGGCCATATTGTGCTGAAGGGCACACTATTTAGTTTTGATTGTTTACTGGTATCAACGGATGACTTTAATTAGTAATCAGTTCTTAAAAGTATCTAAAATGCCATCGTTTTGTAGTGTTGTTAAGTGTAGAATGTGAGGAGAAAGAGATAAGGTATCTTTTTTTCGATTTCCGGCTGTTTTAACGAAGGGATGTGACTATTTAAATGCTCTATCTGAACCACGTCATAATGCTTGGATCATTGCTTTAAAACGGGGGCCCATCAGTGAATCACAACTACAAATGTATTGCTTACAACAATGAAATTCTTTGAATTTACTGTTTGGACCCTTACTTTGTGGAATATACTCACTTTTTTTAAATGAAACTTACTGATTCTAATGAATTCCACTATTTAATGAAAAAATTATGAAAATTCTAAGATATTGATAATTATTTCGATATTGACATATCATCGTCAGAATGAGAGAAGTTACATTTTATGTGATGCCTACTTGATGTTTAATATTTTGGCTAGACCAAATACTGAGTGACCTATCTTGTGATTGACTTAATATATATGAATAGAAAGAAGAAGAAGATATGATATTACAAATATTAAAGCTTAAGTATTATTAGCCCTATGGGGATATCCTGGATATATTTTCCCCACTTGAGATCAGTATAACTGTGCAATGGAAAACTATATCTGCTGATCTTTACAATTGTTACTTAAGAAGACAATTTAATAGTGGAGAGCTCCCTATATTTATCTGTTCATTGACAACTTCATATTGTGGGTCTCTTAAGTGTCTTCTTATTTCTAGTTCTTCAAGGAAATCTAGTTTTTGTTTCTTGTCACAAATATGCAGTACTTCTAGTTCTGTGTTAGGTGTTGAATGTTTGGTGTCAAGAAGATGTATTGCGTAATGTGATTTATCTGGCTGTGGTAAGTGTTCATTGTGTCTAATTTCAAAATTTCGAATAGTTTGACCAATATAGACAGCATTACATTCTGGACATTTAAGTTTATATATTCCAGACTTTTTTAATGGGGGTATATCTTTGAAATATTATTAGAAATATTACCAGCATATGTGATGATTTTGTAATTTTGTATTTCCCTAGTTTTTTCAGGAAATATTGATTGTATTTTACTCTTTTTATCAATTAATTTATTTATTACATGCAATGGATAAACGTTGGATGGGGCTATTTGTTTAATTATATTAATGTCTATAAAAATTATATTTGTTCATAGGAACTGAAAATGCTATATGTAACATTGAATTAAATGCTGCTAATTTATGTGACATGGGATGATTGGAATTATATGGTATAGTCACATCAGTATGTGTTCGGTTTCTGTACATTGAAAAATAAAAAAATTGATTGAGTTATTTTCTTCAACTTCTAATGTAAATTTAATCTTTGGATGAAAATTATTAATATGATTGATCAATATATCTAATTGTCGTTCACTACCTACAAAACAAGCTAATATGTCATCTATATACCTATACCAAACTAATATATTTTTTGAAATATTACATTCAAAGTTTTTTCTTTATAAACTGTCCATAAACATATTTGCTAAAATTGGTGATATAGGGCTTCCCATTGATAAACCCTCACATCGAATATATACCTCATGGATAAGTTTAAATTTTGAATAGAATTAAATATTTTAGTTTCAATAATTTGATTTAATAGATTAAAATAATATTGATAAAAAAATAAGAAAATTATTGTTAATCTAAGAGATTATAATAAATATTAATTTTTAATTGAATTCAATTTTTTCATTAGAGGCAATTCTAGTTATATAAATAAATAGAATTAATATTCCACCAACTATTACTAAAAATAGGATAGATGAATATCAATAATTTATATTTATAAGACTTCTAATTAAGGCAATTAAAATTGTTTGAATTAATAATATCAATCCACAAGACAATGGATGGTTTATAAATATAAATATTGAAGAAGTTATTATAATAATAGGTAAAAATAATAATATATTCAAAATCTTTGAATGCAACATTTAAAGAAATATCCTATTTTGGTATAGGTATGTAGATGACATTATTAGCTTGTGTTGTAGGAAGTGAACGACAATTAGACATATTTTTCAATCATATTAATAATTTACATCCAAAAATTAAATTTACATTAGAAGTTGAAGAAAATAACTCAATCAATTTTTTTGATTTTTCAATTTACAGGAAACTAACACATACTGATGTGACTATACCATATAATTCCAATCATCCCATGTCACATAAATTGGCAGCATATAACATATAATTCAATGATACATAGAGCATTTTCAGTTTCTATTAACAAATATAATTTTGATAAAGAAATTAATATAATTAAACAAAAAACCATCACATATGCTGGTAATATTTCTAATAATATTTCAAAGATAATATCTTTAGCAACAAATACAACAATTTCTTTTAAAAGAGAAAATAATGTAAGTAAAACATTGTTAAATGTAAAAACCAAAAATATCCCCTTTAAAAAAGTCTGGGATATATATATATATATATATATATATATATATATATATATATATATATATATATATATATATATAATCATATACCCTTATACCCTTAGGTGTCGGGTTTGCATTTAATTCTCGTATATAATTTTTTTCCATTCTTTCCTGTTTCTTGTCAATTTTCTCGCCTCTTCCCATGATTTACCTCTCTCTCTTAGTATATTACCCGCTATTGTATTCCATGTGTGTCTTGGTCTTCCTTTTTTTCTTTTTATTTGTATTTTTGCCTCATATGTCCTTTTAACTTGTCTATTGTTATTCATTCTCTGAATATGTCCCCACCAGCTGAGTTGTCTTTGTTCTATAAATTTTAGTACGGGTTGGACACCTAATTCATCTCTTATTTTTGTCCTTTCTTGTTGCTCCAAATGTTCTTCTCAAATATTTCATTTCTGCCGCCTGTATTTTATTTTTTTGTTTACTTGTAAGAGTCCAAGATTCGCATCCATGAGTTAAAACTGGTCGATATATTGTATTATACACTTTTACTTTTGTCTCTTTGGTGATTTCTTTTTTGTTTATAAATTTTTGGTTCATGGCATAGTATAGCTTAATTGTTTTCTCTATTCTTTCATTTATCTCTGCATCTTGTTTTCCTGTTTCGTCAAAAGTTATTCCTAAGTATTTGAATTCTTTTACTTGTTCTATTTGTACATTATCTATTTTAATTTCTGTGTTGATCTTCTGTTTTCCTATCACAAGTATTTTGGTTTTATTTTTGTTGATTTTCATGCCTTCTTTTTCCATAACATCTTTCCATATGTTCAGGTTTTCTTGTAATCGGTTTTCACTTCCTGCCATTAGCACCACATCATCTGCAAAGACTCCTTCGGATATCTCTACTCTTTCTAAATTTTTATACCCAACGAACATTTTCTTCACCTTCTGTTCGCTTTTTTTAATAATACTGTCTATATGTATATTAAATAGTGTTGGGCTCAGTCCCCCTCCTTTTCTTAATCCTATGTTGGTTCTAAATCCTGGTGATTTCATGTTGTTTTTTATGATAAAATTTATGTTTGTTTCATATATATCTTGAATAATTCCAATAATTTTTTTGTGTATTCCCTTTTCTTTCAGTCCCTTCCATATGTTTTCCCTAGGTACAGTATCAAATGCTTTTTTGAGATCTATGAACGCTAGATATGTGTTTCTATTTTCTAGATGTCTCTTCTCTTCTAATTGTTTTATTGTGAAGATGTGATCCTGCGTACTTTTTCCTGGTCTGAATCCACTTTGTGCTTCTGAAAGTTGATTTTCTAGAGTTGGTTTAATTCTGTTGTTTATAAGCTGTTCATATATCTTTATAATGGTATTTAGCAAGGTTATTCCTCTATAGTTTTGACATTGTTTCTGGTCTCCTTTCTTGTGTATAGGTGTGATTAAGGCTACTCCCCATTCTTCTGGGATTTTTCCATCACACCAAGCTTTATTGATAATTTCTAATAACACTTCCAGTCCTATATTTCCTAGATTCTTAATCATTTCCGCTGTTATTCTATCGTCGCCCGGCGCTTTCCCATTTTTCAATTTTATAACAACTCTTTTTAGCTCTTCCAATTTTATACTCTGTATTTCGGCTTCTTCGTTTTGATTTGTTCGTTCGATTTCTACGTTTTGGTTTTCCTTTTCTTGTTCGTTATTTGGGTTTCTTTGAGTTTGTTGGTCTAACATCTCTTGAAAATACTCTCTCCATTTTTCTATAATGGCTGCTTCATTTGTTAGTATCTCTTGATTTTTATCTTTTATGTAATGTTCTTTTCCCTGCTTTTCTGTTCTTAGCGATTTTAGAACTTTATAAAATAGTTTTTGATTCCCCGTACTATCTTTTTCCATTTTGTTCCCAAAATATATCCAGGCATTTTGTTTGGCTTTTATTACTAGAACTTTGACTTTCTCTCTGGGATATATAAATTTAAATATCCAGAATGTCTATATTGGTCAAACAATTCGAAATTTTGAAATTAGATACAATGAACACTCACGAGCATACAGATTAAAACAGCCAGATAAATCACATTACGCAAAACATCTTCTTGGCACAGAACTAAAAGTACTGCATATTTGTGATAAGAAACAAGAACTAGATTTCCTTGAAGAACTAGAAATAAGAAGACACTTAAGAGACCCACAATATGAAGTTGTCAATGAATTAACAGATAAATCTAGGGAGCTCTCCACTATTAAATTGTCTTAAGTAACAATTGTAAAGATCACCAGATATAGTTTTCCTTGGTTTCCTTTATCATTGCAGAGTTATACTGATCTTAAATGTGAAAAAGATATCCAGGATATCCCCATAGGGCTAATAATACCTAAGCTTTATTATTAACACGCTTATATTAGCTTCACCTGTATGTGAGTTTGTATGTTTGTGTGTTTGTATGTTTGTGAGCTAGTTTGTAACTCTCCTAGCAAGTGGCTTGTATTAGAACTGTATGTTCGTTGGCCGAGCTGGGTAAGGCACGCGTCTTCGATGACGTCGGATTCACCGGTAGTGGGTTCTAATCCCGTTCACGGCAGAAAAAATTTTTTTTTGCGTGTTGAAAAATATATAGGGTGTTTAATTTATAAAGCATCCTTTAAACTCGATTTTTACCCACTTTAAACGCTCAGATTAATTCGAAAGTTTTTAATTTAGTACTAAAAAGTGAAAAATAAATTATACTTAAAAAAAACTAAAAAACACACTTTAGAGTTAATAGAACTAAAAAGGTAAAAATAATTCTTAATTTAAGAATAAAATGATTAACGAGAAAATTAATGTCATTGTGGTAATAGCGTGGGGTGCTTTGTGTACTACATTTATACACTAACTCTGCATTTCGGAATAGAACTAGTAAGAAATTGTAACAATTTATATTGAGCGATTACCACAATGACATTAATTTTCTCGTTAATCAATTTATTCTTAAATTAAGAATTGTGTGTTTTTTTTAGTTTTTTTTTTAACTATAATTTAATTGTAATATCATATCTTCTTCTTTTTTCTAATATTAAGTCAATCACAAGATAGGTCTAGCCAAAATATTAAACATCAAGTAGGCATCACATAAAATGTAACTTCTCTCATTCTGACGATGATATGTCAATATCGAAATAATTATCAATATCTTAGAATTTTCATATTTTTTCATTAAACAGTGGAATTAATCAGAAACAGTTTAATTTAAAAAAAGTAATATGAAATTCTTTGGTTGAAACGATCGATACAGTGTATAATACTAATTTTTTCATTGTACTGGCACCACTAAGAGATAAATAATACTTAAAATAACACCAGAAAACTAAATTTAAAAAAAGCACATCCTAAAACGCACAAGGTTAAACACCAACTAATCGATTTGTTTGCCCTCCAGCACAATATGGCTCACCAGTCAAATTAATGTCTTCAGGAATGGTCTTTAAGTACAAATCGACAGATTGTGCAGATATTTGAACTAGTTTTAAACGTCCTTCCGTAGGTCAAATAATCGGAACAAAAAGCTGTAAGCGTGTTTTTATGACTGAAACTGTATGTGTTTCTAAATGTTTTTAGAACGCACTCTTGACATAAGTTTGTTTAGTCACCTGATTACTTTTTTAAAACGAAAATACGATTCTGGCAAACCTAAAAAGTCCAGAATTTTGACTAAAGAAAATATTACAAAATTTTCACAAGACGCGGAAAATGAAAAATATTTGCTAGTGAAAGTGTCAATGCAAATAAGTATAAGTGGAACATGCCGAAGAGAGGAGCTAAAAAAACTTGAAAAGGGAAGATGTGTGCGATGAAGGGACTATTTTTAGAATTGTAATACCTAGTACAAAAACAGATAATTATGTTACGCCTGGTGATGTCGAAGGAGTAAATTTGGTACAAATGATGCCAACCTAAAATGCCGAAACTTCTCGTTTCTTCTTGTCCTTTAGAAACAACAGATGTACGAAACAGCCAGTAGGTATTCATTCTTTTTGAGATATGTGCGAGACAATTGCTTCTTTTTTAAAGTTACCTTAATCTGCCGAATACACGGTTCACTGTTTTCGAACATCTTCGGCTTCATTGTTGGGTGATTCTGGAATAGATCTGCACACTGTTAAACGTCATGCTGGCTGAAAAAGTAACACAGTTGCTGAAGAATATATAGAAAATTCACAAGAAAATAAAAAAGAATTTCAGTATTTATTCTTAGAGAAAAACCATTATCGGATGTTTCACTGATTGTCTTCTCTGCAAAGAAACCGAAAAGTTACAAATAAACACGCGTTGATTTAAGTAAACATAGAATAATGTTGCTTTGGTTGTAAAGCCACCGTGTATTACAGCTACTCTACGATACCATTGTTTTAACAAAAATTTCGCGCTACAAGAAAACATTTCGTAAACGACTCTTACAATTACATTTGGTGAAATTATTTTTACGACTTTAGTCGAATAAAGTGCTGAGCTGTGCCCAATTACTTGAGGAGTATTTACTCGCCCGCACAATCTTTATTTGCAGTCAAGCCTTTGATACAATATAAACGTAGCGTATGATCAAAGCAAAATATACTTTGTACTTTTGTACTATTTATATTTGAATACGATGTTATACACAGCACTGATTACACACTGGGAGTTATTAGGACGTTTTTTATTAAAATATTAAATTTTTTTTACAGTTAGCTGTAGGCCTGAGGAAATTTGTTGTTACATTATTCAGGGTGTTTCTAAATTCATGCGAACAAATCCTGGAGGTGGTAACATTGACATTATTGTGTTAGTGAAATGTATGTAGATAGCGACACACCAATTACAATTACTGGTTACCTATTTTTCTACCCAGACAATGAGGTATAGTATATTTTTATCATATTGATAGCTGAAGAGCTCATTACAAATTCAAAAACGTGTCTTAAACACTTCAGGGTGATTCAAAGGATTAAACAGAATTGTAAGCGCTTTTTCATGTAAATAAGTGTTCAGTTAGCAACTTTCGCTAGATTCTTTCTGTATGGTGAACTGCAGGTAGCGAGGACAATAGAACCCTAATACAATTACCATTCAAATATATTTAGAGGTGATGAATTTGCCGTTGTAGTTGGGTAAGAATAAGATCCTATTAGGTATTTTATTATAGATGTATTTTATTACAATATTTATTTCGTTAAATGAAAAAGACTTCTATTTATACTAGAAAGTACTATTCTCGTAGCCTCTGCCCATTAAATCAAGTAATTTGTCATCTAATCAAGGCGCAACATGAAATTGAGCGGAGCCTATGAGAGTACTATTTTCTAGTATAAGTAGGTAGAATGTGCGCGTAATTTTTATGTTTAGGTTTTAGGTACTTATTGTTCATATTTATTCGCTTTTGGAGAATTGAGATACAATTGATTTATTTTATCCTGCCTAAATTCCAATGTCCGCCTGTTTCATTGCGGTTTTAGGGTCTTACCTAAAATCGTGCTATCAATGTGATAAAAATATAGGTATGTAAAACTATCAAATGTCTGCGGAAACGTTTCGCAATTGTGTCTATCCTTGTCGTACCCCAAAATAAATAATAGAAAAAGGTGGAAAAAGTTATTTACTCAAGTTAAACTGTTGCAAATGAAATACATCTAATTCGGAATTCAAATAACAACCGTCACGTCCGTAACTGTAAATAACGTGAAACATTGTCACCAACCAATTTTTTTCACACAAAAAAGTTCCTAAATTTTTCGATGTTGTCAAACTTCTTTCAGGTGTACTAGGTTCGATGCATACCAAGGCAACGTAAAGGGCGTTTAACTATTTAAACCAGTTTAGTTAAACGGGCTTATTACTATAAACGGTACATACGGCCATAAGTCTGTTAGTTGTTAAAATGAGTTTTTTGACTTATCGATGACGGTCGGTAGTATCGAAAAAGTTTTCAAGAAATAAAAGGAGATAAGTTTTAATTCAAGATTCAATTTACTAGTCGTAGAGTTTTCGAACTTAAACAATCCAAGAAACTTTAAAAACATTTAGCTTGAACAGAAAAATTCAGCCAAGTTACACTTTGTACTTCAGCCGATGACTCCCTCTCTCGGAAAAAAGAATTGTTCTTGTCTCTTCCCAAATGCCCTTGCCATTTACTTATTAAAAGTTCTTTTTAATTTAGAGAGAGTCGATTTATATTAGTGTAATTAATACAAAAGTTTTAAGGGGTGATACTGAAGATTTAATGAATGAACTTTTTTTACAATTAATGGATTGGGGACCCTCTTAATCACGAAAATATATAAAGGAACCAATTATGACAATAAGGCAGAGGGCTAAGCTTGAACCTTCAGGAAAAAAGAGAGGGAGGGGAGTTGTGCTGTATTGTTATCGATAATTTAAAAAAAAATTATATACAAAACTGTCAACAATAAAAAATAAAATCAATTACATAACCTATAATAGAACAGTGGAATGTTTACTATTTACATAAAAAAGTGTTGAAATGTATTATAATACAAGGTTACTACAAAAGAACCATCGAGTTTGACATAGCTATATTTCAGTTGATATTACAACTAGAATGGTAGACAGAGAAAACCTTAAAGCTTTAGCGCATTACAAATTTTCAATGAGTCACACGACAGACGTCCAAACGATAGTCCAGTTCAGCCCATACCATAGATAAATACTATGCCCATACTCGCTGCAATATATCTCGTTCGAAACTGTTGACAGCATCGGTAATGCGTCTTCTGAGCTCAGCCACTGTTGTAAGTAGTGGGGGATTTTCCGAGCCCCATATCCGAATATTGTGACGGTTCACCCTGCCACTTAAATGAACTGTCGCTTCTGCTTCGTTGCTGAACACCAGACGGTTAGCAAATCCGTCATCCTCCATTGCTTCCTGCATGGCATTATAAAACTGGGTTCGCTTGGCACAGTCACCTTGTCGTAACTTTTGCAACATCTGTATACGGTTCGGTTTGAATCGCAATCGCTTCCGCAAAACTTTCCACACAGTTTTCTGTGGAATACCCTGCTTGACTGTTGGATTGTTGTGGCGAACGCACAAAACATTGTCTAACCGCATCCGCTGTTGCGTCTAACACTCGTGGTCTTCCGGTGCTTTTACGTTTATCAAAAGTACACCTGTGGTTTTGAATTGTCGATACCATCGTAGAATGCTCTGATGATCTGGAGGATCAATTTTGTATTCCCTTCGGAATGCACGTTGCACTGTAACAACCGATGAACATCCCGCGTATTCTAACACAGAAAATGCTTTCTGCTGCATAGTCGCCATTTTGATTGCTGTGGACGTGACGTGGGCGTGCGCATGACAAGCTGTGTAGTGCCCCTCGTATAAATTAATTAATTGCAGGTCAGCGTCAGCAATAATACTTTTATAATATTGGATAGATATATTTATCAACAATCAAGTATTAGTAGACAAAAAATATAAATAGTTTTGCAATTGAAGACATAGTACATTTTTACATTTACAATTATAGATATTAATAAGGTGAACTCCAACGAGGTCGTTTGGGATTGACTTAGAGATTAATGTAACTTGTACATATATAAGTATTTAGTTAAAATATAAAATAGAGGTGACTATTAAAGAGTGTTTGATTAACAACAACCCCTAAACCATTACAGCTGCCTCCGCAGGCGCGAGTTTTAAACGTAGAGGTTCTCGCTGCCTATAGACATGTCATTTATTGTTCTATCTGTCATATTTTCCGAATTCTAGCTTTGTCAAACCAGATGATTCTTTTGTAGTAACCCTGTAATAATACCTAATATAAAATAGTCATAAAATTATTGATGGAACTAAAATGTCTAAGGTTCAATGTAGAACTCCGCCACCGTGTAATATGTTCTTTCGTAAAGAAATGCCTTCGTCAACTATTGTTTATTTACCGTTTTAAGGTTCTAAAGGTAGATAGGTGGTTGTACAATTTTTTGGCATTGAAGGTGATTTCATGGTGTGGAATTACTTATCCCCACTTGGTATAATACTTTTTTTGTACCTCAGGTACCAATGCCATAGATTTAGTGCAACATCTGACTGATGGAAGGAAACTTCTATTGGATTCACTTCACTGGGATTCAATATCACTTTCTAGAAGCTAAAAAATTGTTTAAACTTAAATTTAATATTTTACTAACTATAATAAATATATTTACTTTTTTAAATTAAACTAAGTGTTTCTAATTAATTTCACTATTTAATGAAAAAATTATGAAAACTCTAAGATATTGATAATTATTTCGATATTGATATATCATCGTCAGAATGACAGAAGTTTTCCTTGGTTTGCTATATCATTGCACAGTTATACTGATCTTAAATGGGAAAAAGATATCCAGGATATACCCATAGGGCTAATAATTCCTAAGCTTTAATATTTGTAAAATCATATTTTCTTCTTTTTTCTATTCATACATTATTCATGCATTAAGTCAATCACAAGATAGGTCACTTACTATTTGGTCTAGCCAAAATATTAAACATCAAGTAGGCATCACATAAAATGTAACTTCTGTCATCTGACGATGATATATCAATATCGAAATAATTATCAATATCTTAGAGTTTTCATAATTTTTTAATTGAATAGTGGAATTAATTAGAAACACTTAATTTCATTTAAAAAAGTAATATGAGTAGATTCCAAACAGTAAATTCAAATAAATATAGTTAATACATACTACTTACATGCATTTCATATAAAGCGTTGATGAAAAGCCTCGCACCAAGGGATTATCTTTGAAACGGATGGAGGGAAAGTTATGAAATTCTAGGACGATGAATAACACTTTATTCTGATATCGTTCGTGCAAGTGCTGTATTTATTTCGCGTTCCAACGGATTATAGTTACATTCTTGGGACGGAACAAAAACTACCTTATGGAAGGGTTGATAAAGTTGAAGTGTCCATCCTTAATTCGAGTCTGTGCACCATATAGTACTCGATACGATTCCAGAACGGTTCCTAAAGACCAGTTGGAACAAACCTATTGTTTATTTCAAGATCGCGTTGATTAGCCAACCGTTTAACCTGAGGTGTTTCATATTTACCTTTTAAATATTAAATATCATATATCATGAACTGTCCTTGCTAACTAAACAAGTTCACGATCGGTCGATAGATATTATTTATAACAGTCGAAATCAAAATTTTTTCTTCCCCCAAAATGGTGATGATGTTATTTGTACTGATTGGATGAAATAATGAGGTCATATTTAGAGAGAAAGATAAAAAGGCTTGTCTATGAGCTCGACTTTGTATAACTTTTTGTTTACGTATTAATAATTAACTTGAACAATATATTGTAATGTTTTTCTTATTTATTCAAATAGTTTTTACTTGTGGGATAAAATTATACACACTATGGCTAATTGTTTCTATTGATTTATTTATTAAACTTAATTTATATACAGACTCTACTTAATGTCTACTAATTTATTTACACTCGGTATAATAGTTCTAATTTATTTTTTCCACTTGAATATTACACTATTTATCTTCACTATTCCATTCACTGTCCGATTACTAAGAAGTTATGTAAACAGTCTGTGAACTAACTCTTTGTCTTTGTGTCAACTCACTCAAAAACCCGCGTATATATAGTCTTTATCAATTCTGGAAAATTCTTGAACTTCCACGCCCGTCCTATGCGGAATCAAAACGATTTACTAGAATGTTCTCGAAAGGAGCGCATTCGCCAAAATTTACAGTCGAGAGTCAGGGCCGGCATAGGAGTTGGTGACCTCGCAACAATATTCATTTGTTATTATTTCTTAAAAGAGAGAGGTAACACATTACACTGAAAACAGACCATGGGCTTAATGTTGTTCTGATTGGTTGTGTTCATCAAATGACCTCAAATTAATTGATTTCATTGGATTCACTCTATTAGGTACGTTGCCATGGATACATTTTGATTTATTTCGATTTTGACGTTTCAAATATTTAATATTTCAAAATGTCACGATTTTGTCATAATACTGACGAGAACATTAATGAAATTATAGAAGCAAATATACTATGTATTTTTTTCTATAATTAGCAAAAAATTTTCTATTCGAATAACCCTCGATCCTTGATAAATGCTCAAAAATTTTATAACAACTTTCTCAAGCTTGTTGCTTATTGGCAACAGACCTCCGCATGCGGCGTCAGTCTGTTTCCAAGCAACAAGCTTTCAAAATCTGTTATAAAATTTTTTCGAACAATTATCGATGTCCCCGGGGTTATTACTACTGAAAACAAAATTCATAGAAGATCTAAACTGAAGGTGTTTTAAATACCACACACTTGACTAAATAAACGTCAAATTTCAAGTGACAGCGATATTACCAATTCCCGGAATATAAAGTTGACGTATGATTTTTATTAAACACATCAGAATATATCGTGTTGTTGTTGACGTTGAAGCTGATGCCGTTTTTACGTAAAAATAAAATTTTCAATCGAAAATCGATACTCAACTAATAGACTGCCCTAAATTTTTTTTATTCAAACCATGTCGAAAGCGTCCAATTAAAAACCATTTTGAATGAGTATAAATCCGCATTTGAGTGGTTTTTCGGAGCGTTTTGTATTCGTTTTAAATTTTGGTTACTAGTCTGGCTAATTAAGCAATTATTCTAAAATCCATCCGCATTTGGAATACCTTTTTTTAATTTTCTTCTTGTAGGTACTTGTTATACACTTTATATGATCGTATAATATGATGCACATTGCTATTTATTTCATGCTCGTTTTATTTGCGTGTTGGAGGCGATAAAGTTCGTTTTTTTATACTGGGTGTCCCAGAAGTATCTGACCCATTTTAACTGCAAAAATCTCGGAACACAGAAACGATAGGGAGGTGCGGTTTTCGTTGAACAATTTCTTTTTATATAAAGTTTTTCCAGTATAAATGTTTAATTAGTGAAATCTTATATAGAGTGTTTTAAAAAAATGGTATTTATTAATTGCAAATATCGTATATTTTTTTAATGAAACACCCTTTATATTTTTATTCTATCTGAAAGCTGAACTCTTTCCCGTTCCGAAAATGCATAATTTGTTGTTGTTGTTTAGATGAAAAATGAATAAGTTATTTGATTTTTAATGATAGGCTGTTATGTAGGCATCTGCTCTGACTTGACGATTCCAGACTTTTTTATATGGTTTTTTATCGAAGGTAGATGATCATCCTATTCCAGAGAATCAGGAATAACTGCGAGGCAACATTGTCCGAACATTTCCAGAAATTACTCCGGAAATGTTAGGCAATTCTTTTGATCACTTTTTGTTCAGGTTGCAAAAATGTTTGGATCAAAATGGACAACACTTGGAACATCTTAAATATTTTTATTAAATTAGATAATTTATAATAAATTTTTTCTAATCTTTGGTATTAGTTAGCAGGCAAATTTTGTAATTGTTTTTTATTTAAAACGTATGTGTCAGACACCTTTATCTAATAAACAATACCTAATCATTAAAAACCAAATAACTTACTCATTTTTCATCTAAACTTCAACAAATTATACATTTTCGGAACGGGAAAGAGTTCAGCTTTCAGATAGAATAAAAATATATGGGGTGTTTCATTAAAAAATATACAATATTTGCAATTAAAAAATACCATTTTTTTAAAACACCCTATATAAAATTTCACTAATTCAACATTTATACTGAAAAAAACTTTATATAAAAAGAAATTGTTCAACGAAAACCTCACCTCAGAATGGGTCGGAAACTCCTGAGACACCCAGTATTTGGAGTTTGGTATACTTGTAGTTTGGAGAAGTTTTTGGTGATTAATTTTAATATTTATTAAGGTACCTTTTTGTAGAATTAATAATTCACATTCTATTCTGACTATTCTGGACGTTATTGTGCTCAAAGAAAGAAATATACAACTAAAATAGACAGATCCTTGTCATCCTTATTTCCTACATTTTCTTCTGGTACGTCTTCTATTACTGATTTTCCACCACTTGTATGAACTTCATTACGGTGTTTTCACCTGCTAACCTAATAAGAGATTGTTTCTAGTTTTTTACCAGTCTAGAATTAGGGCGCGATTATCAATGCTCCGTTAAATATTGTAGCCTTCGGCTAAATCTTAGTTGTTGGCCAAAGTGTTTATCAACTGCCAGCTTGCATTAGCTGGCAGTCTAACTTTCGGCTATCCTAGCTGCCACTATCAAGTTGATGTTATCCATAGAACATACAATTTCATACGAGAAAGTGGTGTTCCGTAATTCTGACTGTCAACTGTGTCATGATTGTTTGCTCACTTTTTGCATCCATTTTGATTTATTTATAGTAGCTTAGTAGCGACCAATTAATATTAATTTTTAATTAACGGCTACTTTTATTAATAATTGTCACTTTGAGTCAGTGAAACTAGGACATCGTTTTCGTTTTGTGAACTTTTTTCAAAACCAAATAAACAAACAAAAGCAAACAAATCATACATAAACGCATACCAAATAGAATAGATAAATAAAAATAACAGTAGGTACCACCTCAATTTTGACACTGACATTACCTACGGTGTTGCCAGAGTAATTTTGCATATAAAAATAAAAAACCATTGCTGGATGCATCACCTGCTCCCTAGATGAGAGGATAAGATAAATATGGAGCTAATGTGCTTCTAAGAGCCTTTCCACTACGACCTTTGCAGATTTATTGTGTGTGCCCTCCTGTTATGCTAGAGTTCCTTGTCTAGATCCATCCTTATTACTGGACTTCGAATACCAATACCTCCATATATTGGGAGGGTTGTGGGTTTTCCTCCTTTATCGTCGAAAACGTTAGCCTAGTCAGGTCTTCGCAGAAGCACAGAATGTGTGCTGAGGTTTCCTCATCTTCTTGGCAAAACCTGCATATGGTTGTCTGCCAATCCGATGTTATATTTATGTGTTTATTAAGTGTACAATGCCCTATCAGGGAACCGACCAGGATCCTGATTGTTTTTCTATTCTGGCTCAGTAGTAGGTACTCCGTGAATTTTGGCGAGGGTTATTTGATGAACTCTTTGGCCCGTCTCATTCTTGGTGCCATGTTCCACCAATCTCGAGTCTGCTTTTTCATCCAAGTACTGCTATTTGTTTTTTGCAGCGCTTTCGCAATGCCACAGAAAGGTTCTGAGCCAATGGGACCACATCGTGCCCCTTCTCTGGCTAGTGAGTCTGCCTGCTCTATGGCCTTGTGATCTGAGCGGCCTGGTACACAGGCTAAGGACAATATATCATGACTGCCTAGCTCTTGTAGCGTCTCCAAGCAGTGCCAAACAAGTTAGATGAGAGGATTATATTCACTCGCTCAGTGAATATGTTCTCCGGTGACGTGTTATCAAAACTCATCTGAAATATGGGTTATTCCAGTATTTTCCCAGTTGTATCAGTGTGTCCTTCTCGAACATTGTTCGGAGACCATATGTGGAATGCCAATAACGGCTTCCAATTGATGCCGTCCCGTGCTGTTCATTGCCCCGGTAAAACCAAAGAGAGCTTGTCACTGCAGAAGACACTTCTGTCGACCTCCACCAGACTATCGTTCGATAGGTGATCGTGGGCCTTATCACAGTTGTGTAAAGCCACTGAACCACCTCGGGTCGTATTCTCCAGGTTTTTCCGGTAACTCTTTTGCATTGCCAGAAAAGCCTAGTTGTGTGTGTTGGGACGGATGGCATCAGCTTTCGCTATTTGCCACATACTATTTTAGATCTGGAGAAAATTTAAAAGAAATTTGTAGTTATATTTCAATATTGTTTCTTCTTATGTATTTTATTACAGAGTCCAATATAAATTGAAAAGACTAGTTGCCCTATAGTCTGGACGGTCCCAAGAAAAACGCATGTAAACAAAAAGCACGCGTGGTCTATTCTAAGTCGGCTGCGTATTGGACGACTCGCATTGTGATGTAGGGGAACAGAATACGCCCCTGTTCAACCTTATCCACTTGGAACTTGCCTAGGTCATTCAATATGCACGTGATTTCATTTATGAGCGGCTTTTCTTGAGTAGTAGTATAGTAAGTTTGCAATCAGAAGGGTATGTGGAAAATCTTGGGGTATGAACCCCAAACAGATTTACTGGATTTACCAAACAATGGTTAAGCCAATGGTCACGTATGGCTCAGCTGTCTGGTGGACCAAAAGTCTGCAAAAGACAGCTAGAGCAAAGCTGCAAGGCTTGCAGCGAACAGCATGCCTGGCCATTACCGGAGCAAAGTCATCCACACCAACGGCAGCTATGGAAGCCCTCCTGCAACTAACTCCTCTCCACATTCATTTGGAGAAGTAAGCCAGGGGAGCAGCTCATAGAATGCTATCAGTGGAGAGGCAAATAAATGGAGAGACTCTGAGGGATCACTCGGGAATGCTGAGGGAAATACAAAATCACCACATTCTTGGGATGCCCTCACAAAACTTCACGTGAACAAGCCCTTTAAGGTCCTCATTCCCACGAGAGACCAATGGGATAGCGAAGAAATCTTCTTCCTAGAAACGGACTACGTGATTTACACTGACGGATTCAAAACCGAGGACGGGGCTGGAGCGTTGGTCTTCAGCAGGAAACCCAGAGTTGAAATCACAGCCAACCTGGGTAGGTACGCTACCGCCTTTGAAGCTGAAGTATACGACATTGAACTGGCTGCAAAAGAGCTGATGAATCAACCTGTTGATAGCCAAGATGCTCTTAAAGCACTGAGCTCGAAGAGGATAAAATCTAAGCTAGTATATAACTGTCTACAATCCCTTGATATACTAGGCACGGAAAACAGAGTCACTTTGACCTGGACGACGGGACATCGAGGAGTGGAGGGCAACGAGAAGGCCGACACTCTGGCAAAGGAGGGATCAGAGTCTCTATTTATCGGACCTGAACCATTTTTTGGCATTGCGGAAAGCACTGCTAGATCAGCCATAGCTACCTGGGCGGAGAGGAAAACCTTCACGTACTGGGCAGAAATACCGGGACTCGAAGGCGTTCATATACAACTCTCCGAGTACAAAAAATAAGCAGATCCTCGAATGGAGTAGAACATTGTCGACTAAATTACCACCTAAAGAAGATGAGTCTGGTTTAGACCTCGGATTGTCGGTTCTGTAATTTGGAGGACGAAACTGCTGAGCACATACTATGCTCATGCCAAGCTTTGGGCAGGGTAAGGGATAACACATTCGGTTTTAGTACCTACTCACATAGAACCTAACCTAACCTAAGTTTGCAATCAAGAGTCACTCCCAGTCTTCCACAATTCGTAGAGCTTCCTGTAGGACACTCAATACTGTCTCTGAAAACTCATGGTATTATGAAGTAAAGCACATACTACAATCTCCCCTATTCTGCTTCTTCATCCCACAGCTTTCTTCGTTTTTCTTAAAAATATATATACAGGGTGTTTCTAAATTCATGCGACAAAATTCAGGAGGTGATTGCTCGTATGAAATTAAGATGGGTCTTTCCTATAACAAAATTTCCTATCCCTTTCGGAGATATCACCCTTAAAAGGTGGTGGCTAAAATTGAGTTTTTATTTTTTTTCTAAAATTTCAGTAAATCTAGAAACTTGAAATTCTGTAATTTTCGTGCACTCGCAAAGGACTAACCATGGATATTTTTTCAATAATCTTGTTACCTCTTACGGGGGTGAAATTAGCAACCCTCACTTTATTTCATATCAAAACTTTTTTTCGAAACGAAGTTTTATGGAATCAAATTTAACTTAAAATCCTTGTTTTATTTAAAAAAAATTTTTCCCGAAAAAAATAGCTGCAGAGGAAAAAAAAGAAACACCATAATTTATAATTTTTTTAATAAATTGAGTGGAAAACAGTAAAGATGTAAAATGTAATACGATTCATAATAAATGCTGGAAATTACAGAATTTCAAGTTTCTAGCTTTACTGAAATTTTAGAAAAAAAAACTCAATTTTAGTCACCACCTTTTAAGGGTGATATCTCGGAAAGGGGTGGGCTGAGGAAATTTGGTTATAGGAAAGACCCATCTTAATTTCATACGAGCAAACACCTGCTAAACTTTGTCGCATAAATTCAGAAACACCCTGTATACTAGTTTTCCCTTCTCATCTCGCGGAGATTAAAACTTTTCAAAGTATTGTCCTTTAATTTAACTTTCCAATTCTAAATATAAATGGAAGTAGTACCTACCAGTAGTACAATGTACAGTACAATGTTCAGTAAAAGCTAACTCAAAAATACGTATAAAAATTGAGTATTATTAAAATACTTTTGAAATAAAGTGCCCTTTTACTCCAAATTTATTTATGTTTCTCGATATATAATATTTCTACTCGCGCTAAAAGCATAAAATTCACTTGATTCTATTCTTATCCAAACAAATATGAACGTCAGGTAATCAAATATGAGTGCAATTTTTTCAAAAATGCACTTATACTCTATTTATTCGAAGGTGCCTTAATTGTGACTTGTACTAAGGTGTACATTTCAGCAGTGTACATTACCTTGTTAGATCTAATTTAAATTATTTGCTTTTACTCCAACTCCGTTTTTGTATACCGTTTGTCCCGAAGTCCACAGAATTGAATATTTGATACCTAACCTTAATAAAAACATGCTTTATTAATACGAGAATTGTCTCGTAAGTGTTTCATATAACAACATAGTTGGCGCCTGTCAACAAATATCAAATGTCAAAGTTTCAGACCGCTTCGTTTAAAGCTGTACCTAAACTGAATTTTTAAAGTTGATGAGTCGAAAAGACAGTTGTTTCAACAATAATGCCTTGCCGAGTTGGTTTCTATTTTCAGCAATAAAGCACCACATCAGTCGACAATTTCTCGTTTGTATGGAGAATTTAAACGTGGACGGATTAATCTTAGCGACGATCCAAAAACAGGTCCAGTAACAACGGCATCACCCAGGAAAACGTCGATGCTGTACGTAAGCTGATCCAAGAAGATCGACATGTCACATATTGTGAAATTGGAGCATCAGTGGGCATTTCAAAGACCACAATTCAAAAAATTTTACATGAAGAATTATCTTTAAAAAAATTAGTTTCTCGTTGGATACCGCATCGGAGGAACAGGAAGCAATTGGAGTCAATTGGTGTCAAAAAACTCTAAATCGGTTTAACGGATTTACTCTTATGAATCCGAAAATAAACGTCAGTTGGCTGTTTGGGTGTTCCAAGATGAACCGAAACCGACGGAAGTTATCCGGTCTCGAAGTGTTTCCAAAAATTTTCCGGCGACATTTGTCCCAGAACCGGGTCATGTAGCAACAATTTCTCTGCAAGATCAAAGAACTGTTACTGCTGATTGGTACATATCTTTGTTTGCCGGAAGTAATTGCTACATTTCGAAAAACCAGCCTCCAACGACAAATGATCCTCCAAGACAATGCAAGTTCCCGCTCAGCTCGAAAACATCGAATTTTTGGTCCATAAAGTCTCAACCTAAAAGACTTTTTTACTTTTCCAAAAATTAACCCTCCCCAAAATCCCCACCAACTATAGCCCCGAATTGATGGTAGAAACCGCGTATGGTGTTTTTAGGCATCGTTTACAACGGCATATTGCAAAATTAGTGAAAATAGTGACCTAGCCTCAAAATTTGGCGCCACTTGTGGCGTCCTCTATATCGACTTTTAATTTTTTTTTAAAAGGGATTCCCATAAAGTCGAACCCGGAAGTTTTCGTGGGCATAATGAAAAATTTCCAAAAAAAACAATAGTGCTTAAAAGTTATCTATTGGTTTTTTTCTAGCTCTAAATTATAAAAGACAATCCTCGTACGGCAATTTGTTTCTTAAAAGCATGACCGTAAGAACACCTTCAAATATCGAATTCAATTAACTTGTTTACATGAACGTGTTTTCATTCAATGAAAATAACTTCTATGAATGACAAAGAGGATGTATTTGGGAAAGTAAATATTTTTGTTCTTCTTCATTCAGGAAAGGACAGAAAATCGATAACCACGCTTTTCGTACGATATATTTTAACGAATTTTTCCGCGTTCTCGTTTTCCTACATTTATTCCGATGGATTCAATGTAGGCGACAGTTTATTGACGTGGATTGAAATGAAGGAGCTTGACCCCTTAACTCGTTTTTTTTGGGATACTACGTTGACTTCTGAACTGGGCAAATTAAATTCCAGGACCCGTATCATTTGACGGGACATTTCGCTGTATATGTTCTTCCTATGTCAGTGTATATTACGTCCGGTTGGATTTTTGTTTGTCGATTGAAATCTTATTTAGTAGGTATACAAAATTTATTGTATTTTCTAGTACAATCACTCATTTTAAAGAGAAAGAGGATCATATCATAATATATGAACAGTTTCACATTAAAGGAGAACTGAAGATGTTTCCTACTGGAAGAAAAATACTAATATATGACGCTTCGACCATCAATTTATTTCCATACCAGCAAGAATTACTGATGAACAGCAAATGCCAAACTCATGCTGCAATCCTTCTTAAAACGTACTGCCAGTATCAAGTACAACAGATCTAGCAACAGGAAATATTAGAAGATAAGGAACTTTCTAATAATTCAAAAGATCAGAATTATCAGGAAAACACAGCAACTACACACACCCTAGAGGGTTTTAGAAATTTTTCTCTCAAATTTTCACTGCTACCGCTGTCTTGGTTATATGCAATAAAACTAAATGGGCTGGAATTTATTTTATATACATATTAAAGAGAATTTATCAATTACTGCAAGTATCTGTATCTCTGTATCTGTAGAGTGGGGAGAGTGAGTTTAGGCACACAGCACTTAGGCCACGTGTGACCCATTGTACATCCTCCCGAGGAGTTGTCCTCCTAGGCCATCGTCCATCCTGTCCTTTTCAGGTGTAGGCCAAGACTCACCGAACACACACACTCTCTTATTTACGATAACTCCGGGTACTCGCGTGAGGAATGCCTGACAGTTCCATCTTCTTGTTCACACATTGTGCATAGAGGTGTGTCCACTAGCCCCATAGTATGGAGGTGTTTCCTTAGTTGACAGTGGCCAGTCAGAAATCCTGCTGTTAAGCGTATGTTTTTCCTGGTCATCGCCAAAAATTTCTTCGGCGCCAGCTCCCAGGGTCGCCCAAGGTGATCCTGGCAAGACTGCATCTTTTGATTCCATCCCATCTCTTTAGGGATTGAGCATGGGTGTGACGCTAGGCTAATTCCGCAATTGTCTATGTCGTCAGACCGTAGGTGTCACTGGGTCCTAAAATTTTTAGTCCAGCCGCTTCCCTGGCTAAAGAATCGGCAATGCGATTACCTTTACTCCTGTCGTGCCCTTCAACCCAACTCAGGATAATATTGTTATCTACCGAGGCGTTAGCTAAATCTTGGTGGCACTCTAATACTAGCCCTGATGTAACACGTTGTCTCTTCAAGGCTAATAGGGCTTGTCTGCTGTCAGTGCAGATTGTTATGTTTTTGCCAGAAATATCTTTTCTGGTTAGTTCTTTTGTGGCAATTGAAATACCAGCCAGTTCTGTTTGAACCACGCTAGTATATTTTCCCATTCCCCACTTAATTCTTAGGCTAAGTGATCTGGAGTAAACTCCACATCCTGAGCCTTCTTTGGTTTTGAGCCGTCTGTATATATGCGTATTGCATTTGCAGCATCTGACTCTGTGTTCTGTTTTATTTGTATTTTGTAGGGTTTATTAAACACAAACTTGGGCTCAATTGCATCATTGGCCGCCTGCAGCAGAGGTAGCGCAGTAAGCCCTTCTCGCCATAGGCTTAGCCTCAATTGACCCACTACTACTTCGGGGTTTACACCAACCGTGCGCAATCGTAACATGGCCTTTAACGCACAAGTCCAGAGGGGTCCGACTATTTACTGCAAGTATTTTTTAATGTACAAGTAAATATATTTTTCTCCAAATGACATTAAAGGTGGCTTTTTAATGACACTCAACAGGCATAAAAGGTGGACTTTTTATGTCTAGGGAGAAAAAGTTTGTTGCTATGCAACGTTCCAGGTAGTAATTGTAAGGTAAGAGGTCTACCACCAGTATCTCTTATGAATGAAAACATTCAAACCTCCGGATGTTTATTTGATGTAACCAGATACGGACATTTTAAGAATAGAGTAAATCGAGCTTTGGAAAAGTAAAAATCTGTTAAGTTATTATAATCATGTTCTTTAACTATACATTGCCACTTTTTTGGAAAACACTCATACCTGCGTATAGTTCAAAATATATTGAAACTCCTGGTAAGTATATATAACAAAGCCGCTCTTAGTTTACCACTTTCGGATTAGCTTATAATAGCGATAAGGTGTTCTGTTCGTCTGAAATTTCTGCTAGTTTTTTCGCTAGTATGGCAATTATGGTAAAAGTCTAGTTTAGTGAACCAACGCGGATTTTGATGAAATGTTTTTTTTAATTAATTCGAGGTCGCTGAACACGAAAATGAAAGAAAAAATTGGCGCTCTCTTACCAAAAATGAGCTATGAATTGAAGAATTGAAGATGTGTTCAGATCAGCACTTCACTGGTTTTATTGTCATTTTATAACTGCTTTATAAACATCCATTATAACTGCTACACAATGTTAGATACACTATAATTGCTTTTTACGATATTCCTCTCACACACACATTAAAAAAACACTGATATTGATATACATTTCTTGTGAATTCTTTTTTTAATTCCACAATTATTATATCTTTTGACGTTTCCATGTAATATGATGACTGACATAGACATATGAGTTTCGTCTGTTTCCTCTTAGTCGTAAAACTTGAACCTACTAGCATATTCAGCCATCATTAGGTAGTTACTTGAAAAAAAAGTTGCTGAATATCTGTAACTGAGAAGACCATACAAGGTGAGTGAATTGGAAAATTTGGCTCAACTTTCGTTTAGCTGAAATCAGTTATGGAAAAATTGAATTAACAGCTAACATACTGTGAAAAATGCGCACCTGGCTCGCCCGCTTCGCTCGCGATAATCAATGTACTTCATTATTTCAAACGGAAATCCAATCTTATCTAGATCTCTGAATTAGAAAATTTGGATTAGGTTAGAAAAATATGGGAAAAATAAAAGAAGGGGCAAAAGGGGAGATGTATCAAGCTGATAAGAAGCGATTGCGATTTCACTTTGATCTGTGCTAGTTGGTCGGGAAGCGATATTAGTAGATTTTTCAAATTTTCTAAAAAGGGGAAACAGTTTCTGATAACCAAAGTCTTATAATATTAGCGGTATGCGGCAATCATTTTCTTTGTCAGCAGTGTTTATAGAGGCCGAACAACTGAGGAGGTAATTATTTTTAAAGAATTAGTTGATGTGTGCTATTCAGAGAAAAAAATTGTTCAACTTCCTCAATGATCAAATTGAATGGTTCATTATCCTCCATGTAAATGATAAATATCAACCAAACTTATCTCAAAACTAACCATCTTTCTAAAATCATCTTCACTCAAAATTTGAAAAAATAATGTTTCAACTGTCATACAGCGCCAGCTATCGGAAAAATAGGAGTATGTTCATGATGTTCATCTTGTTTATATCTTCTATGCCACGATCATGATATCGAAAATATTCAGCAACTAATTCGAGTGGCTAAATACCTAATGGCTGAATATGCTGTACGACTAAGACCAAAACTTATATGTCAGTCATATTACATGAAAACGTCAAAAGATATAATAACTGTGTGAAGAATTTTAAAAAAATGTATATCATTATAGGTGTTTTTTTAATGTGTGTGTGAGAGCAATATCGTAAAATGTAATTATAGTGTATCTAACATTGTGTAGCAGTTATAATGGATGTTTATAAAGCAGTTATAATATGACAATAAAACCAGTGCAGTACTGACCTGAACACATCTTTAAAAATTCATAACTCGTTTTTGGTAAGAGAGCGCCAATTTTTTCTTTCATTTTCGTGTTCAGTGACTTCGACTTAATTTAAAAAAAATATTCCATCAAAATCCGCGTTGGTTCACTATACTAGATTTTTTCCAGTTTATTTTTATGAGAATCTTTTGTTACATGACACATGCATGACACAATTAATTATTGATTTTTTTGGCAAAAACCGTGTCATTTCAGTCGACAAACTAGAAATCCAGTCGTTCGATGTAAAATGTTTGGCTTAAATTGTCAGATGCTTTATCCGATTATAAATGTCGCACTTGATTCTGTGAAGCGTATTCAGACAAATGCATTTTCGTGATAACAAACTATTCAATCGATTATAAAGTTGCATCGACATTTATCACGATGTCAAGATTAACTAATACTTGCCAAGATAATCTTTTATTCAACCGTGAATGAATTATTAACCGGAATAAAAAATATTTGATTGCCGTAATTAATACGCTTCGAAGACATTGACGTAATATTTAAACGAATGCTACGTTGCCACGATGTAAATTTATTATTCTGAAATAAATTCCCTTGAAACTATTTTCAACAAATCATTGAACGTTAAAGAATCCATAAATAAAACCCACGAGGTCGACAGGTATCGAAAGTCAAGTTCATCAGGTATGTTTACTATAAGCAATTATATAACATTCAATAGTAAATACAAAAATGAACTTGACCAGTAATATATAAATAGCTTAAAAGCAGACGATAGGGGATCAATTGAATAGTATTCTATTATTATTCAAGATATTATATTCAGATTATGATATTGTAACGGTAAGTGGCTGTAACCTTACAGGGCGCCAATTTGTAACGGTAAGAGGCGCCAGCTTGAAGGGCTCCGGCTAGAGACTCCTCTCAAGGGTGATTCGACCCCAAATTTATGTCGCACAAGTATAAAAGGTATAAAAACGATAAAAAAGGAGGTCTTTCCTCAAGGAGGGACGATAACGGAGAGGGCTGTCGTGGCGTTGAAAAAATGGAAGCGTCCCTTGGCAGACGTCAATTGTCTTATGGTCAGGGTTGAAGAATTTGGGATCACAGAACTATAATTGGAAGTGGCTAATGAGACGACGAACGGTAATTAAGAGAATTTATTTTATAAAATCGAAACAGGTCGATAGACATGTTACAATATAAGTAATCTATGATGATAGATACTTATACTAGGTTTAGTAATCATAGTTAGTTGTATTTGTATAATCTAAATTATGGTAATAAAGATAACATATCCCAGTGAATGAAGTAGTAGTTTAATTGAAGTCAGATGACCCTCCGAATAACCTGGAAGATCACCAATGAAAGAGGCCTTTTCATCACAACATCCCATCATCACAATTCGATGTTTAGGAAACTTTAATGAATCGAAAGCGTTTATATAAACAAATAAAGATGAAAAAAGGGTATTTCGTTTTTTGTCAATATCTCGAAAAGTATAAACATTTAAGAAATTGAAAAAAAAATTCTTAAAAAGGAGGAAATTTCCATGCAATAAAAAAGTCCCAACTCCCGGAACTCTATCTCCAATATTTATAATTTTAATGCAACGCTAAAAATAGGTCTCCGTGAGAAATTTTTGGTATGCGTCCGTCTCGTCAAAAGTGAACAGGTCACATTAAATAATTTTTTAAAGTTATTAATTGTTAATTTGAAAATATTATGGTGTAGGTATTCTGAACACTTCAGAGAAATCATTGCTGTTGGAAAAAGCTCTTTTAAACTAGGCAATTGATAATTATCAAAATGATCTTGAACTCCTTTAGATTAAACTACAAAAAAAATGTTTAAATAATTGTCGTACAAATGTTTGGATTCGTGGAGCCCTTCCTATATAAATACTTAACAAGATCACGTCATAAAAATATGAAAAATTTTAATATTTTTTTCAAGTTAACAATAGTTTTTTGCTAACTTATATTACTTATTATAAACAAAGTATTGACATTTTTCATACTATCATGACGTGATCTTGTTAAATATGTATATGGGAAGGGCTCCACGAAGCGAAACATTCTTAAGACAATTATTTAAACTTTTTTTGATTCACAGGAAGGAAGTTCAAGAATAAAAATGTGTGTTCTTGTTATCGATAATAATTGGGTAATACACAAATACAGAAAGCATATCCACTACTACCTTCTACAAGTAATATACACGTTTGACCGATATTATAAAGAGTTAAACTACGCAAGAACGGAAGGAGTAGTGGATCGAATACAATTAATAGGATCAGAAGCTTCTGCCTGAGAGAACTAATCTCGAGGATAGTTCCAAAGAAAATCGCATTAAATCAGCGGTTACGTTCAGTATCGAAGAATGTAAGTTAATTTTGTTTTCGTACCGCTGCGCTGTTGTCGAATCTCAAAATTGTTAATGTTCATAAAATGAACAGCGATTGAAAAAATATTGTTACCCCACACCTGTACTGAGGATATGTAAAGGTCCATAAACAAGAAGCCGAGGAAAAATGGCACAGTATCTTTCCGGAGAACCCTTTGAACTACTTGCAATTGATATTCTCGGTCCACTTCCTCTTACAGATAGAGGAACCAAATACCGGATGGTTGTAATGGATTATTTTTCCAAATGGCCCGAAATAGCACCTCTTCCTAATCAAGAAGCGACGACAGTAGCAGAGGCTTTCGTAACTATTTGCCAATACCTTTCAATGTTTGTCTCCGAAAACCAAAAAGTCTGGTTCCTCTATTTCTGCTAGCCTATAGAAGTTCTGAACACGAATCAACCCTCTATACTAGTCGCTGGCAGAGAAATGAAGCTTCCCACGATCTTCTTTTGGGAATACTTCCTCCTTGTGAAGATGCAGAAGAACGCACACCTCCTAAGTACCTAGGAAGCTTGAAAGAAAAATTGGAAAAGGTCCACAACTTTGCTCGTGAACGTTTGAAGCTCTGCAACGATAAGATGAAGCTAGACTCGACATGCATTCTACAAACACAAGCTTCTCTAGAGGTGACCCCGTCACCAAAAACTACAACGGAACTGAGAAAGCCCCCACAACGTTCTCAAGAAAATCAACGACCTTGTCTACCGCGTCCAATTGTCAGCGAGGAGTAAGCCCAAGGTGATCCATATCGATCCACCCTGTTGGCTTCAACCAGACCCCAGTAGTTAGATTATTCGGGACGAATAACTAGAAAAGGAGGAGCAATGTTACGTCGGACCTGTACTGAAGATATGTAAAGGTCCATAATGAAAAAGAAGAAGAAAAACAATTGTAATCATCTAGAACTTTCTTCGAAAAGTCTAGAAATGTCATCGAACAGTCGAGAACATTTTTGAATTATAAGAAAGTTGAGTTCTGTGATATAAAAGTAAGACGTGTATAGTATTTTGTTGTAAAAGTTGAAGTCGAAGAAATTAAAAAAGTTGGGAAAGTAAAAAGAGTAACATTTGTGTTATCTGAGTATTACCAATCTGTATAGTTTCTGTTATTTCTCCTCGAACAGGAACAGTGTATCCTGTAGCTGTTTCAAGAACTAAGCTTCTTCCAGTAGGTTGTGGTTTCTGACTCCTGCTCCTGTTCGAATGAATGACTTGGTGGCACCGGTATCAATAACGAAAGATCATTTTTGGCGGTCAACGTGTCCGCTGACAAATAATAAGTTTTGTTCATTTTTATTTAAAATATAATCGCGGATTTTGGGGCTCCCAGTAGATGCCTTGCTCCGTAGTGTCAACTTTTATTCGTTTTCTTGATGAAAGCGGGCTAGGTGTGGGAGATCGACTTCTCAGTGATGCCTATCTACTGTGGTTATTTCTTGTTGGACTTTGTGAGGGGCTCCGGGATGGCCATCCAAGAGACCTTAATTTCTTGTCTCCCTATTCGTCGAACGGGCTCTATCTTTGAATGTGTCCAATTCTTCCACAGTTGAAGCATCCCTTAATTCCATTATGGGTGTTTCGTCGCATAGTTTGGAGTATATCCAAGATTTGTGAGAGTAGATTGTGGGTGGCTAATGGAAGTTGTCTCTTCGTTTTCTTGGAATATTATGTCTGTCAATTTAAGACGGAATGATTTTGATATGCTTTTTGCTGCCTCATATTCCTGAGCTGCAATCAGAGTTTCATTAAACGTTTTGTTGTAGCCGGAGAGTTTGTTGCATTTCCACATCTTGAAATCCATCAACGAATACCTGTGTTCCGATTTGCTCTAGGAAATCTTCAGGTGCCTGGGGATAGGCAAGATGCAACAATATTTTTATATCGGCCTCAAATTCCTGTAGGCTTTTATTTGATTTTTGATTGCGTACTTTTAACTGACACTGGAATACCTGCTTCAAGTGCTGTTGGCTATACAAAACCCACAGCTGTCACCAATGATACCCCTTTTACTTTCTCAACTTTATTTCTTCGACTTTAACTTTTACATCACAAAACTATACACGTCTTACTTTTATATCACAGAACTCAACTCACTGATAATTCAAAACTAACTAAGCACAAAACAGACAAACCTATAGAAGTGAAAGTTTATAGAATGACCTTGAATAAAAAAATTAGGTTTCAAACCCATCCACCTGAAGCGCTAGCTGTAATCAAGTTGTCGAAATAGGCCTGGCGCCTTTAACCCGAAAGAAGGAAATATTATGTTAAAATTGTTCATCTTAGCTGCTGTCATGTTACATGTCATTCGTCGTTGACAT
The DNA here is from genome assembly GCA_947563755.1 of Lochmaea crataegi. NCBI lineage: Eukaryota > Metazoa > Arthropoda > Insecta > Coleoptera > Chrysomelidae > Lochmaea > Lochmaea crataegi. The sequence goes on along the minus strand of OX387425.1, from coordinate 28,920,275 downwards.
TTTTCTATTTTTTAATTTCCATTTAAAATCGTTTGTGTTTTTATATTACCTGTTTCTTTATTATTTTTGGTCTTCCTGTATTAGTGCATCACCTATTACAGGATTTATTATCATAGATAAGTTGAAAAAATCGATTTTCTTATTTTACATATTTGAGGATAGGTATTCATAATGAAGATATTGTTTGTTTTGCTGATGAATACCCAAAGATTTTTATAACAGTAATACCCATACCAACCATATTAGGGGTCTACCCAAGGAACCTACGTTTGTGAAAATCAAAAAATATGATCCTGAATTTCTAATTGTGACAGTTCGAGCATTATTTACATTTGCCATTTCCTTTTTTTTTTGTTCTTTAGACAAAAACTGTAATTTATTCAACTATTTGCTGTTTGCTAAGATAAAATTAGACACATTATTTGATTTATTTTAATATTTATTATTTTTCAATTGATTTTTAGTGGATATGTTTTAGTATTAAGTTCTTTTAGATAATGTAATGTTTTTGTTATTTATTTAAATAGTTTTTATTTGTGGGATAAAATTATTCACACTATGGCTAATTACTATCTATTGATTTATTCATTAAACTTAATTTATGTACACACTCTACTTAATGTCTACTAATTTATTTACACTCGGTATAATAGTTCTAATTTATTTTTACCACTTGAATATTACACTATTTATCTTCACTATTTAAGTCACTGTCCGATTACTAAGAACTTCTGTAAACTGTCTGTGAACTAACTCTTTGTCTTCGTTTCACTAATAGTTAACTCACTCAAAAACCCGCGTATATATAGTCTTTCTAAACTCTCGAAAATTCTAGTATTTTCCGCGCGCGTATGTTCTCGAAAGGAGCGCAGCCACCAAAATTTACAGTCGAGAGACAGGGTCGGCTTTGAGTTGGTGACCTCGCAACAATAATAAGTATATGCTTTATAAAAGATTTGGAATTAATAAATTGTAATTAATTTTACTTGCGAAAGGTTTTTTTATTTCTTTTTCCTATTATCATTCCTTATAGTATACAATATTTGCTGCTGGAGGATTTAACACAATACTGTTATTATTAAAGAGCAAAATCGTTCAATTGCAAATATTGTACAATATTACGCGTAACCTTAAAGTTAGAAATTCAAAAAACCGGCATACATTAGTTCTGAACGCATCAATTGCGATCGCTGAAATTCTTCTTTCATATCTTGACACAGGACTTTTACTCTGTTTTGTGCTAACTACCGTCAACTGTCCCGCATTTTATACTTTTCACATGTTCCAGAAAGGTCTCGACTTTTCGATGACATTTCTAGACTTTTTGAAGACAGTTCTAGTCTAGATGATTCCTGATGTTTGTCTTCTCCTTTTTCTTTATGGACCTTTACATATCCTCAGTACAGGTCCAACGTAACAATATACACTGTGTTCATTTGAAAAGGACCCACCCTTAATATTTCAAAAATGGGACATATTAGAAGGAAATGCCGAAACACGTCAACTTTTAACTTGAGGGGGACATTTTTTGACGCCTATGTCATAAACGTCAGATTCACCCCCTCCCTACTGGAGACACCCCTTACATTTTTTCAAATGGCATTAGGTATCAAGTCATACCTCATTTAAAAGGTCTGGTAAATCTCTATTCAATCATTTTGTTTTGCCTTTGATACGAGCCTTCTATTGTTATTTAATCGTTGTTTAAAATTGGCACTTTTTCAACTTTTATTGCCTGAATGTTAACGGTGGTCACTTTGACGCATGATCAAATAGCAGTTTTTCCTTGTTAACAGTTGTCTTTTTACTATTTGTAAATTTTTTATTCTTTAAAGAGTCTTTCTATCATAACACAATACGGGGGCATACGAAATATTGAAAAAGAGCCAATTTTGAACAACGATTAAATAACAATGGAAGGCTAGTATCAAAGGCAAAACAAAATGATTGAATAGAGATTTGCCAGACCTTTTAAATGAGGTGTGACTTGATACCTAATGCCATTTGAAAAAATGTAAGGGGTGTCTCCGGTAGGGAGGTGGCGAATCTGACGTTTATTACATTAGCGCCAAAAAGTGTCCCCCTCAAGTTAAAAGTTTACGTGTTTCGCCATTTCTTTGTAATATGACCCATTTTTGAAATATTAAGGGTGGGTCCTTTTCAAATGAACACAGTGTACTATATACAGGGTGTTTCTAAATTCATGCGACAAAATTCAGGATGTGATTGCTCATATGAAATTAAGATGGGTCTTTCCTATAACAAAATTTACTCAGCCCACCCCTTTCCGAGATATCACCCCTAAAAGGTGGTGACTAAAATTGAGTTTTTATTTTTTTTCTAAAATTTCAGTAATGCTAGAAACTTGAAATTCTGTAATTTTCGTGCACTCGCAAAGGACTAACCACGGGTATTTTTTCAATATTCCTGTTACATTATACGGGGGTGAAATTAGCAACCCTTACTTTATTTCATATCAAAACTTTTTTTCGAAATGAAGTTTTATGTAATAAAATTTAACTTAAAATCCTTGTTTTATTTAAAAAAATTTTTTATTCTTAAATTTTTTGCCCAAAACCAATAGCTGCAGGGAAAAAAAATAGACACCATAATTTATAATTTTTTCAATATTGAAAATATTGAAAAAATACCTGTGGTTAGTCCTTTGCGAGTGCACGAAAATTAAAGAAATTCAAGTTTCTAGCTTTACTGAAATTTTAGAAAAAAAAAAACTCAATTTTAGTCACCACCTTTTAAGGGTGATGTCTCGGAAAGGGGTGGACTGAGGAAATTTTGTAACAGGAAAGACCAATCTTAATTTCATACGAGCAATCACCTCCTGAATTTTGTCGCATGAATTTAGAAACACCCTGTATATATAGTCATTTTGAATTTTCAAAATTTGAAAACGCCAACTTTTTCAGAAACATTTCCTCTATATTTCCTTATATCACCTTGAATTTCAAATTGTTTAAAAATTTTTGAAAAATTGAGGGTTGAAAATTTTTTTCAAATCTACTTTTATTCTGTTATAGGGCATAAGATTTCCTAAAAATTTTTTGTGCGAGCAAAACTGAAAGAGATATCAGCGTAAAATACTACAATTTCCAGTGCTCTACGATGTGCTTGCAAGCTGCGAATTTATTCGAAAATTCAGGAAATGTTATTGAATGTGTATTATTTATTATGTTGTATAACTTTCTACCTACCATGAATATGTTAAGACCCAACTCTGGAATTAAGCTTCTATTTACAAAATCCGCAGACATTTTCCAACCATTTCTTGACGTTATGAAGTAATCAACTGAACATACTGAATGAACCGAAACACACAAGCATTAGTGTTTAACACAAATTGAAGATAATTATTCATAGAGTGTTTTACGTTGTGTATATTTATGTTATATCATCAAAAGAGCCATTGTCCAACAAAAGCTGTGACCCGATTTCCAGTTAGTCCATTAAATACCTGATGAACTTATGTTGTACGTGTTAAATTCATTAGTATGTTGTTTACTCAACCAACAAATTATACGGGGTACATACAGAAAGTAATGCGTGCATTCATCATTAAAATAAAATAAACAACGTTGATGGATGTTACCGAGATAAGTCAATATTCCATTTATTCCACTCCTATTCTAATTTGCCTGAGCTAAAATGAATCAATAATGCATTGATAAGGTTGATTGTTATTGCCGAGTGTTCAAACTTCGTACTCGTGCGATATCGACATCATATCCACCCTTGTACAAAGTACTTTTGTATATTAGTTCTGGTTACACTAGACAATTTTATACTATAGATGTTTTCCAATAGAATGTACATACTTTTACCAATAGGGAACTTGACTAAAATTTTAATTAGCAAAAGTGTGCTATACCGAAATCATAACGAATTTAACATGCCGAAAAACTCAAATTATTTGAAGCTTTTGTAAACGCATTGCTATTGGTTGTGACGTCGGAGAGTATGTTTTCGGAACTGCGCGTGCGTCCATGCGACAACTAACGAAGGTATACCATTAAAATAGCCAATATTCCCTTGTTTACTCAAGTGGTTCTTTGTATTTTCGGTTAATTCTGATTTATTAGACTTTCTGAAATTTTGTTTGTGTCCATAATATTCTTAACATGTCGGAAATTACAGAATGTCACAAAAAACTAACAGCAGCAGAACACAAATTTTAAGATACTAGGCCAATCCATAGGTGAACATTTTTGATAAAAATCCTAGTAGAAAACGGATTGTGCCATTATATAAAAGACATTACGTAGTATAATTTAAATATATTTTGAACACGCAAATGTTTTTCAGTAATTTGTTATAAACATTGAAAACAAAATAAACGTACTTTTTTTAGTTTTCTTCATATAACGTAAAAAGTGCTGGAGCAATCTCAATGTTTTCTGCTTTTTCGAATTTCCTCGGTTCCTAATTATCCTATCAAGTCACTCGACCCCTCATTTTGCTCGTATTTTAATTACATATTATTTCTCTATACATAAAACTGGAAAAAGTACGTTTTTTTTTCGTTTGAAATGTTTATAACAAATTACTGAAAAACATTAAAGTGTTGCAAAGCATATAAAAATTATACGTTTTATACTAGGATTTTTGTCAAAAATTACTCTAATTGCATGCTCTATTGCTTGGCCTACCAGAGAAGCATAGAAATTCATCATATACTTTAGACCATTACAAAACAGAAAATTTAATATTTGATAGTAGTAAAAAATTTAATTAAATATTTGGAATATTAAGTCAATTCTTCAAAGAAAAAAAATGTAATAATTAATTTATAAATTTGAAGTTTGTAATGTATAATCAAATTGTTCAATGAATATTTGAAAATAAATTCGATTTAAAAATAAATTTAATAATGAACCCAATCCTGAGTTAAGAAATTTGAAATAAATTAACAAATAAAATTAAATTAAAAAAATTTAAATACAATTATAGAAGATTAATATAACAATTAAAAATATTACGCCGTAGTAAAAAAATAATTGAATATTTAAAGAAACTTTTCATAAATAAAAAACATTTAAAATATGTGTGTTGTATCAATCGATTTTGAGGCACAGGATAATTGAGTCATGTTTTATTGTTTTGATGTAAATTATTCCGAATAACACACATGAAATCATTGGTAATTAGATAAAAATGTCCATAATAATTTTATAATGCAGTTTAAAAAATCCCTCGAAAATGTTTTTACGGGTTAAAAACCGGAATCGATAAATTCTAAAGTATACAAAAAGTAAAAATACTGACCCTGGAACATTAGGAAACAAAGCAATCGTAATTAACAAATTGTATATATTTGGTTGACACCTCAAAATTTGAATAACAAACCTATAAATAAATCTTGTCAGCAATTGCCATGTGTAACGGTAAACGCTCCCGCTTGAAGAGCTCCGGCTAGAGACTCCTCTCAAGGGTGATTCGACCCCAAGTTGATGTCACACAAGGATAACAGAAGGGTTGTAAAAATTGAGGGCGTCACTACATTTTTGACGTCGATAAAAAGTACTAATGAATTTAAAAAACAAACTAAGGCGGAAAAGGTAGAAACGCCTTGTAGAATTTATAGATAAAAGTTAAACAGAAATCAAAATAAAAAATTACTTAAAAAACAGAATATTAAAATTTTTCCCCGGACGATATCTCCCTCAACTTTCATAGTTGAGGATTTAGAAAAAATTTACATTTATTTCTCTGCTACAGGAAATGGAACAAATGTGAAAAGAATTGTACTTTTATAGGTACTTAGCTTATGAAGTTGTTGTTTCCGGAAAAGGTGGTGGTTGAAGAAGGTAGGTAGGTCTTGCCTCTACGAAGTCTTGGGACGATGGAGACTAGATCTCGAAGAAGATAGGAAGATAGAGATGTCTTGATTAGAACGGTATCCTAACATCTGTGTCCTGGTCTAGGGCGGTATTTTGGTCTAGGGCTGTATCCTGGTCTAGGGCTTGTATCCTAGCCTAGGAGCTGTGCTTACCACAGCAAAATTAAGCGGAAGGAAAATGCCGTTGACAAATGTCAATTGTCTTAGCGTTCGGAGTAGGAGAAGTTGAGATCACAGAACTATAATTGGAAGTGGCTAATGTGGCGGCGAGCGGTAATTAAAAGGATTTATTCTATAAAATCAAAACAGGTGGATAGACATGTTTCACATGTTTACCTTTTTTGGAACAATTAGATTGTACTGTCAAATTTCAAATCAAATTCTTCTTCTATAATTTACTCAATTTATTGTTATCTACTGAATAAAGACACAGTGGCTAAGTAATATATTGAATGAGGATTTCTTCTTCCTTAGTCTGGGACAAGACAAGTTTCGTACTCGTTCCTTTTCCTGTTTTTTTTCGGCTTTCTTCGATTAGCATGTGCTAGATTCCTGGTTGGGGATATTTTAGCTGAAAAAAAATATATTAATACTTATAGTAATCAAGGGATTACATTCATTTAATTGGATTTAAAGTATTAAAATCACCACTTACCTACGAGGTCCCCCAAGAACAATACGCCTCTTTTTCTTTCCATTCACTTTTCTTTTACGATTATTTCTATCATTACATATTTCCGATATCATTGGATCACTACTTTCTATCGGACTGCTATCCAAGCATCGCATAGAGTGCGATACTTATAATAAGTATATGTGAGGATCTGATAAGGCCCCGGGAATTGTTGGATTATCCGGATGCTAGGATATACCACTATTACTCCTGTTCCTGAAGCTGATATCAGTCGAAGTACACGGTTTCATCACAAAGGTCACACAGCTCACCTGGATATGCAGAGATCTTCAAGTAAGCTCGTTCCACATATAACTAGGTTCCTTTTACAATGTTAAATAAACCCTATAATTCATACACTGCCACTGCCACTGCCACTGACCATAACAGAGTTCCATGAACATTGTGATTAAAACTAGAGTTAAGTATTGTGCCATAAGACTCATATAGTTCCTTTGTTGTCTGTATATATGAACTTCTCCCATATTTAGTTTAAATTGTTGCTGAAACAAGTAAATAATAGATTAGGTTAAAACTTTAATGAATAATTCTAGGTATCCTTACCTTTCTCAAGGTTGGAAAAAACCAATTAAAATAGGAGGTATTAAAAATTATATACTCACCATTACCTGTAAACAAACAGTACTGATTGTCAGAGTAAAGTATATTATAAGTTTTATATTCTCTATTTTCACTTATGTATATTTATAACTGAAAGAGTCTGGACGAACTTCAGATTGTCAGAGACAAGTAAATTTAAATTCTAACACAGAATATAACGTTACCCGACTGGGGATTATTCTGTGGATATTCCTATTCTTTTTTTTTACTGTCAATCGTAGATAAGATGAGTATTAGATATCTAAACTCAATAGACATTGTTTCTTACTTATATGGAAAGTAGTTTCTTTGAACAAAAATCCTATCCCTGCATTTTTTTATGTTTCAACATTGTTCAACAAATCTAAGTTGTTTCTGAATAAACCAGCATATTCTTACCATCTATTGTAGTCCGAAAAATCAAACAAATATATGTGTTGCCTTCGGAAATTGCAAAAGCCTAAAAAGGTTGAAACACGAGTATCACAGATTTCGAATCAGAATCAAATGGAGCATTCAATCCCGCTCTATATATTTTCTGGAGCTAATAGGTAATTGGAATTGTTCTTCAATCGTTTGATCTTCGGTAATGGTAATTGCCTTGCTTACATTCCTATTTATCATTTCTTGAATTCTCAAGGATTCAACAGGAACGGATTTACTTCATTTTATGGGAACATACATTGAGAAAATGCATAAAAATAAATACAAAAATACGAAGTACGACTATGGCCAAACGTATTTTAAACAATTAAACTACTGTCTGATACCTAAAAAATCTCTCCACATCACTTTCAAAAACTCACGCATCCAAGAATATTAACATGTCACATATCGTGTAACTGGAGCATCATTGAAAGATCACAATTCAAAAAAATTTACATGAAGAATTATCTGCGAAAGAATTAGTTTCTCGTTGGATACCGCATCTGTTGACGGAAGAACAGAAACCAATTAGAGTTAATTGGTGTCAAAAAACTCTAAATCGGTTTAACGCAGGAAACTCGAAAAATATATACAGTGGTGTACAGTTCAGTGGTGATGAATCCTGGATTTACTCTAAAATGAACGTCAGTCGGCTGTACCAAGATGAACTAAAACCAACGTTATCCGTTCTCGAAGTGTTTCCAAAAGTGGTTGCGACATTTGTTTCAAAAGCGGATCATGTAGCAACAAATCCTCTGCAAGATCAAAGAACTGTTATTGCTGCTTGGTACATATCCATTTTTTTACCGGAAGTACTTAATTGATGAGTTTCGAAAATCCAACCCCCAACGACAAATGATCCTTCACCAACAGAAAGCAAGTTCCCGCTCAGCTCGAAAAACAATTGATTTTTCAAAGCAAGAAAACATCGAATTGTTGGACCATCCTCCAAACAGTTTCGACTTAAGTCTTAACGACTTTTTTACTTTTCCAAAAATTAAGAATGTACTGCGAGGTCAAAGGTTCCAGTCCCCAGAAGTGCAGTCAACGCATTCAAAAACTCTATTTTGAATGAATGCATCTCCAATGGATACGTTGGTACACTAGAGATGTGGAAAGGCCTCTGAATCGGTGGTGTTGCGGGTCACTTGGAGGATCATCTCAAGGGAATGAAACAACTACTTCTAGCACTGGGATATGTTTGATTTATTTACTATAATACATTACACTACTTACTATGGCTAATGATATACATAAGTACCTAACCGTAAAGCATACTTATATTTAATGGTTAAAGATTACTGATCTCTGACCATTCGACTATATAAAATGTTCTTCATGACTTATTCTAAATCAACTTCTCTTATAGTAAATATTGAATGCATATTTATATAACCAGTCAAGTTCAAATAAAACAAATAAACATATTACTGTTTTGTCTTACTTCACGCTTTGAACTGGACTTTCTATTCAATAACCTTCTTAATTTATATTTATATAATAATGAAATGTTCGAACGTTTTGTTGAAATTAATTCTTATTTTAAATATTTATTAATATATTGGGCCAAAAGGCATCACAGTACTAACAAACGAGTGGAATAACTGCTTCCAGAATTGGTTCCAAAGGTGCAAAAATGCAGTTCTCTTCGTGGAGGTTACTTTACACTGAACACTGTTCACACTATCACTACTCCAACACCAACACTTTACACTATCTTGCGCGTTCTTCGATAACCAAATTATCTTCTTCAGAGACTGAAGGTAAACTAACACTATGGTGCTTCGTCGTCCATATATATCTTCTAAATTTTTATCACGCCAAACTGGTTAATCCACGGGAACAAAACATCTTGGCGCGAAAAATGTTTCACAATTATTGCTTTTTGCCTGATAAACTATACAACGGACATGAGGTAGAGGTCCTTTGCCTTTATTCAAACTATTATTACATTTAACTATTTCTATGCTTCCAAATGCATCCAACATTCTATTGAGGCACGGTGCCGATCTATCAGGCAACGACAAGGAACAGACGAGACAAATACACAACACCGGCATTAAGCAAACAAACTAAAAACATTCAGTCGCATATCTAAACGACTTTCTACTAATAAAATAGTAGATAGCAGAATCCGTCATTATCAAAACTTCGAAATATTTACGATCAGAATACAGGTGCAATGCGATCCGATTACAAAACTTAACTAATATCTGTCTGCTCATTTGGCCCAAACGATTTTCAGGAGACATAGACAAATCTCGGCGTGTAGTGTCGTTTAGATAAGCGCGGAGTTATTATAAATCATGTAAGACACTAAAAAGATTTGCTTTAGGTTGTCTGATAGGTAGGCAACGCGCCTTAAACATGTTCAGCAGCACTCGACTTCATTTAAAGACCTCTAAGGCCCCTCGTCCACGGAGCAACTGGTTTCTGACTGTTTTAATACTTTCGTCACTTGCCAGTTTCTTGTGCGTCCCTGCTTGTTGATTCAAATTGTATCTCATACACGGACGTACCCGTACCAGTCACGGATCGGTAGCGTACTTGCAAGTGATTAATCGCCAAGAGACTAGCACTGTCGGTCGCCGAGGGATATTTTGTTTGGATATTTCACACAAAAATATGAATGGACAAAGTTTGCAATTCTGTGGTGGCAACAAATAATCTACAGTTTAAATTTCTCTCTAAGTAGGGATGAACCCAGAATCGCTTTCTTCTGCGTCTATATCTCCAATTGTAATAGTACAAAATAGCCATCTCATCCAAATCATCCATAATGTATCACAACACACAGCCAAAAAGTAAAAGTACTTCGCCTTTTAATAAACTATCGGATACTGATATTTTTCTAATAACGATTGCTACGTTTACGAGAAATGAGTACCCAACTGATTTGTTACTATCATCAGAAACCAGTTGCTCCGTGGACGAGGGGCCTTAGTCTGCCCAACATATTCCATATCACAATCATTACAACTAATTTCATAAATACTTTGAAAAACAATAGTGATTAAAAGTTGTCTACTGTTTTTTTCTAGCTACATTTGCAAAATATAAAGGACAACCCTAGTATATGAATATACCTTCGGTAGTTTCTGCTTCTCTCGAAAAAAAATTGATATTCATCACGGGCTGATTAATTGCTCATGTAAGTCACGTCTCTAGTTAGTTTTTTTGCAAACTTTGCTAACTTTACGAATAATACTTTTCCCCACGCTCACTGACAATACTGAAACTCTTTAATGGTTACTTTGAGATCCAAAGGGAATGCACGAGAGTGCTCAATAATGTTCGTACATGTGTAACAGAACAGAAATATAATTTCAAAAGTTTTTATGTCTTAAATATCCATTTTGGATTGGAGTTCTGGCAAACATTTGAATTTTCACTTAATTGGCGAAGGATCGCATTCAAGAAATAGCAATAAAATTCACCACTATCATAAATGTATTTTTTCAGTTGATGGGTACGATTATCGAGAAGTAGAGGTTAATGGCACTTTACAAATATCCTACTAACTACAATCCGAATAAAAAAGCATAGCAGAATAAATTGTCTAAAAATACAACATTCAAAATCAAATTTATCAATGTTTCCAAGTGATCCTAAAAGCATGACGGCTAGGCCGGCGGCACAAGTTGGTTGCCTTGCCGACGGCATGAATAAATTCGACTATGCCAAACTGACTAATTCAGTTCGTTGCTGACTGAATTTTATGGGTAATGTTTGACGACGATGATATTCTATTGGGTTTATGATCCTGAAAATCATTATCGATAATAAAAAGCACCGGCTCTGAATACGGCCTACAGTCTGTTTGAAATAGACAGAGAGTAATAAAACCTAATCTAACATGCAAAACCCTTACCGGGTGAGCAACTAAAACTTCGGGTCGCTTGTAATTGCAGGCATAGCCGTACCTTTAGGTAGGGCTGTCAGTAGGTATGATATTAAATGAAAAACATGATTGCGACAAAGACTAGCCATATAATACAATATTTATTAATAATAATACGTTCATTACAGAGTCCATTATAATAATTTTTATAATAATCAATTATTGTTATATTATGATTTACTAGAACTATAGAACTTATTTAGAACACGGTGTTATTATTATTATTCGAACAAGAAATATTAGTTATCGGAAAATGAAAAATCTGATGAATTTTCATCTGGTCCGAACTTTATAACTATTGGCTATGGATTGTTCCATTAAATTGTCTAATTTCCATATTTGCTGCTCTTCTTTGATTACATGTTCTATGCATTTTTGCTATCCCTCTGCATTAACTTGTTCCAGAGCTTCTTCAAAATGTGCATGGACATCTTTCATTTTATATGTGGTATTTTTCCTTGCAACCAATCCTTTCACCTGAGCCCATATTAACTCTATAGGGTTTAGCTCGCAATGGTAAGGAAAAAGTCAAAGTATTATAATATTCCGGTCTTTTGCCATTTCGTCAATAGTATATCTCATCTTATGTATATTTACAATTGACAGCAGTTCTTTTTTAAACATATCCTCTTTAAATGTAGTTTCTTTATCTAAAAGCCACTGAATGATTTCCGCTTTTTTCTAAGCGGTGCTAGGCAATTTCTCACATCTCATTGAATGATAAGGAGTGTTATCCAAAACAATTACCGAGTTGGGCGGAATTAGATTTATCATTTGTGAAAAATAGTCCTCAAAAACATCAGCATTCATATCTTCGTGATAGTCTCAAATTGACTCAAATGCTAACAAACCATCTTTCAAAAACCCATCTGTACTTCCAATATGCGTAATTATACGGGACTGCAACAAAATCCTTCAAAAAATTATGTCTTAGATGCGAAGATTTTGATGCTCTGAATCTGTTCCCGGTGGCCGATTTTTTCTATCACGTCTAGATTTTTCAAAATGAATTTTTTCCAAAATATCATAAAGTCAGGTTTTTTAATTCGTTTTATCCGTTAACATTATAAACAATGTATATACATACGAAATAAATTTTTGCTAGTCGTAAGATAAAGAAGGAAAGTACCGAAAGTGATTTCTACGCCTGCGTAGTATTCATCGAGACATTACAACAGTTATAGTTTATTTCAGAAAGGTATAGGGTAATAAAACCTCATTAGGTATGCAAAGGGAGCACAGAGTGACCCAACGAATATTTAAGCCACTTTCATAGTTTGGCTTTGATTTCATTGTAAAATTCTTTCTTTTTATCAAGTGCAGGTAGTACCACCCGGGTTGGGGTCAATATATGGGTTTAGCCTATTGTTATCCATTCACAAACACTGAAAATAGTGTACCAAAGGCGTACCGGTAGGATACTCGTGAAAAGGAAAAAAATTTATTTTAACAGAATAAAAATTAGGCATTATGTACATAGTATTAGGTACACTTATTTTTTATTGAACATTATACAAAAAATACATTATACAGAAATTAAATTATAAAAAATCATGATATTCTTCGTCATCTGAGGAACTGTCATCTCCTCTTGACGTTATAATTAACGGGTCGACGGTCCGATCGATCAAGTAGTCAAGATCCCACATTTTCTCCTCTTCTTTAATGACATGCTGGACTGCTTTTCGCCAGTTCTCTGGTGTCACCTCCTTAATGGCTTGATCAAACAGTAGCTTAACGTCTTTCATTTTGAATGTCGTGTTGTGTCTTGCTACAAATCCTTTCACTTGCACCCATATAAGTTCTATAGGATTTAGTTCGCAATTATATGGCGGTGTGCGCAGCACAGTTACACTATGTTTTTCTACTATATCTTCCACGGCGTATTTCATAAAACGATGTTTGTGTAAATTTGCTATAGCTAATAGTTCTTTTTTTATCAAATTATCTTCAAATTCAATACTTTTGGTGGTTAACCAGTCAATAATTTCTTGTTTTCTCCAAGATGAAGTTGGAGTCTTCTCTATGCGTCGAGAATGATAACTCGCGTTATCCATAACTACTACTGAATCAGCCGGAAGATATTTTATCATTTCACCAAAATAGTCTTCAAAACATCCGAATCCATGTCCTGGTAATCTGCCGTATCGCACGACTGAAAGGTTAGCAAACCTTCTTTTAAAAATCCCTCTTCGCTTCCAATATGGACGATTATTAGTATTTTCCCTTTACCTGAAGGCACCTTAATACCCGTTGACAGGCCTTCCATGAAAGCTTGGCGAGCACTGGTTATATTTTTGTCTTGCCACATTTTTGGTACTGTATAATCTTCATTGATCCACATCTCATCAAGATAAAAGATTTTCTTCTGCTCTGTTCTCTACTGCGTTATACTTCTCAAGTATTTTCGTCGCCAGCAAATAATTTCATCGCTTTCCAGTAAAAGTGCTTCACGGTTATGCTTTTCCCAGGCAAAATCCATATTTCTCAAAGTGGTCCATAAAAGTTTTTTAGTTATCAACGGAATACTGTCATCCTGGCCAAGCTCCATTAAAATCCTATCTAGGGTGGGGATTTCTTTTTTTAAATAAAAAGAGTGAACTTTTCTTCGAATTACACTTTTGGTGTCTTCATCAAGGACTTTTACTGGTCTGCCTGGACTTTTCTTGGGAGGCTCCACTTGGCCTGCTATCTTTCTCCCCCGCAATAATTTAAAAACGGTGGTCTTTCCAACTCCAGTCATTCGGGAACATCGGTCGACAGTTTCTTGTACAGTAAATTTCGGGTAATCGTATTTTATGCATTCACTGATAGTGGAGAATTATTGGAACATCTTTTCGTTGGTGTAAATGTCGCCATTTTCTTACTAATCCTATAATACTGTGAACACTATTTACGGCTTAACAGCAAATACTGATGCGTTAATGAAACAGGCAGAGGCACTAATAGAATGTTAAACGGTACCTGTTAAACGCAAAACGTAACTGTATAATCTTCTACCTAAGTAATCCCTACACAATATTTCGATATTGACACTTCAGGCCAGAAAACATACTTTTCCTAATTCTCGTACGCAATTACTTGAAATTTTAATATTACAAACAATACTATTTCAAGACCTACGCCTATGGCCGACACCGAAATTGAGCCGAACTGGACGGAATTCCCCATTTTATTACTCTATACCTTTCTGAAATAGACTATAGTTGAAAACTTGTCTGTAGATTCTCGCATGTAGATTTTTTTCCGGAAAATCTCGGTGCCGTATCAGATGAGCATGATGAAAGGTTTCATCAGGTTATTATGCATATTGAAAGACGCTACAATGGAAAATGGTCAGCAGCAATGCTTGCTGATTCTTGTTGGTCGATTCGCCGAGAAAGTTCGATGAAAACGATGAAAAGAAAAAAAACTACAAAATAACTTGAATTATATCACCATATTGAGATAAATATACTGATATTCCTAACTTGTGACTGTAAAATTAGCCTATTTCACTGTAAAACTTAGACCGTAGTCTTTTTCACTTTTTTGTAATTGTTGTTACTTTGATAATATCATTTTTGAATTAAATAAACACTACATTTCAAATCTATCTGCTGTATTTATTTTCATGTTAAATTCCGTGTTTAGAGCACCGAATATGATGTTATCATGCATGAAAATATTGAGGAGAAAAAAATATTTTTTTTGCAGACCAGTGTTATCAGTCGTTTTCCATTTTCATTGCGAAAATTCCTTATTGATCGCAAATAATTCCGTCTCCAGCATACAATTTCATCTTTTTCGATTAAAAGCGACTTTCTGTTTACTTTTTCCCATCTAAAATTCACCTCTCGCAGAATTTCCCACAATTTATCTCCTCCTATTCCAGAAATATTGGCGAAACCCAAATAAGCTATTATTGAGTCAGAACCATTTTTCGTGAAAGAATTTCACATATGACTTGTTTCAATTCAACAATATCGTCAGATACATTATAGAAATTGCATAATTGGGATTTTAACCTTGTTTTGTTATATAAAAGTTTCAGCATTGTTGTACATGGGAAAAGTTGATTGAAAAATTCAGGAAGTGATCGCTCGTATAAAATTATGATGTGTCTTTCCTATGATAAAATTTGAATTAAATCTGTCCCCAAACATCTAATTCTTTCAATGCTCTCCATGGTTTGTCTTTCTGGCGTTCATGCAGTTTGTAGGTACCTCTTCGAATCTATTTTGAAATTACAAAAAAGAGCTATTCGTTACGTCTTTGGTTTAAATTTTTGTAAACTTTTCATTACCATAGGGCATATTTCTCTCTTTCATACAAAATACAAGTTTGGCCAGTTTTTGGTTATTGCAGCTTTCAGAACTGACTTTGACTGCACGATCTGATGTAAGTGTTTGGCTGTCTTCGATCCTTGTCAGCATTGCCTACAAGCTAAGTTTCCTACGCACAAGATATGTTCTTAATTGGCAATGTTCGATTTGAAATCCTATTACATCGTGAACTTGGTTCCTATGTCCTATGTTTTGATGTAGGAATAACTGACACGTCTGGATCACCACTTCAGTTAGTTTTTGAACTTGGTCTCTGCCATTCGTCTTGGTACTTAACCACTACTTTGTGGAATATCAAATAACTTTCGAGAACTCGAGGCACCCTGTGCTGGCAGTGCAGGTTTTGTTTAATAACCTCACCTCCATTAACAGTTTCAGTCGCTTCTTTCAAAAGGTTAGAAGTCCTAGTTTTTTTGTCAGTTTTTTTTTCGTGTAAAAGTTCCTATGGTGGATTTTGAAGGACTCAAGTTTAAACCTTTCTTTATTAATATGATGACCATTTGTATATATGTTCCATCAAATGTCTACAAATTATCTAGCAGTGCTTTCATATCTTGCTTTTTTCCAGGTTTTTGGTCCAAAATAAATTGCAGAAGTGGCCTGGATTGACTTTTTCTGCAATTGATTTTGGATAAACTTTATCTACAAATGTATGTATGTATATGTGTTTTTCTCCTCCCACCCCCTTCCCAGATATCACCAATAAAAGGGGCTGAAGAAAATAGAGTTTTTTTTCTCAAATTACGTAAAGATGGATACTTGAAATTTTGTAATATTCGGGCTGTCGCAATGACTAATCACCCGTATTTTTTCAACACTCTTGTTACATTATAAGGGGGTGAAATTATCAACCCTTACTTTATTTAACATCAAATATTTTTTTCGAGATTAAGTTTTTGCTTAAATATAAAATTGACAATTATTGTGATTTTTAGAATTACAAGCAGGTACGCCCTTGGAATGGTTATTTTACAAGGGTTTATTGCTCTCTGTCTTTTTCAAATAGAGTATAGTTTCAATAGAAACGTTTACAGTGAAAGTTAACTTTCACTGGTCTATTATGGTCTAGTTCTAGTACCTGGCTATCCACTGTTTCTTAATACAGTGAGGTCATAAAGTATGAAAACATTTGTTCTTGCGACGTCGTGCTCGAAAAATCGCTCGTATTTTGAAGACCTTTTTATCTAGTTATACTTTGATATTTGATATACTATTTCTTTAGTTTTTTTTTCAATTAGAACCACTTTTATATGGCCAAAAAAGATTTCCAATAATAGAAATTAAAGAAAATCCCGCGCTTATGCTATAGTCGTATCAGTGAGGACCCTAAAGGAAAACACTCTAAGAACCCCATTTTATTCGCTCCAGATATTCATTAGACCCTTTTAAGTCTCGTAGACTCGTCCGTTTTTCCACCTGAGCAGGGCAATCACTATCTGTTAGTATAATGTATAATTTACCCATTTTCTTTTATATTCGTAGAACTCCGAAATCGTAATTGGATCTATACGTGAGTATGTAAAAAACTATTCTTTTTTTTAAATATACTGAGTTAGTTAATGCATTCGAAAAAATAGAGACTGCTTATATAATATTTTTATTTTAACCTCGGTTTTGCAAATCACTCTTATAGACTTCAAAGCAAAAAAGTTTTCGATGCCTTTGTAGATTTAAGAAGAGCATTTGACAGTATAAATAATAAAATCCTTTGTTTTATTACAATGGGGTATTTTGGGACGATAAATCGACTTAGTGTTTTGATACAATTATTTTTTCACCTTCAAATAGTGTGAAATTTTCAACTTAATAAGTCTTGTATATACCACAAAACTATGAATATTCTACTGAAATTTTGGGAGAGTATTCTCGAAAAACGATCCTATAAGAAAAAAAAATTGCAATATCATAACTTGGAGACTTTCCGTTTTATAAATGATTAATGTGAAAGTAGTGAAAATATTCGAAAATCCACTTTCTGAAACCAAAAGGTACTCATAACTCGACTATATGAACAGTTAGAACATTCTAGTGACCACCAATCGATTTAGGGGAAAATTTTACGTATATATGAATTAATTAACTCTTAATCGATATTTCCAAGCATTGAGGGAATTGACGGAAATCGCGAAATATCCACCTCTTTGTTCAAAAGGCCATAGTCGATTAACAATGTTGATTTGAAAATCCACTTTCTTAAACCAAAAGGTACTCATCTTGTGTTCTTTATTGTGGAATAGAGGAGTTTTGAGTGATTCCGAGTTCCATTGACCCTTTGGGAGAGTTATAACGTGAAATTGCGCGTTTTTGGATGGAATAACGTCGCATTGTGTGTTTTGCATTGTTTTACACTCTATTTAGGGTTCTCAAGTGTTTTTGTCTGTATTTGAGAGGTAGAGCATGGAGAATGCAAGCTAGTTTTTGTTTTCAGGTATATTTTGTCAATTATTAGAATTGAGGAGTTTTGAATGATTAGAGTTCCATTAACCCTTTGGGAGAGTTATTATGTGAAATTGGGCGTAATTGGATGAAATAACGTCTCAGTGTGTGTTTTGTATTGTTATAGACTCTATTCAGGGTTCTTATGTGTTTTTGTATGTATTTGAGTGGCAGAGGCAAAGTGTAATCGCGAAATATTTCCATACCTACCGCTTTGTTCAAAATTGGCAACTAAAAAAAACTTTTGCGGAATGAAAAATACTCAAAATTGGTAAAATGGGTTCAGTTTTTTGATAAAATCATTCGTTCACCTTCAAATAGTGTCATGAAACTTTCGAAAAAACGCATTTTCAATATAAAATGTCTTGTAAGTACCACCAAACCGTGAATTTTGATCGGAAATCTCAGGAGAGTATTTTCAAAAGACAAGTCTACTAGGAAAAAAATTTCCAAGATTATAAATTGAAGGGTTTCCGTCTTATGAATAATAACTATAAAGGTAGTGAAAATATTCGAAAATCTACTTTGTAACGATTTATTTTTGTGGCAAGTCCATTTTTTATTTTTTTCCGAATAAAATTTTATTTTACCACTAGGTTTTATATAACTCGTTACTTACTTTCCGACCCTTTCTATTACCGCATTGATTTTTTTTCGTTATTAACGTTATAATATATTTTGTGTATAAATTCGAGGTACGCAAATCCGAATTCTACCATATACGATTTATTAATTTCCGATATTTAAATTTTCCAACTGAAAGGACGCCCGGTATATACACTATTTTAATTAAAACCGAAGCCGTCCAGTATAGGTAAAATTTTTTGTTGTAAGTAAATAAATTTTGCGTTTAATTCCCTTACCACGAGTAAGGTCGAAAAGTGTAGGTAGGAATTTGAATATAAATTGGTGAACATTTGATAGGACAAAGGTTCGTCAATCTGCTCTCGACTATCTGACGTTAGGAACCCAAAATTGTGAAAATAAATTAGTGATTGAAAATGTGTGTATTGAGGCTTTATTTAAAAACTAAAATTATTTTTCAAATAAACTGAATATTCGAAACTTTCCGTACCGCCGCTCAATACTAAATTGTTAGATGTATTCTTTGAAAAATTTTCCGATCGGTTTTTTTCTTTTGTTGTTGAGTTGAATTTATTTTATTTGTTTTTTTGTATAGCAATAAAGATTTGTGAAGTGTAATTTGCTTTAGAATTTATTTTAATTAACTGAATTTATATTAATTAACGGATATGGATTATTAGTTGATTCTCTATTGATTTTATACTTTCGTTTTTCAGCAGTTTTTATATTTAATTGATACTCATGTGGATTATAATATTTTACTTTTATTCTAGTATTATATTTTTACTCTCTGCGTCGATAACTAGGTACCTTTTAACTCGTGAAATTTATTTTGGGAATAGTAGTTCATCGTAGTAACTTCCCGTATTTCCTTTGAATCCAAAGGGTTTATCGAACTTGGAAGTGGCTTAGCCACAACTTGTTCGATCACCCGGTAGATTTGAACCGTATTTGATAACCTGACCGTTACGAATGTCAAAGTACCAAGTATATGGTATAGATAGCTGTCATTTTGCTTGTCACTATAGAATTATCAGTAAAATAGACCACAGAGTATTAAATTTACTGTTTGGACCCTTACTTTGTGGAATCTACTCATCTCTCACAGAGTATTAGTAGACTAAAGGTTCATTTTGATTATTTTGTGGAATACCGACTTATTGTGTGGTCGTATACACTAAACCGTAGGTATTATACAACTCGACCGAATCCCTGTTTCCTTCATTAACCCGTAACTTATAAATTGGAAGATCCATATTTGGCTCATCCGTGTTGTAATTAGATAAATAAAGTGAATTCAACAAGACCCCTGGAATTTTCCGTAACCTCCATCTGAGGCTATCTAGAACTCTTGACGCTAAGGGTCAAGGGGCCGTGGAGCAAATCTGGCGCCCGAGATTTTAACCGAATTTTGCATCAAGGGTGTCCATATTGACGTGTTCGTGTGGCAGGAGCCACGTGTAAGAAGGAAACACGTAACAACTTTTTGAAACCAATAGGTACTCATAACTCGACTAACTGAACAGTTAGAACGTTCTAATCACCACCAATCGATTCAGAGGAAAATTTATTTGCGACATGAAAAATGCTCGAAATCCGTTTCAAAAGGTTTTTTTTGGGGCGAGAAATCAACTGGCACAGTCAGTTTTTCTATAAAATAGTGTCGCGAAATTTTCGAAAAACCGTATTTTCGACATAAAAACTCTTGTAAAAACCACAAAACTGTGAAATTCGAACTGAACTTTTAAGAGAGTATTCTCAAAAAACTAGTCTACTGGGAAAAATGTTGTAACGTCCACCAATCGATTCATGGGAAATTTAACATATATAAGTGGATTTTTAATCGATATTCCCAAGCATTAAGCAAATCAACGGAGACAAATTTAAATCGCGAAATATTTCCATCTACCCCTTTGGTCTAAATTTATAACAACATTTTTTGTGAAATGAAAAATGCTAAAAATATGTGAAATGAAATTTTTCGATCGAGAAATCCACTGGTCGATTTCGTTTTTGGATAAAATTCTTCTCTCTCTTCTTCTCATCAAATAGTGTGATCAAATTTTCGAAAAAAACGCAAGTATCAATGAATAGTTAACGTCGAGTGTTGCAGTTACTCTTAGACCCGAAAAATGTGAGTTTTCCCCAAACTAAATCTACTTGTTATTATTACCAATTTATTGCATTGGAAATTGTTTTTTTTTATTTGCTTTACATAGTGAAGCTCGCGAAACTGCTTTTCAATTTTATAACTGCCGGACGATCATAAATGGCAAATCCGAAAAGTTTTTGTGGAATAGGCAAGCAACTTCGATCGTGTGCTGTATCCAATGTAACCAATCATCTGCGGAACTATTGGTTTGTCTATTTCTGTTAAATAAACCATGCTTCCGAATTGTAGTAGACGAGATTCAAACTTTAATATAACACTGACATTTACTGCCTTGCAGTTTTAATCACACAATAATTTGCTGTTGTTTTTTAGACGAAACTAACATTGCCACAATAACTGTTTATTTTTGTTTATTAATATTGTCCAAAAAAACACTGCTCACTTTCGCATTGTATTAGTTTTCAGTGAATTTCATATTGGATGATTTTTGTTAAAGTTAAATGTTGTAAATTTGAAAACAATATCATAAACAGTTTAAGAAGTTATTTTTTGAAAGTCAGATTACTTTAGGAACTACCACCGTTTATTTTTAACAGTATTTCTTTTCATTGCAGGAGAGGTACACCACAACCATCCATCCCACTGACGCAATCGTCGAAACCTCAAGAACAACCTCAAACACCTCCAGCTCAAAAACAATCCGTTCAGCGACCAACTACCCCAATACCTCCACCAGAAGCAGTAAAACAGGAAGGCGGTGATTATGCTCCCGTTACTGAAAATCCTCCTGTCATCAAATCTCCTCAGCCCGCTACCACTCCAGTTAGAACGCCGGTACATCAAAGAGCAATTTCGCTCCCCCCAGCGCCACCAGGCGAACGACCAAGGCATGTGCCTCAAATACACCATAGACCTGTTGGGTACTCGCAAAGCGAGAGACTGCCTAATAGAGAAAGGCCTGCTTGGAATAGACAAATGAGTAGAAAGGACATGATAAAAAATTATATTAGGAAAGAAACTGCTAATTTCTTTGGAGTTGACGAGGAGAAAGAAGAAGAACAACAGTTGAGGTGGTTGGATAGGCGGAAAAGAATGGCGTGCAGGTAAGCACTAGTATTTCTTATCCATTTGGTGTACTTCCAATAAATGTCAGTACTCAACTTCCCAGGCACTTTGTGCAATTTCCCATATTTTGTACTTCTATTCCAGAAGCTTCGCGTCTTCTATATAAGCCACTAGTTTGACTGGGGGGTTTTTTCACGTTCTCACAGAAGCAGAGTATGTATTTCACCCCTTAGTTCACATTTTCTGCACATAGGTTCACTGACTTCCCATTTTATGTAGATGCTTCCTCAGGATACAGTGTCTAGTGACCAAGTCGGTAACTGTCTTCAAATGTCTCTTAAGGTATGGTTTCGCTTGTGCGTCTGGCGTCTGCATCCGGACGCAACCGCCGGCCGCGACTCTATGACTCAATAAGATTTACCTGTAACCGTTTTGGCTTGTGCGTCTCAGCCATGCTGCCCGACTTCCGAAGGCACGCGTCTGCATCTCTAGTGACATCTCAGTCTGGCCGCAACTGTTGTTGAATTCACCACAGTTTTCTGGTATGAAGGATCAAATAACAAAACTTACCTCAAAGTAATGGCCAATTTTTCTTCAGGTGTTACGGGATGCCTTATAAATCGTGTCGACATTTTCTGAAGATCCTCTTTTACAAGGCTTCATAAACTGAAATTGAGCACTATTTAGTCTAAAAAAAGTTCTGAATTTTGTTTCATCATCATTTAGATGATTTCTTATTAAGATGCTATGATAGCCTTCGGTGGATCGTTTTTTAAAGACATCTTGAGTTTTCCGACGTTTCTTATAATGATAATTTTAAATATTCCTCTTCCTCTTCCTCTTCCTCTTCCTCTTCCTCTTCCTCTTCCTCTTCCTCTTCCTCTTCCTCTTCCTCTTCCTCTTCCTCTTCCTCTTCCTCTTCCTCTTCCTCTTCCTCTTCCTCTTCCTCTTCCTCTTCCTCTTCCTCTTCCTCTTCCTCTTCCTCTTCCTCTTCCTCTTCCTCTTCCTCTTCCTCTTCCTCTTCCTCTTCCTCTTCCTCTTCCTCTTCCTCTTCCTCTTCCTCTTCCTCTTCCTCTTCCTCTTCCTCTTCCTCTTCCTCTTCCTCTTCCTCTTCCTCTTCCTCTTCCTCTTCCTCTTCCTCTTCCTCTTCCTCTTCCTCTTCCTCTTCCTCTTCCTCTTCCTCTTCCTCTTCCTCTTCCTCTTCCTCTTCCTCTTCCTCTTCCTCTTCCTCTTCCTCTTCCTCTTCCTCTTCCTCTTCCTCTTCCTCTTCCTCTTCCTCTTCCTCTTCCTCTTCCTCTTCCTCTTCCTCTTCCTCTTCCTCTTCCTCTTCCTCTTCCTCTTCCTCTTCCTCTTCCTCTTCCTCTTCCTCTTCCTCTTCCTCTTCCTCTTCCTCTTCCTCTTCCTCTTCCTCTTCCTCTTCCTCTTCCTCTTCCTCTTCCTCTTCCTCTTCCTCTTCCTCTTCCTCTTCCTCTTCCTCTTCCTCTTCCTCTTCCTCTTCCTCTTCCTCTTCCTCTTCCTCTTCCTCTTCCTCTTCCTCTTCCTCTTCCTCTTCCTCTTCCTCTTCCTCTTCCTCTTCCTCTTCCTCTTCCTCTTCCTCTTCCTCTTCCTCTTCCTCTTCCTCTTCCTCTTCCTCTTCCTCTTCCTCTTCCTCTTCCTCTTCCTCTTCCTCTTCCTCTTCCTCTTCCTCTTCCTCTTCCTCTTCCTCTTCCTCTTCCTCTTCCTCTTCCTCTTCCTCTTCCTCTTCCTCTTCCTCTTCCTCTTCCTCTTCCTCTTCCTCTTCCTCTTCCTCTTCCTCTTCCTCTTCCTCTTCCCCTTCCCCTTCCCCTTCCCCTTCCTCTTCCTCTTCAGAAGGTGCTCTCAAACGGCCACCATTAGAGTATCGGCATCCTGACGAGGGAACATGGCTTCAAGCCAACCTCCAAGAGAGCGCTGAGATTCTTATGGAAACTCACTTCCCAGGTTCTATCTTTCCTGGAACGACGAACTGGACGGAAGAACCAGCAACACCCTCACAATACTATTGGGAATTTGCTAGTGCAGTAATTGATGAGGACAAGATAAGGTGGGCCGTATCAGGTTTTTCTCCTTTCAAGTCACCAGGTCCTGACGGTATAAGACCAGCCCTACTTCAGCGGGGAGTGGATATACTTATGCCGCACCTGGTTGGAATATTCAGAGCCTCTCTAGCTCTGAGGTATATTCCCAGAAAGTGGAGAGAAGTACGAGTGGTATTCATACCTAAACCAGGAAGGATGGATTACACCTTACCAAAAACATTCCGACCAATTAGTCTCACATCGTTCTTTTTAAAAACAATGGAGAGTCTATGTGAAGAGGTATATAAGAGATGAAGTGCTAGTTCACAACCCACTTCATCCAAACCTACATGCATATACCACTGATTCGGCCATTCACCAAGTGGTTGGCCGAATTGAAAGATCATTGGATAATAAAGAATCCACGTTGGGTATATTCATAGATATTGAGGGAACGTTTGCCTAAGAATTAAGTGGGGAATGGGAAAAAATACCAGCGTGGTTCAAACAGAACTGGCTGGTATCTGAATTGTCACAAAAGAACTAACCAGAAAAGAAATTTCTGGCAAAAACATAATAATCTGCACTGACAGCAGACAAGCCCTATTAGCCTTGAACAGACAAAGTGTTACATCAGGGCTAGTATTAGAGTGCCATCAAGATTTAGCTAACGCCTCGGTAGATAACAATATTAGGTGGGTTAAAGGGCACTACAGGAGTAAAGGTAACCGCATTGCCGATTCATTAGTCAGGGAAGCGGCTGGAATAAGACTTTTAGGACCCAGCGACACCTATGGCCTAACGACTTAGGTAATTGCGGAACTAGCTAAACTTTGCACCCTTGCGCAATTCCTAAAGAGATGGGAAGAAATCAAGGAATGCAGCTTTGCCAGGATCACCCTGGGCGACCCTGGGAAGCTGGCGTCGAAGAAATATTTGGCAATAACCAGGAAAAACGTACGTTTAACGGTAGGATTTCTGACTGGCCACTGTCAGCTAAGGAAACACCTCAATACAATGGGGCTAGTGGATACACCTCTATGCAGAAAACATCTTCCTGGAAAGGACAGGATGGATGATGAACTAGGACAACTCCTCGGGAGGATGTACAATGGGTCACATGTGGCCTAAGTGCTGTGGGTCCAAACTCACCCTCCCTACTCTACAGATACATATTCATCTTCCTCTTCTAATAAAAGAGCAGCTAATAAGCGTTTATCCATCTTAACATCTCGATATACACCACAAGACTGCGAAAATAATAAATTCCGACGCGTTAAATGAAAACAGGCAACCGCACTGCTGTTGCGTTCGGACGCAGACGCCAGACGCACAAGCGAAACCATACCTTTATCCTGGTTGAGAGTTTATTGTCTACCTTGTTCAGTAAATTCTTTTTATGAAGGTGACCTTCTGTCAACCTCCATTTAAATTGGTGTTCCACATATCGTTTCCGGACCTATGAAGTCTCCATAGTGTCACCCTACAAAGTGAGTTTCAAGTATGGAACGCCTCAATTATCTCGGAAACGCATAGCATGATTTTTATAGATTTTGGTGAGGAAGGATCTTGTGATACGGCCGATATTATGGTGGTATTTACATTGTGCCGATATTATGGTGGTATTTACATTGTTGTCAGATCTTTCCTTTTTCCGGAATAATAATGAACTTTGTTATTTCAAATGGATCATCCTGTATGTATGTACTAATTTATTGACAGTTGACCTTGTTATGATATTTCTATAAGGATATACATTTTTAAAGATTATTCAAATTAAACGAGTTTATTGAATCATAGCCATCTAAATGTATTATTTTAACTTCAGCGGAGATAATGTAAATGAAGCTATAACTCCGAAATTATGGCATTTAAGGGAACATTACATGAAAAATAATCAGTATTTCTTAAGGATTTCAAATGGCAAAATATATACAGGGTGATCAATTTGAAATAAGAAAGTTCATTATTATTCCGGTTAAAGGAAAGAGCTGACAACAATGCAAATACCACCAAAATATCGGCCATATTACAAGATCCTTGCACACCAAAATCTATGAAAATCGTATGATCCGTTTCCTAGATAATTGAGGCGTTCCATACTTAAAACTCGCTCTGTATAGCATCGCATGAACGTTTTGAAAGTTTTTCCATATGGAAAATTTAGAAATTACAGGATACATATCCGCTAGTTACCTAGTACTAAACTCCAGATTCTTTTCTATCTCGTCCAAAATATCAATTTCTTACAACTCTGTAACATCCGGGTGTCTACCAGCTTCAGTACTTTTAGGTACTACTGAGCCAATTTCTCTTAGGTGTTGATGGAGACCCATAAATGTTGATCGATTGGGATGTCGTCTGTTAGGAAATCGTTCCGCGTATCTTCGTTCTGCTACAAGATTCTTACATTGCACCTCATCATAGATTAAATGCATATCAGCATATTCTTCATAGGAATAATCCTCTATCCTACTCTAATAACTTTTAGAGGTGTATTTACAATAAGTCCTGATGCTACACTAGCGCCACCAATTTAACACCTTTCGACGGACACTTTTTGTGCTCCTTAAGTCTAGTCTCCATGTTCACGAACTTATCTGCTTCCAATGGCTGTCAAATACAAACTAAAAGACAATTTTTAAGGTCCCTTTAAGAATATAACTTTTTTATTGATCAATTGAATTTTTTATGGGCAGGTTTTATGTATCCATTGGTTTTGTTGTCTGCTGAGCTTTATAAACAAATAAAATGGGATAAAGTAAACGTGTTTAACTGGAAAAGATAAAATTCAATTACAATCTACAAATATGTTCTGTCTACATTTAACACCCGTTGCAGAAAAAAGGAAACTTACGACCAATAAAATGTTGATCTTAAAATCCAGTAAATTCGAAATTATTTCTCGTTTAAACCGAGCGAATGCTGTCGTTAATGTTCATTTTGGGAATTGAGTTTCTCCATGGGTCTTTTTAATTCCATTTAGTTTGAACTAAATCTTAATATTGAAAATGTCGGTAGTTTAAATATAATTAATTTTTAAACGCAAGTTAAATACTTGTCCTTTATTAATAGGGCTAGGAAGACAGAGTTGGATCTGGACTGGGAACTATACCACCAGAAACGAAATAAATATAAAAGCCCTGTTAGGCTGGCTCGGAGAGATGCTAGGCGGGCCTTCTGCGAGGATATCATTTCGGTACCTCAAACGTCAAGGCTACGTCGAATCTTAACGAAGTCTCCTGACAGTGCTCTTGGCTGCCTGGAAATCGCACCGGGTGTTTTCACGGAACTCTTGCAGCACCTACTAGAGACTCACTTCCCCGGTTGTAAGGCAGTCGGGCAGGAGGGTCCTGACATAGGGCGTGTGGAAACAAAACGATCATGTAAGAGGGACTATATTCTAGCCAAAGAAATTGTTACCTACGAGCGGAGTACTTGGGAGTACGTTTAGCCCCTTTAAATCTCCGGGGAATGACCAAATCTTTCCGGCTCTGCTTCAGCAGTGCTGGGAGGCCATTTGTTCAATCTTAGTGCATATCTTTCGGACCTGTTTGGCAAGCAGATATGTTCCTGAGCAGTGGAGACAGGAAAGAGTTGTCTTCATACCCAAGCCCGGTCGTTCTACGTACACCGTGGCTAAGTCCTTTAGACCTATCAGTCTAACATCCTTTGTGCTAAAAACACTGGAGAGGTTGGTTGATAGGTATATGAGGGAAAAGGTTGGGCTTAGGTATCCTTTGCACAACAACCAGCATGCGTACCGGTGTGGCAAGTCAACGGAAAGTGCCTTACATCAACTGGTAACACAGGTGAAAAAGGCGCTGGAAAGTGGCATGATCGCCCTTGGCGCATTCTTGGACGTACAGGGGGCTTTCGACATCATCCCTGTAGAATCAATGTGTAGAGCTGCAGTAGATCATGGAATAGAGCCAATGGTAATTCATTGGCTTGAAGCCATGCTACGCAACGGCACAGTAGAGGAAGGCTAAAATGGTCGTCGACAGGGGATATCCACAAGGGGGCGTACTTTCGCCCACATTGTGGAACCTAGTAGTCGACGAATTAATATCCTTATTAAACGGTGAGGGCTTTCTGGCAATTGGGTAAGCCGATGATATCGTTGTCCTTGTTGTTGGAAGGCATATCACCGTCCTCAGGGACCTAATACAAAGGGCCCTGAATAGGGTACAGGGGTGGTGTAACGATCACGGACTTGCAGTTAATCCTGCCAAGGCTGAGGTAATTGCTTTCACCAAGAAGAGAGGTATAAGACCTGATGGTCTGCACCTTGGTGGAGTGCCACTTCCAGTGGTTGAACAAGTGAAATATCTGGGAGTGATCCTGGATAAGTCGCTGACATGGAAGGCTCACCTTGATAGTCGCCTAGGCAAGGTGACTAACACCTGCTGGGCCTGTAGGAGAGCCATTGGTCCGAAATGGGGACTAACCCCCAAGACGATCTTGTAACTCTATAAAGTGATCATGCTGCCGATGCTCACATACGCGGCTCTGGTTTGGTGGCCAAGGGTAACCCTGGCCACAGCTAGGTCGCAACTGGCACGCCTCCAATTGGTGGTCGGTTTGGGGGCAACTGGCTGCATGAAAACTACACCAACTGCTGCGTTGGAGGTGATTCTTGGACTTCGACGTCTTCACCATGTGATAGAGGCTGAGGCTGGGAGGGCACTCCTACGCTTGAAAAGTTTGGGATATGTGCGAAACGAGGGAGGGTGCAGGCATGTCAATAAGCTCAGGCTTCTGGGAGATGCCCTGTTCTGGCTCGACCGGCTGATGTCTGCCTGCGCAGGTACTCCTTTGTAACCCCCTATAGGGTGAGGATCCGGAATAGAGAATTCTGGGAAAGAGAGGGAAATTCACAGCCTCGTGGGGTCGTCAGGTACACAGATGGCTCATGCTCCAGCGATGGGGTGGGGGCTGGAATTTACTCCACGAACCCAAGGACACAAGTCTGTGTTCCATTGGGTAAGGGTGTATCTGCATATCAGGCTCAGGTATACGCTATCTTGGAATGTGCGCAGATAAACCTAGACAGAGGTTATACGAGCCGACGTATAACCATATACACCGACAGTCAGGCGGCAATCAAGGCCCTGAGTGGATATACCATCAACTCAGGGCTTGCTGCTGAATGTCGTGAGCGCCCTACTGACTTAGCAAGGCGGAACACAGTGTGGCTAGAATGTATTCCGGCCCACTCTGGTTTTGAAGCCAATGAGGGGGCGGACGCGCTGGCTGTAGAAGGGGCGGCTACCCCTTTTAATGGCCCGGGCCCGACCTTGGGCTTCACAAAACAAACAATCCGTAAGGAGACGAGGAACTGTTGGAGAAAACAGCACCTCGCTCACTGGAGGGCTCTAAAGGGTCTCAGGCAGTCCAAGCTCCTATTGAGGGGATGGACTGATGGACATGCTAGAGCTGCTCTAGAACTACCAAGAAGTAGGTTAAAAAAGATAGCAGGACTCCTAATAGGGCACTGCTGTCTGAGGAAACACCTCTGTAACCTAGGTATAGAGGAAAGTCCCCTATGTAGGGGTTGCGGCACGGCTGACGAAACGTCGGACCATTTTCTCCTCGTTTGTCCACATTGGGCTGTGCTACACACGCGAATCTTCGGAGTCCCTGTTATGGCCCCCGGGGACATAAGCAGGCATCCACTGAAGAGGATCGAGTCCTTCATCGAGGGACTCGGCTTCATGAATGCATAAGTAGCAGGAATGGCACAATGGGCCCGCCAGTGGCCTCAGTGCCGGAACCTTGGCATAAGTTTTTCTTGGCCAAGGTTCGCCTGACTAACTTAGTAGTATTGGCCTTTATGTAATGTATGAGACTCTTTTATGCACCAAGGAAAAACATTTATTAAAAAATCGTCAAAACACAAAACTGAACCACTAAAGTCAAATCAGAACAATAATCCAGGTCTTCTCACTGCTCACAGTCTAATGAGAGGATACCATGCACAAAATGTGGATGTACAACGGAGAACTTCCCTGCAGACAATTTGGTAAAGGTACTGAAACGATCAAACGTATACTGACAGCATGCGAGGCATGAGAACGCAAAAGACAGGCTATATTCGGACAGCCCAAGTAAACTCCCGAAGAATACAACAGCAAATCGGTGATGAACCTGGTATGGAGTGGCTGTTGTGGAACTCAACAAGGAAGACAAAAAAATCCCAAGAGGCTGAGGTGCAGACCATGCTCTTCAATGATATACAATTTGTTTAACACTCTTCTACTTTGGGCGAGTTTGGCCAGCTTTCTAATGTTTTCTAAATTTTCCTTCCGTTCATTTTGAGCCTCCCAATCCTTTTCGCAAACCTTACAATATTGAAACTGAAGGAAACAACTGACGCTAATCTATTCCAAATAACTTTTCTGGCATAATAGCTCAAAGTGCTTATTCTGGTTGTACCTACCTACTCTTAAATAATAAACGGGTGAAGAACCTATAGAGTCTGGTACGGAGTGGGTGTTGTGGAACTCAACACGGAAGACAAAAAAATCCCTAGAGGCTGAGGTGCAGACCATGCCCTTCAATGATATACAATTTGTTTAACACTCTTTTACTTTGGGCGATGGTTTGGCCAGCTTTCCAATGTTTTCTAAATTTTCCTTCCGTTCATTTTGAGCCTCCCAATCCTTTTCGCAAACCTTACAATATGGAAGCTGAAGGAAACAACTGACGCTAATCTGTTCCAAATAAATTTTCTGGCAAAATAGCTCAAAGTGCGTATCCTGGTTGTACCCACCTACTCTAAATAATAAATTAACTTAACATTCCACCTAATCACTAGGCTATACGCCGATTATACCATATAACATATATTTTTTTTCAGGACGATGGGTCCTTTAAAGGAAGAATACTGTACACCGAGCATAAGCCGATTTTCCCAACATCATCGCAGAACGCTCTCCGAAGCAGCACATCCACCATCCCATGTCGGTTCAGGTCAACTAACAACAGAAAGACCAGATGTGCTTCCTGGTCCATCGGATATTCCTGATTCTTCTGGCATACCTCCCGAACCACATCGAAGTGAACCCTCAATTAGAAGAAAAGAATCTGTAGCGAGAATGACTTGGGATGGATTATCATACGTTGTAACAGTAAGTAGTTAATAGATATTTCATTGGAATTATTATTATTGAAGTGTTACTTTTTTTACAATATCTAGCTAGAGCTTTAGATATTTCAAGGTCATTTTCTCCCAGGTATGAAGTAAACCATTTGGGACCTGTTAAAATTTCAGGAGGTCTTATTTGTACGTACAAAATCTGAACTAGCCTACTAAAAAGAGTCATACTGTTCAAAATAGTAGGGAAAACTTTGAAGGCCAAACGGCTGATCTGTCATTATTGTTCCATCTACCTTCGATCATTAAACTAACTATACTCGGTTCAAACTTCAACTATAATATATTTTTATCATATTGATAGCACGATTTCAGGTAAGACACCCTAAAACCGCAATAAACCATAGGCGGACATTGGAATTTAGGCAGGATAAAATGAATCAATTGTATCTCAATTCTCCAAAAGCGAATAAATATGGACAATAAGTAGGATATTTTAACGTGGGAACCTAAAACCTAAACATAAAAATTACGCGCACATACTACCTACTTACTAAGTAATTAATTAAATTGAATAATCTAGGATTTCCGTTTCTATTGTTATCACTACCTGGAGTTCACTAAATAGCGTAAATACGTCGAAAGTTATTAATTAAATATATGTGCTACTTATATTAATGAAATAAATATTGTAATAAAATACATCTATAATAAAATACCTAATAGGATCTTATTCTTACCCAACTACACTGCAATGTCACGGCAAATTTATCACTTCTAAATATATTTGAATGGCAATAGTATTAGGGTTCTATTGTCCTCGCTACCTGCGGTTCGCTTCACAGGAAGAATCTAGCGAAAGTTGCTAACTGAACACTTATTTACATGAAGAAGCGCTGACAATTCTGTTTAATTCTTTGAACCACCCTGAAGTGTTGCAGACACGTTTTTGAATTTATAATGACCTCTTCAGCTATCAATATGATAAAAATACACTATAAGCCCCTTCAAAACAATTTCCCCAGCTGACAACAGCTCTAGCTATTGCGTTGCTATTTTCATTCGAGTCGAATTTGGTTTTCGCCAGTCTTAGGTGTAATTGCATCGTTTGATACAAATATACTCGTACAGTGATACATACCGTTATGTGGTGATAGTTGTTTGTAAAAATTGAAAAATACGACCCTCGTATGAATTTTTCACGGTAGCCGTATCAATTACCTTCATAATATCCAGTAGACTGTAAAAAATCCATCAAAAATATTGGTTCAGGTCATTGTTGAAATAGTTATATTTGACCAATATATTACTAGCGGATTGAACAAAATGAAGTGTAATAAATATTTACAGTGAATAATTTATATTTTCAGCATATTTATGTTTATTTTTCTCTCGTTCCACATGGATAAACAAACAAAAGTAGGTAGCTGTTTTTATGAAAGGGATAAATGCTAATATTTTGTTAACTGAAAAACTTTATAGATTTTTACTACAACATGGACATTATTCAGTGAGTTAAACTGAATCTTTTGATGGAATAAAAGTTTATTCCAACTCGAGCGGAAACCGTACAAATTCAGCACACCAGTAGAGTTTGCAAGTTTTGCTTTGACATATTGTAGTGAACCAACAATAGGTCTATCTAATTTGTGCTGTAAAGCATACCAAAAAAATAATCTCCTCAGCAATCGTAGGGATTTGCGATATAGTCGTAGTAAAAGGAAAAAATAGTACACCGGAATGCATTAGTACAATAGTAAGAAAACTGAAAATTACACAAAAACTATGATATTCAGGTATAGGATTCCTTACATTATGAATTATCAAAATACAAGGTGGTCCATTTAAAATAAACCTCATATTATATTATTTCTAAAGTCAATGTGAAGAAATGTGAAACAAGCAAGGTTGTACGGTTTATTTACGATAAAAAGACGATGACGTTGCACAAAATTTTGTGATGTTGCCAGCATGTAGATTTTTTCTTTATTCAAAGGAAATTGGAAAGTCAATGTGACAGTTCTTCTTTTTTATTCGTCTGTACCTAAGGCATAAATCGAAAGTGTTTGTTTAGACTCCGTTTCACGTAAGAAAAACCCACTTGAAGTTGCAGTTGTTGTTAAAACCAGCGCCATTGACATTCGACTCCAGATCAGTAGCGTAACGTTTTCACATTTTGTAGGTTAACAAAAAATTCGAATAATGTGGATAATTTTTCCTTTAACACGAACAAGTTTTTCAGGAGGCATGGTTTTAGATCAAATGAAACACACAACACTCACAGCTAAACGTCTTAAAATATTCAAAAATCAAAAATGTTCGACAGTAAATGATTGCTTCAAATACAACCTCAAATGTCAATAATAAATTGGCTGTCGGCATGGAAATCGTTTGTAACGCCAATGGCATGAAACGGTCGTTACGATGCGACATAGATAAACAAGTAGGATTTTGGTTTTTACGCAAGTCAGTTGGTAAACTCATGTGAAACGGGGTGTACATATAAAAGGCTTGTATAATACTCTCAGATTTATTCAATACTAGCTGACCCGGCGAACTTCGTACCGCCATATTTTTACATATCCATCTTCATTACACACATACCATTCACTGAATTAATCATCTTGATCATAAAATTATATCCTTCTTCTTATCTGCAAAATATTGCGGGGGAATTGTAAAGCATCATAGGAACGATGTGTTTCACCAAAACGCTTAAGGTTGCCACCACCACGTCGTTGAATTACAATGTCGCGAGATTCTATATATTCTCTCCTACAACCACGATGGCAACTTCGTTTAATGTTGGCGCATTGAAGCGCCTTTCATGTTCTCCTATAGGTCTTTTGTCTGCTCTGATCACTAATTTATGATTGTCCGACGGCATCATTTCTAAGGCTGTTTTGAACAATTAGATCAACTGATTATGTTCATGTAAGAGTTGTTGAAGCTGCATGACAATCTCTCTCCTAGCTGTACGATTGATAGCACAACGTTGATTTACTTCATTTTCAGAATTTGCTAGGAAATAATTTGAAGAAATTTGTATTTACCATCAACTGATGGCAACAATGCTCCTGCACGGTGGTGAATTTGTCCTTGAATTTGAAATAGATTTATTAATGTTATAAATGAAACTAACTGTTTCTAATTAATTCCACTTTTTAGCTAAAAAATTTATAAAAATTATTAAAGGATATTGATAATTATTTCGATATTGACATATCATCGTCAGAATGACAGAAGTTACATTTTATGTGATACCTACTTGATGTTCAATATTTTTCAATTACTATTTGGTCTAGCCAAAATATTGAACATCGAGTAGGTATCACATAAAATGTAACTTCTGTCATTCTGACGATGATATGTCAATATCGAAATAATTATCAATATCCTTTAATAATTTTCATAAATTTTTTAATTAAATAGTGGAATTAATTAGAAACAGTTAGTTTCATTTATAACATTAATATGAGTAGATTCCACAAAGTAAGGGTCCAAACAGTAAATTCAAATAGAATTATCATAACGTGTAGATATAAGTAGCAATGGATGTGTATTGTGATGATTTAAAAATTGGTAGGTTCAATTGTAGGTCAATAACCTGAAATTAAAGAAAGATTTGTTTAATAAAACAATTATTATTAGTTAGTAACAAAATATCTCAACATTAGTTAGTTTGAAATACCCTGTATTGAAATTATTTTAAAAATGTAGTCGGATGGTCGGGATAATCAGATAATAAATATAAAGGTACTATTCGTATTAACTTTTATATTAGTTATATGAATAAAGGTCCTAATACATTCACTCTTTACAAAAGACAAAGGAATGAATCATTCGCTTTATTAAACAGTTGAGTCAGTAACGACTTCGATATCTGACTATCAAAGGTGGGTACCGTGCCAGTGTCGCATATCGTAGGGGTTTACTGCCATCCTGACCTGTTGGTGTCCTCAACAACTCACCGTCAAAGACTTATCTGTGAACAAATGAAATAATTAAAAAAAATTAATATTTATTTGTGAGCAATCCTTGAAAGACATCGAGGGCTTCTTTCTGCTAGCAAAGGGCTCATTGTGCAATCAAAGTGCTCATTTTTGCAATCAAAGTTCTCATTTTTGCAATCAAAGTTCTCATTTTTGCAATCAAAGTGCTCATTTTTGCAATCAAAGTGCTCATTTTTGCAATCAAAGCGCTCATTTTTGCAATTAAAGTGCTTATTTTTGCAATCAAAGTGCTCATTTTTACCTTAACATGTTTGAAATTTAAAAGGTTTGATGTGTTCTGCTGCTACCACTCCTTCATATGGGCGGTTGGATCTACCTGTGAGAATGTCCTCCTTAACCTTATACCTGTCATTTGGTAGAACCTCCACTATTTTAAAAGGTCCTCTGAACTTAGGCAGCAGCTTTTTACTCTCTCCGGTTGCTGGATTGCTAATAACCTTCGTTAAAACCAAATCCCCGATCCCAAACATTTTTGGTGGTAGTCTCTTCTGATTGAAGGTAACATTCTGCTTAAGTCTATTAGTTTCTAGCCGTTTCGCAGTTTCTTTGCGAATTTTAGTGATATCTGTATCGCTCTCGTCACTCTCAGCATGGATGTCGTTATCCATTTTCAAAGGAAACCCAAATAAAAGTTCTGCAGGCGTATGCTGTGTAATTGGGTGTTTTGTGCTATTGATGCCTTGTTGTACTATACCGATTTTCGTGTCCCATTTGTTGCCGTCCATATCTGCTCCCGTTGTTGCCAGAGCATCAAGTACTGTTTTATTTGTTCTCTCAACCTGGCCATTTCCACGAGTTAGGCCTACAGCTATAGTGAATAATTTAATACCCTTCTGGTCTAGAAAACTTTTAAAATCATTGGATACAAATCCTTTACCTGCATCTGCTATTACTCTTTTAGGATTACCAAAGATAGTGAATATTTCATTTAGTATTTCTAAAACTGACTTGGTAGTAGTATTCGGAACTGGTCTCAAAAATGTAAATTTTGAAAACCCGTCCACAATTACTAATAAAAATTTATTTTTATCATGAGTTTCTATAAAGGGTCCAAAATGATCGATATGAAGAATATGGTGTGGTCTGGCATACTTGGGTAGAGAGTGCAAATAACCCCTTTTTACCGCTATTTTCTTTGTAATAGAGACAGTTTAAACATGCATTTATATATTTTTTTACAAATCTGGACATTTTTGGAAACCAATATTGTTGTTTGATTCTATTAAGAGTTTTATCTACGTCATCATGGTTAGCTTTAACTATATGCCACCTACAATTTTTAGGTACATACCAACGTCTCCCGTAGGGTGTAATTCGATATATTTTATTGCCACGGAGATCAAAATCATTAAATATACCCTTATTGTTTATGGAGTCTCCTCTTAACAAAATGTTTTTGATTTCTTTAATACAAACGTCTTGGTCTTGTGCTTCACGTAAATAATCGTCTTCTCGTATTTTTAAAATTTGCTTAGGATAATTGTTTTCTTTCTTTTCGAAATTCCGACTTAGAGCGTCTATTTGCTGCATTTGCGTACCTGCTTTGTGTTGGATTTGGAAAGAATAATCCTGTAAAACTAAAACCCATCTAGCAATTCGTGGGATTATTGTTTGTCTACTCAGTGCATTTTTGACCGCATTACAATCTGTTATAATCGTAAATTCGGTACCCACTAGGTAGTATCGATATTTTTCTAATGTTTTGACAATTGCAAGTAGTTCCAATTCAAAAGAATGGTATTTCTTTTCTGGATCTGTAGTTTGTTTGCTGAAAAACCCTATGGGTTTCTCTTTATTTTCATATTTCTGAACTGGAATCCCTGCAAAACCATCCCGACTTGCATCTGTATAAACAATTATTGGTAACTTAGGGTTGAATATACCTAATACCGGGTTTGAACAAATATTATTTTTTAGAATATTTATAATTTCCGTAAGTGATTCAGACCATTTCCAGGTAGAATTTTTTTTAAATAATTTTGTAAGAGGAGCCGTTATTCTGGCAAAATCTTTGATGAATTTCCTAAAGAATCCTACTAATCCCAAAAATTGTCTCAACTGATGTTGGGTTTTTGGTAAAGGGAAGTTACGTAACGCTTGAGTTTTGACTGTTGATGGAGCTATTTGATTATATGAAATTTCATATCCCAAATAAGTTATTTTTTTTGTTAGAAATACTGATTTTGTCAATTTTAATGTAAGACCATATTCTGTTAATATTTTCAAAACTTTTTCTAACATATTTAGTCCTTCTTCAATAGTTTTGGATGGTATCAATATATCATCCAAGTATGGTATCACATTAAATCGTCTTAATGGTTGAAAAATTAAGTTCATAAATTGTTGAAATACTGAGGGAGCATTACAAAGGCCAAATGGAACTCTCAAATATTCGTAATGACCTTCATGGGTGACAAATGCTGTATAAGGGATAGATTTTGGATCTAAAGGAATCTGATGATATCCTGAAGCCAGGTCGACACTAGTAAAATACTTATATTCGCCCAAATTGTCAATAATATCCTCTATCAGCGGCATAGGAAAAATATTTTGTTCTGTGACTTTATTCAATGCCCGATAATCTACAACCATTCTTTTCTGATTGCCTTTTTTTATTAACTAATAGAGCCGGGCTTGAATAGGGCGAATTACTTTCCCGGATTATTTGAGCGTCCAACAATTCCTTGACAGTAGTCCGAATAATTTGTTTATCGTTTTCGGCAAAACGATATGGTCTATGAGTAACTGGTCTATTTGTTATTAATTCTATACAGAATAATCAATACCTTAAAAGTTGGATTGAAACCACGTTGTTCAATAACATTTGCACCAAATGATGTCACATACTGTTGTATAGTTTGGTAAGTCTATCTGAAGCTACGGGGCATCGGTAAGGGGTGAGGAAACATGGCCGATATCTGTCATAAACGTACCAATGGCGTACGGTACCTATTTCATAAAAGTACTAAAAATAATAATCATTATTATATAATAATTATATCTATATAGAAACTGATTTATGCTTTGCTTTAAAGGTAAGGTATTTTTCAAAAGACGGTACCTATTTGTTAAAAACAAAATTGTACTTGAAATCAATATGGATACGAAATAATCAGATACCAAGTAAAACTAAAAATACGAAGGCAAATACTGACATTATAAACGCCACTGAATAATCAATGTCAGTCAATTGTCGAAGTGAGACGAAAGAACACACGCACGCGCTTGCTAATAGGAAGTCAGGTGGTTACCTAGCAACAGCGGTTCGATAAATATTCACCAATTGAGATAGTCCGGAGGACGTGGTAATTATGATTTTCGCACGACGTTGTCGGCTTGAAAGAAACCCATAACATATTTGGAAAAGTGTTCATCTTTTAATATTCAGAAATTGAAAAAATAATGTTAATAGACAAAATCCAATGAAACAAGCACATTGAAGAACTAACGTTTAATAATTATTGACATATTATTCATAATAAAAAGTCCATTTTCTAATTATTATCACTACATACTTAGCACTTTAGCTTTTTCATAGTTAAACGTGGCAATATCGAATGTTTTCGACCGCATTCCTTTCACAGCTTCAGATATGTTTGCCAAACTATAATTTTGTATATTCTGCAAGAAATGCTTTGATAGAGGACCTTGCCCTGAAAATAATGAATTGAGTGGTTCAGGTGGTGTCATTAGTTTCGGTAATTTGACCTTTCCATTCATGCAACATAATCCTATCGGTTCCAGTCGAAACCCCAAAGCATTGCAATATCGACAAATAGTATTCATTGTTCCAAAATCAACCGATTTATCATCAGCGTAATCGACTGTTGCAACATATCTAAACGCCACACGTTCATAGGTAATTGTTAAATTTGATCGTCTGTTTGGTCACCTCTCGCTTGAAGTCGATGGTATGGGTTCTTCCTGGGAGGAGGTAGATCTCGCTTGAGAAATTCTTATCCTATTTGCCTCCAAACGCTGATATCGGTCTTCTTCCGTCTCATTATCTCGAAGACTGTGAGTACACCCCACTTACTTTACGCGTACACCGGCCGATATTTTGACGCCTTCATGGTGGCATTTTTAACAATAAACACGACCCAACTTCTAAACTCACTTCCAAACACACAAAACACGATTTACCCTCTAAACTATTATGAAAACAACGTCCGTCAGCCGCGTCAAAACAAAAACCTTTAATTTAATCAATTGATCGATTTTTACCTTTTTGTTTTGTATACAAACCTTACCGTGGTAATAACGAACCCAAAAAAAAGAATTATCCAGTTTGTTGCCGGCGTTCTGAAGTTATGCGAGTACATACATTACGCAGATTCATTTTTATATGTAGATTAGTACCTATAGTGTGAATAAAATACAAGAAACACTAACCAATCATTCTATATCTCAGTTAACATTTGATTATTTATTATTTTACAATACACTTGATGCGAATTGGAATAATAAAATATCAAATCAAATTTTTTTTATTCATTAGAATTTTCTACAACTGGAATGACCGAAGAAATAGTCTTCACTCTTTTTGTTAATATATTCAAGACTCTGTTGGACAATTACGTTCAGTTACTACCTCTCTGATTTTACATTGTATTTTAGGATTTCTGAAGGAATTTATTGCTTAAATCTTATCTATGTTGATAAAAATAATAACAACAATAACATGTTGTGAATACACATTTTATTTAATATAGGTAAATGGGCTGGCTATTACCTTCTTCAAAAGAATTCAATCAAACATTTATGTAGTTTATATACTGATAGTCATTTATTCCTACAAAAATGAAAAAAAAATGTTGAAGCATGCATATGTTCAAATTTTATAAATTCTTTAGAATTAAAAAAAAAATTTTGAAAAGATATACCATGTTGTATTGACCCTAGAGAGCTAACCCTGTTTTTCAAAACGTTAAGAATAACCTCTCGTAAATATTACGATTCTAGGTTTCCAATCAGGTATTTTATTACTTGGAAAGAAAATTATACATATTTATCCAAAATAGGCTATATTGTGGTAAACTAAATACAAACTTAGAAAAAAGGAAATTATTTAAGTTACTACATGGTACAAATAGAACAAATTTTTGCTCGATGTTTCGAACAAAAAGGCCGTTGGCAGGCCTTGCAATCATTGGCTGTCATCCGCCTTTGGCTGGTAGGACAAATTCGACATACTGTTCTTTTTGAAGGACCATCAACACCCTCCACAACAGCTGGTTTTCATTCAAAATATCCTCAATGGCAGAGCGAATGGAACATTGCAAATTTAGGTTAGATAGATCGATATCTCATCCAAGGAAATATTAATTGTCGACTTAGTTCGATCATAAATTGTTTCCTATTCTCTTGCTTGGGCCAGGTTCTACACCATCTAAAGTGCTATCATTATCAGGGATGTACTCGCTTCCAGAATCTTCAAAAGGTTCATATTCCACGTGATCTTCTTCGTCAGCAATGTCAGCATCACTACAATCACTAAAGTTTATTTCAGAAAGGTATAGAGTAATAAAACCTCATTAGGTATGCAAAGGGAGCACAGAGTGACCCAACGAATATTTAAGCCACTTTCATAGTTTGGCATTGATTTCATTGTAAAATTAATTCTTTTTATCAAGTGCAGGTAGTACCACCCGGGATGGGGTCAATATATGGGTTTAGCCTATTGTTATCCATTCACAAACACTGAAAATAGTGTGCCAAAGGCGTGCCGGTAGGATACTCGTAAAAAGGAAAGAATTTTATTTTAACAGAATAAAAATTAGGCATTATGTACATAGTATTAGGTACACTTATTTTTTATTGAACATTATACAAAAAATACATTATACAGAAATTAAATTATAAAAAATCATGATATTCTTCGTCATCTGAGGAACTGTCATCTCCTCTTGACGTTATAATTAACGGGTCGACGGTCCGATCGATCAAGTAGTCAAGATCCCACATTTTCTCCTCTTCTTTAATGACATGCTGGACTGCTTTTCGCCAGTTCTCTGGTGTCACCTCCTGAATGGCTTGATCAAACAGTAGCTTAACGTCTGTCATTTTGGATGTCGTGTTGTGTCTTGCTACAAATCCTTTCACTTGCGCCCATATAAGTTCTATAGGATTTAGTTCGCAATGATATGGCGGTGTACGCAGCACAGTTACACTATGTTTTTCTGCTATATCTTCCACGGCGTATTTCATAAAACGATGTTTGTGTAAATTTGCTATAGCTAATAGTTCTTTTTTTATCAAATTATCTTGAAATTCAATACTTTTGGTGGTTAACCAGTCAATAATTTCTTGTTTTCTCCAAGATGAAATTGGAGTCTTCTCTATGCGTCGAGAATGATAACTCGCGTTATCCATAACGACTACTGAATCAGTCGGAAGATATTTTATCATTTCACCAAAATAGTCTTCAAAAACATCCGAATCCATGTCCTCGTGGTAATCTCCCGTATGGCACGACTGAAAGGTTAGCAAACCTTCTTTTAAAAATCCCTCTTCGCTTCCAATATGGACGATTATTAGTCTTTTCCCTTTATCTGAAGGCACCTTAATACCCGTTGACAGGCCTTCCATGAAAGCTTGGCGAGCACTGGTTATATTTTTGTCTTGCCACATTTTTGGTACTGTATAACCTTCATTGATCCACGTCTCATCAAGATAAAAGATTTTCTTCTGCTCTGTTCTGTACTGCTTTATACTTCTTAAGTATTTTCGTCGCCAGCAAACAATTTCATCGCTTTCCAGTAAAAGTGCTTTACGGTTATGCTTTTCCCAGGCAAAATCCATATTTCTCAAAGTGGTCCATAAAAGTTTTTTAGTTATTAACGGAATACTGTCATCCTGGCCAAGCTCAATTAAAATCTTATCTAGGGTGGGTATTTCTTTTTTAAAATAAAAAGAGTGAACTTTTCTTCGAATTACACTTTTGGTGTCTTCATCAAGGACTTTTACTGGTCTGCCTGGACTTTTCTTGGGAGGCTCCACTTGGCCTGCTATCTTTCTTCCCCGCAAGAATTTAAAAACGGTGGTCTTTCCAACTCCAGTCATTCGGGAACATCGGTCGACAGTTTCTTGTTCAGTAAA
Source organism: Lochmaea crataegi (assembly GCA_947563755.1). Taxonomy (NCBI): domain Eukaryota; kingdom Metazoa; phylum Arthropoda; class Insecta; order Coleoptera; family Chrysomelidae; genus Lochmaea; species Lochmaea crataegi. Next base: position 28,878,054 of record OX387425.1, on the reverse strand, counting down.
TTTCGGGTAATCGTATTTTATGCAATCGTGTACATTTAAAATAATAATTTTTTCATTCACTGATAGTGAAGAATTATTGGAACATCTTTTCGTTGGTGTAAATGTCGCCATTTTATTACGAATCTTATAATACTATGAACACTATTTACGGCTTAACAGCAAATACTGATGCGTTAAACTAAACAAATATACTTATAAAGGTCTAAAAATTTTGGGTAAGGCAGCTTGCGGCGCATGGTTGAGCCGAATCTGAAACAGGGTTGGAATTAGGCAGAGGCACTAATAGAAGGTTAAACGGTACCTGTAAAACGCAAAACGTAACTGTATAATCTACTACCTAAGTAATCCCTACACAATATTTCGATATTGACACTTCAGGCCAGAAAACATACTTTTCCTTATTCTCTCACGCAATTACTTGAAATTTTAATATTACAAACAATACTATTTCAAGACCTACGCCTATGGCCGACACCGAAATTGAGCCGAACTGGACGGAATTCCCCATTTTATTACTCTATACCTTTCTGAAATAGACTATAGGTGAATCATAGAAATCGGAAGCACTTATTATGTCCTCAAGCTCTTGATCTGGAAGAGGTCTTTTAAAACGATTTCTATTAATTTTGCACATAGAAGTGTGTAGGAATAATAAAAATAATATTTTAAAAATAAAGAAAGCTTTGTATTCTGTATATTAGATTTTTCAGTAGAGTTGTTGTTGGCACTTCATTTACCATCATACTATGATAACTTGCATTATACATAACTACTGTGGCAGGTTCTTCCAGGTTCATTAAAAGTTGGTATTCGAACAAATGATGGTTGTAATGCTTAGTTGCAAAGCTTCTGCAACTCTAGAATATCACAAGTTTTAATAACCTAACTTATCATTGAAAACATTCAACTTTATAAATTTAAATATACAAAGCATTTCAATGAAAATATTCACCCCACATAATTCTGAAGGAGTCACTTTTATGAAAAAATTAAAAATAACGTCAAAAATCATATAAAGGGGGGACGTCTTTTTGCTCATATGTAGACGTTATAATTTTAACGCCCTCCCGAGAAGAGTAGGTACAAATATAACAATTAATTCAAAGTAGAATGTTTCTTGGATTATTGAGTGCTTACCTAATATAATAATTGTGATTCAGTTCTGTAATAAAAATAACCACATGAAAAAAAATATCACTTTGATATGTCACATTTTATTGGCACATCCTGTAATTTCCAAAATCATTTTAAAATGTAGCCTTTATCAATATACAAACTTCTAAAGTGGCAAAAATTTTAAAACTTTTACCATTTCGCTATAAATCTCCGTCCTGTTGGTCGTGATTTACCCTGTACACTAAATTTTATTATCATCAGCATTTTTTTTTTTAATTTTTAGATGCCCCAGCCAAAACTTCTCCGGCTGTGGTCCAGTAATATCCCTAGACTTTCAACCTATACCAATTCTAGTCGATTATGAGTAGGAATGCCTTTTTTCTACAACTGCTATGAAAAGTGACGAATTTCTCATAGCTCACTTAATTTCAAAACCAAATATTGCTCATACTGTGAGAAATATTATTTCCCACGGCACTTTGCCCACGCCACATACATTTATATGGAGAATCAAATAAAATCGACAAAAACTTAGTAGGCTACTGTCATCTTTAAATACCTACTTAGTTGTCACAAAACTGTCAGATTAATTAATATAACGGAGAATTTAGTGAAAAGAAATGACGTTCCGGGTTTGACCATACAAAATTGTACAAATTTCACCATCAACTATAATTTTAAATAAAATTATTTAACAGTATAGAGATGGGATACTTTAGTGTTATTTTTGTTTTACTAACCATAAAAATAAATATTACCTAAGTTAATTTACTTGTATTCTTTAAATTTGTGCAGTTGTAGAAAAAGTATAGTGTGCAGCATGAGGGGAAAGTACTTTTCTCACTCGTGTGTTTGCGGCACTCGCCCTTCGGGCTCGTGCGACAAACTTCCACACTCGTGAGGAAACTTGAACTTTCCCCCCTTGTTGCACAATATTCTATTTTCTACTACCGTGCGTAAAGTACGTACTTTAGACACACTTTCGAGTGCGTAAAGAAAAAGTTCCAATTTGTATGTAGTTAGTTATACCTAGTCTTATAAAAATATAGGTACGTACAATAAAGGGATATTAAATCTGAGTTTTTTTTAAATCAGAGATTTAAACATATAGAATTCAGTAAAGTGCATCTAATAATTATTATTAGTAAATAATTATTGGGTACTGTCAAATAATAAAATAGGGTGCATAGTTAGGTACCTATAAGTTGGCTGTGAGTGACTGACATTTCTTCATGCATTGAATTTGACATTCAAAATTTAAATTGAGATCTTCCGACTATACTAAGGGTAAGCATATATTTAAGTATTGAACATTTTTAGGAAACTATAATGTTATTTTAGATTCTTTTTTTAGAAAACGGAATTAGTCCCCAGTACAAGGACCTTAAATTTTTATGACACATACAAATGCCAAACTTTGTGAGCGCCTTCTTTGTGATGAGTCCGCCAAACTTTCGGCGTCGCTGCGTTTTCTAATGCCCGGTTCCCGCAATTGACGAAATGACGTCACTATGACTCCCCGTATATTCGAGGGAAAATTTCGGATTTTTTTTTCAAATTTTCGGGAAAACTACATCACGCCTTCAAGAATGCAACCAGGGACATTTATGTGCATTTTCAGCTTATTGAATTTACAACATACCTAGAAAAAACGTTTAGCCTCACCGCCTCACCTTAAATGATTTTCGAGTTTTAAAATTTTTAAATTTTTTATTAGTTTGCAGTACTATATTTGTCGGACACATATTTTTTTATAATCAGTACATTATTTTAAATCGAAAAATATTAAATTTAAAGTTGTATGTATGGGGAGACATAATGACGTCATATCGACATCTTCGGGGTGGTGGACACCCCAAACGCAGCATTACTTTTGTCGGACAAGTTGACCACAATTTTTAATTAATTGTATTAAACAATTTTCAAAAAAATTAAACTTGTATATACGGGGAGTCATGGTGACGTCATATAGACATTTCCGGGGTGGTGGACACCCCATACGCTGCATGATTTTTGTCGGACAATTTGACCACGATTTTTTAGTTAATTTTATTAAACAATTTTCAATAAAATAAAACTTGTATATACGGGGAGTCATCGTCATCGGAGATTTCGCCCGGGAACCGGCCATTCGAAAACGCAGCGACGCCGAAAGTTTTCGCATAGGAAAAGTTTGTCGGACTCATCACAAAGAAGGCGCTCACAAAGTTTGGCATTTGTATGTGTCATAAAAATTTAAGGTCCTTGTACTGGGGACTAAATAGGTAGGTACCTATATATAATTATAAAGATGGATTCCTCTGACGATCTCTCAGAAGATTATTTCGCAAATACACTACCCAACAAATAAATTAGACGTAGCTCAGAATACTTCTAATGATTTATTGCCCCAAAAACCTGTCAATTTATTTTTGGTTATATTTAGTGTCCAACAAATTATCAACAGTAAAAGAAAATATATATAAATCTTCAGTTTTTTTTAAATTAAAATTTCGGTAATAGAAAAAATATTGTATGCAATTCGTGTGTAAACTCTCTTTTTTGACTGATGTGATCGTCGCATGAGCCGAAGCCACTTGTAACTTGTATATCACCAGTTTGTAGTGCTTAAAACGTATGTTTATGGTGAGAGAAAAAAAAAGTGAAAAAGCGTTAAAAAAAGTACCATAACGTTGTAGTTATTTATGCTATAAGGGATGTAAGTAACATTTAATAGTCGAGAACGATTTTGCGCCCGAGCGATAGCGAGGGCTGGCAATAAAGTTCGAGACAAGTAAACATAGATATCGAAGAATAAAAATATTTTTCAAAAACAGTGACCGTTCAACGAAGAAGAAACAACTACTTCCCGGGCTACATGCCCCGACAGACATTGAATTACACTTCTAAGTCAAACGGGGTTGGTAAATCTACAAGATTTAAACCAACAATTCTGGTTTGCAACTAGAGGGGACAACATAACTTGTAGACCGGTTTCGGCGTATTGCGCCTCATCAGTACAAGGTATATGTTATCGTCCGAGAATTAATCCCGAACTGAATATGTCTCTACAATCACCAACTATACATACCTTTCAATGGCGGAAATGTAATAGTTGCGAAAGTAGCGACACCTTCACCTCAATGTTTTTGAAAAATATTTTTCAAAACATTGTTGTAAGCGTTAGAATAGTATATTTTTATTCTTCGATATCTATTGGTAACATGCTTTACTAAATACGACAATTTTACAGGAAACTGTAATAATTCTTTACAAGTAATCATACTTACATCCCGTGAAGTATATAAGATTTTTTTCTCCTCCCCGCAAAATTTATTCTTGGATTTTTATTAATTTAATTCGATACTTTTCGCATGAAAGTGCTTAAATCTACTGCTGTTTCCGAAGGGTATGTGAACAATGCAAAAATTAATTGTGCTTAACGAATTTTACAAGTGGCTAATGTCAGCAGTTTTTCTCAACATCATATGAGAATCAAGCAGAGACGAATTTGACTGTTTCAAATATTCACAATTTAAATGAAGTTTTATCCATGAATCAAACAGAAACAAACGTGAATGTATGAAAAATTCCATTAGTCAACCAAACAATTGCGTTTTCAATATTCACATTGCGAAATAAAACTAAAACACATAATATAGTTGTTAATTTTTCTTAATATTATTGTGTACATTTTCCAATTCAGTCATTATGCATTCATTAGTTGTAATTTACTATTTTAATTTTATTATTTGTATAGGGCTGTAGAAAAAGTAACATATACTATACAGCGTATCCCAAGTTATCGTTTACAGGCAATATATCGCTTAATTTAAAAGATAATCCAATACTATAAAAACTATCAACAATCAAACGTATCAAAAACTTTATTTCACTCAACAGTCCTTTGGAAGCCACCCCTCATATTTTCGTTGAAAATTGCTTGTCACTCTTTTTTTAATACAACAGTTTTCACAATATTGGATTATCTATTAAATTAAGCGACACTGTAAACGATTTGGGACACGGTGTATAAGTGTCTTTTTTCACTCATGGAATTTTCGCACTCGCCTGAGTACCACTTTATGCAGTTCCTGGGAGACAATATTATACCGTTCCTGAGCACATACAGTTTTTGGGCACATACAAGTCCTGTGCACATACAGTTCCTAAGCTCTTAAATATTTTTACCGATCTAGAGAAATAAGAAAGTTCCTGTAGTAGAACGTTCCTGCACGTAACTCACCTGTAAAGTTACTAGTTCCTGGAGAAACGTCGGAAGACACAGCTCCCAGACGTGAGGTTCCTATATTCTGTTCCTGGATGATACAGATTAAGGAAAGTACTTTGTAAAATTTTGTATGGCTTCACCAATGTTTGTAACTTTAATTTACTAACCCATCTTTGCAAAATTGTAAATGTAAAAGTTTTTTCATTATACAGGGTGTACCGTAAATAAGTACCGTAAATCAGAGGCATGATAGATCGTTGAAAAATATTCAAAATACCCAAATAAAACTTTTCTCTAACCTTATTAGTTTGTGAGATACAGGCTGTTGAAGGATGCAGAAGAAATATACGTTTTATTGCATATCTTCGCGGGAGATGAAAGTATAAATTTGAAATTTTTTGTAGGTTATTGTCTCTTCAAAACACGTCAACAATATCAATTATGTCAAATTCTAATGACCCAGTGGCGTGGTACGAGGGGTTCGTAAACATTTATTGTACCATATTTTTGAAACACCCTGTAGTTAGAGCTTGAGACTTTTGTCTGCAATTCTTTATTAAGTTTCCTACATAAAAGGTACGTCCTTCATTTTTGCATACGTTTTTTCATTTGGTTGGTTATCTTCCTCAGCAAAAATCTATTAAGACACAACTCACTGCAAGCCGTTTCTATTCTTTCTCGGAGCTCACCCACCATATTGACTGGTGAAGAATATACTTTTTGTTTAAATATTCCCCACACGGCATAATCCATTGGATTACATTCAGGAGACCGTGCTGGCCATTTAACCGGAGCATCTACTCCACGGCCTATTCATTACCCGTAAAGTTTTCATTTAGCAATTCCCTAGCTTGCAGTGTAAAATGTGGCGAGGCCCCATCGTGCACATTGGCAGTCTACTTTGATAAGATACATCATCAAGAAGATCTATTAAATTATTCCTGAGAAAGTTTACATATCTAGGTCCATTTAAATATTCTGGTGGAATAAAATGCTCGAGAAACTGGTCCCCGATTATTCCAGCCCAAACGTTAATTTTAAATCTGTGCTGATAATTTGTAACTTTAACGGCGTGCGGGTTTTCGTCAGACCAAATTTATTGTTTAAAAAAATTTACAACATAAGAAAGTGTTTTACTGCAATAAAAAGTTAAAAATCTTGAAAATGGAGTGTTGTATCGAGTTAAACAAAGAGTACCTTTCATGTAGGAAATTCAATAAAGAATTGCAGACCAAAGTTTCAGCTCTAAATACAGGGTGTTTCAAAAATATGGTACAATAAAAGATTACGAACCCCTCGTACCATGCGACTGGCTCATTAGAATTTGACAGAATTAACACTGTTGATGTGTTTTGAAGAGAAAATAACCTACAAAAACTTTTAAATTTGTACTTTCATCCACCGAGAAGATATGCAATAAAATGTGTATTTCTTCTGCATCCTTCAACAGCCTGTATCTCACAAACTAAGAAGGTTAGAGAAAAGTTTTATTGGGGTATTTTGAATATTTTTTAACGATATATCATGCCTCTAATTTACGGTACTTATTTACGGTACACCCTGTATATATATTTTTTATCTAGTAAGTTTTATTTAACACACAGATACTATAACAACTTTTTTTCTAGTGTACCTTAGTATTCTTTTTTTACTCCTATACTATAAGTTGTTAATTAAATGCCAATTTTCAGTTTCATAATTATAACACTGGTTTTCATTATGAAACTGAAAAATTGACCAATAGAAATCTAGATTTTTAAATAACCAGGTAGGCAGACCCAATATTTTCTGTAGAATGTTTGACGGTTTCTAAGAGATTCGTGTTTTATGACAGTTTCAATCTTTTGCGTTAGTCAAAAAGGTAGATACCTTCTGTGTTATTTAAATATGTTGCTTTTTTTTATGTAGGTTGCAATTATTGGATGTCTTTCAATTATTACGATGGACCAGGATTATTTAGGTTGCCATTTAAACATGTAGTGATCAAAACCATATTTATCTAGTACTGTCAACTGTCATGTCAAAATGTCAGTGTTCATCTTACATACAGTAGTTACATTTGACATCAAATGTCAGTGTTCATCTTACATAGAGTAGTTACATTTGACAAACACTATACATCTAACACCTTTCACTTTTTAAAAGAAATGTCGAGCGACGAAGAGTTTTCATACACACCACCTGAAATCGCTGAAAAGGCGAAAAATGTATCCAATAGTTTATTACCTGCAAAATCAAAAAAGGTATCTAATAAATTTTATGGCCAATTTATGGATTGGAGGGTAGCAAGAGAAGTATACAAAAAAGCAATGTTGTTGAATTCAAATAAAATTTCTTGTTCGTAGAAAAAATAGTGTATGCAACTCTCATGTAATGGTTATTAATACACTCGCATTAATCATACGAAACTCTCCTTCGGCTCGTTTCGTATCCCGGTTAATGCTTGTGTATTAATAACCATAACTACATGATCGTTGCATAATATACTATTATAGGCAGGTAATCAACAGTTATAAGTTAGCTGATTTTTGATTTGAATTTTTTCAAATTTTTTCTCTTTAAATAAAATTAGTGGCGCCCTTTGTTTTCTTATAATATCTATATTTAACTTAATTTCGCAGGTAACAAAGCCCTGTGAACTGGCTTTGTTATCTCCAAATTTTAAAATCAGTTTGGCAAGAACCTACAATATTAAATATTCATTTTTTTATTAACGCCCAAAGCCGAGAGGGTAATTTTGTTTCATTGCATAAATTACTATTTTCTGTCGCAATATGGCCATCAACCCATTATACACTGTTTTCATTTCAAAAGGATATTTCAGAAATGCGACCTATTAAAAAGAAATGCCGAAACACGTCAACTTTGTACTTTTGACACTTTCTAGCGCTAATGTCATAAACGTCAGATTCACCCTTTCCCTACTGGAGATACCCCTTAAATTTTTTTAAATGGGGTAGGTATCAAATCATACCTACCCCATTTAAAAGGTCTGGTAAATATCTCTTATTTTTAATCATTTTGTTTTGCCCTTGATACTAGCCTTCCATTGTTATTCAATCGGTTTTAAAAATTGGCTCTTTTTCAACTTTTCATATGCCATTTGAAAAAATTTAAGGAGTATCTCCAGTAGGGAGGGGGTAAAACTGACATTTATGACATTAGCGCTAAAAATTTGACGTGTTTCGGCATTTCTGAAATCCTTTTCAAATGAACACAGTGTATACTTTCTCCAATATATGCCTGTCAACCCCTAATCTAGCCCATGTTTGACTACTAATGATTTACACACTTTATCTACCGCCTTAAATCGATCAAGATTAATCCTGCTTACTTGCTTAAACTTTAATTACTTTAGCAACTAATGAATTTTTATTTTCAACTAAAATAGATACCCATTTAGAGATTGCCAATGAATATATCATTCCAGTTTCACTTCTCTCATTTCTATCGAAGAGGTAGAGATCGAGAAAACCCTAAAGGCAACTCTTAATTCGAATTAATAGCATGTAGTTACAGTACATAATTTTCATTAACGAAACCCTCAGTCTCGAAACTTGTATATGTAAGAGAGACGTGACAGTCTAACCCTATAATTATATTTTGTCTACCTACAACCGAAAATTTTAGGGATCCATTTGCATTATAATATATTAAATTACAAATTTCTTAATTGTGTTAAGTCGTGGGATAAATTTTAATGGGAAAGTGCTATTATATTGTTATTCTACTCTCTTACTAGTACATTGCATATTAACTACTATTTGGATGCTATGTAAATACAGTAGAACAAATTGACCTTTACCCTGACGTCACTAACAATGAACAGTAGTAAACACAATCTTTTTGTATGCCTCATCTTTTTCTCCTGTCAAGATAAACAAATAAATAGAGTAATTGAACCTCATTAGGTATGCAAAGGGAACACAGAGTGACCCAACGAAAATTTAAGCCACTTTCATAGTTTGGCATTGATTTCATTGTAAAATTCTTTCTTTTTATCAAGTGCAGGTAGTACCACCCGGGTTGGGGTCAATATTAGGGGTTTAGCCTATTGTTATCCATTCACAAACACTGAAAATAGTGTGCCAAAGGCGTGCCGGTAGGATACTCGTAAAAAGGAAAGAATTTTATTTTAACAGAATAAAAATTAGGCATTATGTACATAGTATTAGGTACACTTATTTTTTATTGAACATTATACAAAAAATACATTATACAGAAATTAACTTATAAAAAATCATAATATTCTTCGTCATCTGATCACTAATAGAAGGTTAAACGGTACCTGTTAAACGCAAAACGTAACTGTATAATCTACTACCTAAGTAATCCCTACACAATATTTCGATATTGACACTTCAGGCCAGAAAACATACTTTTCCTAATTCTCTTACGAAATTACTTGAAATTTTAATATTACAAACAATACTATTTCAAGACCTACGCCTATGGCCGAAACCGAAATTGAGCCGAACTGGACGGAATTCCCCATTTTATTACACTATACCTTTCTGAAATAGACTATAGTCGAGAACGATTTTCCGGCCGAGCGACAGCGAGGTCTGGCAAAAAAGTCGACCAAGGGCGTGTATTTGGTGATTATGGAACATTTTTTTTATTTAAGGATGAAACTATTAAAACTATTAAACTATCTATACATTGGAAACTACCTACATGATTTTTATGGTAATTGGTATATATTTGTCAGAAGTTATACCGATTATACCGGAAGTGAGCAGTAACTTTGTTGATGAAATAAAACAATTTAATTTGTTTAAATCTTCATTTTTATTTTGAACTACCGTTCAAATTAAAATTAGTTACGCGATTCGCTACACCGTAAGTTTTTCAAACTAGTGAAGATACAATGAAAAACTTTTAATTTATATAGTGCCTTAATACGGAATTCTAAGATATTGACAAAAGTATTATAATATATTTAAATAGGCATAAGTACAAAAAGTGTCTAAATACGGAATTCTATGAATATTACAAAGGTATTGAAAAAGAGTACCTGGGAAATTTATCCACAACCATCACATCTTCTAGGTAAAAAGGTTTAATAAGGGAGAATGATTGATATCTATTTGGTCGTTAAGCAGATTACCTGAATATTTGTTTTTGTTCTAAAATATTTAATTTAAAGGATTTGGGTTCTACATGCAAAATTTCAAAATTTGAGTCGAAAGTGTGTTGGTTTGTTAATAGATGATTTGAATAGTTGGAATCTAATTTGTTGTTGTCATAGCTGCGTTTGTGTTCTGAAATTCTAGTTTTAATATTCCTAAAAGTTCTACCTATATAAATTTTGTCACAGTTGTCGTTACCACATTTTAATTTAAAAACACCTGATTTGTTTAATTTTGAGGATTTGTTATTTTTAATGAATTTAGATAGATTGTAATCGGTTTTAAAGCAAATATTCATATTTAAAGATTCTAAAAATGATTTGATTTTTAAGGATGGTGTTCCAAAGTATGTTAAGCTTTTAAATTGATTATTTTTATTTTTATCTGAAGGATATACTTGTTCCAAAGTGCGTTTCTTTATCTTTTTATTTATGATATTGTCAATTAAGTTTGGATCGTAATTATTATTAACTGCTATTTGTTTTATGATATTTAGTTCTTTGTTGAAATTATTAGTGTTTAATGGGACTGTTAAAAGTCTGTGTATCTTACTATTGAAAGCTGGTAATTTATGACTGAATGGGTGGACCGAACTATTATGAATTGTAATGTCTGTATGTGATGGTTTGCGAAATATAGAAAAATCATGTTTATTGTTTATATTTGAAATTATAAGGTCTAAAAAGTTTATAGACTTATTTTCTACATGTTCTACGGTAAATTTTATATTGCTATAAATTGAGTTAATATAAGTAATGAAGCTGTCTAGTTGTCTAGTAGTGCCAGTGAAGCTCGCTAAAATGTCATCTACATATCGGTGCCAGTACATAATTTTTTTACTAAGGGGGTGTTTATGAATTATTTTTTCTATGTTATCCATGAAAATTTCTGCTAATAGGGGACTGAGGGTGTTGCCCATAATCAAACCATCTTTACTGCTATAAATCTCTCCATTGAAATGAAAATAATTTTGATTTAAGCACACTTTTAATATAGTGTTTATGCGCCAAGGTAGAAAAGTGAGGTATTATTGTCGAGGTCCATTAAAGACCGAGAAGCGAAGCTTCGAGGTCATTAATGGATCCGAGACATTAATACACTTTTCTACCGTGGCTCATATAGCATTTTTTTCACTACTGGCATTTTATTTTTTTAAAAGCTGATACCTTTACCTAAAGTGTATACTTTTCGAGATATTAATTTTTTTAATAAAAAATTTTATGAAATAAGAACGGCGAAATATTAACAGAAGAAGAAGAAATTATGCAAAGATGGAAAGAATATTATCAGTAACTACTTAATGATACAAAAGAAAGAGAGGAACAAATCCAAATTAATATGCAGGAAGATGCAGAAATAAAAATAAGTAAAGAAGAAATAGAACAGGCGATAACGGAACTTGAAAATACAAAAGCGCCTGGATATGAAAGGTCACCTCAGAAATTATTAAAAACTTTGGACAAAAAGGAAAATATATGATGTTACAAATTTTCAATCAAATTCTACAAGGAGAAACACTACCAAAGGATTGGCAAAAAGCACTAATTGTACCAATTTTTAAGAAAGGCGATGTGAAAGACTGCAACAACTATCGTGGAATAACATTAATTAGCGACACGATGATGCATCTCGACACTGGGAAGGGTGATGGGCTTGGTGGAAAGGGCTAGGGAGGGCAGCTGGAAGAACAAGAAATTGGGCCTACTCGCGTTCTTCGACGTCGGGAACGCGTTCAACAGAGTCAGAAAACGGGCAGTGTTGAGCGCGTTGCTGAGACTTGGAGTGGGGCAGGGGTTGGTTAACCTGGTGAAGGACTACCTGACGGGGCGTGTGATAGTAGACACTAGTGGGAGGAGGTATGAGACGGAGGCAGGAGTGCCCCAGGGCTGGACCGACGCTCTGGAAGTGTGTGTTTGATGAGGTTTGTAGGATAGTATGTGTAGAGGGATGTGAGATTACGATGTATGCGGACGATGTGTGGCTGGTATGTACGGCAAAGGGAGAGGCGGAGATAGAAAGAAAGGCAGAGAGAATGTGTAGAAAGATTGTGGAGAAGATAGAGCGGTGCGGTAAGACGGTGGGGTTGCTAGTGAAGGGACGGAGCAAGACGAGGGAAGTGGGGGTGATGGTGAAGGGAAGGGGAATTCGTATGGGGGAGTCTGTGAAATACCTGGTTGGATAGCTAATTATCCTTCAAAACTCATATGTTAAAGGTGGCAGAGAAGGGGAAAGTGTGGGCAGCATAGCTGGGAAGATTGATGTGTAATGTGAAAGGGCCGGTAGAGTGGAAGAGGAGGGTAATTGGTAGGACGGTAGAGCAGAGTATGCTGTACGGTGCGGAGATGTGGGGTGAAAGAGCGGGGGTGAATGCGAGAGTTAGGCCACTCCTGCGGGTGCAGAGAGGGATACTGCTGAGGGTGGTGCAGGGGTACAAGACAGTGGGTAGACTGGCAGCAGCGGTGCTGGCTACAGCCAGGAATAAACGTTGAAGGGGTGCGACTAAAGAGGAAGTACAGGAATGGATGGAGGAGGAAATGGAGAGAAGGTGGGAGGAGTATGAGGGCGCGCTAAAAGGAGCGATTGGGAATAGGAGAGATTGGATGGACTGGAAATTCAGGGAGGTGAACTACTTCTTGACACAGGTGTTCACTGGACATGGGTCGAGAGTAGGGCACCTCCACAAGATTGGGAAAAGAGAGACGGGAGTGTGCGAGAGGTGTGAAGTGGAGGATGATGTGGGGCATGTATTTAGATGCTGGAGGAACGAGGAAGTGCTGAAGAAGTTGGAGAGGAAACTAGGGGAGACGGTGTATAGGGAGAACATGGTGGAGATAATGTTGATGGAGGAGAGTGGCGTAGTAGAGAGCATGGTTAGGGGGAGAGAAGGACTCGATATGGCTTGAGAAGTAGGAGTGATAGTTAGGGAGAAGACGACGGTGTGAACGGAGGGTGTGCGAGGGAACGCCGCCCGTCTCGAAGTATGCTAGGGTAGTGATTCCGATGCGGTGGTAACGGCGAGTTTGAGGTGGGTTTGGTTGGTAGGCATTCCCTTGGGGATGAGTCCAACACTGTTTGGGTCCTGGACCCATTCGAACATGAGTTTCCCATCTCGACCCGAAAAAAAAGCACCGCGATGAAAATATTGCAGAAAAGAATCAGGTCGACAATATAAAATGCACTGGAGGAATCACAGAGAGGATTCAGAAGTGGAAGAAGCACCCAAGACCACATATTTACTATTAGAAAAAGCAGTACAAAAAAAAGAAACTATTCGTGACTTTCCTGAATCTAGAAAAAGCCTTTGATACAGTACCTAGAGAAAGAATATGGAAAATATTAGCAAAAAGGAGATTGAATACAAAAATGATAAGAATAATACAGAACATCTATGAGGAAAATTAGAACGCAGTCATAAGAAATAGCAATGTAACAGATAATTTCACTACAAATATGGGACTAAGACAAGGAGGGAGCCTAAGCCCTCTGTTATTTATTATTTACATGGATGAGATCATTAAGAAATGCACAAAACTAAGTAAAAAAGTAGGTGTGGGACATTTGCAATTGTGCAGGGTAAACATCAGTGAAGGAGCATTTGCAGACGATGTTATATTAATAGCAAAAAATGAAAAAGAGCTACAAGATAACATAAATCTGTGTAATGTAGTAATGATAGACATGTGAATGAAAATTAACAAAAACAAAACAGAAGTTATGGTCATTGGAGACGACATAGAGGAAATAAATGTAAGAATAGATACAGACAGAAGTTAAACATTTCCATTGCCTTGGAACAATAATAGACGAAAACGGAACACTGGAAGCAGATATAGATAAAAGAAATATCTAAAGATACGAAATTAAAAGTATTTAAAACAATATATCGACAAATACATATGGATGCGAAAGATGGGTGATAACAGGATAACAAAAAAGTAAAATACAGGCGACGATGAAATATTTAAGAGAGGATAAAATGAAAAACGTAGATATAAGAAAAGATCTAGCAATGCAATCAACCTTAGACTTTATAGAAGAAAGACAGCTACAATGGTGGGGACATTTACAACGTATGGATGAAGGAAGACCGGTTAAGAGAGTATGGAAAGCAAAAATTGGAAAAAATAAAAAAAAGGCAGACCAAGAAAAACTTGGGATAAGGTAATAACTGGATTACTGGATAAAAGAGGAAGAAGCGGAAAAGAAGCAAAGGACTTAGCTCAAAATAGAAAATAATGGAAAACATTCGTGAAGGAAGAGTAACTGCAACACGCCCTACACCACTAAGTGGTAGAAGGACTTTAAGATTATATAATAAATATGAAAAGTTGACAGGTGCAGACCTTTTTATTAAAAATTCTAGGTGAACAACCTCAATACTGAAAAAAATTGCTTGTCAGACTAATTAATTAGGAATGTCAAGGTGACATGTCATAAACTGCTTTATTGTATTCATAGAGATCGTAAAAAAGTGATGAAAAGTTAACTTCGCAAGTGTCAATTATCTCAATTTTTTTAATTGGGACCAGTCTTTTTTCCCTCTTTTATTCAAATCTAAAGCCAAAAATAAGGGGAGTTTATATTCACTTTTCTATACCCAAACTTGAGCGTTTTTGAGATATTAATATGAATTTAATTTCAATCATTTCTCCCTTATTGTTTCTTATTACAATTGTGGCTGTCATAATTAAATATTAATTGTCATTTTTTGTGCACAATTGGCACTATTACAAAGTGACAGAAATGGCTCGTTTGGAATTAAACAATGAACATTACGTAAATTTACTTTTCATTATACCTTACTGAAAACCCTATCTTAACATGCCTATTAAGGATACCGAAATAGTATATTTCATTACGAGTCCAGAAAATAGGCTTTTCCCGTGTGCGCGCGACGGGATCCCGTGTGAGGCGTAGCCGAACACTGGAAGTCGTGCAAGCACGGAAAAAGCATTTATGGATGTGTAATGAACAATACTTTTCATTATACCTTTCTTAATACAAAAACTAGTAAGTATTTACTATACTATACTATAATTCAAAACACTGACATCTGCTGTTATAATATAATTGTTGTTTAATGTTGCTAAGGTAATTGAACAATAACGCATGTTAGCGCACAAGAAAACTTTTTACCGTGGTCATATTCGGTACTCTTAATAGGCATGTTAAGATAGGGTTTTCAGTAAGGTATAATGAAAATGACCTTTTCCTGTGCGCTAAAGTGAGTTATTGTTTATTTCCCTTAACAACACTAAACAACAATTGTATTATGACAGCAGATGTCAGTGTTTTGAATTATAGTATAATATGGTAAATACTTACTAGTTTCTGTTTTCAGGCTACTGGAACCCGTCGCGCGCACACGGGAAAATCCTATTTTCTGGCTCTTAATGCAATATACTATTTAATTCATGGTGAATGTGACAGAGTTATTACTAGAACATCTGCTTTACTTGCTACTAGATATCCAGAGATAGTCCACGAAGAGAATACTTGAAAATATAACTCAATTTGGTTGTTTTCAACCTAAAAGTTGAGATAGTGAAGCATATTGCTGATAATAATTAATAATGGCGATACAATGCTTGTAATTCCAGCACAATAATTGAGCTAGAAACACAGTGGCGGCACAATTAGTATAAGTAATTTTTTTAAAGTTTATTTATTAAAATATTTACCGAACACAAGTTACGCTAAAACCCACACTTTTTATTATTTGACGCACGTTTCGACAACAAAGTTATCTCTTTCTCGGATATCAAAGGTAAACGAATGTTTTTTTGTCGAAGCTCCATGTCGTTGGAAGTTACTGTAGTTTTTATCATCAAACGTATTTTTCTGGGAAGAGTCGTAAGTAGAGAGATAATCAGTAAATTTGTTCCCCTAAGTTCTAGTCGTTACTATAATAGTAGGGTAATTTATAGGATTCTTGGCTGGGATTACTTTTTGTAGTGGATTTTGGAGCTTTGTTACAAAATCGATTCAGAACTGAGGAGAGTTGAAAGGGTAACGCACGAAAAACTATACTAGAATAGCGATCAAGGCGGAGTATTAAAACAAAATTTGATGGCAGTAAAAAGCACAGGTGGTAGATTAGATTAAATTTGATGAGGTGGCTAATCGGCTTATTCCACTGCGACCTTTTCAGATCTATTGTGGTCCTCTGAATCTACATTACTTTCTCCAGCCCGACTCTTTTTAAGTAGCCAATCAGCCTCGAGACTGAATCTTTCATGTAGTTTCTTGCCGGTGGCTTCTCATCGCCTAATACAAGAAACCGCACATTCGCCAGGCAATCGCACTGGCATAGGATGTGCTCTGCAGTTTCCTCCTCTAGATGACAGAATCTGCACATAGCTTCGTCTGTCAACCCCATTAGCTCTGCGTACCTGTTAAGCTTACAGTGCCCCGTCAACACACCCACTACGTCTTTGATAGTTTTCCTATCTTTGCTCATTAGGTCTGCCGTAAAAGTTGGCGAATGTTCTCTAATGAACTGTTTCACCTGTCTCTGTCCTGGTAAGGTTACCCACCATTCTAGAGATTTCTGTGCCACCCACTTCCTTTTGGCCATATTTATGTCGACTTTGCGACGCCGCAGAAGGGTTCCGGTCCAATGAATGGCATTGATGAGCCTTGTTTGGCCGTTTTATCCGCCAATTCGTTGCCATTATGACCCTCGTGCCCCCTGGTACCAAGGATACCATGATCTTGCAATGGTCTCCAAGTGCGTTTAAGGCACCTATGCAATCCCATACTAGATTAGAATTGACCTCTATGGAATCGAGTGCCTTCAGTGCAGTTTGGATGTCTGTGAAGATGGCAACTGAACGGTATGTCCTTTCTTTCCTTTTAATTTCTTCAACGAAGTGGTGAATCGCCGTCACTTCCGCTTGGAAAGTTGTGACGTTCTTAGATAGGCTTATTGGAATAGCTATCCTTTGTTTTAGCCCCACAATTCCGGCTCCTACTCCTACTTTTGTCTTGGAGCCGTCCGTATACAAGGTCGCCTCAGCCTGTATGGGTACACCTTTCTTCCAGTCTTCCCTACCTGGTATAGTTATTTGGAACTTATTATTAAAACTATATCTCGTGGCCGTTGCGTCCATGGGTTGCCCTATTAAGACATCCGCTTTTAGCTACTTGATAAGCTTTCGATAGTCGGCACCGTGCGTTTGGCTTATGTGTTGTTGACTTTTCAGTAATCTGTGCGTTACAGATCTGGCCTCGTCTTGTATGAAAATGTGTACTGGAGGCAGATTCAGCAAGACTTCCATCGCACTTGTGGGAGTAGCACAGGTGGTACAAACAAAATAAGTCCGCTATTGAAACACTTATCCGTATAGGCATGCGTAACTCAGCCACAGCAGCTGGCAGCTGACGTCACCACGCTAGCCTTGTCTCGAAGTGCCGTTTTCCTAGCCTCACTTCAATCACGTAACAATTTTGTTCATTATTTCGTGAATAATTTTTTTAATACTTTTGTTTGTGCCACGTATTAGTGAATTAAAGTCTCCCAAATTATGAGTAAAACAAAAAATATGAAACCTGCCTATTGTCACAGTGAGAACTAGCTGCCGATTTACGAGAGCAGTTTGACAAGTCAGTGACTTTTTGAATATTTCGCTCAGTAACTTTAATTGCAACACTGCTGCCGACAACTGTCAAACTTTGAGCAAGCTCTTCATTTGGTTTCTGTTTAACAGTCATGAAAATGGAAAAAGTGAATTTCGACGCAAGTATCTTACCACCCAGACATTTCTTTAATTTTTGGGAACAGGAAATAGATGCAGGTGCTGAATATGAATAACATGCTGGATGTGGTAGCAATTCGTAGCCTAATTTAGATGGCCATTGTTAGTACACACGTGTACGGTAGTTTCTGCTTCAAATGAATACCGAATCTGTCCCAAAAGCTGTGCTAACCTTACGCTTCTTAGGTGCACGTTTGGCCGGAGAGTGTTGTGATGGATCCATGTTTCAAACATGTCCAAACACTCCTTTGAAGTGGATACAAGGTTGCAATTATAGTCGATAAGAAACAATTGTAGCACTTATCGCGTGGAAATAGTTTCCATGTTCGAATATTCATGTAAAATGTTATGTACATTCTCAATTGAGATGCATACAGCCTAAGCTACTCCACGCACATACATATTCTCCTACCGTTCAATGTATTGCATGGATTTTATCGATGATTTCTGTCGTAACTACCTCTTTTGGCCGACCTGAATACCCGGCGACATTTATGCTAGTAGGGCCACAACGGAGCTCAGTAAAAAATACCTTAACCACTGAAATTGATGATGGTGCAGAGTTCCCATGTATGTATGTAAATTGGGGTGACATTCACTAAGACTTAAAACATATATTGTGCCCCCTTACTTCCACTTAGTTCCTGAGGAAAGTCTCAGAGACTAGTAGGATTCTGAATTGCTGTGCAGTTCGCAAGTATGTGGATGGAGGTTTCTTCTTCCATGCCACAGAATCTACATTCTTCCTCTTCCACTATTTTGAGCTTTTTCAGGTGCCCATTTAGGCGACAATGTCCCGTAAGGATGCCTGTTAAAACTCTTAGTGCTGTTTTACTTTGACTTATGCATTCATTTGATCTCAACAGGTTGTAATCACCCTGAAGGATCTTTGATTGTCTAAGTTCTCTTCTTCTAAGTCTATCTTCTCTTTTCTTCGGCTTTGCCTATTTCTTCCAATATTACATTGGAGCTGATACCGCAAAAGGGTTCCGGCCCCCAAAAGGGTGTTTCAGTCCCCCTCTTTGTTAGTTCATGTACTATTTCATTTCCTTATATTCCAGTGTGTCCTGGAATCCACAATAAGGTGACTATATTGTTCTCGCCTAGTTCATTTGCCTAGGCATTCCCACGCCATTTTGGAACTGATAACACATGAGCTCAGTGCTTTAATGGCTGCTTGACTATTCGACATTATGATAATCCTTTGCCTTCTATATCCTTTATCAATATTGAACTGGGCACACTTTCTTATGGCGTGAATTTCTGCTTGAATGATACTCGGGGTTTTCCCAAGCTTTCAGAGACAATGTCTTTGCTCGTCCTCGTATCTGCTACTCTAGTGGTGACATCCATTTGGATGTTGTGCTGTCTACACCTCTTCTATTTAATGCTCTTTTGACAGCCTCATGAGGAGTATTGTCAAAAGCTCCTCCTATATCCAAAAAGGCGCATACTACGGCTTCTTGGTTGTCTAGAGCACCTCGGATATCCTCCGTCAGTTGTACCAGTGCAGTCTCCGTGGATCTGCCTGCCCGTTAAGCATGCTGATGCGGGTGGAGAGGTAGTCTCTCAGAGTTTACATAGTATTAATCAAGTCTTTTCTTGGTTTTGGTGTCCTTGCTTAATGAGCACACAAAGTTCACAAGGTTGTCAGCTTTCAATGGCTGTCAAATACAAATTAAACGACAGCTTTCTGAAAATGTTACAGTAGTCTATTAATAAATGACAGTTGAAGCGAGCACTGTTGTATTTACAGTTACTGTTCAATCTCTCGGGATGCTTAAATCATTCAAAAGTAAAGCATATTGTAAATAATTAACTAAAAATTATTGATAGGACCAGTTCTGAGGACAGATGCAATTATTTAAGATCAAAAAAACGGCACAAAAATATTATTAATCATAAAAAAGTTTCATTTGAAAAAACTGTTTTAAATAAAATAAACAATGTTAAAAATCAAAAAACATTTTTTCTACAGTCGCGCGTGTAAAATGACTAATTACTATATTCAAATGAAATCGTAAAGTCGACAAATGCCGAGGTTTGTTACTTTACGCTCTAGCGCAAAAAAGGAATCTTTTTCGCTCGCTTATTTAATCAAACCACGCCCTCCGAATTAACTCAATTGGTGAATATTTAACAATTTATCAGATTAAAAATAAAATAAAATTATATGAAAATTGTCAAAAATTTTGAAATATGGTCAAAAATGGTCAATAATTGTCAAATATTGTCAATTATGGTCAAAAACTTTTAAAAATGGACAATTTTTGTCGAAAATGGTCGATAATTGTCAAAATTGGTCACAAATTTTCAAAAATTGTCAAAAATGGTCAATTGCCAAAAATTTCATGAAAAATGGCCAAACATATTCAAAAATTGTTAAAAATGGTCAATTGTCAAAAATTCTAAAATTTTTTTGAAAAATGGTCAAAAATTGTTAAAAATGGTCAAAAATTGTTAAAAATGGTCAAAAATTTGGAAAAATGGTCTAAATTTTTGAAAAATTGTCAAAAATGGTCAAAAATTATCAAAAATGATTAAAAATTGTCAAATATTTTCAAAAACTGTCAAAAATGGACAATTATTGTCAAAATTGGTCAATAATTGTCAAAATTGGTCAATAATTGTCAAAAATTGTTAAAATTTTGGAAATGGTCGATATTGTCAAAAACTATTAAAAATGGTCAATAATTTTGAAAAATGGTCAATAATTTTGAAAAATGGTCAAAAATGGCCAATAATTGTCAAAAACTATCAAAAATTGTCAAAAATGGACAATTATCGTTAAAAATTGTCAAAATTTTGAAAAATAGTTGATAATTCTCAAAAATTGTTAAAGTTTTTGAAAAATTGTCAAAAATTTTGAAATATGGTCACTAATTGTCAAAATTGGTCAAAAATTTGGAAAAATGGTCCATAATTGTCAACAATTATCAATAATTATCCAAAAAGGGTCAATAATTTTGAAAAATGGTCTAAAATTTTGAAAAATTGTCAAAAATGGTCAAAAACTATCAAAAATTGTCAATCATTGTTAAAAACTGTTAAAAATGGACAATTATTGTCAAAAACTGTCAAAAATGGTTAAAAATTGTCATCATATTGAAAAATGGTCAAAAATTATCATAAATTGGGAAAAATGATCACTAATTTTGAAAAACAGTCAAAATGGTCAATAATTGTCAAAAATGTTGAATAATTGTTAAAATTTTGAAAAATGGTCAATAATTGTCAAAATTTTGAGAAATGGTCAATAATCGTCAAAAGTTGTCAAAATATTGAAAAATATTATATAAAAATCGATTATTTTTTAACATCCCTAGTCAGTAGATCTTTTTAAGGTTAATCATGATGAACTCCTATTATAACCTAAGATAATATAAAAAACTGTTTTAATTATCAAAAGGGCGACTGTAGAAAAAATTGTGTGTGTTTTTCGATCGTAAAGTAAAATTGCCACTTTCAAAAGATCGCAACATTCTTTCTCAAGCGGCAATCTGTTACTTTACGCTCTAAATACACAAATAACTATTGGAAAACTGTCAATTCATTCAAACCCTTTATTATTATTTTACGACTCTATATCTAAGTCAAGGATCTGCGATTCAACATTATTTTTCGATGCCCGTTCTCCTATCCTATATACAGAAATTAGTCTTGTAGAATTAGATAATGCACTTATAAGATGTAAACCAGGAAAAGTTCCAGGTAGTGATATGATTGATACCTTTCGACTGACTGACTATGATGCACAAAAAGGCCCCAAGCTCAACCATGCAAATTTCCGGGGTATTGCACTATATCCCAAAATTATTATCACCAATTTTTTTAGCACGAATAGAATCCTTTGTAGAATCGAACAATCTAATACCCGAGTTCCTTGCTGGATTTAGAAAAGAAAGAGGTTACATTGACAATATTTTCTGTTTGAATGCAGTTATTCAAATTAATTTATGGTTAAGAGGTAGAAATATGTATGCAGTATTAGTGGACTTTGAAAGGGTTTTCAATGGTATCAATCATAATTTGTTATGGTCAAAACTGTACAGTCTTTGCTTAAGTTCGAAGTGTATAAGAATATTACGAAATATGTATAATGCTTTAGCTTTAGCTTTAACTTTAGAGTTTTTTTCTAAAGAATATCCGGTCACTGAAGGCCAGGTCAGGAAGAACCGTTGAGTCCTATTCTGTTCTCCTTGTTCTTATCTGTCAGAGGGGTAAGCATAGACAGTAAATCCGATCTTCTTTTATTAATGTATAATGTATGCAGACGACTTAGTGATCTTGTGCGAATCAGAAATAGATGTCTCTAGAAAACTTGAAATATTACATGAGCATTGCCATCATTGTTTATCGTTAAATACAAATAAAACTCGAATTATGAAATTTTTAAGAAGCGGTTTTCAACTCTCAAAATGTCCTAAATTTCAATTTGACAATAAAATTGTTGAGGTAGTCAATAAGTGCAAATACTTGGGAGTCCAATTCGTTGCTTCCTCGTTGTTACGGGAAATGGCTACATATTCAAGTATTAAGACAAAACAATCCTTTGGAGATGTTATGACTTTATTTTCGCGTTCCAAAGTAAAGTTTTGGAAGGCAAGAATGGAAGTCTATAATTCTATAACAGTTAACTCATTATAATCGGTTGCTTCTGTCTGTGGTCTTAGGTACTTAAATATTATAGAGAGAGCACAAGTGGGATTTTTCAAACGGTTATTACTTTTACCAAATTATACACCCGATTATCTCATTAGATTAGATTGGAAATTTCAGTTTTCAAACAGTGTCTTAACTGGTTAGAGAAACTTATCCCCCTGAACCCCCTTTTTAACAGAACCCTCAACTTTTTTTGGAGTTCTGGGATTTTTACGAAGAGTTATAGAGTTCCCGCAGGGGTGCAGAAATAGGTCTGCCATTTTTTCGCCTTTTTTTTTAAACAAATTTTGGGGTGCCAATTTCATGCCGCACCCCTTTTATGGAAATGAGGAGTTCCGATCACGGGATTTACAAAGGAACAAAGAGTTCTAGGTGGTTTTCAGAAAGAGTTCTAACATAATTGTTGAGTTATAAGCATTTGAAAAAAGTACGATCGAAAATCACATCCTCCGATTTTGAAGCAGATGATCCCATAGCGCTTATGATATTTTCCATTTGTACAACGTTTCCAGTCCCAGAACTCAGAAGTGCTATCCAAAAAATCACTTCCTAGCCTGTTTATCACATATGACTAACGTTAAAACCCAGTAATTCTTATTTAAATTGCAAAAAAATGTATGTTACTGATCAGCACCCCACGGAACTCATTATATACTCAATACTGCACTCATACAATATTTCCAACCCTAGAACTCTAGGGTGCAATCAAAAAAATTACTCCTTAGGCTCTTTAAGAGAGCTACCTGACGTGAAAATGCAGCAAACCTCATTTTTATTGCAATTAAATGTCCTCGATCATTAACACCCCACAGAACTTATGATATTTTCTATTTGTACAACGATTCCAGCCCCAGAACTCAGGGGTGCTGTCCAAAAAATTACTCCCTAGCCTGTTTATTACATTTGACTATCTTTAAAACCCAGTAATTCTTATTCGAATTGCAAACTTTTGGGACAGCACCTCCGAGATCGGGAGTACAAAATGTTGCATAAAATGGAAATATCATAAGTTCCGTGGGGGTGCTGATGAATAAGGGCATTCAATTGCAATAAAAATGAGGTTTTTTGCATTTTCACGTCGGCAGCTCTCTTAAAGAGTCTAAGGCTGAGGAGTAATTTCTTCGACAGCACCCTAGAGTTCAAGGGTTTGAAATATTGTATGAGTGCAGTATATAATGTGCTTCGTGGGGTGCTGATCAGTAACAGCCATTTTTTTGCAATTGCAATAAGAATTACTGGGTTTTAACGTTAGACATATGTGATAAACAGGCTAGGAAGTGATTTTTTGGATCGCACCCCTGAGTTCTGGGACTGGAAACGTTGTGCAAATGGAAAATATCATAAGTTCTGTGGGGTGCTAATGATCGAGGACATTTATTTGCAATAATATTGAGGTTTTCTGCATTTTCACGTCGGGTAGCTCTCTTGAAGAGTCCAAGGATTAATTTCTTCGACAGCACCCTAGAGTTCTAGGGTTGGAAATATTGTATGAGAGCAGTATATAATGAGTTCCGTGGGGTGCTGATCAGTAACAGCCTTTTTTTGAAATTTGAATAAGAATTACTAGGTTTTAACGATAGTCAAATGTAATAAACAGGTTAGGGAGTAATTTTTCGGATAGAACCCCTGAGTTCTGGGGCTGCATACGTTGTACAAAAGGAAAATATCATAAGCGCTATGGGATCATCTGCTTCAAAATCGGAGGATGTGATTTTCGATCGTACTTTCTTCAAATGCTTATAATTCAACAATTATGTTAGAACTCTTTCTGAAAACCATCTAGAACTCTAGAACTCTTTGTTCCTTTGAACTCCTCATTTCCATAAAAGGGGTGCGGCATGAAATTGGCACTCCAAAATTTGTTTTTAAAAAAAGGCGGAAAAATGGCAGAACTCATTCTGCACCCGTGCGGGAACTCTAGAACTCTTCGTAAAGATCCCAGAACTCCAAAGAAAGTTGAGGGTTCTGTCAAAAAGGGTGCCAGATTCAGGGGGATGAGAAACTTATGTCAATGAACGGCTCCAGGCTTCCTAGAATCTGCTATAATAGGCTTCTCCAACTCGACTCTAACAACATTAGGTATAACTGGGAT
This sequence comes from Lochmaea crataegi, assembly GCA_947563755.1. Lineage (NCBI taxonomy): Eukaryota > Metazoa > Arthropoda > Insecta > Coleoptera > Chrysomelidae > Lochmaea > Lochmaea crataegi. The sequence continues at coordinate 28,853,085 of OX387425.1, read as the reverse complement.
ACTCAAGTGAAACAATTTTTTACTAACATAGGTTCAATAGATTTATGGAATAACCTTTCGTTGGTTTCACTGGAATGCAATAAAAATATTATACTATCGAATCAACCTTTGTTATTGGTCTTCGGAAGATTCGGTCATTTATAATCAATGAATGAAAAACTTATTGATATCTTCAATTTTCATAGTTTAATTAATACTTACTAGAGGAAAACTTGTTTATATACAAATTTGTATACTTTATAAATTATGTTGTGCAAAGTTAAATGTACCGATTGCGGAGAGAAAACTTGATATCGTCTTGCGGATGATCAGAGCATGGCTGGATGACCACGGCCTGGAACTCGCGGCAGAGAAAACAGAACTAATCTTTCTCACCTGCAAACAAAAAACCACTTTCGACAACATCCAAGAAATGGAGGTAGAGAATCTAACCATACAGACCAAGGAATATGTTAAGTACCTTGGCTTCACTCTAGATAAGAAAATAAGTTTTGGCGAACATATTAGACGAACCGCAGACAAAGCCTCAGAGGTAACATCTTCATTGAGCCGTAAGTTTCACCATTATGCATGGCTTTTATAATGTTCCCATTAGGTAGTAACACATCTTCGTTAACGATTTTACCCTTCTCGATATTTAAGGTTTTGCACTTGTCTAATCCAAATCCCATTTGTATATCACTGGAGAATTTTTCAGTGATATTAACTAAATGTTGAATTTGACGCTGGTTTGATGCGTATATTTTGATGTCATCCATATATATATATATAGTATATTATTATTTTTATTATTATTATTACAGTTGTTGCGCGGGAAATTCAAAAATATACTGGTTCATCCAAATAGCCTAGTATATGAATTAATATGAAAACAATCCCTTGTTAGGAAGAACATCATCATTTCGAAAACGTTTAATTTGTCAGGCCTCATACTAGAATTTTCGTAAAATTATGCCGAATGTTACCCCAACCATTCATTAAAATGTTGCCATAGATTGTACCGCCTCAGGAAATAAACTAAGAACTTCGGTTTCTTATCAAATATATTAATTTCTTCATTTTGTCTGTCTGTCTTTCCATTTCTTGTTCTCTCCCTAATCTTTTGTCGTTTATTCGTCAGAATGAGGTTTGACAATCAGAGACGTTCCTTGAAAGAAGGTCACTAACGTTGGGAAAATATGTACGTCCGCATTCATAAATGTGAGAAAAATCTAATAAAGGCACATAAAAAAATCTTTTTTTGTGAAATGACTGCGTCTTTAAATGATTTATCTACGTGGGAGTTCTTTACTTTATGGAGTTTTTCAATGTTTCCTTAGAATTTAATAATATGCTCTGTTTCCAAGATAAGAATCCTCACTCGGGAATGATAACAGATTCAAATTTATATAAAAAAGACCAATTTAAAAAAAATTGTATTTTTCAATTTCCAATTTTTACTTGTTTTTCTGACGTTATTATCAGCAAAAATAACAACAATTCTTGATGATAACTTTTTACTGCCATTCAAGGAGTAGAAAGTTTTTTAATTTGACGTAAAAATAAGTATTTTATGTTGAACTGAGGACTCGAATCTTTTATTTAAGCCTTAACTTTTTACAGTTATTTCAGTTTTTCGTACTATGGTAATTTCCATTTCAACCTCACTGTTTTAAACTAGATGCAGTTCTATCGATATAAAGCATTAAGAAACTTTTTATAGATCAACAACTTTAAGGAAAATGTTTTTCGTTCTACTGAAGTTTCAGTTTTTCTTACGATGCACATACATTTTCCGTCTTTCAGTGGTATCCCTGCCTCAAATTAAAAATCACTGAAAAGGGTCGAATCACTCCTTAGAGACACGGAGTCCATAGCCGAGACATATCTGGACTAAGGAAATATATTGGCATAGAAATAAATCTACTTTTATTGTATTTCAACGTTTGTAACTTTTAGAAAGGCTACCGGAAATACACATAGATGAGTTTATACTTTTTATATCATCGTATACCTACAAATCTTGCTTTTCCAATTGTAGACATTTAATTTTTTTGGAATCGATCGCAATAAAAACCGATTCATATAAAAAGAATAAAGTTACGAACCACGCCATCTTTCCCTCGGTTGTTCTACTCCTGGTTTTCAAGAATTGAGCCCAATATGTTGTGTTCCAAGATTCTGTAGTACTATGTAAAGTACGACCAGAAATATAAGAAGGTCATAAATCACCAACCACTTGAGTTATCACCAGGCGGTCGATTCTACGCAGAGTTGTACCTGCCCTAGCCATTAAATTTTGTTTTATAAGTAGGTATAACGATATTGGGTTAAGATAATTATTAAGAAAAATCGCTTGATTATAATTGAGAACTGTTATCCTTAAAGTCCCTTTGCAACACTGGATACCAGTTTCATTCTTATTAAGCCGTTGCCAAAAATAAAGGAGAGCCTACTATTATTAAAATGCCAAACTATTTCATGAGATATTTTAATCCGGACCTGGGAAACTTTTAAGGGACATACACTTTTTTTGCTTATCTATATTTCTAATAGGTAATAATGAGGGTCGTCGGCTTATATTGATTTACAACCTTCTTAGATCTCTGGTCGTACTTTAATTCGCAAGTATCTCAATGGTGGTTTATTTTACCATTCCACATTCTTCTTGCTCCACTAGTTTGAGCTTTTTGAGGTACCCATTCAGGCGATAGTGTCCTAGACCCTGACAAAACCCTCAGAGCAGTTCATCTGCTATTTAGTTTCCTCCAATTCCAGTGTTACTTTAAATAATTAATCTCCATCTACACAAGATGTTGTCATTCAACAAATAATAGAATTATTATTATCGATGCCGATCAAGGTAAGTTATAAAAAAGGTGAGCGGTCGTCGGACCGCCGACAGAAGCTTGCTTTTTATGCAAAATAGAATGCGAGGTTGGGAAAACCATCTATAAAAATACGCGCAATAAAATGCAAGAACATCATTATCTTCACTTCTAAAAGGAATGTGCAACAAAACCATTTCTCGTCGATAGTCATTGAAATTATTGGCCATATTGTAATTGCGATATCTTATGACCTTTTTTCAAATTTTAACAATTATTAACCCTTTTTGATAATTATTGATAATTTTGACAATTATTGATCATTTTTGACAGTTTTTCATAATTATTGACCATTTTTTCAAAAATTTTGACAATTGACCATTTTTTCAAAATTTTTGACAATTTTTGACCATTTTTCCAAATTTTAACAATTATTGACCATTTTTGACAATTATTGATCATTTTGACAACTATTGATCATTTTTGTTTACCAATTTGGACCATTTTTCCAAATTTTAACAATTATTAACCATTTTAGACCGGTTCTGACAATAATTGACCATTTTTGACAATTTTTCAAAAATTTTAACCATTTTTCAAAAATTTTGACGTTTTCAACAATTATTGACCATTTTTGACAAGTTTTTTATAATTATTGACCATTTTTCCAAATTTTGACAATTTTTGACCATTTTTCAAAATGTTAACGATTATTGACCATTTTTGACAGTTTTTGACAATTATTGACCATTTTTGACAGGTTCTGATAAAAATAGGTCGATTGAACCTTATTTACAATGTACAACACGGTGCACAAAAAAAGTGGTCTTAAAGATAAAAATTTTAATCAACTTTTTTAACCACTGAAAACGAAAAGAAGACAGTTGTCTGTTCAACGAATAAAAATGAGTCAAAACATTGTAATTATAATTTTCAATAACTTTTTGTTTCCGAAATAACTGACACCCTGTTGATTTAGTCCTCTATATGCGAGGCTCGCGGCTAACATGAAATTTGCCAATCTCTACAACTTTGAACATTTATATTTCTATCGTTAAAACCTACAGGTGCGCCTCTGCATTAATCCTATCTTATTTGTAAGGATAAGGCTTGACAACTCCTTGAAAGATTAATTTCTTGAAATCCAATTTAGTCGTATATGTCGGTAAATTTGGCGTGTTCACTTTTACAAGACCAGTACGTTACTTTTACCCTAATATATTAATTTGATATTTGAATTAATATACACAGAAAATTTCACATGAAACTGAATTTATGTAAATGTTCAAATAACGACAAAATTTTAGTGAACAGATGAATACAAAATGAAGTGATTTTGTTATACAGGGTTACTATATTCGATCGACAACACTCTACCCCAGAAAGCTCTCGTTAATTGATGAATTTTGATATAGGAACATTAAACCCTATTGGGCTTAGTTACCGAAATACAGGGTGTTAAAAGTTTGAAATCAAAATTCAAAATTTGCCATACCTAAATCAAAAAAGCCCTGAAATTTTTTTTTAAATTTGGTGACCAATATGCTCTTTTAGAATGTAATATTTTGAGATAAAGTAACTTTTGAGAAATTTAACCAGTGGCGCACTATCGGGGTTAGTGGCAACTTTCATCTCCTTATTTTTTACGCAACTGGAACAATTTTTTTTTTAATTTTTTTAAATTCTTTGTTCGTTTTTAGTTAAAAAAGGAATAACCTTTTATGGAGCTAAAATGAACGGTTTTAGAGAAATTTGCTTCTAAACAAAAGTCTGCAAGTATATATATATATATATATATATATATATATATATAAAATATTTGTTCCAGTGGCGTAAAAAATAAGGGGACAAAAGTTACCACTAACCCCGATATCGCGCCACTGGTTAAATTTCTCAAAAGTTACTTTATGTCAAAATATTACATTCTTAATGAGCATATTGGTCACCAAATTTGAAAAAACAATTTCAAGTCGTTTTTGATTTATGGCAAATTTTGACTTCAAACTTTCAACATCCTGTATTTCGGCAACTAAGCCCTTTAGGGGTTAATGTTCCTATATCAAAATTTATAAATTAACCAGAGCTCTCTGTGATAGAGCGTTGTCGGTCGAATATAGTAACACCCTGTATTTTTTTAGTATACGATACTACATCATAGATTTAAACAAATATATCCACATTCGTAATTTATAATGATAAATTCGGAAAAGACATAAACACATATATTTTGTTTCAGACTCTTACCAGACACAGACCGAGGCCGAGATCCCAACAATCAACACATTCCCGCAGTTTTCCTCCTGATACACCTATTGCTACTCCTTCTCCAGAAGAACAGACTTTCTTCGAAAAGCCTGCCGTACCTACATCGCCTCGAACACCGGAAGGTGGAGATACGGTGGATAAAGCCGAAGCAATAGTACCAACCTACAGGTAACATTATTTTTTTGACAGCAGGCTAAATTATACCATTGGACATTACTCACATGCTATAATAATAATGAATAGTTGTCGCTAGCCTCTGATGCTCAACATCAGTTTATTTCACGTGAAAAGTAACCTTAAGACATCTTAAGACAATCGGTCAAATTTTATACCGAATATACCAAAAAATAGGAAAATACAACAAAAAACTTTGTCACGTGAAGTACTCAAAGTACTCAAGTGACTGATGGTGAAAAGTTGTGGCGTTAAGAATTTTCCGCCCTTGGGCTGCTAAACAATACTTTCCGCCCTATTTTTGGTGCTCATAAGATTGGTTTTCCGGTAAGGTAAGCGAAAAAATTAATTTCGTCATATACTTAATTACAGTTTCCTGTAAAAATGTTCTTGGTATTTAAATTAACATTTCCGTCGATTTTGGTATAGGCAACTAAACATACAGTTATTTGTGTGACTTATCTTATAGAATACTTCGTTTTTGACTTATAGTTGACGTAAAACTTATAGTGCAGAGATCTAATCATATATCACCTTCAAGTTATGTTGCGGAGCTAAACTCTGAAAGGTATTAATATCATTTTTGTCTACTTACCAAACATAATTCTATATTGTATTTGATGTTACGTAATTGTTGAAAGGGCGTTCGGTTTAAACAGGATACCAGACGTGAAATGAGCCCTTTTGGTATCCTATTCGATTTTTTTATTTTATTGCTAATAAATATGTAGGTATACTTACAATTTCCTCAGAAAAACACTACACTCTTTCTTGATGTCAGACTACCAACTAATGAGTCAACACGTGTGGCCATCGTAAAATCAACCCCTTTCAAAGATAACTAGTTATAGTTCAGTCAAAGATGTAAAAAATAATAAATTATTTGAAATTTTTATTTCTTCTACTTCTTAATAAAACGAGATATAAGGTAGTGTTAATTGTCTGGTATTGTGTTTAAGATGTTTTTAAATATAAATAGGTTAATATTGTTTAAAGCAATGTTTGATATTCGGGTTATAAATAGCAGAGGAAAAAACAAATAGATTTTAGATTGAAGGAAACCATGAATACATCATAAGAAATCTCGAGTCATCGTTTAGGTAAAGATTTATTAAAAAATGTAATCTTAAATGTATCTTAAAAAGTAGGATGGCGCTTCATAATTGCGAGTTTAAAATAATCGTTAGACTGTCGATAAATTTATTTAATAATTAAAAATTATTAAATACATTTCAACGATTATTGGTTGAAAGTACAATATTAAATGAATGTATCGTCAACTAAGTATTTTAAATTATAATATTGACTGGACTATGACGGTATCCTCGTATTAGAGTCAAACAAAAAGCCGACAACTTTAACTTCCCACAATAAGTTTTACGTCAACTATATACAGTTTGCGAAACTCCCTTTCTTACGCTGCGACTTATACAAGCACGACAAGGAAAATATGAGCAAAACTACGTGAAAGAGAGAGAAGACTTGTTAGCCCAGCGATCATTCCCCTTTACCAAAACAGTTGGGCATGTATTCAGTCCCCTCTACCAAAAAAAGTTTTGCGTGTGTTCAACGCCCCACTAGTTCAACCGCTGTTGCCACAAGCTCAGATTAATTTGTAAAAATGATATTTTTGTTACGTAATCGTTAACTTTTTTTCGAGCTCATACACTATTAGGTAAAATTAAACACCTTCATCCGGCAACAGTGTCCTTTACATAGAGAACTCACATTTAAACGTATGTGATATTTTCGCTACAGACCTTGGTTAGCGCAAGCCGTTATATTTGAAAATAAAACATTTTACAATGCCCACATTAAAATACGAAACCTGCGAAAAAGTGCAAATTATAAAATGGTATTTTGGAGGTCATTCGGCTGATGCAATAGTTAATTTGTTTATTGTGGCATTTGAAAATCGCCCAATTCCTTCACGAACAACAATTTTGAACATAATTAATAATTTCGAGAAATATGGATGTGTTTCATACTGTAGAAAATGCCAAGCGCCGGAAGATCCAATCGAAAGTCCGATAAACGACGAAAGGCAAACTAGAGAATTGAATGTTTGTTTAGCGGTTGAAACAGGACAACCATGTTCTTCAAGACAAATTGCTGAAGAGGTCAACATGGATAAGAGAACTGTACAGAATATTTTAAAACGGAACGGGTACCATTGTTACAAGGTTCAGACAACGCAGGAAATTTTTCCCGAGGACAATATCAGACGAATGGATTTCTGTGTCAAAATGCTGACAAGAACTTTTTAAAAAATATTTTATTTACGGATGAGTCAACCTTTTCATTACATCAAAAACACAATCCATCCGTCACAAGATATTGGTCTCGGAAAAATAAACATCTAAGCATTCCAATCCAAACACAGTATCCGCAGAAGCTTAATGTTTGGACGGGTATTTTAGGTGATCGATTTTATCGAGGGGAACTTAAATTCCGCCAAATATTTAGAGTTATTACAAAATCATGTAATTCCTGCAGTTCTCCTTATATTTACCCGATGTTGATCTCAACAGAATTTGGTTTCAACAAGATGGTTGTCCAGTCCATAATTCAAGGATAGTAATGGAATTTTTAAGGTTTACATTCCCCGACAGAATTATTAGTACTAATGGTTCAATTAAATGGCCTCCAAGATCACCTGAACTAGCTCCAAATGATTTTTTTCTTTGGGGATTTTTGAAAAGTAGCATTTATCAACATGAATTTGAAAGAGCTAATAATTTAAATGAATTGAGGATGAAAATGTGCCAGCATTACGCCAAATAATCTTAGAGATGTGAGATCAAATCTTTATGACAGATTTGGTTATTGCCTGGCACAGCAAGGTGGTTTATTTGAGCACTTAATTCATTAAAATTATGTTTACCTTTAGAACGGATTTTTAGTTTAACTTTTTCAAGAAGTTCATATTTTATGTTTAGAATAAGTATCTACTTATTTTTTTTCAATTCAATTCATTAATGGAATCGATCTTTAGTTTTTTATACCCAATTACTTTATTATTTTTATCTCAAGAATAAATGTTTTATTTTCAAGTTACAATGGCTAAAATGTTATCCTATTGTAGTTAGAAATTAATTGTCAGTTTGGTCAGAAACTATCAAGTTGACAAAAATGAATTTTAAGATGTACACAGGTTACGTAATAACGAGTGTATTTTTTTATTTCTTTAACAACCTCACTCCTTCCATGTTGGGAAACTACTGAACACAGTGAACCTACTCACAGAGTGGGGTGTCAGTCTCTGCTGCAGCGTTGCCAGTTTAGAATGTTTGGTACTTTCTAAGTAATAAATAACTTATTTTGCATTTGACTTTTAACACCGGATAACGGTGTATTTAGTGGGAGAAAATCGAGATTGGTAATATTGAATTTTGAAAAATAAGTTAGGTCAACACAAATAAGAATAAAATAATGGAGTTCGAGAAAAACTTTGGACAAATTACAATCTGCAATAAATAAAATCCGTACACTGCTTTCGATTTAACAATTATTGGTATTTAACATTGTTGCCGCTTGAAATGCCGTTGAAAATTTGGTAACACAACAGCTAAAATAAATAGGAGGGGACTGAATACAAAAATTAGGAATAATTTTTACCGATAAGTACATTTGGCAACACAACAGTTAAAACAAAATAGGAGGGGACTGAATACACGCCCAACTGTTTTGGTAGAGGGGACTGATCGCTAGGCTAACAAGTCTCTCTCTTTCACGTAGTTCTGCTCATATTTTCCTTGTCGTGCTTGTATGAGTCGCTGCGTAAGAAAGGGATTTTCGCAATCTGTATATCATTTTTGTTATATTATTCTTCAAAACTATGCTGATTATTAAGCGTCAAAATATTCAAAATGCTTTACTTTTTATTCGATATAGTATTAACGTTTCATGTTTTTTGCAGGGAACGAACTGCTGAAAGGGTAAGATATGCAGAACCACCAAGTGCCTCTGGATGGAGGATAGACCATGAAAACGTAGTTTTAAGGCACGGAGAAAACAGACCCAGCATAGGACGATCTCGTATTCTGTCGAGTACCTTAGATAGAGTGCTGGACAATTCAGACCGAAGACAGTATGGAATGGGATGGGTCGGTCGAATGTTTGGGTAAGTTTCGTTTGAGACGGCTGTATAAGGAATTTAAAATGTGATTCATGGAAATATTATTAAGAAAAGTCTGGTAAATCATAAAATTTGGGGTTGAAATATCCGAAGAACCAGTGAAATAAAGCAGGGTTTCCAGAAAAATTGTAAATTCCACAAAAAACTTCAAGATTTACCATTGACTGTAAAATAAGATCTGATATAATAATAATTTTATTGCTCCTGAAACAAAGTTACAGCAAGGTACAAATATTTAAAAAAATTATAAAAATTAAAAAGGTTAAGTGAAACTTGAATACTACAAACAAAACATTATTCATTTAAGATAAATTAGCTTAATTTCATAATATTCCAAATATATTCCGCAATTTTCCTAAGATCTGATATGCAACTGCTAGCCCAGGGTTCGGCAACCTACGGCACGCTTGCTAGACTTGGCACGCCTGGCAGTTTAAAATGGCACCCATAACTTTGTGAAGTTTGGTGTATAATATTTTATAATAAAGATTTAATTTCAAGAATACTTATTGTAAATTCAAAATAATCTACGGAGCTGTACATAAGCTGGCATCGTAGCTCGACCGAGCTAAGTGATGGCTGGCCAGACTAGAACGACGCGACCGCGACAGGACGTTTCTAGAAAAGAGAAGACGCGAGCAGGCGGTCTAGGACATTTGGGCGCGGCCGAACGGGCGTGGCTTTTTGGGCGCGAGACCTTTGGGCGCCAGACTTAAATGGTTTATATTGTTAAATGAATAAATATTGTTGAAATTCCCTATTAGAAACTGCAAAAAAATCGAGTTTTTTTTATACTAAATTGCTTGTAACCTTGTAAGAACAATAAAAACCCTTTAACGCAGTTGTTACTTACTAAAATTTCACAGTACAGGCCCATTACAGAAATTAAAAACTGATTATTAATTCACAAAATTTATTTTAAATATATACAACATATAGGGGAAAATGGCAAAATGGATACCCCGGATACTATGGATCCATGGCATAGTTGTTTGAAATACCTCTTAAGAATTGTATAATATTTGCATTTGGGCCGTTAAAATAATCTTCGACCAATGATTTTATTCTCCTATCAGCCTGGATATACTTTCGTCTTTTTGGAGATGGCTCGTTTCCAGCAACTAAATGTTCAAAGGCAACATCTCTGCCTCGTTGGATAGTTTTGAGGCTGTCAATGAATTTCCAAATGGTTGGATGGTCCATTAACAGCTGTGATTGCAACCTCCTGTGTGCCGCCTCGGCGTGGTTATTTGTCCTATCCGTGTTTGTCAGGACTCGATTGTGTACTGACCACATCTCTGGAGGAAATATTGTCTGTCGACGACCATTTCCTCTCCTATTCGGACGTCCAATATAAGAGTCCTCAAACCACTGTAAAAGGGGCTCTAGCTCCTGAGGTAGCACATTTGACAATTCGTCTATAGCTTCGTCTAAATGGTTCGTCAGCAAAAATGATACTGATGTAATCATCCGCGCCTTAAGCGCAAAATCAGCGTCTGTATTGTATCTTCCTAGAAGATGCAACTCTCCCAAATGCTTGCGCATCTTTTGAAAGCGTTGATGACTGCCAATTCGAAATCGCAGGAGATTTTCTTCGGGTGTAGGTTAGGTTGGAGGCTTTTTAAAAGATCTATTAATTTAGTATATGTTACTGATTGTTTGTTTGGGAGAAGGGCATAAACTACGGGATGCACTCCACCCCATCTTTTACCCATTATGACATACACTTGGTAGAACAATGGTGGTGTAATAGAAATTTCCCATCGACGAACCAGTGGTCGGATTGGAGCAAAATCTGTAAACAAATATAAATCATGTTAATAATAATAATAAGCTTTATTGATCCCACAAAACGTGCAGTTTATAAGAGGGATACACATAAATAAATAAATAATAAAAAAAGGAAGATACAAAAAAGAAGAAAATCTAAATTAACATCAATAATTATATTTATAAAAAAGGTTGGCCTTTATTATGTAATAAATCTTGATTTTGTTTTAAAATATTTGATGTATTTAATTTTTTTTATATCTGTAGGAAGTGAATTATAAGTTAAAACCCCTGAGTAAAAAATAGATTGCCGTCCATTGTTTGATACAAACTTAATTATTCTAAAAACTTTAATATATTACAAGTACAATTATCTGTTTAGGAAAACGCTCACCTCATCTAAGTTTTTCTCTCGGCCAAATAACAGTATTCGCTGTGGTTCTGCTCCGCTGTCGGCCAACAAAAACTTTTCTAGTCTTCCACGTACATCATAATACTGAAAGCTTTCAGGAATAATCAGATCTTCGACACTTAATGGAATTGGTGGTGCAACTAGAACATCGTTTCATCAGAAAAAAGTTAATAATTTGCGACATTGCTTCCATCGTTTCGGCAGCACGAGTTTTCATTGCATCGCAAACCATCCTTTTCTCTAAGTTCGCCGGATTACTGTCATGTGAATGGTTATGTATTTCATTCACAATGATACCATCTATGGTATAAATTCTGGTTTTACAACCTTCATTTTTAAATTCACAGCACCAAAATTTTTTTGTTCCACAAGCACTTAACTTGTCAAAGACATAGCAGTAGCCATTGCTACTATACAAAGGTTTACCACGTTTCGAAACTAACTCCATTTTAAAAACTGATCACACACTGATGAAAACAAACTGATTAAAAGTGATTCAATCATCAGTATTTATATTTACAAAAATAGGCGGTACTTAAAATGGTCATTAAAGACATCTTATTCATTCAAAAGATTATTTACCTAAAATATACCTCCTTCTCTTAATACTTCAAAAGAGTATTTGTTGTTTCTAATAATCCATCATAATCCATCATTTACCTTATCTTAATCCTGTGACTGCATTCAAATTCCAGTGATAATATTAAAATATCATCAAAAAGAAAATTAAAGACATCATTTCTTCGAAAGATTATTTGTTGTTTGTAATGATCCAAATTCAGCCTTTAGATTAACGTATAATTTTAGAATTCTCTTCACAAATTAATATTTTTAAATTTGAAAATATTATATAGCAAGCGCCAAACGTGATGGCGAGCCCGCCCCCATGCGCACAAACTCATTTTCAATGTTACCTCCCACTACAGCTGTTGCAAGACCTATAAATGCTCTGTACAGAGGCGTATCATTAGTTGTCCTCCAATTCTGTTGGCGTTTGGCACTGTCTGAATAATTTTTGTGTTGTTTCTGAAAAAATGTCATCGCCTAACAAAAAACCAGTTATCAAGAGTCAGGCACGTGAAATAATTTTTAAAGTGTTCAATTATTTTCAAAGTGTCAAATGTGAGTCGGATACGTTATCAAATGTAAAAAATAAAACATCTCTCGCTGCAGGTAACATTAAATAAATTTCAAAAATAACTATTTCAACACAAATCTTTATTTTGTATTAGGTATTTCGATAAGAACCATTGAAGGAGTGGCTAAAGAAGGGGAGCAATTAATTTCTGCAAATAACGTGCAAGTAAAATTTTCCACCCCAAGAAAGAAGCGGCCTAGAAGAGCACCAATAACTGATATTCCCGAGTATGAGTATTCCAATATTAGACGGATTATTTACGACTTTCATAAGACGGAAGGGTGTCGTATTACGGTAAAAAAGTTACAACAGAAAATTAATGACGTTTTGGGAATTGTGGCTTTCGGAACATCTCTTCGTAGAATTTTAAAGAAAATAGGTTTCACATGGAGAAGGACTGAAAATAATATAAAAATTTTATTGGAGAAAATTGACATCAGAGCATTGAGGTTCAAGTATTGACAAAAAATCAATTATTTTCGTAGCCAACAGCGACCAATTGTGTTTCTTGATGAAACACACCTTCATAGTGGACATAAACCTTCCAAGAACTGGACGGATGAATCAACCAAAGGATTATTTAAAAATATTTCGAAGAGACCAAGACTCATTAATGTCCATGCAGGAGGTGACATGGGCTTTATACCTAATTGTCGGCTTATATTTAAATCAGGCACAAAATCAGGGGATTATCATTCAGAAATGAATTCTGAAAATTATGGTAAATGGTTACAAGAAAAGTTGATCCCAAATTTACTTGTGAATTCGATAGTCGTGACCGATAATGCTCCATATCATAATATTCCAATTAATTCAGCCCCCAACACAAATTCTAGGAAGGCTGACATGGTGAAGTGGCTTTACGAAAAAAACATTTTGTTCACCCCTGACTTGCTCAAACCCGAATTATACGAGTTTATCAAGAGAAATAAAAAGCATCATATTAGATACAAATTTGATTAGGTTACTATGCTTGAACACGGACATAACGTTTTGCGACTTCCACCCTACCATCCGGATTTGAATCCCATTGAACTCATTTGGGCTACTGTCAAAAACAATGTGTCCCAAAAGAATGTAAGTTGGAAGATGTGAGGAAACTGGCGGAGCACGAGTTTGTTCAAATCACTTCCGAGGAATGGCAAAGCGTTGCCGACATGTAGTAGATATAGAGCGGAAATATTGGAAAAATGAAACATTCACAGATGTTCAAACAGAGGTAAATCCAGTGATTATAAATTTAAATGACGATAGCAGCACAAGCACAAGCAGCAGTGAAGATGAAGAAAATTTGTATTCAGATAGTGACTGATTAAAGTTGATTTTTTAATAAGCGTATCATTATAAAACATTTTAATGAACTGTACTATTACCTATAATACTGAATAAAATATGAAAAGAAATTACAAAGAAATCATGTTCCATTTGCTGCCCTAATTAAAACTAATTATAGGTACGACACTGACCGGCAACGGGCTTATCGTAATCCAATAGTAATTTAGTTGGGAGAGTCTATACCTGGGCGATCGCTCGCCATCACGTTTGGCGCTTGCTGTAAACAGTTATATAATGCATTGTATTATTAAAAATATGTTTTTGAAAATAAATATTCGCCCAAGTGTCTTCGCGCCCAAACGGCGGCGCCCAAATGTCCGGATCCGCTAGCAGGTGATTCTCTGCTTTTCGAACGTCCGGTGAGCGGCATTGCCACTGTTATACGGGAAACTTCTAGGAGGCGGATTTACCATTATATAAGCATGTACTCAGTTAGAGTTAATTTTAGTTCCGAAATCAAAGTTTAGTGGTAAACGTTGTACCAGATGTTGTTATTGGACTGACCCAGGATAGTTAATCGTAACATTATTTATCAACCTGTATTGTACAAGTGCGCGATTAACATTAGTGTTAATTAGACGTTTCATAGCTCTTGGACAAGTGATTATGGTTTTGTACAGCAAAGAAATCGAGCATTATGTCGGGAAAGCGTAGTATTCCGGACATCTAGTGTTCAACGACATTTTCAAAAAGAAGACATGAATCGGGGTTTAAGGATAATGCTGATAGAACGGAGACAACCCGAAGAGCAATAATTGCTCAGTATACAAAGCAGGCAACATTCTTTACAAAAATTAGTCAAGGGAAAGATCAAGCAACCGAATGTAGTTTTAAAATTGCACAATCTTTGGCGGAAGGGAAGACCTTTCACTGATTGAAAATGTATGAAGCAAACGTTTCTGAAAAGTGCGAATGTATTGTTTGATGATTTTCCTAATAAAAAAGCAATACTGGTCCGGATTAAACGGAATATCGTATTTAATATTTCGTTGAGAGTGTCGACGTTAAAGACATTTCCTGGTTAGCAATCGTTGCGCGGTACTTTGACAATAACCGTGTGTATGAATAACTCATCTGTCTGCTACCATTAAAAGGAACGACAAGAGGAGAAGATATACTATCAGAATTCGTTAAACATTTTGAGAAACGGGGACTAGACTTAACTAAGATTTTTTGTGTAACTACAGATGGCGCACCCGCTATGATCCAGACACATAAGGGATTTGTATTTCTTATTAATGCACGCATTGGTCGGTCACTTTTGAATTTTCATTTCATTATTCATCAAGAAAGTTTATGCGCGAAGATCTCGAGCGGAAGCTTAAAATTCGTGATGGATAATGTTGTAAAAATTGTCAACTACATTGCTGGTCGTTCTTCATTAACTCACAGACAATTCAAGTCATGTTTACAAGAAGTGGAAAGTGTATATTCAGATATTCCATTACACAGCAAAATATGTTGGCTTATCCGCGGTAAAGTGCTTTCTTTGATTTGTGGAGAAATTAGGTCATTTTGTTACAAAAAAATCAGACTCAAGTCTTTCCTGAACTAGATAGATAAATATGGGACTTGAGTGCTTCTAAGAGCCTCTCCACTACGACCTTTGCAGATCTATTGTGTATGCCCTCCTGTTATTCTAGTGTTCCTTGTCTAGACCCGTACTTATTACTAAACGGATGGCAAACCTCAGGTCCTCCATATATTGGGAAGGTTGTGGTTTTTCCTCCCCTATCGTTGAAAACCTCAGCCTAGTCAGGCCTTAGCAGTAGCAGAGTATGAGTACTGGGGTTTCCTCATCTTCTTGGCAAAACTTACATATGGTTATTTCTGCCAATCCGATGTTATTCATATGTTTGTTAAGTCTACAATGCCCTGTCAGGAGCCCAACCAGGATCCTTATTGTTTTCCTATTCTGGCTCAGCAGATACTCCGAGAATTTGGCGAGGGTTCCTTGATGAACTCTTTGGCATGCCTCATTTTTGGCGCCTTGTTCCACCATTCTCGAGACTGATTTTTTATCCAAGTGCTGCTATTTGTTTTTTTCAGCGCCTTCGCTATGCCACAGAAAGGTTCTGGGCCTATGGAAGCACAACGTGCCCCTTCTCGGGCTAGTGAATCTGCCTCTTCATTGCCCTTGTGATCTGAGTGGCCTGGTACCCAGGCTACGGGCAATCTATTACGACTGCCTAGCTCTTGTAGCATCTCCAAGCAGTCCCAAACAAGTTTGGAATTTATCTGCATGGAGCTGATTGCTTTTATAGCCGCTTGGCTGTCGGAGTATATGGCAATGGTCTTTTCCTCAAACTCTTACCTTAATAGCTCCCCTGCACAGTGCTGTATTGCTGCAACTTCTGCTTGGAATATCGTCACATGTTTACCTAAGCTCAGTGAGTCTCTTATCTTTGGCTTCGCTATATATATATATATTCCTGCTCCTACACCTTCCTCGGTTTTTGAGCCATCTGTATAGCAGGCCATTTCTGCATTAATTGAAGGTCCCTCCTTCCATTCCTCTCTGCCTGTTATGACTGTTTTGAAGTTTTTCCCGAAGCTATACTTGGGAATCATCTCGTCCGATGGCATTCCCATTATGTGGTCGATTTCCAACACATTGTATAGCTCGTTATACACCTTACCGTGTAGCCTACTAATGGGTGCTTGTCATCTGGTCAATCTATTATTAATTGACCTGGATTCGCCTTGTATGTAGACATGGAGTGGCGGCAGGTTCAGCAAGACTTCTAGTGCGGCTGTTGAGGTTGTCCTCATAGCTCCCATGGCAGCCAGGTAGGCTTGCCTTCGGATGCCACTTAGCTTTTGAATCTCCCCAGCCTGCCGAGTCTTAGTCCACCATACCACCGAGCCATATGCTATCATCGGTCTGATGACTCTTCTATATAGCCATATGATCATTTTTGGTTGTAGCCCCCAGTTCTTTCCGCACATTCTTCTGCACAGATTGAGGACTATCGTACATTTTTGTAAAATTTTCTGTAGGTGTTGATTCCATGTCAACTTGTAGTCAAATATAACTCCCAAGTATTTTTCCTCTAGGGCAATTGGAATTTCCACCCTATTAAGAACTGGTGACTTCAGTCCTCTCAGTACTTTCTTCTTGGTGAAAACAACTATCGTGGTTTTAAGATGGTTTACAGTTAGTTCCTCCTCTTGGCACCTTTTGTTGATTATGTTTAGGGCAGTTTGTGTCAGCTCCGAGACTGTACCTGCGAATTTGCCTTTTACAATAATCGCTAGATCATCGGCATACCCTAAGCAATACATGCCTTTGGATGTCAGCCTCTTCAGTAGTTCGTATACTAGGATAGCCCACAGAAGTGGTGATAACACCCCTCCTTGTGGGCAACCCCTGCCTGCTCTAGCTGTGACGGTGGTATCGCCAATGGATGATATGATTACCCATTTTTTCAAACTGGCGTTTATCCACCGACACAGGAGGAGTGGCACCCCTTTTTTTTCTAGAGCTTTGGTAATTGACAGTGTAGATGCATTATTGAAAGCCCCCTCAATGTCTACAAAAGTTGTCATGACTATCTCTTAGTCCTCTAGGGTTTTAGTTAGAAGCCTGTTGAGATCATCCAGTGCTAAGTCTGTTGACTTGCTTGGCTGATACGCCTATTGTCGGTCGTTGAGAGAGTTTGTTGATAAAACCTCATCTCTAATGTATCTGTCTATTAGTATTTCCAACGTTTTAAGCAGGAAGGACACTAGACTGATTGGACGGTATGAATTGGGCGTCATGTCATTTAATCTCCCTACCTTGGGTATATAAATGAAACCCTTTTGCCACTCCGTAGATATGTATTGAATAGCTTTACAAGCCTTGAATATCCTACATAGATGTGGAGTTAATATTCCCTGTCCCTTTTGGAGTAGGACGGGGTATATTCCATCCTCCCTGGGGGATTTAAATGGTTGAAACTTGTTTATGGCCCACCTTATACTATTTGGCCTTGTTATCTCTGTAGCCAGTTTCCAGTCCCGGGCATTTGGCCTTTTTGGCTTGCTTTGCGTACTATCCACCGCTACATGGTCATTCAGAATTGTTGCGGCCGGAAAGTGTGCCTTGATTAGCATTGATATACTTTCCTCAAATGTTGTTGTGTATGTATCGTCGTCCTTTTTTAGGAACCCTACTTTATTCACAGTACCTCCCTTTGCCAGCACCTTGTGGGTTCTAGAACATGTGGGGGTATCTAAAACCTCCTCACAGAACTTCTTCCTCGATTGCCATTTTGCCTTTCTAATCTCTTTGATGTACTGCGTAAGCGTAGCCTTATATACGGCCCAGTCTTGATTGATTTTTGCTTTATTAAAAAGCCTACGTACTTCCCTTCTTAGGGTTTCTAAGTGTTTATTCCACCAGACTGTTTTGTTATTACGTTGTCTTGTTTTTTCAGGGCACTTCACCTCGTAAGCTGCAAGTATTGCCTTCTTACTAGATTTACTGACATTGAAAGACTTTTGTCATCCTCTATTTCAATCCTATCACCTTCGAGAGCATCACTGAGCGACAATAGATATCTATCCCAGTTTGTCTCTCTGGGGTTTCCTGAACTTGATAATAAAGAATGGATTTGTAAGTTGATGTTCCTAACTGATATTACAAATCATCTCGGCGAAACTAACCTTAAGTTGCAAGGATCGAGTCAAACTGTTGTGGATTTTTATGATTCCTGGAAGTCTTTTAAAATGAAAATAGATGTATTTATTCGCGATATGGAAGACAAAATTTGTGGAACTAAGAAGAGTTTTAGAGAGCGATCCTCGGGATACATCATCGAAATACTGAATTGTTGGGCTTTCAGCATTCGGATCGTCCTATATGTGTGAGCAAGTTTTTTCCTATATGAAAATCATTTTGAATCCATATCGAAGCCTGCTAACAACAGAAAATTCAGAGGCGTGTGTAATATTAAAAGTAACTAGACATGAACCAGAAATAGAAAAGCTTTCACGAGAAACACAAGGACAAGGATCGCACAGAAAACGTTTCAAATTTTAAACAAAATGTTGCTTTATATAAAAACATATATTTCGTTTAACAGTAAAGTCACTGAATTTTTCCTCTTTGATTAAAATTTTTAGAAATATTTCATATCATTTTTTTTATTTTATTAGTTACCTTCCTTATTGCTTTTAACAATTTTATACATCATTTATTCATATAAAAATTATAGTTTTTCATAGTGGCTTTGTTGGCTTTGTTCAAAATTGCACATGGGCACCTCTTTGTTAAAAGGTTGCCGGAGTGGATATTTGGACGCTGACATTAAAAAAAATTAAAATAGCGCCTTCTAGCGTGCACATTACTTATTGAGGTGCGTTGAGTATATAACACTTACATTGTTGGAAAAGAGCTCTTTTTAAAAAAACGAATTTTCCAAAGATCAATTAAGTAGAAGCGGGCGTTTTCTCATAGTAAAGTTCCCACTCTCCCCTATCTCTTACTTGAGTAGAAAGACTAAAACTTATTACCTTTATTTTTCACTTTTTTTGTATTCCCGAGTAACTGCCACCCGGAAATCCTATTGAAGAACCATTTCACTCAAAAGTCCGAGGCTATGGACTGAATTCCCAGGTCAACTAATATATCTATCTTCTATACACTGCGTTCATTTGAAAAGAACCCACCCTTAATATTACAGAAATGCGACATATTAGAAAGAAATACCGAAACACGTCAACTTTTAAATTAAGAGGGGGGACACGTTTTAACGCTAATGTCAAAAACGTCAGATTCACCCCCTCCCTACTGGAGATACCTCCTACATTTTTTCAAATGGCGTTAGGTATCAAGTCATATACCTCATTTAAAAGGTCTGGTAAATCTCTATTCAATCATTTTGTTTTGTGTTGATATCAATACTACTTAATGATTTTGATTTAAATTACATTTTATTCTGACACGTTTGAAAACTCGATCCGATTTTATTCAAAAAACGTTGAACTCACTTAAAAGAAAGAGAGAGAGAGATAAGCTTTATTGCCATGAAAAATTTTACAATTTTATGGACAAAGCGACATAATTAAAAAATAGATAAAATATAAAAATTCACAACAAAATATAAAAAAAAATTAAAATACTGACTATACTATACTAATGATACAAAACATATAATAATTATATAATATACAAATTTAATATATTATAATACAATATTATAATATGGTACATCATTCTAAATATTGAATTATGCCAATGTAACTCAAAAAAAAGTTCGAGAGTACATTGCACCACTCTTTAAAATTGGAATGTCAATGTATCCGACACCGAATTTGGAAAATTCAAGATAATTTTCATAAAAATGTTCTCTTCTTTCAAATCGATATCATGAACCGTTTTCGAGAAGAATAAATTAAAACTTTTTGTGTTTCTTTCATAAAATCATGTTGGATTATAAAATTGTATCTGTAATATCAAGTTGGCTTTGAAAAATCAACAAAATCTGACAATGTGTCAAATTATTTTGATTCTAAACAGTTATTATTGTTATTGTGTGTAAAAGGTAAAAAATAATAGTTAATTTGATCAAAATGATTTATTTTTCGAATGAAGAATATGCTGATATGCATCTAGTTTATGGGGAAGTACAATGTAACGCTCGTGCAGCAGAGCGAAGATATGCGGAAAAATTTCCAAACAGAAGGCATCCTGCTCGCGCAACATTTGTAGCCGTACACCAAAGATTAAGAGAAAGTGGCTCAGTAGTAGCTAAAAATACTGAAACTGGTAGACGACCTGATGTCACAATGGAATACGAAGACGATATTTTGATTGAAATCGAAAATAATCCTGAGGTTAGCACCAGAAGACTCGCTGCTATGTATCCTGGCATTTCCAAGTCTTCCATATGGAATATTATTCATAAAGAAAACCTTCATCCTTTCCATTTTCAAAAAATTCATGCCATGGTAGATGGTGATTTCCCTGCCCGCATAGATCCTAATTTCTTTTCCAATATTTTATTTTGTGATGAATCTACGTTTACCAGAGACGGAATTTTTAATTTACATAATGCACATCATTATGCCTACATTGGTGATAATCCTCATGCAACGGTAGAGAAAATGCACCAGCAAAGATTTAGTATAAATGTTTGGATAGGTGTAATCGGTAATCAGCTTCTAGGACCCGTAGTGCTTCCTAGACGTTTAACAGGACAAGAATATCTTAATTTCCTACAAAATGTTTTACCTGATTTAATAGATGAGGTACCCCTGATGATTCGAAATAATTTATGGTTCATGCACGACGGCTGCCCAGCTCATTTCAGTAGAGAGGTTCGTCAATATCTCGACAATAACTATCACGATAAATGGATTGGAAGAGGTGGTCAGTTAATTGGCCCCCAAGATCTCCAGATTTAAACCCCTGTAATTTTTGTATTTGGGGTTATTTAAAATCATTAGTCTATGCTGTTCCAATAGAAACCCGTAATCAGCTGTGGCAAAGAATTCAAAACGCTTGTAATGAAATTAGAAATAATGCAGGAATTTTTGAAAAATTAGACGATCTTTAGAGAAAAGAATAAATTTGTGTATTGAAACAAACGGTCGTCATGTAGAGCATCTTTTGTAAAATTAATTCTCTTATTTCTGTTGGTAATTATCTCTAACTTTGTTTTTTTCTAATGTTGATTGTTGTTTTATACCCTCACGAAATAAAATTAATTTAAAATTTCCAAAACAATGTAAGCAACTTAATACTTACGACTTTTGTTACCAGTATCTGTACAATTTGTTGATTTTTCAAAGCCAACTTGATATTACAGATACTATTTTATAATCCAACATGATTTTATGTAAGAAACACAAAAAGTTTAAATTTATTTTTCTCGAAAACGGTTCATGATATCGATTTGAAAGAAGAGGACATTTTTTATGAAAATTATCTTGAATTTTCCAAATTCGGTGTTGGATACATAAAAAACTTAAAAATAAATTTTTTTTAATAAAAATACCTGTTGGTCCCCCCGACTGACACGCTTGTGATGGATCTGAAAAAAATTTATTTACAGCGAACGACTGGTTTGTAACTGTTTATTGATTATACAAAGTTTGAATATTTTAAGTAACGGTATTTTTGGATAATTTGAAGAAAACTCATATGAGGACGTCTTCTTCAAAGGGCTGTAGGAAGCATTTTCGGATTAAGGTAATTTGAGCTAAATCGACTTAACATCACCTCTAGTAACTGTAGTTTCCATTTGGCGGGAGAGTTTCTGGACACCCTGTATAAAAGAATATTTAAATCGGATTAGAATTCGAAATTTCAATTTTATTTGTTCTTGGAAATTTGAATGAAAGGCTTAACTTAACATTTTAACATAATACTTTATAGGCTATAACAATATTAATAACGTAAAAAACTAATTAAAAATCATATTACAACCATTTTCGACTTCTACGCAAACGAAGTCGCGGGCAAAAGCTAGACTGATATAAGCTTTTTAGGAGCTTTTATCATAACAATAGGCTAATACTGGGTCAGTACGTACATTTCAGATACCTCCTTCTACCTTTTAAACACCCATCCCCTCAACCCGATATTCTAATGCTAATGTATGAAGAGGCTACAAAAATGAAAGAAAAAATTTCCTTTTTTACTTAAAAGAAATCCATCATTATTTCCTGATCGTGACTCGTAGCTACATTGTTTAGTCACTCAAAGATTATTTATCTTCACTATGCAATGGAAACGAGTTTACAAAGCAAACTCTTAAAAGCAGTAGGTATACGAATGCTAAAATTAATTCATTTTCAACAAAGAAAGCAAAATAACCATTTTCTTTTGTAGTTTAATAAGTAAATTGAAGACAATCGTTGTTTTAAGAAATTGTATACAGCGAATGTATTACTTTTGTTCTGTTAACTTCAGGTAATTGAAACAGTAAAGTTTATATTTACGCAAACGGCTTCGTGAATTTAAGCTGAATGCGACACTTGTATACAACAAATTGTTTTGTCGGGATGTCGACAGTGTCGTAACAAGTAACACGTAAAGGAACATAGTTTAGTAGTGTAGTAAACCAATTAAATTTACTTCCGGGCGACATACTATTCTCAAGAAACAATAGTTTGTGTGGTGACACACTGTAAACAATATTTAGAATCCAGTAGTTAAACGTCAGATATAAAAATAAGATGTCAGTCTGATTTTTGAGTTGTCACACTCCAGAAAAGAAACACGAGACGGTTTGTGTTGGTACCATGCCCGATTCGGACAAAACGCAAAAAGATGCGATAAACCTTGTAGTTTCAAGTCGGAAAACGGTCAGGGCAAAGTCGTTAATGGAGGCTAACGATACTAGCCCGGGAGCACTCCGCCTTTTTGTCACCGATTTCGAATCAAAAGCAACTTTTCTCATCGATACGGGATCAGATCTCTGTGTGTATCCACGGTCACGTATCCGAGGATCATGCATTAAATCTTCCTACGAACTTTTCGCAGCAAACAATACAGTGATTACAACCTTTGGTTTTATAACATTAACCCTTGATTTTGGATTACGTCGCCTTTTCACTTGGCGTTTTGTTATTGCTGATGTATCTAAACCAATAATCGGTGTAGATTTTTTGGAACATGTTAATCTTCTAGTGGATATTCGCAACCGACGGCTAGTAGATAATACAACTTCACTCTCCGCTAGTGCGAAGACAGTGACGAGTTCAGTTCCGCAAATTAAAGCAGTAGTAGGATCATCAAAGTACCATGAACTACTTTCCCTTTTCCCAGAAATCACCCGCCCTGCTGGTAGCACTGTAAAAATAAAACATTCTACGCTTCATCACATCAAAACAACTCCTGGTCAGCCAATTTCAAGTAGACCAAGAAGGCTTGCTCCTGATAAACTCAAAATTTCCAAACATGAGTTCAAAATCATGATACAATTGGGACTAGCACGACCATCATCAAGCAGCTGGGCATCACCTTTACATATGGTGCCCAAGAAAAACCTGTGGTGATTATCGCTTTTTAAATGCTAGGACAATACCCGACCAGTACCCAATTTTGCATTTTCTCTACGATTGATTTGGTACGAGCATATAACCAGATCCCAGTCGCACCTGAAGACATACCCAAGACAGCAATAACTACTCCTTTCGGTCTTTACGAATTTCCTTTCATGACTTTCGGGCTCCGGAACGCTGGTCAGACTTTTCAGCGCTTTATGGATGAAGTAATTCGTGATCTTGATTTTTGTTATGTGTACATAGACGATATCTTAGTCGCATCAGCATCGCCAGAAGAACATTCAATCCATTACTCCAAGGTTACTTTTCAAGCGACTCAAAGAATACGGTGTTCTTATCAACACTGCAAAGTGCAAATTCGGTGTACCTCAAGTTAATTTTCTCGGTTATCAAGTTTCTAGTGACGGTTCGCGTCCTCTTCAAGAAAAAGTTGATGCAGTCAATAACTTTTCAAAACCAGAAACGGCCAAGCAGCTACGACGATTTCTTGGAATGCTAAATTTTTACAGACGTTTCATCCCTGAAGCAGCCAATCTGCAAGTTCCTTTAAATGAACTTCTGCATGGAAAGATTAAAGGTAATGCTAAACTAACCTGGAACGAGACTGCAATAAACTCATTCCAAGCATGCAAATTCGGTCTTGCACAAGCAGCCCTTTTGGCCCATCCAAATCCAGCAGCGAAATTAGCTGTTGTGAGCGACGCATCCGATACAACTGTTGGAGCCGCTTTGCAGCAATTAAATGAAGGAGATTGGCAACCACTCGCTTTCTTTTCGAAGAAGCTAAGCCCAACAGAACGAAAATACGGTGCTTATGATCGTGAACTGTTAGCCATATACCAAGCCGTGAAATACTTTCGTCATTTACTAGAAGGCAGATCATTTACCATTTTCACTGACCACAAACCGATTACCTTTGCTTTTAAGCAAAAACCCGAAAAGTGTACACCCAGGCAGTTCCGACACTTAGATTTCATTGGACAGTTTACTACAGATATTCAGCACATTTCTGGTAAGAGCAACGTCGTAGCAGATTGCCTATCAAGAGTAGATGAAATTTTTACCTCAATCGATTTTACTTCTCTGGCAGCAGCCCAAGACGACGAGCTGAAGACCTATTTAAAAGCTGATTCTAGTTTAAAATTGAAGAAGATACTTCTTCCAGGAACAGACGTCTCAGTCTACTGTGATGTTTCAACTCAGACTGCTCGTCCTTTCCTACCCTCAATTTTTCGCAAACCTGCATTCAACTCATTACATCAGTTATCCCATCCAGGTATTAAAGCTTCAGTTAAACTGGTTTCACAACGGTATGTATGGCCCTCTATAAAATCAGATTGCAGAAAATGGATCCGTACGTGTATGCGATGTCAACGTTCAAAGGTATCGCGACACGTGTCCGCACCAGTGGGATCGTTTGCACCACCATCCACTAGATTTGAGCACATCCATATGGATCTAGTAGGACCGCTACCAATTTCAAGGGGATATAGATACCTATTAACATGCGTTGACCGTTTTACAAGATGGCCAGAAGCTTTTCCACTCGAAAACATTGAGGCAGAAACTATTTCTCGGCAGTTCTTCGAAGGTTGGTTAGCACGTTTTGGCGTACCTCTCCGTATTACTACAGACCAAGGACGTCAATTCGAATCAAAATTATTCAACAGATTAAGTAAACTCATTGGTTCAACACACTTCCGAACCACAGCATACCATCCCGCAGCCAACGGTTCAGTAGAACGATTTCACCGTCAACTGAAGGCAGCTATAAGATGCCACGACAGCTCAACTTGGGTAGACTCTTTACCCACCGTTTTACTTGGAATTAGATCCGCATGGAGAGAAGACCTAGGAGCTACTTCAGCAGCTCTTGTTTATGGTGAGTCATTGCGTCTTCCCGGAGAATTTCTAACAAAACGTGGCAATGAAGGTAACTTAGAACCAGCTGACTATGCAAAAGAAATCATGCAACATTTCCAGCAACTAAGACCAGTCAATGGGACGAATCATAGTCAGCCGCATACGTTCATATTTAAAGAGCTGCAGACATCAACACATGCACTCGTGAGGCACAGCGCATTGAAAAGCAGCCTCCAACAACCATATGATGGCCCCTTTCCAATTATACATAGAGGACAAAAAACATTCACGTTGAGGATAGCAGATCGCAATATAAAAATATCCATAGACCGTCTCAAACCCGCGTTTATTTTACAGGAAGACCATCATAACAGTTGCGGTGAAGATCCTAAAAAGCATTCCAGAACATCAAATGCTTCAGAAGAGAGTTTGAAAACAGTTACACGTAGCGGAAGACGTGTTTGAGTGTAGTGTAGTGTAACTTTTCAATAATTTCTTTAATTTTTATCATTACCTAAAATTAGTAATATTATGTAATTTTATTTTCATTTCTTTTTTTTTTCCCTTTCACGTGATTTTCTTTAAGCAAATCACTGGTAAGGGGGTACTGTGGTGACACACTGTAAACAATATTTAGAATCCAGTAGTTAAACGTCAGATATAAAAATAAGATGTCATTCTGATTTTTGAGTTGTCACACTCCAGAAATCAAATAGCTCTACGAGTTTCCTTGCTTTTATTGAATCTTTCGAAACCCACAGTTTGGATAGCACTCCCAGCTAAAAGACACCGACAGGTGCTGTACAGTGCGTTCAAATTCATTTTAGATTTTTTTCTACACCCACATGTATATTATCCATTTTCTGCACAATTTACAAAATGTAAATATAGGCCATTCCGGTTAACTGAACGGATATGATTTCATATACATCCTAGAACGTATATGAAATCCATCAATCAGCATTTGCGTTTAGTACCCGCCAACTAATCTTTTTTCAATTTCATAGAAACGTCAAAATAACTTGTCAAAATATTTCTATAGTTTTTAAGAAAAATATTAGTAAAAATGAGTGATTCCAGTGATGAATCAATAAATAATTTTCCACCAGATATTCGCTTTGCCGCAAAGGAGACGTATAACGTATAGAAACAGAATAAATTGAATATTTAAGGGTACTCCTGACAAACGTCAGTTTTTACGTAATACATTTGACGTTATAGATAGATAATCATTATATTCATCGGTAGTCCAGGGGTAAGTATCCCAGGCTCTCACGCGGTAGATCGGAGTTCGATTCCCCGTTGGGAAATTTTTTTAAAATTTTAATTTTATTTCTAAATAATAATAATAGTAAAAGTATTAAAAATTTTTAATTTGAAGTTATATTATAGTTTAATAAAATGTTTATTTTCTAGATTTTTTCTTAAGTGGGTCGTAGAAAAAATATACTGTTCGACTCGTGTGGATTGTCCATATCGCTCTCGGACGATTGAGCACTCCGCCTACGGCGTCGTGCTCAAACTTCGTCCTCGTGCGATATGGCCATCATATCCACACTAGTTGCACAAACTACTATTTCATATTTAGATAATAATTACTTCATTCATTATTTTATGGAGGCACTGTATGTATAGTAGACTGATAAAAAAAATGATGATTTTTTTTTCTTAATTATATCGAAAATATTGTTGGAAATGACAAAAAAAAATACTGTGAAAGTTTAAGCTCTTAATATTAATATTAAGAGGTGCCGCATCGCAAATTTCTATTTTCCATTTAAATAACATGGGAACAATATTCTCTTGCATTTTAGAATTTTATAGCTCACGCTGGTGACAATACTTCAGAATGACCAAGGTATATTCCGGTAGAAAATTGAACGCTCTACAGAAAAGGTCTCTTACAATTTTTTGATATATTGATTCCTTCAAAAGTTTAAGTTATAATTTTTGGGTTAAAATATTTTCAGTTTAATGCAAATAACTCAGGACCTGTAAAAAATATCAAAAACTTTTATGAAGATAAGTTATAAAAAATAGAATGCTCTCCGAAAAATGTCCCATAAAATTTTCTCATAAAGTTGATGGTTGCGTAAAAAAATTGGAAAAATGTTAACATTTGTCCTTAGTTCAACTTTGACCTCGAATAACTTTTGAAGGAATAAATATATCAAAAAATTGTAAGAGCCCTTTTTAGTAGAGCGTTCAATTTTCTACAAGTATATACCTTGGTCATTCCGAAGTATTGTCATCAACGTGAGTTATAGAATTCCAAAGTGCAAGAGAATATTGTTCCCATGTTATTTAAATGGAAAATCGAAATTTGCCATGCGGCACCTCTTAATATTAATAGCTTAAACTTTCACAGTATTTTTTTGTCATTTCCAACAATATTTTCGATACAATTGAGAATCATCATTTTTTTTAATCAGTCTAATTTATAGATATAATGCCCTGTTTATTTTCATATCAATTAAATATGTAGTCTCTTAATATTGACAACTACATCAATTTTATTGAAATTCCTATAGGTACTCATAATGATTATTTATGATTTCACTCCTGCAATCCCACTTCTCACAATACTAAGCAATTATAGGTTATACACAGATAGAAATGTCAGGCGGTTACCAATACGTGACCGAAATGTCATCAATCATATTCATACGAATTAAATCAATATGTCATATATGACTAATATCTTTTTTACGAATTCGAAGTTAAAAGACGTGAATATAATTTTGTAAGAATTAATTTAACTGTCTTTTATAGGGTATTTGATGGATGGAATTCTAAAAATTCACAAATTATAACCATAAGTATACCTTCTACCATTAATAAAATTTGCATCTTGGGCGTTATAAGTATTTATGTCAAAAATTGAGTAGTTTATGATATACTTTTAAATTCCTATTTTCTAATGTAAAACTAAGTTAAAAGTCCGGAAAATATATTTAAAAAAATTATTTTAACAATAATAGTTATTTGTTTAACTAGGCAGAGAAGTAACAGAGTTACTGCCGCGGCTAGCATTTCATTGTCGAGGCGCAGCCGAGGCAATGAAACTAGCCAAGGCAGTAAATCTGATTCTTTACCGTGAGAATCATATATTTTTTTCTCCGATTGTTTGTACAGTGTGTTTAGAAATATCGAATTAAAATGAAAACTTTTTTATAACGGATATAGCTCACAATTTTTAATATGTTTTCTAATCGTAATTTATAGGTAATAATTAAATCGAATTTTTTAATTATTATTTTCGATTACACCTTAAATTGTATGCATAATAATATATTCCGAAAGATAATAAATATAATGTTAAATAGCGACAATAATAGTGTGCACAGTGAAGTTAGCCTATGTATGTGTGACGTGGAAGTGATTGTTTGATTCCATGGGCCTGCTTAAATCACAATCATTGCCGTTGCTACGTCTGGGAAATTTAAAAAAATAATAATAGAAAATGATTTTTTTTAATGCCTAGGCATTAAAAATCATTTTTACTGCCTAGGCAGTAAAAGTGTTACTTCTATGATCGATAAATGTCACTAAAACTGACGTTTAATGACAATCGGGGAAAAATGCATTAAATCCCAAAAATGCAACAATAAACAATTAATTTTAGACAATTAATGTTGGAAAAAGAATTTCATGAATTCCTAAATTGTCACAAAGACAAAAATCACGTTAATACTTGAAAAATAAAAGTTATACACTTTTTAGACAGCACAAAACAAGAGTTGGAAATTAATGTTAATTTTAACTATGATTAATGTTAAGACAAACTTTATTCTTGTCCAAAGAAAACACTCCAAAATTCCCTCTTAGTTATAATATGATGATGCCTCATGACCTAATTAAATTAGCTGGAAGCGAAATATTCGAAAGTTAAACAAGATTAATTTTTCACAGGGTT
Source organism: Lochmaea crataegi (assembly GCA_947563755.1). Taxonomy (NCBI): domain Eukaryota; kingdom Metazoa; phylum Arthropoda; class Insecta; order Coleoptera; family Chrysomelidae; genus Lochmaea; species Lochmaea crataegi. The sequence goes on along the minus strand of OX387425.1, from coordinate 28,823,268 downwards.
CACAGGTTCAGGGTTGATTTATATAATAATTAACAACACAATATTAAAATGGAAAACTGATTGTAAGACTCAAAAAAGATAAAGTATAATAAAACTCGATAATAATACAACTATCTGAATTTACTCTTTTCAATACGACGGCTATGTATAGACTAAACATTAAAGATCACTTCCCTTTTCATACCCCTTCGACCCTTGGCCATGTGTATATGTTACAAGAGATGAGATAAACAAAGCTCGGTTCAACATTCAACTGACATCTTTGTTAATGGGTCTTGTCCAATAAATATAATACGCTAGAAATATACATAGACATAAAACTGTAATTTTTGATTGATTTATTGAATCACAAACAAAGATGACGCTATTAAGTCAGTTTTTTAAGCATATCTCAAAAAAACTGCTACCTACACTTCTAACTTGGTACTTGATATATTGTATAACCAAAGTATACACCAACTAACAAGAAGCGAAGCCCGACGCAATCTGTTTGATGTTTTGGTAACAAAAATTTATGACCTTGAGAGACCGACGTTGACAGATAACTTAGTACATACATTGAGAAAATTTTTAAATATCTGCGATATAATTGGTCGACAAAGTGAAGTATGACAAGTATCTTATTATAAAAATGGCGCCTTTGAGACATGCGCATCAAAAAAAAAGGATAGGTAGCTTCGCTTCTTGTTTGCTGGTGTATTCTTTGGTATAATCCTGCAGTGAAAAATTGTTTACTACACACCAGCGTTTTTATTGCCTTCACAAGCGTTCGACGTGGAAGTGATAGACAGTCTTTCATATAGTTACTCCTAATGCTGATTATCTGGTGGAATGCATTAGGTTGTATAATACCTATTGATAATACTTTGGTGAAAGTTGTTGTTAAGATTTTCCCTATAATTATCGCAATGCGAGTAGTTTCACTCTGAGAAGATATTATAGTCTTAAACTTTTTTTCAGGCATTCCTTTAGGAAGTCCGTAACACAAGACGCAAAAATTCAAGAACAACTAGACGACATGGAAGACCATAGACCGATGTTTACCTATTGGGTAACGACAGTGCAAATTTTGGTACTTTTTATATCGATAATTTGTTATGGAGTTGGTTCTTTTGGAATAGATCTGCAATCGAAATCGGGTCAAGTGCTGGTAACCAGTTTATCGTTGCAACAAGTGGATTATATGGAACCTGCTAACTTCTGGTAAGACACATTCAAAAAATTAATGTCACTACCGATTGTATACAATCTCAGTTTAAGCCAAATTCAAATTTGAACCTAGCTTAAAGGTGATATTCTGTTGTACAAAATAAAGTTAAACGTAGATTTAAGATTTAGATTTACAATAAAACTGATTATACATCAAATAATCTACAATAATCTACAATAATTGATCTTTTCCAAGTACGTCATCGTGACGAATTTCTGTCACCGGGCAGCCTTCACACCAAATTCTAACATAACCTCAAACCGAATAATACAACACGATAAAACTCATAACAATTGCTTGTTTACACTTTTAAATTATTATAGTTCCAACTAATACACACTATAGTACACAAACCCAATTAACTTTTGTTCTTGATTTATATTTAAATCAGTAAAAAATGCTATTTCCATCCATCTTTCTGAGGGTTGTCCGTAATCAGCTGACAACATGGCGCGTGATGACGTCTCTTCGAAACGCTCTATAGCAAATAAACTAAAAATAGGTTATGTAATTGTTGATCTTCTGAAATCACATAACAAAACACTCAGTTTGCCTCAACTGTCAAGTAATGCGCATGAGTAGACTACCAACCTAACAAATTTTCTCTGAGACGAGTTTTGTTGAGGTCTCCTAAAATCTGACATGTACGAGTGCCAACATTTATTAAACTGAGTTTTAAAGTTAAGACTATCTTATTTAAACCTGCACTTAAGCTTTAATTGTACAACCGGCTCCAGAAACGGTAAAAATACCAAAAAGAGTATAGATAAGCACCTCCTCATTGTGTACGCCCAGTAAGAGAGTGGTTGAATAATCAATATCCGGAGCAGTGGATTGGTAGGTGAGGACCCATTGAATGGCCACCTAGGTCACCAGATCTGACACCGCTCGATTTCTTCCTATGGGGTCACTTGAAATCCGTTGTATTCAAAACCCAACCAGACTATTGAACAACTGCAACAAAGAAGTGTACAGGAATGTAGGGCTATTTCACCCGACTCATCATTTTGAACAATTCATAAAGTAATTATAAATGTAAAAGTTGCATTATTATAATTTACAAATTAAATACATTCCACACATTCGTGAGGTCAAGTACTTCAATTTAAAAAGAAAATTATGAAATTTATCTAAGAATTACATAAGGAACTCAAACATGGCAAAAGAAATAGGGGTTGCCATTTAAAATTTCAGGGGTAGGTGCCCTGGGGGTTGAAAGTAATACGTCAACAAATGCCTCAACAGTTGTCCCCCTTGATATGTAAATTGACGTGTTTCGCCAAATTTTGATAATGTCATTAGTTTAGGCAATATTAAATGCCGTTCGTTTTCAAATTTACACCCTGTATAAGATTTTCTGTAAGCTATAGGAAGCGCAGAATTGCAAATTATTTATAGGCGTATAGAAAGTTATAGATTTGCTTACAGATGTGCACAGAATTGACACATTAGTTTACATATTATTAATCCTATACGCCTATGTAACTCACTTACAATGTTGACAGTTGTTAACAATGACATTTGCGGTAAACCATGTTAACAGCCTAGTGACCTTAAGGTTGACCAAGAATATTTACTATGAGTATTTTCACAAATTTACCAACCCGGAACAAATCTCTAAATTTCTGTCTAGGTTTATGATTATTAACAAGTTTTCAAAAAACATGCTATTTCCTTGTGTTAAAATTAAGCATGGTTGATGGAGAATTGATAAAAAAGTTACCTTGTTGTATTATTTGTAAATTAAGACTTTACTTTGGAAGTTTTTCATGGCAAAATAGTGGGCCATCTCTCTTGTCGACTCTTATCTAATAGTTTAGTCTAATATAATCAACTTTTGTATCGCAGAGCTTTTAATTTCTTCCGATATTGTACTTCATTTTTTTCCTCTAATATTCGATACGACACGAATTTGTAAGGTAAAAAAATATATTTTAGTCTGCATATATAAATGCAATACAATTATTGCAAATTCAAGTAACAACTGCGCACGTGTATACCTCCTACTCATACTACTTACATAAAGTATGGAAATCTCAAAATACGAAACAAATAATTTACAGAATATGTTGATTTTAATTTCTATTACAATAAATTAAAAACATGCATCTCACCTTATGCAAATCTAAGGTAGTTTTTTCACCATACATTGTCCATCGTTTTCCAACCACAGTAATTAATCACGTTTTGAGTTGTTACATATAATTGTCATTATTACACATTAATACCGCACAAAAACGTCTTCTAAATCTAACCGAAAGGCACGTGTTTTTATTCTTCATTTTAATATTTAGTTTTTCCAAATTTTTAATTCCGAATGCACTAATACGACCAATACACTGATACTGTGCCGTTAATAATAATTAAATTGGCCGACTGTCATAAGTCATAACTACTCATTTGTTTTCGATTTAAAATATTACGTCAAGGTTGATAGGATTTTTTTTGTTGCAGTTTTTTGGTCAAATAAAATGTACCTACATAAAATTATATATTTAGCGAGATATTTAATAAGTTATGTTTTATTTTATTTGGAATAATTATTAATTTTAAAGAAGAGAGAATTTTAATTGTAGTTCGAATGGGTCCAGGACCCAAATAGTGCTGGACTCATCCCCAAGGGGATGCCCACCAACCAAACCCACCTCCAACTCGCCGTTACCCCCGCCTCGGAATCACTATCGTGGCGGCGGTCCCTCGCCCACTCTCCGTTCACACCGGCGTCTTCTCCCTAACTTTCACTCCTACCTCTCATGCCATATCGAGTCGTTCTCTCCCCCTAAACCTGCTCTCTACTACGCCACTTACCTCCATCAATTCCTCCTCCCCCCTCAACATTATCTCCACCATGTTCTCCCAATACACCGCCTCCCCTAGTTTTCTCTCCAACTTCTTCAGCACTTCCTCGTTCCTCCAGCATCTAAACACTTCACACGTCTCGCACACTCCAGTCTCTCTTTTTCCAATCTTGTGGAGGTACCCTACTCTCGACCCATGTCCAGTGAACACCTGTGACAAGAAGTAGTTCACCTCCCCGAATTTCCGGTCCATCCAATCTCTCCTATTCCCAATCGCTCCTTTTAGCGCGCCCTCATACTCCTCCCACCTTCTCTCCATTTCCTCCTCTATCCATTCCTGTTCTTCTTCTCTGGTCGCACCCCTCCAGTGTTTATTTCTGGCTCTAGCCATCACGTCCAATGGGTAGGCCATTGCCAGCACCGCTGCTGCCAGTCCACCCAATGTCCTGTATTCCTGCAACACCCTCAGCAATATCCCTCTCTGCACCCGCAGGAGTGGCCTAACCCTCGCATGTTAAATCTAAGAAAGGACCTCGCACATTATTCTTATACAAAATAGATCACGGTTATTTTTTTGAATCTTAGATATGTTGTCAAAGTTGATCTCTTGAACAAAAGTGTCCATGGGCACATTTTAGTCCTATGCCTAGTTTTTGACATACAGGTCCTTAAAGTTGGAAAGCAGCGGTTTTTCAAAAGTAATATTTCGCTTAGGAAAACCTTTTTTTTATTAGTGCTCAATGAAATTGTCAAATTCTGGAGACTTTGCTACAATCAGTTTGTGAGATATACATTTTTAAAGTTGGGTCCAATCAGGATTTTACTGCTTTCCAACTTTAACGTACTGTGTATCAAAAACTAGTCATAGGACTGACACGTCCCCATGGACACTTTTTTTCAGGAGATCAAGCTCTACAATTTATTCTAAATTCAGAAAAATTAATGTTGCATAAAAAAAGTGTGGGATACTTTGTGAAACACTTCAAGTTATGACTAAGTGGAAGTGCTACAGCAGCAAATAGCACCCATGTAAAACCGGTACTGCTGCATAACTTTTTTTTTCGGGCCGAGATGGGAAACTCATGTTCGAATGGGTCCAGGACCCAAATAGTGTTGGACTCATCACCAAGGGGATGCCTACCAACCAAACCAACCTCAAACTCGCTGTTTCTCCCGCTTTGGAATCACTACCTTAGCATACTTCGAGACGGGCGGCGGTCCCTCGCACACTCTCCGCTCACACCGTCGTCTTCTCCCTGCTCCCTGCTGCATATTTTGCAAATTTAATTAACACGCTTGTTTTTTTTAGGTTTGGACCCAGGGCTGGTGATCTGATACATTTAGGAGCAAAGTTTGCACCTTGTATGAGACTCGACAATAAAATAAAAAAGGAAATCGACAAAATCCAAGCTAAAGAACGGGAGACCGCATGCTGTATCAGAAATGATGACTCAGGATGTGTCCAATCTTCACAGGCTGACTGTTCGGTAAGAAAACAGTAATTACAAAATCTAAAATATACGAGTACACACACACACACACTTTTTACTGAGCCCGTTCCCCTCAGATTACACCCCTCTGGTAAGAAAATTATTAGGGGTGAGAAGAATTTGATCATTTAGGTCATCGCTGAGAGGAGTCAATGGATGGAAAGAGGGCACTGAAAACAGATATTTGCAGTTTATAAAGAACTCAAGTGTGTAGTTTTCTGGGAATTCAAAACCAGCTATTTACTATATAAATGTGTCTAGATTAGAGTAGATTACAAGGTGCCACACTGCGACCTATAAGATCTTTTGTGTATATCCTACAACTATATTTTAGTCCAAAAGATCTAGGTTTCTGAAGAAGCTATTATCCGTCTGTCTGTAACCTGATCAGGATCTAAGTAGACCTGTTCCAGGTATTTAAGGCGTTGGCGGACAATTACCCTGCAATTGCAGATAATGTGTTCCGTCGATCATCTGTATCATCGCAGAATCTGTATGTTCCACTGTCCACTTTGTCGATCTTACAGAGATGGTATCTGAGTGAGCAGTGTCCAATGAGAATTCCTTTTGAGATCAGAATTGTGAAGCAGAAGGTCGTACTTATTAACCTTTTTTTCTGTCTTTGATCTGGAGTATTTCTCAAGTAGGATGTACTAAGTTCATTTTTCTATTTTGGAATTCCACAAAATGGTTCAGGTCCGGCAAAAGGAGTACAAGATCCTTCTTTTGCCAGACCATTAGCAATGTCATTTCTGACAATTCCTGTATTCCTTGGCATCCATAAAAAAGTTTTTTTGTTGTGTCTAGCCAGTTGATCAAGGGGTTGTTTGACAGTTCGAGACTGTTGACTGTTGTAGACTTCAGAGCCTTTGGAGCAGCTTGGGTATCAGAAGTAGGGGAGACCGGGGCTAGTAGGCGCAGTTTTCACAAATGTTTATATAATTTGGTTCATGTGGGGATTTTCAAAGTAAAAATCGGTCAGACGACATTCTCATAGGTCACCCTATTATATATTTTTTTAAATTGAAAATATCTTATGTAACTTAGGTTTGACAAGCGTTTAAGCATGTACCTGACACCTGCGCCAACATACCCCGACCACGGGGTATGTTGGCGAACATAATGGGGCAAATTGGCCCGAACAAAATAAATGGTAAAAAGTGGTATTTAATTCTTTATTAAACAAACGACAAACAAATAAAAAAAAATATCACAAAATTAACGAATTATTCTAAACAATAAGCGATTTTTAATACTACAAAACATGATAAAATGAACATAAAAAACATAAAATGAACATAGAAAACATAATAAAATGAACATAAAAAACATAAGAAAATGTGAAAAAAGAATAGAACATTTAAATAAATGTTTTTTTCAAGTTTAAGTAGGTACTATTCAGTGTCACTGCAACAGTTGATACATAAATAATAAAATTTGTCATCAGGAGCCGCACAAGCTTCATGGACCCACATTTTACAATGCGTGCATTGTATCCATACTTCTTTTGACTTGCTGTTAGCAAACTCGTCCCCACAAACTAAACAAAAATATTCTTCTCCGTCCGAATCGGTATCGGTGTTACCGTTATCCTTCTTTTTAATGATTTTGGCAAATCCTATCCTTTCTTTTCCTTTAGACAGATTTCTTTTTTTCTCTTTTAGGTTTCTTTTTACAGCTGCTACCTTTGTTTTATTCATTTTCTTCTGCCTCTCCTCTTCTTCTAACATTTGCTTTTCAGGAGTGTCGGTGATAATGGCAGAATTTCTTTTTTTTTTCTTTTGGTTTTATTTTCCTCTGTCCTTGGATTTACTTTAGGAAGGGGCATTATCATTTCTAATACATTCCTATCTTCATTACGAGACGCTTTATTATTTTCAGTTTCCTGATGATTTTGCACTTCTGTCAAAATCGTTGATTTTCCTTGATTTTGAATTCCGGATGGACCAGGCATATCATTATTTATGCAGACATTGGAAATATTTTCAGTTAATGCTGTGGTATTTTCATTTGTGGATAAGGGACGGTCCATAGAAAATCCAGGTAAAAATTCATCGTCTTTAAACACATTCTTGTTAAAAGGGCTGATGCCACTTACTTTAAAACCAGCCAATATATTATTTTGAGTTCGAGCTAATGGCCAGGCAGTATTAATTATATCCGGTATATTATAAATAGTCATACTTTTACCGGGATTGTTTGTAATCCAAGCATCAAATGCTTGATTCACGTATTTTTTAAGCGGACCAAACACTCCTCTGTCCAGGGGTTGCAATTTGTGCGATGTGTGTGGTGGGAAAGTTAAAACTGTTATTCCGTTTTTCCTACAAATATTCATGGCTTCTATCGATAAGTGGGAACTGTGGTTGTCCAATAATAACAGAACAGGTTGTTCTTTTGTGCACTTTACATTTCTGATGAAATGTTTTATAAAGTCAATGAAGTTAGTTTCCACCATCCATCTACTTGGATTGGCCCCCCCTGCACTGCCTTTGGGAGAATTATTTAAAAAATACTCTTTGAAGTTTACTCTTGGGAAAACGAAATATGGCGGAATGCTGTTTCCTGAGGCTGAAACGACAGCAGCAATGGTTACGAGTGTTCCTCGCTCTTGGGATGTCAATCTTCCAATTTGTTTACATCCCTTACGACCTACTACTCTATCTGGTTTCTGGGTTGTTGTAACACCAGTCTCGTCCATATTCCATATATCGCTGGCATCTATTTTAAGCCTGTCTAAAACTTCTTTTAATTTCATAAAAAATCCTTCCACGGTCGTTTTGTTGAAATTAATGCAACGTGCCAGACTAGTTGCTTCTGGAGTACGAATGGAAAGTGATGGGTTACGTTTCAAAAAGGCAGTGAACCAATCTGGACCCGCCAAGGATTTACGATTACAATTATCCGGGTATTGAATTTTTTTGTAAGAAGCAAACTGAAAAGCTAATTGACGAACTTTTTTCACTGAAAGTCCATGATATATATCAGATGATTTTTTAATATACTTCACAAGCAGTTCTTCTTCTTCGCTGGAAAACACTTTCCTGGATTTCGTATATCCAACACTAATATCGGCTTCATTGTTCCTAAGACTATTGATATCGATTTTTGAAACAAACCGTGTTAAGGTCCTGTCAGGTATATCAAAATCTTTAGCTACACTTCTTCTGGATCTATTATTTAACAGAACTTCTTTTGCCGCCATTAAAATGATTTCCTTAGGAACAGATGCTCTATTTGTTTTCCGCTTATAATTTCTCATTTTTGAATCTGTAAATTAAAAATAAACATAAAGCAATACTATTTTCTATAAGGGGCATGATAACGCAGCGCCAACTTACCCCGTTTTTAATTAGCCAATATGCCCCATTCGCACATTTAGTAAAAAAATTGATATAAATTCTAAACTATAACAAATAAAACAATTTTGCACCAAGGAACGCAAAGTCAACTTTACGAACAACGTTTTAATAATAATAACATTAATCTATTCATGACTTACCAGTTCGGAGAATTTTATTTTACTTTTCTCACCAACAACACTACTACTCCGCTTAACGTCTATACGCATACTCCCAAACGAACCGTAATTCCTGAGAGACATCTAAGACGCATAAGTGATAGTAAGAGGGTAAAACAGTGTTGCCAAACTTTCATTAAATATGATATATTACGACTGCCCCAACATACCCGTGCGCCAACTAGCCCCGGTCTCCCCTAATAAATATTCTGGTGGAATGTGTGTAAGATAAAAAGTTTTTGGGAATTACCCTTTTATGACAATATTAGATTTTTATATCTGCTGCTCTTATATGCTGTCTACATAAAGGTAGTAATAATTATATACCAAGTTCCTCTGGGGAAAAACGGAAGCGGTTAGGCGAAAAGGTTCTAGATATAACCGTTAAAACACTCAATGTTTATTGCAGTAAATAGTTGAAAGTTCTAGTTAATTTTAAGGATTGTTATTTTTTTCTACAATTTATTTATAATTCGTTGTTCAAAGATTCTACAATATGTTTCCATTAATTATTTTTCTAAGATTTAATAACATTTTAAAAAACTTGTATTATAATCTATCATATGTTTTTTTTATATTTTTCAATCTTTCTGAAGTTGAGAGGATTGCGTCCAACGGTAAGTTGAAAATAATTTGGAAATACCTGATTAAACCACAGAAGAGATACGTTTTCTCATTTCAAATAAGAAAGCACGTGTAGGGACTTTTATGTACAGACATATGTTAAAGGCTGGTTAACCCTTTGATATATGACAAAGACTGGTAGCGCTATGTGATTAAGTCTTCACTCATTATAATGTTATGTAACCTGTATCTTGAGGTTGAGAGAAACAGTTCTCTTTTATATTTTATTCTTTTTTTTTACCTGTTCATATTCTTTCCGAAACGTCTTATTGCCCACTCCGTTAAATATTTCTTTTAAATCATGCGTTTAAACTAAACTAAAACAACTCTATCCTCTATACGGATGAATTGTGATTCTTTCTCCATATACCGTTACTCCTAAAACTAAATATTTCCCATTGTACAGTTATGAATAATTATCATCTTTCTATACTTAACACTGAACACTGTTTACACTACCACTACACCAACACTAACACTTTACACTATCTTACGCGCGTTTCCATAACAAGTTATCTTCTTCAGAGACTGAAGGTAAACTAACACTAGGGTGCTTATATACTAATCATTTAAAACCATTCTGGCGCGAAAAAAAAATGTTTACAATTGTTTTTTTCCCAATAAACTATACAACGGACTATAAGGTATAAGGAAGGTCCTTTGTCTTTATTCAAACTATTATTACATTTAACTATTTCTAAGCTTTCAAATGCATCCAACATTCTATTGTTAGATACATTTTTTAACAATTTTACACTATCTAAACTTATTGAATGATTATAATCTAAAACATGTTCAGCAACACTCGATTTCTCTGTACGCCCATAATTTAAATGATACATGCTCTTTATAACGAACTTTTACAGACCTCTTAGTCTGCCCAACATATTTCATATCACAATCATTACAACTAATTTCATAAATACCACTCTTTTCCAATTCCAATATTTTATCCTTTGGGTTACCTAACAACCGTTTTAAAGTATTGTTTGATTTACAAACTAAATTTAATCCTGCTTTATTAAAAATGTTTTTTAAACCTTGTGTATAACAAGGGTTAAAAGGTACTGAAATAAATTTTTCTATTTTACTATTTTCATTTTTAAAAAAAGTGGTATCATGGAGAGATTTCTTCTTCTATGGCGATTAATTAACGTATCTACTATTTTCCTATCATGCCCGTTAATAACAGCTATATCCCCAATTAAATTATTTTCGTTATTATATGAAATGAAGATTAGCCATTTTATGTTGATTACAATGAAAAGAATCAGCTGGGATATATACCTGTGAGTAGCAGTATCTTTTCTATAAATATCAAATTCTAACCTATTTTTATTCCAATTACTAATGTGTCTAAAAATGGTAACTGTCCATTTATTTCTAATTCATAAGTAAATTTAATACTTGAAAACTTAGAATTTAATTTTAAAATGAAATCATCAACTTTTGCTTTATTTGTATCAAATACATCAAAAATATCATCCACATACCTATACCACCGTCTAGGAAAATACTCTAATTCTTTTCTAACCTGTGTCTCAAAGCAACTCATGAATAAATTAGCCATAAACGGCGATAAGCAATTACCCATAGCCGTTCCCTCATATTGTTTATAAAATTGGTCCCTATACTAAAAATAATTTTGATCCATGCACATCTTTGCCAAACGTAAATAATCTGCGGTTACTTCGTGACTCAAACTATTGGAAATAAAAATATCCTCCAAGTACTGCAAGGTCTGTGGAATTGGCACACTAGGAAATAATGAACTAATATCAAACGAGATCAACACTTCCCCATCTTGAATTACCGTATCCTTAACTTTATTCATAAATTCCAATGAATTTTTAATTACAGAATTCCCAACTTAGTTTCTATATCTACTTATTTTCTCCTTTCATTACATACCATCTCAGGTTATCTAATCATTGAGTTTGATTAAAGATTTATACTTAGCTCAAGAATGTATCTCTTTTATTCCAATAAATTCACAATTTCCAATAGAATCCGCCAATTATATCTCTAAATTTTACAATTTAAAGAATTAAAAATGTCTTATTCTAACGGTTACACTTTGTTATTGCAAATTTATAACAGTAAGGGCCTAAAAAAATGGAATTATCAAATTTGATTGAGTGATTTGAATAGCAATGTGATTTCTTTTTAGAAAACAATTTCTACATGGAAGAAATGGAAAATGGGAGACTCAGGTCCTGGGGGCAGGATATCTGGTTCAGTATGCGGTTTGGATCCAAAGTAAGTACTTATGTTTATAATTTTTTTGGTAGAGAATGGAATATATACTAACAAACAAAGCGGGTTTCCCCTAAGAACTATAAAGTTCAAGTATAGCTTTTCATATCTTGCCAACACACATACATAAAATCGGTCATATCCTATTGATGGAAGGAAGCTGATAGAAGAGTTGACCTGTAAGATACACCAAGTACAAATCCCAAATCAGAATATTTTGGGAAATAAACAGTTTCATTTAAGAAATAGTAGTAAATAACGACCAATGTCATTACGAAGTCATAAAGGGCGAGGATGAACTTAGTAGATTCCGCTAACTGAGTGTACAGTATGAGAAATTTCTGGTATGGGAAATTGGAAAAACTGTTGAATCTACAAACGGCTCGAGGCCACCAGTTGATTTGCTAAGACTACGCGCATAGCATCCATTAATCAAAGAAGGTAAATTAAATCTCGGAGTTGTGAATTATCTTACCAGGACAGACTTTGCCAAGAGAAATGAATTCACTGAAACAAAGAGAAGTATACAGGGTGGCCAGACGAAAACGAAACAGTGCCATTATCAGGCACTGCGTCAACGTTTTAAAAAAACGCAGAGACCCGCCGATTTTTTATCAAAGGGGGACACTTTTTTCCGGTATTTTTGACTTCGCTACTTTCATCCCCTAGCGGGGGTAGGCATCACCTCAAAATATTTAAATGACATTAAGGGTCGAGTAAGGTATAATTTTAAAACCCTTTTAATTCTCATTACAACAGTCTTTAAATTTTAAAATTCGGCCTAGCACTTTTCAATAAATTACATTTTAAAATTTAAATTATGTTTAGTTGTTTACTTACTTCTTAGTTAAATTAAATGTTCAAACTGCTGACCACTCACGTCCATACAATAATAAAGGTTTTGTTCGAAACGTTCTCGCACATTCCGAAGAATTTCCGGAGTGATTCGATGGCACTCGACAATTCTTTGGCGCAAATCTTCTAAAGAAGCTGGATGTGTTTTGTAGATTTTACTTTTTTTGGTATCCCCACAAAAAAAATCAAGGGGCGACAAATCTGATGACCGTGGAGGCCATTCAATGCTACCTCTTCTCCCAATCTAATGTTGGTCTAAATACTGACGAACAATCAAAGCATAATGCGGAGGAGCACTGTCTTGTTGAAACATTAAATGATCTTCACTATACTTTTGGTCATTTTCAATAATATCGGTCCTGGTAAGGTCAATAGCATCTTCCAGTAATTGCAAATACATTTCGCCAGTCAAATTACCAGGTAAAAAATATGGACCCACCAGCCGGTCACCGAAAATGCCATCCCATACATTTAATTTTTGCGGTTGATGTTTATGCACCGCCTGGAAAATTCTTGGGTTTGAATCACACCAGTAGCGGCAATTATGACGATTTACAGTACCGTTAATAAAAAAGCTGCAATCATCGGAGAAACAGATATTAAAAAGAAAATGTGGATCATTCGCTGCTCGCTCACTCATTATTTCGCAAAACTGCAAACGGCGGTCATAATCATCCTCATTAAGTTCTTGCACTAAATGTATTTTATTCCGATGGAATTTGTTCTTCTTCAAAATGGTTTGAATGTTAGTTCGATTGATTCCTGACACAGATGCTAATTGCCTTGTACTTAACGGAGGATCTAGATGCACATGTCCCAAAACTTCAACTTCACTAGCTTCATTAACTACAGGCGGTCTTTTTTTTCGTTTTTTATTAGCTACATTTCCAGTCATATACATACTTCCTTCTGACATGTGTATCTTGATATTTTTCATTAAATAACTGAGCCGTTACATTTGCACACGTATTGTTCATAAAATAATGCGAATAGCCTATCCGCAATGGAATAAACCATGGTATTTAATTTTCAAAAACACAATTAAACAAAACTTCGCTTCGATTACAAAAAAAATGCAAAGCAAGAAAATCAAAATTTAAAGCATTGACGTACTCAACGACTCATGAGTCATTTTGGCAAAAATGAAAAAAATTTCAAATTTAAAAACTTAACAAGTAAATCATTTAAGGGTGTCGACTATCGAGATGTGCGGAGGTATTGTGACTGTACTCTTGAAATCCACTGGTGTTTAATCAGTATAGCTAAATTTATTTACCTAAATTCTGTTTATAGCGTTACTTTACTGTAAGTACAGTTTTTTATTTTTCTGTGGGTGCCAGCCCCGGCCCGATGTCCGGAGGCCGGGATAGGATGAACGGCAAGGATCCGCCGTTGGTTAATGTAGACGATGACATGAATTCTGATGAAAAAACTAATAGTATTACATATATAAGTTCAAAAAATAAAGGTTTCGGCAGTGAAACCACTGATAAAGCTATTGCAAAAAATAAAAATGATAACGTTAATCGACGTTTACCTCACGAAATTTCAAATCGCTTTAGAACCTGTGATACAGGGCTGTACCATATTTTTGTTGAACATTCAGAATTAAATATTGGTCGCTTACATCCAATGAAATTAGTAGAAAAGTTAGTTAACCTAGGGGAATACGAGAAGTTTATCTCTGAAATTAGTACTGTCGGGAGGAATCGCATAAAAATAGAATTAACCTCAGGTAGTATTGCTAATAAGTTGGTACAAGATGCGTTCTTTGAGAAGAATAATCTAAATGCTTATATCCCAAGTCATTTAACGGAGAAACGTGGTATAGTCCGTAATGTTGATACCTCTCTGGGTGAAGATACTCTCATGAAAATCATTAACTCGCCTGTTCTCATTAAAAAAGTTCAACAAATGACCAAATTAGTTCAAAAAGAGGAGAGTTCAGTACGTGTCCCGCGTCAAATGATCATAGTCACATTTGTAGGGAAACTTATCCCCCAATATATTGTTATTAATAAAGTTAAATGTCCAGTAGATATATATATATGTCAATCCGGACATGCAATGCTTTGCGTTATGGTCATTCTGCATCACAGTGCAAAGGTAAAAAGAAGTGTAGAAAATGTGGGTCTGAGAAAGAATCCAATTGCCCTTCTTGTAATATGTTTTGTGTTCATTGTAAAAATAACTCAATGTGCAATTTTTTAAATGAACAAATCTCCTTTGCAGCTAACAAAGCTTGTAAAATCTTACAACCATTCAATATGAAAAACTCTCAAACCCCCTATTGGTATTCTAGAAGAGATGCTTGTAAAAATTATAGAAACAATATGACTCTTTCCAATTTTATTGAATATCAAAGAACAAATGCCATCTGTAAACAAACATTTAAAATAAAATTTATAAAAACTGGGCAGAATTTTGTTCAAACTTAAACAGACAGACAAATCCTACAAATATTTGGAAAAGAATCAATAAAATTCAACTAAATAAAAATACGTATCTCTATGATGAAACGCTGTTGGAAAATTTGTACAATAAAATAGCTCCTAATTATGTAACTCCTGAAATTAGCCAACCTGCAATAGACAATGAGCTTCACTTCTTACTGTCCCACGGCAGTCAACATTAACTCTTCTAAAAAATTTACTCCTGGCTTAGATGGGATCAATTATCTTATGTTGGCCCATTTACCGGTAGTTGCTTTAGATTTTCTTTGCAGGATCTTTAACAATATTTTAACCAAAGGAGATGACTGTGACTCCCTAAAACAATGTCTGATAATTCCTATCCCTAAAGCTAATGATCCGAATGCCTTGAGATACCTATATCCCTAATGTAGTGTGTTTTATTCGAAAGAATCATGAAAAATCGTCTAGAATGGTGGATGGAAAATTCGAGTATTCTCCCAGAGTTGCAATTTGGATTTCGTAGAGGTAAAGGCACAATCGATTGCATTTCACACTTAACCACGGGTATAAAGATAACTTATTCCCAAAATATCTACCTTGCAGCCCTGTTTATGGGTATATCAGGTACTTATGATAATGTTATCTTAAATTTACTTTATAGCAAACTCACTAATTTAGGCGTGCCTAGAATATGCGCTTTCGCTGTAGTCAATTTTTTCATTAACAGGCAAGTCTTTATTAGATGTAACAACACAGTGGCTGGACCAAGGATAGTGAGCAAAAGTTTACCTCAAGGATCAGTGCTTAGTCCCTTATTGTTTAATTTGTATACTCTAACCTTACATACCATGGGCATCGGATCAACTATCTTACAATATGCCGACGATTTCTGCCTGTACTTGGATAAGAAAACAATTGATGAGTGTATAAATACTCTTAAGGAAAATATGAACCAATGTAAAAAATATTTTGATGATCATGGACTTGAATTATCACCTAACAAGTCAGCAGTGGTATTCTTTACTAGACATCGAGTACCGGAAATAAATAGTGTTCAACTCTGTCAACTTGAGATTCCAGTACATAAAAACTATACTTATTTAGGCATCACGCTAGATTCGAAACTAACCTAGGAGGCACAAATCAACAAATGCGCAGGTAATTGTGGGAAAAGTCTCAATATCTTAAAAGTGATCAATCGATATGAGTAGGGAGCCGATTCGAAAATAAATCTAATGTTTTACAGGGCATATACTAGATCAATCCTAGATTTTCTGTATGGATCCGCTACCAAATCACGTTTAATCAAAATCGACAGGATACAGTACAAAGCCTTAAGATTAGTCCTAGGAGCCTTAAAGTCTACTCCTACCCCGGCTCTCTTGGCAGAATGTAATGAACCCCCCTCCACCTGAGACGCCTATTTTTGGCTGAAAAATTTGTACTTAAATGTCAAGCTAATAATCAAAATTCCTTATTGGATAAAATAGCTGTTCTCTCTATCCAAAATTTAACCTCTGATGGTGGCAAAACAAAAATTCTCCTACCTTAGCTATTGCCTTTCCCAATGTATCCCAATATCAATTTCAAGGGGAGGGAATTCCGTTTTTCAACTCTAACTTCAACATTTTGTTCTCCGAAGCCTATGTCGTATTCATCTCCTACGACCCTCCAATCCACCCCAATATTTTACTAAAGGAGGAACTTTGTATCCGAGAACCAATATGCAAATTATACACCGATGGTTCCAAATCCAGTGCTGGAGTTGGTAGTGCTGTTTATGTCGAAAACTTACAAGAATCCTTACAGTACAAATTAAATCCAAATTGTTCAATCTTTACTGCTGAATTAGTAGCCATCAACAAAGCCTTGGAATGGATCATAAACAGTAACTTGGAATTTGAACAGTGTATAATTTTATCTGGTTCCCAATCAGCTTTAATGACATTGAGAAATTACCAGAAACATATATACAATAACAGCATTACATTCAGCATCTTCGAAAAATTAACACACGTCAAGAATTTAAACAAAAATGTTGGATTTATATGGGTTAAAGGACATTCTCAAAATCCAGGTAATGAAAAAGTAGATGGGCTTGCTAAAGATGCCGCTTCTTCTGCTCTTGTAAGTAACGAATTATCAAAGGGGGATATAATATCACTTAGAAATGAAAATCTCAAACAAAATTGAGAAAGTGAATGGGCAGGTTTTACAAACCACAGTAACAATTCCTACTGCAAGATATATCCTTCACTTCCCTATACTCCTATAGCTGAACCATTGGATGTTTGACTGTGGATACAATAGAGAAGCCACCAAATACTTACTGCATGGACTCCTTATCAGCTAAGAAGATAGCTTTTCCACAAAATATAGTTTCTTTCTTGTACATAAGCCCACGGAAACCTATCATAAGAGATATTCTATGGGAGTTCCTCAAACGCACCAAACGAAAAATATAATATTGCAATATTTTCAGTTTGTGCGTATGAATGGATGTATGAACATAGCATGAATGATTTAGATTTGGTTCCTTCTGTTTGTCCTTTTGTAGTAAGTACCCCTTGTCCGTTGCCTTTTTTGTATGTCTAAATAAATAAAGTCGCTATGACGGGCACCTTAGCGTGAAGAGGGTGTCCCTCTGTTTATCCTACTTGTTTTTTTACTTTGATTTTCTCCAGAATTTTGGTAGTTTAGGGATGTGTGCATGAAAGATAGGGTGTTTAGTATAATAATAAATTTTCGTGGCTAAATGGGGCACTGCCCCAAGGCCACAAAAATAAAAAATAATAAAATCATTTAAATTTTAAAATGTAATTTATTAAAAAATATTAGGCCGAATTTTAAAATTCAAAGACTGCTGTAAAGATAATTAAAAGGGCTCTAAAATGATACCTTACTCGACCCCTAATGTCATTTAAATATTTTGAGGTGATGCTCCCCCCATGGGGTACCGAAGTCAAAAATACCGGAAAAAGTGTCCGCCTTTGATCAAAAATCGACGGGTATCTGCGTTTTTTTTAGAACGTTGACGCATATCCTGATAATGGCTCTGTTTCATTTTCGTCCGGCCACCCTGTATATAGGTACTGTAGACAACTGAGCAAAAAATATTAGTTCCTACAGGATATGTAATTATTGGCTAATATCCGTATAGAAATAACAGCCTATCTATGTTTATAAGATTTTTTTCAACTGCTAAAGATTTTTGAAATTAATCTGTGAATATTGTGATAATACATAATTTTATTGTTTCATTTCTGAGGAATGAAATTAAATATATATTATAGCCTTAAACAATTCTTACACGGTCTTACAGTTGGTAATCAAGTCTACCTGTCGCAAATAGTGCATATTCTATCAAGAAGAAAATAGAATATCACATTTTCTTTTTCCTTATAATGTTTTATCCATTACTGTTAGTGAAATGTAGTAACTCAAAATTAAATTTTGTTATACATTTTAAGTTTTTTCCTATTTTTTTTTCAGGTTTTGCGATGCTCCTGCAAGTGTTCACCCTTACGAGTGGCCAGACGATATCACCAAATGGCCTATTTGCCGAAAAACCAACACGCAATTTTCGATTCAGAAAAATAACGGACCACGGGACAAACTTGCCGAGCATATGGTATGCGAAATTATAGGGCATCCATGTTGTATAGGAATACATGGTCAATGTAAAATAACAACTAAAGAATACTGTGATTTCGTTCAAGGAACATTTCATGAAGAGGCATCATTATGTTCACAAGTAAGTATATAGGTTTGTTCCAACTAGTATCTGGAATCGTTTCGAGTACTGTATAGTGCGCAAACTCGAATTTGGGATGGACACATCAACTTTGTCACCCCTTCCAGAAGGTTCACCGTCCCAAGCAGTCCCAAATCAGCTGGAACGTGAAATAAATACAGCACTTGCGCGAACGATACCAAAAACGGTTCTAACGCCAGTTGGAACGAAGCTTATGTAATACACCGTAGTGCAACTCATAGATCTGTAATCTTTACAGTTTACAGTAAAATACAATTACTGCAGAAAATTGGTAGAATTTTTATCCGAATTCCAGAAATTACAAATATATTATATGAATCTGCTTTCAAGAGTGCAGTATAGCAGCCAGTGTTGCATGTTTAAATGCTTGACAATGTTTCCTGTGTTCTGTGAGAGACGTTGTTTGTTTGCAGTTAAAATTATAACAATCTAATATTAATTAACTCCCAACTACGATTACTCTTTATATGGCAGACGTTAATTCAGTTTTAGGTCTAATTTAAAAAATAATTTCTGTTTTCATATAATCAGAACAATGGAAGATGAAACTCAAAAGAAATAAAATATACATGACGTTGGAATGACTTTTTCCAATTCTTGTTTTTTTAAATGTTTATTAAAATCTAAAAAATGTCCATTTTTTTTAGGTTTCGTGTTTAAACGATGTCTGTGGAATGATTCCTTTCTTCTTCCCCGACGTGCCTGACCAGTTTTACAGGTTATGGACATCGCTGTTCCTACATGCCGGTGTACTTCAACTAATCATTACAGTTCTCATTCAGTATTTTTTAATGAGGGACCTAGAAAAATTAACCGGAAGTTTGAGGACTGGAATCATCTACATTGGTTCCGGAGTGGCTGGCAACCTAGCCAGTGCTATTTTTGTACCTTATCGTGCAGATGTAAGTAATCAAACTAATCTACACAAAAACAGTCCGCATATACAGTATGTCCACAAAATCAATTCACAAAAAGGAGAAATTTTTATATTACTTAATTGACAAACAAAATATTGTTAATGAGTTTAAATAATGTTCATAAACAAATACAGTATATGCAATGATTGATTTTGAAAAATTTTACACTTGGTTGGGAAAATAATGAAGATTCATTTATACCAGTGTAGACTTGGTCAGATTTATTGTGGTTTTCTGATTCTAGATCAGTTGACCCTTTTTATGTAGCCAATTAGCCTCGAGACTTAACCTTCCATCTAGCTTCTCATCGCCTAGTACAAGAAACCTCACATTCACCAGGCAGGATGTGTTCTGCAGTTTCCTCATCTAGGTTACAGAATCTGCACATGGCTTCATCT
Source organism: Lochmaea crataegi (assembly GCA_947563755.1). Lineage (NCBI taxonomy): Eukaryota > Metazoa > Arthropoda > Insecta > Coleoptera > Chrysomelidae > Lochmaea > Lochmaea crataegi. The sequence goes on along the minus strand of OX387425.1, from coordinate 28,803,011 downwards.
GTCAACCTCATTAGTTTTGCGTGTCCATTAAGCTTACAGTGCCTTGTTAGCATTCCTACTATGGCTTTGACAGTTTTCCAATCTTTGCTTATTAGGTTTGCGGTTAATTTTGATAAATAATTTTTAAGCAAATCCAGTATATCTAGGATTATTTAAATATCAATGACATCTCAAAAATATTGACATTCTTAAAATTTTCTTAGTCCGTCTGTGCAATGTTCACCAATGTGACAACTGTCAGCATTACACTGGTGTCCAGTGTAAAGAGACTTTAAGGAAGTCTCTTCTACAAAACGGATTTAAATTTAAAAAACTCACTAGTAGCAGAAACATCATAATGCAATCTGTGGCTAGGGCAGGTACAATATTTCTACATCTAGTATCCATCAAAGTTGAGATGCGAGATGGCTTACAATAATAATCTTTTTGTTTCAGGTTGGCCCATCCGGTTCTCAATTTGGACTACTAGCCTGCCTCATTGTCGAAGTTCTAAACGCCTGGCCGATGCTAAAACACCCGAATCAAGCCTTATGCAAACTCCTTTCAATCACCTTAGTTCTGTTTGTAGTCGGTCTCTTACCGTGGGTGGATAATTACGCCCATCTGTTCGGTTTCGTATTCGGCTTTCTTCTTTCTTACGCCTTTTTACCTTTCATATCTTTCGGTAAATACGACAGACATAAAAAGATATTTTTAATATGGGTATGCCTGGCAGCAGCTTCCATCCTATTCATCTGTCTGGTGCTCCTATTTTATATAATACCGGTTTACGATTGCAAAATATGTTCGTACTTCAACTGTTTACCTATCACTAGAGATTTCTGCGCATCTCAAAATATTAATTTCAAAAAGGAGGAACCCATAGTATGACAAAAGAGTATACGGTTTTTAACCGTAAATTTTGTTTTGTTCTTTTATTTTTGCGATTTTAAATTATTGTTTTGATACATATTTTGAATGATTTTTAAAACACTAGTAGGTTCTACTATGTCCATTTAGCATTATTATGGGAAAATTTAATATCAGAATATAAATTTCAAAACGGCAAACGGACTAATGTTATAAACTTTGCATTATCAATTTTTGTTGGTAAAACAAGATATGTTCAAGAAGAAGTTCATCCAAATTTGACATTTAGATCTCATGGTATTGTTCTATAGATAACAACGAATCGCATCAGTAGCTTTGGCATCAAAGAATATCGGATGTAAACAGAAGAGAACCAGAAATTTGGTCTATCGAATCTGGTGGAAAACAAACGTCCCTAAAGTTTAATTAATCAGGAATTGTTTTAAGAGACCAATATTCGATTTGTATTATCATATAATAAAAATTAGCAGTTAAATGGAATTCGCGGTTCGAAGTCATTTACGAGTTAACTAACTAAGCAAAATTGGCATGACGCACGACGTCAGGTTTCAAATTACTACAAACTATTAATTGTGCCTGTTGGCAGGTACATTTAATTATACCGTCTGTAATGGCGAATTGGGACGCAGTAAGTTGTAATGCAGTGTATAAAATTTAATTTCTCTAATACTAAACATTCTACAATGTCAAATTGTGTCGGAACAACTGTCGTTCTGATCAACTGTGATGAATCAGCAAGTAGTTTAGAACAAATAAATTACTCTGGACCATAATAACAATATATTAAGATATTGCTTTTGTCGTTTTGAACTTTCTGTATTGTTCTTATGGCTTTTACAGCAGAAAATCTACTCGGCAAGTCTTCGTCGTCACTCAAGATTTTAGGAATATTATTCATTTTAAGACTTATTAATATTTATCTAAGTATTAATAAAAATGATTAATATCAGAAGCATGTCAGTATTTGAAGATATAGGTTATGTTATCACTAAATGCAGTTTAATCATCAATAATTGAGCGTTCAACGCGACCAGTCAGGGAACTAGGTTCAACTACTGATCCTAAATTGAACAACGGTAAAATTAGGTCAGTGTTAAACTTGCTTAAACTACGGTTTACCAACTGCCCTAGTAGCACACTTCGTCATTATGACCATCCAAGTGACGTCAAAAGAAAAATAATTCTTGTCATTTACACTAACCTTTTGTGGTACACAGATTAAATAAAAAGTGTGTCCTTCTTTTTTATGACAAAATTTGCGTAGAAACAAAATCATAAATTTATAATGACCAAATATTTATTGCAATATTCGTAACATAAATTTTACATCTAAATATACTAGGAAGGGAAGAAATCCAACTGTTTTATTTACTGCAGTATTTCATCGAAAAATATTTCTCTGGGTATACGACTAAACAAAGTCATTTGCAATATTTGCCAAAGACAAAATAATAAATACGAAATATCTTGGAATGGCCGTTAAAGATACCTATATTTTTAGAATAAAATGCCGGCAGTGATGATTATGTTATTTGATTTTCTTTGTAAGATTATTATCTAATTGAGTTTTTTTTGTATTTCGAAAATCTCGTTATCATCGAGCAAACAGAAATACTAATCTGTTTGTTTTGTCTGAAATACATTTTTTAAATGTAATCTAAAAAATACGCTCTTGAATTCGTTCAATCAACGAAAGCTAGGAGAGTGATTTAAAAAAAAATTTCATTAAAAATCACATAAGAACCTGGATTAAAGTTAACGTTTATAATACCCTGTGTTGAAAATCATGAATAGAGAATCAAAGCGGAATCTAATCCAGCCAGTTTAATCCTATACAAAAATTGCAATTAACTTTCAATACTGGCATTGAATTAAGCATTCTTTACATACGGTTTTTCAAATAATATTCGACAGTCATTTTTAAGTCTTTATGTTGGGCATTAATAATAAATTCAGTTCTAACTCCATTTTTAAAAGTAGGAATTGAACTTTGCCATTAAGCTCTATCGAACCTAGTTTTTGACTATATATGTATTTTAGTATACCGTAGAGTGGGGTTACTTTGCAACGCTTTTGGGATATTTTGCTGTATAATTTTTTTGAAACGAAGGTAATATATTTTTAGGCTTGTAAAAATGTTTCAGAGAGCATATCCCAATAATTAAATATTTTATAAATTATTATTTTGTATTGGGCAAAGTTACCCCAAATGTGGGGCAAATTTGCCATTACATATAAAATCGTTATAGAGATGCATATATACTGGGTAAGAGGTTACTTTGCCTACTTAAATATTGCCACAAACAGTTACAGTTTAATTCGGTTTTTTTAGGGGTCAGAAAAATGAAACATGAGTAAAGTTTAATGAATGTAATATTTTTTACATTTTCTTTATTTGAAAAACTAGATAAAAAATGCAGATAACTTTTTCAACAATTGCCTACTAGGCAGGTAAACTAAAATAACATTATCAGTCAAAAAACCTAAAGCTACGACTAAAAAAATATAATAAATGTTATAAAAAATCAGATTTTTTTTCTCTTAACAGCCTAAACGCGGAAATAGACGTCTGAAAGTCAACAAAACCTTAAAAATAAATCTAGGAACGTTTAAGAAATCACATCTTTAGAAGTTAAAGGCACTTAAATCCTCACTAAATCGAAAAATATATCTCTGGCAATTTTTGGTTCTTTGAGAATAGTTTCGATATCGTCTTCGAAGGCAATTGCTATGTCATCGATATTAAGGAAAACAAACAAATTTTCGCTTTTTTTTCTCAAATATTTTAGGTCATAGGAGTTTTTATATCTTGAAGAGATAAAATTGTACCAATAAAATGTTTGAATTTCTTTTTAGTACTAAATTTCACAACTACAAAGTCTCCAACTTTTGGTTTATTTTTGTCATACCGAATTATTGCAAATCCGTTTTCGTCTGCTTCATCTACATAAATACCTCCTGGTGTTGCTTCTACATTTAGGGGCGTCTTCAGCATTAGGGGCTACGATGGATGGTCCACTTCTCAAGCTTGTCCAAATCACTTGGAAGCATATCCAAATAGGAAATTGACTGCCCTGCAGGAACAGACAACATTTTTTCTGCCTTGCTTGTTGCATTTCAGGGCTCCTCTTTTCTTTTAGAAAGTCTAAAACAGCTTCATCAATCAGTCCTGCTTCTCTCAATTCTTGTGTTTTGTTTTTTGGCATTCTTTTTGTTACTTGAAATTTATCAAGTGGATATATACTGCATTTTCTATAATACCTCTGCCTTTGGAATGCATCTTATTAATCAGTTTACCCATCAAACCTGGAAAATAGATTTTATTCAACGTTGATACATTCGGGTTCTGTATTTTGTAGGTCGTTAGTACCTATTTCTCTCCAAGCTGCTTTTAAGGATCTGAAAAATCCCACGTCGAGAGGCTGTGTAAGATGTGTTGTGTTTGGAGTCAAAAACACGAAACGGATATTAAAAGTCTGACAGGAGCGCAATATTTCAATATTCAGGTGTGACGAAAGGTTGTCTCCGATAATAACTTTGGGTCCTTGTAATTTTTTAGCCCATGGCAATACCATAGTCTGAAACGTCGGCCCGTCAAACCAGCCCAATTTCGTTCTGTTGTAGCGAGTTCCAGGGGGTCCACCTAGGCACCATTTATCATAAAGTCGTTCCGCCTTATAAACGACATAGGGCGGAAGAAGTTCTCCTACAGCTGTAGCAGCAAACATGATAGAAACTGAAGATTTGGTCGAATTCAAAATACGGTCGGGATATTTTGTACCTCGTTTAAAAATGCATTTCTTTCTTCCCGGGTCATTACATAAATTGGTTTCATCGTAATTCAGAATATTTTGCGGTGGCACATCTTTAACACTTATGGCTAGTCTATCAAAATATTCTTCTATTGACTCTTCTGTTGTTTGAGCACGTACTCCATTTATATTTTGACATGATCTTTGCGTTAGAAGATCTTCATGTCTATTCAAATTCACATAACACCAATCTTTTCCAAGCGTATTGTTGGGAAATATTTTAACTGTCCTACCCAAACGATACTCTTTTACAATAATTCTAAGGTCAAACATTGTAAGGGGAAATCCATACTATGCACTTGCTAATAGAAGATCTACCAATTGTCTTTCTTCACAAGCCTCAGAAACGGTTGGTGCTCCAACAGGCTTTTGGTGGAGGTTCTTAACTTTATTATATACGGTACGTTTTGGGACATTGAACAAGTCAGCAGCTGTTGCATAAGATATACCTCTATCTCGCACGGCGCGCATAGCAGATGCTAAGTTTTCTTCGGTATAATCTTTATACCGTCGAGAGCCTAGTTTTCTCTTATAATTTCTGACCATTTTTGAATCTAAAACCAAAAGTTATTGTCAAATACAAGCTAAAAATTTTGTCGGTGAAGTTGCCCCATTTATGAAAAAAAATTACATTTCGCCATATTTTATTCAATGTGTTGCACACAAATTATTTATTAAAAGAATCTGACAATCTGGCATATCATTAAGAAAAGTATCTAGTTTGATAACAACAAGCTTTAAAACCCCTTGATTTGATCCTAGCGACCCGATGGCCGATATACCTTAGCAGTTAGGTATTCTAAATATTTTAAGCGCCAAAACCACCTGTTCTCTGCTGCCTGTCAGCGAGAACTATCGCAATACCGTTACTGATCGATTGGCTACTTTCTCCCCTCTATCAAATTTAAAACTTGGCAATAATTTAGAAGTTGCCAAATTTCTTTGTTAATGGGCAAAGTTATCTCTGCGGCAAAAGTTTTGCTATATGGTGTTCTTCGCCCTAGTTAGATAGAGACACCGTGAGTCTGTCACCTGGGATCCGGTTTGTTGTTTTAAGACGTTCTTTTATCATTTTCTACGCCATTCCCCGAATGTAACTGTATGGTCGCCAGGCAGTTTTGTTATTGGTAACAACGTGCCAGGCGCTATTTTAGCAATTAAAAAAATATTTTTCAAATTATTTTAGTATATCTGTAATTTTTATATAATATTCTTCAACAAATAAAAACACTAATTTCAATTTGCCAGACAGAAATTATGTAGTTAAACTGGGATTTAGACGTATCAAAGTCTCTCAGAGAATAGGAAAGTGGTAAGAGTGCGGCAGATAATTCCATTCGTGTCCTAGAGAGACCTGGCTTGCAACTTGCAACTATTTGTTTTAATTCACCAGTAACGTTCAAGTTTCAGAACGTAACGTAAGTGATAGAGGAAAACGGAAAAGTCTAATTGAACTTTTCGGAGTTTGACGGACAGGGGTAAGAGTGTTGAACGTTATTCACGTGATAACCAAAACCAAAAGTTTTCTTTCAACTGGTCACCTGTATGATATCAAATGAAATGCCGAGCTAGAAAAAGCTATTATGCCGGTGTTGTAGAATTGGTGTAACTCACAGATCACCTACCTAGTGTAACTAACCCGACAATTGTAGAAGAAAAATGGGAGTCTTTTTTCGCAAAACCTTCAATGTCTTTTACAATAACTATTAGTAAAATTATATTTTTCTCTCGAAACTCTTCTTCTTTATTTAAATCGTTTTGGACACCAATAAATTACTTAATGGAGAAACTTTTTGTGTCATTGGAATTCTGGGTTCACAATATGAATCAATTTGTGGAGGTTCGTACAAAATCGTTTATTCAAGCTATAGGTGTTAACAGAAATTGACAGATTCTTCAGTTATTAACTGCAAATTTATATTATGAAATTAGTATAAACAGTCATCATGTTTCCCAATGTGAGAAATTAAATAAAAATACACTATTTTATGAGATGAAAATCATTCAAAATATTATCCAAATCTATATTTTATTTCAATGTTTTACGTGTTTGTTTTTAATTATTTTGCTCAATAAATATAATTTCTGTTTTTATTTATTTTTTATTATTTTCAATGCCTTCCTGGTAAATGTAGTGATTAAAAACTAATAAAAAGTGGACTTCGTTAGACGTTTTTGTGGCGTATGTGTTGAACATTACTCAAATTGTTTTGTGAGGTATTTTATTTAATGGATAATTTCATGTACATTTTTCGGACAGTGTTTCAAATATACAACTTTAAAAATATGTGATAAAGAGACTATATATCGCGATAAAATATATAAGACACTTCTTATTTCTATATAAATATGCAATGAATATTTGTTTTTGTTGGCAACGAAAAAATGCTACAATGAACTTTTTTGCTGTTGACCCGCTTAGTTGAAAAATACCCTGACAGACACTAACTCTAGCTTTGAATATTAGGCTAGTACCCTAGTACCCTGAATCAAAATAATAAGTGAATTATAAGTGCATGTTTGAGTTATTTGAGAGACGTTCTTAAATAAAAAACGTGAACTGAAGTAAAGCTTGAATCAAATTCAATTGAACTTTATATTGCACAATAAATAAAAAAGCTGCTTTTGACAGTGTAAATGTTAAAATCATAAATTATTTTTGTTTATTCCTAATAATTTTCCAACTCCCTTTATATTTCTGCCTCGCAGACCATTAACTCTAGTAACCATCAGATACATATTTGACAAATATTATTTTTGAATTGACGCGACATTTCCAAGCAAAAATGTCTAGCCACGATAACATAATTTATGCAGTTTTTTTCTATCTACTTCCATTTTAAAAATGAGTAATTACACTAGAGCTAATTTTTATTAAAGTAAACTTGACATTTATAAATGATAAATTCATTTTGCTGGGAAATTCAACATGATTATTTACGAGAACAGAGGTCAAGTAATTTTTCAACTGAATTTCAGACTAGCAATAAATATTGAATAGTAAATGTCAACTTTACAACATCGACAAAAATTATCTAGAATGTAATTTGGTACGACAATTTATTGAATATCATTTGTTACTAATAACGAGAGGTGTTGATGTTTCTTCAATTTTTAAAGGTTTTTATGTCGATTTGAAAATTCACCGTTCGCCATATTTATACATTATATAAAAGAAAAGTTAGCTACAGAAGGGTTGACATAGACGAGAGGCTAATCCGCCCAATCCATACTGGTGTTGCCACAGTGTGATGAAGCAAACAAACAAATCTATCAAGGTATAAATTCATTAGTCTGTATAAATATACTGATATGCAACGCACGTAGTTAGTATGTTTGTCTGTGTGCTGCTGCCAAATTTTCAATACTAATGTTCCTCAAGAAGGGGAAGGGTGAATGGAATGGTTATAGAAGGGGAAGGGTGAATGGAATGATATTTTCCTTCTTGAAGAACATTAATAACAGTATATTTATACAGGCTAATGAATTTATACCTTGTTAGAATTGTTTCTTTGCTTCATCCAACTGTGGCATCACCGGTATGGTTTGAGCGGATTAGCCTCTCGTTGGCATAGAACTACAATTATGTCGTCTTCTTTCTTAAAATCGTGATTACTAGTGAGAAAAAAAGCGAAAACAGAAGTAGAGGTTATGTTATAAGAAGGATGTGTGAAGACCTTTGAATAAACCAATCCTGGTAAATCATGCCAGAAGCATAAAACTTTTTTTTGCAAAACTTAATGAGTTGCCACCAAAACTGACAACTGTTAAAAAATATAAATTACATTTTCTTGTCTATGATTTTTTTTATTTGATAGTAAATAGAACAACGTTAAATAATATTAACGAAAACACTTGAAGGTGAATCACTTTTTTGATACCTGGGTACTAGCCTATCCGTTTTAAAATCTTTTGAAATTGGCAATACAAAATAACGGAAAAATGAAAAAAAAAATGTAAGGATGATTTGTTGTATTGGCAATATCTTTTGATGAATTCTTCGAACTTATGTATATTATATCGTATACATTCCATAGTCTTATTTCTATGTGTTACATTTAATATAAATAAAAAATTATCAAAAATATTTTCATGATATATAGATAATCTGTAAAAATAAGGACGAGTGAAAATTCCAAAAAACAAGGAGTATGTATATATATGATATATAAAGCAGTATGGTATGTGTTTTTCATTTAGGTGTGGAAAAATAATTAATTTTTGTAAGATTGTGACAAAATGATTAATCTCCCCCAGAAGTTCTTTATTTGTCTACGTAAGTACATTACAAACAAAGAATTTATTTCACATTGTTGTAATATTTTAGAAGTTAAATGTCATCCACTAATTTTTCTTTTTTCGTAAAATGGGATAACAAGATAAAACAGTTTAAACAAAATTAGAAAACACCTTTAATAACATTTTGATTTGTAGAATGTCGAAAAAGTATACAAACAACTTTACATATTTAAAAGTAAATTATGTTAAAAAAACAAGAATGTAACATCAAGTTTATTGTTATTTCTGGAAAATCCTGACAATTCCAACAATTATTAGTATTTATTATAGATAAAGTGGTAGCTCAGTTGAAATAGGCATAATAACTGATTTTTAAAAACTGCTCCACAATGTTACTTCTACAAAAAATAAGGATTCTAAAAGAGAAACTTACCTTTTAAAAATACAATTTAAGTTTCACACCAAAACGCTATAATATAGTAATGGCGTGTCTATGACATCAGGCTTTCGTAAACACTTGACAACATCCAAGTTGAAAGATTATTTTGATGCATAATTTGATTTATTTTGTGCGATAGTCATGGATTCTAATGTGTATCGATGGTGTGCGAATCCACAATGTAATAATACATCGATAAAAACTCGGAACAAGATATAGTTAACGTTCCAATGAAAAAAAAACAGTTGGAAATGTGTGGCTAAATCTTGCAGTGAGAGACTCCGGCAACTGTAGGTACCTATAATTTGAATTACTACTAATATATGAAATACGAGGAAGTTTAAACATATCGAAATTCACTTGAACAACAGTCATTGTTAGACGAAAAAATACTACCAGTATCAACTACTCCATTCTTGGCAAATTCGAACTGTTTGCCTTGATAAAACCTTGTTCCATAGCTACGTTTCTTTGTCGTACTTTTGGTAATACAAAATAGAGATTATTAATAATTTATAACGAAGAAATATCACATAAACTATGCAAAACCAGCAAGTTCTAACGACATACAAAATGTCAAATGATGTTTACAAACGCGTGACGACACGCTTTTCTGATCTGTGTTTGAGATAAGATGGCTGATTGTTATTTTTTGTATTTATATTTTTACTAAAATAAATTAATCGCACATCCTAATGTAAAAATAAAAAAAGAAATAATTTCTCTAGAATATCTGTATCCTGTATAATTATTTCAGTGATTCTTAGTGGACTGTCATCATGTCTATTCACTTATTCACTATTTTGAAATTATTTCAAACTTCTCATATTTACGGATGGTTATCAACTGTATTTTTTATTTTATGTAAATCTGGAAATTATCAGATCATAATTCTAGTATATATAGATCCTATTTGTAACAGAAATGGATAAAATCAAATAATGGTAGAGAATAAAGTATTATTTTCAAAGTAATCAAATGTATGCAGATATATTTGATAGATTTTCAAGCTAGGTAGTGAGTTAGGCCAAGCTATAGATCATCAAAATAGTGAGTTTTTGACAAAAGTCCTAGTTGAAAACGGACTGTGCCATCATGTAAAAGACATTACCTAGTATGAACCTAATATATTTTCGACTGGCAAATGTTGTTCACGAAATTTTTATAAAAATTTAAAACGAAACAATGTATGTACTTTATGTGCGCGAAGAGCAGGTACCACGGGAAAATTACTTATGTTGCAATTGCAATTTTTCAATGAAATATTTTGCAGTAGGTTTGGATGCATTATAGATAGCCCGATTTCAAATTTTAAAACGGTATTGAAAAGTAAAGATGTAGAGCAACAGAAGGTATCTTTTCGATTTGTAATATAATGATGCGAAATTGGTCAAAAACGCTCAAGAACACCGCCGAAAATGACTGGTTACGCCACTTGACAGTACGATCGTATATCTATATAGTAAGCCTCTCCTCGATCTCCGCTGCCCTTCTACTCCGTTATTTTCCGGCGGTCGGTCATTTTCGGCCGAATTCCTGAGCGTTTTTGACCTACGAAAAATTGCAATTGCAACAAAAGTAATTGTCCCATGGTACCTGCTCTTCGCGCACATAAAGTGCATACAAAGGACTTGTTTTCTACAAAGTTTCAACGCTATAACTTGAAAAACGACGAAGATATGAATTTTTGAAAACATGACGAATTTTCCAGTTTTTCCGAATTTTCTTCGCTCCTAATTATCCAATCACTTCGCAGAAAAATGCGTTGTATTCGTATTTTTATTATCTACAATTTATCTCTTGACACCATTACGATTACTTAATGAGCTTTCGTGTTATTAACAAAAAACTAAAAAAAGGACGTTTTTTCGTTTTAATTTTTATAGCAATTTCGTGAACATTTGCTAGTCGAAAATACATCAGGTTCATACAACATGATGGTACAGTCTGTTTTCTACTAGGACTTTTGTCATAAAAATTTACCTATTGCTTGGCCTAACAAGGAAGTGAGTATTGTGAGGAGAATAAACATTTATTAGATTGAAGATAATTGGCATAATTCCATCTCAAATGTCCACCTGAAACAGTAACTTCTCATAAATTATCTGTTTTCTCAAATGAATAAAAACATTGTTTTACTGTTATTCCATTTTAGATCAAAATTACCTAATTTGTAAATTCTCGAAATTTCTCTATACAGAAAAATTAATGAATGACTATCTTGTTTCAAAAATTACCCAAGATGTATATTATAATGTAATTAAAGTACGTCCTCATATTTTCTCGTCACAATTATAAACATATTTTACTTTTAAAGTGTTTCAAACCAAAAAATATAGTTTAACGTGGTTTTTGGTTGATTTTCCAATCATTTATAAAACAATTTGTTTAAACCAGTTTAATACTATATTTATCTCCGTCAATTGGAAGGTTAATTGAAAGTCAAAGCATTCACGAATAAAAATTATATCAAGATTCGATTATTTGTATGTTAATCGACACTACAATTATTATTGATGAAACTAGAACCCGACAGATGGGAGAAAAAGGAAGAGAAATAAATACTTTCATTGGGAGTAATATTAAAACAAACTAGTGAAAAAAAGCTTGTTTCAAAATATATACTTCCTTTATTTCCGATTAAGCTTTGAAACATCCATAATTTATTTGAAAGTATGGTACAAATCAGTTTTAATTTGTCTAGAGCACAAAAGAAAACAGAAGGTGAAATAATTATTATACAATGATTACAATGCACAGTTGTCAAAAATCTTCTATAAAACGCACATAATGACAAAACTAACTCAGTCTAATCGTACACTAGTTATATAAAACGTGTAGCAACGTATTTATTTCCATTATAGGTAATCTGAAGACTGATTCTCTTTTAATGGATATGATTTAATTATGACGAGAAATTATAAGATTGGTGAAGTTGAATTTATATATTACGACTGATATTATTAAAACGTTTAAGTTTCAAAATTGTACATTTACATTGTAATATTATAACATCAGGTGTTACCACTAAGACCAAGCCTTAACATTATAATAATGTAATAAAAATACTTCTGCACATAATTATAGCCTGTGATTTCATTTCCTGAACGCAATAGAAGACCCTACACCATTCCTACTCCGATCAATAAAAAAAGAGAAGTGGAGATACAGTGAGGAAGCTAAAAATGTGTGTAAGATATTTTTAGATATTTCGGTAGAATCCGCAAACAAGTGAATTTTTATTTTCAATTTTAAAAATATACCCAATTCAAAGCCAAGCTGCGGACGATGTAAGTAAACACATTGGTCATAAAATTGCCGTTCTATAATAACGTAGGATTTTTGTCAATTTATCCAAATTACTACGCTTATGCCCATCATTTTTCTTTCAGAGAACCCCAATATTTATTGTTCTCGAGCGGTCAAAAACTGTTTATAGGGTGACGGCTTTGAATGCTACTTTAGTGGGTATTATTTTACATGTAAAATATAGTGAAGGCAATCGACATGCATAGAAATATTTCTCCACTCTGCAAGTGCTTTAACAGATTAAAATTTGTCGAGTATGATGATTATACCCGCTTGGCAATAGCTCCATAGGTTAGATTTGATGAGGTGGCTAATCGGACTTTTCCACTGGGACTTTTTCAGTTCTATTGTGGTCCTCTGAATCTACATTACTTTCTCCAGCCCGACACTTTTTAAGTAGCCAATCAGCCTCGAGACGGAATCTTTCATGTAATTTCTTGCCGGTGGCTTCTCATCGCCTAATGCAAGAAACCGTGTGGTATGGGTAAATTGATGGAGTGGATAATAAAGGATAGGATTGAGGAAGAAGTTGGTAGGAATGGGGGTTTTTGGGCAAACCCAGCACGGATTTGCGAAGGGGAAATCATGCATCTCAGCGCTGGGCTAGGTGGAAAGGGATAGGGAGGGCAGCTGGAGGAACAAGAAATTGTCTGGCTACCAGGCTACCATGACCTTTCAATGGTCTCCAAGTGCGTTTAAGGCACCTATGAAATCTCGTACTAGCTTAGAATTGATGGATTCAAGTGCCTTCAGTGCACCTTGGCTGTCGGTGAAGATGGCAACTGAACGGTATGTCCTTTCCTGCATTTCAATTTCTTCAACGCAATGGTGACTCGCTGTCTCTTGGAAAGTTGTGACGAATTATTGGAATAGCTATACTTTGTTTTAGCCCTACAATTCCGGCTCCAACACCTACTTCTGTCTTGGAGAGGTCCGTATACCAGGTTGCCTCAGCTAGTATGGGTACACCTTTCTCCAGTCTTCACTACCTGGTATAGTTATTTGGGACTTATAAGTATTTTGGAGGATAGGATAGACAGTAGGAACTGTTATGACATAAATAACATGTAGGTATTATGATAAATCTATTAACGGTCGTGTATACCCTTTTAATATCACAGTATTACATGTGTACAAATATACATAACCTGAGAATAAAAAGTGGAATAACTATTGTATAAAAATAAATACAATAAAATATACATAAACATTTCAATATTTGAGGTTTAAAACAATATTGAATAACAATTAAAATTTCCTACACACATGCTAATTAGTTCTTATTGCTTTTGCTAGCATACAATATTTTTGTTGACCTATATTATCATTTTAATGGATTTAAAGACCTCCTACTTTTCCGGTTTGACCTAAAACTAAGCGATAATATGCACCATTCATCTGTTCTAAGAAAATAAATGTTAGAACAGTATGAGGGCCGAGTCGTAAATAATATGGAAGGAAGCCCTTCCATAGGGCAAATATTCCTTCATTCCTCAATACTTTACCCAGTACATCCATAGGTCCAGAATATTCAGCTACCCCTCCCACTATCTTCATGTTTTGTAACCTATAACAAATAATAAATACCGTCAAAAGAAAAAACTAAACAAACACAAAAAACTTGAAAGTGTACCAAATAGTTAATGAGAAAAAAATATAAAATATTTGTATGTGAGCGGTCCCGTAATTTTAAATGTAATTATATTTATAAGATATGCTCACCTGGTTTTGGCAATATCCAACGGCATGGAAACTATAGTTGTAATCAATCCAGATATCATGGAAGATACAAAGTGTAATGGTATACCATCTTTCATTTGGAAATATTGTACTATTAATTGTTTGGCTTGAGAGTAAGTAGATAACTGAGCTGCATTCACTGCTACGGCACGACCCATCGTTGGTATAGCTCCTCTCCATAAGGTGAAGAGACCTTCTTCTTTGTAAATTCTGACTAAAGCGTCATTTACACTTTTATAGTTTCGTCTTTCATCCACAGGAAGGCGACCATCGGCTGTCATACGAATTAAAGATACCTCAGCAGGTGTTCCTTGAAATATAAAGAGTATCAGTTAACAGTGTACTATTCCCGATGATTAATTCTACTTCTTTGCAGACAAGATATTCTATGATTATTTTTTCCAAATTTTGTTGGTATTATTATTATTATTGGAGCAAAAAGGGGGTTATTTTAACATTTGCTTAAATAATATGTATGTACCTATGTATATTGGGGTGACATTCACTGAGACCTAAAAGATCTATTGTGCCCCCTTAATTCTACTTAGTTCCTGAGGAAAGTCTCAGAGACTAGTAGCTCCTTATTTAGACCTATTGCTTAAATAATAACTGACAATTATATAATTGACACATACAAATTATAACACGCAATTATAATGATTGCATTTTCCAAGGTAATTAATGTACAAAAAATACTAAGATCCAATATAATATTCAATATATTAAATAGTAAAAAATCGAAACTATAATTAAAAAACATAGTTACCAACAAATGCTCCTGCAACACCAGCTGCCATACCCAACACCATTTTGGTAAAGAAACCAGGAGGTGTTCCATCAGGTGACTTAAAAGTGTCAAAAAGATATGTATAAACCCCTAATCTTGTTCCAGTGTAAGTCAATTGCCTTAAAAGTCCAGCTGAGAGACCATTGTACATTGCAAAGACTCCTTCTTGACGTATTATAACTTGACAAGCATGGAAGGTACTTCTATATTCTTTGGCTTTGCCACCAGCACCACTCAACTGCATTCTATTTTTAACCAAGTCCAAAGGTTGGACGAAGCAGGTAGCCCCCATTCTATATAAAAAATAAACTAAATTAAAACAGGTAGAGAGTCATTTGTAAAGAATATTACCAGGTTATTACTGCAAATTTTAAAAGCAAATTCTTAATAATTGTAAATTTTCGCTTCATTGACTAATTCATTTGGAAGTGCGGGGGATATTTTTTTTAATTACAAATACTGCAGCCTTTTTGAATTGTCAACATTTCAATCTTGACTACATTTGATAATGTTATCCAGTAAACCAGATCATGGTTTCCATTTATTTTAAACCTTTGGTATAAAAATTGTAGATGTAGAACTGATTAATTGTTCATTTCTCTGAATTGTTCTTGTTTTCTAATCCACTTAAATGCACCTCTATAAGAATTACTTTTCAGCCACTGTATTCTTGTAGTTCTAGATTGACAAAAATGGGTTATTTATACCTAAATATATTTGCCCCAAATTTTCCAAGGAATGAAAAAATATGTACAGATTCAACACTCTGTACAAAGTAACATACAAGCTACAAATATAATTAAAATCAAATGGCATACATTAGTTTTTGGAAAAATATACAAAATTAATAGAGGCAAACTTTCAAGTCTATGGATGTATTCAAGTCTATGGATGTATTCAAGATTTAGGATGTATCTATAAAATTCTTAGTAAAATGTTATCTTCGAGGGGTTGGTCACTAGTGATTACAGTGTAGGAAAATTACCTTTGATAGAGATTATCTAAAAATTACCTAATACGACCTCAGAATACCCAAGATTACCTATAACTACCTCAGATTACCTAATACTACCTCCAAAAGTTAAGATTACCCTATATTACCCAAGAGATTACCTTAGATTATTGAAAATTTCCTAGGATTTCTCCAAATTTATTTTGATCATCTAAGATTACCTTATCCCTGGAATACTATTGCTAGTAACCAGGCGCATAATACTATTGACAAGTAAAATTTAGGTACACACATTAAAAAAAATACAAGCTTCAAATAAAGATAAAAAACGTTTATGAAAAACTCTTCATTTGGGCATTAAAAATACAAAGAAAAAATACATTAACAAGTAACTACAAACATTCTTTATATATTTCAACCTGATGTTCCCTAAAAATGGGTTTTTTGCTCGGTTTTTTGCTACTGTCATACGTTTTAGTGTTGGCTTTTAAAAGATGAAGTATAACATCGAGCTAAAATTTTTTGATGCAGACTAACGCAGAGATCTTAGACAAAAAAAAATTTCTCTATGGCAGAGATAATATACATAGATACTAACGTTGCATAAATGACGACAGATCGCTAGAAGCACTGCTGAAGTTTGGGGTGGGGGCGTAAGCAGGAGTAGAATTACTGGCTTGGGAATAGAACAGTATGTAAATTTTAAGTACAATAGCACTTCAGGGTTATATGAGGACTACACGATAGGTACTTCGATAACGTCGATTGTAGATTTTTATTGCTCAAAAAACGCAATTTAAAATTTTTATTGGAACACAAAAATATAAAAATTTTGCAAACATAGTGATAAATTCGAATACTTGCAATGTTTGATTTTAATACTAACCATACAATACCCAATTGAATAAAGATTAATAGGTATTTTATATATAATAAAAAATACTTAAAAATGCAGAATACCAATAAGAACAAAGACTCTTTGTTAAACGATATCACAAATAAAATTGTGTTAAATTAAACTTGGATTACCAAAAACTTCCTTTGGATTACCACTAGATTACCTAGCCCTAGTATGAAAATTTCCTCAGTGGCCAACCCCTCGGTTATCTTTGATAAGTAATATGGTGATATCCACTTCCTCTTTATACAACATTCTATAACATAATATTTATGTTGTACAGATGATATGGTAGGTGCTGAAACGGTTTGTTAAAGAATTTTTTCGTTGACCATTTATTAATTTCGATATTAATGAATTATTTTATTTAAAAAAGGATGCGTTAATAGACGTCATTAATAACGCACCCTTTTTCATTAACACACTCTTTGTGATTTTGACGTTTTGATGACATTTTGATATAGACAATATACCAATATCATTATGGATATTTTCCAAGTTGTTTGAAGTCATTTTGATGATATTTTCATGTAAACAACTAGCTATAGTCATGAAAATAAAAAAAAACAATCACAGACTAACATCATACACTTTAATTAACAATTTTAATACATATTTATTTTTGGTTATTTATAAAAATTGTGTTATGAACGTCATGATTTATATTCAGGTTTATATCATTTTTGATTTTTTCCAAGTTGTTTTGAAGTCATTTGGGGGTTTGGAAGAAGAGACTGTCTTGTTTGTGGAAAATAATTGTTTGCAAGTGTTTACTTTGTTTTGGATTGAATCCTCAATGTATTCCTCCACAACACTGGTTGATTTCCAGCCCCCAAGTCTCTTTATTGCTGCAAAATCTGCCCCTGAATCGGACAGTATTGAGGCAGAGGATCTGCGGAAGCAATGTCCTGTATATAGCTGTAGCTGATCCAGTTTTAGAAATTGTGCAACTGTACATGGTATTTTGGAAGAGGTGTTGATGCCCACAGGGTTTGTAGTGCATTTATTGTTTCGATAATGAACAAAGAATCATGTGTGTTTTGTTTGCTGTAGTCTCAGTCATATATTGACAATGTATGGAGTCAATGACATTCTACGTCATTGGTATGGGGTTGACATTATTATCTCCTGATAGTCTTTGTGGAAAAGTGAATTTTGTCACAAAAAAAGAGTTTACGGTCAACGAAAAAATATTGTAATCAACTCATTTGTTAATGGCGATTAATGAACTCGACTATTAAAGGCACTCACTCGCTATCGCTCGTTCATGCTTTAAACAGTTTCGTTTATTAATCGCCATCATTAATAAATTAGTTTATTAAATAACTTTTACTCACTTGGGGAATACATATTTTTAGGATTGTCTTAAGACACATAAATATAATTTCTACCAGTTTGATTATAAATAAGAACGATTGACAAAAATGTTTTAGAAAATGGTCTGTGTCTAATTTAAATAAACTAACAATATGTATTGCTTAAATAATCTTAAATTAAAGATAAATTATTTCATAAGATAAAAACAGAAGAATAACTTCAGTATTTTGTAACCAAAGTAATTACGTATTATCGATCAACGTATTTCATAAACGTAACCATTACCTAATATTATTTTAATATAATATGTATACATTAAATTAAAAACTTACCCTGCACCTGCTCCAAACATGAATTTAAATACATTTGGAATATTTTTTTGTTCCGACATTTTATTTCTCTAAAAAGAATCGAAAACTTTAATACTTTGGCGTAACACCAAAATGTAACAACTCAAAGGTGAAAAAGGTCACAGGAATGAAATTTTCAAATTCAGTTTTCGTAAATATGTGTATAAAACTTATCTATAATTCTATCTATTATCATGAAACATTTTAAAATGAACCTGATACTTGATCTGTCACTGTCTTGTGATGCGTCCTATTCCAGAGGCGGATTGAGGATCATCCAAAAATGTAGAAATTTAATTCTATAATTGAAATAAATTTTAATAAGTATAAGTATACCAATAAAATTTATATGAAGTGAGCATCAAATAAATAATCTGAATATGCTTAAAATGCACTGTGTTGTTTGGGCCAAGTATAAGATAACAGATTATGAGCTAATTTGTGATTTGGTTCATTATCTATGATACTGTGATTTAGTTAGAGTTTTATCTTCATTGGAAACACTTCATCTACGTACTCATTCAACATTTTGTAAGCATTATCAAATGTTATTGTAGTAAATTACGAAGTATTACCTTTAAAATACGGCTTTATTCAACAGAGAACAACTAACATAAAATTATTGAATCCTATCAAAATGGTAATATCATGACATTCTTCCCGCCTTCTTATTTCTCGAGGAAGTCTTCTAAATATTGAGGACGCCTTCTGGCCTATCGATATTCAGTACTGCGTCTTGATTGTGTTGGTCTTGAATGGAGTGGTCTTGAATGAGATGGTCTTGATTTTCTTGAATGCTTTGGTCTTGACTTTCTTGAATGCTTTGGTTCTTGATTTTGACTGACAGAATTTTCATCGCAATAAATTAATGATATGTCTCCTCGCTGAGCTAAATGCCTAGTGGAAACTGTCTTTTTCTTCTCCATTTTCCAGTCGGATATGGGCGTATTCCGAGTTGGCTTCTAGGAGTTGGACTTCTTCAACTAAAGGTTCGTATTTATTCAAACGGACGAATCTTTTTAATAGCACTGGTCCTGGTGCAGCTAGCCATGTAGGAATCGATGATCCATAAGTTGAGCGCCTCACATAGTTAAACATGCGTTCATGTGGGGTCGAATTGATAGCAGTGCATAAAAGAGATCTAATAGAGTGAAGAGAATCCACAGAACCTGCTCCCACTGGTTGATTTTCAAATTTTGAGATTTTAAAGCCAACTGGATGATTTGCCATATAATTCCATTAAATCGTTCGCACTGACCATTACCCTGAGGATTATAGGGAGTCGTGCGACTTGAAGCAATACCTTGAGACTCTAAAAATGACATAAGTTCACGAGACATAAAAGAGGTACCTTGGTGAGAATGAACATATGCCGGAGTGCCAAATATAGAAAATATTTGACGCAAACATTGGATAACTGTAGAGGATGATATGTCGAAACATGGAAATGAGAATGGGAATCTGGAAAATTCATCAACAACGGTTAGTAAGTACTTATTTCTCGAAGATGAAGGCAAAGGACCTTTAAAATCCAAATTAAGTCGTTCAAATGGTGAGGTGGCTTTGATTAACGTTTCTTCATTTTTGTGAAATTTTGGTTTAATTTCAGCACAAACAGGACATGAGGAGGTAATTTGACGGACGTCTTCCACAGAATAAGGCAGATTTTTGCAGCGTATCCAATGGAAAAACCGGGTAATACCAGGGTGACACAAAGAAGAATGTAAATCAAATAATTTCTTTTGATCAGCCGATGACATGGTTGCAGAAGTAATACGGGAAAATGCATCAGCTACCGTGTTTTGACTTCCTGGCCTGTAAACGATATCATACTTGTAACATGACAATTCCAAACGCCAACGTTGAATTTTCTCATTTTTGATTTTTGAAGAAGACTTGTTGTTAAACATAAATGCCACTGACTTCTGATCCGTAATGAGTTGAAAATGTCTGCCAATTAAAAAATGTCGCCACTTTTTCAGTGCTTCTAGTATTGCGTACGCTTCTTTTTCAACTGACGAATGCTTTTGTTCCTGAGAGGACAAGGTTCTTGAGAAAAATGAGACTGGTCTTCCTGATTGGGATAATTGAGCAGCTATTGCAAACTCCGAGGCATCGGTTTCAACAGTTAACACGCGTCGTCATCAATTGAAGGAATCGAAGAGTTGGCTATGTCTTGTTTGAGCTGCCTAAATGCCGAAATTGCTTTCTCAGACAATGGAAAACTTGTGCTGTGTGCTAGCGGCTGAATTTTTTCGGAAAATTTAGGAACCCATTTAGAGTAGTGTGTAAACATTCCTAGAATTTTTCGAAGAGAAGCTGTAGTATCAGGTACTGGTAAATTCAAGAGAAGCTTAAGTCGTTCTGGGTCCGGCTTCATAGTTTTGTTGCATATCAAATATCCAAGAATGCAAATGGATTTGAGAGAAAATCTTGATTTTGTTTCATTAATTGTTAAACGGTACTTCTTAATGACATCTAAAATTTTTTTGTAAATTTTCATCATGTTCTTCTTGTGAGTTACCGCAAACAGTGACGTCATCCAGATAAGTATAGACGCTTTTAAGATTTTCTTTCTTGATGATGCTGTCGACGGTTCGTTGGAAACAAGCGACTCCATTGGTAACACCAAACGGAATTCGAGTAAATTGGTACAAGTTTCCACAAGCTTCAAATGCAATGTATATCTTTTCTTCATCTTTAATTGGAATTTGGTAATAGGCACTACGGAGATTAATTGTACTAAAAACGGAATATTTCGAAATTTGATTTACAATGTCTTCTATCCGTGGCAATGGGTATGCATCCAATAATGTATATTTATTTATGGTTTGAGAATAGTCAATACACATACGTTTCTTGTGGTTTTCACTTGAAGTTACCAGAGGTTGAGCTCGCCAGGGGGAGATACTGGGTTCTATGATCTTTTCTTTTAGAAGATGTTTGATTTCTTGTTCAATAAAGTTGAAGTCTGAAGTTGTAAATCGACGGGATTTTATTGCGATTGGTTTGCAATTAAACGTCAAATTTGAAAATAAACTGAATGGTTCAACATTTGCTACTGCTAAATTGCCTATTGATAGGGTAGTTTTGTCACCTCCAAAGAGAATTTCGAGTCGGGAATGTTGCTTCAGAATATCATGACCAATGATTGCTTCAGTGCAGAGTTCATCAAGGACTAAAAGCTTTACATTTGAATAAATGTTATCCAAAATTTGTAGGCGTACAATACAATATCCAAGAACTTGCGACGTGAGAGATGTTGAAGCCATTTTAACATTAATTCTTGATGGAATTACACAAATATTTCTACTGGCAACAATTTTACTTGAAATATAGCTATCAGAACTCCCTGTATCGACTAGTGCATCTGTGATTATGTTGTTTATCATAATTTGAATAATAGATTTGGATAAACAACTAGGTTAAACAGCAGAAATCGTAGACAGAATAGTAGCAGATGTTTTCTGAGTTCTTCTGGTGATACTTGATCTACACACAGTTGAAAAATGACCTCTTTTATTGCAGGAATTGTAATTTGCATTTTTAGCAGGACAGTGTTCGCGCAGGTGTCTATCTCTGTCACAAAAAAAACATTTCTGAAAAGATGCAGCAGCTGCTAACGGCCTGGTTGATCAATTTTCAGAATCTTGTGACGGTTCTGCGTTTTGTAAAACGGCAACACTTGAATCAAAAGTTGATGAATATGATTCAGCATGTTGCTTGACTATTTCTAACGCTCTCGCAGTATCAAACGCTTGAATTTAAGCTCAAAGAAGAGTGCTCTAGAAGCCGCTGTCTAATTTGTAGTGAACTTAAACCACTGATAAGCGAGTCTCGAATGAAATCATCATGACAGTTATATTCATGGACTAGTCTCCATGGTTATATTACTCACTCTGAAGCATGAATTTGCTAAGATTAACTTCTTACTGTGAACTATTTTGCCCTTGATAAAACAGAGTGTGGAATACTATAGTTGATTATGAATGGTTCCCAATTGCTCATTAAAGTTCACAATGATCATAACTAATGCTAATTGCTTGCTAATATTAATTTGAAAAAAGTTAATACTATTTTGTTAAACATAGCTTCTGTACATCAGAAGCTATATTTCTCTATGAGCTAGACCGGTGGTCGGCAAAGTGCGGCTCCAGAGCCGCATGTGGCTCTTTGGCTCCTTAAGTGCGGCTCTGGCACAAATATCCACGGTAAACGCAATAATATTTTCATTTAAAAAAAACTTGGTAAGAAAAAAATTACATCTTATTTTGATAAATTAAAATTCTTTTCGCGTCCCTTTTTCCGGAAATTACAGCATTTCTCCTTGAGAAGGGCGTTCACGATCAGTGGATCCAAAACTTTTATTTCATGGTAGACGTTACGTCTCATCTAAATCAGCTTAATCGTAAACTACAAGGGAAAGGAAACTTAATTTTTTCGATATTAGAAGAAGTAATAACATTTGAAAACAAGTTATCCATTTTTGTCAGGATTTTGAAAGGGAAACATTGTTTGACTTTCCGAGCCTGCGAAGCATCACCAAGAAAATAATTCCTCTATTGATAAACGCCATTTTAAAACAATAATTTTAAATATAAGAGAAGCATTTCTCAACAGGTTTCAGGAATTTAAAAACAGCAGAGTAACTTTAGCATTTGTCAAAAATCCTCTTAATGCTACAATATAACCGAGTTGAAATTTTCTCCTTTTGAAATTGACATTGGTAGCTTTGAAATCCAATTGCTGGATTTAAAAAACAAGGAGATATGGCGCTCTAAATTCGAACGTCTTTGTGTTGAATTGGAAATATTGGAGAAGAAAAAATATGATCTTAGTTCACAACACAAGTGGTATGCTTTGATTGACCTGGAGAAGGAAGACATGATCATTTTCAATGCTTGGAATAGTATTCCTGACTTACTTACGATCAGCTGAAAAAGCTCGCGTTTGCTGTTCTTTCCCTTGTTCTACATATATATATGCGAACAATCTTTTTCAAGCATGAACATTATCAAGAGTAAACTGAGAAGTCGTCTTATTTATGAGAGCTTGGAATCATGCCTAAAATTAAAAACAACAACATATACAAACCTGACTTACTCAAACTTTCCAAGGAGATGCAAGCACATTGTTCGCATTAATAAATATTTATTAAGTATGAAATTTAGTTTTATTTAGTGAACTACTTATTTAGTGTGATAAAAGTTTACTAAACAAGAAGATTTGGCTCCCAATTTTTTTTTAAATAATTGTTGTAATGTTCATAATTGGCTCTTTAGCTAATAAGTTTGCCGACCACTGAGCTAGACCATACCTGTTCACGAGGTATGTTTGCTAAATCAAATTAAGCATTTTATTCAATGGAACAGCTGATTTTGACAATTGACGTGACCTGATTATGTCTTCGAGAAAAATTGAATGAATAGGCAATTTTTTATGCAATTTTGTTATGAGGGTTGCTATAAATTAGGTCATGAAGCAATTTTCCTTCCGGGTTCCAGTGATTCCATTAATTCCTCCATAAAAGTTGAAGTTCCACAATCGAACAATTTTCCATTCAATGAAGAAAGAACAATACACGTAAAGCATAAGTTTTTGTTTGCTTACTATAAGTTTTTAACATTAACAATAATTTATTTTTAGATAATTATAAAATGGCAAGTAATATACCAGACTTCAGTCATTGTTGTGAAATTTGTGGACTAGAAGGTCTTTCAGAAGATGAATTTAGAATTCATACTCATACAGCACACGTTGAAGCGAACGGTGTTTGCCCATTTTGCGAATTATCAGCACCCAACGCTGCGGAACTTATTTTACATGTTAACCAAGCACATTTAGATTTTTTAACACCAGAATCAGAGCAGAATATAAGCTTTATAGATGATCCTAGTCCTAGGTAGGTAAATAATATAAGAACATTTGTTATAAATTTATTATTTATACACACAGATACAAACAATAATATAACTTTCTAAAAATAACTGTAACTGCTTTATATATTTGGTTTATTCGGTTATAAAATACAAACAAACTGTTGGTACAGATCATGTAACGGGACTGTATTAATTAACTATATATTTATCAGACTAGGAAATAAAATTATGAAACTAGATTTGAAGGTGTTATGTCATTATTCATTTTCTTGCAACAATATGGAATAGATAGAACGATATTAGAAAAGAAAGGATTCATTTTTTATTAGATAAGATATGAGTTAAAGGAGCAAAAGTCAAGCACATGGAAATACTTCATTACTGCAACATTAAAATATGTGCCATCATTACTCAATTATTCTAATTTTAAGGTGAACTAACGTAGCTTAGAGCCAATAACACCTTTTCATAAAATTGAGGTTATATATTAATCATAATCAATTGATATTCTTAGAAAGTAGATGAAAGGTAACAAAATAAATCCTCGACCAATTTATGAAACAAAAAAATTAATGACATGATACTAATTTTATTATTGGTTTAATACTGCTTTTTACAACCAGTGGAGTTCAATGTATTATAACAATACAAACTTTATACTATGTTTCCTCACCAAACAGTTCTGTAGATACAATATTGTCTGTTCCAGAATATATAATTTGAACAATATGTTCATTGTACTCGTGGTGAAATGGTAATATGTAACTTTTGATTGCTAAACATACATAATTCCTTGTATGAAGCTTCTTAATATCTGCAGATATATTATTTTTTTATCAGGATTACAAGTTTCTTTAAAACTGACATGTTGAAAAAATTGTTGAACTGAACTTTATTACATAAAAGTATGTTTTTTTACACTTATGAACTCATTCCACTTAATATAAGATAAAGCTTTAATAGAGTCCTACTTATAACTGAAATATTAATGCGTAACAGCTATTATTTATTCAGTGAATATTGATTTTATGAACAAAAATTTTTATCATTTGGTTTACTAAAATTATACAAACTTTCGTTTTCATTTATATTTGAAACTTGTGACTGTTGTCATGTAAAGAGTAGAAACAAATGGAAAATATTTTGTAAGTAATTCATATTTGCACTATTTGCAGTGTGATCCAATTGAAACAAGGCATTATATTAATTTGAAATATTGGATGTAGCAAAGGGAGGCTAGTTTTGTATGTTTGATTTATCCCAATAGTATGCAGCATCAGGGGAATTTGACTAGTAAATTTTCCCGAAAAGTTGACAATTCCTAGTGAATGTGTCAGTGATGAGGTTGCTCTTCAATATCTTATGGCCTTTGGTCCCGTAGTAACCAAATCCATGTTGGATATTTGGAACAAGTGCAAGGAATAATTATATTCCAGTACTATCATTGAGGTAATACTTGATCTCTTGAGGTCTATTAGTATTTGTTCACTCCAAGAATTTTAATTTAACATTTTTTTAAAATATAGATAATCATATCGGGGAATGTCTAATTATGATTGAAATTGACTTATATTCTCATTTATAATTAAACTATACCGGTCAACCATTGTCTGATATTCTCCAACAAGTTTGATAATTTTATGGACATTATAAATGTTTCACTTCATTTGCCCTCTTCAGTTTACTGGAGAAAATAAGTTTAAAAAAAACCATTTTTATTTCTTGCTGCCAAGACATTTTCTTTTAGTTTACACCAAGATCCCAAAATTTTTGGCTCAATTAAAAATGCGTTACTTCTAGGTTGTACAATGTATGAAGATATGTCTTATTTTCTAGAGAATATGGTGGAGGAATAAATGGTGAAGATCACTGGAACCTCGCTTCATACTCTAGCAATAGTACAAATCATGGATCCGTAAAAAGCAACATTAATATAAATTCGAATCCTAAGGTAAAGGTGTTCATTTTTTAATATAACAATTCTAGTTTTCTGATTTTCTTACAGATAAATGGCGGAGGAGAAGTTAGTCCCAATAAATCCAGCCATGGTCATGGATCTCCATTACGTACTAATTTAGATCTAAAATTGAAAAATTCTTGCACTCTCCAGTGTCCAATGTGCAATTATACGAGTACAAATGCATATAAGTTAGAGGAACATGTTAACAGGTACAATATACATTTTTGTATAATATAATGTGATGAGTTTAAAAATTCTCATGATGTAATATTTATTTGAGAAAGTTAATTCGTTTGCTCAGCAGCTCCTCTGGAGTCACGCTGCAGTCGTCAACTTTAAAACCTACATTTAAATTTTAATTTTCTTAACTTTTATTTTAATTTGAATATTTTGTTTCAATTTATTGCAGAAGCCATTTTGATTTGAGCTCTCCTTCTGTTGGAACTAACACGACCTCAACAGCAACAGAACAATATGTATGCCCGTTGTGCTCGAAAAATTTTCAATCTGCGCCAGACTTGGAGCTTCATGTCAATATTGAACATCGTGATATACTTTCGCCTGCCAGTCCAACGACTCAGTCATGCCCAGTCTGTGGTATTACTCTTGAGGGAGATATAAATGTAAGTATTTATATAATTTTGTATAGAATTTACCAGAAGCTGTATTGTGTATTTTACAGAGCATTTTTTAAATATTTTCAGTAAAACATTAATGTTACTTTCATATTTTCAGAGTGAAAGAGCATCTAGACACGTTGAATCCCATTTTCCAGCTGGATCACCCCAACCTGCTGAGCGGGCAGCACTTAGGGAAAGAGAACAGCGAGAATTTGAACTGCTACGAGCTCAATATGGCATGGACAATCAGGGCAATTTTAAGGAACAGACAATGACAAACATGCAAAGAGCTGTATATGCAGGAGAAATGAGCGTTTCAGATTATTATGAAAGAACTTTGGATTTGAGAGCTGCCGAAAGTTGTGGGATTGACGATGGAAGCTCAGTAACGAGAAGTATAGTAAGTTTACCTAAAATATCTTCCTGACAATTCATTACCTGACAACATTGCATTTATTTAAAAGTTTGTAGAGGAATCTCTGACGTTAGTAAAAGTTTGTTCTACATTTTCACGAATATCTAAAGAAAAATGCATTGATAATTCATCTTAGTTCTTTTCACCTATGAATAAATAAGCCTTATCTGACAGATAGTTAGCCTTCAAATGAGTCCAAACGCGTCTTTTCACGTCATATTATCTGGTAGATTACTATCTGACAGACAACAGTTTTTGTAGCCAAGAACGGACATGAAATTTTAAATTTCTAACGTCACTGAGTTGATATATGACAGATCATAGGGTTGATTGGTTAAGTTTCTATAGTTTTGCCTTCTTGGTGTGCATCATCGTTTGTGACGTATATCCGGGTTTTGAGTTTGTCGATATTTTATTTGTTATTTTGACATATAGCTAACCTTTAATTTGATAAATAAATTCATCAGGATCGTATTCAGCCAAATTATAAAAGGCTTGGAAATTAATAATACTTGGGATATAAAAACACTGCAAAATAAAACAAATTGTATATTCAATTTACATATTAAAATAATTGAATATTAGTAAATATAGTCCTGCTTTTGAATAAATAAAATGCGAACAATAAGATCAATATTCACTTTTCATAAATAATAATTGACCGTAAACAACAAAGTACAGACCTGACGAGAACTGTCAGTGGGACATTAGAAAAAGACGTAAGACACATTTGTTAATATTATCAGATCGTCTAACTAGAAAAAACTTCCCTTCGTAATAAAATAATGACTTTGTCTAATTATAATTTTATTTCAATCAAAATTGACATATTCTGTATATTAACTACGTAACTCACTCATTAACTTATTTCAAATACAGGATGGTAAATTACTTAGATGTATTCTTCATTCTGCTTCAACACCTTCCCTCATTGAGTAATTTGCCAACCCCATTCCAAAAAGTAATTTTTTCAATCTGTTAGAAAACAGTGGCTTCGTCATAATATCGGCTAATTGATTTTCAGATGATACCTTTACTACTTCAAGTGATCCATCCAACACCATTTCTCTAACAAAAAAAATGTCTAATATGTATATGTTTAGTCCGACGATGAAACTCGGGATTCTGCGTTAATCTTATGGCAGATTCATTGTCCACATGTAGTGTCGGAACCAAGTTAACGCCTGTTAATTCCGTAAATATTCTTTTTAACCAGACTATTTCTCGTGCAGCGTCACTTGCAGCTAGTATTTCTGCCTCTGTTGTCGATATGGCTACTGATGTTTGTCGCTGACTGAACCAAGATACAGCTGCTCCAGCATAAAGACACAATACCCCAGATGTCGATCTTCCGGTAGTAATATCACCTCCATGATCAGCATCACTATAGCTTGTTAACTGAGGTTGTATTTCTGGCTTTTGCATATAAGTTAAGCGATAATTTATTGTACCATTCAAATAGCGGAATATTCTCTTAACTTTCACACAGTCGTTTTGACTTGGATTTTCTAATTTTCTGGATACAACACTAACAGCATAAGCTATATCTGGACGTGTACCCGTCATTAGGTACATAAGAGCACCCACTGCTTCGCGATATGGAAAAGAAGTATTCGATTCCGTTTCACTAGTTTCCTTCCATAATTGGATGGCTTCTTTTACAATCGGGGTCGAGACCGGTTTGCTATTTTCCATGCCAAAACGTTCTAGCACCTTTTTTGTATAAGCTGACTGGGTAACACTTATTGAGTCGTCTTGATTTTTCTCTATTTCCAAACCTAAGAAATATGTAGCTGGTTTAACTGTTATTTTAAACTTCTCCTGAAGTTTCTTCAAAAAATCCATCTTCATTATCTCATTCGTACATGCTATTAGACCGTCGTCAACATACAGCACTAATATCAACATGTCTTTTCCTTCATTCTTAATAAATAAACATGGGTCTGCAGTACTTCGTTTAAAGCCAAGCGAATCTATAAAGTTTCCAAAACGCTTATTCCAGCACCTTGGTGCTTGCTTTAACCCATATAAACTTCTCTGAAGATGACAAACCATACCAGTACCATCATCGTAGCCTTCTGGTTGTTTCATGAACACTTCTTCGTCTAGAGTACCGTAAAGAAATGCAGTACAGACATCGAATTGTGTGAGTGACATGTTTTTACTAGCAGCTATACTTATAACGGCTCTTATCGTACCACCTTTAGCTACTGGACTAAACGTTTGTTCATAATCTTCTCCTTTTCTTTGTGAATAACCCTTCACTACCAGACGAGCTTTGTATTTATCCATTGAACCATCTGGATTGGTTTTGAGTTTATACACCCACTTACAAGGAATTGCTTTTTTGTTTTCAGGTAAATTTTTCAAAAGGTTCTTAAGTTTTGATGTATGTGTAGCAATATCGTCATCTGATTGTCTAATATAACTAAAAAATTGCATACAGATATCATAGGTTTTATCTGTTGCACTACCATCATACAAACGATGAAGCTCCAACCAGACTTCCCTGGCGGTCGAAAATCTCATGACTTTTTCTAATGTGCTTTGAGTCATATTTATTGTAAGAACTAATAAAACAGTACTATCCGTTTGATTGAAAAATGTAACATCTTTTTCATACTTGCATTTTTCTTCTTGTGTTGCTTCTTGGGGTAACGACTTCGGTGAAGTTAATCTACCTTCAAGGACGTCCATCGCGCCTTTCACACTTCTCAGAAGAATAGAAAGCTTGTATTTCCATGTAGTCCAGCTATCTTTACCTTCAAGTAATCCAATTTGCACCTTACTGGGATCCATTTTACTCTGGATTTAATTGAAAATGCGTTTTATTACTTTATGAAGATGACAGCTTTCAGAGACAGTTACAAAATCTTTTTTAATTTTTATTCTTACTTAATTTCTTGTTTCTTCTAGCATTACCATTTAGGCACTGTACGCTCTGCTACCATGTTAATATTATCAGATCGTCTAACTAGAAAAAACTTCCCTTCGTAATAAAATAATGACTTTGTCTAATTATAATTTTATTTCAATCAAAATTGACATATTCTATATATTAACTACGTAACTCACTCATTAACTTATTTCAAATACAGGATGGTAAATTACTTAGATGTATTCTTCATTCTGCTTCAACAACATTGCCACTACGAAAGGAACGTCTGCATCGTATTGTAACGCGCCTCCCTTCTTACACGTGGCTCCTGCCACAAGAACACGTCACTATGGACACCCTTGATGCAAAATTCGGGTTTTTAAATCTCGGGCGCCAGATTATTAACGTGGTTTGCTCCACGGCCCCTTGACCCTTAGCGTCAAGAGTTCCAGATAGCCTCAGATGGAGGTTACGGAAAATTCCAGGGGTCTTGTTGAATTAAATTTAACTAACTAGTGAAAATCCGGAAAAGCCAAATCTTGGTTCTCCAATCAATAGATTGCGGTTAATAATGAAAATAATAGGAATTCAAAACTTTGATCTATTAATACTCTGTGGTCTATTTTACGAATAATTCTTTAGTGACAAACAAATTAACAGGGAAAAGAAAATGAGGTATGTATTAC
The DNA here is from genome assembly GCA_947563755.1 of Lochmaea crataegi. NCBI lineage: Eukaryota > Metazoa > Arthropoda > Insecta > Coleoptera > Chrysomelidae > Lochmaea > Lochmaea crataegi. Next base: position 28,771,860 of record OX387425.1, on the reverse strand, counting down.
CTATATCTGGGATTTTAACGGACTTAACGGTCAGGTTATCAAATACGGTTCAAATCTACCGGGTTTAACGGGGTCCCTAACGCACGATTTAGATCTGCCGGGTAATCAGACAAATTGTGGCCAAGCCTCTTCCAAGTCTGATTAGCCCTTGAATCCAAATGAAACCGGCAACTATTATTCCGACAATAAGAAAAAAAAAAACAAAATATAAATAATGATTTTACGAAACGGGAAAAGAACGATTTAGATCTGCCGGGAAATCAAACAAATTGTGGCCAAGCCTCTTCCAAGTCTGATTAACCCTTGAATCTAAAGGAAACCGGTAACTATTATTCCGAAAAAAAAATAAAATTTAAGAACGAATTAGATCTGCCGGGAAATCAAACAAATTGTGGCTAAGCCTCTTCCAAGTCTGATTAACCCTTGAATCTAACTAAAGCCGGTAACAATTATTCCAAAAAAAAAATATTTTCCCACGAGTTAAACGGTACCCAACTATCGACACACAGAGTAAAAATATTCGTACTAGCATAAAATTAAAATATTATAATCCACTTGGATATCAATTTAATATAAAACTACTGACAAGCAAAAGCATAAAATAATTCGAGAATCCACTAATAACTCATATCAGTTATTTAATATATAATAAACGCAGTAAATAAAATTCGAAATCAAATTACGGTTGACAAATCTTTATTTCCAGATAAGAGAAACAAAATAAAAAAACCAAATTTCAGTTCAACAACATAAGAAAAAAAATAGCCGGTCGGAAAATTTTCAAAGAATACATTCAACAATTTAATAATAAGCGGCGATACGGAAAGTTTCGAATACACAGTTTATTTGTAAAAATGATTTACCTTGTTAAATACAGCTTACACACAATCGGAATACGGAATACACAAAATTTTCGCACTACGGTTTTTCGGAAGAACGTTGAACGGAGAATCACTACTTTAGAGCCGGAATAAATCAGAGCGCGAATAAGAAGAGTTCCAAAAATGAATTGTTTCCGAATTTATATCCAAAATTTTAGTTACATTCTTCGGCCGTAATTCTGGTGTGGGAATTAAAACGTGAAATCTATCTAGTTTCGACAAAAACTTGTAAGTATACTAGATGGCTTTCGTTTTAATTAAAGTGTTGTATATACCGGGCGTCCTTTCAGTTGAAAAATTTAAATATCGGAAATGAATAAATTGTGTATGGTAGAATTTGGATTTGCGTAACTCGGACTTATACTAAAATATACAACGGTAATAACAACAACAACAAAATAAATCAATGCGGTAGTAGAAAGGGTTGTAAAGTAACGAGTTATATACACCCTAGTGGTAAAATAAAATATATTACGGAACAAAATAAAATAAAAATTAAACTTGCATAAAGCAAAAAAATAACTCGTTACAGTATTTTGAACGATGTAATTTCGCCCGATTGATAAGTCACGTTTGCGCGTAATCTAAACATCAACCAATCAAATTTTTGTAAGTCAAAGATTAGGGTTAACGTTTGTGTTGTGACTGGGTAATGAAAACGATTATGTAGAATCTTATTTTATATTCTGAAATACTGAATACACTTTTAACGTCTGTCATTTCTACTTGACAGTTAACTATATTTTATTAATTTAAGGTGCTTATATACATTGTCTAATTAGTTCACTACATTCACCCCCACTTAATTAAAAAGGCTATATATTTTTTTTTTACTTGGAAACATAGTCTTTCAAATATCTTGGTGGTCCACGATGTCTTGTTGATATTCGCTGTCCTGGTGTCGTCTGCAGTTGTGTACTGTTACTACCCCCTGCCCTTGCTTGCTGGTTGTTATCTTCATGTGAACTACTATGGTCTGCTACTGTTCTTGACTAGCGCTGCAGCTGAGAACCAACCGAAGGTACATCAACATCTGACGTATACGGTATTCCTTGTCTCCATGGTAGATCTCGTGCTGTTTCATACGTTTCTTGTTTCTTTGGAACCAGGGTAGATATCAACTGATTAATGTGGCGCTTCAATTTTCGCTCGGTGTCCAATTCGATAATGTAGTGATATTGTCCAAGTTTTCGTCTGACGATGCCAAACTGCCAAATATCTCGATTATCCTGGTGAATTCTTGCTTGAACCCTTCCGAGGCCTGAAGGATAACTGGATACGCGAACAGCTCTTTCAGCAATCAACCTCAAAAGAATTTAAGGAAATTCTCAAGAAAGCAATCGCCTTAGAAGCCTCCCGTTACGAATGTAGTCAGTTGACTAAGCCAGTACCAGTAGATAAACCTTCAGATCTTACAGTTGAAACAAACAAAATATCCAAGAACCGTAGGTCATTCCACGATAAAAATCGAAGCGATAAGCAATATCGGTCCAATCACAATCATCCGTCAAGTTCCAGTTCACACCAGCACTCACAGATTCGAAACAGAAATCGAATTGATTATCCATCTTTAGGAATCGATGGATTATGTCTCAATTGTGGGCGTTCAAATCACAAGTCAAGCGATTGCATAACCGATCGCAGTTCTTTGAAATGTAGCTTCTGTCACAAAAATGGTCACATTTCCAAGGTTTGCTTCTAAAGAAAAAATCAAAAACCAATTCCGTATCGATTCAAAACTCTCAGGATGAAGGGCAATCAGATTCTGATTACAGTATTAGCAATTTAGAGCTCACTGCAGATTTATATGAGATTGAACCCAATTCTGATAAATACTTCATTACAGTTTTTCTCAACAACAAGTCACAATCGTTCGAAGTGGACTCAGGTGCAAGATTTTCACTGCTATCAAAGACAGAATTCGACAGACTTGGTATCACTGTTCCGCTACAACCAACAACAATATCATTCAGATCTTATTCAGATCACGTAATCAAACCCTTGGGTAAAGTTACACTCTCAGTATCATAACAAAACAGAACTATAAACGCTGATCTGTATATTGTACCAGCAGGACATGATGCACTGCTTGGAAGATTTTGGATTCGTGGACTTAGAATCGACCTAAAAGAAATTGATAGATAGTGATCGATTTTCGAAGAACGTGTTGGTTGCGTTCCAAACATGGAAGTCGAGCTGCAACTCAGAGAAGGGGTGAAACCAGTGTTTATCCGAGAGCGCGATGTTCCGTTTGCACTAAGAGAGCGAGTTGAAAAGGAACTCGCATCACTAGAAGCAGATGGAATCATTTCACCTGAAGCATTAAGTGATTGGGGATCACCACTGGTCGTAATACCAAAACCGGACGGAGGTGTTAGACTATGTGTGGATTATAAATGCGGAGTAAATTCTAAACTAATTTCAGCCAATTATCCCATCCTCGTCGCCAATTACTGTTGTGACTGGGTAATGAAAACGATTATGTAGAATCTTATTTTATATTCTGAAATACTGAATACACTTTTAACGTCTGTCATTTCTACTTGACTGTTAACTATATTTTATTAATCTAAGGTGCTTATATACATTGTCTAATTAGTTCACTACAGTTTGTAATACGTTTAAACGGTTCATTATTGTGATAGTTTGATAAGGATTAATCACAGACCTGCCTTTTTTCCATTTCTTCCAACGTAATATGTTAGAAGGACATTAACAATCAATGACGCACACCAAAAAGGCTATTATATGAACTTTACCTAACATAAAAATTATTTTTCAACTGTGTTGATGTTTTTGGATAACATAATAGTACAGTATAGTAGGTAGTTGTAATATTTAAAAAGGAAGACATTTTTGAAGATTTCGATTTGATTGAAGGAATTAATAATGCTGACCATAATCGAGACATACGGACAAGGCCTAATCATTTCAATAGCAGTGCCTGAAATTAGGAGCCCCCGATCGTTTTTGTTTATCCACATCATATAATTATTTGAAAGACACAGACAAAACCATACAAAGTTAATTCCGGGTCCGTCCTTGGTTACAAAAACTGTTATCTGTCAGATAGTAATCTACTAGATAATATGTCGTGAAAAAGCGCGTTGGACTTATTCGTTGGTTAAATAATTATTCGATAGATAGCTATCCATTGCCATTATTAATCCCTTCAATCAAATCGAAATCTTCAAAAATTTCAACACAGTTGAAAAATAATTTCTAGGTTAGATATATACAAACGTATGACTAATCCATCAAATAAAGTTTTATCTGGAACTTGAACTGGCAAATAACCTTTCGGCAGTTTATTTGATATATATTTGACAGTGAAAAGACGGTACTTTTTTATCTACAGAATAAAGTGTCAGATAAATAACTATTCGATGGTGAAAGGACCGGGCCTAAATGGTACAAGACCAACACCCCAACCTTGTTATTTATTACACACGCTCTCAATAAGACAAAACATGTCAAAAATAATCGATTATCTAATTTCAGGTACCTAGAGTACGAGCAATAAGTAATAATGCTACCAACGTAATACGAACTCTTCTTTGCACTTGTGTCGATCACTATGCGTCATCATATGGTGATAGAGGATGGGGATGTGGTTATAGGAATACCCAGATGCTCATATCTAGTCTGCTTACGCATACAGGTTATAACGAAAAATTGTATAAACTGTGGCAAGATCAAAAACCACCTAGAAGCTCCGTTCCCAGTATATCCAGGATTCAAGGTCTCATTGAACAGGCATGGTCACAGGGTTTTGATATTCAGGTTAGTTAACTTATAGCACTGTAATAGTAGTTTGTGCAACTAGTGTGGATATGATGGCCATATCGCACGAGGACGAAGTTTGAGCACGACGCCGTAGGCGGAGTGCTCAATCGTCCGAGAGCGATATGGACAATCCACACGAGTCGAACAATATATTTTTTCTACGACCCACTTAAGAAAAAATCTAGAAAATAAACATTTTATTAAACTATAATATAACTTCAAATTAAAAATTTTTAATAATTTTACTATTATTATTACTTTATTATTATTTAGAAATAAAATTAAAATTTTAAAAAAATTTCCCAACGGGGGTAATCGAACTCTGATCTACCGCGTGAGAGGCTGGGATACTTACCACTGGACTACCGATGAATATACTAATCATCTATCTATAATGTATTACGTAAAAACTGACGTTTGTCAGGAGTACCCTTAAATATTCAATTTATTCTGTTTCTATACGTTATACGTCTCCTTTGCGGCAAAGCGAATATCTGGTGAAGTATTATTTATTGATTCATCACTGGAATCACTCATTTTTACTAATATTTTTCTTAAAAACTATAGAAATATTTTATAAATATGTTATTTGGACGTTTCTATGAAATTGAAAAAAAGAATAGTTGGCGGGTACTAAACGCAAATGCTGATTGGTGGATTTCATATACATTCTAGGATGTATATGAAATCATATCCGTTCAGTTAACCGGAATGGCCTACATTTACATTCTGTAAATTGTCTTGTCAAAGTATACTTATAATATTAAGCTAAATTCAAACCCAAGCTGCTGACGATGTAAACAAACACTATCACATGACATAGGTCCGTCCATCCGAGTTAAATTTGTTGTGCCATTGGCCAAAATGGCAGGAAATCTTTCACGTGAAAGGACGTATGTCGTGCGCTAGTGTTTGTTTATCGTAGGCAGCTTGTGTTTGAATTTAGTATAGTTTTTAATATATGATTGTAAAAAAAATGTAATAATGTTTATGTTATAATTTTAAAGGGATCGGAACAATTGGGTTGTCGATTAGTAAATACAAGAAAATGGATAGGAGCAACCGAGGTAGTGACGCTTCTCTCGTTTCTACGGATAAAATGTCAGCTGGTGGATTTTCATAAGCCAACAGGACCTGGAGGATCCCATCCAGAGCTTTTTAATTGGGTTCTCAAATATTTTGAAAGTTCTATCGGTGGAGAATTCACACCTCCATTATATTTACAACATCAAGGTAAAAGAAAAGTATTAATATTTTAGGAACGTAACGTCATGTACCTACGACCTTGAAAATGACAGACCAGTATTTAAGTAGGATTTTGCAAAGCTATCCAGTGATATAAGCGAAAAAAGAGGTTCATCCTCGGAATGAAAGATAATTAACTTGTATAAACCTTTATTTTTTCATTCTAAAGGTTGTCTCAAAGGTCTCATGAAATCTCGTGCCCTCGTCCTAAGATATCAAAGGTTTTTTGCAAATATCTCGCTTCCTGTGGGTTTAATACCATTTGCATTTATCATGAATATTGTAGAGAATAAAAACTTTCACTAGAACACTAGAGAGACTCTCCAACTTGAATTAACTTGCTGAAGGATTTCAACAAGAGAACTGCCCTCAACAAACATTATATGAATATGGAGTTGGCATCTTGTTGGCAATATATGCTCCGAAGTCTGAGAACAGCATCGATCATCATTCTTAGCTCAATAAACCTTTGTAGTTTTGCAATCTTTCACCTACAAGTACAGTGGCTCATCAACATATCAGCCGTGTATATTATCAAATTATAACTTGTTTAGGGTGTAAGAACCAAATACCTTTAATAATCAAACTCAATTTAATTACTTATACAACTCTCCTTAATACTAAAACAGTTACTAATTTGATCACTAATATTTATATAATAGTAATTATGCGCCAAGGTAGAAAAGTGAGGTATTATTGTCGAGGTCCATTAAAGACCGAGAAGCGAAGCTTCGAGTAGTGAAAAAAATTGAGGGGATTAGATGCCAAGAGCTACAAGTGACAAAATGCCTTTTCTTGAGAAAAATGCAGGAAAAGATACCTATCCAGAATAAATTTTAAAATGAATCAATCGACAATAAAAGCATTTTTGATTATTGGTATACATTTTATCTACTTACCCTAAAAACATTTACAAACTTGTAAATTATTAGTTTTTAGAAAAAATATTTGCACTTGTACCCCTTCGCTTCAAAATTCGTACTTGTTCCCCTTTACCACTCAAGTATTTTGGAAATTTTTCAAACTAAAACAAGCAGTAAATTGTTGAAAAACGTTTATTTTTGAGAGAAAAGAATCAGTTTATTCATCGTAATCTGATAATAGATCACTGTTTTCCTCATATTCTGATGGATTATCCACTGCACCTTCTTCGGGGTCTATTTCAAGTTGCGGATTATTACGGGTTTGGCGATTTGGAACTGTGTCATGGTTTAATTTACGCTAGAAATCGTGATGTATAAATGGTAAAAGGTCCAATAAATTTTTGTATTTTGGAATTTTCATCTTGATAGAGAGCGGAAGTTCGATGGTTGCTAGAATCTGTGTAGGTCGTCCTTTTCATGTCAATAGTGCTAAAGGGAAAATAATTGTGTTAGTGTGCCCTTAAAAAATAATGTGTATGGTGTTTGATTTTCAAAGTGAAGCCATTGCATTTTTCGTAAGCCCTGCACATTGTCTTTCATTATGTCTTTTAAGGGAGCAATACTCTTAAAGTTATTTTGCTCCATTTTATTGTCAAAAAACTTGTTGCTGGATTTGGCTACGATATTCATCCAGTCATTGGGAATAAAAACAAATGATGTTTTCCTCTTTGTTTTCTCAAATCGCTAAGGGGTATTTACGTCAAATTGAAAATATTGACTTTAAGCTTTCATCGTTTCTGGCGATAATAAATTGACAAACTCGTATTCTGCTTTATGGCATAAAACGTACAGGTCAGTAAAAGTTTGCATTATGTTCTAATTATTCTAGTTTTAACAACTTCATGCATATCTGTTGAGCCGTTACAAAAACTAAAACATATTACCTAAACTTTTGTCATCCTAACTTAAATAAAAATATGCAACATGCATCCTAAAAAATTATTAACCTCACCTTTTTTTGTTTTATTGCAAAAAAACTCATTTCAAAATTGCAATTTCCTAAAAACAAGTTAAAAATTGTCTTAAAAATATTAATGGTACTTACTTGGAATATTTCTTATTATTTCACTCATTTTCACTAATATTTCAAGAGTCCGATTTGCAAAATTGGCAATAGATTCATTGAAATCATTGTGCAATTCCTAGCACGCAAAGGGATACAAGTGCACAAGTACCTCTTTGCAATGAACGCTTTTTAAATAATGTTTAACTAGTAAATTTACTACCCAAGTAGCAATATTCACTTGTATCTCTTTGCCACAAAGTTTTTAGTGATATCTAATTTCATTTTAGGCACGTAACCCATTTTATCACCTGAACCCCTTGGCATCTAATCCCCTCAATTAAGACTTATGCTCTTATGATTTAAGTATTTATAAAATATCCCGAAATTTGAATTTCAACTTGATAAATGTACGACAGTATTTCTAAATAAAAACATAATAAAAACTAATTTATTTTAACCTAAAATGTAATTAGTATTGTAACGTTTATTCTGATTTATATTTACAATTAATTTATATTTACAGATTTATATGTAATTCAGTCCTTATTTAATAATTTATGTAATACACTAGCACACTAATTATAATTTATATGAGAGTCACTTAATAAACACTTTATCGATGCGCGATTACTTTCCTTCGGTATCAACACTGACTGATTGACTAACTGCCTGCAGCGAAGCTGGTGGCCTATTTATACTCGCACGCCGTAATTCTCGAAGTATCTCGGCGTTCTCGCGGGCGCATTGGATATTCTCGATGTTTCGTATTCTGGATGCTTCTCGAAAATTGGGCGGAGGAGCCATAGTCGTCTCATACGGGGATTTCACTGGGGGCACTAAGTGAGAATATTATTGCAGTAGCTCGCGTAACATTGCCCCTCCTTAAGAGACAGTTCCTCCTGGAACTAGCTAGGAAACTGGAACGAGATGACTGTATCGGCAACTGGTCCCCTTGTTGCATTTTCCAGTTGTATGGAAGTAACATGCGACCGTCTTCTCTGTTGGCTGTGTCTCCCGAGCATGGCCGCAAACCAGTACCTGCACTTCGGTGTCTCGGAAGATTACTTCTACCATGTTACGGATTATCCGCCAATCTAAATGCCTACATTCAATCTTGGGCATGGCTAGCCTGTACACGTTCAATTCAAGCACATGCTCCCTCAGGCTTCGTAATGCTTCCCAGACATCCTCGTACGTTGGTCTTTCGTCGAAGGTGTTCCTCGTCACTAGGTGGAAATTGTAGCGGGAGCCATTTTGCAGCTTCAAAGCTTTACCTGGTACTGGTAACTGGTTTACCAAAGGTCGTGCGCCACTCTTCTTTATAAACAGAGATGCCAGTCCGCGCGCATCGGTTACGCTGGCAGGGATGTTTATTGCCAGTGAGTATTCCTCCGGAACGGTAAGCAGGTCTTGTCGTCTCTCAGTGGTGACGCCGAATCTTGCTTTTCCGGTACCACCATAAGCACCCATGAATTCTACAAAAGCAGGATCGGCTACTTCCTGAAGCTGGTTTACTTCCTCATCGTGGTCACCCTCGAATGGCGCTAATCGGTTACGGTGTACCACCTTTGGCTTTCCATTTGGGATCTTGCTGATACGATAGATGACATCGTTGATTCTTTTCTTTACGAGGTACGGACCGTCCCAAGCTTTCTGCAACTTTGGAGAAAAACCCTTTTGTCTTCTTGGGTTATGCAGCCAGACTTTGTCTCCTTCGTGGAAACCTCCTTCCGTAGCTTGCGTATCGTACCTTTTCTTCATCCTATCGCTAGCGATCTGAAGATTCGATCGAACCAGCTCGTGTACGTCATCCATTCTTTTTCTCAGCTGGGTCACGTAATCTTCACCAGCTATGTCTTCTCCGGGTCGGCATCCAAATTCAAGGTCGCAGGGTAATCTCATTTCGCGTCCGAACAGAACTCTTGCTGGTGTTTGGCCGGTGGACTCATTGATGGCGGATCTGTAGGCCATCGCGAATAGCGAGAGATATTGGTCCCAATCTCGCTGATGGTTAGATACTACTTTAGACAGGTATTTGCCAAGGGTTCTGTTCATTCGCTCTACCATTCCGTCCGACTGTGGGTGCAAAGCCGTAGTTCTTGTTTTCTTCATGCCGAGCTTTTCACAAACTTCCTGGAACAGCTGGCTTTCGAAGTTTCTGCCCTGGTCGCTGTGTATTTCCAGGGGCACTCCATATCGGCAAATGAACTCTTTCACAAGCACATCGGCAACCGTTGCGGCTTCTTGGTTTGGAATGGCATACGCTTCTACCCATTTTGTGAAGTAGTCCATCACCACCAAAATGTACCTGCTGCCATTTGCTGTCGGTGGAAACGGTCCGGCAATGTCCAGGGCAATGCGTTCAAAAGGGCTTCCGACATTGTACTGCTTCATAGGAGCCTTTCTTCTCCCGTGCGGTCCATTGGTCGTAGCACAGGTAGTGCACTTCTTACACCAGTCCTTCACATCTTCGGAACTGTGCATCCAATAAAACCGTTCTCGCACTTTCTGGAGGGTCTTCTTCACACCTAGATGTCCTCCTGACGGACTGTCGTGTAATTTCCGCAGTACTGCTGCTATCCTTGTTCTTGGAATCACCAACTGTCTTCTACTTTCGGAACCCTCATCGTTCTCGATTACTCGCTGTAGCAACCCGTTTTCCAAAACCAGCGAGTCCCACTGGGCCCAATACGATTTCATCGTTGGCGAGTACCTTGAAATCTCCTGCCAAGTAGGTCGACAGTTCTCCTTTTTCCAATGTCGGATTTTCTTCAAGTCGTGATCGTTCTCTTGTTCCTCTTCCAGCTTTTCTGGTGTCCATTCGTCGGTGGTCACCGTGGTTCTTCGAATCGCAGCTTCCTTAGCTTCTGTTTTGCTGCAGTGAGAGCACTCTGCAGGGCATGGTCTTCTAGAGAGGGAGTCTTTGGGAGGTCTTCGGGTCGAAGCTGCCCTCTGAAGGTCGACCCTTCCTAGTTTTTCCTGCTGGGCATCTTTGTTTGTAGCAGTTCTCGGTCGCTTGCACGAACTGCGTACATGTCCCATTTCTTTACAATTCCAGCATCTCACAGCTTTCGGTTTTCCATTTGAGATGCTTTTCATCATGTTGACAATCTGGTCGAGTTTGTTCTCAACTTCTTCGTCTGCTACAGCCCTCACCTTGCCGTATACTCCGGAAGCCTGTGTAGCTGCTTCGTACTCCAATGCTGCAGAGAGTACGTCGACCAGTGTCTTATGCCGAGCCAGGCGTAGAGTTCTCTGCATTTCATGGTCACGAACTCCGTCGATGAATGTCTGTACCCCTAAACATTCCATGACATTCTCCGGTGCCGATGGATAGGCAAACCGCACCAACCTCGCAATGTCTGCTTCGAATTCTTGCAGAGTTTCGTCGCGTTTTTGTTTGCGGTTTTTCAGCTGCGACTGGTACAGATGCTCCAGGTGTTCCAGGCCATATCTCATATTCAATCGCTTTTTGAGTTGTTCAAAATCTTCGGCCTCTTCCACTGGAATGGTCTGGAGGATATCCATAGCGTCTCCTCTAAGGGCAAGAGTTAAATTTAACGCTTTTTCCTTCTCACTCCAGTTGTTTGCCTTTGATGCCGCCTCGAATTGCTTAAGATAGTTCGGCCATGACGTTTTACCATCGAATGTTGGCAGTTTCACTCGGCTGTTAATATCGTTTTCCATTTTCGGTTTCAACTCTACTTTCTCTGCCAGTTCGTCGTTATTCGGGGCTTGCCTAGTTGTAATATCCGGTTTATTACTAGTCTTCCTTTCGATTTCTTTGATTTTTTGTTTCATTTCTTGCTCCATACTTTTAATCTTTTCTTCCACGGCAGAAATATCAGTCTTCATGGATGTCATTTCATTTTTCATGTCCGTCGAAATTTTATTTTCCATGTCCGACATTTTGTTTTCCATGTCCGCCGAAAGTTTACTTTCCATGGATGAAATTTTATTTTCCACGTCCGACAATTTGTTTTCCATGTCCGCCGAGAGTTTACTTTCCATGGCTGAAATTTCGTTTTTTATATCCGTCGAAATTTTATTTTCCATGTCCGACATTTTGTTTTCTATGGATGAAATTATAGAGGCGGACGCTTCGTCGGTGAATTCAAACGTTTCCGGGTCCAATCCATTGTTAGTCATAGCTTTTTTTAGTCGTTCCACTAACACTGACTTGACCCCACTTGTGTCCAGTTCGTAATCCTCCAACTCTCTTCGAAGCTCTGAAACTTTTAATTCACAAAGTTTCTTCGCCATCTTCCTGTATATTTATTTATTTATTTATTTTTTTAATCCCACTACTGACACCAATGTAACGTTTATTCTGATTTATATTTACAATTAATTTATATTTACAGATTTATATGTAATTCAGTCCTTATTTAATAATTTATGTAATACACTAGCACACTAATTATAATTTATATGAGAGTCACTTAATAAACACTTTATCGATGCGCGATTACTTTCCTTCGGTATCAACACTGACTGATTGACTAACTGCCTGCAGCGAAGCTGGTGGCCTATTTATACTCGCACGCCGTAATTCTCGAAGTATCTCGGCGTTCTCGCGGGCGCATTGGATATTATCGATGTTTCGTATTCTGGATGCTTCTCGAAAATTGGGCGGAGGAGCCATAGTCGTCTCATACGGGGATTTCACTGGGGGCACTAAGTGAGAATATTATTGCAGTAGCTCGCGTAACAGTATTGATTAAATTATAATTAAAGTAATTCACTCAACGATTTTTCGATTATACGAAGCTCTAAGTTATTAAACAAAAATATTATATTAATGACAAATTATTTAATATAATGTAACCATTAATAAAAAATGCAAATTATTCATAATTATATATTTTTTATGATTTGTGGACTTAATACGGCGATTTATTTATCGGAACTAACGGTTGATCTTGCATTATGATGTAAACAGCTAAGCGCTCTCCGCCCTCTCTCTCAAAAACAGTTTCGTGTGTAAAAAAATGTTTGATACAAAAGTTGTAGAGAATTTTCTAGTGTTCTAATGAAAGTTTTTTTTTTCTTTTTTAAACAGCGCTGAAGTCAGTGTCACACAGAATTTTAATATGCAAATAGTATTAAACCCACAGGAAGCGAGATATTTGCAAAAAACTAATTTTTTGACCTTTGATATCTTAGGTCGCGGACACGAGATTTTATGAGACAACCTTCAGAATGAAAAAATAAAGGTTTATACAAGCTTAGAACTTATTATCTTTCATTCCAAGGTGAGCTGACTAAAATGACTGGGGAAAATCTTCTTCCCTGGTTTTTGACAGTTTACTTTGAAAGTGATTTTGAAAATTAATTTTTTCTTTGTTGGGTCATGTAAATAATTAATCAACATATTGTTACGTCGGACCTGTACTGAGGATAGAGGTTCATAAAGAAACAGAAGGAATCATCTAGAACTTTCATCGAAAAGTCTAGAAATGTCATCGAAAAGTCGAGAACTGTCTGGAACAGGTGCTATTTTGGATGATTTCGGGCCATTTGGGATGTCGAAATAATCCTAGTTAGCCGGCTAGAGTCTTGTTCGTTATCGGAATTAACCAGACAAATCGCTCCACCAACTAAGAACGGCCATGTACCACCACCCACCGAATTAAGAAAGATCTCTGAATCTGTCAAACCTTTCGGAGAGCCTTTTTGAAAGACTTGCAATTGATATTCTCGGTCCACTTCCTTTGACTGAAAGAAGAAACAAATACCTGATGGTTGTAATGGATTATTTCTGCCCGAAATAGCACCTGTTCCAGACAGTTCTCGACTTTTCGATGACATTTCTAGACTTTTAGTTGACCGTTCTAGATGATTCCATATGTATGTCTCTCTACATATCCTCAGTACAGGTCCGACGTAACAATATTTACTATAATTCAAATATAACCAGCAAGTTTGAGTTCATTATATGATGACTATTTTTTATTTTTTCGATTTAGGTCATAGTCGTACAATTATGGGCATAGAGGTGCACAGAGATGGTAGTTTAATATTATTAGTACTCGATCCGAGTCATTCGCCATTACAAATGGCGCAACTTGGAGATACGAATAGTGCCTCGACGGCTTTAAGGCTTTTAAGAAAAAATGAATCTGCGATGAAAGCTAGACAATACCAAATAGTAGCTGTAATAGGGATGATTGAAGGTGACCATCAATATCAGGTAAATCCAAGATAAACATGACATGAGTGACATTTTATATCATAAAATGAATACATTTCTGAAGTTTCTGCGTATGCCACTAACAACGGCTGTAATAATACGGGCAAAATATATAATGGAGTCTTAATTAACTGATTTTGTATCTGTAATAAGAAGTACATTTTTTCATCAGTCATATTAAGTATAATAATATTAATTTTATTAATTTTTTTAGCAAAGCAAAATACTCCGAGGATACAGAATACCGCAGGATCGGTGAGAATGGCATAAAGCAGCATTTAGGAATCTTCAATCAAATTTATAGTTTTAACTTCTTATGAGATCTAGTCATCTAATCCATCACTTTTTTTATTCTTGAATTACACGTTTGGATTGTTATATATTAATGAAAGTTTGCAAATATATGAATTGAGACAGCTACAATCGAAAACAGTGAAATCCATTGTTGTTGTTGTGTGGATATATGTTTTTTAAATATCTTATTCAAAAAGCGAAGTTTCCGACTATTCTGATTTTAAAACTAGCATACGATCATAGGTGTAGCTTATTCGAAAGAAGAGTTTAATACCAGTAAATTATACAAGACGACTAAGTAATGAACGCTTAAACCGTACCATAGGAACTGTTTACCTTTTTTAAGCATACGTCGGCAACTTGTACCTTTTTCGTAAATCAATCAATCTTTTCTCATCTCTCTTTTGGTGCTATACACTTTCCTCAAGTATTGACGACACAGATTAGCTTAACATATTTTTCTTGCTGGTTATTGGGAACTGATCATGCAATAGACCATTCCAGAACACCTGACTTTGACATGTCGGCCATATTGTTCTGGATGACAACCAATCAGTTGGAGTTGAAGCTTGGGTGTTTTGACATGTGCTGTAAGTCAGTTGGTTGTCAGACAGAATTTGTAGAACAATGTCAATGTAAAATAGATTTTATTTAAATAACAAAAACTTTACAAACAACACATGGCGCAGTCAGTAAACTGTCTCTGAAAATATCAGACGACGAAAAAAGCAATCAACAGTGGAGTTATGTGATTCCATCGAAAGTCAAGGGCAACAGATTCAGGTGCAAACCCTTATTTTTAAATATAATACCTACCTCTATTGCAACTTTTTTCCGTTTTCTTCTTTCAATTCTCTCATATCTTGAAGCTGCAGAGTCATCTGGTTTCCCACTAGTGGTGTAGCCCTGTCAATTCCCAATATATTAATTTAAATTACTTTATAAATTATGTGGTATGAAAATTGACAGATAAGTGTCAGTGTATATAAAATAGATAGTCGATCATAGCCGACAAGAAAGCTTAAAAGATACCTGAGAAATCAAAATACAACACAAACTAATGAGCAAAACGTCAACGTAGATCGTAACCTCAAATTATTTGTTTGGATCCAGTTTCATACAAGAATGACATTTGTGAAATTACATTGTATTTTTTACTTAGCTGTTCAAGTAGGATCAATTGTATCACATTGCAGATATATAGTGGTGCTCAACATATGAGGTTGCCTGAGAAATTACCCATATTTCATCTTTCCATTTTCCACTATGTTCAAATTATCTGTTTAGTTATGAAACCTTATTTTAATGGATCAACTACAACGAAATTTGACAATCATTTCAAAAGAATCTTAAACTTATCAAAGTATAAAAGTGACATCACTAAAAAATATTCTCGAACCATTCGGGATTTAAATTAGGATCGTAACGGTGAGTTGTACATTGTTTTATATCCTCACTTTCTTTTCCATAAGATTTCCATTGTTTGGTTTTAGTTTAGACCATCCGACCTCAAATGTATACAATAACAATACAATACATGTTTACATTTATCAAAGGCTATCATAGTGCGATTCATAATTGAAATTTGAAAGTTGTTCGTTGCAAAAGTTAGTGGATTGTGGTTAAAATAATGAGTATCATTTACTACTGTTGTACTACTCATTTCACACTAATAGTATTTAATAAATGTGAAAGCTAACCTTAAATACCCTTCATAAATACAATAAATAATACTTATAGAGCAATAAATATAATAAAAAAAAACAAATAAATTCTGAAATTAAACAAAGTAAAACTTATGGCAAAGAAGGTGATGATATTGAACAAACTAGTTCCGTTTTCTGACGCCAATTAGAGTAGTACTTAGTTTTTTATATTGAATCCCTAATTGCCGCATTGCATTTGAATTCCAACTTTTCTCTTGAAGAAGCTCACCGCACGTTTTAAATTTAAAAATTTTCGTGAATAATCGTGAAATTTTTATTTGTGTTTACCCAGTAAACCTTGTTAACAAAAAAAAACTGTTATTAGACTAATATATATCGAGAAATGGTCGTTTAGTTTTAGCTCTAATTTCGCAACTAACCAGATTTTATAAAGTCAGAAAAAGTTATTGTCAAAAAATTCGTTAGAAGAGTAGAAAGTTTTAGACTAATTCTGAAGTGGTCATAATGTTGTTTTCATAAAGAGCATTTAAGGACCGACTTTTGGGTCTGAGTCCTGGTTAGTTTGAAAATAGTTATTTATATACCAAGGACGAAAAACTATATTATAGTCGAGTCTGCAAATTGATAGTCGAGGCTTGCAAGCAGGCGAGACATTAGACGAGCATTAGCCGAGGTGCATATTACGGTTTTTCGGCGACCTTTACAAAAAATCGACTATTTTTGAAGGCAAGTATTTTTCGTCCCTTCTGCAAAAGATAAGTTTCATCTGTGGATCACGAAGAAATCTGTTTATTTTATCTCGACTGAATACTCTAGATTTTTTCGCTTTGTACCCAACGCCTTGCTTTTTCAAAAATGAAATAAGTTTCGGAAATTTGGATGTTAACATTTTAACGGACGAGAAATACTTGCCTTCAAAAATAATCGATTTTTCATTCGGAAATTAGTACGTAAATTGTCATTTTTTGTAAAGGTTGACGAAAAAAATAATATACGCTTCTTCTTGCCAAATATTTTCAGCGTTGGAATATTGTAACTTTCATTCAATTCTTTAGTATGGACTTTGGTGGTGAAAATGGAAATATACAGGGTGATTTACGTGCAGCATGGTCATTATCTAGTTTTTTTATGAGCACGTAGCTAGTTGATTCTTAATTTTGCTTTTTTATCTTTCACAACTTGCGATATGAACGAAGATGACATGGCTGGTATAGTTTCTATGGTTTTTGACATTTACATATGAATTACTAATTTTCATGAAACTTTTGTTCGGAGAAAGTTAGGAATTAGATATTAAATTTAATTGTAAGTTATACCAAAGAATTCACCAACTAACAAGAAGCGAAGCCCGACGCAATCTCTTTGATGTTTTGGTAACAAAAATGTATGGAGAGACCGACGTTGAGAGATAACTTGGTAAATACACTGAGAAAATGATCAAATTTTTAAATATTGGCGATATAATTCGTCGACAAAGTGTATGTAAGTGTAGTAGTATGACAAGTATCTTATTATATAAATGGCGCATTTCAAACATGCGCATACAAAAAAGGATACGCAGCTTCGCTTCTTGTTTGCTGGTGTATTATGTGGTTATACGGTTGATGTTTTTTATTTATTTATTTATTTTGGAAAAACATATAAAGTGTTTTCAGACACTTTACTACTTTTCGTGTTTTTGAGATATCCCAAAATTACCACTGTTTTTTTTTGGCTAAATAAAAATACACTTTCAAGTTATTCAATCACAATTACTGCAAAACAAAATACAATTTGTATTTACGTTTTTTATTATCTACTTTAGTTGTATGCAAGGCTGATTAATGTGATAAATATTCAATTTGATTTATATTATTGTTCGATTTAGTATTGGTTTTTATTGTTTTATTAGTGTAAGTATTGAAAGCTTTCTAGTTTTTATTAGAATTAATTTCTTGGCATCTCATATTTATTTTTAAGTTTTGCGATTTTTTTTAATTATTCTTGTTATGTTGTTTTATAAAGGAAATATCATAATTAAAATATTTCAATTTACACTGTGTCAATTTTAAAAATTACTGGACTATATTTCGTGAACAAAAAGAGATATCAAAAAAATCTCTAAACTGTTTCCAGGGTAAAAAGAGGGGACTAAAATGACATAAGAGATAATGCACTCTTCAACCCCCTATGCCCCACCTACCTCACCTACAAAAATTTAAAAGTAACAAATATACAAGGTGTAACAATTAATTTGAAAACGAAATGAAAAAATAGTGTAACAACAAAAATGTTAATTAATTAAATAAATGTTCAAAATGGTTTCCTTTGTAAGCTTCGAACATTGCATTTTATTGCCTTGTATATTTCGGAGACTAATAACATCGGTGTTGACCAGTAAATTTCGACGTTTCTAAAGTAAATTTTGACATCGATTATGCTCCCAAGCTGATATTACAAGATTGTCATGGAACTTACCGTAAGCGTGAGTAAAACCAATAATTGGTATGCCAAATAAATTCGGTAAAATAAGAGAAAAAATCGCCAACAAAAGATCGTCATTCTTCTTATTGAAAATATCACATCTGACACATCGACTCAAACAACTGCTTGCTTAAGCAGCCAAAACGTTAAACGTTTCCGAAACATAGTTTGGAGGTACATTGAAATCAATTTTTGGTGAAATGTAAATAGCAGCCCTCCTAGGTACCTGATTTTTTTAGGAATATAGTTTTTGCTTTAACATTTACTATTGTATATTTTGTGTTTTAAAAGTAATCGTTGATGTTATTTAAGTTATTTTGAGCAGCTTTTTTTAAATTTTTTTATTGATTAGTTTATTAAGTATAATAGTGGAATTAGTATTAATTTTTGTTTTATTTATCCTGAAACGATTCCATAAAGTAAGCTTCGGTATGCTGAAAGATAATAACTATATTTAGTATTAGCGATTTTATTTAATTTTCTCAAATCCTGTCTGTTTTTGTTTTGCTAGTGTGAAATTCTGTTTTAAAATTAAACGAACCTTCAATAAGTTACATAATAAATAAATGCAAAAATCTTCTAAAACTTTAATTCAGTTGAAAAGTCTTCTTAAATAATCGCCGACTAGTGTATAAGTAGTAAATTCGTTAAAATGTATTTTTTGTTCTCTACAGAGTGCATTAAATAAACTGACGGTTAGAAAGGTCTCGGGAAGATATCAAATTTTATAAAAAAAGTGAAAAACTCAGTTTTAATGTAAAAAAAAATTAGCACTAGAACGCTTAAAGATAGATATAAGGAAAGACCAATAAAAATTGTTTATATTAACGTAAATATTCTTTAAATCGGAAAATATGTAGGATGTGCTATATATATTATTCAAAAAGCATATAATTATGGCTATTATTCACGCGAGCCGCAGGCGAGTGACATAAACACCTAAGTTAATATTAGCCATTATGTGCGAGTAGAATACTATATTTTGTCCACCACTATTAATTACCTGTTTATAAATGAATTTATTTTTTCTCGCCCCTCCAATTTAGGAAGGGATTATAGGCTTTCATATATAATTTTTTCGACTTTTCTGGCAATAAATTTAAGGATAGGTACTATTTATTCTGCTTCTCTAATTTTTGGCGGGGTAACATTCATTACAGTATCTGATTCGCTTTCCATATTATATTTTCTAGTAATTTCAATTTAAATTCAGTATAATAAATTAAAACTCTTGCACTCAGCTATAAATTATTTAAAACGTCGTTTTGACGTTGACATCTATATTATATACAACAGCTTGATAAATTATTATAAATGTCTCCGTAGAAGGATTGTTTAGGTGCCTGAGTTCGTGAAATGAAGAATTGTACGAATTTACGCGACGAAAATTTTTAAATATATTGTAACATTTGTATATAAAAAACCCTCAATACAGGTTCTATTTATCCTGTTCATTATCCACACTATTATTCACTGGTGAATAATGTACGTCATTATACTTGAAGAAGCACACGTAAAATGTAAACATTATCAAATAGTCGTGGACAAAAAAAAGTTATAAACTACTTCCGGTATAATCGGAAGTAGAAAGAAGATGGCAATATTTTCATTATATAGGTCACTCTTAAAAACCCCTCCATACCAATTTTCACTTTTCAGACGCACCTTCAGTTCTCGAGACCTTCCTAATCGACGATTTGTCAGGTGCACCCTGTATATGCAGTTTTATTTAATGTTGGTAGGATAAATCAAATTCTAATATTGTTATATTTCTTTTTGTTTATCAAAAACTAGTGACAATTTTTCATTTCAATGAAATTCACTACCCTCCAAAATTATCGCACCACCTAAATTACGCCTTCTCTACATTTTCCTTCAAGAATTATCTCGATATCTCCCCAGATATCACAAGAATATTCTTATGATATCCTAAGAATATTCCTTTCGTTTGTTAGGAATATTCTTTGGTGATCCTCTAGATATTTATATCCTAATAAGAATATTCTTGGGATGGTTATTTGTTCACTCCTAGGAATATTCATAGGATGCTCCAGGCGAATATCATGTGAATATACCAGAATATTGTAACGTGCCTCCCTTCTTACACGTGGCTCCTGCCACAAGAACACGTCACTATGGACACCCTTGATGCAAAATTCGGGTTTTTAAATCTCGGGCGCCAGATTATTAACGTGGTTTGCTCCACGGCCCCTTGACCCTTAGCGTCAAGAGTTCCAGATAGCCTCAGATGGAGGTTACGGAAAATTCCAGGGGTCTTGTTGAATTAAATTTAACTAACTAGTGAAAATCCGGAAAAGCCAAATCTTGGTTCTCCAATCAATAAATTGCGGTTAAAAATGAAAATAATAGAAATTCAAAACTTTAATCTATTAATACTCTGTGGTCTATTTTACGAATAATTATTTAGTGACAAACAAATTAACAGGGAAAATAAAATGAGGTATGTATTACCTATATCTGGGATTTTAACGGACTTAACGGTCAGGTTTTATCAAATACGGTTCAAATCTACCGGGTTTTACGGGGTCCCTAATGCACGATTTAGATCTGCCGGGTAATCAGACAAATTGTGGCCAAGCCTCTTCCAAGTCTGATTAACCCTTGAATCCAAATGAAACCGGCAACTGTTATTCCGACGGGGAAAAAAATATAAATAATGATCCTACGAAACGGGAAAAGAACGATTTAGATCTGCCGGGTAATCAGACAAATTGTGGCTAAGCCTCTTCCAAGTCTGATTAACCCTTGAATCCAAATGAAACCGGCAACTGTTATTCCGACGGGGAAAAAAAAATATAAATAATGATCCTACGAAACGGGAAAAGAACGATTTAGATCTGCCGGGAAATCAAACAAATTGTGGCTAAGCCTCTTCCAAGTCTGATTAACCCTTGAATCCAAATGAAACCGGCAACTATTATTCCGACGGGGAGAAAAAAATATAAATAATGATTCTACGAAACGGGAAAAGAACGATTTAGATCTGCCGGGAAATCAAACAAATTGTGGCTAAGCCTCTTCCAAGTCTGATTAACCCTTGAATCTACTAAAGCCGGTAACTATTATTCCAAAAAAATAAAATTTAAGAACGAGTTAGATCTGCCGGGAAATCAAACAAATTGTGGCTAAGCCTCTTCCAAGTCTGATTAACCCTTGAATCTAACTAAAGCCGGTAACTATTATTCCGACGGGGAGAAAAAAATATAAATAATGATTCTACGGAACGGGAAAAGAACGATTTAGATCTGCCGGGAAATCAAACAAATTGTGGCTAAGCCTCTTCCAAGTCTGATTAACCCTTGAATCTACTAAAGCCGGTAACTATTATTCCAAAAAAATAAAATTTAAGAACGAATTAGATCTGCCGGGAAATCAAACAAATTGTGGCTAAGCCTCTTCCAAGTCTGATTAACCCTTGAATCTAACTAAAGCCGGTAACAATTAAAAAAAATATTTTCCCAGAGTTAAACGGTACCCAACTATCGACACACAGAGTAAAAATATTCGTACTAGCATAAACTTTAAAATATTATACCTAATCCACTTGGATATCAATTTAATTTAAAACTAACTGACAACCAAAAGCATAAAATAATTCGAGAATCCACTAATAATTCACATCAGTTAATTAATATATAATAAACGCAGTAAATAAAAATTCGAAATCAAATTACGGTTGACAAATCTTTATTTTCAGATAAGAGAAACAAAATAAAAAAAACGAATTTCAGTTCAACAACAAAAGAAAAAAAAAATAGCCGGTCGGAAAATTTTCAAAAAAAAATACATTCAACAATTTAATAATAAGCGGCGATACGGAAAGTTTCGAATACACAGTTTATTTGTTAAAATTTATTTACCTTAATAAATACAGCCCACACACAATCGGAATATGGAATACACAAACTTTTCGCACTACGGTTTTTCGGTTTTTCGGAAGAACGTTTAACGGAGAATGCTTAAAGCCGAAAAAAGGAACTGATTCTTTTGAGAGAGAGCCAGACGGAATGAAGTTCGGAGCGCGAATAAGAAGCAACCAAAAATGAATTGTTTCCGAATTTATATCCAAAATTTTAGTTACATTCTTCGGTGTGGGAATTAAAACGTGAAATCTATCTAGTTCCGACAAAAACTTGTAAGTATACTAGACGGCTCTCGATTAAATTAAAATGTTGTATATACCGGGCGTCCTTTCAGTTGAAAAATTTAAATATCGGAAATGAATAAATTGGGTATGGTAGAAGTTGGATTTGCGTAACTCGGACTTATACTAAAATATACACCGGTAATAGCAAAAAAATAAATCACTGCGGTAGTCGAAAGGGTTGTAAAGTAACGAGTTATATACACCCTAGTGGTAAAATAAAATATATTACGGAATAAATAAAAAAAATAAAAAATTAAACTTGCAAAAAGCAGAAAAAAAATAACTCGTTACAATATTCTCAGTATATTCTTGGAGTATTCAATAAGGTTTATTCACAGAATATTCATTAGGAATATTCTACAGATAATCCAGAATATTCTCAGTATATTCTTAGAGTATTCAATAAGGATTATTCGCGGCATATTCCTTAGTAATATTCTATATATAATCTAGAATATTCGGCAGATGACAGATCTGTTATCAAAGAAGATGCACAGGGCGTCGACCCAGCTTTGTAGTGGAACGCTTC
The DNA here is from genome assembly GCA_947563755.1 of Lochmaea crataegi. NCBI lineage: Eukaryota > Metazoa > Arthropoda > Insecta > Coleoptera > Chrysomelidae > Lochmaea > Lochmaea crataegi. The sequence continues at coordinate 28,748,705 of OX387425.1, read as the reverse complement.
TGATGCGATAATGACAACCAAGCAAGGTCGAGCGAGGTTAGTACTTGGATGGGTGACCACTGGGGAAACACCGTCGTAGAGCCCGTACAGCCTGCAGCGAATCACTTTAGATTACTAGGGTCAGTAGCATATCACAGCTCGCAGGCATCATACCAATGAGCACGAGGTATAATGGAGATACGCCGTCTTTCGGATGAGACGTAAAACCGAGGTCCCGAGTCCATGGATGTTGGGCTCGATAAAGATCCCTACCACTGGTTGGAACACTAGTGGATTCGGTAAAATTTCCGGTTAGGGGTAGAGTGCTCCCGGCGTCGGTGATTAGCCTTAGTTGCGCAGAAATAGACCGACGTTAAATAACCGAATAAAAAAAAAGAAGATGCACAAGTTTAAAGGTAACGAGTTTTTATTAAAATTTAAGGCAAGTAGGTAAAAACTAAAAAAAAAACTCCATAATACTTGAACAATTCTCTCAAAATCACCTAATAACGTGTTTTTTCGCCTCTCTTACTAATTACTTCTTCACAGCGAGGAGGAATACTTAAAAGGAGGCGTCGAATTTCATCTTCATCAATTGCATCTCAAACCTCTTACCATCCTCTCGACGTCGTCCAGAACGCAGGTGGTGGATGTCGGCTCCTCAACTGACGATCAATATTATTCCACAAATTTTCTATGGGATCGAGATCAGGGCTATAGGGTAGCTAGTCCATGGTTTGTATACCAATTTCATCCAAATAGTTTGCATTAATGAAAAATTATTTCCTATGTAAATCCCGTTTGTGTTTATCAATGATTCGATCATTACAAGTTTTAGTCAATTTCATACGATCCTAAATAATTGATAAATTCATACACATTTTGTATCAATATTTTTGTCAATTTTCAAAACATCAAAACTTGTCCTATTTCTGTTCAATTTTAATTGACGTGATATATTTATAGAACCAGACCTATTTTCTATCAATTAATTGACAGCTTAGGGAAAAAATATAGGGTAATATTTACTTGAACGTTATTTATTTTTGCAGTTCCAAAGAGATTGGTATCACTGATTCTGCAACATAACCTCTAGTATCTATTCGTTTTTCCTTTATTTATTTCCACACCATATTTTATAAAAAGTGAAAAGTTCGAAATAAATATTGCATGTAAAAATGTCGTGGTCACACATGATCAAGTAGACTCACTGATCGAACTTTATAGAGAAAGGCCTTGCCTTTATAAAGTCAAAAGTGCACAATATAAAAATAAGGGGCGCGTCCAGTCACTCTAGCGCTAGTATGTGAAAGCGCTTGAAGGTTGCTGAACGTCTATGCTTTGATGCTCTGTTACAAACACATCACATAACCTTTAAATGTGTTTTTCTACTCCTATACTATAAGTTGTTAATTAATAAATGCCAATTTTCAGTTTCATAATGATACATACTCATTATAACACTGGTTTTCATTATGAAACTGAAAAATTGACCAATAGAAAATCTAGATTTTTAAATAACCAAGTAGGCAGACCCAATATTTTCTGTAGAATGTTTGACAGTTTCTAAGAGATTCGTGTTTTATGACAGTTACAATCTTTTGCGTTAGTCAAAAAGGTAGATACCTTCCACTTTTTAAAAGAAATGTCGAGCGACGAAAAGTTTTCATACACACCACCTGAAATCGCTGAAAAGGCGAAAAATGTATCCAATAGTTTATTACCTGCAAAATTTTATTGGATTGGAGGGTAGCAAGAGAAGTATAACTTTGCTCCCTAGGAAGGAATAGTATATTACACAAAAATTATTATTACTTTCGGCTTCGCCTCGGGCATCCTGACGCGCAGGGCCGAAAATTCAACTTTTGGCCCGTGTAGTGTATACGACTTTTCTTCATAGCCGGTCGAAAGTACGTTATTAATTTTACTTTTTTCAACTTTAAATGTTTTTGATGCCTACCCCGACTTTTGCGGCACGAGCGAAGCGAGTGCTGCTGGTCGTTACGAGTATAAATACGCATGAGAAATTCTTTCCTCACGCCGTTATAGAGGGCGAGCGTGTACTTCTCACAGGGAGTAAACGTTAAACTTTCGTCCCTGCTACCAGGGACGAAAGTACGTACTTTCGACCGAGGTATGAAGAAAATGTACTTTTCTCTTATTTTAATTGTTTTAAATGAAGAAACTCGTAAATCTATTATATTCAAATTGTTTCTGTTATTCTATTTCTAACACCTTGTATATTCTATATTCTGGTAAAAATTAATTACGAATGTTATTTCAACGTTAGGTTTTAAATAAAAATTTCAACTCCAGGATTGTTAGATACGTTTTTTGACTTACTTCGTATGCTGTGGCTCACTGACAGTAAACATTGCAATTCACTTTTAGAATGCAAAGTTGTTAAGTTTATTAAACTGTATTGACTTTTTGAGAAATGAAAAGCGATTAGAGTGATTTTTAATTCACAAATACGCCACCTAATATTAGGGAACAATCCAACATAGCCTCGTTAACCTTATTACCACAAAAATCTAGACAGGTATGAAAAACAACATGTACAATATAAGCAATGGGCTGAAGACAACAAACTAAATAATAAACTATGAAATAAAACAATTTAATTTGTTTAAAACTCCATTTCATTTTGAACTGATGTTCAATTTAAAATTAGTGACGCGTTTCGCTACACAGTAGCTTTATCAAACTAGTTTGAAATAGTTCAAAATAAAATGGAGATTTAAACAAATTATATTGGTTTATTTCATAGTTTAGTATGGATCTTCATCAAGTAAAAGCCTCATCTATTCAACTAAATAATAATTCAGAAAAAGGTTTAATAAGTGGGTAGGAGGCAACATTATATGTATTACACAGGAGTAAAGTGCCTTTTCCTCCCTTGAATGAGGCAGAAACTACATCCTGCGGGAGAAAAAGTGGCACTTTCTTCCTGTGTAATACAAAAACCTATTATACTTAAGGCATAATTTAGGTGGTGCAATAATTTTGGAGGGTAGTGTAGGAAATGTAATTTTTTAGAAATATTCGTCTTGATCCTGATCAAAAAAATGTATATGTTAATATTTCTATGTTGAAATCAGCAGAGCTGTATAAAGGTATTGTCTGTTGCTAATAAGGTGTAAATGACTTCAAATTTTTATGAAATGTATAAAACTTACCATGCCATACTTACTTGGCTAAATAACATTTTTAATTTAAATTATTTCTAAACTCATTTTGACTTTAGCTAAACACAAATCATTTAGTATGTCTCTTCAGACGAGAGCAAAGACAAATATGACATAGTAAAAATATCGTCTTGAGGGGGCGTCCATTAATCCATTAATTACGTATCACGTAATTTTTTTCTGTTGCGTGAAAGTTGTGAAAACACAGTAGCATTTCGATTGTTTTCTTTTTTAAATAAATCCAACGCTTTATTCACACACAAAACACAAATTTTGAAATATTTCACATAAGATTAGGGAAGGGTGGAGGAGGTCGAGAAAAATCTTACTACATCTCACCAAGGAGGGAGGGGTGGTCAAAAATCCTCAAAAATGCCTCACTAAATTAATGGGCGCCCCCTGAAAGATTATATTGATTGTAGAATAATTCCACATTTTCTAAAAATTAACGACTGAAGTTACGCAGATGAACTGAGACACAATTCATCTAAAATGGCTCTAGACTGAGCTGTCTTGGGAGTACCTTGAATGTTTTGATCTTCATGCATAATCTTTTGAAAAATAATAAATCCATTTGCATCTGTTTTTTTTTCTGAAATATAAATAGCATCCCTCCTAGGTACCGATGACTGCAAGTTATGCCAATATATTATACATTTAATTATGTCTTATATAAAAAACCTAGTATTGATTTATCTATACAGGCTGTTTCACAACGAGCCTACATTATCTATAAATTGGAGACTACTCATACGATTTCTATAAAAATTGGCATAGATGAAGAACAAGTTATGGCGAATTTATGGAAAATATTAACATACATATGTCACTTATTTTATACCGAAAGTGAGCGACAACTTTGTTATTTCAAAGGTTACACCCTGTATATTATTAACTTTTGGAATTCTACATTAAATTTTAATGACACTTATGTAGAATTTGTGAAGTTGAACTTTTCATCACTTTTTTACGAACCATGTATACAAAAAAGAAGTTTTCGACATGTCATCAATTACCTTGATCGTCCTACTAATCAACCCGACAAGATGTTTTTTATTTAGTATTGTTCATACAGAATTTTCAATATGACGGTCTGCACCTGTCAATTTTTTATTAAAAAAATTAATACCTCGATAAGTATAAATTTTAGATGTAGGGTATTCTACACAAAGTGACATTAAAATTTAATTTAGAATCCGAAAAGTTAATAATATACGGGGTGTTACATTTAAAATAACAAAGTTGTCGATTACTTTCGGTATAACCGGAAGTGACATTTATGTCAAAATATTTTCGATAAATTCGCCATAACTTGTTCTCCATCTATGCCAAGTTTTATAAAAATCGTGTGAGTAGTCTCCAATATATAGATAATGTAAGATCGTCGTGAAACATACAAAACGTTTTTAAATAAATAACATAATCTAGTCCCTAGAGCGCTGTTCCACCGTTAAAATATAGCTCTTGCAACAGATTTTATAATTTAATGCAAATACTTTTTTAAACAGCAATAATAAATTATCAAAACTCCCGACTCTTTACTGCCGTACCTTTTAAACACTCGTTTTTTAGTATGAAATAAATGCATGTTTACATTTTTTTGTTTTATTTTTCAAACTTGAGGTGATACCTCACAAGCAGTTTTAATAATACTTTTTGAAAATATACATTGCTTATCATCAGAAATTACCTATTTGATACGATCCAATAAAAAAACTGAGAATTCTAGTGAAGAATCTACATTAAGAAAATGACATATATCAAAGAAGGTGGTAAAACTTTGGACATATCTATCAGTCGGGGTCGGGATTCGTACCTTTTGGACCAGGAAGTGGAAGGCGTAAAAATCCCGTTCCGTGACGTATCTTTTCCGTTTTTTGACGTGCAACCTTAATTCGTGTTCATTCACAGCATAAAACAATTGTTGTGGTTCAATCCTCATTAAATTGCTTTTTGTTAAACTGTGAGTGAATATGTGACATCCATTTATAAATTTGTTCTCTCATATTCAGTGTACGAATTTGAACACACTTTTAATTGTTTTATTTATGTTTTCTGGAATAGTCACTTTGTACATCTCTAGCTTTCATCATAGTTAGTCTCTTTAAACTTAGCTAACCAGCTCTAAAGGTGAGCATTTAATAAATAAATGAAGTATCATTTGTGGCGAAATCAATGTTATTCCTGTTTTTTTTACCAATGCAAAATATATTGTTTGTGGGGAAAATAACGATAAATAATGAAGTCATTCGCGACTATGCTTGTAGGTCGACTGACTCATTGTGCTTGTTGAGTCATTACCTGATTTGTATCGGATTGAAAAAATTTGGTATACGTATTTGTTATTTATAAAATAAAAGTTAATTTAGTCATAATTTGTAGTTTTATTTTTATTTCAAAAGCCTGGTTGGAAGAATTAGCTACGAATGTTGATATGTACCTAGTAAACAAAATATTATAATGTTTTTCTTATTTATTTAGACAGTTTTTAGGGGTGGAGTAAAATTATACACACTACTATGGCTAATTACTATTAATTTATTTATAGAAACACTTATACACACTGTATTAAACTTAATTTACATACACACTTGACTTAATGTCTACTAATTTATTTACACTCTGTATAATAGTTCTAATTTATTTTTATTACTTGAATATTACACTATTTATCTTGAATAATTCACTGTCCGATTATTAAAAATTTCTGTAAACTGTCTGTGAACTAACTCTGTACTAACTGTCCGACTAACTCAAAAACTCGCGTATATATAGTATTTCTCAATTCTCGAAGGTTCTTGAATTTACCACGCTACTCGTATGCGTAAACACTGACGTACCAGAAGACTCTAGAGGTCATCAGTTCGAGAACAGATGCTTCGCATTCGCCAAAATTGATAGTTTAGTGACAGGTCCGGCTTTGAGTTGGTGACTTCGAAACAATATTTTGCCAACACAACAGCTTAATACAATCCAAAGCATAAACAGAAACATAATATATATACGTTCCGGATCGTGCCGGGGAAGTGAGCGACAACCTTCCCGTCCGTCAACGGATCTGCCGATCCGTGACATGCCGGACAAGTGTGCGTATCAACATTTGTTTGCATGTATTTTATCCCTTCCGTTTTTTGAAGTGTCGTGCCGAGCAATAAGTGAGCGACAACCTTAACACTTAATTAATTGTAGTTATAGAACTCTAAAGTACTCCTGTGTTTCTAGTTGCAATATGTAAAAACGGATATGATCTACACGGATTTTTCGAAAGCCTTTGATAGACTTGATCATGGTATTCTTCTTAGTAAACTAAACGCATTAATTTATCTGATTCGCTAATGTACTCTTTTATTCATACCTTTCAAATCGAATGCAGTTTGTTCATATTAATGGATTTAAGTCTGCTGAATATAAGGCCTCATCAGGCGTTCCGCAAGGTTCTATCTTGTTTAATATTTTTATAAATGATATTTGATAACTCAATATAGATCAATATAGATTTTCTTTTATATGCAGATGACTTAAAACTATACAGTTGTGTGATATCTATGGAGGACTCTGAAAATATATCGGCAAATTTAAATACAGTTGTTCAATGGGTTGAAGGCAAGAATCTTCCATGCAGTTTATTCAGATTAATGGATTTAAGTCTGCTGAATATAAGCCCTTATCAGGTGTTCCGCAACGTTCTATCTTGTTTAATATTTTTATAAATGATATTTGATAACCCATCAATATAGATTTTCTTTTATTTGCAGATGACTTAAAACTATACAGTTGTGTCATATCTATGGAGGACTGTGAAAATATATCGGCGAATTTAAATACCTACAGTTGTTCAATGGGTTGAAGGCAAGAATCTTCCATGCAGTTTGTTCAGATTAATGGATTTAAGTCTGCTGAATATAAGCCCTTATCAGGTGTTCCGCAACGTTCTATCTTGTTTAATATTTTTATAAATGATATTTGATAACCCATCAATATAGATTTTCTTTTATTTGCAGATGACTTAAAACTATACAGTTGTGTCATATCTATGGAGGACTGTGAAAATATATCGGCGAATTTAAATACCTACAGTTGTTCAATGGTGTGAAGGCAAGAATCTTCCATGCAGTTTGTTCATATTAATGGATTTAAGTCTGCTGAATATAAGCCCTTATCAGGTGTTCCGCAACGTTCTATCTTGTTTAATATTTTTATAAATGATATTTGATAAGTCATCATTATAGATTTTCTTTTATATGCAGATGACTTAAAACTATACAGTTGTGTGATATCTATGGAGGACTGTGAAAATATATCGGCGAATTTACACTATACTTACTACTATACAGTTGTTCAATATGGTGTGAACGCAAGAATCTTCCACTTAATCCAGACAAATGCAATGTCATGTCCTTTTGCCTTAAAACTGATTTGCTCACGTTTATGTATAAAAAACATCCCCATTCAACAACCCGAAACCTTTACTGATCTTGGTGTTACATTTGACCCTGCTCTTTCATTTAACAAACATATGGATACAATCATTCCATCCGCTATAATCGCTTGCATGGTTTTTTAGTTCGGTGCTCTCGCGATTTTAATAAAGTATCTACACTGAAAACCCTATATTATGCTTTTGTAAGGTCCAAGCTAGAATATGCATGTGTTGTGTGGAGTCCATTTTATCAATGTCACATTCAACGGATAGAAGCAGTTCAAAAGCGCTTTTTAAAACTGCTTCAAGTTTCAAGTGTGATGCTGTTTATCACTCAATTGGCGAATCGCACTCAGATTTGTTAGAGAGGCATGGCTTAGTAATATTGGAACATAGACGCGATTATTTTGGTGTAATTCTTGTATATAAGATTATAAACAATATAATTGATTGCCCACATTTACTAGGGATGTTTAATTTTTGTGTACCTCGAATAGAGTCGAGAAATCCTATTACTTTTTATTTAAATGTAAGTCGAACCAACATTCAGAAGAATTCTCCACTTTATTCCATTTGTAATTTAATTAACGCGATGATTTGTGAATTCGATCTATTTTCTTGTTCGGTGCGATATATTGAGTCATATTTCTTTAAATATTCATATTTTTTGTAGTTCATAATGAATGTATTTTGTTATCAAGTTTTATCATCGTTTTGAATATTTCGTTTTCCCTGCTCTGTAATTGGGTTTTTCCCGTAGAGCAGTGTATCTATTAAATACATAAATGAAGGTATATTTTTAGTAGAATACTTTATTTTAAATGAAGTTCTCTATGAATGCTGGTGAGTAATATTTTCATTTTTGTAAAATATAAAGTTTTTAGTAATTCTCAAATAAAAAAAAACATTTTTAGAATGTCTGTTTAATTATAAATGTCAACAGTATTGGTAGTTTTTATCGCATGCACGCATCTTTAAAATTAGTTACATTTAAAGAACCAAAGTAGTCATCATGTAAAAACCTAACAATATCTTCTATTTTACAGAGATTTACTTTAGCACTAACATTTACAATATTTTTACAAAAACTAACTTGTTTAGTGATATCTTTGCCGTTGCTCAACAGCCTAAAATATATTCCACGAGTATTATCGACTTCTTCATTTTGTTGATAAACTTCAAATACTATTCTACCAGCATATCGTAAGAGAAAGGGGTCATTATGTAAGCCAAGAGCAGTGCTGAGTTGCTCTAATGTGTGATCATGACCAGAGTATACGACTAGGTATGGACCACTATTTGATACCATTTGTAACATTTGCTGGACAATATGTCTCACTAAACCGTAGGATTTTAATAAACAGTACTGCCTCCAGTGCACATTTCTCCATTTCTGATGGTTCACCCAGTCTGTATAAGCGAAAATTCCCACGACGTTTTGACGTCTACAAAAAATGTACGTTATGGTAGTTGTGCCTTGTGTTGCAAAATGATTGTAAAACTTTGTTTAAAGTATAAAAAGAGGACTTACCTTATACAGTTTATTGGAGTATCACATGGAAGCCCGTTTCTATGGCAAACAAATGTTAACAAAGCATCTCTAACAAAATGCGGATCAGTATTAGCAGTAACTGGTTCTCCGTTTATTGAAAATAGAGAGTGTCCTGTTGACTCTGCTAATGCAGCAACTGCTGGATGTGAATGTAGTTGGTGGGATATACTTTTTTTGACACTTCTGAAATATAAATTTAAATGTATAGGATAGGTGTTTTTACTGTAAAGCTCCTTTTAATCCATACTACCTTGATCTGCAGAGTAAATCAAAATCAAACAATTGCATGACAAACCACTTATAATAAAAATACAAAAAGCTTCGGCAATCGTCTCTGCTTGAAAAACAGTCGTATATCGACCAAGTTCTAGAGGAGGAAGTCCAATAAGGGCTTCCATTGATGCCGTCCCCGTGCTGTTCATTGCCCTGGTAATACCAAGAAGGGCTTGTCTTTGGATTGCAGTTAATATACTAACTGCAGAGGACACTTCTGTCCTCCTCTACTAGACTATTGTTCCATAGGTGAACGTTGGCCTTATCACAGTTGTGTAGAGCCAGTGAACCACCTCAGGTCATATTCCCCAGGTTTTGCCCATAACTCTTCTGCATTGCCAGAAAAGCCTAGTCGCCCTGGTAGTAATTTTTTCCAGGTGTGCCTTCCAATTCAGTTTGGAATCAAGGGATATTTGACTTCTTTGGATATTTCTAGTTCTTCTCCGAACAACAGTACTCTACCCTGCAGGAGAACTCTTCTATTCGTAAAAGCAACTAGTTTGGTTTTTTTTGGATTAATTGAAAGGTCCTCTAAGGCACCATTCCTTCACAATTCGCAGTACTTCCTGTAGGACATTCATAACCACCTCTGGGAATTTCCCATTGGTGACAATCACTATGTCGTCCGCAAAACCTTGCGTCCATATGCCTTGATCATTCAACCTACAGATCAAGTCATCCACAACTAGGTTCCACAAAAGTGGTGAAAGTACTTCACCTTGAGGACAACCTTTAGTTGTCCTAACGGTGTATGTTTTATCATGCATATATGCTGTTATTCTCCTATGCTCAAGCATGGATCTTATCCATTTGCATGTGGTACTGTTAATCCCTGTTTTTAAGGGATCTTAAGCTTTTGACGATAGATATAATGTTGTCTTATTTGAAACCACTAATGGTGTATGATAAACACTGTTTGCTTTCAACATTTTTGATTGAATGCTTTCAAGTTAATAATAATAATATTCTTTATTTCAAAATATGTTTACAGATATACAATATAACTGACCACACATAATGAAATGACGTCTCCCATACAATTTTTTAGGATAAATGATGATTTAAGTAATCATTTCTATTATAAGGTTCCAACTGAACCAAGAACTATTTTACTTTTTTTAAAAATATATTAATCGATTGTGAGTTTTTGATAATAAGGAGATTTCTCAGTGACCGTTAGCCTGTGATGTGGATAATACAATTCCTGTTTTCTTGTGTTGTAATTGTGTGACATTACACTATTGGTAAAATATCTTTGTTTTCATAACACTCAAAAATATATAAACCATACATGATTAAAATGTTGTTAGAATTAAATACAGTTCGGCATGAGTCTTTATATTTCATATAATTTATTATTCTGATTGCTCTTTTCTGTAACACAAATAATTTTTCAGTGTTACTATTGTTGCCCCAGAAAATTATTCCATACCTTAAGACAGACTCAAAATTGGCCAAATAAAGAGTCTTGGATGCTTCCTTAGGTAGATATTTAGTGACAGTTCTTAGCCCATGGATTATGCTGCTCAGTTTCTTTAAAGTCATTTCTATATGCTGTGACCATTTTAAAACTTCATCTATAAATACTCCTAAGAATTTTGTATTATCTGCCAATTGGAAAGACACATTGGTATTTAACTTAACTACATTTGGTTTTTCATTTAATGTTGTATTATTGAAAGTATGACATTGGTTTTTGTTTCATTTAAGGCTAATTTGTGTTGTGCAAACTATTCCTTTGTTCTTTTAAATATTTCATTGAAATTCCTTATTGCTTCTGGATATGTTTCTCCACCTGCTATAAGGCTAGTGTCATCTGCATACACAGTTATAAACTGGTAGGAATTGAAATTATATTGGCACAGATCATTCATGTATATAATAATATAATAAATAGCAATGGCCCAACAATGCTTCCCTGTGGAATTCCCACATTATTTGTTAATACATCTGACTTTATATTTTGAAAATTATTATTCTTAATGCATACCCTTTGTTTTCTGTTCTCTATATATGATTGTATCCATTTTAAGTAGTTTCCTCTAATTCCGTAACATTCTAGCTTAAATAATAGGGATCTGTGGTCAAGACAGTCATATGCCTTTGAGAGGTCAAGAACCCAGTGCCAAATATTTTTCTTCCATTAAATTTACAATATTTTGTGTAAATTGGAATATTGCAGTTTGTGTAGCTATAATATTATTGCACATAGCTGCCTCAAATAACTTCGAGAAACTTGGCAAGATACTTATTGGTCGATAGTTTTCCAATGATTCAGGATCTCCTTTTTTGTATACTGGTTTAATTAGAGCTACATACTTTTCTATGTATAAATTTGTGATAAATATATAAATTCTAGCGATACTTGTACCAACACTAATCCACTGGGTAAAGCAATTAATGTTTAGGAGTATAAACACTAGAAAATACCTTACTTACTTATATAACTTTTCGGTAACTGGACAACCACAATCTTTGAAACAAAAACTCATACTATGACTTTCGTGCATGATAATTTTCTCTAAAGTATCTGATGGAATAAGACCAAATAAAAAAGCCAAGACTGATTGAAATGTGCGACGATATCTTGTACTATATATTACCACTTCACTGGATTTTAATGATGTTAATTTCGACCATACTTCTTGGTAATTCTGTTTGAGCAAGTTGCCCAGTTTAAGTAACTGAGAAACCCCTGCAAATAAAGAAATTGTAAATATTTTAGTTTTATAATTATATAGCAGTAATATTTACAATGGAATTTACCAGTTAACCAAGAACTTTGGCAAAAGGAAGATGTTAAAATATTTTTAGTTTATAGTTGGCTATAGACTTTTCCAATAGACTATTCTAGTGCTTTCTAGTTTGTTTGTTAGTGACAAAATAATTCATGCAAAAAACAGAAAGAAAAATTCTTTTTAATGTGTCCAGTTAAAAAAAAATCATATTAATAAAATGTCTAAAAATATTTTTCTCATCCTACATTAATTTTCATTAATTTCATTACTTCATTTACCACCTAAAGAGAATTAATTTAAATCATCTTGCAGAATGTATTTATAAGACTTACCTTGCATAGTTAATTGCCCCAATTGACACTGAGAAGGATGAACTGGTAAAAATGGAAAACCATGAAAAGGTCCTGGACCTACCCATGATACTTTTCCAGGTAAAGATTGATTGTGTAAATAATCCTATAACACAAATGTCAACACATTTAAAGAGAATACATTTCTAGAGGGAAAGTGTGAAATACTATTTGAAACTGTGAAGCAAGAGTTAAGCTGTTTTTAATAAACGAGTTCTGACTTTTCTATTTTACCAGATCAACTTACTTTATAAGAAGTTAAAAGTTGACTATTTTCTGTACCACAATTTATGGAGGATATTTTCTTTATATGCTGGAGTGGTCCTCTATCACCATGTCTAATAAGAATCAGCAATCCTTTAAGTGTCCACTTACTTTCATGAATTACTCCTAAAAAAATATAACCACAATGACAAAACTTTTGATTTGAAACAATAAACTCATAATTAAGGTCCAAGCTGTTAATATATCTAATTTCAAAATATAGGTGAATTTTTAAATGAATAAATATAAAGTTGCAAGAAATATTGCTGAATTTATAATAAATTTTGATTTCATAGTAAATACATCTTAAATATGATGTCTTCTGTATGTTCCTTGTGGTGTATTAATTATTATTTTTGATAATTATTTTGGTTCAATTTCCCAAAATTATTAACAAAAAGATTAAATACAATGGTTTCTTGAATACATTACCTTCATCTCCAGTTACTATATCTGCAGGAAAATTGCAAATTTGAAATATTTTTTTTGTTCTAGCATCAAGTGCTAAATTTGTATAAGATGTGGATAAAATGTTTTCAGGTTCTGGTGTGTTTTTTGTTTCCAAAAATTTATAAATACCAACTATAATTAATAATATCCATAAGCTCATCAATAGATAACAATGAATTGCCTTACTTTGAGGCATACGAAATGAGCTCAGAATCATTATTTTTACAACAAATTGTTCAATTGCCTGGAAACACTATTCAAATTTCTAATGTTCCATATTTGAGTATTCTTGTACTTCTTGAAGAAGTGTTAAAATCTAGGATATATCCCATTTTGCAATTGAATAGTTGACTATCAAGGTTAGTAGTTTTATTTTATTATTAAATGATGATTTTATGTTTACCATAAAATAAACAAAATCTTTATTTTGGCTAACAGTCAGTTGACAGGAAGAGTGTCATATAAATCGGGTTAGGTTATTGACTTCTTCTCTTTCAATTCTTATTTAGACTTGTTTATTTTGTTTGTACTAATTTTTGAAGACATCGGGCTCGCTGCGCCGTTATCTGAGCGAACCTTATATGCACGAAATTTTAAGCACAGCTTTGTCAATTTAAGTGAAGACATACGGTATTGTACGTAAGCGTGGCTTTACTAGCAAGCAAAACATGGTGCAATGAATATAATAGAATAAAATATTTATTTAATAATAATTTTCTTATTAGAATTTTTTTATTTAACAATTAAATTATTTAGACACCCAATAGCCAACTGAGGAAGGTTTTACTTACAGTAGAATAGAAGTTCTTCAAGAAGAGGCCTTTTCATCATATTTATTTTTGGGAATTAGAATTTATGAATGGGTGAAAATTTTATGAGGAAGAAATGATTGAGAACGGCCGTTGCTGTTGAAAGATGTCCCCAGCCGGTGAAGGATGTCACTACCGATAAAATATATATCCAACCGGTAAGAGATGTCCCCCAGCGGCGGAGGACCGTCTTCTCGGCTGGTTGATCCCCCTCTTGGTTGGAAGGTGTCCCTCGCGGCTGGAAGCTGTAAATGGAACATAGTTAGACTTGATGTGAAAACAAGTAAATTAGATACAAACAACAATAAAAACAACTCGACTAATTCAATACACATGGAAAAATATAAACAATTTCAGTTAGAGAAGAGTATTTGCGGTTAAAATATGTACCTCGCGGTTGGAAGACATCCCGAACCGGAAGAAAATATTCTAACGTATAAAAAATACATCCAATGACAAAAAATGTTTCTCACCGGTGGAAGACGATCCTCCTGGTTGGAAGATAACCCTCTCAGATGGATGATGACCATCTCGGATGGATGATGTCTCTCTCGGTTGAAAGATGTCCCTCTCTGCTGGATGATACCCCTCTCGGTTGGAAGATGTCCTCTAGACTCGGTGATGTGACTCTTGGTTGGAAGATGCCTTCTAAGCAGAATTATATCCTTCTCGGATAGAAAACTCCCCCTTAGGCTGGATAATGTCCTTCTTGGTTGGGTGAAACTACTCTACAAGGCAACAATATTACCAAAAAAATACCACTACCACCTTCGGCAAATATAATAATCCCCTACTAGGCAACAACAATACAAAAACCACCACCTTCACCAGCAAATATAATAATCCACTACAAGGCCCATGCTCTGATGTGGAATATTGGAAAGCTTTCTGAAACAAAAAATCAAATAGAACTAAGAAAAATTCACTAACAATCCAAGGGATCCCAAAGATAGGTCGATCACCTCCCCATCCCTAACAAAATATCTGAAACAGAAAACCAAATGAAATAGAAAAAATTCAACAGAAACATCGTTTAACCCTATAAACCCTGTAAAAAAATATATGTAAATTACAAACCAAATGGCGAAAAAATCTGGAATTTACAAGTGTACAATTGACGATCCCCCTGGATGGAAGATGACCCTCTCGACTGGAAGATTTCCCTCTCGGCTAGAAGATGTCCCTCTAGGTTGGATAATACACCCCCGGCTGGCAGAACCTAAGAAAATTCCTGAAACAGAAAATTATATAAAATTGAAAACATTCAACAAAAACATCGTTGGAACTTATGAACGACGATCCTCCTGGCTGGAAGATGGCTCTCTCGGCTGTATGAAATCCCTCTCGGTTAGAATATGTCCCTCTAGGTTGGATGATACACCCCCCGGTTGGAAGAACCTAAAAAAATTCTGGAACAGAAAATCAAATGAAATTGAAAAAATTCAGCAAAAACATCGTTGGACACTATGAACCCTGTAAAAAAATATATGCAAATTACAAACCAAATGGCGAAAACAGGAGAGACACCTGGAATTTACAGGGGTACAGTTGACGAACCTCCTGGCTGGAAGATGACTCTCTCGGCCGGATGAAATCCCTCTCGGTTAGAAGATGTCGCTTTAGGCTGGATAATTCACCCCCCGGTTGGAAGAAACTAAAAAAATTCCGGGAACAGAAAATCAAATCATATTGAAAAAAAAAATTCAACAAAAATATCGTTGGAACCTATGAACCCTGTAAAAAATATATGCAAATTACAAAACCAAATTGCGAAAACAGAAGAGACACCTGGAATTTACAGGTGTAGAGTTGACGATCCTCCTGGCTAGAATATATGACCCACTCGGCTGGATGATAACCCTTTAGGTTGGGGGAGACTGATCATGGTTGGAAGACGGTTCTTTCGGCTGGATGAAATCCCTCTCGGTTAGAAGATGTTCCTCTAGGTTGGATGATACTCCCCCGGTTGGTAGAACCTAAGAAAATTCCTGGAACAGAAAATCAATTAAAATTGAAAAATGTCAACAAAAACATCGTTGGAACCTATGAAACTTGTAAATAAATAAATGCAAATTACAAACCAAATGGCGACAACAGGAGACACGACTGGAATTTAAAGGAGTACAGTTGTTTTTCAAAAAGAACAAAAAAATACAAGATAAATTATGCGCCATCCTACATTTTTTTGTCAAAGTCATGGTTGAGTAATTCCTTCTTGGAATGTGAGATGGAAAATTGGTAATTATATTCATTGTTGTTTGTCTATCCAATCCGAACAATTGCTTAAGCTGGAAATCCGGTATTCCATAAGGATCCATCTCATCCCTCAAAACTCTCCATTGAAATATCAAATGATTTCTAAAATAATATATGTATTATGATACCACATATACCTATGATATAGGACCATATCTTACCTGACACGATCTTCTATCATTGGAAATACCAATCTTTTATTTTTTTCACTGAAGAATGTTTCTTCATCAATAAATATTCAATACAAAAACAAACTGTAAGACGGATTTCCGAAAACCCGATCGAAAATATTCACAATTCTATAAGATTTTAAACAACGATTAAATAACAATGGAAGGCTCGTATCAAAGGCAAAACAAAATGATTGGATAGAGATTCACCAGACCTTTTAAATGAGGTGTGACTTGATACCTAATGCCATTTGAAAAAATGTAAGGGGTGTCTCCAGTAGGGAGGGGGTGAATCTGACGTTTATGACATTAGCGCCAAAAAGTGTCCCCCTCAATTCAAAAGTTGACGTGTCTCGGCATTTTTTATAATTTTCTAAAATAATGACATAAAGAATTTTATTCCATAAGTGGTTTCCACACTGTATAAAAAAGAATATAATATAAAAGCTGTTCTATTTTAAATATATAAGCAAGAAGTTATTAATTAAAAGTTTTCTAGTAATCACTCTGTAAATAAAATTTAAAAAAAAATATTGAAAATCGTATAAATTTGTATTGAAATATTTCTATGTTTATCACAAGAAATGGAACTTTGTTAAAAGTCCAAAGATAACGAAAGAATAATTCACATTAACCGATGTCCAATTTAAATATTTTTAATTCATGTGTCCAAGAATAAATCAAAAGTAAAAAAATTATTTGTACCTGATAAAAAATATTATAATAAAACATAAACTTACCCTAAACCTATAATATTATAAACTAGAACTCCAGATCCATTCCAATTTTGTGAATTTGAATTCCAATTCCTACAAAATTTAGTCATAAGTAATGAGTCAATGTATTATATAAGCGTAAAAACTAGTTATGATGGTCGGTTTTTATTTTTGTAGAATATGGAATTTTTTAGTTAAAAAGGACACAAAAGTTGATTATAAAAAATAAAAAATTTCACTATTGATTACCAGGATATTCGGAAGAAGTTCGAAATAAATAATTATTGAAAATTTAATTTTTTAAAGACCGGAAAATTTATGTTTTTGATAAAATATATCCGATAACGTTCTAAGCATTTTTTTGGGATGAAAAATAGTATGGAAACTATTATAATGACTAGTAAACACCATTAAATAAAAGAAAAGCTTACCATATTCATTCCATTTCAATATATGATTCCAATCCATTGCACTCACTTTCACTACACTACACAAAATTTCGAAAACGCCACTTTCTACTACACTTCATCACACGTAAAACCGAAATCGCCACTACCGGCACTTCACAAAATTTCGAAAACGCCTTCTCCGGCACTTCACTTCACAAAATTTCGAAACCGACACGCCCGACCCTCCCGACCGATCCAAACTACAAGACGGTTTGCGCAGTACTGTACTGAATGAGAATGGTGAATATTGTATCCTGTGTAATAACGACTATTTTTAACGGTACTGATTTTATTTAAATAATTACACAAACTTTATTGAAGTGAAAACTTCTTTAGGCGCGCTGAACACTTTTTTTGGTGAAGAAAAAACATGGATTTTTCGTCATCTTCATGCTTTTATGCAACACAATACTTTGGTCATTCGCCACGCTTTTATGCAGCTCACAATACTTTTGGTTATGCAACACAATTAACAATGAAGCTTATATAGTGTTGCATAAATCATCGTCACGCTTTCAATGAGCTATATGTATACTGTGTATATATGTGTACTTTTTTTTGTAAAAAATTCCATTTACAATGGGCTTACGATAAAATTTTTAAAAGGATTCATTTATTGGTGTTCTCACTTCTGACGGCAGTACGATGACTGGACTTTTTTTATTGCATGAAGGAGCTTAGCTGTGTTAATTCAGTTTTCTTTAAATGTATAGTTTTTTAACAAATTGGAGGGAAACTTTTCTTGCAGGACTTTTTTCTGTTGGAGAGATATTTTAAAACAATTTTACCATACGTAAATATATCTGGCCACGTTAGCTTTCCCTTGACTCTCCTAAAACTTCAAACTAGCCGCCTTATTGATTAAATTGGCCAGTAAAACCACCAGGAAATGGCATATTTAAGTCGACTGCTAGATGGCGTAACGTTGTCAAGAAATGGAGGAAATTTTAATTTAATAATATCCTCATCTATGGCAGCTAAGTTTTCCATAGATCTATATATTGCTTTATTAAAACAATGAATAATGAATACACCCCCGAAGCGTAAATCTTAAAATTTAAAATGACGTTTTAGCTGAATTCTCAATGCATCGGTGGCCAGTAATTCTAGGAAATTCCGGTAAATCACCAATTCTCTTCTTTCATTATGTCACTAGTTATGTCAGATGTCAGTGGAAAAAGCAGTCAGAAGAATAAAGTGATACAACTAACTAGAACTACTACAAAAGTATGGAAACAAACATAAACGATTAAACGAATATCAACAAAAACAAATAACACTGACATCTGACATAACTAGTGACATAATGACAGAAGAGAATTGGTGACGCCGAAAGTTCCTAGAATTACTGGCCACCGATGCATTGAGAATTCAGCTAAAACGTCATTTTAAATTTTAAGATTTACGCTTCGGGGGTGTATTCATTGATTTAATAATGCATTATAGATGTTCGTAATGATAAAAAACCTGTAAAAATCTTATGTTTTGAATGGTAGACATTAACTGTCATTCTTGTCATAAAAACCACTTTTTGTTGGTCACACTGACCTTAAACTGAACTCCTCTATTTCACAAATTAGTTCAGTGATGCCAACTCTCAAAAATTTTTCTCCTCGAAGCTTAAATCAAAAACCCCTAAAATCATAACTTTTACATGAAAATCCTCCTAGAAACATTATAAATAATAAATTAATTATTATTATGAAACTGAAAATTTTTAGAATTCGTTCCAGCAAATTAATTGTTATTAAGAAATTTCAAAAAATGGCTTCTATATTTCAACAAATAAATGGGAAAATTTTATCCCTAAAAATACCCCCAAAAAATTCTTCCCCCTAAAAAACTCCCTGTATAGATTTTTTTCTCCCTAAATTTAGAGAGAAAATCTCCCAAGTTGGAATCACTGAATTAGTTAGGTAGTGTCCACTTTGAAAAACCATCGATGTTTTTTTAGATTCGATAAATCGGTACTGTAATCGATGTATCTGATGAAAACATCGATGTTTTGTAAACATCGGGTACTTTTTCTAAAGTTAAGTTCATATAACAATGAATCACGAAACACGAATTACGAACTCTAACGCCATTGGTCGGATCAATTGGAATTTCAGGAATTCGTGAAATTTAAAATCTGGGTGGTGGGAACATAGAGAGATACTCCATCAGAGGTTCAGGCTGTCTTTTTCTAATGGCGCGCATGCTATAGACGAGAGACAAAGACAGAAAAACTGACGTCTGTCTTTTCTCTCTCACCGGAGTTCAGACGGACATTCCCACTTACACAGCGGCCTATGTGGCTTGTTGCCTCTATCTGTAGTATCTCTATGGGCGGGAAACTTGACTCCATTTCAAGATTTTCCGATATTCGTGACGAATATCTAATTTGACACTTTTGACAGTTTGCATATTAGTTTTTAGGTTTTGATACACTCATTTTAATTAATTTAGTATAGTTTGGCAAGTCTATCTGAAGCTACGCGGCATCGGTAAGGGAGGAGGAAACATGGCCGATATCTGTCATAAACGTACCAATGGCGTATGGAACCTATTTCATGAAAGTATTAAAAATAATTATTATTATTATATAATAATTATATCTATATAGAAACTGATTTATGCTTTGCTTTAAAGGTAAGGTATTTTTCAAAACAAATAATGTTAAAAATCGTACTTGAATTCAATAGCGATACGAATTAATAAGATACCAAGTAAAACTGAAAATACGAAGCTAAATATACTGACAATATAAACGCCACTGGATAATCAATGTCAATCAATTGTCGAAGTGAGAGGGAAGAACACACGCACGCGCTTGCCAATAGGATGACAGGTGGTTACCTAGCAACGGAGGTACGATAAATATTCACCATTTGAGTTAGTAGGAGGGCGTGGTAATTATGATTTTCGCACGACGTTGCCGGCTTGAAGGAAACCCATAACATATTTGGAAAAGTGTTCATCTTTTAATATTCAGAAATTGAAAAAATAATGTTAATAGACAAAATCCAATGAAACAAGCACATTAAAGAACTAACGTTTAATCATTATTGACATATTGTTAATAAAAAAGTCCATTTTCTAATTATTATAACTACATACTTAGCACTTAAGCTTTTTCATAGGTAAACGTGGCAATATCGAATGTTTTCGACCGCATTCCTTTCACAGCTTCAGTTATGTTTGCCAAACTATAGTTTTCCGTATACATAATCTCTGGTTTATATATTAGAATAATTTAAAATTAATGATTTTGAATTTTCTCAAACACAAACAGAAAAAATAAGCTCCACAGTCTTACCCATTAACCTAACCTGAAAAATTTAAAAATCCCCAAAACGTCTACGAATTTCGTTTTTGTATGAAATGGTAACTTTTTACTACTTTAAACTATACTATAAAAACAACGATTCGTTATTCGTGTTTCGTGATTCGTTGCTATATGAACTTACCTATGGAGGGTAGAAGGACGGAGCACCATCTGAATGTATTAAAAAGTGTCCATCGAAAGGAAGCAAATTAAGGTGGCGCCATAGTAGCAAGTGGAAAGACTTTTAAAACAGCGCCATGAATTATTAGAGTAATTGACTACGCAAATAGTTCAGATTTTTGATACTTCATATTTTTCAACTACACAAGTCACGAAATATACTAAATTATTCAACCCAGCACACTTCACTCGGTTTATAACCCTAAATTCACATCTTTCCATTAGCTACACGAGCGCCATTTCGGTGAATCTTCGAATTATAATTTGCTGTTTACAGGTGGACACTTTTTCAACTTGTCACCCATACAAGAAGGTGCTCCTTCCTTCTACCCTCCATAAACTTACCTTAACTATAACTGGTTATCATCGATTCGATGTTTTATGAAAAAACATCGAGTATATCGATAGCTTTTCAAAACATCGGATCGATTCGATTTATCGCATTGTAAACATCGATGTTTTCGATACATCGATTTTTATCGAATATCCCTAAGGTAATCCCATATATAATTTTATCGTACGCCCATGAAAGAAGGAAATCTTGCTAATAAGAGAATTCCTTTTAAAATTTTTATGGTACACCCATAAATAAATTCACCGGTTTTTGCCAAAATCAAGCTGTCTTCTGTCTACAATATATTAGTGTTAAAAAGAGTGATATGTTTACATTATAAATATACCCAACAAATACCCCAAATCATCAGTGAAATGTGGTTCAAAAAGTGATGAAAATGTACCTCTTAGGGCTTACATGTCATGTTTAAAGCTAAACATGAATTTAAATGTTTTGGTTCTTAATACGGCGCTGTCTAATTTAAAAGTGCGCAAACTCAAATTGATAAACAAAACATACAAGAATCCGATAAAACTGTTCACACAAGCATTACCAAAAGCACAGCAGTAGAAAAAAATTGTTTTTGAAATTATTTTGGTGCCAGAGTTGTAAACCTCGAAGAGAGTACAATATAAAAAATGTTGTTTATACTGGTCAAGGTTATTTGTATATTTTTAAACTAGTTTTAATGCATTCGTTATTCGTTCGCAATCGGAACTAAATTTCATCGCATGAGTTAATAATATAAACAGTAAACACTTCAGAAAATGTTTTTTTGCACTACAGAAAGTGCGCAATTTATTAATTGTGATATTTGAACTTATCGATGTGACTTGTGTGTAAACTTTCTTGAAAATAGTGTTCAGTATTGTCAGAAGAAACGTTTTTTTTTATGTGAAATTAGGACACATATACCGGGTAAACAATTCCACGTGATCAAAGCATGGTATTAATTGTGAGAGGGGACATGTCATATTATGGTTCAAAGGAAATTCATCTCTATTTCGTCGAGGTGCAAGAATGAAGTTTTGTATTAGTTACGAGGAATTTGTCACGTAGTAGTTGTTATCCCACATTTTAAGAAATCTTGAACTAATACGAGCCCCGTATATTGTATTAAAAACAATTCATTCTGATAAACTCAAATTTGGATGTTGTGCGTTTGAATTTCGCTTATAAAACTTGAAGGAATGTGTGCTGTTTACCCGATACTGTGAGATAAGTAACCCTAATGTTTATGTTCCAAAATTACTGTGATTTTGTGACATGACTCAAATTCAGAGAGACACTATTATCCATTTAGTCGCAGGAGGGTATGTATTATTATTATTATTTATTTTAACATTTTTCCAACTTAACCATATCTTTTAATAAACACACATTACATAACAGATTCGATAATATAAGTACTTGCGGGCAAGTAAACAAAGTTCTTAAAACTTTTTAGTTGGCATAGTTGGAAATTCTATCTATAAATAGATTCTAATTTTTATGTTATACTAGCAATCAGCTGATTGTTTATGTACGATGATTGGGCTTCACTTGTTGTTTTTTCTTAATTACTTTACTTCTCTATTTTTCCAAAGAGAAAATATATATTGAGATTTCTTTTGCCTTTAGTCCTAATAAAAAACGCAAGACATCTCTGTTAGAGGGTTTTATATTTGATAATATAATTACCCGCATCAGAAACCTTTCTATTTTGCAATATGAGGGCATACCTATTAGACCCCAAATATATTCTACACACATGGAAAACTTTCCAGTCTCCAAAAATGAATTCATAATGAAAATGATCAGACAAAACATGAGGTATTATTTGATGGTTCTCTGAGGATCCTTAGATAAAAATTTTATTGGGAAATAACTACTATTACACAATACTTAATTTATTTGGTAAACTATCCTTAGTGTGTTATAGGATAAAATGAACTTTTAAAAGTTTATGACAATCTGTAGGGTACAAAGCACCTAACTGGTGAATTGATACACCTCAAGGTCCGGAGTTAGATTCGAAGTTGAAAATATACAAAAAGTTGATGATATCTTTTAAAAACTTATATTTTTCAATCTACTTTGACAATCTGTCTCAAAATTAAAAATGACAAATATTGACAACTACTATTAAAATAAAATACAAAGTGGCAAAAAAATATATAAACACTAGCATTTTCCAACACGCTCCCACCTTGTGCCATGGTTCCAAGTGGCACAACTTCTCAGGAAAATCTACAACTCAAATCTCGACGGGGGCTCAACTTGTCTTCCATATATCCATAACAATTGGGGCTCTGCTTTCCGTAACGGTAGTTATTTTTCTTTCCCTCATCGTTGAGTCTTCTTCAGAATTATTAGACTTAGGCTGTTCTTTCTCAATATCTAACTTTTCTAAGTTTTCACATCTCCCAGTAGTATCTTCTTCGGTCTCGATTTCAAGGGGGTAAAGTCTTTGAATGGGTCTCATCAGAAAACCCGTTGAAGTTCGAACTTTCACCAGACGAATTTTTCCATCTTTTCCGGGAAAAATATCTTCTACTATACCCAAGTCTCTTCAAATGTTCGTTTTCGATAATCACAATTTCTCCTTTAATAACTTCTCTGGATGTTTTTCTTTTCCTGTGCAAAACTAGCTGGCTCAGGTATTCTTCTCTAAATCATTTTCTTAAATTCATTCTTATCTTCTGAATGTATCTCAAATGCATTTTAAGAGATGTGACATCAATTTCGTCCATACAAGGTGTCCCGATTTCCTTGACATCTTGAAGAAACATTGATGGGGTTAGAACAACTAAGTAACTCATTTTTCGTGTCTGTAATATAGGTAAGGGGCCGTGAATTTATTACAGATTCACATTCGCATATAACTGAAAAAAGCTCTTCATAGGTCATACAAGCTTTTCCAAGTTGTTTCTTTAACAGCTGTTACAATATGCCTATCAGACGCTCCCACCATCCGCCCCACCAAGGAGATCCAGAAGGGTTAAATTTCCATTTTATTCTTTGAGCAATACTTTTCTCCTCTACTTTATTCCAATCGATATTTTTCATCAAATTTTCAGCTCCAACAAAATTCTTACCATTATCGGAATAAACAATAGATGGTCTTCCTCTCCTGGCAATAAACCTCCAAAAAGCTAATAAAAACATTTCAGTTGACAAGCTGGAAACGAGCTCGAGATGAACTGCTCTGTATATCGATCACGTAAATAAACATATCCAAATCTTCTCCGTTGATTTCAGAAAGAGGGGACCAGCCAAATCGACTCCTACTATTTCAAATACTGCAGCATCTCTCACTTGGTCTTTGGGTAAAGTAACAGTATCAGCATCAAACTTTGTACTACAATATCTACGACAAACCACACATTTGTCAATTACTCTCTTAATAGTTTTTCTGCCTCTAATAATCCAAAATCTTTGACGAATTTGACTAAGAAGTCCTTGAATCCCCTCATGACAAGCTTCTTCATGGAAATACATGATAAGCCTATCATTGACAGGGTGTTTGGATGGTAATAATATGGGATATATGAAATCTTTAGTATCATCTCGCTGGGTTATTTTCGTTTTGAGTCTCATCATACCTTTTTCATCAATAAAAGGGCACAAAGGAGCAATACTTTTATCTCCGATGCCATCAAAGGACTCTTGTTGAATAAATTTTATCATAACGTTTTCAGCATTTTCAATTTCTTCCAGTGATAGATTTCCCTGCATTTTGTTGTTTGGAAACCTACAATTGAAAATAAATCTATGAATCCAACCCATTTGATTCATTATCATTTGATATTTTGAAAAATATCGATAAAAAACTGTAAAATCCTGTTTGATATTCAGAAGAATGTTGACTCCCTTTCTTTTCTCCTTTTCTATTTCATTTTCACAATTTTCATCATTATTTTGCTTCGGCCAATCTGTTTCATTTTTCAACCACCCTGGTCTTTCCCACCAATGCGACTGAATCAATTTTTTAGAAGAACAGCCTCTGGAGGTAATTGATACGCCTCAAAGTCCGGAGTTAGTTTCGAAGTTGAAAATATACAAAAAGTTGATGATATCTTTTAAAAACTTATACTTTTCAATCTACTTTGACAATCTTTCTCAAAATTAAAAATGACAAATATTGACAACTACTATTAAAATAAAATACAAAGTGGCAAAATAGCTATTTATTTATGATATTAGTGTTAAAAGTAACATTTTATTTTGTGAGTGAAAAAGTTTGCGAAGCGAGCGAGGCGAGTGGAGCAATTTCACGAACAAAATAAAATTTACTTTTAACACAAGTATCATACATATTTTTTTGTACAACTCCTATTTTGATATTAAAATAAAAGTACTTCAAGAAAATCACATTTTGACGTCTATTGTCAGTTAATTATTTTTTTGACGTTTTAACAATAATTCTCATTTCCTGGGAACTGACCATGTTAGATGACGCTGAATCACTTAGTTACCAACAAACAATTGATTATGTCTCTTTTAACACTAGTGTTAAAAGTATTTTACTTTTAACATGCTACTTTGTAAACGTTTTCTTTTAACACGTTCGACATGCATTAAAAATGTTACTTTTAATGGCAGTTGTACAAAAAAAATATATAAACACTAGCATTTTCCAACAGACAAAAAGAACAAAAAGATACAGGTTTTCTGGCAAACATCATCAATAATGAACACCAAGTATGTACATTTTAGTAGGTACCGGAAAGTAATAGTAATATATCTCAAAAAATGGATTCCTCAAAAAGACGGAGATGAATTTGCTAATATTATGAATAAAAACACATTGTTAACTCCTATATTATTTTAAGAATTTTCGGGTTACTTTCAATTATTTATGTCTTTTTCCCAATTATAACCTCTTCTTCAAAGATATATATGTATAAGTTAGTACTATACTTTTAATTATATAACAAAGATTATTCTTGTTCTTACTTCCTTTCAATCCAAATTAGATTTCAAGGAATTTGATGATCTGTGCAGGGGTCTATCTACATCTTCATGGCACACTAAAGCAGATCCTAGGGTCTGTAGTCTGTGGTATAACATACAGCTTCGTGTTTAGTTGTTTTCACTTATCAATAGTAAAAACATTGTCTTTTGTGAAGCTTCTATAGAGAATGAAAAATAACTTTACTCTTATTTAAGCACCCCAGAGAATACATACATTTTTGTATGCATCTGAAACACTTTTTCTCACCAAAACATTGTTTCTGAATGCATTAGCTGATTTTTTAGGCATCGAAAAACATTGACCACACAGTTGTAAATAAATGTTTATTGTTAAATAGAAATAGAACATACTTAATTATCTCATTGATAATATATTTACAATTGATATTTAACATGCTGTTATCGTTCATACATTATAGCAACTGTACTATCAATTATTACTAACAATACAGCAATACTACTACTAATAAATATTATAATACTAATTAGGACTGATATAAACCTGTGCTTACAATCTATATAAGTTTTATGCACTATCGACCCCTCACCGGGGGAATACCAAAAGTATTTATGAAATAAATAAAGGCAGAAGTGGAAGTCAATCTGAAGATTTCCATATTTTCGGTGAATACACCTCTTATATCGAGGTCGACCGACCATTGGCATTGCTGCTATATTGGAACTGACATGTCTAGATAAAGATCAAGTAAATTAAGTTGCTTCAAAATAGGTTTATTAAAACTGGATTCGAAATATATTATGATTCACTCACTAATATTATGAAATCATAATCACATTGATATGTTTAACACCTGCAAGAACGTTAAGTGCGCTTTCACACGGTCTGGGCGGTTGTCCGGCTCGAAGCTCCTATTGGCGATCACAAGAACTACACGCCAGCGGGTTACAGTCAGCAGAATAGGTATTTTCATTATCTATTTAAAATGTTACAAAGATAAACATAAAAAAAGCAAAAAAGCCATATCACAAGACCCAGTTCCAATTTTAAAAATTGGTGGTAATCGAAGGGGGTTAAATGTAGGCATGACTTTTTGGGTAGCAGGATGTCAATTCACAATCTAAATTAGAATAGCTGAAATAATGAATTTATCCTATTTCGGTTTTCCGCCCTGTATATACTACACTTCAACTAAAAATTAAGTCCACAGCTTTCGAATTTGACATTCAGATTCAGAGCAGAAGATTGTAAATGTCACTATAATATCGTCTCCGCATGTGTACCATTCTTAATTGTTAAATCTCAGTTGTTCTTAATCTAGTTCTGTATCAATTCACTGAATTTTTTGGAATCTCATATCCTTTTTATGTTTTAACCAATTTTAATACAAGGACTTTGTACTTATCTTAACCTTTGACATTATGATTAATGGAAGACGAAATTTTTTTGCTTGTTTTTTTAGAGCAAAGAAATGTTTATTTTGATGGATTTATTTATGCCGAAATATTAAAATACAAACGTATTGATCGAATTATAGTTAGTAAAAACACCATATATAAGATTTCACTAATTAAACATTTATACGGAAAAAACTTTATATAAAAAGAAATTGTTCATCGAAAACCGCACCTCCATATCGTTTCTGAGTTCCGAGATTTTTGCAGTTAAAATGGGTCAGAAACTTCTGGGACACCCAGTATTTTTTATTTATACCTATATTATGAAAGTATACGTAAAAATATAATGAAACTATTCATTGAAGGTTAAACTAAGTTGCAGGAACTGCAATAAAACACAATCATCATATTCTGGATAGACAATGCAGCTATCGGTGCATTAAAGGCTGAAGAGGGTGTTTGAGAATGCTTTGCCTGTGGTACGTCATTGCCACGCATTTTGTTGACTAATTCTTCATGGTGATCTTAATCCATTTGAATTTATGGCGTTATTGATTTTGAATTTGAATGGCCGTGATTTTAATAAGTTGCTGCTCGCCCACCCCCTTTTTTGCGAGATTGGCGACGGCCGTAGCTCGTAATGAATGGTTAGTAAGCTTGATATTCCAGCCCGCTTTGCTAGGAATTTTTTGTACAGTCGAATTGGGCACAAATCAGGATTGAATTTTATTTCAATGGAGCGCATGGTTTTTCCCCCCCTTGCGTCGTCTTAGTAAACACAGGATCGTAAATAATCTTTAAAGTACGAAATTAAGCACTTGTGGCCTTCTCCACCGCGCCAAGCTAATTCAAAAGCAATAATAAAAAATACCTTCTTCTGCAAACCATATGGTGCGTTTTCGTCCAACCACGAACCATAATTTGGAATTCATCGTACTTCAGAAAAACTACACTTTCCTTTTTCTTGTCTGGATATGTTTGTAGTTGTTTTCTCTTAGCATTTTTCGCATCTATGGCTGCTTTGAACTCAATAGGTATTAGTAAAAGGGTTAAAATAGAAGGGTTGGCCACTGAGGTAATTTTCGTACAAGGGCTAGGTAATCTAGCGGTAATCCAAAGGAAGTTTTGAGTAATCCAAGGTAATTTGGGTGATCCAAAGGAAATTTTGGGTAATCCAAAGTAATTTTTGGTAATTTTGAATAATCTGTAGGTAAATTTAGGTAGGTATTCTTGAAGTAGTCTCAGATAATCTAAACTAAGGTAATCTTTAATTTTTAAAGTTAGTGAACGTCATTGACGAACTTTTACAATTTGGAGTCGACACATAGTAAAATCGTGCCTTTTTCATAGTCTAGGAACTGTCGTGAGTAACGTGGTTAGGTTTTCGCGGTATAGTCTATATAAAGTCAGTGTGAAATTGAAAAATATATATTTCAAAGGTTATTTACGAATGTTAGAAAATTGCGAATTAAACGACGTATAAAATTAAATAACTTTCCCGGATTTTATACGTCGTGTAAAAATTATGCAATAACAAATAGTATTTATTTATAGGAAACAAACAAAAATTTCGACTTCCCGTAGTATACTTTGATAGAGCAACTCTTAAGGAAGCCAAAGATATGTCGCAGATCATTGTAACACGTTTCTAAAACTTTTTATTGCATTTGGCAACTAAGCCCTTTTTGCGTACAATTAACGTATAAATCTGAATAATTAACTAAATAACAAAAATTTCAAATCAGAAAAAATCATGCATATTTATATCATCGGAATGCATCATTTGAGATAGATTTCAGTGTCAGTAATTTATTTTTAACGGTTTTTTATTAATAACTAAGTACCTATTTATTCGATTTTGATGTGCGTCGTCTCATTCGACGTGGAATTTCAGCAGTTAAAAATGACTTCAATATCATTTTGCTGCGGCAATATGCAAACGAGTTAGAGCGAAAAAACTGATTTTACCACATATTTGCATTGTTTAAACAATGAAGCCGGGCGAAGTAGCTGTTTACGGACATACGGCTACACTCAGTACTGGTTCCCAAACAGATTTACGGATTTTCAGGAATCCAGGCTTTAGTACTCCTCAAATCGTAGATTGCCTGCACTAATTGAAGAAAATGTGTTGGAAAACGAACCAAATAACAAAAAACAGAACAGAAAATACAGTTGTCGGTATTGCAAAAATTCAATTTCACAATAATTCCCAACAGAATCCCAAGGTTCGCTATTTTGGGGACTACTCTAGTCAAAATTGTTTACAATAACATAATGCATTTAATTGTGTTTGAAAATGAGCATAAACAAGTTTCAATTAGAAGAAACAGTGTTGTTGAATGTTCGTAGTAGTTTATTTATATGTTCTGTTGATGTAATGGAAAATTAAAAAATAAATAACCACTTATAAATAAAAAAACATTCAAACAGTACCATTAAATAACAAATATTTATTTGTTGATTAGGTACTATGCCAAATATTGCAAAAGTAATCTTTGACTATACTTTATTTTTTTAAAAGCTGGTATAATGTAACTGTCACATTATCGTTTATTATAGTAGACTCATGGGCGTACGTGCAAAATTTTGTTGAAATAAGGAAATTCATTTTTGTCTTGAACAAGGTTTGTCCTTTATATTTTGCATATAGAGCTAGAAAAAAACAGTAGATCACTTTCAACCCTCCGTCGAGTGCATACAATCTCAGATTCAGATTCATACCGATGAAATTTTAATGTATTTCCTCCAATACGCAGGATAGCGGGTAGTGCGACAGCGCAACTTATCTTCACGTTGTGTGCCAGTGTGCATTCAACAGTCGCCATCGTGCTCTAGTGTAAAAGGTGTAACCTTAAAGGGCACCAGCTCGAAGGGCTCCGGCTAGAGACTCCTCTCAAGGGTGATTCGACCCCAAGTTTATGCTGCACAAGTGTTACAGGAAGGTTGTAAAAGTTGAGGGCGCCACTACCTTTTTGACGATAAAAAGTACTAAAAAAACTAAGGCGGAAAAGGTAGAAACGCCTTGTAAAATTTAAATGAAAGTTAAAAAATTACTTAAAAACGGAACATTAAAATTTTACACCCGGGCGATGTCTCCCTCAACTTTTATAGTTGAGGATTTAGAAAAAAATAAAAGATAGAGTTAAAAACAAATTTATAATTTATTCTGCCACAGGAAATGAACAGTGAATTTGTACTTTTATAGGTACTTAGCTTATATGAAGGGGTTTCCTGAAGAAGATAGGCAGGTATTGATCTGAACTAATGTGTCCTGGTCTTCTGGTCTAGGGCTGTATCCTGGGGTTCTATCCTTGGCTAGGGCTTATATTATATCCTAGGTCTTGGGGTTATATCCTTGGGGCTGTGCTTACCTAGAAGTACAGGTGGATCAGGGATTTATAGGAACTTGAATGTAATGGCACATTATGTTGGTCAGCTTTTCAGGTTAAAAAAAGGAAGGCAGTTGTTTGAAAGTAAAAAATGTTCAACTTACTGAAAGCTTTCCAACATTATATGTCCCATGTTAAAACTGTAAAGATAGCAATTATCGGCTAAATTAAAAAAATATACTAATGATCCGAAAGAAACTAATCATAGCAAAAAGTTATTTAGTTATATGAAAAAATATCGTGCTTAGGAAATATATGAAACCGGCACTGGCGTAACGAAGGAATATTTTATAATTAAAAGAGTTATTTCGCAACTGAAAAAGCTGGAAAGTGTTTATATAAAAGTTGAACAGTGAATTATTATAAAAGAATATTTGGTTTAAAACTACCATATTAGTATAAAAGAACAGTTTATGACCACGTGTTGAATTTAATTTCGTCTATCTCTGTAAAAAAATAAAGAATGCATACAAAAATTATATCAGACAGTACTTTAGAAGAAGCTTATTAATTATAAATTATGATTTTGGACTTTCCACAGCAAAATTCATAAGATACTTAAAATATGAAAGATAACGAAAGATGGTCTTTCACCGTAGACAGTCGGTAACGAAAAGGGGTGTTTCTCGTGGCGTTGGAAAAAATGGAAGCGTCCGTTGGCAGACGTCCATTGTCTTATGGTCAGGGTTGAAGAATTTGGGATCACAGAACTATAATTGGAAGTGGCTAGTGACGACGAGTGGTAATTGAAAGGATTTATTCTGTAAAATCGAAACAGGTCGATAGACATGTTACAAAGGGTACTTTGCAGTGAGTGTTTTATTCTCACATATTCATTGCGCCCGTTCGGTATATTTTCTGCATGAAGTAGAAATATAAAACAGGTAAATAGTGTATTCATTTTTATTATCCAAAAGTAGCAATTATATTATATTATGAATTTGAAAGTATCATTGCGCCCACTTATGGTGTTTTTTGTTCCTTACTAGAAACCTTGTGTAAGAATGGAGAGACGTTAAAGACTATACAATCCAGATTACCCCGATGATGCCAATTTTTCTATTTTTTAATTAATATACTTTTGTATGTATTTTTGTGAAATGATCTTTATTAAAACAATACATACAATGTTCATTAGTTCAGTTTTTACTCTAATTCAATTGCAACAAAAAACATCTCGTTCATTAATCTAAAAGATGCATTGCGTCCGAACTCGGGAAATCTACTATTGCACCCGACGGAGGGGTAAACACTATTGTTTTTCAAAGTATTCTCCACGGAGAGAAATGCATTTTTGCATCCTTTGGAACCAATTTTGGAAGAAGTTATTCCACTCACTTGTTGGTACATTCAAAATACAGTTTTTGAATGCGTTGACTGCATGTTCTGCGGACTGGAATCTTTGACCACGCAGTCCATTGTTAATTTTTGGGAAAGAAAGAAATCGATGTTTTCTAGCTTTAAACACTCAATTGTTTTTCGAACTGTGTGGGAACTTGGTGTAGGATGGTTCGTCGTTGGGGGTTGTTTTTTTCGAAACTCGCCAATTACTTGCGACAAACAAATCGATATGTACCAATCAGCAGTAACAGTTTCCTGATCTTGCAGAGGAATTGTTGCTACCTGACCCGCTTTTGAGACAAATGTCGCCACCATCTTTTTTGAAACACTTCGAGAACGGATAACTTTCGTCGGTTTTGGTTCATCTTGGAATACCCTAACAGCCGACTGACGTTTATTTTCGGGTTCATTAAAGTAAATCCAGGATTCATCACCACTGACAATACTGTATATATTTTTTGAGTTTCCCGCGTTAAGCCGGATTAATTGACTCAATTGCTTTCTGTTCTCCCGTCAACAGATGCGGTATCTAACGAGAAACTAATTTTCTTTCAGATAATTCTTCATGTACAATTCCCGGGTTCGAGTCCCGAGGGTTTCGCTTTTTCAATGTTCAGAATATTCAGCTTATAACTGTCATGTTTAGTTAACAGAACGCCAAAGTTTCTGATCACTTCTTCCTAAGCTGTACCTAAACTAAATTTTTTCAGTTGATGGGTCAGTCGAAAAATGGAATTGAGCCGAGAAAATTTTCGCGCAGTAATTTTTTACAATTTTCCAAGACAGTAGTTTCAACAAGAATGCCTTGCCGAGTTGGTTTCTTTTTCGACAATGATGCACCACATCAGTCGACAATTTCTCGTTGGTATGGATAATTTAAATGTAATTAATCTTAGCGACGATCTAAGAACAGGTCCATCGACAACGGCATTCACCCAGAAAAACGTCGATGCCGTATGTAAGCTGATCCAAGAAGATCGGCATGTCACAAGTTACCGAGAATTTATAAAGTGAACGTTACCAAACAATTTTGTTTGATATGACAACGTTGTATTGGCGCGCTGTCGGGTATAGGCTTCGTACTATAAAGATACATTCAAACACAAACGGAACATAGGGATTTAATGTATTGTCCGATCT
This sequence comes from Lochmaea crataegi, assembly GCA_947563755.1. NCBI lineage: Eukaryota > Metazoa > Arthropoda > Insecta > Coleoptera > Chrysomelidae > Lochmaea > Lochmaea crataegi. Next base: position 28,715,085 of record OX387425.1, on the reverse strand, counting down.
AAATAGTCCACCAACAAAACATTTCTATAAGTTCACTTCAATGAATATCAAGTATTGATCTGGACAGCTGGATTCAGAACCAATGTGAGAAACCCCGCCCATTCTCCTTCCAAAATTTGTTAGTTATGTGCGAGCGATTTAGTATTGAATAATTATTTGATGGGGGTAGTAAACGTCGCTACATATTGAAACAATATGCTTACGTTTTATGTTGTTAAAATCGAAAATTGTTAAATTCTCTTTAACAATTAATGTTTCGAGTTAAGATAATATGTTTTGATTTCTTTTGGCAATAACGGCTTTCAAAATAAAAATAAATTCGTAAATAAAACAAAATAAGATTCTTTAAATTGTACTCTACCTACCGACTGCTGTTTACTGACTGCTAATTAAGGACCGCCCACAGTTGAGAATACGGAGGGGTGGGAATTGTACGATATGTTATAGGTGTCCAAATAAACGATTGTAATAATCGTGTTTTTAATCTGTTGAAGCTGGATGTTGGTCGACTAGTTCAAAAGCAGTTCTGATACAATGCTTAAAATCCCTATGTTCCGTTTGTGTTTGAATGTATCTGTATCTTTGCGCCGTACTGTTTATATTCCGCTCCGTAATCTGTAAATTGTTTAAACAGTGAGGTTAAAAGCTTGCCTATTAAGTCAACAGAAGAAAAAGAACTGTTGAGTATTTTCAAAAATAGAAAAAAATGATGCTTAAACCATTGTATTTGGCTGCTTATTTATTGGATCCCATATACTGTGGCTCTCAATTAAGTAATGATGAACAAGTCATGGAATTTCTTTATCAAATATCGGTTCATCCAAAATTTCGACAAAAAAAGGATTTGATTTCTACTGAGTTGACATACTTTTTGGCAAAAAGTAATTTATGGCGGTTACCGTTTGAGACAGCAAAAAAAACAGGACAGGACAGGGGTTTGTTGCAAAACAAATTTGAAAGATATAGCCACTGCCATATTGGAAATGCCTACGACAAGTGCCGCAACCGTGCGATCTTTCAGTGCGTTCTCCTTTATTCACTGTAAAAAGCGCAACAGATTAACCACAGAAAGGGCTGGCAATATCGTATAATTCGAAGCTTTTGAATTTGAATGAACCAATTGCAAAAACCCCACACGATATCCAAGATGTAGCTGAGGCTGGTCCATCTAATGTCAATGTTAACCCACAAATAAACAATATAGATTACAGCAGAAGATCTGGTAGTGAGAGTTCTGTTACTGAACTGGAAGAAGATGAAGACTACTCTGTTCATGACACTAACTCTTCTGATGGTTCAGAAGATTTTCCGTATTTGGAAACGGAAAAAATTCCAAATTAGATTTTAGTTTTAGTTTTTAAGTACCTGCTATGTTCCGAATTCCGAAGGGTGTTGTTTATGTGTTTTTTCTCTTTTGTTTTTTGGTTTAAATAACTGGTGTTCCTTTGTTTCCTAACTAGGTACCTTTAAGAAAATAGCGTTTTTTGTTTTTTAGTTCTTTTTTTAAACCAGTATGAGTGCGGCTGGTTTCTTTAACAATATTGTAAATGTTTTGTTATTACCTATATGTTGAATAAATATTTATGTTCTAATTATTTTTGTTATTGAACCTAATGCATCACCCAGTTTCTTTAAATTTCTATTAATCTTTATGTAATCATAAATTCTCTAAAAAGTTGCAAATTTCAATGGCGCTGAAGTTTACCCAAAATTCTCGAAAATTCCCGAAAGTTCGTAACGAAAAATAAATTACGGTAAAAAAAAATTCATCAGATTTTTCATTTTCCTATAACTAATATTTCGTGTTCGAATAATATTAATAACCCCGTGCTGTAAATAAGTTCTATAGTTCTAGTAAATCATAATATAAAAATAATTAGTTATTATAAATATTATTATAATTGACTCTAATGAACGTATTATTATTAACCTGTAACCACAGACTTGACGTCAATGACGGAAATTTTATATATATATATATATATATATATATATATATACTGTGTTCATTTGAAAAGGACTCACCCTTAATATTTCAAAAATGGGACATATTAGAAAGAAATGCCGAAACACGTCAACTTTTAACTTGAGGGGGACACTTTTTGCCGCTAATATCATAAACGCCAGATTCACCCCCTCCCTACTGGAGACACCCCTTACATTTTTTCAAATGGCATTAGGTATCAAGTCATACCTCATTTAAAAGTTCTGGTAAATCTCTATTCAATCATTTTGTGTCGCCTTTGATGCCAGCCTTCCATTGTTATTTAATCGTTGTTTAAAATTGACTCTTTATCAACTTTTCGTATGCCCCCGTATTGTGTTATGATGGAAAGACTCTTTGAAGAATAAAAAATTCACAAATAGTAAAAAGACAACTGTTAACAAGAAAAAACTGCTATTTAATTATGTGTTCAAAGTGACCACCGTTAACATTCAGGCAATAAAAGTTGAAAAAGAGCCAATTTCAAACAACGATTAAATAACAATGGAAGGCAGGTATCAAAGGCAAAACAAAATGATTGGATAGAGATTCACCAGACCTTTTAAATGAGGTGTGACTTGATACCTAATGCCATTTGAAAAAATGTAAGCGGCGTCTCCAGTAGGGAGGGGGTGAATCTGACGTTTATGACATTAGCGCCAAAAAGTGTCCCCCTCAAGTTGAAAGTTGACGTGTTTCGGCATTACCTTCTAATATGTCCCATTTCTGAAATATTAAGGGTGGATCCTTTTCAAATGAACACAGTGTATATATAATCTAAACCCTTTTTATACCCGAAGGTGTAAGGGTGGAAATCTATTTCTCCTTTCCATATATAAAATTGCGAGTAAAATTGCTACATTGTTTCTTGTTTTTTGCCATTTTTTTGGCTTCTTCCCAACTTTTCCCTCTTTTTTCCAATATTTCAGCAACCACTTGGTTCCAAGTTTTCTTTGGCCTTCCTCTCTTCCTTTTTGTAGTTGCTCGCGCTTCCCAAACATCTTTTACTGGCCTGTTGTTCATTCTTACTAAATGACCAAACCATTTAAGTTTTTGGTTGTCTAGCAAGTCAAGAATCGATTCAATTCCAAGTTCACTTCTAACGTCCTCATTCCCAACTTTGTCTCTCCGTGTTATTCCCTTACCCCGCGCAAGTATCTCATCTCCATTGCTTGTATTCTACTCTTCGATTTCTGCGTCAGTATCCAGCTTTCATTTCCATAAGTGAGAATTGGTCGATATACTGTCTTGAACACTGTCATTTTCGTATTCCTACTTATTTTTTTTCTACCAATGAATGCTCTAGACAAGGAATGATAGAGTTTTGAGGCATTAGTGATCCTTTCATTCAATTCTTCATCTTCGCTTCCATTTCTGTCGATCTTAATACCAAGATATTTAAACAAGTCCACTTGTTGAATATTTTCATTTTGTAGCCTTATGTCAATTTCTGTGTTTGTTATTCCGGTGGTCATGACTTTTGTCTTCTGTACATCTACTTTTAGATTTCTTTCACTGAGTTCTCTTTCCCATATTTGTAAGTTTTTTTGGAGGTCATCTTCGCTTGGTGCACAAATCATAACGTCATCTGCAAAAGCACATTCAGACAGGTTGATGGGTTTCAGTCTATTATAGCCTATGTGGATCTTTTTCGTAGCCTTGATAATATCGTCCATTATTATAATAAAAAGTAAAGGACTTAACACTCCTCCTTGTCGAATTCCGTCATTTACTCTAAATTTATCGGATTATAAGTTATTTTTCCTGACATAGCTATAATTGTTTTCGTACAAGCTTTTAATTCTTGTTGATAGTCTCTTCGGAATCCCTCTTTTGTCTAAGCCATCCCATACTGTTTTTTGTTTGACACTGTCAAAAGCCTTTTCAAGGTCTAGAAAAGTAATATATTTATCTTTAGTTTTTGTCTTTTCAATCATTTGTTTTATTGAGAAAATATGGTCTTGTGTGCTATGACCTTTCCTGAAGCCGCTTTGTGATCCATCTAGTTGCCCTTCCGTTAAGATTCGCAATCTCTTTTCTAAGATAATTTCATATAGCTTGGAAACCACGCTTAGTAATGTGATGCCTCTATAGTTAGTGCATTCTGTTGGATCCCCTTTTTTATGTATGGGCAGTATTATTCCTATTTTCCAGTCCATAGGTACTTGAACACATTTTCAGGCTTCATTAAATACTATTAGAAGTAGTTGCAATTTTATTTTATCAAAAATTTATATAATGCCTTTTTCAAGTGTGGAATTTTCATCGAAATCGAACAATTTTTTACGAAACTAAAAATAAAAAACGAAAAATGCAGTTATGTGAAAAAGTCACTAATGCAAAAGTTGTAGATTTTTCCAAGATCTACAACTATTATATTCAACTTTTTTTTCTAGGACTTTGGCCGGAAATCGCAATAATGTCTTTTTCCACCCCCCACAAAAAGTGTTTTTTACCGAAAAAAACGTCATAACTCGAAAATCTTCCAATATTTTAATTTGAAGTTTTTTTCCATAGTTAGTGACTATAAAAACTACCATCTACCAAATTTTCATCGAAATCGAACAATTTTTGACGAAACCAAAAAACGAAAAATGCAGTTTTTTGTGTTTTTCGAGCTAATTTTGAGGTTACGTGAAAAAGTCACTAATGCAAAAGTTGTAGATTTTTCCAAGTTCTACAACTATTATATACAACTTTTTTTTCTAAAACCTCAACTTTGGCCGGAAATCGCAATAATGTCTTTTTCCACCAATTCAAAAAAAGTGTTTTTTACCGGAAAACTCGAAAAATTTCCAATATTTCAATGATATCTAATATTATTAAAAAGGCATTATATCAATTTTTGATAACATAAAATTGCCGTCTAAGAGACGTCACGTCTGTGGTTACGGGTTTTGATATTGTATTATATGGCTAGTTTTTGTTGCAATCATGTTTTTCATTTAATAGCATACCTACTGTCAGCCCTTCCTAAAGGTACGGCTATGCCTGCAATCACAAGCGACCCGAAGATGGGATTTCTATTGTATACCGGCGTTGTACAGGGTTGCGTAGGCAAGTTAAGAATAAAGATTTGAATTATAATGTTAATCGTTTTAAAATTCTAAAGTTTTAGTTGCCCACCAGGTAAGGGTTTTTCATGTTAAATTAGGTTTTATTACTCTCTGTCTTCAAACAGTCTGTATACTATTTTTCCATAACAAGGTTTCCCCTCTCCCCTACCTCTTATTTGGAAAAACAGGCTAAATCTAGTAACGGCTGTTATAATTTACCTGGTACAATTTATTTATTTACATTTTTATTAAACGCTATCAAGTGCAAATAACTCTGTTGACCTCATCATAGGCAAAGTTTAAAAATAAATCGTGTAGGACTTGTTGTTCGGATTTTAATCGATTCATTGGCATCCCGATGTATTACCGATCGTTAAAATTTAATTATATTAGTTAGTAACAACATTTGATCGGCTTTTTTTAGAAACATAAAAATTTCCGATACTGATCTATTCAGTGACCGTCTATTTAATGGCTTACTTCCATAAAACTATTCGTATGCGATCCAATTTATTATAAAAACATTTTAAATTTCATGAATTCATTTCATGCTAGTAACTACTAGCTATTAAAATGAAAACTTACCATAAATGTAAAATTTTAATCCATGGCATCCACTTACACAAAACTACAGTTGGAACAAACCTATAGTGAAGCGGGATGGCGAGTGGTGCGAATGCGTTGATATAAGATCAGAGCGGAGCGTTCAAGCAAGTTTGCTCGCTGTTAACATACAGTGTAGATTTAATGGAAAACCCCTATAAGATATGTTTATTAACTGATAACGTACATACTATGATGAAATTCTACTTTCCGCTTTTTCAATTCTCAGCTTTTATTATCAGAAGTGGGATTTGATCTACGAAATGTTCTTATGAGGTCATAATGTGATAGTGAGGAGGTGACTGGAATAGGCGTGCGAGCAACAGGAGAGCGAGAGCCGTAGACAGGTAAAGGGCCAGGCTCACGAGCGAGTGAGATGGGCGTAGACACAAACATCAAATCTAGCACTCTACTCGGGGTCGAGAAGAGAAACAGAATGTAAGACGCAGTTGTCACATTATTAAAACCCCCTCCCCCCTGTTGTGACGTCACACATTTTTCAATGTTATGCATGTATTTAAAAATAATCAACAGAAAAAAGTTAATTTCATTTTTTTCTTATTTTTATTAAGTAATCTTAAATAAAATCAACATAAAGTGAAATAGAAAACAAACCACTAGTTAGGAAGCAATAAACGACTAATTATGTTAATTAAAGGTAGAAAACTTAATTTTTAACATGTGACTTCACAAAGCTTTATCTTATCAAACAATGTCACATTTCAGTGATACCCTTTCCCCCTTTAACGCTTGACGTAATTTATAGAGGACTCCTTATGGCGAAAAGTAAATCCAAAAATATCATTTTTATTTATATGATATGTAACCTTCAAATTTTTTTTTCAATATATTTTTATAGAAAACCTAATATAATAATATATAATAATAAATCAAGTAATCCTTTAAGGACATCTAAATCACCTAACTTTTTATCTAGTCTTTTTGCAAAAAAAGTCAACATAGACTACAGTGGAGGAAAACTCCAAAGTAGGTACACAGTAAGATCTTTATAGGAGATACAAGTGTTATACACAATTAGTAGGAATCGACCATGGGCGTTACGCAGCATTAAATTTAGGGGGGAGGGCATATGTAAAAAGTAAAAATAAAATAGGTGTTTTTTGAAATAAACAAAAAAAAACGAAAACGAGAAAACAAACATTTATACATATTATTTTTTATCTTAATCCAAGTATTATAGCAAAACGAAACGTCTGGGATCTTCAGCAAGTCTGCTCAAAACCTCTTCTTCTATGTGTTTCTTTTTTTGTGAAACTCAGCATATACAAACAGTTCAATCTATTGCCTGTCATTGTGGACCTTAACCAAGCTTTAACTCTGCGTAGAGTACTAAAAGTTCTACGGTACTTGTTGTGCATGGCAATGCTAACAAAATATGTAGAGCAGTTTTTGTTGATGGAAAAAAAAGTCTGCTTCCTTTACCACTTTTGCTACTTCCAAACTTTTTAACTCCTCTTTATTAATTTTTGTGTCTTTCCATAAGTTGTACCATAATAATCGGCTTCATCGTCAAGCCCGTTTAAATGATAGAATTCTGAAAATTGTTTAATGCGCATCTTAAATTCACTCAATGACAAGTTCAGCATAACGAACGGATGTAGTGACAATAGTTCGAAAGCTGGTAGGTTTCAATCGGAAAACCGTTGCTCCAAAGATATTATCAGATAGTCCAAATAAGGTATTAACAAAGATTTTCTCCAGCATTCTGGCGGGTTGCTAGCTGGAATGATCGTACGATTTTGCTATCGCCCTACTATCCTTGGCGCCTGTAACTATATTCCAAAATTATCGTATTTAGTAAAGCGTGTTACCAACAGATATCAAAGAATTTGATATCTTTGATATCTGTTGGTAACACGCTTTACTAAATACGACAATTTTACAGAAAACTGTAATAATTCTATATGTTGTCAAATTTCGAATTTTGGTTTGTGACTTGGAGGTGAGATGTCGCTATTATCGCAACTAAAACATTTCCGTAGCTGGAAGATATGTATAGTTGTTGATTATAGAGTCATTTCAGTCCGGGATTAACTCTCGGACGATAACATATACCTTGTACTGATGAGGCGCAATACGCCGAAACCGGTCTACAAGTTATGTTGTCCCTTCTGGGTTGCAAACCAGAATGGTTGGTTTAAATCTCGTAGATTTACCAGCCCCGTTTGACTTAGAAGTGTAATTCAATGTCTGTCGGGGCATGTAGCCCGGGAAGTAGTTGTTTCTTCTTCGTTGAACGGTCACTGTTTTTGAAAAATATGTTTCAAACCTTAGTTGTGAAGCGTAGAATAATATAATATTCTTTGATATCTAAAATATAGTTAGTAATAAGTGTATTGTATTATATTATGTAGGTAGGTATAAGTTTAATTTTTTAACTTGATTGATTTATTCTTTTATCTTCTGCTTAGTAATTAGGAAATTATTGAATTATTTTCAACATTTGGGGGGGTTGGGGGCAAATCTCCCCTGCCCCTCTTTGCGTACGCCCATGGAATCGACTAAGAATTATTACAGGTTATCTAACGATGGTAAAAGACCACCTGCATAAAATGGGGTTGTATAATGGGGATCTTAGCTGCAGACTTTGTGGCATGGAGATTAGACTGTCAGAAGAAAAAACAAAAAGTCTCTTTGACCCACAAAAAAAATTCTTCCAAAATTTCAGCTCGATATCACAATTGAGCCAGCCCCCTTTTTTGAATTTTCGTTTGAATGTTCTTGCAGGAAATTGAATTCTCTACAAAAAATTGCTCTTTAAGTATCTTCCTAAACTTGATGGGAAAAAGTGCGTAGAAAAGAGGAAAAAAATGAAAATGCCAATCATAGCAAAATAGTCTTTTTTTTATTGATTTATAGGTAGATCTATTCGAGAAAACTATTTTATCCACTGAGATATTCAAATATTGATATCTGTTTATAAATCGAATGTTAGTAAATGGTTATTAAAATAAATGTAGACATAATAAATTAAAGATTTTCACAAAATAAAATATTTCGCCAACATAAAATCTAGTTTCGAAATCGAGGAATATTAATACTATTTTAAAAATAAAAAAAAATCTCCCATTAAAAAAATGAGTTGTTCTCGACATTTAATAATTTTCTTTCTTCCTTTTTCCTCTTTATCCAAAACAAAATTATTTTTTTCTGACACAGTCTAATGGAGATCGAGACCATAACCCACATCTTATCTGTCTACCAGGCACAGGACTCAAGGAGAAAAACAATTTTCGGAGAGGCCAATGGCCAATGCCACCTGAAACATATGGCACACATCCTATGAACCCATATCGTCTACTCGACGGTACGGGGTTTACTGGGTGGATAAAAATATTTATATGAAGGACAAAAAAGCTAAAGAAAAAATCTAATCTGAAAAATTCAACTTGGGAATATGCCAAGAAATAACAAATGATTTCCAATGTTCTGAAGAGAAGTTCTATTAGGCGAGGAGCCGGTGACATTGAAAGTACCGTCATCGCGGAATTGTGAGATTTTTATAAAAATTGATAATTGACAATTATAAGAACAAAATGTCCTTGGTACGCGTTAATTTACTTGGTCTGAAGTATTTAAAAAAAATTATTTATAATAAAAATGAAAAATTTGTTTACCATCATCGCGAATCTTGTAGTGTTTTCTATAGGAAATTTATTAATTTAAAATAAAAAAATTACCTACTTAAAGAGTGTGAAAGAGGGTAAAATTCCATCATTATCGCGTAGAAACTTTTTTTAATCGAACGTATTTTAAGCTGATTAACAAAAATATCTTTACTTGGTATGCATGTCTAAAAACCGAGGGAAATATCTGGTATACTAATTTTATTTCATGGATTATTTCACGAGAGCTTTTTTTTTGTCGAAGTAAACCTGACACGTATCAATAAGAATTTTGTTGCCTGGCAATTTAACGAAAAAAACTGCCTCTGAAAAAATTACGAGTCCTCGTAATTTTTTCTGGCAGTTTTTTGAGTTGATTTACCTAATGGCAAAGTTAGGGCAAACTTTTTTCGCTGTCATAATGACAAAATCACGCGGCTTATGGGATTTTCTATACATGAAATTTAAATTTTTTCAAGATGCGTTTATCAAAGCAAATTTTGTTACCACGGTTCTGATTTAGGTATATTTAAAATTAGTTTAGTTGAAAAATGAGTGTTTCTGAAGAAAAAAAAACAGATTTGGAAGAAATTAAAAAGGCAGTGTCTGATAATACATCTCCAAATACGTGTGTCTCCAAAGCTTCCTGTTGGCGACAGTTTTCGCAGTTTTTATTGATAAGTGATTATAAGCTTGAAAAGCATACTCCAGTCGAAGAATTAGCAAAAATTATGGAAGATTATGCTTACAATATGAAAAAAAAAACGGAGAGGACTGCAAAGAGTCCAGTATCAAAAGCATATGGAACACAACGGCGTAGATGCTACAAGAAAAGTACTAACAAGAATTTAATATGAAAACATACCCATTTACCGACATTGTTTTTAAATCTGCCCGTTTGACAAAGGACTCCAAACGAAAACAGTAACCAAGAGAAAAGAAAAGAAAGTTCGAAGTACAGAAAAAAATATTTCACTTATTCTCTTTTGAACAGTGAACTGCAAAGAACATTATTTCGAACAAGAATTAGACCTAAAAGGAGAATTTACAGGACGTATCGAATACAATCCCATATTTTCAAAGACCACACAATGAGGTGTAAAAGTCTTGGCCAGTAGCAAATGGTTGGTAGGAAACAAAACAAAGATCTTTGTCCTACTCGTCTATTTTTCAAATTATTGGAAATTATTGGAATCAACAGCATGTCAAAATGGACCAAACTCTCGGCAGAAAAAATTGGTGTAAATATATACCAAAAAATTTAAAGAGAAACCATTCACATCGCTCTTCCACTATTTCTGCCCTTGCAAAAAAGGTGTGTATTGGTGAGCAAGAAATGATCAAATTAACAGGATATTCCCACGCCAACTATTCGAAACCTTATTTGCAGTTGGACTCTGAACATCATTTAAATTTAACTGAAAGTGAAAAAGCATCAGATCAATTAAATTTTCCTAGTACGAGTTGAAACATACCGCAAGTACATGTTCTACAATAACATCATAACGATAAAAATAATGCACAAACGTTTAATTATGTAACTTTTATATAAATAAATAGTTATTGTTTTGTTTATGTTCCATTGTTAAATAAAAGTTCTCTAATTTTATTATTTTTCGTCTTTTTCTCGTGAAATACAGGGTGTTTCTTCAGTAATCTAAAATATTGTAGTGGGCGCTTCGTCACTCCATTTTAAGAAGAAAAGTTCTTATAAACATGTGTGCAAAGTTTTGTCGTTAATGAGATACAGGGTGTTGAATTGTTTGTAATAACTGAGCTCTGACTGTAAGGGCTAGCGCATACATACAACTTTTAGTTGAACAACTGTTTTGTTGTGTATCAGAATATATTCGTGATTTCTACTCAACTAAACAATTTAGTTGCGGAGGTGCGCATACAATCGATTTTTTTATCTCCTCAAATCGTAGCACCTCTTCAAATGCTTATACGAGACTGGCAGTCGCAGTAAGGTCAGCGGATCGACTGTTTAGTCGATGGTCTGCGCACATCAATACAATGCAATACAAATTGAGCGCTTGATCGATAGTTGTCCAACTTTAAAATTAAAAGCAAATCGATAAAGCTTTTTGACTTTTTTGTCGAGCAACTATCGAGTTGACAGTATGTGCGCTTTCATATATCCTTTTGAACATATGATACACAACAAAACAGTTGTTCAACTAAAAGTTGTATGTATGCGCTAGCCCTAAGTGAAATTTATTTTTCCTGGTGGCGCTACTGGTTTTTAGAAGTAATACGAAAGAACATGCTTATTCTAAGTATCCTTTGGAATAATGTTGACAAATACTTTGTCAAACCTAAAAACCAACGCAAAAAACAAATAAAATATTTTTATCATACGGATTTTTTGTGTTAAGTTAACAACCATGCCTGCGTTTACTAATGCCGAAATGGCTAATATGCACTTTTTGTATGGATTAGCGAATGGTAATACTTTAGAGGCTAGACGTATGTATGCCCAGCGTTATCCAAATTATCGTTTACCATGTTCTGATACGTATTCATTTACAAAGAAACTGGAACTTTTTCTAAATCAAAGAATATTATTGGACGACCCAGAAATGTGAGAACTCCACAATTGGAAAACCAGATTCTTCAAATTATTGACCAACACCCAGAAACGAGTACCAGAAAAATTGCTGATGAAGTAAATGTTAGTAACAGAACCGTTTGGAATATTCTAAAAGATAATTTATTGTATCCATATCACGTTCAACGTGTTCAACATTTGCTACCTGCTGACTATCAGCTCCGTATACATTATTGCCAATGGATTTTAAATAAAATCGCAAACAATCCCAATTTTGCTGCCAATATTCTGTTTACAGATGAAGCCAACTTTTCAAGACATGGCATTATGAATTTTCATAATGACCACATATGCGCAGATGTAAATCCACATGCCATGCATGTAAAACTATTCCAACAAACATTTTCGGTCAATGTTTGGCTTGGCATCATCGAAGATTACTTAATAGGACCATTTTTCCTTCCTGCACGGTTGACCGGTGAGACATATCTTCATTTTCGAGAAAATGAACTGAATGAAGACTTTTGGAAGATGTTATTAGAAGGCGCATGTGCTGCATGCATGACGGTGCTCCTCCACATTTTGCATTGATTGTACGCGAGTTGTTAAACAACGTTTTCCAGACTATTGGATCGGTCTAGGATCTCCACACCCGTGGCCCCCTAGGTCACCTGGACACAATCCTCTGGATTTTTGTGCATGGGGATATCTAAAATCGCTCATTTACACAACCCCGATATTAAACTTGGGAGATCTTCTAAATCGTATCATACAGAACGTATTCTGCAATCCATTAGACGTCGAGCGGAGGTGCACATTTTGAACATATGATCTGAAATGTACTATTTTTCCTTTATGTTTAACACATGTTGTTGCTTCTAATAAAATAATAAAACAATTCAACACCCTGTATCTCATTAACGACAAGACAAGACTTATCGTCTTAAAATGGAGTGACGAAGCGCCCACTACAATATTTTAGATTACTTAGGCAACACCCTGTAGTCATGTCGAATGCCACTCGAGAAATAATTGTGTAGGCAAAATTGTTCTCAAGGTTTTATTCAAGTTTATTGCTTTTCGGTAATTTCGCGAATGACATTTTTGACATAATCACGAGTCGTGGCGAGTGATTTTATTTTCGAGCAACAAACTTTCACACCTTTCGAAAATTTTGCCGACAAAATTGTGATGTTATGATATGACATCAATTATAAATAGTATATTACACCACAAGGGCCGAAACTTGAACTTTCGGCCCGTGTAGTGTATACGACTTTTCTTCATAGCCGGTTGAAAGTACTGTAATGTTTTTCTTATTTATTTAAATAGTTTTTACTTGTGGGATAAAATTGTACACACTATGGCTAATTACTATCTATTGATTTATTTAAAGAAACACACACACACTATATTAAACTTAATTTATATACTCACTATACTTAATGTCTACTAATTTATTTACATTCGGTATATTAGTTCTAATTTATTTTCACCACTTGAATATTACACTATTTATCTTCACTATTTTATGCACTGTCCGATTACTAAGAACTACTGTGAGCTAACTCCTTACTGTCCGTTTCACTAATTCTCTCGAACTATCTAACTGTTCACGCACTCAAAAACCCGCGTATATATAGTCCTTCTCGACTCTAGAAAATTATAGTGCCTTCCGCGCTCGTGCTTTGCACAAACAAAACCGTTGTACTCGAATATTCTCGAAAGGCGAGCGCAGTCTTACGGCAGTTTTTAGACATGCATACCAAGAAATTTTTGTTAATCAGCTTAAAACACGTAAAATTGAAAAAAAGTTTCTACGCGATAATGGTGAAATTTTACCCTCTTTCGCACACTTTGAGTAGGTATGCCATGCCCTTTAAGCCAATTTTTTTCTTTTAAATTAACAAATTTCCTATCGAAAACAAGATTCGCGATGATGGTAAAACATTATTTCATTTTTATTATAAATAATTTTTTAATATACTTTATACCAAGTAAATTAACGCGTACCAAGGCCTTAGAATTCCGCGATGACGGTACTTAGCACTTAATGGCACTTAACAGCACAGCATCTGACAAGCATCGTCATAGCAGTATAGTGTATGGGTTCACTTAACGCATCGACACGGGATCAGCACCGCCGCGATACTCGACTATAGGCTACACTTTATATTGTCAGAGATATTGTCTTGTACTGAACTAACCGAAATGTGCTGATAAGTGAGTGTACGACGTCGGCAAAGGATCAGTACACCACAAGCGATTGAGGCGTTGACGTGCCTTGTCGGTGCTGTGCTGATGTTGTTAGGTAGGCGCGTTTACATTTAAATACATATAAGAAATAAAATCTGTTGGTGATGATCAGTAGCGGCTCATCGAAGGAGGCTAAGGAGGCTCGGCCTCCTCACCAATTTATCCAGCAAATAGCAATTACTGATCAATTTTGACATTATTGACCATTTTTGACAATTATTGATCAATTTTGAGAATTTTTGACAACTTTCCCAAAATTATTGACAATATTTGACCATTTTTCAAAATAATGACAATTTTTAAACATTTTTGGACAGTTTTTGACAATAAATGTCCATTTTTGGTAGTTTTTAACAATAATTGACAATTTTTAACAATTTTTGCTAATTTTTGACCATTTTTTCGAAATTTTTGACCATTTTTTCGAAATTTTTGACAATTGTAGACCATTTTTCCAAATTTTTGACTATTTTTGACCATTTTTTCGAAATTTTTGACAATTATCAACTATTTTTCAGAATTTTTGAACATTTTTGACAATTTTTCAAATATTTTGACAGTTTTTAACGATTTTTGTCAATTATTGACCATTTTTCGACAATTATTGGCCATTTTTGACAATTATTGATCAATTTCCAGAATTTTTGACAATTTTTCAAATATTTTGACAGTTTTTAACGATTTTTGACAATTATTGACCATTTTTCGAAATTTTTGACAATTTTTCTAAAAGTTTTGACAATTATTGACCAATTTTTGACAATTATTGACCATTTTTGACAATTATTAATCAATTTTGAGAATTTTTGAACATTTTTGACAATCTTTCAAATATTTAGACAATTTTTGAAAATATTTGGCAATTATTTTTTCAAAATTTTGAACATTTTGGGCAATTTTTCAAATATTTAGACAATTTTTGAAAATATTTTGGCAATTATTAACCATTTTTTCAAAATTTTGACAGTTTTTAACAATTATTAACCATATTTCAAAATTTTTAATAATTTTTGACAATTATTGACCATTTTTTTGACAATTATTGCTCTTTTTTGACAATTATTGATCAATTTTGAGAATTTTTGACAATTTTTCAAATATTTTGAGAGTTTTTAACTATTTTAACAATTATCGACCATTTTTCGAAAAGTTTTGATAATTATTGACCTTTTTTTGACAATTATTGATCAATTTTGAGAATTATCGACCATTTTGACAATTATTGATCAATTTTGAGAATTATTGATCATTTTTGACAATTATTGACCACTTTTGACAATTATTGATCAATTTTGAGAATTTTTGAACATTTTTCAAATATTTTGACAGTTTTTAACGATTTTTGACAATTATTGACCATTTTTCGAAATTTTTGACAATTTTTCTAAAAGTTTTGACAATGATTGACCATTTTTGACAATTATTGATCAATTTTGAGAATTTTTGACCATTTTTGACAAGTTTTCAAATATTTTAACAGTTTTTAACGATTTTTAAAAAATGTTGACCATTTTTGACCATTTTTCAAAATTTCAACAATTATTGACCATTTTGACTGTTTTTCAAAATAAGTGACAATTTTTAACCCTTTTTGGACAGTTTTTGACAATAAATGTCTATTTTTGACAATGTTTAACAATAATTGACAATTTCTAACAATTTACGATAATTTATGACCATTTTTTCAAAATTTTTGACAATTATTGACAATTGTTGACAATTATAGACCATTTTTCCAAATTTTTGACCATTTTTTCAAAAATTTTGACAATTAACCATTTTTACAAAAATTGGACAATTTCTTACCATTTTTCAAAAATTTGACAATTTTTTCAAAATTTTTGACCATTTTTCAAAATTTTGACAATTTTCAACAATTTTTATGTCCAGCCCCCTCTCTTAAAAAGTTCGCGAGCCGCCACTGGTGATGATCAGTCGCTGTTCCTTTGAGGTGCTGATAACTGAGTTTCGACCTTTAATGTCACCGGCTCCCGTACTATATGTTGAACCGGCGGAATTCAGATTATTATAAACAGATTTGTAACTGCCAATTTGAATAGAATTGACTTCTCTAGACTAGTAACTCTTGTCGTCTATCTTTTAAATTAGATAGGTATAGAGAAACATAGACGTTAATAAGTTGGTAAAATAATTATTAGCGAGTGATAATTATATTGAAGGTAACATAGTGTAAATGACTTGAAAGGCTATTAAATCGGTCGAATGGAAAAATTTATTTTTCAAAATAATTATTTCTAATTATATTTTTTACCTATGTGGTAATTTAACAAATTAACGTTTTTTTGCGACATACAGGGTATCCAGCTTTTTATTGGTGAAATGTGAACAATAAGAGATAGGGAATATTTGTAATTAGAACAAATTTGCCTATTTATATGTGCAATAGAGAGACGTTTTGTTATCCCCAGTATCAGGTCCGGTTTCAAAGAAATTCGAAAAATTACAAATTCGTCCCTTTTTTGTGTTTATTTTTAAAAATAATGAAAAATGGTAATTGAAAAGTTTGTTTTAAAGGTGTCATACTGTTAATGTTCAGTATAGCGTTTCATTTATTCAAAACCATCATCAACTTTTATTTTTAGATACAACTTAAACACAGTGAACAGATTTTTTGAAAGTACTCTTAGCTCTGAATTCAGCAATATGTAAAGTTTGTCTAAAATCAATTGCAGAAGTTAAAGCACGAGTTCGTCTCCCTTGCCGACTTTTTCTTTGATTAGGCATATGCCTACATCTTCAGAGAGGTCAATGTGCAATCTGAAACATACGGCATACATCCAATTGATCTAATTTCTAATCGTAACAGTTTTGAGCAATGTACTTATGTAGTTTTTAGAGAACAGTACAGGCAATATCCACGTAAAAGTTATAGACGAACTATTATTAACTCATCACAAAATTATTAAACGTAGAAAATAATATACAGTGTGTAAAAGCCAAACGGAATAAATTCATTATTTCGGTTACTGTACAAATTTATAAAAAATCCCGAAACACGTCAAATTTAAATTATAAATTGACATTCTTCAAAGTGAAAATGCGATCCCTACCTTCAACCCCCTTTCGAATGACAGCTACAACCCCCAATTTTTTAAATAGGAAGTATAGACTTGTGATATATCGTTTGAAAGGTCTCTTCATTCTCTATCCAAAAATGTTATCGTTTTCAAGTTTATTGCAACAATTAAGATAGAATAAAATAAAATCATGTAGTTACCGAAATTCGCTATAATACAATCAAAAACTAAAATGTAATGCAAAAAGTAATAAAATGTAAAACACTAAAAAGAACTATGAATGTCAATGATGTAGATGTTCAAAATGTTCACCACAAACGCCTTGGCAACATCCTAATCTTGAATAAAACTGTCTTTTAACATTATTTAACATATCAGGCGTATTGCATTACATTTTAGTTTTTGATTGTATTATAGCGAAATTCGGTAACCACATGATTTTATTTTATTCTATCTTAATTGCTGCAATAAACTTGAAAACGATAACATTTTTGAATAGAGAATGAAGAGACCGTTCAAGAGATATATCACAAGCCTATACTTCCCATTTAAAAAATTGGGGGTTGTACCTGTAAATAATGAATTTATTATAGGTCTGTTCCAACCTCAATCAGAAACTGTCAGAAACGATCAGGGAATAGTCTACCATTGCAATCAGTGATAGGAATTACGCGAAAGTAAACTGGTGATTTGCTATGACCAGTTATTCTCTGACCGTTTCTGATTGCGGTTGGAACAGACCATATATTATACGCTTTTATTTAGCTTCACCTGTATGTGAGCTTGTGAGTTTGTTTGTAACTCTCCTAGCAAGTGGCTTATTACTGTTAGTATATCCAAACAATTTAAGTACGCCCAGCGGGCTAAGGCGCGGGTCTTCTATGACGTCGGATTCACCGGTTGTGGGTTCTAATCCCGTCAACGTACACTTTTTATATAAGGTTCACTTGTATGTTTGTTTATTTGTAACGCAACCTTTAAACTCGATTTTTACCCACTTTAAACGCCCAGATTAATTCGAAATTGTGCACACTTGTCAAGGACCGATGACAACACAATGTAGTAGTTAAATATACAATGTTCCATTAAAAAAAATATAACTCTGATCTGGCATCAAGTTTGAAAAAAACTTAGAAACAAAAAATACACCTTATAGTAAATCGAACTAAAAAGTAAAAAATAAATATAGTTTAAAAAAACTAAAAAACACGCATTTAAATAATATCGGACTAAAAAGTTCAAAATAATTTTTAAAATAAGCTTAAAGCAATAATGAACGAAAAATACTAGTAATATTGTGAAAAAAGCGTGGGCGCTTTGTGCCGTATTTTTCGTATATTCGATGCTTTTTTTACAATAAGACTAGTATTTTTCGTTAATTATTGCTTTAAGCTTATTTTAAAAATTATTTTGAACTTTTTGGTCCGATATTATTTAAAAGCGTGTTTTTTAGTTTTTTTAAACTACATTTATTTTTTCCGTTTTGCTTTTACATACTGTATAAAAGTTCATTCACATAGGAACAATCCGTCACTCAACAACAAACGAAACAAGAATAATGTAATCAGTTGCCAAGCAACCGGACGTTTTCGGTGATGTTCTCTATTTGCGAAAACTCTATCACAGTATCTACATCTACATGATAAATCTGTTAAACAATAATATTGCTCAAAAAGTGATTTTAAAATATTGTCATGTTATTTTAATTTAAAATATTTTTAAGAGATTAATAATGATAAAATTAATGCGTACCTACTCGAAATGTTTTGTTCAAATAAATGTGTTTCATTAAACATGATGTTTTTTAAATTTGTTAATAACCAAGATAAAGCCCATTCCATATCCAGCTGTATGATTTTTATTAAAATAAATGTTGATAAGGTGAAACCAATAACATTTAAAAATCACTTTTTATTTCTCCGGATTTCAATGACGATAATTCATTGAATTCGTAGGAACGTTATGACTAAAATTTTAAAATTAGGTTTCATTCTAAATAGTAGATGTTTTGGTAAATATGCAAAACTAGTCGAAAGTTTTTTGTAGCCTTTTGTATAACAAACGATGTTAACACTGCAAATACTACCACAAGATCGGTCGTATTACAAAGCCTCATAAACCAAAATTTAAAAGAAAACTTGTTATTTACTTAATTACAGTTTCCTGAAAAAATTGTCATATTTTAGTAAAGTGTGTTATAAATAGATGTCGAAGATAAAATAGTTTGATACTATTAAAACGCCTTACAAAGTTTTTGAAAAATATTTTTCAAACAGAGACCGTTCACTAAGAAGCAACAACTACTTCTCGGGCTATATGCACCGACAGACATTGAATTACTCTTCTAAGTTAAACGGGAGATCGTGAACGCTTCTTAGTGAACGGTCTCTGTTTGAAAAATATTTTTCAAAAACTTTGTAAGGTGTTATAATAGTATTAAACTAGGGAGTCAAACAAGAAGACTGGATCTCCCCAACTTTATTCAATTTGGCATTGGAGAGTATCCTAAGAACAGCTAAACTAGAAAGCAAAAACATCATAACAGACCATATTCAAATCATAGCATATGCAGACGATTTAACCAACCAGCGAATTCATGACAAGAACTTATAAAAGCAATTGAAAAGATAGGAGAAGAGGCAAAACAACTTGGAATGGAAATCAACGCGGACAAAACAAAATATATGATAGTAGGTAAAAAAACCGAAAATACCGAAGGGAACTTAAAAACGCAATGGCATTCATTTGAAAATGTAATAACATTCAACTACTTAGGAATGACGATGGGACAAACAGGAAAAGGGCGGGTGCAAGAAAGAATTCTCAATGAAAACCAAGCCTACTGCAGAAATAGAAAACTTCTGAAAAGTAAAGCCATAAATAAAAATATATAAAACATTAATAAGACCAGTGATCGCGTATGGCTTAGAAACAACGATAATAAACGAAAAAGAAGCAGAACACTTAAAAATCATAGAAAGAAAGATTCTTAGAGCTATACTGGGGCCGAACATAACAAGAACTGGGGAAAGGAGACTCAAAACTAACAAAGAAATAGAAAGCGAGTTAGACAATCGTGAAATATATAAAAGCACAACGCCTAAAATGGGCAGGACATATTATGAGACGAAAGCCTGGATAAATGATAAGAAGAATAACACAATGGACTCCTCTATGGCCGAGAAGAAGGGAAGACCCAGAGAAAGTTGGAGGAATCAGATAGAAGACGATACAAAAAGGATGGGAGTCAAAGAGTGGAGAGAAAAATGCAGAAATAGAGCAGAATGGAAGAAAATAACTAAGCCAAGACACACAAGAAATTGTAATAATAAGGAGTGAAAAGGGAGTAATCCACCCTAATAAATGGATTTAAAAGCGCATTAGCGTTAGCCACAATCTATTAGATTTAAAGGCTTCATGATGATGATGAAGTATTAAACTACTATCTTCGACATCTATTGAAAACTTGTAAGTTGTTTCCGATGTATTCTCTATCC
Organism: Lochmaea crataegi; assembly: GCA_947563755.1. Lineage (NCBI taxonomy): Eukaryota > Metazoa > Arthropoda > Insecta > Coleoptera > Chrysomelidae > Lochmaea > Lochmaea crataegi. The sequence continues at coordinate 28,694,474 of OX387425.1, read as the reverse complement.
ATTTTTGACTGCCAGCACGACTTCAGAGTCTCAGCCAAAAAATCCATAGGCGTTACATTTCTCATCAAATTTTAAAACGGAAATTCAATGACGAACTTTTATAGTGTAAACACGGATTCACTAAGAGAAAGTCCCTCCTTATAGATCAAAAAGAAATTGTGTGTTGGAGAAGAAATTATTTAAGGGCGATTTGGAAGTATCGATCCGAAGGAAGGGCAATTTATTATTTGGACTAAACATGGCTGAACAAAGGACACAAAACATGGGTAAAAACTTCCCGCCAAGCAGTCGTGGAAGGATATTCCGATCGGATAAGGGCGTAGGTTGATTATTATCCATATTGGAAATGAGCATGGATTGGTCGATGGTGATTTTTTCTAATTTTCGTCTTGAAATCGACAAAACATTACAGAATAAATTCAGTCGATATGAATGAAACGAATTTACCATCGGTGCTGAATTTATTGTTCTCATTAAGAAAATTTGTAAAGTTAGTGTGAAATTTAAACAGATAATTGACAATTTTCCACGATATAAATTTAAATTATCAACAATTTATCTATTTCAGAATTGCTGGGACAACTGGAGCCATTGTAACATGTCCTTTAGAGGTGGTGAAAACCCGTCAACAATCTTCGAAAAACGGTTTTATTGTTGTCCGTGACCTTCCCAATGTACCCGGTGAAACGAATCAACCGAAAACTACTTGTAGAACAGTTCCCGATCAGAGGCGTAGGTTATGGACAACATGTCAATATAGCCGGCCTCAAGTTGTAGCTCTTTCAGGTTATTCCTTTACGCCGGAGCAGTCGTTCAGCATAGTCAAATGTCTCAAGCATATTGTGCAACATGAAGGGCCCATGGCTTTGTTTAAAGGTAAGTCCTACAAAATATTTGATTCGTATAAAACCTTTAAAAGTCGAGCAAAATAAAGAAATTATATTCTTTGACGACCAACTGTAGCAACAATGTAATGAGTTTGTTTGTTTATAATTTCTTGTGATAATAAAAAAACAATATTTGTGAAGGAACCACTTTGAAACAAAACAAAAATAAATAAATGAAAAACATATCCCCGCTTATTTATGAAAAATTACGTCTGGTTTAAATATTCTAGTAGGTTCAGTCTAAGCTCCTCACAGTGCTATATCTATCTCACTCGGTCTCCGATGCTACTTTTTTTCGGAATGTTTAAGTTCCAATCGAGAGATAGACAGGTACCGTTACATGTGTCTTTTGTATTTTAAAGGTACGAGCGGAGTTAATAGTATACAGCATCGTTTTTAGAAAACGTACCAAACACTCAATCTATAAGTCAACAAGCTATGAAGGTAGCCAATCGCGCGACCCCTGTATATACGGTGCACGCGTTTTTCAGCGACCGTTTTTCGGCATGTCTTTATAAACGCGACATGAAAGCGCCAACGACGAGTGAACCTAGAACCCCGAAGATCACCCTGTAGTATATGTATCTCTAATCTTATTCGGCGTCAGAATAGATATTGATTACTTATAAGTAAAAAAAAACAATGTTGGCAAAATAACAAAATTGGTGGAAATGTACCAAAAAGTAGTATGAAATGTTCAGTATATTAAGTTGTTGTTCATAAAAATATTTTCAAGAAAATTTTATACCAATCAGATGCATTATTTCGACAATGTTGCTATGGTAATCAGCAAATTATCTGAACATTTTTCATCCCCGTGAGCATGTAGACGTAAATTTAATAAGTGGAAATTTCCCGGCACATGACAGCTATCATCTCCCGCAATACATCAACACACTGTTGCCTTAGACTTTTTGGTATTTGATGGAGTTACATTTTCCACCTCTTTTCTAATTAACTCTGTAGTTTCCTTTCCAAATCGCGACATTTCGTTTCATAATTATATAATATCACAAGAGAAAAGCAAAGGTTTTGAAAGGTATGAAAGTTTGTCGCTTGGCAATTCCGCGTATGACATTTTTGACAAAATCACGAGCCATTAGGCAAATGATTTTGTAACCTTATGGGGCGCTAATTTGTAACCGTACCCGTCGGTTGTTCGTGACTTGGGCGCTAGAGTGGCCACTCGAGATCATGAGACTCTTCTCAAGGGTGGTTCTACTCCATGTTAGTGCAGCACTAGGTATGTCAGAGGTTGTCAGACTATAAGAAGCTTTAGGGCGCTACTACCTTTTAGACGTCGACGAAAGAACAAAATAATTTTAAACAAAAAGAAAACTAAGGCGAAAAAGGTAGAAACAGGTAGAAAAATTAAATTAATATATTTATTAAAAAGAAATTAAAAACTTACTTTAACCCGGACACGATCCCCTACAGCTCTTATAGCCGGGTGAATAAGAAATTAAAAAAAAAGAAGTTAAAACATTAATTTTATTCTAGCCAGGAGTTGGACAAAATGATCGGTATGTAGCCTGGACTTTTTATGGTACTTATCTTAAGTAAATATCTTCTCCGGGAAGGGTGTGCAGAGAAGTGAACCTGGAGGTATCTTGAAGGTGTCTTTGAGAGTGTCTTAATAATCTCCTAGCAGTTAATGGTATCCAGCTGCTAATGGTATCCTTAGTTGTCCACCGTATACTTGCTGTTGTGCGTACCACAGTAATTTAGATGGGAAATATATAAAAGCGATAAAAAATTGAGGTCTTTCCTCGAAGAAAGTCGATAGCGAAAAGAGGTGTCGCTCGTGGCGTTGAAAAAAAGGAAGCGACCGTTGGCAAACGTCAATTGTCTTATGGTTAGGGTTGAAGATTGGGTGGCTAATGAGATGACCAGCGGGAATTAGAGAAAGATTAGCGATATAAATTTAAATGTCGAAACAGGTCGATAGACATGTTACAATTTTATCAAAAATTTCATGAGCGAAATTCCCGAAAAGCAACAAACTTGAAAAAAACCTTCAGAATAATTTTGTCTACACAATTTTTTTCTCTTGTACATGAAAAGAAATGGCGGTATTCGACATGACTATTTCACGAGAAAAAGACAAAAAACAAAATTAGAGAACTTTTATTTAACAGTGGAGCATAAACAAAAAAATAACTTATTTATTTAAGTATATAAAAGTTACAGTTATGATAATTAAATGTTTGTGCATTATTTTTATCGTTATGATGTGATTTTAGAACATGTATGTACTTGCGGTATGTTTGAAGTCGATCTAGGAAAATTTACTTGATCTGGTGCTTTTTCACTTTCAATTAATTTTAAATGATGTTCAGCGTCCAACTGCAAATAAGGTTTCAAAGAGTTGGCATTGGAATGTCCTGTTGATTTGATCATTTCTTGCTCACCAACACCTGGTTTGTTACTTTACATTTTTTGGTATTTAAACCTATTTTTTTCTGCCGAGAGTTTGGTCCATTTTGGCATGCTGTTGATTCCAATAGGCATGTTTTTGTACCAAATTCCTTTTTTTCCAATTTGGATGGACTATCAAAAAAAAGCCTGTCACATGTGATTTCCGGATTGGTATTTCTTTTTTCCAATAATTTTAAAAATAGACGAGTATGACAGAGATCTTTGTTAGTGTTGTTTCTTACCAATATTTGCTACTGGCTACTGTTTTTTTTCGTATTGAGTCCTTTACCAAACGGGCTGATTTAAAAAAAATGTCGGTAAATGGGTCTATTTTTATATTAAATTCTTGATAGTACTTTTCTTGTAGCATCTTCGCCGTGGTGTTCCATATGCTTTTGATAATTTACTTATTGTAGTCCTCTCCGTATTTTTATACAGGGTGTTTCAAAAAAGGTGATTTTTAATTCACATAATGCATACTAATTAATAATAATAATTATTATTAACTTTATCATTACTTTATTCAAGCATCGGTTATTACTTCATAATTTTCAAATCAAAATATTCCGAAAACACACATTATCGAGTTTTACCAAGAGTACCTTTTTGGTGTAAAATTCAATGATGTTTAAGTACACTTGAAATTTTGATTAATAAATCTAACCTTAAAAAAGTTCTTCTTCTTCACTTCCTTTTTTGGGTTATATCCATAGAGACAATTCGCCCAGCTTAAACGGGGGAGATATTCCTGTCTTGCTCTAGGCAATCGAATATCTCCAAAAATATGGTATTTAAACCACTTTATTGAATTGATTAGTTAAAATAGATTATGACTTTCTATTAGGATTATTATAATATTTGAAGATTATCTTCAATAATCATTTTTGATACGTTTTCACGATCTAACCTTCGAACGTCCATAACACTCGGAGGTTAGCACGAGAAACTTAAAAAAGTTATGTTCAATACCACTTGGTACGAACCGTGTAACTAGCGCCCTCTATGAGAATCAGATATAAAAACAAATTCATGGGATGTATCAGCTTCCAAAACATATTCGTATAAAATTTCATTACAATGTTGCCAGTAGTTTCGGCAAAATCGTAAAAATGAGTATACTTTTTTTTCTTCAACGCCCTTTATCTTGAATACGGATGGCATTACGAAAATGTTTTACTAAGCAAACCCCTATTATTTTTCAGTTTTTTACCTATCCTAGAGAAGGGTTCACCTTTTTTTTTAAACACCCTGTATTGTAAGCATAATCTTTGATTACATGTTCTATGCTCTTTTGCCATCTTTCTGCATTAACTTGTTCCAGAGCTTCTTCCAAATGTGCACGGACATCTTTCAACTTATATGTGGTATTTTTCCTTACCAACAATCCTTTCACGTGAGCCCATATTAACTCTATAGGGTTTCGCTCCAAAAACGCTTGACGGGTAGAAGTTACATTTTTATCTTGCTATATTTTCCGACGGTGTAACCTTCGCTTAGCCATGTCTGGTCCAAATAGTAGATTTTTCTATTTTCATTGAAAAATCCCTCATTGATCGCAAATAATTCCGTCTCCAATATGCAATTTCATCTTTTTCGATTAAAAGCGACTTTCTGTTTACTTTTTCCCATCTAAAATTCATCTCTCGCAGAATTTTCCACAGTTTATATCTTCCAATTTCAGAAATAGTTGTACATAAAATTTTATCTATTTTCTAGGTATAAATTGATCGATAAAGATGATAAGCAAAGGCTCTCTTATGGCGAAACCTAAATAAGCTATTATTGTGTCGGAACCCCTTTTTGTGAAAAGAACTTCAAATGATTTTAGGATATTGCCAAAGATTACAACTTTGATATTGCTTAAATATAATTACAATTATTTAGAATCACAAGCAGGTACGCCCTTTGAATGATCGTTTAACAATGGTTTATTGCTCTCTGCCTTTTTCAAATGGAGTATAAGCATTCCTTCTATTTTCGATTTGTATTTTCAAATTAGTATATTTACAATTTGCTATAATTTATCAAATTTCGATACGCAAATCGCGTTTCGCTTGTTTACTGATTGCATGTCTTTTATCATTAGTTTGGGCAAACTGTATAATACAGTCACGGAAGAGAAATTAATAATTTGAAATTTTATTATTCTAATAAATATATATTTTAACAAACAATGCTATTTTTAGATAGGTACCTATTAGAAAAATATAATTCACAATTTCCTCTCATTTATTACAATAATCAATAATGATCATTTTAAGCACTTTTTTCCAACAAAATCTTTATAATAATTGAAAAAAGTTTAAATGTTATTGATGTACATCAACAATGCAATATGTAGACTTCGTATAATTATGAATGTTTTAACAAATTAAACACGTGTCTTATTGTTTTTGTTCAAATGGATATTAGTATTATAATCGTTTTTTACTTTTTGTTAGATGAAGTAAACATGCTAGGCATAAATATAAGATGCTCTCCTTGAAAGGTTTATTGTTCAATTACTAAATGGTCTAATTAGTTGATAGACTCGTTGTTGGAATGTGTAAAATTATAAAGATAATTCGCTAAAAGTGCAATTTATTGAATTCGTACAAGGTAAAATTTGTCTAATATCAATTGCAAACCTACAGGGTTCGTTTAAGATTTTCTCGATTATTAATCTTCCATCATTGGAAGATCACAATCTTGTCGGTTCGTTAATTATCGTCAAGTCCTTTTATAAATGTCGCCGTAGAACTTATGCCGAACAAAGAAAATATTTATACTTTTATATACTACTTATGTCATAATACAGAGCAGAGGAGCGTTCAGAATTTTAGCTGAGGGGAGCGTTTCCTTCTACAAGATATGTCTTTACTTTCTGAACATATATTGTGCGAGAGCCCATCATATTCGTCAATAATAACTTCTCTAGTATTCCAGAGCTTTGTTTCAGTGAACTTTTAGTAGAAATAAAAGGAGTCGTTTTTGTTATGGATTCAATTTTTTGTCACGACTATGAGATCCTAAACCATCAATATTTTTTAAAACTTTATCATCTTTCAGCTGCTCTAAAAATAAATGTAACGCAAAGAAGATTCTTTCACGGCACTGAACTAATTCAATCCTTTCTCTCAAATTAATGCATTTGTAAGTTACCTGCTTGCATAATATCGGCTGATGGAATGTAAAAAATTTAAAAAATTTTTATCGAATCAAACGAATTAACAATTTCAATTTATTTTCAGGTCTTGGGCCTAATCTAATTGGTGTTGCCCCATCCAGAGCTATATATTTTTGTACATATTCTCAAGCCAAAGGTTTCTGGAATGGAATATTACCTCCAGACTCGCCTATCGTTCACGTATGCTCCGCTTCATGTGCTGGGTTTATGGCAAGTTCTCTTACCAATCCCATTTGGTTTGTGAAGACTCGTCTTCAGTTAGATTTTAATAGGAATAGTAATGTGACTGCTATGCAAGTCGTAAGAAGGATATATGCTACTTCGGTAAGTTGAATAATTCAAAACACTTTAAAAATGTAATTTTCACAGTCGTTTTATTTCCTGATAAAATAGTAGTACTGTCTCAACAGCTGTAATATACTGAGGTATAATTTCCTAAACTGCTTAGTTGACTGATCTGGATGTTCAGTCTATAGTATGGAAATCCAAATAGAGACATACCCACAGAACTTGTCGCTACCTAATGAAATTCACATATGTAGCAACTATAAGAGGTGCTACATAGTAGTTTCATGGCCTAAACTGCCAGTTGACTGATCTGGATGTTCAGTCTATAGTATGGAAATCCAAATAGAGACATACCTACAAAATTTGTCGCTCCCAAATGCAAAATTAAATTCACATATGTAGCAACTATAAGAGGTACTACATAATAGTTTCGTGGCCTAAACTGCTAGTTGACTGATCTGGATGTTCAGTCTGTAGTATGGAAATCCAAATAGACATATCTACAGAACTTGTCGGTACCAAATGAAAAATGAAATTCACATATCTAGCAACTCTAAGAGATGTTACATAGTAGTTCCATGACCTAAACTGCTAGTTGACTGATCTGGATGTTCAGTCTACAGTATGGAAATCCAAATAGAGACATACCTACTAAACTTGTCGGTACCAAATAAAAAATGAAATTCACATATCTAGCAACTCTAAGAGATGTTACATAGTAGTTCCATGACCTAAACTGCTAGTTGACTGATCTGGATGTTCAGTCTACAGTATGGAAATCCAAATAGAGACATACCTACTAAACTTGTCGCTACCAAATGCAAAATTAAATTCACATATGTAGCAACTTTAAGAGGTACTACATAGTAGTTTCATGGCCTAAACTGCTAGTTGACTGATCTGGATGTTCAGTCTATAGTATGGAAATCCAAATAGTGACATACCTACAAAAATTGTCGCTACCAAATGCAAAATTAAATTCACATATGTAGCAACTTTAAGAGGTACTACATAGTAGTTTCATGGCCTATACTGCTAGTTGACTGATCTGGATGTTCAGTCTATAGTATGGAAATCCAAATAGAGACATACCTACAAAACTTGTCGCTACCAAATGCAAAATTAAATTCACATATGTAGCATCTTTAAGAGGTACTACGTAGTAGTTTCATGGCCTAAACTGCCAGTTGACTGATCTGGATGTTCAGTCTATAGCTCGGTCTATAGTATGGAAATCCAAATAGAGACATACCTACAAAACTTGTCGCTACCAAATGCAAGATTAAATTCACATATGTAGCAACTTTAAGAGGTACTACATAGTAGTTTCATGGCCTAATCTGCTAGTTGACTGATCTGGATGTTCAGTCTATAGTATGGAAATCCAAATAGACATATCTACAGAACTTGTTGGTACCAAATGAAAAATGAAATTCACATATGTAGCAACTCTAAGAGATGTTACATAGTAGTTCCATGACCTAAACTGCTAGTTGACTGATCTGGATGTTCAGTCTACAGTATGGAAATCCAAATAGAGACATATCTACAAAACGTTTCGCTACCAAATTAAAAAATGAAATTCACATATGTAGCAGCTCTAAGAGATGTTACATAGTAGTTCCATGACCTAAACTGCTAGTTGACTGATCTGAATGTTCAGTCTACAGTATGGAAATCCAAATAGAGACATACCTACAAAACTTGTCGCTACCAAATGAAAAATGAAATTGACATGTGTAGCAACATAGTAGCAACGTAGTAGTTCCATGACCTAAACTGCTATTGGACTGATCTGAATGTTTAGTCTATAGTGTATTGAAATCCAAAATGGATAAATTACAATAGTAATCGATACCCAAAGAGGACAAGTTGAGTTTCTAAATAGGGTGTTCAACTAAAAATATATTCTTGTTAATGCATAACAGATAGTTGATTCTAATGGAACAAATTACGTCAGGCCATATTCTATAAAATTTAATAGAGTTGTTTTAATACCTCATTAAAAAACTGTATTTTCAAAATCTGCCTTTTCCATTTTGACGTCACTATACCTTGTTTTTAAACTAGGAGGAGCATTTTAGGAAACCTCAATCACACCTCTAAAGTTAACTAGATTGGGAGAGCCTTCCGAAAGTGCCGTAAATGACAATTACGTGAAATATGTATTGTACTGGTCGCAGTTGTCGTGACATGTCTAAATATCGAATCATCATTAGCCACAGGCCATGGCGAAAGTAGTAACCAAATGTCACATTATTGTGAGAAAATGCATGGTTATAATAAGTAGTTTATGTAAAATTTGTATTAATTTGAGGATAAATAAGTATGTAGGAAATGCAATAGAATGTTTAAATTATTCTTTGATAACATTTGAGGCTTCGAAAAATACCATAGTATTTGTACTGTAATGTATGTAAAACTTGATGGGAAAATATTTACAAAAATAAGATTCTACTTTTAAACTTATATTATTAACAATAAAAAAGATTCTGTTTATCAAACGGAATAGATGATAAAAATAGCAATTGACTTGGTTGAAATATAAATACACTTTGTTCAAAATAAAACAATAAACAACAAACGCAAAAAAGTGGTAGTAAAGGTTGAACTAATGAATATTTTTATATATATAAACAAAACTGACAAATGCCAACTTAAATTGCTCCTCTTAGTTTAAAAACAAGGTATAGTAGAAATTAAAGTTGGCACAAATTTTTACATGGAACAATATAAGAAAGTGTAGTCGCCAAAATTGAAGAAGAAAAGAAGAAGTTTAGGTTAGAGTAACAGTGAGTTATTGGAATTTGCTTGTGGTTTCATTTTGTATTATATTTTATTTGTTATTAGTTCGTGCTTATGCATTATATAATGAGTTATTTTCCAAAATTATGTATTTTGCTTATATCAAAATTATCTTGACAACAAAAATAATGTGTTGAAAGTTTTTACGAAAGACTATAGCAGCTTCACACCAACTTTTCCTCCTTTCATCTGTATTCAGACACAATAACACAACACACAAAAGAAAACAGAAAATATTGCTTCAAATTTAACATATCAACTTCAGTGATATATGTCGGAATAATGTCAACATATAATTATTTTTTTTCTCTTGAACAAGCTGAAACATGGAACAACAAATTAAGCCTATTGACAACTTCACATTCACACTAGTGACGTATCTGTAATGCAGATTCTGCATGATAAGTTGCATTATTTCAGTAAATTTTTGTTTTCATTTTTTTCTGTTGATCTGAAGAAAAAATGTCTCTTATTTTGGTTGCCTTCGGTGACCCATTGGGCCAGATTCTTCTTTATATTATACTGTTTTAGATGCATCCGAGTCTTGCTCTTCTTTCCACCTTTAATTTTTCTTTTTTTTCAATTTTTATTTTTCTTTCTAGAGGCAAGGACTGTTAATACTAAACATACACAAACAAAGGAGGGTTAAGGAAGAAATTCTTTATTTTCAAACTAACCTAACTAAATTCTAATGTCTTACTTAATATTTTATATGTGATATGGCAGGTATGAATAAAGTTCATTATGGGGGTCAAAATTTGAAGTGGAATACCCTATTAAAAATGGCTTCTTCCTTTTTAAATATTTACGTTTACATACAGATATAACTGGCTGCGATCTACTTTTAGCACACGTCTCACCGTTTTCGCTGTTTATACATGACAGTCAATTTTAATCGTTACAAAATTTACCTGCTGCGGTGTTTAAGTGCTTTGGTACAAACATCTTCTTGGATTATATTTTAAATTTCCGAATAAAACTCTTTCTAATTTATCGAAAAAAAAATCGTTTTAAAAAAAGTGAAATACAATCTACAATATAAAGTTTGAACATTATTTTTACTCCATCTACCCACTTCTGAATTTTTTGCATCGAGTTCCTGTTATAACATGCTATCATCGTACTTCTTGTCCATTATGTTTTGTATTTATAATGAATGATTTAATATTCATTCTATAATCACTAATCAATGTCTTCCGAGTTTATTAAAATTCATGAGAGTTAATCATTTCTCCATAATTTTGTTTATTGGTAAACATGTTCCGGACAAAACATAATCAAGGCAAATCGTCCCGTTACATCAACAACTACGTGGTTACTTGCCATTAAAGTAATTAACGGATCTAATCTATTAAAAATAATAACGAGATCGTTTGTTGTTGTTTTTTAATTATTGCCGCATCAATGTTTTATTAGTGACCAGTTTACTTATTAAGTAGAAATTTAATACAAAACAAGAGTTATACTACCAAAGGATCATACAGTGAATTATTACGACTTTCACTATCAGTAAAATTTGAGAAAGCTTAGTTACACTTTATGATGAATTTACATTACTTAAAAGTATTATGTGGCATCCCCTTACTCAAACTCTTAGTCTAGTCAACAAGTTCAAAAACATGTTAATTCTTGATAAAGCTCCTAAAAATATGAGCGATGGCTCATTCGATTCGGAATGAGGTCTAGAAAAATGTATCGAAATTAGCAAAAAATGGCAAATCAGTAATTTATTGTTAACTTGAAAAGACTATTATAAACAAAGTAGGTAATAAAAATTTTTTTAAACTTCTATGACGTGGTCGTGTAAGTATAGGAAGGGCTCCACGACGCAAAACATTTTTAAGACAATTATTTAAACTTTTTTTTAGTTTACAATAAACAAGGAAGTTCCAGAACGTTTTGATAATTAACAATTGCCTAACTTGTTGAAAAATTAACTTGAATGAGTTGAATTCTTTGAAGTGTTCAGAATGCACCATAATTTTTTCAAAATTTTTAAATTATCAATTAATACCTTAAAAAAATTATTTAATGTGACCCGTTTGCTTTTGACGAGGCGCATGCCATCTAAAATGACTCGCGGAGACCTATTTTCGGCGTTGAATTAAAATTATAAATAATAGAGATCGAGTTCCGGGAGTCGGAAATTTTTTATTGGAAATTTCCTCCTTTTTTGGGATGTTTTTTTCAAAATTCCTTAAATATTAATAGTTGAATTATTAACAAAAAAAATGAATGCTATCTTTTTTTCATCTTAATTTTTTAATAACAATTGCAATTTTTCATGTGCTAATACCATTGTATAAAGCTATCTTTATACAATGCCAATACATACTTTCGATACATTTTTCTAGACGGTAATTCCGAATCGAATGTGCCATCGCTCATATATTTAGGAGCTTTATCAAAAATTAACACGTTTTTGAACTTGTTGACTAGACTATCTACTCGGAGGTGGATTTTGGACTTCAGTTAAACTAATTTTTACTTTTCACTGAACAAATGGGATAAACCGTCATTAGCTAGGACGCCACCAACTTTGAGAATTCTGCTTTTAAATGAAACAAAAAGATGGGAACTAGAACCATTTTCGAAAAAAAAGTTCTTTAGAACATATCCAAGCAAAACTTTCTTAAAACAATAATTTAAGGCAGTGATATCTATTATTTTACAACTTGATAGTTGCTTTAAGTTTACAAAATTAAAATCAGAACTTTGGATGTTTATTATGTTAATCATACTAAAAAATGGTTTAGTTCTGGGAAATATCATTTTTCTCTAGAGAAATGCCTTCAAGAACTTTTATGTATATTGGGGCGACATTCACTGATTCTAAAAAGATCTATTGTGACCTATTATTCTACAGAGTAGTCTCTTTAGACCTATTTCCCGAAGGAATTTTAGGATATCTGCAGGCTTTAGTTTAGGTAAGTGTCCTTCTTCTATCCAGTAGTCTGTTGTGTTGTGGGTTTGTAGTTTCCCAGGAATATCTTTGATTGTCTAAGCCCTACTAGATCTTCTCTTCTTTTCGGCGTTGCCTATTTCTTCCTATTATTAGCTGATACCGCATAACGGTTCTGGCCCCCAAAAGGGTGTTTCAGCCTATCTCTTCTCCAGTTCATCTGCTATTTCATTTCCTTCTATCCCAGTGTGTCCTGGACCCAACAATAAGGTGACGATGCTGCTCTCGCCTAGATCATTGAGTTTTCCTAGGTATTCCCATGCCATTTTAGGACTGATTATGCAAGAACTCAGTGCTTTAATGGCTGCTTGAATATCAATCAAGAACTTACAACGGAATCATTGTGACTTCCAAGTTTGGGGGAATTGGTTCCAAGCTTGGAATCATCAGATAAAGGTACTCTCTGCGTCATGAAGATTTAATGGGGTTTTTAATGATATTCTCATTGGAAACGTCATTTCTATATACAATGAAGATATCTTCACCCTTCTTAATTAAACGAACATGAACATTCCTACAATTAAGAAAAAATAATTAGCAAAACAAAATTTCAATCAAAATGTGAATGATTGAAGATTAACTTCCAACTTTCTTAATTATAAAATACGAGACATTATTTTACATATATCAATCCGACATCTTGTCATATACTGCGCCTCCACGTTACGTTATTTTCCTAATTGACTTTACTGGAGATTTTTTTTGTTGCTAATATAATAAATAATTTTGACTGTACCTAATATTTATACCCCGAATTATTACTAGATACAGTGTAAACATTCAAGTTGATTTAGGTTATCAGTCACACTTTATTTTATTTTTGCAATAAATAGATATACCTAACTACCTATGTAGGAAATATTTTTAACAAAAAATTACGTAATCTGGGAAGTGTAAATTACGGGCCAAATTATAATTGCTGAATATTTGGAAACTAAGTAATTTACATATTTTCTTTGAGATAAACTATTGGAAATAACTGTCGATTTTATAATAATTATCTCAACTCAAAACATTCTGAAGCTCAACAAACTGATAACTCCCAGAATAAATATGTAATCATGACTGGTAAAAATATTCATAGTTTTAGATAACAGGCGCCTATATAATGCCAAATTACAAAAATATAATTTTTCAAATATATTATTGTTGAAGAAGTTCGAACTTAGAAATTCCCATCACATATTGGAACAAAAAATAAGAAATTAATTTCAACCGTCACTACGTGGAATCTTTCCATAATTATTAAATACAATTAATAAATAACAAACTCCACAACAGAAATATAACATATATATTACTCGATCGTTTTCGCAAATAATATTTGCATCGTCAGGATCAATTTAAAGAAAATGATAATTCATAATATAATGTTATATTTCTTAAAAAACAAGATAGTTGACTACATTGACTTGTCAAGGTTGCTTTTAATCTCCTTAAACTGTTCTCTTGCAGACAACACAGAACAGTTATTCGTGTAACTTGCTTTATGCACATGTTGGACGCAACATTTTTTCTACGATCAATTTGTTTTTATTTAAAATTTCATTGTAGTAACTTAAATACAAGAATCAATACTAATATTTAGAATAGTTTTAACAATAACATGAACAGTTTGAAATAACTTAATTTTTTTATAAAATTAGTCTGATGTTTTTCACTTAAATCTTTAGACTCGTAAAAATTATATATTGAAATCTTTTTACATAGACTTTATCCAAACATATTTCTACACGTCTAATAGCAAATATTTTCCAGGGAATCTTAGGTTTTTATAAGGGTATAACGGCATCCTACATGGGCATATCCGAGACTATTGTCCATTTTGTGATATACGAAGCCATAAAGGCCGAACTAATGGCACACCGATCGCACACATCTGACGAAAGGAGTTCAAAAGATTTTTTGGAGTTCATGTTAGCGGGTGCTATATCGAAAACTGTCGCCTCTTGTATTGCATATCCACATGAAGTGGCCAGAACTAGGTTGAGAGAAGAAGGGAACAAATATACAGCTTTTTGGCAAACTCTTGGTTTGGTGTACAAGGAAGAAGGTAACTATTCAAACTACTATTATGCACTAACACACAAAACGTCCATTTGAAAATTGCGCACAACATTCATGACAATGAGGTTCTTTGTACTATTTTCCATATTATCCACTTCCATTCCTTCTATATAGGCCACTAACTTGACTGGGGTGGGGGGTGGGGGATTTTTAGTAGTAGTAATGGTTGTGTTATTTCCTCTCCAAAGTTCTTCCGTGCAAGTCCTCATAGTTCTCATAGAACCAGAGTATGTGAGTAGGTGTTTCATTCCTTAGTTCAAATTTTGTGTAAATGTACACTGTACAGTGTTCAGTGACCAGATCGGTAAATGTTTTCAAATGTCTCTTACGCAGTTTCAATATCCTGGTTTCCTTGTCTTCTTTGTTCAGTAAACTCTTTGTATAAAGGTGACCTTCTATATCAACCTCCATTTGAATTGGTGTTCTTTATCCATCCTATTAAGTTTCTTTTGGATCCTTCTTTAGCTAACTGGTTATCCAATTCAATCCCCTCATATTCCGGCACTCTTTCTAGAGACACTGTGTTAACTCTTGCCAGCCTATTAATGATACTTTACATGTTTTACCAGTCTAGACTTAGTTGTTGGATCGCTGATAGCTTTAAACAGAGCCTGGCTGTTAGTAGACATTTTAATCGGTTCCCTGCAATTTGTGGCAGTGATTTCGTGAAATGAGACGGAAGTGTGTAACAGGAAGCCAGTGAAGCGCGCACTATTTGATTTGTCCAATGTACGCGAGCGGTGGTACGTTTCGCCGTCAGATGGTAGTAACGAATTTACCGAGAGGTCGGTATTGTCAGCCAACAATGTATGGATCAGCAGTGCACTTGAGCTACAGTGTTGTGTATAAAGTTTGTTGTTATATGAACTCATTTATATGCGTAAACTATTTTAATAATTTTATTTACTGTTGTTAATAAGTATTTGAAAAAAGTGCAGATCATTCATAAAAAATGCAAGTGAGTAATAATGAATAATTATTCGAATAAATATTTCATTATTTAGCTTTATTAAATTTTGAAGTTAATTTCTGTCACTTTTTTTTGGAGAAGATTCCGTATTTTTTTGTTTGTTTCAACTAACAGTGGTACTGTTATTGACGGAGTTTTTCAAAGTTTTTTAAATACTTTGAAATCACAAGTATACGTCTCATATTTTAGTTATCATAAGTATATTGTCTCCGCTCTCCCACCAAATTGAAAAAAAAATGTATTTAATAAAAAATTGTATTACACCAAAAATTATTTCAAATAACACCTGATCATTTTTTTCAAGATTTGATTTTATTGTTGCTTATTACCAAGGTGAGATGTTAGATGAGCTCGCTTTTTTTGTTTGGTATATCCTCTCGTGATGTTTTCATCAATACCGGCTATAGCGACAATCGTCTCTGCTTGAAACACAGACGAACCTATTTGTTTAAGATTTGGCATCTGAAAAGTTTTGTGTCATCAAAATGAGTGGATATTAGATTTAAGTATGATTTACATTTCTATGTTTCTAAATATTCATTATTATTGCTTAGCTTTGTTTGGAAATCAGTAACCAAACCAGTTCAGTTCAACTTGCCGCTGCTCTAATTCTCACAATTCTTGTATAAATAATGATATTGAAATAATCATCCTAACATTATTGTCCAAAACATTGGTGGTAAACCATGCCAAATTAATCAGACTATTGTTAAATACTTCTTACATACTTGACACATTTGAAAAAAAACATACAAATTCATGTACGATTACTCCAAGCAACAGAACTTTGCCATCTTTACAAATGTTTCACTATTTATAAAAAGTTGTATTGGCCGTCGGATATCTAGATTGTTGCTTGGAATCTCTGATAAATAGGTTGTCTAGGCACATATTGGTGTCTTTATTCAAATGCTATCCTACATCATCAACCGAATAGCAAAATAATTATATTTGTCAATATGTAATGCTAATTGTACCAATCCAACTTGAATTTTTAAATTAAATATTGTATTAAAATTTATCAGTAATTCATAGAACCACCTAAAAAAATTCCGCTTGTTGCAAATTATTTAAAAATACAGGATCTATTGTTAAAGTAAAACAGATCTTAAATTTGTTTTTTCTATTTACACATATGATACAAATCGATTAAAAGGTATTTGTTACGTGTCAACAAATGGGTATTTATAGATTTTGGAGGAATATATTTTTATTACCAATATAAAATAATTGCTTGTCTATAAAATTGCAGCATTGTAATGTTTTATATCAATGTAGATATTTTTTTTCCAGTTATAATTTGTGTATTATATTCCTTTGCAAATGTTACTTTGAAAAATAGAATATAATAATTATGCTAATTTAATTTTTAATGTCCATAATGTACTCCTTGTTTAGAATCTGGTTTTGTCAATAATTGGCTCAAATTTAATATTAGCATTCTTTTTTAATACAACTATACATGCAAAATCATAATATAAGCAAGTTTGAGCATTAATGTTTGGCCACTTATTATATAATAATAAAGCTCAGCTGAGAAAAATCTTTCCTAGTATGGTTTATATTCTATTTTTTTCCATTACAGTCAATCATTTTCACAATGATACTTTTTCTATTATTAAAGTTTCATTAAAAAGAAGTAGTTTGTGTAAACAAATCAATGAAAAATCAATAAACTATAGTTCTGTTCCAACCGCAATCAGAAACGATTAGAGAATAACTGGTCATAGCAAACAACGAGTTTACTTTCGCGTAATTCCTATCACTGATTACAATGGTCGACTATTCTCTGATCATTTCTGACAGTTTCTGATTGCGGTTGGAACAGACTAGAGTTGTGCTAAGTTCGAGTTAACTCGAGTTGCATTCTCCCTAACTCATGTTTGGGCTGACTTTTTAAGTTTTTTTACTTCAGCATTGAATTTCTTTTATTCAATTAGAAAATACTCTGTATTTTTGTATAAATTATATATGTAAACTATAAAAACCTCTTTATTTCAATCCTACCTACGAAGTTTAGCAATGATAATTGTCCTAACAGAGAGTTGGATGGAAGAACAAATATGTAAAAAAGTAATTTGTAACAAATCATACACTCAGTTTCCTCTTGCTAATTCGAGTTAACTGACTTTCAACTCGAGTCGTGTTTTTTCCTAGTTGGCACATCTCTAACATTTCCTGTGAATTAAACTACGAATCTAAAAAATGGCATGTAACGATGAAGATATTATTATTTTAATAAGTAATTGGGTTTTTGATATTATCCGGCTATATTATAAATTAATTAATAACCCTTTTTGGAAATTATAATAATGTAGCTCATTTTAGAAAAATATCTTTTCTACTGTCGTTCATTCTGCATATACTTTTTATGTCACTATTGTCAGTTGTTTTCATGTTTCTCTCCAAGTAGTAGATCATGGAGACTATATAAGGAGATCAGATTCCATGTATTCCAATTTCTGGTCATGGTAGAGGGCGCCAGTTTAAATCCAATACCAAAAACATCTGACTGCAGAACAATAACAGCCAATCATAAGCCTGGCTTACACTTTCAGTTCATAGTGTTTTATTGGCTGCTAGCTCATTTGACAGTATGTGAGGTTAGGAAACAGAAATTATATTATAGAAAACCATAAGTAAAAGTGAATTACATTCATACCTCAACATAGGACTCCTCCAGGGCTCCCCACTGTCCCATTTGCTCTACCATCTATCTGTGCTGTTACAACTATGATTTAGCATCAGAACATTTAAATCCGTCCTAATAATCTCATAATAACAGTGAATGAGCTACAAACACTTATAACAGAATAGTGAAATTGCTTAACATGTGTAGGAAGAAGCCCAAAGCATCAAAACTCAATGCATAATCTTCAATCTGTTTAATAACGATCAAGGAGTTTACAATTTAGGATAGGAGAACATAATAGATGTTTGGATGCTGACAATGATAGGTTCAATGAATATACCGGGTGTCCCACAACGTTTTGACAGTTCATACACCGTGTACCAAGTTATCGTTTACAGGCAATATCTCGCTTAATTTAAAAGATAATCCAATACTGTAAAAACTGTTGTGAATGGCATCAAAATTCCTTCCTAATGACGTATCAGAAACTTTATTTCACTTAACAGTCCATTGGCAGCCACCCCTCAGTTTCTATTTTCAAATGGCACCCCCTTATAACAGAATAGTGAAATGGTTTAACAGGTGTAGGATGAATCCCAAAGCCTTAAAACTCAATGCATAATCTTCAATCGGTTTAATAACAATAAAAAATACAATATATTTTTAATAAATATGCACAACTTACTAACGCCATTAGTTCATGCACAGGTTTTCAATATAAAATATATTTAAAACTCTGTTTTTTTTTTCTTAAATTAAATTCAATTCACGTCTTCGTTTTAAATAAGCTGCACTAGATACCAAACGCTATTGCAATGATTTTTAACAATACACCTTTTCCGTTTTTAATTTTTAACAATTTTAATATTTCTAGTTCTTACTTTGAGTTTTTGTCATAAGTAATGGATTTGCAATGGCGACGCCGCGGTGAAAAAACAAACTGCTTAGATAGACGATTTTGAGGACATATTTGGTAAATTTTTCTGTATGAGTTCGATCTCCTTATGTAGTCTCCATGTAGAAGATAATGAAAAATTAGCGCCTACTAGGAGAGAAATAAATAACAATATGTTGTAATAGTAGTGGATAAAATAACTTATCACTTTATGTTCCAGGTGTTCGAGGTATATATAGAGGACTGACTACTCAGCTAGTGAGACAAATACCCAATACAGCCATCATGATGGCAACGTATGAAGCAGTGGTATACATTTTAACGGCGAAGTTTAATACACAATTTTATGCGAAAGAGAGCGAATGAAATATTTATTTCGTAGTATATGAGGGTGCTTTAGGTCTTTGTAATATATTTGTCCATAATTATTAGGTAATTATTTTTTTTACGCTAAAACAGTCTTTACTAGAATCTTAAATTTTTCTGTCCTACCAAAATATATACACTAAATAGCAACAAAATAATCGAAATTGATTATAAAGCAACAAATATTGATTATATTTTAAGTGCATTAAAAACTGCTATATATATATTATTGTTTGATTGATCAATTGCAGATTTTGAATACGTTCAAATTATTTTATACCATTTTTACGTTAAGCTTGCAATGCTGTTTATAATTGCAATTTTTAAATTGTTTTTTACATATTGTTGTATATGATCTATTGTACCTATATGTACATAGTGGAGCATTAAAAATGACCTAGCCCGATATTAATTCGATTTAAAATAAGCTGAAATACGTCGATTTTCAATTCAAAGGAAATATATTTTTACAATACATATATTAATCCCCTTCATTCCATTTTCAAACACATTTTTTCATAGGGAATGTACTTTGGATAACACATCATTAGAAATACGTTACTGTACTTTCTTGTCTAGAAAACGTGTTATTTTATTCAAAGTGTGATACTTCTTAAAAACTATATGCAACGCTTATATTTGCTAATATACTATATATAATACCTACATAATCCCGGATTTGGCAAAATAATAGGAGCTTAAATTAAAATTATATATATATTAAAATAGTTGACGATCCAAAAACAGTGTCATTTGTAACAATTAACGAGTACTCATTAAAAACTATAATTAAACTTCTACCTTGTTTTTCACTTTTCAATAAATTTTTTTTTATGTTTTTTTGAATAATTTAGTTTATTTAATTATTTTTATTATAGGAATTGGCTATTTATTACCTTTCCCTTGATTGCCATTATAACGGGATAAACCATTATGCATATGAAGTGAAATTAGTTACATCTTGTGCGCACGCGCAAAAACGAAAATCCGCATCACCCGGATTAACATATTTCTGTTATCATCTCCCCCAATCATACCGATATGACATCTACTGTTGAAATATTACATCTTACTTATCCTTATAAGAATAACATAAGGTTTTCTCCAACAACAATCAGAAACTGCCGAAAACTGTAAGAGAATAGTCGACCATTGCATTCAGTGACAGGAATTACGCGAAAGTAAACTCGTTGTTTGCAATGACCAGTTATTTTCCGTTTGTTGTTGGAACAAACTAATAGCAAATTTGTGTTGAAATTAACGTGAGCGTTCAATCATATACCTATTGATTGATTGATTAGTTTGGCACCACCAGTCAGAGGCTTAGAGACCTCGGCACCTCAGCCTTTAGGCTTTTTGTGCTCTTGGTTATACCGTTTATGTGAAGAGACCAGTAGCCCTTATCTGGCTCAACAGTCTTTTCACTAGGTCCTTCTTGGAGAAATCCTTCCTTGGATACTCTAGTCCTAGGAGTCTATATCTCCAATGAGACAGTGTTTCACATTCGAAGATAATATGAGAGGCTGTTTCCTCCTCTTCCTTGCACAGCCGGCAGATAGGATCATCCCTATACATCCCCATTGTATGCATATGTTTCATTAGGGTACAGTGACCGGTGAGTAATCCCGTCACTTTCCTCATCTGGCCCCTGCTGAGGTTTAATATTTTGTTAGTCAGTGACTCCGAGGGTTTTTTGACCAGGAGTTTGCTGTGTTCCTGTTTTGGCACCTGTCTCCAGTACGTCTGATGTTTAGTTAGCATAATACCTAATGTATGTATTAAAATTAGCAACGTAAGCTAACAGTAAAAATGGTTATTATAATATAAAAAATGAATCGCAATTAACACTGGACTAAGCGTGTGACATTAACACACAAAAATGGGCTAATAAGCCTTTTTTGCATATTTGTCAGTTGAGGCTTGAAATAAATATATTCAAGTTTTATCAATAATAAACATATTTTGAATAGTCAAATTAAAAAAAAACTTACTTTTTAAACAAATTAGTTTGATAAATACACTTACATAATATTTATTTCTAGCACCTGAAAATGTTCTCCATTCATCCACTGTCCACATTTTACACAAAATCTTTGTGTAGTCTTGTCCCTGATTCGTTCACATTTCTGACAACGTCCTCTATTTGCTCGGGAATGTTTTCTTTCATTTGTGGCATTCCTAGAAGTAATTTCGCCCTTCGTCTGATTTGCACCCGTATACAGAATCATTTAGATAACTGAAAACGAAGCTGAATGTGTTTAAAGCAGGTACTGATTATCCATTAAGGCTGCACAATTTGGCAATGGCGGAACTTTCTAGAACTATCAGTTTCTTCATTCACACCTTATTAATGATGGAAGAATTATATAATGTTAACCAATTATGTAAGAGAATAAGTCAGACACAGAAATTATAACCTGCATATACAAATATAGTATTAACAGTGTATTTAATCACATTAACCCTAATTATTTTACTTTAAAGACTACCAAAAACAATCTGCAAGTCACATTCTACATAATAATTTGTGGACATTCGTTCAATAAAAAGTAATATTCGTCTGTTATTTTGTCCAAACTGTCTGAACGAAATAATAGTTCATCGTGTCTTTTACCAGATGTCATCTCTAAAGGTAATGTCACATGAGACTATAATATATCGAATTAGTTTTATTTATTCTTTGAGTATCTAACATTATACTTTTACCATATGTTTTCTATAAATCTCAAGAATCAATCATATTAGTTCAATCATATTTGTTTTAAATAATTTTTAAAATAAAATTATCAACCAATCTAATTACTTCAAATAAATTATGAATCAGCTTAAATTGACGACAAACTATTTAAAGCAACCTTGCCAAATTCAAAATATTATCAGTAATTTGCCGAAAACCTACATTTTATCAACGAAATTATTGTTGCCTCGGTAAAGCTAACTGTCCCATTTCCAAATATATACACTAATGAAAATGCACCCAGTAAAGTACAACCAGAAATATAAGTAGGTTATAAATCACCAACCACTTGAGTTATCACCAGGCGGTCGATTCTACGCAGAGTTGTACCTGCCCTAGCCATTAAATTTTGTTGTATGAGGATGATATTGGGTTAAGATAAATATTAAGAAAAATCACTTGATTATAATTGAGAATTGTTTATGTATATTATTATATAATATATGATAATTTACGAAGAAATATTTGCCAACTATTTGTATAATAGGAATTTTTGAGGGGATGTGGCAATAATACCAGAGTGTACTCTTTTAAGAATTTATTTCCGAGCTTTCGAATAACTATGTATTCATTTTCAAGGAATATCTAAGTGAGATTATAGGTAAAATATTTAAAAAAATATAATAAATTTGAATATTGGTTTTATATACCAACTTTCAATCCTTTAGTAATATCTCTATATATAATTTCATTTAATTAGTAGTCATAAGTTCACTATCAGTATCTCCAAAAATTATTTGGCTAAAGACCTGGTTTCTCTGACCAGATCGGCCCGAAATATTTCGGCGAATATTCGCGTACAGAGTGGTATAGTTTCCCGAATTTAGTTCGGTCAGAAGTTTCGGTTGTTTGTGGTTTGTCTGGAGATTCAATTCGTTGCTATATATTTCAGTCTTTAAAATGTTACGTAGGGTTACAATTCCGCCGAACAATTGGCAACGGCGTATTGTTGTAACTATATTTTCTTGCCATCTATGTGTATACAAGGAGAGTTCCTAAATTCGGCAATTGATAATGCCCATAAAGTACAATTCCATAAAACCGTTCGTAAATTGCCGATACAAAATTCAGCTAATGCGTTCGTAATTTCAGTGTAAATTAATCGAACTTAAAAGCTGATGTTTCCGATGGATTTGACATTTGTAGGCTAGAATAGAGTATTATTTGTGTGATTAAGTCGAGATGGAGGCAATTTTAAATAATAAAATAAATTCTTCAAGCAGTAACAGCAGCAGTAGCAGCCGATGTGTTCGAGAAAACAAAATTTGAAAATGTTAACCTAACCATTAACCCAGTTAATTCCAACTGTCAACAAAATAACTAGTTCGTTTCTAATTCAGGCTATAATCCATCGAGTTCATCGATTGACGTCACTGAAATAAAGCTCATATTTTCAGACCCTAAAATGCTGATGAATTTACGAACTCGCTTGCAGTATAAGTCACAGTTTCATGTTATGAAAATTGAGGTCAGTGTGGAAACCTTAACGCCACGTACAGCCTTTCAAAAAATAACCTATTTTGAAAACATAGGGTGACATATTTTAACCACTCGCTTACTCCAGGGTTAAAATCTTACTTGCAAGAAATGTTTTTGATCAATTCAAAATTTTAACATATACTACAAGCATTTTTAGAGTTAATACGGCTTCGAATGTAACTATGTCAGCGCTCATGTATTAGTTAGATATTACAATATTATAAACAAATATACATAGCACAACACTTTATTGTTGCATATTTAAAAAATTTTATAATTTATACTTAATAATAACGTAATTTATTTAAGAGAGATAGAAAACGTTTATCAAGTACCTACAAAACTATATTACATAGAGATACATTTGAAGAACTCAAACATAAACTACTCCTTTTTTATTTCCATCAGAGAAACAGCGCGTTGAGACGGGCTCAACGGTTGAATTGATGACTCAGCGGTTGTGTTCAGACGATATGCTACCTCTCAACTGTTGAGCATTAGACGAAGCGGCAATTATTTGCATTTTGTTCACTCGGCGCTGTGAAGGATGAGAGAAAATTTATTTTGTCAAAAAACTAATCATTAAACACTAAAGATAGGGCGGAAAGTATTGTTAAGTATTTTTGACTCCACGATTTTGTAGTTTTTCACCGTCACTTGAGTACTTAGACGTTTCAGTTGAATTTTCATTAAACATCTGTGTAAATCAAAGTTTTTTGTTATATTTTCCTATTTTTTTGTTTATTTGCTAGGCGAAAAACAATTGGTGTGTCACACATGCAGCTAACACTTTAGCAGCCCTTAGCTATCAGCTTCGCTACGCTCACTCGTGCATACCATTGTGACTCGTCATTCCGGAGCGACATATTGGGTAGACCCTCCTACCAAGTAGTTTTTGTGATAGTAGGAAAATAGTGAATGTACTCGCCCAGTAGTAACTTTTTCACACAATTAGGAAAGTTTTTATTGTGTAGTAGATGTAATGTACCGTTATTGTTTTGAAAAACACAGTAAATTATTGTTTTTTTTCCTGCTGGAGGTTGACTGATATCATTGTTGTAAATTATTTTATTTTGTATATACAATGTGCCATATATATCTTTTGTGGTTATCTTTTCATTAAATATATTATATATATGTTAAATAGATACATATGTTTGCTTTTTTATTTTAAAAGCTGTTATACTAGTGTTCAATACTAGGAAAATGTGTATGCAAAATATAAGTTGTTTCTAAGAATAGAAATTACGTTTATCCCTGAGATTTAAAATGTTACTTATAAAAACATGGATATAACTTAACAAAGCTTAATATTGGGTTATGAGCGTTACTTCGTTGTTTAAGAAGAACCAATATTTTATTGCTTTTCCACATTTGGTAACAGACAGAGAGAGTTACGTACATAGAGTAATAAAAACATTGGGTTCTCAAACGTGTGGCAGTGACTAACATAAAGTTATCACTAGCGCCTTTATTGGCTGCAATGTGAACTATCGTTTAATTAGACGCGGGTTTTTTGAAATTGTAAATGATATTGTACAATTTCGTAAAATCGCCCTATATCTCGAAAATTAAACAATACTGAATATCTGGTTGTACCATAGCTTGTTTAACAAAAATCTTCTAATTTTCGAAATACCCTGCACAACCATTCAATTTGGGAAACTCTGTACAATATTTGCAATTTTGCACTTTGATAATATTTGTTTCCCAGCCTTTTAAGTCAGATTAAGAACCAAAGCTTCAAAAACTAAGGACCTAATCCTTTTTACAAATTTGGTTGGTAGAAAGGCTCCAATAATAGTACATGAAAGTAGGTAGATGAAATTCCAAACGCTTGTTTGCATTATATTAAATTTTATTGAATTGATTACACAGTTTATACACAATTTCTATAAACATTTTAAATTTAGGCATGAAAAATATTTATATTGTAAACATACTATATTTGTTGTTCTTTGAATTTGCAATTTACTTTTATACTATTTTACCTAACAGCACCCCACAGACATCCAGTTTGTATACTTACACTTTTCATACATAAAGTTCTTGTAGAGTATGTGATATTCATGTGACTTTATCATATGAAAAGTTTTGTTTTTATTTTTAGTAGGATGTACATATTATTTGTTGAAAAAAAGTATATTATAGTATTGAGAATAGTATAAAGCAGAATTATTTAAGTTTTCCATTTTTGATTTGTTGTTGGAAGAACTGAATATTTGATATAAAGTATTGCGAATAAAGTTATTAAATGCAATTCATTGTCTTTTTGTTACTTTCCTTAACTGTACCTATCCAATGCAAAACTCCCGGTGCTATATTCTTAACTGAGGGATTAGAGCTTCCCGATGGATCTTCGGCACTGCAATGACGAATTAAACGTGAAATATGAGGACAAAATATGTGTTCCTTCGTGGAGCTCTACTCCCTTTTGTCAAGAATTCTTGTAGGCTGTTGTCAATAGTCACAACTTCATCTCGCCTCCTCTCTTTCTCACCCTTGCTGCTTCGCTGGGCAAATAACATTGCGGGCGCGAATTGGAGTTAATTCTTTTTTATTTCCAATTGAAAAAATCTTGGCGCTTGCCGCCGCCCCCAATTTAACCAATTGCAAATTATTGTATGCTGGCTTGTGACCTTCCTTACTAATGAACCATTTCAAGCTTTGAGTTCGACCTTCAGTCATAATTTTAGCCGTAAATACATAAATTTAAATTTTAGACAGATATTGTTTCAAGTTATACATATTTTTGATACTTTGCTACGAACATTTTGAAAAAAATTATTCTATTACTTTGAATCCGGGTTCTTTATTTAAACAAAACTTCTCGAGGTAATTGTCTTGTATCTGCAAGGAGAAGAAGATAGTACATTTTCATGGGCGTATCAGATCAGCTTTACCTTAGGACAAATTAAAAAAGTAAGTAAGACAGGTGTTAATGAAATTTATTATATTGTAAACTCACAAATTTGCGAACAAACCGTTTGGAGATTTCGATAACCAATAAAGGATACATACCTACCCTGTAATTGAAAATAAAGACCATATTAATAACTAAATATATTTTCCGTGAAAAACTGATACACGGTGAGGCGCCCACTTACATTCGTAAATCTTAATAATATATTAAGTGATGACAAAGTCAAACTTTTAAACAATCAATAAAAATATATAATAATTTCCCAACCATTAAAACACACCCATCAGTACAATTTTGCTCCAAGCCCAAGAGAGAGGCGATAAAACACCTGAATACAATTTTCAGTAATATCCCTTTTTAATATAATAAAACGAAAGAAATGCTCAGATTATATAGAGGTTAGAAATAAGATGGATCATCTTTGTGTTATACGGTAAGTCCACGTGACATCATGTGGAAGTCGCCTTGATGAATCTGATGATAAACAAGCGTTCTTTGCACAACACGCGGTTCTTAATAGTTATTTTGATCGTGTTTCAGTTCATTTAATTTTGATTTGGTGCCTTCTTCAACATTTTTTTAATTGCTTAGCTATTTTAAAAGCAATATCTGACTGTTTATAATTAAAAGGATCAATAAATCGATACAATACAACCAAATTACAAATCTTAAATCTATCCAAATGATTGTTTATCCTCAGGGCGACTGTCATTAGTGTCAACTTAGTTGTTGGATATGCCCTACAAAATAGTATCTGATTGAATTGACGTAACTGTACCAAACCACCTTTTTTAAAAAGATCCCTTCTCCGGTCAATCCTCCATCCACCAGGTTGAATTTACTCAAAAATACACTTTGATAGTACACGATGGCCATACTTTTTAAATGAGCAGTCATATAAAATTCTTCTCCTCACCTCTAACCTCCATAGCTCATACTAATCAAGTTTTATATAGACTAATGTTTTGTTGCTGCTTTAGTGGACAATATTAAAGATGAAAATTTTCTAAAAGGCTGCTGTGGTTCGGCGATATTTTCGGAGTTGGGAGTATGAGTTATAGGCGCAGGCGGGACTGAAGGATTAAGTCGCACTCTCTCATCTCTGTAGTCGTCTTGTATTATCTGCAATGCTAAAATTGAAAACAAAATTAGGATTAAAGTAGTACTCAGGTTGTAGTCGATTTAGCGATTTAGTCTAACAAACAGCCAAATAACTTCGTTAATGGGAACCCCCACAACGCTAAAGACCCTTTTCATAAATCAGGAATATACTTTTGTCGTCCAGTTATTTTTCGTTTTCTTACTTTATTCCGCCCAACCTATCTATAGGATTAAAGGACAATTTTCAAAATTCAAGTACCTACCCATATGATTTTTTTGCCGCCCATTTTACCACCGCCTTATGATCAAAACTCACTTTTATATTATTTGTACTTTATACCTACAGAGAGAACATAATAGATGTTTGGATGCTTAAAATGATAGGTTAAATGAATATACCGGGTGTCCCACGACATTTTGACAGTTCAATATATCTCGAAGACTGTTCACATGACAAGTATTAAATTTGGCAGCTGTAAACAGCCGAAACTGATGCTTATATTTATTACATAAACTTCCGCTTAATATGGCGACGCGAGCGGCAAATATACGATGTTGCAGAGCGGAAATTCGGAAAGAGTACGTCAAAATTTTTAAAACTACCAATTTTCAAAACTCACGGAAAACTTCCCAGGTAGCCTATTTTTTCGCATCAAATGACCGTACTATGTGTTGGACTGTCCAAACGTCCCGGTATATTCCGACTTCCGCATCAAAAACTGTACCATTGAAACTATTTTAAATACAATACAGAGTACCAAAATAACAAAATATGATCTTGGTGATTATTATGATGTCTATAAAATGAAAATAGTTGAACAATTTTCCCATTTGAATACTTTTTCTTATTTTATAAATTATTGTTGCGAAGTCACCAACTCAAAGCCGGCCCTGTCACTAAACTATAAATTTTGGCGAATGCGAATTCTAGAAGCTTCTAAGAAGGTCGTTCTGTTTTGTTTTTGGGAACCGGCTTCTATTAATTCGAGAAGCCGAAGTTCCTGGAAGGTGTTGGGATATATAAAGGCAATACATGTGACTACAGTTAGTTACTACAGAGTGAGTTCACAGAAAGTTTTTAGTACTCAGACAGAGAATGACGAGGCTTCCACCTTAATTTCGTCAATGTCTGCTAACTTTTCCGTTATAAAGGACGAGATTCCTACTATGAAGAACGATATTTCTGGTAGTATGGACGAGAAGATTTCTACTATGAAAACGACATTTCTGACGATCTTATCAATGAAAAATGATATTGCCGCTGAAGTCGATACCCACAGACCAGGATCAGAGAATACCAAGAGAATGATCCTCACCTGAAGATGATCTGGCAATGGAAGGAAGAAAATCGGCGACCTACTTGGCAAGAAGTGTCAAGATTTTCACCGACACTTAAGGCATATTGGGATCAGTGGAACTCCCTTGTCCTGGAAGAAGACCTGTTGACACGAATCCTTGAAAACGATGACGGTTCCGAGAATAGAAGACAGTTAGTTATCCCGAGAACGAGAGTAGCTGAGGTACTGAGGAAGTTACACAACAGTCCATCGGGAGGTCATCTGGGAGTGAAGAAAACCCTTCAGCGAGTCCGTGAAAGGTTTTATTGGATGAACAGCTCCAACGATGTGAAGGACTGGTGTAAGCAATGTACGACTTGTGCTACGAGTAATGGACCACATCCCAAGGGAAAGGCACCCATGAAACAGTATAATGTTGGAGGCTCATTAGAAAGGATTGCTTTAGACATTGCTGGACCATTTCCGACGACAAAAAATGGTGGTAAATACATTCTGGTTGTGATGGATTATTTCACAAAGTGGGTAGAAGTTTACGCTATCTCGAATCAAGAGGCCACAACTGTCACGGATGTATTGGTGAAGGAATTCATCTGCCGATATGGAGTGCCCTTGGAACTACACAGCGATCAGAGAAGAAATTTCGAAAGCCATGTATTCCAAGTAATTTGTGTCAAGCTGGGAATGAAGAAAACCAGGACAACGGCGTTGCATCCACAGTCAGATGGAATGGTCGAGAGAATCAACAGGACTATTGGAAAAGTAGTTTCCAGCCATCAGAGAGATTTGGACCAGAATCTTTCCTTATTTGTAGCCGCTTATCGATCTGCCATCAATGAGTCCACAGGTCAAACACCTGCGAAAATCCTATTTGGACGCGAGATGAGGCTCCCTTGCTCCCTGGAATTTGGTTGTCGACCTGGAGAAGATCTAGCGCGAGAATATTACGTGATCCAGTTGAGAAGAAGGATGGACGCTGGCAACAGCCACAGAAGGTAGCTTCAAAGAAGGGGACAAAGTATGGTTACACAACCCAACGAGGAAAAAATGCTTTTCTCCAAAATTACAAAAATCTTGGGAGGGTCCGTACTTAATCAAGAAGAGGATCAATGACGTCATCTATCGCATAAGTAAGATCCCCAATGGAAATAGTCCACCAAAACCGACTAGCGCTATTCGAAGGAGACCATGACAAAGAGGAAGGAGTGAACCATATCCGGGAAGATCCTGATCCTGCCTTCGAAGAATTTATGGGCGCATATGGAGGTACAGGTAAAACTAGATTTGGTGACACTACAGAGCAACGACAAGATTTGTTCATGCTCCCGGAAAATTATTCACTGGCACACAACATCCTAAAAAACGCACGTTTGGGCAATTAGAAAAACTTGCATAACAGATTCAAACCCTTGGCAGGACACTGAGACTCGAACACAATTTACTCTACGTCTTCTACCAGAACGAATTTCAAGATCGATCCACCTACCGGAATGTGTGGGAATCGCTACGAAGCCTTCGAGACCATGTGCTGGAATCCAACGTGAAGAAACTAGCTGTGTCCAAAATAGAGAGCAACCAGTTGGATTGGCGATTCATCAGGAATATGGTGGAAGTGATCTTCGAAGATACTGGTGTCCATCATAATAATCTGCAGCTATACCCCCCGTTATCAGTATCCGATAAAGACAGTGCCCTGTTATTTCCTGACGACCGGAAAGTGTAGAAATGGGTCCAGTTGCTGGTTGCACAGGAATTCCAGGAGGAGCTTCCTATTAAGGAGGGGGCAATGTTGCGAGGTCTCCAACTCAAAGCCGGCCCTGGTACTAAAATATAAATTTTGGCGAATGCGAATTCTAGAAGTTTCTAAAGAGGTCGTTCCGTTTTGTTTCTGGGAACCGGCTTCTATTAATTCGAGAAGCCGAAGTTTCTGTAAGGTGTTGGGATATATAAAGGCAACACCTGCGACGTCATCAGTTAGTACAGAGTGAGTTCACAGAATTTTTTTAGTAATCAGACAGTGAATGAAATAGTGAATTGTTCAAGATAAATAGTGTAATATTCAAGTGATAAAAGTAATTCAAGTGGTAAATAAATAAGTAGACATGCATTAAGTAAACTGTGTATATAAATTAAGTTTAATGCAGTAAGTAGTTGTTTCTATAAATAAATTAATAGTAATTAGCCATAGTAGTGTGTATAATTTTATCCCACCCGTAAAAACTATTTAAATAAATAAGAAAAACATTACAGTATTTAACTTCAATGAGTAACTTATCAAGCCACTTTTATATCAGTGTATAGTTGTATCAATTAATTTGATTACCTCTTTCTAAATCCATGTTACTCATATCTTGATTATTAATCAATCTCAGTCTCTCTCGAAATTTTACTGCCAATTTTTTTCTACAATAATCTGCTTCTATTTCCTGTTTTGTTCTAGGAACACGAATTTTTATGCAACAGCAAAAAAGAACGACTGAAAATAATAACATTACATCATTTTTCAGAATAAATAGTAGGTAATTTATACAACAAGTGCGTAAATTGGTACTTTTTTTCATGAATGGTAATTCCGTGAGTGAAAAGAAGAAACTTTATGCATATGATGCATAGAATATTTTTCCACAGTCCTATGCTTACTAGGATATTTATACTGGGAATGACAATTTTATTTTATTTTTTTTGTATGTTTTCATCAAGAATATAATGTAATTATAATTATTTATAGTGGAAAGTAGCCGTAAAGAGCCAGAAATATATATGCGTTTCTTTCCAGTTATGCATTTAACGAAATAAGGTAGTACCGAGTAGTAAACAAATAATTTTTTTGGTTGAAAATAAAATCATACCAAAAATGGCATTATTTTGTTATTTATGGTGACTCACCAAGTACCGTAAAAGCAGAAAAACAAAAAAATATGTAGTGCCAAATCCTGAATTTCGGTGTTTCCAGAGCAGCCGTCTCAATCCAGAGTTCATTTGTTTTATCTGGATTGGCATAAAAAGTCGCCATTTTTGTTTACGTCAAACATCGAAAATTAACTCTCGCTACACCAAATCGCGATTAAGAACTGAAACAATAGACAATTATCAAGGGGGTGCTGATGAGAAGAATATACAGGAAAGCGTGTGTGACACACCTTAATATCCAGGCACACCTAGATTTTTACGTTTTCACTAATTTATTAAGCATGCAATGTTGATTTCTGATGATGGATGTTTGAAATATTCTACTTTATTTTCATGTTATATTAGCTTATATAATACAATGAGTGTATTTTAATCTTTCGTCAGTCTGAAAATCAAAAATAAATATATGTAGGTACCTATATATAGGTTTGACTTCGACTGTAAGCAGTTTAGGTATATAACTTTTCCCAACGACCTTCTTGAATAACGTATATTATTTCGCACTGTAAGCAAACACGAAATGGAACCTATTTCGCACTAGTGCGAGATGAAATGTCATGTTTAAAACACGTATACCTTTTATTTTTACTCAAGTAGGAATCGAAATTATTATAGGCGGGTAATATGAAGCACACTTCATTCTAAAACCAGATGAATGTACAGTGAGTGGATTTTAGTATTATTATTTCATTTGATCAAATATACCTATCTAAAAAGATTCAGATAGAAAAAATTTGGGCATCTTCGCGTCCATTAACGTAGAAAAAAAATTTTGAAATTTTGAACAAAGGGGAGGTATGGAAATATTTCGTGATATAAATTGCTTTTTGCTAACTCCCTTAATGCTTGGAAATATCGACTGAAAATTCCCTATATGTAAAATTGTCCACTGAATCGAATGGCGCAGACTAGAACGTTCTATCTCCAATTAATCGAGTTATGAGGATCTTTTTTTTGAAAAGTGGATTTTAGAAAATTTCATGACTTTATTTGAAGGCGAAAGAAAGATTTTATCTAAAAACTGATTATACCAGTGGATTTCTCGTCCCAAAAAACTCCTCAACACGAACTTCTAACATTTTTAACGTCGAAAAAAATGTTTTTTAAGGAAATTTTGAAATTGGAATTGGAAATACTTCGTGATATAAATTGCTTTTTGCTAACTCCCTTAATGCTCGAGTATATCGACTGAAAATTTACTAACATATGTAAAATTTTCCACTGAATCGAATGGCGCAGACTGTATTTTATCCAAAAACTGATTATACCAGTCGATTTCTCGTCCCAAAAAATCCCCCAACATGAACTTTCAGCATTTTTCACGTCGAAATAAAAATTTGTTTATGGAAATTTTGAACAAAGGGATAAATTGCTTTTTGCTAACTTCCTTAATGCTCGGGTATATCGACTTAAAATTCACTAACCTATGTAAAATTTTCCACTGAATCGAATGGCGCAGACTAGAACGTTCTATCTCTCCAATTAATCGAGTTATGAGCATATTTTGTTTTGAAAAGTGGATTTTCGAAAATTTCATGAACGTATTTGAAGGCGAAAGAATGATTTTATCCGAAAACTGATTATACCAGTCGATTTCTGGTCCCAAAAAATCCCTCAACACGAACTTTTAGCATTTTTAACGTCGAAATAAAAATTTTTTATGGAAATTTTGAACAAATTTAAGGGGTAGGTATGGAAATATTTCGTGATATAAATTGCTTTTTGCCAACTCCCTTAATGCTCGGTTATATCGACTGAAAATTCACTAACATATGTAAAATTTTCCACTGAATCGAAAGGCGCAGACTCGAACGTTCTATCTTTCCAATTAATCGAGTTATGAGGATCTTTTGTTTTGAAAAGTGGATTTTCGAAAATTTCATGACTGTATTTGAAGGCGAAAGAATGATTTTATCCGAAAACTGATTATACCAGTCGATTTCTGGTCCCAAAAAATCCCTCATCACGAACTTTTAGCATTTTTAAAGTCGAAAAAAAATTTATTTTAAGGAAATTTTGAACAAAGGGATAAATTGCTTTTTGCTAACTCCCTTAATGCTCGGGTATATCGACTGAAAATTCACTAACATATGTAAAATTTTCCACTGAATCGAATGGCGCATACTAGATCGTTCTATCTCTCCAATTAATCGAGTTATGAGCATCTTTTGTTTTGAAAAGTGGATTTTCGAAAATTTCATGACTGTATTTGAAGGCGAAAGAATGATTTTATCCAAAAACTGATTATACCAGTCGATTTCTCATCCCAAAAAAACCCTCAATACGAATTTTTAGCATTTTTCACGTCGAAAAAAAATTTTTTCATGGAAATTTTGAAGAAAGGGGTAGGTATGGAAATATTTCGTGATATAAATTGCTTTTTGCCAACTCCCTTAATGCTCGGTTATATCGACTGAAAATTCGCTAACATATGTAAAATTTTCACTGAATCGAATGGCGCAGACTAGAACGTTCTATCTCTCCAATTAATCGAGTTATGAGCATATTTTGTTTTGAAAAGTGGATTTTCGAAAATGTAATGACTTTATTTGAAGGCGAAAGAATGATTTTATCCAAAAACTGATTATGCCAGTCGATTTCTCATCCCAAAAAACCCCTCATTACGAATTTTTAGCATTTTTCACGTCGAAAAAAATTTTTTTGATTAAAATTTTGAATAAAGGGGGTATGGAAATATTTCGTGATATAAATTGCTTTTTGTTAATTCCCTTAATGCTTGGAAATATCGACTGAAAATTCACTAACATATGTAAAATTTCCCACTGAATCGAATGGCGCAGACTAGAACGTTCTATCTCTCCAATTAATCGAGTTATGAACATCTTTTTTTTAGAAAAGTGGATTTTCGAAAATTTCATGACTCTATTTGAAGGCGAATGAATGATTTTATCCAAAAACTGATTATGCCAGTCGATTTCTCATCCCAAAAAACCACTCATTACGAATTTTTAGCATTTTTCACGTCGAAAAAATTTTTTTTTATGGATATTTTGAACAAAGGGGTAGTATGGAAATACTTCATTTTCCCTCATTTTAACTGCCTATAACTTCTAAACGGTTTGAGATAGAAACATGCGGTTTTCACTAAAATGTTTCATTTTAGCATAAGTTTTGATCAAATAGATTGAATTTTTTCCATCGCTTCAGATTACGTCAAAACAAAAATGGCGGATGTTTGAAAATATTTTTGTTGACTTTTGTTAATTGGAACACCCACTATATTTTTTTGTAGTTTGAAAGAACCGACATTTACCTACCTATTCTTCAGTGAAAATTTTTTTTAAATCGTTTAACGTGTGACTGATCAATTAAAATGCGAGACTCTTACTTTTAGTACTTTTAATCATAATAATAAGCTTTGGAAGTTCTATGTAAATGTCAAATTTATTAACTTTGCGAATTGTCAGTCATTGTTATTGTCTGTTTTTATGTGAAAATGGTGCTTTCAGTTAAGTACAACATTTGCTTTTTCTACGTCTGAAAACACCATTTTCAAAGCAACTTTTCCTAACGACGATTTCCGATATCTCCTAATAAAGTCATATATACAGCTATGGTTTCACCTAAATAATTATTGTTAACTAGTACTCTTTTCTTTCGAGATAATGATCCAGTTTCTTCATAAGTACGGTACCAACTTCTAATTGTTTTTGAACTGGATGGTTATTTATTAAAATATTTGAAAAAACTAAAATCACCGATTTTGTTTCAGCAAAGTTAGGTACAACATTTGCTTTTTCTACGTCTGAAACACAATTTTCACATGAAAACAGACAAATTACAATGACTAACAATTCGCAAAGTTGATAAATTTCACATTTACATAAAGCTTAAATCATAGGTAAACTAATTCATGGTGTAAAATTTACACCATGAACTAATTATTATAACCACAAATCCTCTCAATATTCTTCTACTAAAATCAAGTCAGAACGTATAAAATCAGAAATATAATTTTTCGAGAATTCCATTACGTAGGCAATCCAAATTTCTACCCGATTACGAAAACAACGCGAATGTGGGGATATCTAACCCGAAAATTTTAACCGGAATCATAGAACTCTAATGAGGAATCGTAGAGTTGTCACTACCTCTGTGAAGATGGCATAAAAAAAAGGGGTTAAACGGGATAAAAAAGGGAAGAGGGATACAGCGACGGCCCCAGGTCCTTTCAGGAGTCCGTCGCGGACACGACACAGGACTCAGGATAGTAAAATATAGATAATAATATAAATATATAGAAATCCGAAGGTCACCGATTATATCCGAAAGAATTTCGGCTTACGTCTTCGAAACACCATAAAAATACCGCCACAAAACACAACTGTATGGGGGATCTTTTGGGCGCTGAATGGAATATTTCACTCCTAATTAGAAAAGATATCTGTATATTTTAAGTGATTATGTTAGTAAACTCTAGATGTGACTGACGACGCTTCGTATCTTTATTCTATTTTCCAAATAAATCTACCTGCAGAACACAAAAATGTTTTTGAAGGTCATCCGTAATAACTACTAAATAGTAGGTGAAGGTTGAAGAAGTTTTTTTTAGCATTGCACTGCATTTTGCTTCAATTTATAAAGTAGGTAGAATACTTCTTGTCGTAGTTGCGTGGATCGTTTTCATAACTTTCTTGAATTTTGGATAATTTTGCTGTTATTCTACCTACTTAATCTAAATAGTGGTTGTTTTAAAACGAGCATCATGTTGAAATTATTGTTTTCCTTCTCGTATACTATAAGTTGTTAATTAAATGCCAATTTTCAGTTTCATAATGATACTCACTATAACACTGGTTTTTATTATGAAACTGAAAAATTGACCAATATAAATCCAGATTTTTAAATAACTAAGTAGGCAGACCCAATATTTTCTGTAGAATGTTTGACAGTTTCTCAGAGATAACCATTACATGAGAGTTGCATACACTATTTTCTCTAGGAACAAGAAATTTTATTTCAATTCAACAACATTGCTATTTTAAAATTTGTTAATACTTTTGTATACAAACAATAAGAAATAAAATATTAAAGAAAAATAACAGTTCTTCAACTTAATTTTTATTCCTACAAAATAACCACTATAATAACTATGAACTTAATTTAACTCTTAACAATAAACATAAGCGAATTCATAATGTGTACCATTAAACAAGGTAAATTATAAATTACATTTTAATCAATTTTGTTATTTTGTAGGAATAAAAATTAAGTTGAAGAACTTATTTTGCTTTCATATTTTATTTCTTATTGTTTGTATAAAAAAGTATTGAAAAATTTTGAAAAAGCAATCTGTTGTAGCAAAAGCTTTTATAGCAGTGAAGAAGATGAAGATGTAATGTTACAACATGATGAATTATCCTTAAATCAGCAGGCAGAATTAAATTTGTCATCATCTTTGTCAACTTCTTCAACAAATTCTGAAGTTTCTTCATATGAAAGCGATTGTGAATTTACTCTTAAAAATAGTTCAGAAGTTTATTTTGCAAGATATTTGTGTAAAAAGGTATTAGATAAATACAAGTGTAATTTATGCAAAGAATTTTTAGAAGATGATCTGAACCAAGCTCATGATAAAAATGAATGTCTTATATTTTTAAAGAATTTTAATATAGGAGACTTTTCAATTTGCCACTTAAAAGTGCCTTCACCTATTTTAAAATCATTTACAAAAATAAGTCTGATTGTTTTGCCGAAAATGAATGTAAAGTAGATAGATCTTTTTTATTAGAATTATAGATAAGAACTTTAATTTTTAAGAATCTCAAGTATAGATCGTTGAAAGCTGCTGCCGCAATAAAAAACAGAAAAAAATCTGACAAACTGACAATTTTGCAAAATAAGTGACAGTTGTACATCTACATTTTAGATTCTTATGTAGGTACTTTACGTTTCATTTTCAAATATTTCTAGGTTAGCTCACTTTTCAGTTAAATCAAAGTTTAATATACCTATCTTTGAATTTTTTTGTTTTTATTGTTATTTTATATTCAATTTAGTAGAATAAAAGAAAAATTAATAAAAAATTGTTATTGCTAATAATTTTTTTTTAGAAAATCCATAACAATATCTATACTTTCACCCAAAACCCGATTGTTATATACAAGAAATTCTTACCGATTCTATTAGGAATTCATCTCTGTGATAAAGATTATATATATACAACAAAAGAAAGTTTCTTTTAAATATTTTATTTATGAAAAACTTACGCATTAACAATAACATTTGTGGAAAATAATTTCGGTAGATATAGAGGTATCGAACGGAATGTAAAATACGATTAACTAAAACAAATAAATTTAATTCTCATCTCATTTAAAATTGGAAATTACGTTCACACTATTTAAACTCCATTACAAGATATTTCGGTTTAACTTACCAATAGGAATGATTCAAGAGAAAAACCCATAGCAGGTAGACGTTAATCCGATAACAATAACACAGTATCGAATATATTTTTTATTTGAAACATTTTTTAATAACATATCTACCGATTAGCCGAAATAAGCTAAAGCGTATACGGTGGGCCACCCTGTATGTTTCAACAGTTTAATCTAAATTTTACCGACTACGGATCTGTTACTGTTAGGTACTTTACAATTAGGGATTGATGAACTTTTATTATTAATACGACCAGATACATACCGAGTCAACCAAATATTGTGAAATATACTTTAGTAAGGCTTGTTTAAATCGGTGTATAAATATGGAATATTCATTTGAAAAATGACGAAAACCATAATATAATACCTGACAAACAAAAGAAATATTAAAAGAGCATTCATCCGAATTTCGAATACTTCTTTTAAATTAAGTGATAGATACCTAATTTATTTTAATGAAAGTTTTGGTAAATGTAGAAATAATTATTATATTTGAATTTTCATTATTGTCACAAAGACAGCTTTGTTATATTCTCGCCTATTCCATTAAGTTACATTACATGAAGACAATGGCGTAGAATGCTCTCACTGTTTTACATACGTTTATTTTAATTTATATTTACAATTAATTTATATTTACAGATTTATATTTAATACAGTCCTTATTTAATAATTTATCTAATACACTAAACACACTAATTATAATTTATATGAGAGTCACTTAATAAACACTTTATCGAGGCGCGATTACTTTCCTTCGGTATCAACACTGACTGCCTGCAGCGATGCTCGTGGCCTATTTATACTCGCGCGCCGTGTAGTTCTAGAAATCTCTCGCCGTTCTGGTGCATGCGCTGGGTATTCTGGATGTTTCGTATTTTGGATGCTTCTCGAAAATTGGGCGGAGGAGCCATAGTCGTCTCATACGGGGATTTCACTGGGGGCACTAAGTGAGCATATTAATGCAGTAGCTCGCGTAACATTGCCCCCTCCTTAAGAGACAGTTCCTCCTGGAACTAACTAGGAAACTGGAACGAGATGACTGTATCGGCAACTGGTCCCCTTGTTGCATTTTCCAGTTGTATGGAAGTAACATGCGACCGTCTTCTCTGTTGGCTGTGTCTCCCGAGCATGGCCGCAAACCAGTACCTGCACTTCGGTGTCTCGGAAGATTACTTCTACCATGTTACGGATTATTCGCCAATCTAAATGCCTACATTCAATCTTGGGCCTGGCTAGCCTATGCACGTTCAATTCAAGCACATGCTCCCTCAGGCTTCGTAATGCTTCCCAGACATCCTCGTACGTTGGTCTTTCGTCGAAGGTGTTCCTCGTCACTAGGTGGAAATTGTAGCGGGAGCCATTTTGCAGCTTCAAAGCTTTACCTGGTACTGGTAACTGGTTTACCAAAAGTCGTGCGCCACTCTTCTTTATAAACAGAGATGCCAGTCCGCGCGCATCGGTTACGCTGGCAGGGATGTTTATTGCCAGTGAGTATTCCTTCGGAACGGTAAGCAGGTCTTGTCGTCTCTCAGTGGTGACGCCAAATCTTGCTTTTCCGGTACCACCATAAGCACCCATGAACTCTACAAAAGGAGGATCGGCTACTTCCTGAAGCTGGTTTACTTCCTCATCGTGGTCACCCTCGAATGGCGCTAATCGGTTACGGTGTACCACCTTTGGCTTTCCATTTGGGATCTTGCTGATACGATAGATGACATCGTTGATTCTTTTCTTTACGAGGTACGGACCGTCCCAAGCTTTCTGCAACTTTGGAGAAAAACCCTTTTGTATTCTTGGGTTATGCAGCCAGACTTTGTCTCCTTCGTGGAAACCTCCTTCCGTAGCTTGCGTATCGTACCTTTTCTTCATCCTATCGCTAGCGATCTAAAGATTCGATCGAACCAGCTCGTGTACGTCGTCCATTCTTTTTCCCAGCTGGGTCACGTAATCTTCACCAGCTATGTCTTCTCCGGGTCGGCATCCAAATTCAAGGTCGCAGGGTAATCTCATTTCGCGTCCGAACAGAACTCTTGCTGGTGTTTGGCCGGTAGACTCATTGATGGCGGATCTGTAGGCCATCGCGAATAGCGAGAGATATTGGTCCCAATCTCGCTGATGGTTAGATACTACTTTAGACAGGTATTTGCCAAGAGTTCTGTTCATTCGCTCTACCATTCCGTCCGACTGTGGGTGCAAAGCCGTAGTTCTCGTTTTCTTCATGCTGAGCTTTTCACAAACTTCCTGGTACAGCTGGCTTTCGAAGTTTCTGCCCTGGTCGCTGTGTATTTCCAGGGGCACTCCATATCGGCAAATGAACTCATTCACAAGCACGTCGGCAACCGTTGCGGCTTCTTGGTTTGGAATGGCACACGCTTCTACCCATTTTGTGAAGTAGTCCATCACCACCAAAAGGTACCTGCTGCCATTTGCTGTCGGTGGAAACGGTCCGGCAATGTCCAGGGCAATGCGTTCAAAAGGGCTTCCGACATATTGTACTGCTTCATAGGAGCCCTTCTTCTCCCGTGCGGTCCATTGGTCGTAGCACAGGTAGTGCACTTCTTACACCAGTCCTTCATATCTTCGGAACTGTGCATCCAATAAAACCGTTCTCGCACTTTCTGGAGGGTCTTCTTCACACCTAGATGTCCTCCTGACGGACTGTCGTGTAATTTCCGCAGTACTGCTGCTATCCTTGTTCTTGGAATCACCAACTGTCTTCTACTTTCGGAACCCTCATCGTTCTCGATTACTCGCTGTAGCAAACCGTTTTCCAAAACCAGCGAGTCCCACTAGGCCCAATAGGATTTCATCATTGGCGAGTACCTTGAAATCTCCTGCCAGGTAGGTCGACAGTTCTCCTTTTTCCAATGTCGGATTTTCTTCAAGTCGGGATCGTTTTCTTGTTCCTCTTCCAACTTTTCTGGTGTCCAGTCGTCGCTGGTCACCGTGGTTCTTCGAATCGCAGCTTCCTTAGCTTCTGTTTTGCTGCAGTGAGAGCACTCTGCAGGGCATGGTCTTCTAGAGAGGGAGTCTGCATTTCTGTGGCTTATTCCGGCTCTATGCTCAATAGTGAAATTATATTCTTGGAGCCGCTCGATCCATCTAGCGATTTGACCTTCAGGGTTCTTGAATTGCATAAGCCACTTAGTGCTGCATGATCGGTTCTAATCACAAATTTCTTCCCATACAGATACTGATAGAAGTGCTCCACGGACTTCACTACTGCTAGGAGCTCTCTTCTTGTGACGCAGTAGTTTTGTTCTAGCTATCTTTCTTTGTAACATTGTTCAGCTGCCGGTAGTCCACGCAAAACCTCGTGGTTCCATCCTTCTTCTTTACCAGAACTACCGGAGAGACCCAAGGGCTGGTAGAAGATTCTATTACCTTGTCCTTTTCCATCCCGCGAACAATTCTCTCCGCTTCCTCTCTTTTGGCCTATGGTAGCCGTCGAGCCGATTGTCTTATCGGTTTAGCGTCGCCGGTGTCAATTTTGTGATTAACAGCAGATGTTCTTCCTGTCTTTCCTCCTTTTGGTACAAAAAGAGATCGGTATTGTAGCAAGAGTTCTCTGATTTTTTTCTTCTCTTGCAGGCTAAGGGATTGTCCAGCCACTGCTATCATTTGTTCAAATTTATTGTTGGCATCATTGGAGGTTGTTGTTTGATGAATTATTGACGCCACTGGTACGCAAGTTCCAATTTTGGTATCCTTCTTCATAGTTATTGGATGGTCATTTACATTTATAATGCGTACAGGTATTTCTTCGGCAGCCATGACTAACCCTTTTCCAACCAGGATTCCTCGACCAACCTCTTCATCGTGATTCCATGGTTCCATCATGACCGGTGTTCCTTCTTCGACGGTTCCTTGCAGCCTTGCCACAGTGAAAAATTCACTCCTTGCGGGTACAACTGTATCCTCCTGTACGGCTACCTGAACAGTCTTAAACTCGTGTGGGTGAAGGAATACTTCATCAGAGCCTACTCTAATCACTCGGTTCTTGAAATCTAGCTGGAAGCCATGTAGGTTCATAACGTCCATTCCGAGTATTATGTCCTCTGTGTAGCTGCTTCGTACTCCAAGGCTGCAGAGAGTACGTCGACCAGTGTCTTATGCAGAGCCAAGCGTAGAAATCTCTGCATTTCATGGTCACGAACTCCGTCGATGAATGTCTGTACTCCTAAACATTCCATGACATTCTCCGGTGCCGATGGATAGGCAAACCGCACCAACCTCGAAATGTCTGCTTCGAATTCTTGCAGAGTTTCTTCGCGTTTTTGTTTGCGGTTTTTCAGCTGCGACTGGTACAGATGCTCCAGGTGTTCCAGGCCATATCTCATATTCAATCGCTTTTTGAGTTGTTCAAAATCTTCGGTCTCTTCCACTGGAATGGTCTGGAGGATATCCATGGCGTCTCCTCTAAGGGCAAGAGTTAAATTTAACGCTTTTTCCTTCTCACTCCAGTTGTTTGCCTTTGATGCCGCCTCGAATTGCTTAAGATAGTTCGGCCATGACGTTTTACCATCGAATGTTGGCAGTTTCACTCGGCTGTTAATATCGTTTTCCATTTTCGGTTTCAACTCTACTTTCTCTGCCAGTTCGTCGTTATTCGCAAAGTTGTAATATCCGGTTTATTACTAGTCTTCCTTTCGATTTCTTTGATTTTTTTTTTCATTTCTTGCTCCATTCTTTTAATCTTTTCTTCCACGGCAGAAATATCAGTCTTCATGGATGTCATTTCATTTTTCATGTCCGTCATTTTATTTTCTATGTCCGCCGAAAGTTTACTTTCCATGGATGAAATTTCGTTTTTTATATCCGTCAAAATTTTATTTTCCACGTCCGACATTTTGTTTTCCATGTCCGCCGAAAGTTTACTTTCCATGGATGAAATTTCGTTTTTTATATCCGTCGAAATTTTATTTTCCATGTCCGACATTCCGTTTTTTATGGAAGAGGTTATAGAGGCAGACGCTTCGTCGGTGAATTCAAACGTTTCCGGGTCCAATCCATTGTTAATCATAGCATTTTTCAGTCGTTCCACTAACACTGACTTGACCCCGCTTGTGTCCAATTCGTAATCCTCCAACTCTCTTCGAAGCTCTGAAACTTTTAATTCACAAAGTTTCTTCGCCATCTTCCTGTATATTTATTTTTTATTTTTTTTTAACCCCACCTGACACCAATGTAACGTTTATTTTAATTTATATTTACAATTATTTTATATTTACAGATTTATATTTAATACAGTCCTTATTTAATAATTTATCTAATACACTAAACACACTAATTATAATTTATATGAAAGTCACTTAATAAACACTTTATCGAGGCGCTATTACTTTCCTTCGGTATCGACACTGACTGCCTGCAGCGATGCTCGTGGACTATTTATACTCGCGCGCCGTGTAGTTCTAGATATCTCTCGTCGTTCTGGTGGATGCGCTGGGTATTCTGGATGTTTCGTATTTTGGATGGTTCTCGAAAATTGGGCCATTGGGCCATTGAGCCATAGTCGTCTCATACGGGGATTTCACTGGGGGCACTAAGTGAGCATATTAATGCAGTAGCTCGCGTAACAATAGAAAAGGTGAAATTTTGTTTGGTTGGTTAGGTACATAGAGAAATGTGTATTTAACCTTGATGAGTAGAATAGGATATTCTATAACAAGTTTAGAATGAAAATTCGATGCGAGTGCAAAGTTCCGAGCGCGAGCCGAAGGCGAGCGTGAGGAACCGCGAGCATCACTAATTTTCATTCTAACCGAGTAGCAGACCATACTTTCTCCACGATCAAAGATTTTATGGAAATGAACAAAAGATAATTTATATTACAGAACTCAATCACAATTGTGTACACTCAATGTGACAGCAATAATTTTGTCACTTACCCAAGTTTTGCCACTACGATGACAATCAACTGCGTCAAGGCTACTGATATTATTACTAACCAGTGTGAGAATATTATTCTATCACAAGAGAGTGAATGTAATAGTATATTACGTAACAAGAGTTGTAAGTAACCCATTACGCACGAAGTGAAAAAGTTTAAGTAAATTTCACGAGTGCGTAATGGGATTACAACTCGTGTAACATACTATACTCTTTCTACGCCCATCTATTTTCTTCTATGAAATAAAGGAAATCGCAATTATTTAAACTTTATTATAATAGTTCTTTATAACA
The DNA here is from genome assembly GCA_947563755.1 of Lochmaea crataegi. Classification (NCBI taxonomy): domain Eukaryota; kingdom Metazoa; phylum Arthropoda; class Insecta; order Coleoptera; family Chrysomelidae; genus Lochmaea; species Lochmaea crataegi. The sequence goes on along the minus strand of OX387425.1, from coordinate 28,649,980 downwards.
ATTATTGTAAGTCAAGTGATACATCGGATACATGAAGATGAAGATTGATAATTGGTAATCGCTTCCGATATTCGTTTATATTTTTATGAGAGTGATTCACATAGCCTCCCGCCACTGTAGAAGATACTATATTTTGTTACAAAAATTGACAGCATAAATGACATGAGGTTTATTTCCATATCATGCTAAAAAACGCGACTTATTTTTTGAGAAATTGTATAATGTATTGCGGACATTTAGGGGCATTACTCTTTTAATCTAAAATATATTTCACTAATGCTAAAAGCTTTTGTGTTTTCCAATTGACTAAATTTATGTAAATAGACCAAATAAAGTAGTACGTAGATAAAAATTTGATTGCAATCTAATTAAACAAAGAAATTTAAGTTTTATTATCTAAACGCACGTGTGACTTATGAGATCTCATTACGTGCATGTTATTGTTAAATGTCACTTAAAAGGAATGTTGACAGTGCGATTTTTGACGTTTACGGACATGGGCGTAAAAAAATACATTTAAATTGCATGGGGGCAGAGGTGAGAGTGAGAGTGAGAATTCCAGCATTCTGTAATTAAATTTGAAAATTGAATAGATGAGGATTTTACTTGATGAAGATCCATACTAAATGATGAAATAAAACAATTTAATTTGTTTAAATCTCCATTTTATTTTGAACTGACGTTCAATTTAAAATGGAGATTTAAACAAATAAAATTGTTTTATTTCATCAATTAAATTTGATTTCAGAATTGGCAAATTATTTTCTTGTTGTTTATTTTAGAGTTATCATGGTTCCACCTATCGGTCAGTAGTATCTCGGCTACGCAAGTATTTGAAAGCCCATCGTTTAAGTTTCATCGCAATTTAACTTAAACCGCCACCTCTCAGTATATATGCATCTCTCTTTTTAGGGTCGCTGTTATAATACTCATTAGGTTGACAGACTATTTCTTTTTTTAGACAATGATAGAACTTATACCATTCCTAACTAAGTGTCACCTGTCAGAAAATATTGGCCTTTTACTTTTGTAGTAATTGGTAACATTTACATTTTTTGCTAAACTAGTCATCTGTTCCAAACAATTCTTCAGTAAGTTGATTCAGTAAGGTACGAAATGTAGAATGATTTTCCAAAATGATCCCCTATTTAACCTTCCGATAGTCGCGTCAAAATTTTCAGCGTGAGTAATCGCGTCGGTCTCACAGACCGTACAACCTAATTAACCCCCAAATAGTGGAACGTACTTTTCAAAAAATACACGTGGGAACGTTTTAGCAACGCAAAAATGACCAAGAAAAAGAGAATGAGGTATATTTGGCTAATTTTTCCAAATATACCACGAAATCTTTGGAAACGGTGTTTTTTTTAATACTGCACTCTATTCAGTCACGTACAAAAAACAAAAACTGGAAATAATACGAAGAGTAAATTAAACAAAAACATAACTCTGTTACAATAAATAAGTGTTAAACAAACATCATCAAACTTAGTGAAGGGCATTTTCTTGGCACTCCTCACAAACGCCAATAATATGCTCTAAGCACATATATTCATTACACTTATAATATTGATTTAGCGGGTTTTGCGATTTTTTTTGAAGTACAGTAGGCACATCTTCCTGGTAAGGCATCCTGTGGAACATCAGGTTGGATATTAGACCCAGAAATTTCTTGCAGTCTCAACCTTAGACTTCTAGGAATGTTGCTCATAGCATGGGCCATCTGCGCGTATTTCTGGAACAGTCGTAGCTTGCGGTCAGTTTATCCACAGTATCAACTCCCCCTTTAGTAGTTCTGTTATAGTCTATAATCATGACTGGTTTATTTGCATCTGTTCCTGTATGAATGTCATCATTATCATGCATACTAGAAAGCAGCAACACATTTTTCTTCTTCTTGGGATTGTAGGAGACAAGAGTGCACACTTTTGAAAACCCAAACATGCTGGTATGTTCCTGTCGCTCAGCTGGTCGAGAAAACTCTTATGGCAATCCTCTTTTACTTTTTCTGATGGTTCCAATTACTGTGAGGTCATGGTCATGTAGCTTATTTACAAGAGGTACAGACGTAAACCTATTGTTCATCGTTACTTTGCGACCAGATCCAAAAATGTGTTCACAGAGTCGTAGAACAACATCGAAAGGACTATTTGAAACTCTGTATAGCCCTTCAGGTTGTGTTCCGACGTAAACTTCCATCTTGCTCGTGAAGAAAATTCTGGCATCACACAATGCTAGAATTTTTAGCCCATATTTATTCGGCTTTGAAGGGATAACCGCACTTTCCTCGAAATCCTGCAAGCATCTCGTCCACGGTCACAAATTCTGAGTGATGGAAGCCGTTCTGACAATTGGCAACAAAACGGTCAAAAACATTGCGTATAGGAGCCAATTTATCTGTTTCCCTTCGCATTGCTCGAGTATCTTTGCTGCCAAATATTAGACAACGAATAAGGAATCTAAATCTTTGCAAGCACATGGTGAGGCGAAAAATCTCTACACCAGACCCATCGCTACTCCATAAGTCTTCGGCATTGATACTATTTGCATAATAGATACCAGCCATATAAATGACTCCAAAGAAAGCACGAATTTCAATTCGATTAGTTGGGGTTGCATCTCTTTTTAGAGTAAAATTGTTAGCAATAAATTCAATGTACTCGTTGGTGCATTCCACAATGATACTGATTATTTCGTCATTAAAAAAGTACTCCCATATTTCCAGTGGTCCTGACAAGTTTTTTGTTGCTAATGAGGATCCCGGCAAACGTTTGACGATATTCTTTTGCCGTGTTTTAACTGTTGTAGGTTGTGAAGCGACTTTTCTTCATCCTTTCCCAAAAACGACAATGTATTGCTGTGACTTTCTTCTACCATTTCCTCATCATCATAAATATTCTGCTCAGAGTCATTGTTGTCAATTTGCTCTTCTATATGATCCGACTCTCCTTCATCAGACTGATCTATATCTGAATGTTCGTTGTACGCAACTTCTTGTCCCTCTTCGTCGTTCGAAATGTCTTGCAGTCGAGCCTGCTCTCTTTCGTAAGACCACTAGACCACATGGCTAAAAAACAATGGTGTTATATTTTTATTACATAAAAAAGACGTAAAACTTACCTCACAATCAAAATAACACTATAATAAAAAATAAAACGTGATTAGTCGCGCCGGTCTCTCACACCGTAGGACGAAATATCTTCGGCATAACTACCACTTGCAACACTAAGATTAGCACTGCTGTTCCTTCGCAACCCATAGAAAAGATACATGGAGTGGGAGATGGCTTCCACCTTGATTTTCAGAATACCACCAAATAAAGTTTATGGTCGGTCTCACAGACCGGGCGCGACTAACGGAAGGTTAAGAATGATTTTCTATTAATAAACGATTTTGATATACGCAACCAAACATACACTAAAACTGCATGTTTATATGATTAGACTTATGAATGTTATAAACTGCTGAAATGAGCTACTTTTTCGTGGAACACCCTGTACATTCGACGGAAAAGTTTTGTAGCTTGCTTTGCTCACGCGTTAAAAAATCTCGAGTGTTAATCGTCCTTGTTCGTTAAATAACTATAACGCTCGGACTCGGTATAAAAATTGTTGATAAAAAAAAATAATTATTTTTTTGTACGATTTTTTTGGCACACCTTTCAAACACAAATAATATGATCGACTTTATTGACCTGATGCAAATCAGAATTCAATCCGGCCCAGGGCCTTTTTTACCCCTAGGCCTAGGTACTAGGCCCGTGCCTATATAGGGACCAATGATAAGATCAATGCAAAAACAATAATACTACTACTATAAAAAATGCGATTTCATAATATACAATAAGAGCAAATGTTGAAATATTGTTTAGATTATGTTTAACAATTCCTATTAGCAAAGCATCGAGTGAGAGATCCTTTTCTACTTTAAATCGAGTCAATCCGGCTCAGGGCCTATTTTAACCCTAGGCCTAGAAAATCATTAAATGAAGAGAATCTTGCATCCTTAGCTGTTTTAAAAATGTCCAAAGCGATATTTTGGATAAATTAAACATAGATGGGATAATCAATAAATTCTCCGAAATAAAAGTGAGGAAGAAAATCTGGACAATTGCCTAGCTAGTTATTAACAATGTTATTGAATCATAATACTCGGAAACTCGGGTTCCTTTATTTCTTATTAGTTATGCTTAACTTTTTAATGAAAACTTTTGTTTTGTTACTTGTTTTATGTATCTAAATATATTTTTTTGTTTTTTTACATGGACGTCCTCATAACAAAAATTGAAACAGATTCTTTAAGCCTATTGGTTACATTTCAATATACGGAGCAAGATAGTGCCGGAAAATTTGATGGTCTTAGGGCCAAAATAGGCCCTGATCCGGCCCTGTCTTGGTGTAGATTTTTTACTTCATACGGCGACGTCTGATTCTGTCAACAGTGTCAAGAATTCAAATGTTTAGATACCGTTTTAATTAATTATTTAAAACAAATAAAAATTATTTAATAATAAAAATAATATTGTGTGTTGATTAGTTACGATTCATGATTAATGTAGAACTTTTATTCATCTTTGAAACATCTTAAACTTGAAATTAATAATGAGACAAAGACGATATTTAAATTTCCCGGGGAGTACTTATCGTCAAGCCGATAATTATCGAACTGTCACTAATCAGAAGTAACCGCGTTGCCAGCTTGATCATAATTTATCAGACCTAATGAATATTTTTCATTTGTTATTAAAAAGGAGAATAAGATTATGTATGATATTATTGGATACCTCCATAGAGAAATAATTATTTTATTTCTCTATGGATACCTCTTTGTTCATACAGTCACATCAGTGGCGGATTAACGTAGGGGCTAGCCGGGGGCCCCGTGATACAGAAAAAATGTTATGGTAAAAAAAACTAGAGAAAAAATAAAGAACTTTATTCCACTGAACTGAAGTAATTTTTCGAAAACTTTTGCGATATTTTTTATTTTCAATTATGATAAAAAGCTCATTCATTAGATTCTTATCAATTCGTATTTCTTATGCAAAATATTTATCAAAAAATGGAATTGGATTGGAATTCTGGAAGGTCTTTCTCTGTCCTGAAAAGGATCAAAAATATGCATTGAATTAGAATTATTGCGATCATTGAATTTTGATAACTTGATATCAGATTTTATTAGATCTAAGTCGAGGAAAAATATATTTAATTTATTTAAATGTTGCATTGAGTGTTCATTAAAATTACATATTTTCTATTGTTAATAAAGCTCGTTGGTAAAGTTTTTGTATTACTTTTTCTTATTTGAGGTTTTTCTCCGCCCTTAAGTGGGCCCCCGCTCGATTTAGTAACGGACCCCGCAGGTGTTAAATCCGCCACTGAGTCACATATATAAATAAATAAGCAATATTTTTAGCATTAAACTAATTTGTTTTGACTGCATATTCTGTTTTTAATTTGCGGTATTTTATTAATTTTATGTTTAATTATTAAATTGATCATAAATAATGGTTAGGTATATCTACAAAAGTTGTGTCTAATAAATAACAATAGAAGGCTCAACTTTCTTCAGACATCCGAATAGTTATTTATTTTATATGTACCTACTTATAAATAATTGTTACCACTATTTCTCAAGTTGTGTATTTTTTTTTTTCGTATTTCTATTATAATTATGTTATTTTTGTTAGTCAACTGATTTATATTGTTAGAATTCCTTGTATAAAAGGATTTTGATTTTTGATATGACAACAGCGCTTTACTTATTCTGACAGAAACGTGAAACGAACTGCTGTCTGCTGATAACCGCTCGTACTGCGGCAAGATCTTGTAACATTTTTATTTTTATTGAAACTGTTAAATAATTAAAAAATCACTCATGATTTGCTCATGATAATAATGATTTTTCTGCGATATAAGTGTGTATCAGTAGTGTTTGTTTGTTGTGATTGCCTGTGAGTACAATATAAACCAGCAAACTGGCGAGCGACAGTGGTGATAGCAAGTCAAACATGGCTTCTTCAGCAAGATTTATCCAAAGCCCCACCGCATGGTGTCAACGGAAAGTAAATTTAAGACCACAACATCGGGGCGTACATTTGGTAACTGAGGAAATTTTAAGGCAGTTACCAGAGTTGAATTCATTTGTCATTGGGTTGTGTCATATTCAAAGTAAGACCATCCTACTAACTTGTCAATCTTTATCCTAAACTATTTTATTATTTCTAATTTTTCAGTACTACATACTAGTGCAAGTTTAGCCTTGAATGAAAGTTGGGATCCAGATGTAAGGGATGATATGGAAATGATGTTAAATAAAATTGTTCCTGAGGGTTTACCATATAGACATTCATGTGAAGGACCTGATGATATGGTAAATCTATTATTTCTAAATAATGCATGCACAAAAAATCCCAATTAAGTAATAGGTATGAAAGATCACTAATAGTAAATGATGCAAAATACTGTTTAAATTTATTCATAAAATTGACAGTTGCTATTTAAGATCTACAATTATTTTTCATTAACTTCCATATGATAGCACAACACATTTTGATAATCTCATAATCTAACTTGGTGTACTGGTTAAAATGTCAAAAATTGACATTTCATAATTACCTACATATTCTATTTTTTTCTGTAAACAGTAGGTAAACATTAAAAGGTTAAATCATCATGGTTATGGTTCATAGATTCATTATTCGTATTAAATGTAGCTGTGATGTACTTGACCTTCTGAACTGAATAATTTAAAACAAATCAATTTTCTCAGAAATTCATATCACTTTTTAAACAAGTTTCATATTTAACCTTTTTATAACATACAAATAAGAGAGACTTGAGCATTTTACAGACTCGTGTGTTTTAATTTAATTTCATAAGATATCGGATTTAAAAAAATTTTAACTCATGGAAAGTAAGGTTGAGTGTTGTGATCATAGAAATTCATGAAATGGAATGTTAAATTGATCCTGGCCATTAATACTTATAAAATCACATGGGCTTCTTATCTTGTTTGTTATTTGTACTTTTCTAATTGTTTCTGTGCTGCATCTTTTCTCATTTATTTGTAGAAACCAAACCATCACCTTTTATTTTGTCTTTCATATATTGCTTTTTGTGTTTACGTTAAATTTTTGTTCTGTCGGACTGCTGTTCTGTCAAAGCTAACTTCTTATTCATTTTTAAAACGGTATTCCAATCTAGAGAAGATGTCCTGTTACAGTTTTGTTGTCTGCTTTAATAATTTTTTTGTATTGCATGATAATGTTCTGATACTGACTGAATTGAATTCAATTGTATAAAAATACAATAAAGATATGCTATGTAATCAATAGAATGAAATGAAAGGAGGAAATCCAAAGTCAGAAAAATTGTAAATTACATAATTTGAGATCCTGAGAACAAGATGTATATAATTCAACTTTTGGTTCTACTTTGACAAGCATATTATAATAACTAAAAATACAGTAGTATTTTAACAATTTTTGTGTGCTTCATATATACAAGTAGTAACACTAAAAGTGTATAGAATGCATTAAAAATGTTTTTGAGGTGACTGACACTAGTGTATGCCGTTTTTCATGAACTGAAAATGTCACATCCAAAATCATTTCATAGTTTAAAATAATAATCATAAAAGACAAAATTTCAAGACCAAATACTCATTGCATGTTATCATAGATTACTAACTTGGAAGAAATAAGCATGTCAAAACCAAAATACTAATTATTTATAGTTCAGTTGTCATTTTATTAATTTTGTAACTACCCAAATTAATTGATATTTAGGTATATAGTACTATTTGTTACTGATGATATGGGTTTGGTAACACTAAAATAATTTTAACATTTTTGCAGCCTGCTCATGTAAAAGCATGCTTTCTCGGCTCCAACCTAACGATACCAATAACTGAAGGTAAACTAAACCTTGGCACATGGCAGGGCATCTGGCTGTGCGAACATCGGGACCACGCGGGCTCTCGAAAATTGATGGTCACTTTGAATGGTTGCCTCCGAGACAACGCCTGTACTCCTTTGTCCCCAGTGAGCCCGATGGCAAGCACCAGCAGTTAGGGAAAGCACTCGGGGCATTCGCTGTCCAAGCACTGATTGTCCCGAGTTATAATCTTTTACTTATTAAATTCACTTATAGTGAACTCACACAGACTTGAAATAAATAAAATATTACGACAATATGTACATAGTTGTACATTGTAATATACTGTTTTCTTTTTATATAGATAAGTGGGGTTGACAATTATTTTTACGTGGAACAGAGTTTTGATTTTTTATGAAGCCAACTATCTGCATTTTTTAATCATTTTGTTTAGAGTATTAACCAACTAATGAACTAGTTTCCATATTAATTAGATAGTGCTTTCAATTGAAATTTGCAAGCCTAATTCCAAAATTATTCAATTTAACAATCAAATCCGTTTCACCTACTGATTTGATAGTTCGAATTTGTTTATTGCTCATAGATGACATATGTATTTTTTATTGAAAGCATTATTTTGAGATATTTCACATCTGGAATGTGAAACATATGTTATTATTTAAGCACATTTATTTTTTAGGTTTTATTTATCAAATTCTGTTACTTACAATAAATTATATGTTATTAATATGCTCCAAGACCACATCCAAAGTTTTTAAGTATAATTTTGCAAATTATAAGTGTATTAAACATTTGTGTATCAGGAAAGATTCAACTTCCAACTTTGGTTGATTTTTAGTTTGCAAAGTAACTACATTTTTTCAGTTTTGTAATTATTTTGCAATTTAAAAGTAAGTTATATGGAATTTTGTACTTTATTGTAACCACCATACAAAGTACACATTTTCGCAACCTTGCAAAAGTAATTAACCACAGAAGTAGGTTATAATTAACTACTCTATTTTATAACATGACCTAACATGTGGCAAATAAGTCAAGTTTCTTATCCTTGGTACATACTAAACAGGACTACATTGACAGAAGAGCTTATGTTCTTTTTCATTGAAATTTGTATACAAACTTTGAACAACACTTAAAATTTTCTATAACTGATGTTTGTATATTCGTGTAAGGAAATTTATCTATATGTATAGATTATTAACAAATACATATTCCATATGTATTGGTGGTCACACTATAACTTGACATTTGTAAAAAATGATATCTTCTGTATGTTCCTTGTGGTGTATTCATTATTCTTTTAAAACCACAATATTTTTTATTTCAACGTTTCGGTAGCGTTCCAGCTACCGTTATCAAGAACAATTAAGTTTTTAAAATTCTTTAATCTCCAAAAAACTGCATATATATCCTGTGAATGTGACAAATTTTATTTAGGTGAAACATCTAGACCATTGAAAAATGAACACAAAAAGTATATTAAAGATCAGGTATTTGCACATGCTTGGGAAGAGGGGCATCATATTCAATGGGCGCAAATAATATTGAAAGAGCCTAATAGTAAAAGACGAAAAATCAAAGAAAGTGAAAGACATATTTAAAACCAAAATAATCATATCACAAAAAAAGTAACACCAAACACGTTTTATTAACAACATTTCCGAAATAAGCAAAAAAGCACTATCCTTAATAAAACTTTTCCTGGAGCGAGCACTTCACTGAATCCCATTCCTAGTAGACTATAATATTGTTAGAATGTCATACAAAAAATATTCTATTTCACACTTTATCAAGGATATGATCTACTACTGTGAATGAACCTTAAAAATTTGACAAAAAATTTTTTGCAGTCTTAAACTTCAAAATATTGATTATCTAGTTGTCGAATTCTTTCGTTATTGTCAGATAGGGACCAGAATTTTAAAAACTCAATTGTTCTTGATAACGGTAGCTGGAACGCTACCGAAAAGTTGAATAACAGAATATAAAAAAGATTGTGGTTTAATTTCCCAAAATAATTAACAAAAAGAGTAAAATATGATGTTTGGGGCACGATAAGGTATGATTTAACCATTTGCAAATTTTTTTAGAAACAATGTGGCCTAGAAATGCAATGTACTTACCTTAAAACCTCTACTTAATGTTTTGATAAAAAAGCATAGTTTTCAGATATATTTTAAAACACTGTTCCACGATTTAGGTGCTGTGCATTTATTTAATAGGTAACATGATTAGGAGTGATAGTAGATCGAAAGCAAGCAGTAAGATTAAATAAAAAAATTGGAATGTCTTGAAGAATAATTCAAAGTGTGTTCTAGGATGTAATTGGCGATAAAAAAATGTTCATATTTTTTTTCATATTGTACACGGTTTGTTGAGAATAATTCAAGTAGACTGTGGCAAAGTATATTGGATCAGAATTAAATAAAATGGTTATACAGGATGTCGTAAATATCTAATCCTTAAGTAATACCGTTGCAAATTTTAATACGTGGAAAGTAAAAATACCTCAATATTGATTTTTAATAAAATGTTTAATATACGGTAATTGATTAAGTATTTTAAGACACTCTGTATTTAGGGATGGTCATGTTGTTATATGAATAAAAATTGTATTTTTTATTTGGAATATATACATTATAAGTAATTTCTTCTTTTTTTATGTTGGTTTTGGTTTTTCAAAAGTATTTTATCTTATTAAGAAAATTCTCAATATTGTGCATATCCTTAATAGACCTTTTCATATATACAAAATGTTTGTTGAATAATATGTATATACATATAATAATTTTTTAATTTAATACTTTTCAAGTTTTAAAAATAATTCTCTTATTTATCAAATACTTAAATTCAAATCGCAATAATCTTTTCTAAATATTTTCGATTTTGATTGTTCGTTTCTAATTTCTTGATATAAAATTAGAAGTATGCAAAAGTTATTTTGTTTTCAAGATTGAACCGACATAAACAATGCTACTGTGTGTTCAAGTACTTCACACTTGCTGAGAACAATAGTGCCGATACCCAATACGCATTTTTACATTTTATTATAAGTGTTTATAATGATGGATAACAACAGTATGATTCTCCAAAATTTAATGATTCTTTATTGGTAGTGATACTTACGGCATTCCTACCTTAGTTCTAGTTCTGAAAGGGTTCTTATCCCTTGTTTTGACTACAGGAAATACTTTTGCCTAATTTTATTAGTAAAAACCAGTTATTTTTCTCTGCAAGGGTGTCATTTGAAGTACTTAACATAACCTTCTTTATATTGAAGTTCCACCACTATGAACTCAGTTGAAACTTAACTTCTTTACATGTTGTTTACAAGAAGTTATGTTTTAATGTATTTTTTATTTTATGAACAATTTTCACTTAATTTGTTTTTATATCGAAATCAAAGTATCACTTCTGCTGTGTAGCGAGAGCAGAAGTTTTTAAAGTATGGATACTTACATACACTTTTATTTCTGTTAAGTGAAAAGGTCTATTTTTATAGTTGTTTAAATATGTGGTTGTAACAAGAAATGATAAACATGGTTTAATTATTGTACTACTTATGACAATAATTTATTATGTATAAATATAAATAATTTTTTGTTTAAAAAAATTTCATGTGTAACAGTTTACTTGATTGAAATGTATATAGTAACATTACGGGTTGTATATATTGTGTGTTGTTATGGACTGAATCTTTCTGTCTTCCTCTGTCCCTCTAGTAATATTCTGGTAGATTCCTTTTCATTATTAGTACAGTAAATAGTTTTATTATAACACTATAAATATGCAAGAACTTTCAGAATTTTATTTATTGATATTCAATAAATATAATTTATATTTAAAGAAAGAATATGATGACTAGGTTATGAGTTTTTTGTTAGTAACTTGACACTTTTTTTTATTAACGTATTTTTAGTTGAAACTTGTGCGTTAGTAAAAAGATACGTTTTTGTTAATGTTGATAATTTCATAAAAGATACTCTAATAAAAATATTGGCGTGGATACAAGAAATACTTCTGCTATCTTTTAAAATTTACAGGTTTTATAAAAAAACATTTTTATTTTTAAATAGAAAAATCCATAGATAAAGATATTTTCTTAGTTGACAATAACAACACAATTCCTATAAAGTAGCACATCTGTCTACATTGCTAAGAATTTTTTGCTGCTTCCTTTTCAGCGTATTGTAGTAGTTCCCTTGTAAATTTGTAGTGATTTAAGATTTTTCATTTATGTTTGAAATCAATTTGGGAACATTTTGTTTCTTAACATTCTTTATAGCTTAGCTCTCCAGCAATAACAAGTTTTGGCGAAATTTTAGTACTAATACCAAGATCTTTTTAGAGCTAGCTGAATTTTTAGTTTTAGGGAATCTTCGTTATGCAAAGCTTTAGAGGAGGGGTATAGTCAATTGAATATGCGGGAATTTAACATTTTTGTACCATTCAAAATATACAGTTTGTCATCCTAAGTTCAAAGCATGTGGGAAACTTATTTTATGAAAAAAGGTATTCTTTATAAAAAGTTCTCCATGATCTAAAATCTTAAATACAAGCATTAGATATTGAAAATTCCAATTCATATACGAGGTATATCAGAAAACATGAACTTTACTCAATAGTTGAATGCTTTTATTTTTGATATTTCAAGAGAATTCAGTTCTTATATTTAACACAAAGCTTTTCACACACTCTATTGATGCCTATTGTAAGTACAATTTCATCCATTCCATGGAGCCACAGTTTTTCTAAAATTCTTCTCTCCAATATTATCTTCAAAGCTATGACCATTCCACTAATCATTAAAAAACCAAACTGGTATACTAGCTGCTTTTTATATTTCTGTCAATTTTTCTGGGCAGGGATTCTTTGAATAATCTACTATTATGCTAGGGCTCCTTTTTTTAATATTACCATTTTGTTTTACCGTCTGCCCCATACAATCCTTCTCTATCTTTTCATCAGATATCATATCATCTTATTTAAAAGTAATAATCATCCAACGGCTTAAATTCTTTGTGGTTCCTCAAGATATTTCCTTTAATCGTTATTATATCATATGGATAAATGTATAAAAAGCTATTAATTTAATCTTGTCAGTATACAAAACTTCATTTATACATGAGTGAATGTCATTCTGATATGAAGGTTATCGTATTTTTCAATAAATGTGCCAACACCGCTTACATGGAATGTTTACGTTGGTTGACAGATTTTTGTTTTGTCTTTGAACCAAATATTTTAACGTTTGTGCATCAACATATTCATAGTTTTGTGAAGCAGTTTGAATATGATTAAACTAAGAAATTGTATTTATAGAATGGCGATTCGCTGTGAAGCGTGCAGAAGAAAATGCAAAAATGATGTTTGTCTTACTGGTGAGATTTCGGTTTCAAACAAAGTCAGTTGTCAGTATTGTGGATATTTCATCTAGTCTGTTTAATGATCAAATGCTGTAACAGTATTCTTTAATATTTCATACTAATTCTCATACTTCCCTTTCACTCATCTATCTTCTACTTTTGTTAATAACGATTGTAACACTAAATTATTTTTCTGCAAACATAAAATACAAGCTATAAGGTCTATTTCAAAGCTGAGTCTGTTTTTTATGTTCCCAAAACGTATATATCTTTGGGATTTTACTATTTAATATGACACTGTTTTTTAACAACGGTTTGTCACGCTATTCCGGCGTTGAAGTATACACCCTCATTTTGTGTCGCGTCTGGAAATCGGTAAATTGAAAGAATACAACTCATTATGATTTCAATTTTAGGACCTCATTAAACGAATGCTTTATTCCATAGATCGTTTTTACTGTTACATTTCAATAACAATTTCAACTGGAAAAAATAAAAAATCAATTAAAATTCCATTATACAGGGTGATTCATATGTAATGTGCTAAATTGTAATTATACGTTCAGAAGACAAAAATAATAATATTTTTCTCGACAACAATGAGTCCAAGTCTGCTCCTTATTGAGATATGTGATGTTGAAGTGAAAAATATAAAATAGATTTTGCTTAATAGATCAGTTATTTTTCTAGTTAATGACTTGAAACTTCGCTATTCACTAGTTTAAGTGAGGGTAAACAAGAATATCTGAGAGGATTTGAGTTAATTCGTAGATGTCGCCACATACGCCATATTGAAATGATGAAATCAGCTACACATTTTTTGTCACTCATCAATTCACTACTTACTTATTTAATTTGGATAGCTTCATCATTTCTGCATAGTAATGCCATACTTCTTTGATCTTAAAAATATTACACGTTTTTGATTATTTGAATTTTACTAATTCGCCATGGTGTAATATAGAAGAAGGTGTGTTCCACGGAAGAAGAATTTCCATTATGTTCTGCGCACCTTCCAAAACGCCGCCATATTGCCAATCATATGTTTAATGTTTTGATTGAATGTCATAACCTACATAACCAAATCCTACTCGTATAGTTATGGGCAAAACCAGGACAATTTGTTGTACTAGCACACTCCATATAGTACACCAAATTGTGCCGTACAATTGTACGACGAGACCGAGCGCGACTTACGTCAACATTAGCGGCCGCGGCGGAGTATAGTTTGGCAAACATAACTGAAGCTGTAAAAGGAATGCGGTCGAAAACATTCGATATTGCCACGTTTAACTATGAAAAACCTAAAGTGCTAAGTATGTAGTGATAATAATTAGAAAATGGACTTTTTATTATTAACAATATGTCAATAATGATTAAACGTTAGTTCTTTAATGTGCTTGTTTCATTAGATTTTGTCTATTAACATTATTTTTTCAATTTCTGAATATTAAAATATGAACACGTTTCCAAATATGTTATGGGTTTCCTTCAAGCCGGCAACGTCGTGCGAAAATCATAATTGCCACGCCCTCCTACTAACTCAATTGATGAATATTTATCGAACCTCCGTCGCTAGGTAACCACCTGACTTCTTATTGGCAAGCGCGTGCGTGTGTTCTTCCCTCTCACTTCGACAATTGATTGACATTGATTATCCAGTGGCGTTCCTAATGTCAATATTTTTCTTCGTATTTTCAGTTTTACTTGGTATCTTATTATTTCGTATCTATATTGAATTCAAGTACGATTTTTAACAAATAGATACCGTGTTTTGAAAAATACCTTACCTTCAAAGCAAAGCATAAATCAGTTTCTATTTATAATTATTATATAATAATAATTATTATTTTTAATACTTTTATAAAATAGGTACCGTATGCTATTGGTACGTTTATGACAGATATCGCTCATGTTTCCTCCCCCCATACCGATGCCCCGTAGCTTCAGATATACTTGCCAAACTACAGTTAGTATGTAGTAGAACGAGAAAGAATGACCCGTAGTACATACAAGTACGATACGTACAGTACCTACATACTTACTCTTACTGGTTATTTATTGGTGTAGAAGTAGAATCTATAAAATAATAATACCTTTAAATATTGTTTCACTGTAATTATTATAATAACTTTATCAGCACACCGGCGAACCAAATCAGCTAACAGAACCAAAGCAACTAAAACCAATGAACTAATGGTGGATTGTACTATTAGTACCTACAATAAAATTGTACGGCACGAACACCGTACATTGAAGTGTGCCGTACATTTTGTACGACACGCACACGTATCTCTGTACTAGTAATCGTTTATTTTTCTAATAAATTGTGTACTCTGAACATTGTATTTATGTTACATAAAGATTTTGTTTTCGTTTCAAAATCTGTTATTTTTTAATGGGTAATAAGCACAACGTAGCTTGGAGCATTTGTTACTTTAAGCAGAGTATATTTAAATATTATTAACAATTATGCCTGGATGTTCTGTGACCGCTTGCCACAACTGGAATGGAGTCACAAAAAATCAAAATGTGAAATATTTTTAATTCCCAAAGGATGAAGCTATCCGACAAAAATGGGTTGACGCTTGTAATTCCGATGAAGAAATCAACTTGCAAAATTGGTTTGTAAACGAATTGCTGTTAATTAAGAAAGTAATTAAATCCAACTATTCGTACTGCTGCAATGACAGCTGCTAATCGAAAGCATATTTCTTAGTTCTCGTTTTGCTCGTTGTTTTGTTATTTACACTCGCTGCTTCAATTGCTCTTTGTTATTGTTGAAATAAAAATATTTTCTAAAATAAATATCAAGTTGTACATATTTCAGACCCTCATCAAAATAAAAGTATGCTCAAACACTTGAATTGAAAATTTATCTTGTTGTGAAAACGACTTTAGATATTAATCATAGTCATTCTCATCGTAATTTTTACATTTGCACATAAGTGTGATTAAAAGTTGTAGTTGAATAATTCATTTATTTCATTAAGGAACTGAAAAACTTGATATATTTAATTTTCTGCGGTAAAAAATGAAATTTGAAAGGCAAAATTGTTTTCTAATAAGCGTTTTATTTCGCGCATTATTTCCCGATTGGCTGATTTTTCAATATGGCGGCGTTTTGGAAGTTTTTTTGATTGGTCGTGCGTGGTAACACATCTTCTACTGTATTTATGTCGCAGGCTTATGGTAAGATCAGTCTTATTATAATACGCCCAGGCTTTTTCAATACGACTGTGCGTATTATAATAAGTCTGATTTTACCCTAAGCCTGCGACATCTACACCATGTAATTCACTACATATTCGTATTTTTATCTTCTGAACGTATAGTTACTTCTTCTCTTCTCCTTCAACCTTTCCAGGTGTCGGACGAGGATTCCGGTTCCTCTTCTACCCAATGCTTCCACTCTTTCTTATCTCTTGCTAATCTTTTCATTTCATCTAGAGTTTTTCCTTTCTTATTCCCTATCCCTATCTTTATTTGGTCTACCCCTTCTTCTGTGAATAGTACTTCCAGCTTCCATCACCTTTCTTGTAATTCTATCTGTTTTCATGCTGACAATATATCCATACCAATTTAATTGCTTTCTCTTTATTTTTCTTATTATTGATTCTTGTTTTGTTATTTGTCATCTCTTCATTTCTACATTTGTCCCACTTTGTTTTTCCTGCTATTCTTCTTAGGTGCTTCATCTCAATTGTGTTCATCTTGGTTACAATTTGGCCAATTACTTATGAATCACCCTGTACATACATTTAACAGTTTCATCGTTAGACTTTGATTAGAAATTAATAATGGTAGTGTTAAACTTGAACCAGAGTTATACTGTCGAACATTGCAATAAATTTCATAAAGGAAAATTAACAATAAAAATCTTTGATTAAGAATATACGGGTTTTATTAAAAATTGTTCATATACTAAATGGAGAAACTTGAGCACATAATATGAAAATTTAACCTAAAACACTCACTCCATACCGATATACAGAGTGTTTTATTATAAATATATAAGTTTTGGTGTCAAATTTTTGGTAGCCAATTTTTTTAACGGCCAGTGTATGTTTTCTTAACATGCAATTTGATATCTCCGTAGTCGATCATTTTTAGTATTGTTATTTTATACATTTTTGTTAAGTAAACCATGTTTCTGAAATACAGTTTACAAAATACAAACGATTATATGGCTATGCAACTACATGCAAAAAACGAAGGCATTTTAAACAAAACTGGTTATAAAGAGTGTTAGTTAGTAGGTATTTTGTTCTCATACCGTCCAAAAAGACATTTGAGTTTTTGCTTGCTTGTTAAGAAATGAACGCTATCAGTTATTAAGTTTTTAACGTGGTCGTAGCGAGCTTTCTTCAATAAATTTAAAACCCATTTTTGATTGTTGTCACTAACTCCCATTTAAAAATATAAAGATAGAACTGAAGGCATAAAATTAATCCGTTACAGGATGTCATTATAAATATAAAAAAGCCGTTGAGTTATACAATTCAAATGTTGCATATATTTCATTTAATTGTTTCATACTATATACACAAAGACTAATGTTTAATGTACAGATTGACTCACTGCAAGTTAGAAAGACAGAGAATTTGTCCAATTTGTCACAAAATAAACAAAATTTTCTCTCTAACTTGTGGTGGGTCAACCTGTATAAGTACCATACAAAAGTTGCTACTTTTTCAGGATTTGGAGAAGGAGTATGGAGTTATTTTTAAATTAGTTCGATAAACATTTATTATCAATATTACTACAGATAAACTCATGTATTATGAAAAAGGAAATTAATTATCTCATTTTTGTTTAGAAAACCAAACATAACTTTCTGTAATTTACGTACTTTATGTCTTAACTTATATTGGCCAATTTATTTTTGAACCAGCTTTATTATACAGTTAACATGATATGACATCGCTAAATTTAACATGCACAAATAATTCATTCATATCGCCGCCCTAAAAGATCCAATTATTTTTTAATATATCTTGCATATTTATGTTGTTTTATAATGATCTATAAAATACAACGATTCATGGTTAAATAACTTAAAATTCTTGCAGCTTCTCACGAAAGTGTTACTTTAAATCACAAGGATTCAATCGGACTAAAAAAATGCAAAGTAATTGTTTGTAGATGTATTAACCTGCCAAATAGAGATAATACCAAATGACCAAACAGATTGCAAAATAATTTTTAAAATTTTGTCTTTTCTTTTGTTTATGATATGATATGGAATCTTTTTATATTTAAGAAAAAGGAACAACTGTATATAGAAAACCATTTGCACGACATAGAATGTTCGTAGAAGCAGTAATTGCAATTATTATTATGAACTCAATTTTATTTTGTAGAAAAAGTAGAAGTTTACTTTTCCACATTTAAAGTTATAGTACATTTCAGGGTTCTTGGTATCTCGTCCCTTGCATTAAGTCGGCTCGACTACTCCTCCTTTTCTAACTCGCTCACTATGAGACGTAAGTTTTCATGACTCGTATGATTTCCATTGTGTAATATATTTTTTCATAGTCCTTTTTAAATATATTATAATTTAATCCGTTGTCAGGTATTTTTTAAAAAAGTTCCTTTGTGTCCTTTCCATTGTAAAACAAAATTATTTGTGGAACACAAAAAATGTTTTTTATAAACCTAACATTGAACGGATCGTGCCTTCGATATACCTATACAGTGTGTCCTAAAAACTTGAATACAAATTGAAAAGTTTCGCAGATTTTACAAAAATATTGTTTCTTAAAAGTTCTACATGACTGAAAAATCAGTTTTTACATTTCTATATAGAGCAAAATATTCGTCAAAAATGTTGATAGAATGAACAAACCAGAAACATTCAATAAAAATCTACTAATTAGGACGTTTTATGACTGAGGTATAAGAGGCTCAATTTCTAACGACAGTATTTTGCTGTGTACTGAAATTTGGAATTTCTTTTCTTTTAAATGCCTTCAGACAGACATTTTGAAGTACAAGATCATCTTTATTATTTATTAGCAACTTTGGGACACACTGTATTCACACAGGTGAGCCATTTCTTGAAAGTATGTTTGATTAACTTTTATTTTGACAATCTTCAAATTTATTAGGGATAATCCTGGTCATTTGTTATTATAGTTTATATAAAGTCAGTATAAAATCAAAAAAAAATCAAAGGACCGCTTGTCGTTGTTGCTTTTGGCTATCCATAAACGGTTCCTTGAAATTCCTTTTTTGTATTTCACACTGACTTTAGATAAACTATACTCATACTTGA
Source organism: Lochmaea crataegi (assembly GCA_947563755.1). Lineage (NCBI taxonomy): Eukaryota > Metazoa > Arthropoda > Insecta > Coleoptera > Chrysomelidae > Lochmaea > Lochmaea crataegi. Next base: position 28,630,439 of record OX387425.1, on the reverse strand, counting down.
TTTGTATCGTTTTAAGTTGTTGGTTGATGTATTTTTTTGTCCAATGGAACGAGATAATATATACTGATGTGTTTTTCAGTCACATATGCATGCACGTTGTTATATGACACTAAATGGATAAATATTTTACAATATGGTGATAAATAAAGGCAATTTTAGTTAGTTAGTTTCGAAAGAATGTTAATTTTCTTTTTAATCGAAAATTACCATTTTTTGATAGTCTACACAATTGTTGTCATTTATATTGACAGGAACATTCTAAGAATGAATTTAGATAATTGAGTACATTATACAATTCAATGTTGTATGAAAGATCTTGTCACTGACATGTTATTGTAAATATTCTTAAAAAACGATAAATTGAATAAATAACGCCACAAAACCAACTTCTTCAGTTAAACATTAGTTTTAATTGTTTTATTATATCTGAGTATTGTGGGAATAAGTACATACTTAAGTCAAAAAGAGCTACTTTTCAGGAGGAAGTAAAAACTGATTTATTCAGAAATAAAACAACATGAAATTAACACCCTTTCATGAATTAAACACTTTTACATTTTACACCAAATACTCTGAATTAAAATAAAATAAACAATATAGAGTAGAGTAGAGACACCAGGTCAGCCTTATTTTCTTTTGATATTGGTAATAACGTGTCATCACCTTGCCATCATCAACTAACCATTTTTCGGATATTTTCTGTCCCAAAAACGACACCTCCTGGTATGGTTAATAATCATCCAAGCTGGTTTTATATAGGATGATACCAAAACGTTTGCTGTACTTTAAGGTACGCACAAGTTGCCACTTAAAATCGTTCTGTGCAACGTTTTTTTTTCTTTTAACTAAAGGACCTTTCAACATATTTGAAAACTCTAAAATGTCGTTCTGGGTCTTCTCGATAACCGAAAATCTAGGACCGCACGATCGGACCAGCTGATACCAGTTAAGGGGATGGGCTATCAAAGTACTGCTTTTTTGTTTTTTCCTTTCAATTATAGCATGATCAGCATCCACTTCCATGTTATTATGTAAGTGATAAACAACTGATGAATTTCGACACAATGATTCGCCCTTTGAGTATACCCAAAGCTCCAACCGTTATTAGAAACAAAACGTAAATAATATCGGCGCCGGCGTACAATAGGTAGTCCTACATACGTTAAGTGTAAAGTCCCTTAAGTCTGACATGTGATTTTTCACTGCAAAATAGTTAGTGTGAAACTACATAATTCTGACTTATATTATTTTACCCAACCCATATCAAATCATTTCGACTAATGTGTATATACACAATCATTTTTAACCTATTTACGTTTCTTTATTGACTTATTATCACTTTACACAGTTATGCATTTGTAGTTATTGTCAACGAATATGACTTAATACAAAAATGCGATTTTTTGACTTATGTGCTTATTCCCACTATACGCAGATATATAGTAATAAATTTTATTTTTCAGATAATTATGAAGCTCTCTTATTATAACGTCAAGCTATATTGATCAATTATTTTACAGTAAGTGCCCTTTATTTGGCAAGGTTTTTCATTTTCACATTTAAAAAAATGAAATTTAAAAATCTTAATCGAGGCTATTTTGTTATAAAACTGAAATAATTGGCCGAAAATTAAGTTTATTAAATTCACAGAATAGTATAATTTGTGTCCTCAATTTATTGGAGTAGAATAACAGTCAATAAAATTGACAGTGAAAGTTGAGGTTGGTTCATGTAGATGCCAATTTTGACTACAAAATTTAAAAAAAATTGGATTTCAATTTCAAAAGAAATGACTAATGCCACCTACATTTAAATACAGAAATGTATGTTTGTAGAGATAAAACCAAGTTATTAAAAAACACTAGCGTCATCGTTTCGGAGAGTTCTATCCCACTTCAATATACATATAGATATAATTGTCGATCTCTTTCAAATATGACTGATGTAGTGGCTTTTAGTAACTTGCTTTTATCTTTATATTGGGGTGATATATTATTCACTGAGTCCTAAAAGATCTACGAGTATTCCCCTTTTCTTCTAGTCAGTTCCTGAGGAAATTCTCAGAATATAATCCTAGAGGAGCTTGAGCTTTTTGTGGTGCCCATTCAGGCGGCAGTTTTCTGTTAGGACATCTGTCAAAACTCTTAGTAAAGTCTCAGACGTTTATTTATTCTCCACTGGTTGTAGTTTTCCAGGGCAACAATTCATGACGGCAATAGAATAGAACGCTCCCCGGGGATCATTCTTTGATTCTACTCTACTACTGTTCTCTTAAGATCATAATTACGTATTCTGGAACATCAAGGAGGGAGCATAAAACAGGGAACAAGCCACGGCGATGCCATATTTCATTACCAATCATAAAACCGACACAATGCGCGTATTTGAACCAGTCATGTGAATTGTCAATTATATTATCATAAAAAATAACAACCCAGTGTTGAAGTCATTTATAATAATTATACCTGAATATACTGATCGTCGAACATCTTCCATCATTTCTTTGAAAAATATTTGAAGATTGTTATTCATTTTTATTTTATTGTATACATATGAATTGAACACTATACTACAACAAAGAGTATAAAAAAGTGAAGTTAATGGATCCCTGGCTGATCCCTTCAATTTAACCAGTAGAAGCACAAGGGAGCAATCCTTCAATTGACGTTCAAGAATACGATTTATCCATTCTCGATAGAACTACGCCTCCTTTCTCTCGGTTGTTCTACACCCCGGTTTTCAATAATTGGGTCCCTGGAGTATCTATGATTGTCTCCGCTCCACTAAATCTTTCCAATGGTCAGATCTCCAATTTTTTTTCGACGTTTTCTATTTCTCATACCACAAAAAGGTTACGGCCCCCAAACATAATGATAATCCTTTGCCTTTGATCAATTTTAAACTGAGCACACTTAGATTAGGGCATCAATTCTTGACGGCAATAGAATAGAACGTTCTCCAGGGATCATTCCTCTATTCTACTATACAGATGTTCTCTTAAGATCATAATTACGTATTCTGGAACATCAAGGAGGGAGCATGAAACAGGGAACAAAGCCACAGCGATGCCAAATTTCTTGACCAATCCTAAAACTGAATCTTTTGATAGATACAATGCGCGTATTTGAATCTGTCATGTGAATTTTCATCAGTTTTTAATTTGAAATTTTTAATCATTTACAAATACAATCATCGGCGAATATCTTCTATCATTTCTTCTCACAACAAAAATCTTTGAAGATTGTTATTTATTATTATTCAATTGAATATTATATGAATTGAACAGCAAAGAGTAAAAAAAAAGTGGGGTAATGGTCCACAACGTCAAATAAATTCACAAAACAGTCAAATTATTCCGTGTTCCCTGGCTGATCCCTTCAATTTACCCAGTAGAATCATGAGTGAGTCATCCGTCTATTGACATTCGATAGAATGACGTTCAAGAATACACCATTTATCCCTTCTCGATAGAACCACGCCTAATTTCTCTCGGTTGTTCTACTCCCCGGTTTTCAAAAATTCGGTCCTAGATTACAAGGTCGAAGGCCTGTGACCTATTAGATGTTTTGTGTATACCCTACATCTATATTTTAGTCCAAAGATCTATGCTTCTGAGAAATCCTATTATTCGTTTCGGAGCTAGGTCTGTAACCTGAACAGGCTCTAAGTAGACCTGTTTAAGGCGCTGGAGGACAATTATCCTGCAATTGCAGATAATGTGTTCCACCGTCTCATCTGCATCTTCCACTGACCACTTGTGTGAGAATTCCTGTGATTACTCTGAGATCAGATTTCTCCAAGAGCTATTTAGCGTATTGACCAGAAGGTCCTAATAACCTTCCTGTCTGTCTTTTGCCTAGAGTATTTTTCCAGTAACTAAATTCCTTTTCCCATTTTCGGACTTCTCCCACGATGCGACTTTTTGGGGTACCACAAAATAGTGTTGGTCCGATAAAAGGAGTACCTTCCTTTGCGAGACCATCAGCAATCTCATTTCCGACTATTCCGTTTGCCCTGGCACCCACAACATAGTTAGACTCAGAGCTTGGCTTGAGCAGCAGACAGCACACTTTCCTATGGCGTGAATTTTCGCAAGAAATAAAAATATCTGTTAGCTTTTGCGCCTCAAACTTTACCAATTAGTTAAATATTTGTATCTACATGAACTAGTAATTAACCAAAGAAGTTAGAAATGAAAATATAACGAATGTTTTCATTATTCTTGTAAATATAAATGGCAACATCGATAGATATATATTATATATATATATATATAGGATTGTTGCATTCTGATTTGATTGCAAACATTTTTAAAGAATTTAAATATCACGCCGATCTCACAAGTTTTATTTAAAAAAAATTAAATTAATCGAGTCCACAGCCTATTATCCACAGTATTAGTTTTGAACTTGGCTAGGTTTGTAAAGTGGAATGTTTGTGTGTATTAGAAAATAATTTTTGAAAATGCCAAGGGATGGATACAAGGCTCTAAAGGTAGAGTAGAATTTAAGCATTCATTTTCCGAAATAAAAAAATGTAGATACGTCACCAAGGATTGTTATAAATGGGTACATATATTATTATTATTTTTTTAATTTGGATAGCGACTTAAGGAAAAATATGCGTTATTGTATATAGAACATTTTGCCGCAATAAGTATAAATGAAATAAAGAGTACTCATACATTTGAAATTAGAGCTCAAAAAGGAATAGTTTTTTATTAGCTAAGTAATAAAATTTTCAAAAAAATTACAGATTACAAATTTTTACTTTTTTGTGCACTAATCTTGTTCTTTTAGGTTTGTAATTGTAATAGGAAGTGTATGTATTTTCAGAGGACCTAATTTAGTTGCCAAAGTTGAATTTTTATGATGAATCTGTCTGGTTTGCAAAAAAACAACAATTTATTTTGAGTATAATTAAAGTACGACCAGAGATCTAAGAAGGACATAAATCACCCAGCACTTGAGTTATTAGCAGGCGGTCGATTACGCAGAGTTGTACCTGCCCTAGCCATTAAATTTTGTAGTTTCTGTTTGAATAAGAGCTACCTCAGTTGAACTTAAGGCTGCAGAAGTATTATTTCTTCGAACTGATGACTTAAGCTGATGCCATATATGTTCAATAAGGAGGAAGTGTAAGCACCGCATGTCCCAAACTTTCAGCCAATGAATCACAAAAATATTTCTTGATCGAATAACTACGTAAAACTTCTAGTAACTGTTTTTTGTGTACTTTTCCTCATAGTACATATTTTTCATCATTCAACTTATATTCTTGTATAGTGGCTTTGGTGTCATTTGAACATGGTGCTTTATCTAGTCTCCGACTGTGGTATCCATGACGATAATACTGTTGGGTGGAATATTTGGTATGGTTTTTTTTTGGAACTAGTCTTCAAATAATTCGGCTGTAGTACTATCATGATAATCGACTAGAGTCCTTAATATTCTTTGCCGATAAAGATATCCTTACCAATGGTTCTAAATCAACTGAAGGAGATTTTTTATTATCAAATAAATTTAAATACACAACTGTGAACAAAAGCCAAAAATAATGGAGTGCCTACTATTATTAAAATGCCAAACTATTTCATGAGATATTTTTAAAATGCCAAACTATTTCATGAGATATTTTAATCCGGACCTGGGAATTTTTTAAGGAACACACACTTTTATTGCTTATCTATATTTCGAACAATAGGTAATAATGAGGGTCATCGGCGGCTTATATTGATTTACGATCTTCTTAGATCTCTGGTCGTACTTTACAAACAAACATCTTATTAGTTAATATAAATATTTTCGCACAATTGGTAGTGTGCCAGGCTTGCACATGGAATTATTCTTCAAAGAGTATTCATTATTATATGTTGCTGAGGTTCACAAGCACAAATAATTGATTATGGTTCGAAAGATGCAAAACATTTATATTTTTTTAATGTTTTTTTTTTTGGAAAATGAATAGAAAATGCCTGCCTCATCCGGATACATCTAACTCGCATTGTAAAACTAAATTTACTGAATGGATAACAAAGAAACATTTTAGATTTACCAGTCTAACGTCTGTCCTAAAACTATGGCTTTGAAATTTGTCTCATGCGCACAGCTTCCCAGAAACTTAACTTAATCAAATAAAATGAACACCCAGGCTGGTAATCGAATCGTTCTTACTTGAGATAGAAGATTTATCAAAAAAGTTCTTGTCTTGTCATCGAAATCTCTTGCATTAAGTCTTACATCACTGTATTATAGTTATCTGAGATCGGTGAAAAGTACTGTAGTCATAGTTTTAGGACAGGAACTCAGGGCCGCACACAGGGGGGTAACTGGGGCATTTCACCGCAGGCCCCCCAAGTCTAAAAAAAATTGAATCGTTTTGCCATAGAGGCCATTTATTGGGCGGGGGACCGTAAGGAGGACCCCAAAATGTCTGGAGGTGGGCCTGCAGGCGCTAGACGCAAGTATACAATTTTACTAATTAAGTGGCCGTATTAATAGCACGATGGCAGGGAATTACCCAATGGTGTTTAGGATTATATTCAGGTCAACTCAGAAGCTCATACGTTAACTATAGCAATAAAACATACGTAAGTTTGATAGTTAGGTTAAAATTTTAAGAATTTTTTAGTATAGGAAACAAGTTGGGACTTTTATAGGTTTAAAAAGATAAAATTTACATAAAATTCATTAATGCAAATTAATTATGCTTAAAACACGAATAAAGCATTAATAGAATCCGAAAGAAGTTTCTTATAACGTCCAGATAGTTTCATAATTATTAGGACAGTAGTTGCAAAAACGTACATTTCGCAACATGTGATTAGAATCGAAAGTGCCAGTTGAATTGACAACTTACCCGCCAGACATATGACAAGAGGTGCCAAATTGAAATTTTATTTATACAAATTTGATAAGAAATCGTTATTATTAAAATATTAAACTACGTATCAATGAAGTTGACCTAAATTGAGGTTATTACTTATTTTCGTTGTTAGTAACAATAAGAGAAAAATCTTGATGAAGAATTCTAATAGGTATCGATGGTGTGCAGTTCCACAATGTAAAAATACATCGAACAAGATATTTCTTAACGTTCCAATAAAAAAAACAGTTATAAATAGAAAAAACTTTATTTTAAAGTGAGGGCATTCCATTTTTAATGATATAATTTATGAATGAGTACTCTTTATTAAGTGAACTTAGTCCATTGTTGTCATAACTGTTTCGGCAAAAATACGGCTTTTTTTATAAACCTATAGTTAATTAAGAATCTACTTTAATAAAAAATTCTTGAATTTGAGCTTTCGCGCGCAATTCTTTTGCCGTAAGTGGTAAAAACACCCGTCCGTCCTTTATAAGTAAAACAATTTTTTTTAAATCGAATATTGTGAAAAGTACGAGCTGAATCTACTTTGCAATTTCTAAATGTTATTTTTTTTAAGTTAAAAATTTCACTTAATACAGTAAGAATCTAATAAATATTTTAAAACTTAAAATTTAGTTACTGATTCTGTTTTTTCAAAAATTTATAATCAGAATTATCATATTAGCTATTATAATTTTGTTAACAGTAACCCTAAACAATGCAGTGCTTAATCTTTGGAGCCATTCCAAGTAGTATGTCTGTCAGCAACTCGGTCCTCATTATGTTATCCCAAAGTATTGTACGATTCAGGTTGTAGCATTTCATTTTCGATCTCAAAAATTCAAGCTAGAGTTATTCATACATATAAGCGATGCAAAACTTTCCTACTTTTACGTTTAATAATCTACGTACATTCCCATCTCATATTTTTAGTAGTGTTTTATGAGTATACATTCCATACAGCAAGGCTCTATTATCCTGTTGCAGGTTTCTGCTTAAGGCAAAGTCCCTGAACTGCGAGACCATGCAGCTGTTAATCAGTGAAAGGAAAAAAACTGTAGAAGCAGAAGGACTGGAGTATACCCCGTTAATTACCGTTTTCCAGCACTAACATATAGTATCCTTATATGGGTTAAATTCCAACGTCATGTTCTATATGCTTCATCGAACCTAATTCTGCAAAGAGGCAAACATTTTTTCATCTCTAGTGTTCTATGCAGAAAACCTATTAAAAAACAAATTTTGGGTTTAATATCCAAAAAAATCCAAATGTGGTTCAATTAATATCTGCAATGTATAGGCAATCATTTAAATGATATTTATCACGTTAACGAAATTAATAATTCTTTATCGTTTTCCATCTGTAATATTTATAAAGTTTATCAGCAATTTCCAGCACTCTGAGACGCTCTATAATCATATTTTGATTCTAGCTGTATTTTTGCCTCTCTTATGTAAAGATATATTGATCAGTTGGATCAATAGTACACTGCCATAATGCAAATTGTACATATTGTTTTTTTGGTTTCAATTAGTTTTTCTGTTTTGCTCATAACGTATTTTGAGATATAAAGACCCCCAAAAAAATTTCAAATAGGCGGACGTTCTTACTGATTCTAGATTTTTTTGCATTCGTACAAAAAATATTGCTCCCAACACTTACGCAAAATGTCTTTTCTTTATATACGGCCGAAAGTACGTAGTTTCTGCTTCGACCGTGAGGCAGAAAGTCTAACATTTACGCATTGGTAGGGGCGCGCTTGAGAATTGAGATTCCTGCACTTCGCGCCATGATGCCCGAGGCGAAGCGAAGCCTCACGGTCGAAGCAGAAACTACGTACCTATAAAGAAAAATAGTAAACACTACACGGGCAAAAAGTTTAAGAACCCTGAACTGCGCAGTGCAGGAATCTCAAACTTCCTGCCCTTGTAGTGTAATATACTATTCAGCACTTGAAGCTTAGCAAAACTCCGCTTCGTGTGCGGATCACTTTGCGCACTTGTTAGGAAAAAACTCATTCAATATGTTTTTAATATTATAATGATTAAATAGTAAATTTTGAACCAATGTGCATTGTATAACCCCGGAGTAATCATACAATGCAGAAGTGGAAGCTCATTAATAAATTGAATAGCAATGGTTTATTACTGAAATATGTTTGTCACATGCTACAAATCAAATAGCGCATTTGGCTTAGATTGTCAGCTAAGTAACTTCATTTTCCGTTGTAAATTACTAAAATGATACATCTATTACACATTTTTAAATTCTTCAGAAATGCTATAATGTTTATAATCATGCTAGTTGACAACACAATCCCAATCTCTGTTCTTAAAACTAAATTGAGGTTAGTTTAAATCAAACGGAAACGGAAGTTAATCGGCGGTCAAACTAAGGCAACTGCGCAATTTGGTTGCACAGTTTTTTTTAAGGAGCCGTCCCTTCGCCGGCACCACCTCAGCCTCCTGGGCTTATTGTGGATACTCCTAGTATTCTGACTACAGCCTATTCAGCCAATCCGTTCCCTGTATTAGCTCATACAGGTTCTTTGCTGGTTGGTTGTATTCTGGAGTAATTTGGGATCTACCATACAGTTTCTGCCTCCTGTGGTCCAGCGTATCACAGTTGCATAGTATATGCAGAGCTGTTTCGGTATCCTTTTTGCATCTTCTGCATGTAAGGTCTCCGTTATACAGCCCTATTTTATTCAGGTGCTCCTTTGTGGGAAAGTGTCCCGTAAGTAGCCCCGTTATGGTGCGTAGTTTGTTCCTGCTCATTGAGAGCAGTTCTTTCGCTACTTTTTCTTTTGGTTCTTTTTGAATTTCTTCCCATGTATTTGCCTGGGCGTATTCTTCCAGTGTTTATTGTGTTGTTCTTTCACCCACCCTTTTAACCATGACCTAGTTGAGCATCTGGGAATGCCCACAGCTGGTTCGGGTCCGTTCATCAGGGTTGACGATCCTGCTCTTGCGAGTTCGTCAGCTTTTTCATTGCCAGCGGTTCCTTTGTGACCTGGGACCCACTCCAGTGTTACACTGTTCCGAGTCGCCAGTCTTCTAAGTTCTTTGCCGCATTCTCATACCAGCCGAGATGTTACCTTAGAGCTCTGAAGTGCTTTAAGGGCAGCTTGACTGTCACTGTAGATCCTGATCTGCCTGTTGTTGTAGGCTCTCATGTTATTTGCCCTTGCACATGCAAGTATTGCATAGACCTCTGCTTGAAATACCGAGGCGTATTTTCCAAGCGAGACGATTCCTTCATATTTGCTCGACTTGCTGTATATGCCCGCTCCGTTGCCGAGCTCATTCTTTGATCCGTCTGTGTACCAGATCAGTTCATTTGCTCTACTGAGTGGTGGTGCGTTCTCTTCCTCAAGCTCTTTTCGATCTTTGATGACAATTTCGAAGTTCTTGCGAAAGATATATCATGTGGTCTGTTGGCATTTTTTAGATGTCGTCATCCACATGCCTTATTTCTGTGTGTTCTCTCCCATGTGCCACGTCATGGTCTGATGCTTTCTCCAGTCGGGTTAGAGCTGCCCTTGCTTCGCACATTATTGGTTGCACAGTTACTTACTAATCTATCTTTCGATGAGAAAAATGGGCAGTCAAATTATGACATTCTACTATATATATATAATATTAACAAGCTTTAACTTCTGTATTAGTGATTATCTTGTGTTATACTAATGAATGCCGCTAGATATCATAACCTAAAATAAATAATTTCATAGTAAGTACCCGTGAACTTTATTATAGTAGTCCCAACGAAAGAAAGGCCTCAAAATAATTATAAAATATTGAAGGAACATTGTTGTTAGATGCTTCAAAATGTTAAAAAGAGTGAAATAACAAATTTTATCATCATCTAACAAAACTGTTATATTAAATAATATTTTACGTTGGAAGGACCTTTCCTGGGACTCCCTGACGATTACTTTCATTTAAACTATTTATAAAATCTTGAAAAATAAGTTTTAATGAAGAGGGTAAAATTTTATTGATTATTATTGGCAGAAAATACAGCTATACCATTTTAATTTGTGCCAAAAAAATAACAAAAATCTATAAGCAATTTATGATCTGATTTTCAGTACTTTACCGCACCGATGCCGATTCCATTTTACATATTGATAGCATATATATATAATAATTACAGAAACTTAATACTTATACTTAACGCATCTCAAGATAAATTCAACGGATGTACATTGATTGCAAAAATAAGACACGATATTGTTCCATTTTTTCTTCTACCTTCAATAGAGCTCCAAAAACGAACAGTATAATTTGAAACGATATTTTTTTATAGATATCGAATAATAAATAAATTTATACTATTAACGCCTTACAAAGTTTTGAAAACATTTTCAAAACAATGGCCGTTCATTTAAAAGAAACAACTACTTCTCGGGCCATATGCCGTGACAGACATTTAATTACACTTCTAAGTTAAACGGGGTCGGTATGATCTACAAGATTTATCCAAGCATCCGGGCGTGCAAATAGAAGGGACAATATTATCACTTGTAGATCGGTTTCGGCGTATTTGCGCCTCATCAGTACTAAAGATTATACTGAAATCACAATCAATGCATATCATCCAGTAAAGAAAATGTTAAAGTTGTGATAACAGCGACATCTTCACCTCCAACCGCAAACCCATATTATAATTGACACAAACATCTGTTTCTACTATCAATAGATTATTACAGTTTCCTGTAAATTGTCGTATTTAGTAAAGCGTGTTACCAATAGATATCGAATAATATATTTATACTATTAAAGCCTTACAAAGTTTTGAAAACATTTTCAAAACAATCACCGTTCACTTTGAAGAAACAACTACTCCTCGGGCTCCATGACCCGACAGACATTTAATTATTATTTGTGTTGCATTTTTTTATATTTTATGCTACACTAGCGCCATTAGTGTCATTTATTCAAACTTTATTTCATGCATTTCGATGGACACTTTTTCAGTCAAATTATTCATATAGATTAACTTCTTGTGACCTCTTTATTTATACTGGGGTGACACTCACTGAGACCTAAACGATCTATTTTACCCTCTTCCTTCTAAGGAATTTTAGGATATCTTCTATCCAGTAGTTTCCTATGTGTTGTGCCCTAGAATTCTGTATGAAACTGCGCGGCGTCAGTAAGAGAATAGGAAACATGGCTGATGTCATTAATAAAAGTACCAGTGGAGTTCAGTGTTTTATAAAAGTAATAAAAACCTACAACAAACTCTCAAGCCGAGAGAAATAATATACCAACAAGGTGTCTGGAAGCTAACATCTGTCAATCACAGTGATTAATGACACATCCATATTTGTGAGGTCTACGCATGCACATATAATCTTCAGTTATATATTTCTGTGTGTGTTTTGTCATCTAATCCATTTTGTAGTAACAATAATTATTATCAAAGTACTTTGCTTGAGAAATGCTTGATATGACTAGAGTAGTAAGAAAATTTAAATTTATTTTAATCATAAATCAAAAGTTTCTGTAATTATTTTCTGAATTCGAATTATTAATTTTAAAAAGTTCATCGTCGCTATTATCTTAGTCTAGTAAGCAGAAAAATCAGTAAGTGGTTTAAAAATTCAAAGTAATAATCAAGTATTTGATGTTTGGTTGCGCGTAATATTTTTTCACTACTAATAACATTTTTTATGAAGTACGTATTTGAGTAAACAGGAAAAACTGATCTGATGTATGTACTGAGTACCAAATTTGAGGTATGAGAGATTTTAAATCTGTTGGGTTGACTGCATTGCAGTCGATTCTTATTCTATATTGTACCTAGCGCATAATTTGCATAAATGAAATAAATTATACTGATAAAGATCCTTTTATTTACCCTACAGTTTCAAGAATTCAACTTTTTTTTTTCAAAAAATATTTATTTCGCCATACAATAGGTGGTATGAATAAAACAGTTTAAAATCGAAGTATATATTCTTGAGCATGAGCATCAAGTATGAGCTTATAATTCATTTCGTAAGAATAAAAAAGACTTCGCTTTGATGAGTACAGACTCCTAGTACAGGGGTTCCCAAAGTGTGCGCCTTAGAGAGCAAACAAGGGGGCCGCGAGGCTCTCCGCGTATAAAACGAAAAATTCAAATCGCGCGCGCTGCAATCGTCGCTCACTCGGAAACCGACGATACCCCTCTTCTCCTACGCCTTGACACACCCGCGTTACGACTAGCTACGGCGTGTCGCAACGAGTTCATATAAAAGCGAGACGAGAGGAACTCGGCTGCTTTAGTCAGTAATACAAGGGTCGTCGTCGACAGCGAGCAGCCGAGTAGATAGGACGTGTCTTAGATACTCAGAAGCAAGTGAATCGGATTCTAAGAAAGCTATCGGACGGAGGCTGATTTCTATCAGCCGAACCGGCGAATAAGCTAACTAGAAGACGAAAACAGCGTTTTTAAACGCAAATAGTGTTTTTTAACACTATTTTCTATTTGGAATATTCCAGAATTGCTAATTTTGCGAATTTTCGCGACAAATAGATGTTTTTTATGTTTTAGGACCTGTGGAGGACAGGAACTATAGTGATGCCACCAAAGAAGAAAAACGACAGCCGCTCTAGCAGCCAAGCTAGCAGCAAAACACCAAGGAGAGAGGACACAACGACAGACAGCGAAGACGAAGACAGAACCAGCAGAGGTACCAAACGCATGAGCGACAAAGAAATAGATTTAACCATGCAACTGGCGCAGGGAAATCTCAACTCGTCAAAACTGATGACAGAAAAATATAAATTGTAAGAGGAAGCAAAAGACGCAAAAAAGGAAGCAGAGGAGCTGAGAAAAACCATTAAGAGAATGGAAGAAGAGATGTCTGGACTGAGGATCGCCATGGAAAACATGGCAAAAGCCATGGAAAGAATGCAAGAAGAAAAAAGATGCCGAAGCCGCTCCGAAAGCGTCAGAAGAAAGGCGCAGAGGACCGAATCCCCACGAAACGAGGAAAACGCGAATGAAGAGATGGACTTCACGGAAGTGTTGTCCATCAAAAAAATCCAACAGGAACAAAGGAAAGAAGCAGCCGCAAAAAGAAAAACGGACGACGAAATAATGGACGAAGCCATAGAAGAGAACAAGAAGATACGAAGACCACCGCACCCACCATTGGGGCTCCGTGAGAAAAGACATCTACCGTCTTGGGATAAAGACGAGGTTCATCACGATCCGAGAAAGACTCGGAGTGAAAATCCCCTGCGAAGGACCGGAGGACTACAGGAACCTGACAAGGTACCTGAGCAACGAGAGGAAGGAAGTGGAGTGGTACACATACACTCCACGGGAAGAGCAGAAAGGAAAGTTAGTCCTCAAAGGACTAACAAGCAGCGAGGACATCGACGAGCTGAAAGAAGAAATAGAAAAGGAAGGAATCCCGATCGGCAAAGTAAGCCAAATCTGCTCCAGATTTGGCGAAAGAAGACCCCTACCCATCTACATGGTGGAAGTAGATGTAGAAGACAAGGAGAAAATAAGAAAAATCCAGCACATCCAACAAGTGAGAATACGATGGGAAGAGCAGAAGAGAGGAAAAGGACCGACGCAGTGCTACAACTGCCAAGGATACCACCACGGGCAGACAACATGCAGGGTGAACACCAAGTGCGTGAAATGCGGAGGACCACACCGCTCAAACGAGTGCAGCAGACCGAGGGACAAGCCAGCCACGGCATTTTTAATAAATAAGCAGATCGGTACTTCAAGTGACAGTGATCAAGCACCTACAAGTGGCGGGGCAGCAAAGAAGCGGAAATATCGCAAGTACGATTATAGATATTTGGACTTTGGCTTTACTTCAATAGAAGTAAACAATGAAGAAAGACCGCAGTGTTTGCTTTGTTTGAAAACGACGGAAAGTATGCTCCCAAGAAAGCTGAAACTTGCAATTGCATAAATATGCGGTCTCTAATGAGCTTGTTGTATCACAAGACTTGTTGCCCCGTTTCACAGACAGATTTCGAAGCTCACTGAATGGTTTTCGAAATACTTTGCCGAAGACGATGTCGAAAAATTTGCGTGGATCCAAGATCCTTCCCATGCACAAGCTCCACCAGAATACACTTCGCAAGAAGAAGAGAGTCTCGTTAAACTCTCCTGCGATAGCAACCTTAAACGAAGGTTCACGTGTTCAGATTTGGTGGAGTTTTTGATATCGGTCCAAAATGAATATCCAGCTTTAAGAATTTTTATTCCTTTTGCACCATCTTATTTATGCGAAGCGGGATTTTCAGCTGTAGCTGTAATAAAGAGCAAACATCGCTCAAAGATCAATGTGGAGCAATAAATTATAGTAGCGGTGTCAAGGCATATCCCACGCTTTGAAAAAATGTAGAGATTGCCAAGCTCACACGTCACATTGATTAAGTTGCCATTGTATTTTGTTTCTTATTATTATTGTGCTCAGCTCAGCTTTATCTGGGTGTTTGAATTGTTGTCCCTATCTACCTAGTATCATTGTACCCTATTTCGACTAGTTACGAGTACCGAGACAGTGAACTGAAAAAGTTTGGGAACCCCTGTCCTATTACATAAATTAGATACTCAACATTTTCTTTTTCAAATTTGTCAGTACCTGTAACGAATGGCTTTCCGCGTATTTGACACTCAGTCAGTGCACACTCGACAGTTCTTAATTGGTGGGATGCAGTGAAGAAGAATGTAATAAATGTTGCGAATCCCTAATGGGATTTGTGTATATGTTACGTAATTTTCCCATACTTTTGTCAAAGTCACAAACACCAGCTGCCCGACTATCAAAATCGAAAGCAATCGAAGCGATGGGAAAACAATGGGAGCTTAATTTCGGTTCACAAATAACGACAAGCCAACTCAACAAGAAAATTAACAACATGAATTCCAGGCTCAAGAAAAACAGTGATGTGCATAGAACTGGAAATAAGAAAATTGTTCTGCAGGATTGGGATAGGATTTTGTTGGAAATCACACAAATCCAGTTCTTACAAAGATTCCAGTAAATGTAATATTTATAAGTAATAATAGAAATAAGGCAGCCAAACTATAGCTTTGTTCCAACTGGCGTTAGAACCGTTTTTGGCATCGTTCGCGCAAGTGATGTATTTCTTTCACGTTCCAACTGATTAAAGTATCGTTCTTGGGACGGTATACAAACTGTACCTTTTGGAAGGGGTGATAAAGTTGATGTGTCCATCCCTAATTCGAGTTTGCGCACTATACAGTACTCGAAACGATTCCAGTACGGTTCATAAATGCCAGTTGGAACAAACCTAATATTTCATCTACAAAGTTATCTAGAACCAAAAAATATATTTCTGTTAAAGCCGAGGTTACCTATTATAATTGCTTGCATATTATTGATATTTTATTTTTTATTACTTCAATTTACAGTTCTTCAGGAGCATTATCTGTCGGCACACAAAACACCGACAAAACACAAGACAGTAGTAATGAAGATAAAATCCGCAGACATTAAACTTCTGTTTCTAAAACGTGTACCACAAATGGTGATGCTGCTAGTGAAGTATATCCACCAAAAAAAAACAATGAAATTAGTCCTTTTAAAAAATTTGAGACAAACGTCACTAAACAACTTTCAAATATCGAACTAAAAAGGCTTGTTTTGCTGAAACAACTGAGAGTTTTGGAAATTAAGGAGGAAAAACTGAAGAAGGAATTAAATCCAGATTTCAGTGAACAATCTACTTCAAACAATAATAGTACTATCGTTGACGGTGAAAACGGAAAAACTTACATTAATTTATAATATTTAAATCTTTTTTTTGAACAGTTGCAAAATAAAACATACAATGTAAGTTGTGAGGGAAAACGTTAACAATAAAAATCATAAAGGCGTTGTTTTGTATTACGACTTTTACTTACCTCAAAGTAGAGCAAGATTGATTTCTGCTAATGCAGATCGCCTCCGTTGCCCGCTTTGTCTAATATTATTGTCAACTTCATCTTGTAACGGATACGGAACCGGAATATCTTGTATTGGAACAGCATATAGGTATACTTTGTTTAACCATCCTTTGCCGTTACGTCATAATCGGTAACGTATTCTGCTGTTTTACGTTTGTCTTATATTAGTTGAATGTTATTTTACACTTAACCTAAAAATTACAATCAGTGACATATGTTAAATGGCCAAAAATACTGAACAAATCAAAATATGACAACTGAACTGACAAAAGTAACAAATAAAATTTACGTCGACATTAATTAAGAAATACGTTTATGACGTCATAATTCCGTCTCATCCATTTCATGAGAGCATGATAAAGTGTGACAATGTATGACGTAACGGCAAAGGATGGTTAAACAAAGTATAACAAGTTTTGGAACTTTTTCTATCGACACCCGAACTTTATATGGATGCATCGGAAATCGTTGTTTTAGTTGTAAAGTTTGACCAAAATCAATTGCAGTAGCTAAAACATGTGTTCATCACCCTTGTCGCCTTTTTCCTATTTAGCCTATCCCGAATTTTTTTTCGTATTTCTCAAGACAACGGAGTTATACAGCTGCAAAGTATAAGCTGATCACCTTGTATTGTACACTCAGTCAAACTTAATGTTTACTGCAATTTTATTGAAAATTATTTAATAACAATGTGAGGCGATTTGTATATTTTATATTTTTTGGAATGAGGGACCCTAAAACATAAAGTACGCCTAATTCCAGAGCTACTATGCATTTTTCAAGGCAAGGTCCTCATAATATATGGTCTGTATTTCCTGGATTACTAGGAATAAAATACATCCTTCTGAATTCTAGCAATGCTGTTGATAAAATTATTCCATCATATTGAGAAATATAGTTGTCGATTGACCAATGTGACGTCGGAATTTTAATAAAAAGACAACAAGGCTTTTTGAAGACCAAAAAATTTCAAAAAGAGAACAATTAATCATTTTTAATTGTATTTAAAAATCGACTTTTCCTGATAGACCTTCCAGATACTATTAAGTGACTGTAGGTATAGTTCAAGAAAAAATAATTTACGATATTTAAAACATTTAAGCAGTAATAAAAAATTAATTCTACTTAATCTAAAATACATATTATCCACCTATCAAAAGTTATAATAAATAATCACTCGTAAAACAATTAAGCGATAGGCACTTCGTCGTTTTCAATTGGGTGAGGTCCTGGACCTTCATTCAATTTATTTTGAACAGTTTGGAAACTGCCTCTTATTTGATCCAATGCTGCAGTTAGACCAGATTTGATTCTATTGAATTCTTGGGTTACCAAAGATAATCTGCCCAAAAGGTAATTCAGATTTTCGTCAACTTCTGTTATTCGGCCAGTTATTTGAGTCACCTAAAACAGTTCTATATTAAATACCGTATGTTGATTTTTATTTACTATTACTATAAATTCATAAGACATTTGTTTTACGATTTTTACCATGGATAAAGATTTTACGAAATTTCTAGTTTTCAATTAGAACCGATCTAAACAGCAAAGAATTATGGCGAAAATTACTCTGAAATTTACCACGAAAATTTTCACTGACATTTCTTAAAATTTTTATTATGGTCAATACGCCTGTTGCCGGCCAGTTAAGTTACTATCGAATTTTGAAAAATCGTATTTTAGTTACCAATAATCATTTTGTAATTTTCAAGACACAGAATGATACTTCAATATCATTTAAATGGAGATTTTACTTCACACAATGAATTATGCAATTGAAATTCTGGAATAAATTATAAAAAAAAACGTCGTTTTATCCCGTTTTCGGCCATGTTGTGCTTTAAGCCGGCCAGAAAGATACCTACTTTCGGCCATCGGCCGAGAAAAGAACCATCTTTTGACCACCATAAATAATTAGCTCGGCCAAGTATATGCCTCTTATCGGCCGCCGGCCGGAAAGACGACTATATGTCGGCCGCTTTTTAAGTTTAGACATTTTTGAATAGGTAGGTGGTAGGTAAATGAAATTTTTGAATTATGCAGTAATGGGTATCTATTATAATAACTTTTAATAATACTGATTGTAGAATATAACAGTAGATATATAAACATTTTAGAAGTCTTATTATAAAATGATAAAACTATAAACTCGAACATATAAAATACAAAACAAAACACATTAGGTATAAAAACAACAAATAAATAGGTACCTATAAAATAAAATATTATTCTGAAACAAAACTTTTTAGGAACTACGAAAACAAAACAAAAATTGCACCTGTAATCCTGTTCTGCTGCCACGGAGTAAGGTAGATCATCGAGTTCTGTACAGTGTAGGTGATACCACCTTGGACAACACAGCCAATATTCCTTTCAGCCTCTTCCTCGGCATCGCTAACTAATTCATCATCACACATAGAACATTTAATTTTTTTCCTCTTAGGCGTATTCGGAACTTGTTTTTTGGAAACATTTTTTCTCACTTTTTCTGTCTTTGGCTTTTTGTTCTCTTTCTTTAAATCCCGCTCCTCTTTCCTTTTTTGTTTTTCATTCAGTTTGCGTTTGACTTCATTTTCTTTTTTGGTGTAATATTCCCTCCATGCTTTGCCGGAAATGGAACTAGGTAATTTCTCTTTGGCCTCTTTTTTCTTGTCCTGTGCAACAGGAAACGCCAGATGTTGCTTAAATGCGCCCTGCAGGGAAAGCCGTGGTATGCGTTCATTATTTTCGTCGTTTGAACATGAGGCTGGTTCCTGCACCAGACCATTTGTCACTGAAATGGCCGCATTTTCTTCTATCTCATCAATAGTTGTTTTGGGCGAAGAAGTTGGTACTGCAAAATTAGATGCTGTAGATATATATACTCCGGATGTTCATTTATTACGTCTTCCGTCACATTCATTGTTATCTCATTTAGGGCAGGTTTATCTATTGTAACTGGTTTGGGCGAAATACTGGACTCGGTAAGAAGGCCAGCGTCCCTCGCTTGCCTCTCAGGTTTAGTTGTTGTAATATCTTCTGTAACATGTAATACTAAAGGTTCTGCTGAATCTATAATAGTTTCCTAAAAACTGAATAAATTAATTTATTTTAACAAAATGCATTTGTATTATCCAATACCTCCACACTAACTGTTTCGGCTGAAGCATTTGGTTTGAGCAGAATTAAATCTGGAGATGGAGGCCGCTGATATTCAACTATGTTTACGCCTTCCGCCATATGCGTTATTGTCTCCTTTGAATTTTTGGCAGGTTCCTAAAATTATTTGTGGAAATTATTTAAAACGATAATAAGTATTTTTTCCTCGCACTTGATTACCTCTGTTATAAATGTGTTGGACGAAATATTAGATACTGGTGATGATTGGTCCTTCACATCAGTTTTTTCCTGATCAACGACGGTTTCGAGTGTTAAAATTGGTATTGAGGGTTGTATTTCAGGTTCATTTAATACGACGTCCTCTGTGACAGAAATATCCATGATCGGGTCTACTGAGATGTTTGAACCTATTTGCTTCGCATCCGCCACAAAGGTCTCGACAGGACCATTGGATTCCTGCATCCCTTCATTCTCAAAAAATTTTATTTCGTTCAGGATAACTTGGGGACTAATTCCGTAACTTTCCAAATTGCTTCCAATTTTTCCAATAATTTTTTCTGCAACCCTAAAGTCTGAATGTGTGAAAATTACTTCATTTTCTGCGATCCTTGTTGAATTTAATGTGTGCTGTTGCTCTAAGGTATTTTTTACACATTTAGTGTAATCGACATTATTGGGATCGAAGGGAAATAATCCGCACCGTTTAAATCCATTTTTAATGGCAACTGTCATGTCGGAAGATTGTAAAGCCTCATTGAAAATTGGACAGAAATTTACGTTTGTAACGGTTCTGTTTAAATTTTCTGGCTTGCTCTGCCACTGGGAAACCGTATTTTGCCACTGCTGCTTTAGAGGCCGAAACACACTCACATCAGCAGGTTGCAGCATATGAGGGGTGTTTGGTGGAAGCGGGAAAAGGATTATTTGATTTTCATCGCAAAATTGACTGAGTGGCAAACTCATATGAGACCTATGGCCGTCCACCAATAGCAGGATAGGTCTCTTTAAACGATTTTCATTAACCCACTTATTGAAATCATTTGCGACGTATTCATAAAAAACATCAGACCGCATCCATCCACTCTCAGATTTTCCGAGTATCCACGACTGCGGCATGTTTTCCGCTATCGCCTTTGGCGGTCTAACGTATGGAAAAATCACTAGGGGGGGGGCATATTTTTCCATCAGCCGCAAAAACTACTAATACCGTGACATTCTCCTTATCAGCGCCGTTTTTTATCTTATACAGATTTTTATACCCGCGAGGACCCAAAACTTTGCCCGTTTTAGGGCATAGGGGAAACCCTGATTCATCGCCGTTTAAGATTCTCGAAGGATCATCTAAGATATCTATACAATTATTCTGGGTTAAATACATTTTCAAATTTCGGAACCACAACCGAATTGCTTCCTCTGTAGTTAGTGCCCTTGCTTTAGTAATGGTCTCTGCCTCCCTCAGGGATATTTCGGGATGCCGCTTGAGGAAATTTAAATACCATTTTTGGCCTAGTCTTTTAAAACATTTTGCACAGTTGCTATTAAATCAGTCTTCCACATTTGGCGATGTTTATTAGCCACTGGACAGTATCCTTTTCTCCAGTGACTGTGAGACGCGGGGGTGTTCCCGTTTTCAAAGGGATATCGGTGACTTTTCCATTTAGCCTAACCTGAATGGTTGATCTCGAATTGTCGACTTGCTTCTCTGACCTTCATACCATTTTCTTGGATTTCTATAAGTGCCCTCCTAAGGTTCTCTTGGGAGTACTTAAACATTTTTCTTTGTGCTTGTCCGATGCTTTTTTGCCACTTTGTTCCTTTTAGGAGCCATCTAGAAAGGCAGAGAAAATAGAAATAAAAGATGACGAAAAGTGGACCTGTAGTCGGCCATATATTTCACATATAAATAAAAATGTGGCCGACAAAACAACCCTTTCTCGGCCATAACAAATCAAATTGTATTTTGTAGTTTCTAAAAACGAAGACCCATATACTCCCTACTAATTAACCATTGTAAGTAGTGAAAAAGAGAAGGAAATAATATATTCTCCTCGCCAGTTTTCGGTCACGTGGCCGAGAAATGGACTTGTGTTTTTTTTATATACCGGGTTGCCGGCCACCCAAAAATTAAAATTAGGTTATGTTATTTATTGTTATTTTCTTGCTTTAATGGTAGCTTAGTATATATAATTTCACATAACTACTTTAAAAAACATATAAAGTGACTGTAAATAAATATACTTACTATTTTCTGCCTGACCTTCCACTCAATTTTTCACAGTTTCACCGACAAGAGCTTCGCGCCAAACACACACACACCAGTTTTTGGCCATTAGAGTTGTTCTAGGACTCGTAATATGTCGCAATTTGTTCGTTATCTGCCGAAAAGGTGGCCAAAAACGGGGTTGTATTTTTCAAACGGTTTTTGACAAAAGTTTGCTTATTTTCATCACTTTATTAAGGTAGTGGCCGAGAACAGGGGATGGCCGGCTAACAGGCGCATTGACCCTACATGGGAACTAAATCTTCCAAAAAATTTCAGAGTAATTCATAATATCCGCATGCGCAGACGGGTTATTTTGGTAACAGCTGATGTAAAGAATATTTCACAATATTTCGTTGACTCGGCATCTGGCCTTAAGGATTTAATAATAAATCCTTCATTGTACAGTAAACAGTAACAGATCCGTAGTCGGTAAAATTTAGATACTAAAACATAAATTAAATTTATTAACTCGTCGAGGTAGATAATTCAACGATTTTTATATCTATATCTTTGAATATCTTGTAAGTAATCATGACGTAAACGATATTACTCCATTATCGCTTGCCTCTTATTGATGGTACAATATTTAAATCCCATGTGAAAAATAGCTCTCCACAAACTTGTTCGGCTACAAATAATTCCCGTTTTGTCTTTAATTAACCGCTTTTTTATGCAATCTAGGGTTGGTATCATTTGTTCTTGGTTTAGGACATACATCGTTCTTCGGATTATATTCTTTTGAATTTGGTCAACACATTTAGGCATCAATTCTTGTCGGCAATAGAATAGAGCGTTCTCCGGGGATCATTTCTCTATTCTACTCTACTTCTTACGGTCATAATTACGTACTCTGTAATATCAAGGAGGGCGCATGAAACAGAGGAGACAAAGCCACAGCGATGCCGAATTTCTTGACCAATCATAAAACCGAATTTTTTGATAGACACAATGCGCGTATTTGGATCTGTCATGTGAATTTTCATCAGTTTTTAACCATTTGCAAATACAATTATTATAATAAAAAATAACTACCCAGTGTTGAAGTGATAATAATAATTATGCCATGATAGACCGATCGTCGAACATCTTCCATCATTTCTTCTGACAACAAAAATCTTTGAAGATTGTTATTTATTATTATTTCATTGAATAATATATAAATTGAACAGAAGAGAGTATAAAAAAGTGAGGTTAATGGTCCACAACGTCAAATAAATTCACAAAACAGTCAAATTATTCCGTGTCCCTAGCTGATCCCTTGAATTTTCCCAGTAGAAGCATATGAGGGAGTCATCCTTCATGTGACGTTTGATGGAATGACGTTCAAGAATACCATTTATCCATTCTCGATAGAACCACGCCTCCTTTCTCTCTGTTTTTCTACTACCCGGTACTCAAGAATTGGGTCCTTGGTGTTATTAGCGTCACTTTTTTTCACACGTTTTTTTCGACCTCGACACATTTTTCACAATTCGCTTCACATCCGGCACTTTTTTGCCCTAGGACGCCACATATTTAGTTTTAAACACAATATTACTTTTGGAGTGAAATGTTTATTACAAACTAAAATTCTGAGACAATATTAAAAATAATTATCCAGAAATCCCCACTCTCTATTTTATCTATAAATATTTAAATCCGATTATGTAAATATGAAAAAGGGTAGGTGCAGTACAGGTCAGGCAAAGGAAAACAAGCAATGAAAGCTCCTTTTATATTTACACTATCAGATTAAAATATTTATAGACATTTTCTCTTTGAGAATTCTATGTTCAATAAGTTGACCCAGTTGGAAGGGATTATCTTAAGCGGTGCCCAATTCGTGCACGACCAAAAATCCCTAATCCGCACTACAGTGCCGAATTCATGTAGTTTGGGGTGACGTCAGGTAGAAAGTGCCCAATTCGTGGCTACCCTACTGTTCTATTGTTATCGGATTAACGACTACCTGCTGTGGGTTTTAGTCATGAATCATCAAGTCAAAACGAAATATCTTGGAATGGAGTTTACCTGTCAGTTGCAGTTGCATATTGACCTTTAAAACAGTAAACAAGCACACTTTCATCAACCTAATATTATTTATTTTCTTTCAAAAATGGTGAACAAGAAAGAACTTGTAATGTTAAGTGTTGCAGCAATTTGTTGTTTGGTAGTTTACAAATTACTTAAAAGACAATAAATGGGTGTAACGACAAACCGGCTATGCGGATTAAGCGCTGATTCCCGGGCACCATAAAATTTTTTCTGAAGGATATAGAACATGTTTTATATTTCCCCTCAGATAATTTTCGCGAGAATTGTGGGTCGAGTCTACAGCACAGCAAATTTTATTGACGAAAATTTTCGTGGTAAATTTCAGAGTAATTTTTGCATAATTATTTGCTGTGTAAAACATCTCCAAGTGATAATTGGGATTTCATTGCTGTCCGAAGCCAACGGTTATGAACATATAACTATAATAAGACACAATATTAATTTTCTTAAACTTACTTTTCCTTTGACGCTATTCATCGTTCCAAGAGATCCATTAACATACGCTTCAGTTTGATTCTGTAACTGTTTTAAAGCTTCTGAATTACTACTCATTTGTTGGTACATAATACCAATTTGCCTCCAAACTTGTTGGATATCTCCTTCTATCTTGGACGTTACGTTTGCCAATGCTCCAGTATCTTCATCTAATATTGATTGTTCGAAAATATCAAATCTACAAATAAAGCAAATAAACCATTTAAAATGTTAGTAGATGGTAGATTTTCTACTTCATTCAGAAACCAGGAAGAAATTTTTGGAAAAAACCGTTTTGGTTGTTGGAAAAATTGATAGTATCAACTTACCTATCACTTATTGCTTGATTAATATTCTTGACATCTTCTTTAGAATGTTTAGACATCTCAGAAATGATGTGATGCACAGCAAATTCCACACGACGCTTCGTATCTATTACACTATCAGCAGTTTTAATCATCACTTGATCTAATCCATTCAGATTTTGTATATCAGTTCGTAATTTACCGTAGCTACTTACAAAGTTATTTCCAAGGGTAGCTGTAATTTCAGACAAATCGTTTAGCTTCTCAATTGTATCTTCGTTAGTTTTGTTGATGTTTGTTTTCATATCCTTTAATATATTCTCGATATTATCAATAGATTGTTTCTGGCAACCAGAAATTTTGTCTGATAATTTTTCCAGTTCTTGTAGAGTTGTATTTTGTTTGATGTCGAGTTTTTCTGGTAATTGATTGATTTGGCTTTGGAGATTTTTCACATCTTGTTGTATTTCTTCTATACCAGTTTTTTGGCTGTTGAGAACTGAAATTGATGAGAATTATGAAGATATTAGATAGTCTAAAGCAAGATTGGACATACGTATAAAAAAAGTTAATACAATCATTTTTTTTATGAAATGATCATAATGCGTTTTGGTCCACAGAATACACCAACAGTTGGTTTATTATGTGTTATGGTACTGACTGTCCTGGATCAGCTATCGACTATTATTTGTTTTAATAAATGAAAAATAAAATCAAAATACTAGTCTTTTCTATAGCGACATCTAGCGTTTAATTGCATATAACTTTGATAAAATTTGGAAAACTCACATATTACGTATATCTATTTCAGAACAAGGTCTCTAATTTAATCCATTATATTGAACTTACCATAGTTCGTTGGTACATTTTTCGTCAAATTAGAGGCAGTATCTGTCAAATTATGAAGATTTTTGATAATATCATCATGATTTCTATTGATATTATTAGTAACTGTGGTTAATACATTTTGAAGATCTTCGGCATTATTTTTGGAACTACAGGTTTCTTCGATTTTCTTAAAAATAATCTCCCGATTTGCTTCTATATCATGTTTCTGTGCTACCAAATTAATTTCTTTGGAAAGTCCCGTTAAATTTCGTGAAATATCTTTAATGTCTGTCTTCTGGAGATCAATAGCTATAGTCATAAAATAAATGTTGAGAATATATCATTTTAAAGTTGTAAAATACTATTAAATTGACATTTTTAATTAAGTTTTATAAAAAAGATTATAAATTCTCTAATCATTTTTATCCAACACCTTGTGGGGTTTTATTGTTATTGTTATGTACAAAATTTTTTGTGAAATTGAACATCTTTATTTTTAACCATGTAGATGGCGGCGGCTTCAGCAGCCGATGATACTGAATGTTTGTTCTGCTTATTAGAGAACTCAGATGAAGTTTTATCAAATTTCTAAGAAGTGTATAGAATCTACAAAATGTTTTGAGAAATTTAATATTTCGCTATTTTTTTAACAGTGTACCTAGATGGCGGCGGCTTAAGCAGCCGATGATACTGAAAGTTTGTTTGGTTATTAGAGAACTCAGATAAAGTTTTATCAAATTTCTATGATGCGGGCTACTGCAGCATTTCTAGACATCGAAGGTGCTTTTGACAACACATCGATGTCATCAATAAACAGATCCCTTAAAAAAATAGGGATTAACAGGACATATGTATGATAAAACATACACCGTTCGGACAACTAAAGAATGTACTCAAGGTGGAGTACTTTCACCACTTTTATGGAATCTAATTGTGGACGACTTGATCTGCAGGTTGAATGATCAAGGCATATGGACGCAGGGCTTTGCGGACGACATAGTGATTATCACCAATGGGAAATTCCCAGAGGTGGTTATGAATGTCCTACAGGAAGCACTACGAATTGTGGAGGAATGGTGTCTTAAAGAGGACCTTTCAGTTAATCCAAAAAAACCAAACTAGTTGCTTTTACGAATAGAAGACTTCTTCCGCAGGGTAGAGTACTGATGTTCGGAGAACTAGAAATATCCAAAGAAGTTAAATATCTAGGAGTAACCCTTGATTCCAAACTGAATTGGAAGGCATACCTGGAAAAAATTACTACCAGGGCGACTAGGCTTTTCTGGCAATGCAGAAGAGTTATGGGCAAATCTGGGGAATACGACCTGAGGTGGTTCACTGGCTTTACACAACTGTGATAAATACATTTCCGGGGCAATGAACAGCACGGGGACGGCATCAATGGAAGCCCTTATTGGACTTCTCATTTAGAACTTTTTGCAAGGGCGGAGACAATGATGGCAATTCTTAGGCAGAAATCGGGAGACTTATGGTCCCGAACAATATTCTAGAAGGACACACTGATACAACTGGGACAATTCTAGATGAACTCATATTTCACCTGAGTTTTGATAGCATGACACCCGAGAATATATTCACTGAGCGAGTTAACATCATCATCCCATCTTGGGAAGAGGTGATGCATCCAGGTAATTCTGGAGAAATATCTGGTTCACCGATGGCTCCAAAACAAACCATGGAATTGAAGCTGGTATAAAAGGAGCTAGAAAGAGAATTTTCTTTGGCCTTGGTAGACATACGACTGTGTTTCAAGCAGAGACGATTGCCACTACAGCCTGTATTGATGGAAACATCAGAAGAGGTTATACTGGACAAAAAATTAAAATATTCACTGACAGCCAGTCTCTGCCTAAATAAAACTGCAAAGAATTCCTTAACAGACTGGCAAGAGACAAGTGTCTCTAATATGAGTGCCGGCACATGAGGGGATTGCAGGTAATGAAATATCCGGCCAGTTAGCTAAAAAAGACTCTAAAGGAGACTTCATAGGTCCAGAACCGTTTTGTGTAATCACAAAAGATAGCATAATTGGGAAAATCGGGAACAGGCTAGATAGGGAACACCAACTCAAATGGAGGTCGACACACAAGGGAACCTACATACAAAGAGTTTACTGAACAAGGTAGACAAGGTACACTCAACCAGGCTATTGAAACTGGTAAGAGACTTTTGAATAGAGTTAACGACCTGGTGACTGGACACTGCACCCTAAGGAAACATCTGCTCAAAATGGGCAAAGTTAGTGAAAAGGTAATAATATGGCGGATCGGTTAGCTAAAGAAGGCTCTAAAGGAGACTTCATAGGTCCGGAACCGTTATGTGGAATCACAAAAGATTGCATAAGAAAGGAAAACGTGAACTGGCTAGATAGGGAACAACAACTCAAGTGGTGGTTGACACAAGGGCACCTCCATACTGAACAAGGTAGACAAGGAACTCTCGAGCAGGCTATTGAAAGTGGGTAAGAGACATTTGAAGACAGTTACCGACCTGGTGACTGGACACTGCACCCTAAGGAAACATCTGCACAAAATGGGCAAAGTTAGTGAACCTATGTGCAGAAAATGTGAACTTGTTGATGAAACACCTACTCACATACTCTGCTTCTGCGAGAACTTACAAGTACTTAGACGTAAGCACTTTGGTGAGGAATCAACCATCACAACTACTGAAAATCCCTCCAGTTAAACTAGAGGCCTTTATAGAAGAATCAAAGCTTCTGGAATAGGAAAGTAGATAACATGTAAAATGGTACAAAGATTCAGTTCAACTGCCTGGGCTGTTGAGCACAACCCAAACGAATGACTGAATGAATGAATATATGATGTATATAGAATCTACAACATTTTTTGAGAAATTGAATATTTCGTAATTTTTTTAAACTGTGTTGATATCGGCATGAGTACAATACGTACCATAATTTGTATTTGATAAACTCGTTAATAAAGTAGCAGTGATTTCTGTAATACCATTAATATTTCTTACAATGTCATCATGGCTACTATTAAGATTATCGTTAACTTTGCTTAAAGTTTGTTTTATCTCGTTCACTGAAGGATTATTATAAATGTCTTCCAATTTCCTTAATACTGTTGATTGATCATTTGACTGGTCAAGTTTATTTTGCAGATTTCGAACATCTTGTAGAATTTCATTTGTAGTCGTTTTTTGACCTTCGATGGCTAAAATCAAATAAAAATCATTATTGTAAGAATTGACTGCATTAAAAATACTATTACCATTATTAGCATTAGCTAAACTTTTCATTAGAACAGCTGTAATTTCTGACAAACCATTAATGTTGCTTACAGTATCATTGTTACTACGGTTGATATTGTTAATAACGTTATTTAATATTTGTCTCACTTCGTTATGATTTTGTTGCGTATTATTTAATATTTCTTCAACCTGTCGTAAAATTTTACGTTCCGCGTCTTTTTGAGGAAGCTGGCTTATCTGATTATGTAGTATTTTCATATTTTGTAAAATTTCATTCGTGTTTTTATTCTGGTTATCCAAAGCTGAAAATAAACTCGGTTTTAGTGGTATTGGAAAATATATAAGTTTATCTTTTTCAAACATTATTTTAAATAACTTTCCATTATATCTTATACAGGGTGTTTCCAAAGTAATCTGAAATATTGTTGTGGGCGATTCGTCATTCAGTTTTAAGTTCCTATAAACATAAGTGATAAGTTTTTTCGTTAATGAGATACAGGAAAAAACGAGCTCCTATTGCAAGTGAAATTTAATTCGACCATAATTTTTCCTTTGTGACGCTACTGGTTTCCAAAACTAATAAGAAAGATCGTTTATTTTCAGTGTCCTTTTGAAATTTTACAATTACTATGTCAAACCTGAAATCCAACCCAAAAACAAATTCTAATTTTGTTGTAGCTTTCGTTTCTGTTCAGTTAATAACGCCTAAGGCATTGACAAATATCAAATATCTATTTCAGAAACCTTACCATTGGACGATGGCAAATTTTGCATCAAATTAGAGGCAACATCTGTCAAATTATGAAGATTTTTGATAATATCATCATGATTTCTGTTGATAATTATGGATAATACATGTTGAAGATCTTCGTCGTTCTTTTTACCACTACAAGATTCTTCAATTTTTTTAAAAATAATCTGTTGGTTTGACTGTAGATCTTGTTTCTTCGCTACTTGACTCATTTCTTTAGAAAGTCCTGTTAAATTTCGTGAAATGTCTTTAATGTCTGTTTTCTGAAGATCAATACCTAAAAGTTGTTAAAGGAAGGTTATTTTTCAAATTTGGACATACCTACAGGCTGTAGGCTGTTTATTTTATCATATGGTAACATTACTATATTCTAAACCTTAATAAATACGAAGACGATTAACGAAAACGAAACGTCTTATCGAAGATTCATTGGTAAGTACATGGCTATAGTGAATTTGTTATCAAATAAATTTTCCTTTTCCATTTTTTGATATTTTTTCATTTAAAAATTGTATGCTCAAAAACCAAAAGCAGCATTTTTAGTTTTCCCTACTAGTCCAATAATATAAGGGTTTGGCAAAGAAAAAACTGCGGAACTTTCTTTCTCAACGGATTTTTATATTTTTTGGGATGCTGAATCCGAACCTGAAGTTTGCTACCACGGCAACCATCGGCTTCATACTCAAAATCGCGAAAAACCGCCCAAAATAGCGGCAATTAAATGTTTTTCGCCTATAACACGACAACGAAGCGTTTTTTAAAGAAAGTTGTTGTATAGTAAATTGTAGCTTAAGCTAATACCTACAAAACAAAAAAAACAAATCCGAAATCGGACCATTTTTTGCGGAGTTATGATGTTTTGAAATATGGCGATATGTAGCGAAGTTGTCTAAAAACGCGAAAACCACCTCGAAAATATTTGATGGTGGTCTATTATTATCGAACGTCAATGAGGCACCTACTCACCTATTAGGTCACTTCACAAGTACTCTCTTTCTCAAATCTCAACGAAAAATCAAATTTAGGTATCGTGCTAGAAATTTTTGTACAATTGGCCACTTTTACTGAACTGCCGAACGTCAATGAGCAATGTGAGCATTTTTGACTCCACTCTATCAAGTACAGTTTATACAAGGAGTTATTTGTAATAAACGACAATTTATTTTTAGCTTATGTTTATTGACAACTTATTATTATTATACACTTTCATATTATTATGTAAAAATAGTAAGTTAAGGATTGAGATATAGTTAATTGTTGTAGAAAAGTAGAATTGTAGAAAGTAGACAATTCAACTCGAATTGTAATTGGGTACAGCGCCACCTGGAAAAAGAGAAAACAGAGTCTACAGATCTATTTTGTCTTCAGAGATCAAGAAAAATAGTTTCATTCAAGTAAATTCTTATAAGCAGGTGTACAGGGTACCACATTACTTACCAATCGTCATCGTTTCGTCTGCTATCGTTGTAAACCAGATGGACCCGGTTTATCGAGAGAGGACAATTTTAGGCGCTTGTGACAGGGTTGGCTCTCATCTGTTGGCGGATCCACTGAAACAGAAAATAAATGAATATATCACATGCGAGTTGATAAGATATATGTTTTAAAGTACCTTCAACTTCTTCAATATTATCAGATGAAAGCGGTGACTCCAGAAGGTCGTCTGTACCGTCGTCCACATCAAAGATGATTTCTTGATTAGAGCAGTGACCATCACAGTCACACAACCTTGTGCAGAACAATCCAATTTTTCTGCATCCACAATTGCCCCTGCACCCCTTCTGACACTTGCAGCTTATCAACGTCAGCAGCTTGTCTGGGGCTGGAGCTTTGAGGGTGGTTATAGGGATCAAGTTCCCCTGGACTGTCCGCCAACCCCACTCCTCTGTTGGTAGAGCGTTTCCAAGCCACTGCTGTACCTGATGGAAAACCCGATATGTGTGCTGCTTGGCTGCGGCTTCTGAGGGTGGAATAGTGGCAAAATTTGAATTGAATTTGTAGGCTGAAGTTAAGTACTGCCTGTAGCGATAATCGTTCAAGGAAGTGCAACGAAAATCACCTCCGTACAATCCAACCAAGAATTTTTCCCCTGCTGCCGTGAGCTCTTCTTTTGTCGCAAAAGGATTTTTGAATTGTTTGATGTCAGATGATAGAATTGGGAACTTTTGGAGAGTCTTGACAAATTTTACCTTCCCTTGGTGAAAGATGGCGGAGGTCGAGTCGCAACCACTGAATGCGTGTACGAACAGAATATGTTCTGCAACGGATCTGTCGATAGCGGTTGGTGGGTGGTACAAAGTAGGTGGCACCTTCCCTTTTCCTGGTTTCAGGAAATAGACGTT
The DNA here is from genome assembly GCA_947563755.1 of Lochmaea crataegi. Taxonomy (NCBI): domain Eukaryota; kingdom Metazoa; phylum Arthropoda; class Insecta; order Coleoptera; family Chrysomelidae; genus Lochmaea; species Lochmaea crataegi. The sequence goes on along the minus strand of OX387425.1, from coordinate 28,598,296 downwards.
GCTGGGTGTTTGTGTGCCAATGAGGATGACCAGAAGATCGATGTCCTCACCAACAACAACAACAACAATTGCATCACTTTCTTCTGTAAAGGATTGGGCAGTTTGTACGATCAAACAGTCTGCATCCTCAATTGCTTGTCTAACTTCCATTTCGGCTTCAGTAAATTTCTTCATCAGCATTTGTATGAGCCGGTCCTTATTGTTATGGTTGGTTAGAAACTTGTCCTGGCTTGTTGTTGGCACCATTTCTTCAGTAAACTGGATATCAACTGATACATTCTTTGCTCTTCTGTTGCGCTCCATTTGCTTTGTGCCTTTATTTGAATCGGAGTATCCATCGAACACAACAATTGCAGTAGACATATAGTGCCGTTGAACATATTCAATGTACGACTTACAGATTTGCCCAAATGTGTGCCCTCTTGTCCAAACCACCCGATGCAAGAGAAACCCGCCGTCAACAACGTATTGTGGATGTTGATCCAATATTGTAGTGTCATCTGCTGTTTGGAAAACTTTGTACAGTGACGATTTTGTGCCTTTTCTTAAGCCACCTTCATCAAACAATGCGAGTGGGAAGGGACTCAGTTCATAAGTCAAAAACTCTTGGAGTTCTTCTTCTGACTGTTTGGCGACACTCATTCGTTGAAATAAGGTTGTTGGGTTGACAACCACTCGTTCATTATTCACAACCACCGAAGATTTCATGTTTGCCAGAGACAACACTTTGTCACTCCGCTTCAATTTGACTGATTGGAAATCACTGCCCACAATTGCATTGACCCGCGTAACGCCTACTTCTCTTGACATGTGGCAGTTGATTTTCTCGTCTCCCACGACCCCAGTGCTTAAAGAAATTAGCTCACCAGCATCACTAAATGGTGGATGCAGGTGGAACCATTCTATCATTTTCTTCACATCTCTATTGTCTCGATTCTGTCTGGATTCTCTTGTATCAACATGCTGCTCAGAGGTAGCAAAGTCAATTCCGCTGAACTGTTCCACAGCGTCGCAAACTAGTCTATGCGTTGGCATGCTTAATGTCCATCTTGACAGGATAGCGTCACTGGTTCCACGACCTCTCGTCAGTCCACCACTACTTTTCAAGTGTTTCATAAGTTCCTGTTCTATACACATATCAGTCCACGTGCCACATCGAAACTTATTGCTTCGCCTTATAGTAAAGCCGCCTTGTGAAGTGAATGCCATGAATTCATCAGAAGGCATGCTGTGCTCCAATTCCATCATGTCCTGTAGATACAGATGGCAGCATTTCGCATAGTGAAAGTGCCCACTGGCGTGAAAGTAAGGAAGCATGTCATGTATAGTTTCCAGGTGTCTATCCCAGTCTCCCATTCTCTCGGCATCAATAAAGTTTGCTATCAGTGTAACCATTTGAAAGTATTGACTCCATAACTTGGCAGTGGGTCCTACATCTGTGAAGCAATGAAGTTGGTTGTAGAATTTTTCAGAAAGTTCTTTGACATAAGCTGTCTCCTCTGCTCTCAGAATTTCTGATCGACTAGGGCCATAGATAATCTGTTTCATTTCCAATTTAAATTCTGGTGAAAAGTCTACAGTTTCAAGAATCAGCGAAGCAAGACTGCGGTGGGCAAGCATGTGTGCTCTAACGGCCCTTGCATAGGCGTGACCGGTCATTATTTTTTCTATACTGTTGGCAGCGTACACGAGGTTAAAGATCTCTGATAAACCACTTCCTTCCATGATGAACCCAACCGCCCCCATGAACGACATCACCAAGTGAAAGCCACCAAGCCGTATTACAACATTTTTAAGTGCAGGGTCTGCCTGACGACTCGCTATGATTTCTCTTGCCTTCAGATACAGTGGTTGGTCAAATGTGACAAACGTGGTTTGTTGACCCAACGATTTTACTTTTTCAACACTGCAGAGCAATGAGGTGTACACTGTGTTGTAGTCACTCGGTGGTGAGTTTATGAAAGGCTGGCAATCAATATACGTATTTTCGTATGGCAGTTTACTTGTCACATCTTCCATAAATCCGTTCCATCCACCAATACCTGCCAAATCCATATGTTTACCATACAGCCAGAGCATGAGAGGTTTGTTAGGAATGATTAACGTTTTGTCGACATACTTAGGGGTGAGAGGCTTGATTGGAATGGAAGCCAACCCAACGTTTGTCTTGTCAAAAATTTTCAATTCAACATTTCCAAAACGTCCAACAGTTCCTGCTGTAGGCAGGTTCTTCAACCGAGGTATGTTTTGACCAGGCACAACAGCAGTCCTAGGAGTCACACATAGTATACCACCCATTGAGTGGAATGTGTTATGTCCGTCAATAGTACGCACATTGAAATCTGCGTTATCGTAGACTAACTGAGACAGTGCTTGACCCCGTAGAGCCAGAGGTGGTTGCATAACTGAGGATGTTTCAAAACGAACTGCTTCCTGATACGATGAGCAATACCCTAAGGAACTGATCACATCCAATAACCTGCGCGATCCATATTTTCTGTACAAAAATTCAGCTACACCCACTTGCAGAGGAGATACATATGAATTTGGTCTCACGGTTGTGAGTAAGCAGTCAGCAATTGCTATTGATTTCTTCCTCCATTTGTTAATGTCCCCTTTCTTCTTTGCCAGCACTACAGCATCTGTAAAAACCCGAAGAGATTCTGGAATGAGATTTTCAGCGCCATCCAAAAATCTATCAGCTGGGGGATACTGACTTGTTTCATACACTTGTGATCGTGCATCTTCAAGTATAATAGCAGCTGCTGTTTTAACAATTCTCAGCCTTTCTTCGTCTTCAGGCAACCTCTCATCATACCAAGAATCGGTAATGATCTTGTGCCCAGTACTCTTGAAGCACACAATGTAAGGAATTTTATCCGTGATCAATATATCACTGCCATACTTCTCAAGGAGGCGGTTTTTGACAGTTTTTGGGTGAGGGCGAGTGCAATTTGTGTCAATTTCATTCATGAGTTCCTCAATTCTGAATTGGCTCTCTTCTGAATTATTTTCAAGATACTCGAAAATCGATTGCATCGCGTCATCAACTTCGTCTCTGGGACGGCCACCTGTTGGAGGATTTCCTTTCCTGCGTGGTCTGTTCAGATCTTTCATACATAAGAAATGGTATTGGGCATCAGCTGCTCGTAAATCATGCACTGCCGCCAACCGCTCAATAATGGCACGTCCGTAGTCATCATTGCGCTCTCTTGCAAGCCTCACAACGTTTTTATCGACCTTTTGTGTTTTGTCAAGAACGAGGAACACTAAGTTACGATATTGAGGTGTTTTCTTCATCTCTTTCTTTTTGTAATCTGGTGGCACGTGCTTACCACAAATAAAACAGTGAGTTTTAAATGAAAATGTAGGAACATTTGAACGTAGGGAAGTGGCATCACTCTGCCGCTCATTTTTCTTTTTCTTAAGAAAAGCAGCAATCGATTTTTCATGAGGATACGACTTTCTACATTTCTCATGAAGCTTGAGTGGTAACTTTGCTAACTTAAATAATACTGACTTGCCATCGCCACGTTTCGTACTGGCATCAATGAAAGATTGTAAACCCTTCTGCTGCACTGTAGATGTCGTTGTTCCATCATCTAACAATTCTTCACACACAATACACTTGCGAGACATATTTTGCGTATATTTTAACAAGAAAGACTCGAATTAAAATGCTCGCTGTCACATTCGGTCACAAACTGAAACGAAATGATTTCGGATAGCAGGTGTTCCGAAGGAAGGGGTGGGAGGGGTGTGAGTAAGTGGGGAGTAGGGAGCAGGTTAACAACAGACTAGGAGGGAGTGGTCGATTGTGTCGTAATTTCTTCCACAATTTATGCAACCTGAATTCAATTTTTCATTGAGATTTAAGAAAGGGAATACTTGAAAATACCAATAGGTGAGTGTATAATACATATTATTATACACGTATTTTTATATACGTGTATATAAAATATATATATAAAATTGATTATAGGGGTAAAATAATGATAATAGGGCACCAGCAGATATTATCGAAGTGGTTTTCGCGTTTTTAGCCAACTTCGCTACTTATCACCATTTTTCAAAAAATCCTAACTCCGCGAAAAATGGTCTGATTCCGGATTTGTTTTTTTTCATTTGTAGGTATTGGCTTATGCTACAATTTAATATATAAAAACTTTCTTTAAAAAACGCTTCGTTGTCGTGTTATAGGCGAAAAACATGTAATTACCGCAATTTTGGGCGGTTTTTCGCGATTTTGAGTATGAAGCCGATGGTTGCCGTGGTAGCAAACTTCAGATTCAGATTCAGCACCCCCTAAAACATAAAAATCCGTTGAGAAAGAAAGTTCCGCAGTTTTTTCCTGAAAACGGCCTTTTGAAAACTTATATTATTGGACTATACTCGAGAATGGAGAAAGTCTCTGTTTTTTTAACAAATACATATAATGCAGTCGTAAATTGTGCCCATCCCACTCATAACTTCTGAAAGGAGTGAGATATAATAATGAAATAAAAACTAGATCAAACTAGAGGAAATTATACTATCACTAATAATAGTGGCATGCACCTGACTTCAATTGTGTGATAGAGGGCGTTACTATCTTTAAAATTTGTAATGGAAACTAAGGTCACAAAATACCTCATTTGGAAGATATTTTAATTATCTTTACGACAATAAAAACTTAATTATGATTTTTTAGTGGTTTTAGTGACGTATCGTGACGTAAATGGATGCGTCACATTATAATCTCAATAACCCTCGTATTTATTTTATTATTTTATGAAACGATTTTTAACAACAAGATGAGTTAATCTAAAATCACTTAACATAATAAATGTTCAAAGTGTTCTCCCATAACTTCTTGGCAGTAAAAGAGTCTATCAGAGAATTCTCTTCTAACATTTTCTAGCATTTCTGGGGTTATTTCGATACATACTTGTGATCCTTTAATTCGTTGATGGAGGCAGACAAACACTTTCGATTTTAAGTAACCCCATAAGAAGAAATCTAATGGAGTTAGGTCTGGTGAGCGCGGTGGCCATTCATTGTTCCTCTTCTACCAATCTATCTATTTCTGAAAGTTTGGTTAAGATAATTGCGTACTTCTCTTGAGTAATGTGGCGTAGCACCGTCTTGTTGGAATATTACGTCATTATCAAACTCTCCTGGGTGTTGTTGTACTATTTGATTTATTTCGTTAGTTATCTGGTTTCGTAATAGATTTTAATAACTCATCGTCTAAATTTATGAGCAGGTCACGGCGAATGTGATCATCACCGAGTGGTCAACTCGACGGTTGTGTATGGGCTCACTTAACGCATCGACACGGGATCAGCACCTCCGCGATACCCGACTATGTGGTTGAGGCGTTGACGTGCCTTGTCGGTGCTGTGCTGATGATGTTAGGTATGCGCACTTACATTTAAATACACATAAGAAATAAAATCTGCTGGTGATGATCAGTCGCTGTTCCTATGAGGTGCTGGTAGGTGTGTTTCGACCTTAGTCTCACTCCAGTATCGCACATTCTGCCTATTAACCTCACCATTGAGTGTCAATGTGCATTCGTCACTAAAACAAATATTTCTGCAATAATTGGGCAAGAGTCGAATTTTTTCCGATATTATTTAACAAAATTCTATTCTTCTGTCGGCGTCGTCTTCCAATAACTCATGTGTCATAATTAATTTGTACGGATGAAATTTCTGCTTTTTGAGATATTTTTTTACGTTGTAGCAGAAACACTACACTCATTAACAATGCTTTTTGCTGTAGACTGTGGATTATTGACCACGAAAGAAACTACATCAATTTGTGTGTCTTCAGATATTGGCTTGCGACCGGCTCTTTTTGCTTGTAGTATACTGCCAGTGGTTAGGAATTTATTCGCATGTTGTCTTAAGTACTTTCGATAAATTGGATATTCAGGAAATCTCTCATTAAAAGTTCTTTCGGCTTCATGACAATTTTCACCAGCCCTGTAGAAAATTGTTATTGCCGCAACTTTTTCTTCTAAATGACGAAAGCGTACCTACCGAATTGTTGTAATGCACCGGACAATGCAATAGCTTTAAATATAAAATCAAACTTAAAGAAATGTTGTGATTGTCAATAAAGTAACTTCCAACTATGCATACTAATACCTACGAACTTATACTAAAATACGAGAGTTATTGGCATTGTGTGCTATTTCATATACTTCTCGATAAGCCACTAAAAGTATTAAAAAATCCTAAATCCTAAAAAATCCAAATGAAGTATTTTGTGACCTTAGTTTCCATTACAAATTTTAAAGATAGTAACGCACACAATTGAAGTCATGTGTATGTCACTATTAGTAGCGATAGTATAATTTCCTCTAGATTTTATTTCATTATTATCTTTCATTGCTTTCAGAAGTTATGAGGGGAGCACAATTTACGACCGCACTGTATAATGTTCTCCATTTACCTTTTTGTTCATTTAGTCTTCTTCATATAATGTGATAAAAGAAACAGCCTGTATAAATAAACACTTTTTAAAACTGATTGACATTATGAAATGACAGTACATGTGATTGTACAGTTGAAAATAATAAAAAATAACATGAGTACAAAATAATACATACCATTATTTGTATTTGACAAACTGGTTAACAAAGTAGCAGTAATTTCTGTTAGACCATTGATATTTCTAGCAATGTTAACATGACTACTATTAAGATTATCGTTAACTTTACTTAAAGTTTGTTTTATTTCTTTAACTGAAGGATTATTATTAATGTTGTTAAGTATTTCTTCCAATTTCCTTAATACTGTTGATTGATTATCTGACTGGGTGAGTTTGGTTTGCAGATTTCGTACATCTTGCAGAACTTCATTTGTAGTCGTTTTTTGACTTTCGATAGCTAAAATTAAAGAAACATGAGTTGAAAGCATTAAAAAGAATATTATCATTATCAGCATTAGCCAAACTGTCTTCTTCTATTCACTGAATATAGTTATTAGAATTATTATCCTCACGTCTTCATTTTCCGGTTGACTTAATAACTAAAAACTTTCCCAAATACATTTTGATTTTGGACAATTTCTTGAGCCAAAATTTGTCATGATTGTTTTTATTTTTTATGCCAAAAGGAACCATGGCATATGCTGATCAAAGGAAAAAGTTGGCAAGGGCAACGAAGACGTGTTTTATCTTTTTTCTACCACTGCTATGAAAAGTGACGTATTTCTCATACCTTACTTAATTTCAAAACCAAATATTGCTCATACTGTGAGAAATATTATTTCTCACGGCACTTTGCCCACGCCACATACATTTATATGGAGAATCAAATAAAATGGACAAAAACTTAGTAGGCTTCCGTCATCTTTAAATAGCTACTTAATTGTCACAAAACTGTCAGATTATATTAGAAAATATGTTAAATATGGTCAAAAATTTGGAAAAATGGTCAATAATTGTCAAAAACTGTCAAAGTTTTGAAAAAATGGTTAATAATTGCCAAATATTTTCAAAAATAGACAAAAATTTTTAAAAATGGTTAATAATTGTCAAAAATTGACAAAAACTGTCAAAATTTTGAAAAAATGGTCAATAATGATAAGAGACTGTCAAAAATGGTCAATAATTGTCAAAGATTTGGAAAAATTGTCAAAAATGGTCAATAATTGTCAGAATCTGTCAAAAATTGTTAAAAGGCAAAGTGCCGTGAGAAATATTATTTCTCACAGTATGAGCAATATTTGGTTTTGAAATCAAGTAAGGTATGAGAAATACGTCACTTTTCATAGCAGTTGTAGAAAAATTAAATTATTTAACAGTATAGAGATGGGATACTTTAGTGTTATTTTTGTTTTACTAACCATAAATATAAATATTAACTTACTTAACTTGTATTCTTTAAATTTGTGCAGTTGTAGAAAAAGTATAGTGTGCAACATGTGGGGAAAGTACTTTTCTCCCTTGTTGCACAATATACTATTGTAATTGATGTTGGAAAAACTTTATATTTATACTTTACCGTTATTCGTATTGGCAAAACTCTTCATCAAAGTGGCTGTCACTTCTGTCAGACCATTTATATTTCTAATAGTATCATCGTGACTTCTGTTAACCGTAACTAAAACTTTGTTTAAATCTCTTTCTAAAGAAGGAACGAGACAGTTGGTTCCATTTGTTAATTTATTTAGAATACTACTATGACTTTTGGTAACATCATCTTTTTGTGGTAATTGCTTGATTTGATTCTGTAAGTTCTTTATATCCTGCAGAATGTCTTTCGTTGTCGCTTTTTGAGCATCCAAAGCTAAAATATTATGAGTAATAATTTTTGCATTGAATACAGATCAATATGTGAACCTTTTAAAATAGTCTGCTTCCATGCACTTTGTTCTTTATCGCTTGGAATGCTGGGAATTTTATTATTATATTCCGATAACTTCTTGTCGTACTTCGTTAACAGTTGTTGGTTGTCGTTAATATGCTTTTTTAATTTTTCCAAATTGTCCGAAGATTTATTGTGAATGTCTTTGACGTTTTTCGAATCTTCTTTAAGTTTGGGAAGTTCAGTCTCTATCTTTCCTATGCTGCTACTAACTTTATCAATTTTGTTTATGAATTCTTTTTCTAGCTTTTCTAAATCTTTCTTTGAGATCAATGGTTCTGTTATTTGTGCTGGCGGCTCGTGTGCTGAAATCTAAGAACCAAGCAAAAATTTAATTAAAAAAAACACTTAAAAAACTAGCCCTTATAGCACATTGATCTAAAAACTAAAAAACAATCCATATAAAATCCTTATGAATTCTTTGTAGTGTGCTGGGTGAATGTACAGATATGGATTTGCTTTTATTTAAGTACATATAATAATTAGAATTTCCACAACATTTAATATTTGGAACTGTGCTCTTGAGTGAATGGGGATGATACTTACACCATTCCCAAAACATGTATACTCAAGACTAAATTAAAATATAAACAATAGCTATTAAAATAACTTTTAGGGTTTTGTTTGGTAAATAAACAATCGGAATACACCCAGTGTGTTTCAACTTTTAACATATGTGTACAACCCTTGCCAACATATGTGTGCAGCCCATTCCAAATGTCCAGCAATGTTAAATTAATATACATGCACATTTTAGTCTCAATTCTTTCCTCCAATAACTAAATAATACTAATACTTTATACAGGGTGTCAATTTTAAAACATACAATTGGCTGTACAATGAGATTTCAAAAAAATTCCAAAACCGTTACTAGGGTAGAGAGGGGGAACTAAAATGACATGAGAGAGAACGCACCCCCATCAACCCCATATGCCCCACCTACAAAAATTTAAATGGCAACCCCCTACTTGTGATACGTCGTTAGAAAGCCCGAAGAAAATGCTTTCCAACGGTCTTAGTCATAATTATACAAGGTGTAACAATAAAACAGAAACATTTATTTGACAACAAAATGAACAAGTGTTAAATAACTACAAAAATGTTAATTAATTTAGTAAATGTTCAAAATGGTTTCCATTGTTTTGTAAACAATAGTACAACCTATTTTCAAACTCCATACGACCGTTGGCAAATGTTGCTTTAGTAATATCACGACATGCTTGACTAATTCTTCGTCGTAAATTGTCGATTGAGGTTGGTTTAATTTTTATAAACCGACTTAAGGTGACCCCACAGAAAAAAATCAGGTGGCGGTAAGTCTGGTGACCTAGGTGGCCACTCAATGGGACCTCTCCTTCCAATCCATCTATTTGGATAATTATTGTCTAACCAGTCCCTAACTGCTCCTGCGTAATGGGAGGTGCTCCGTCTTGCTGGAAGTGCAACAAATTTTCATCTAGAGCTGGATTGCCATCGACGTCCTATTGGTTCTCTAATTCGTGAACAATTAAGGGCTCAATAGTGTTCTTCAGCATATCGATGTACATTTCACCGTTTAAATTTCCCGGTATAAACAAGGGACCAGAATCACAGAATCTCCTAAAACCCTGGCCCAAACCTTTATCGTTTCTCAGGATACTGAGTGGGGTTTTCTCTAAACAGATGTGGATTTTCATTATTCCCATAACAGTTTTGTTTATTTACATTACCATTTAGATAAAATATGCCCTCATCACTAAAACAGATATTTTTTTAAAGTCTATGTTCATTCTTAATTATTTCAGTCATAATTTCACAAAACTGAATTCTTCGTTCTGGATCGTCATCGGACAATTCTTGAAAACATTCTATTTTATAGGGGTGAAATTTATGAAGCTCCAAAACTTTCCGTACCGACTCATGTGATAGTCCTGTTATTGCAGAGACGTGACGAGTTGATAAAGTAGGATCTATTCCAAATTGTCCAAGGACTCTAATTTGAGTTGCTTCATCGAGTACTCTTGCGGCATTCCTTCTTCTATTAGCCACTGAACCCGTCTCTCTAAATTTTGCGACTAAATCACGTGACACGTGACTTACATGTTTTTCAGGATGTCTTTCATTAAACACGTTAGCTGTCTGCAAATAAATTTCGTTCTGGGAGCCAAATATTAAAATTATCTCCACACTTTCAGGTATACTGTAAACCATTGTGATTATTGTAGTTAAACGTACCAAAATATTTTCGGACCAAACGTACAAATAATTAATCTATCACAAATGACAATGACATTAAGGTAAGTATCAAATAAACCAATAAGAGAATAGAGAATAGAAAATTTATCACTTAAATAGGGACAGTACTTGCGCTTTCAAAGCGAAGTATCGTTCCACAATTAATTGTTATTTTTGTTGTCAAATAAATTTTTCTGCTTTATTGTTACACCCTGTATAATTATGACTTAGACCGTTGGAAAGCATTTTCTACGAGCTTTCTAACGACTTATCACAAGTAGGGGGTTGACATTCAAATTTTTGTAGGTGGGGCATAAGGGGTTGATGGGGGTGCGTTCTCTCTCATGTCATTTTAGTTCCCCCTCTCTACCATAGAAACGGTAATGAATTTTTTTTTAAATCTCTTTTCGTTCACGAGGTACAGCCCATTGTAAGTTTTAAAATTGACACCCTGTATAAAGAAATTATTCTAAGAACTCGTTAACTTAATATAACTTAATAACATTAGATTAGATTTGATAGGTGGCTAATCGGCCTATCTCACTGCCACCTTTTCAGATCCATTGTGGTCCTCTGAATCTAGATCATATTCTCCAGTCCGACTCTTTTTTAACTCGAGACTGAACCTTTCATGTAATTTCTGGCTTCTCATCGCCTAGTAGAAGAAATCGCACATTCGCCAGGCAGTCGCACTGGCATAGGATGTCTTCTGCAGTTTTTTCCTCTAGGTGACAGAATCTGCACATGGCTTCGTCTGTCAACCCCATTAGCTTTGCGTACCTGTTAAGCTTATAGTGTTTTGTTAACACACCTACTATGGCTTTGACAGTTTTCCTATCTTTCCTTATTAGGTCTGCCATAAATGTTGGCGAATGTACTCTAGTAAACTTTTTCGCCTGTCTCTGTCCTGGTGAGATAACCCACCACTCTAGAGATTTCTTTGCCACCAACTTCCTTGTGGCCATATTTTTTGTCGACTTTGCGACGCCGCAGAAGGGTTCCGGTCCAATGAATATCATTGATGATCCTTGTCTGGCCGTTTCATCCGCCAATTCGTTGCCCTTATGACCCTCGTGCCCTGATACCCAGGCGACCATGACCTTGCAATGGTCGCCCAGTGCGTTTAAGGCACCTATGCAATCCCATACTAGCTTAGAGTTGACCTCTATGGAATCGAGTGCCTTCAGTGCAACTTGGCTCTCTGTAAAGATGGCAACTGAACGGTATGTCCTTTCCTGCTTTTGCAATTGATGAAAACATTACATTTTCATTACTGGCTATTTGTTGAAGTCGATTTATTTATAAAAAGGTAAAGAGTGCCTCACACTTTTGTCATAATTTTTTTACTTTTTTAGTGCTGTTTTAATTTTTGTTAAATACCGAGGGTTCCAAAGCCATATTATTTTTGGAGAGTACTAACTTTTTTCTGTTGCACACTGTATAAACAAAAGCAATCTCCCAAGTGAGTTAATTCAGTAAGTTTGTAATAAATTAAATAGTGTAGTTGTTGATACGTTAATCTATCTGAACTCCCAGAAATGTTAAAATATCATCAACTACTCACCTTAGAAATAATGTCATTTTTCATTTCATCTAGAAGAACTGGCAAATTCTTTTGTATATCAATGACGACTTCGTATGTTCTTTGTAATTGCATTTTTTCTCCTTCGTTTTTTTGCATCAATATCGTCTCAACGGCGGCCAGTCTTTCATCTAATCTACTAACAGTGCCTTTAAGTGGATCCAGCATTTTAATTTTTCTGTCGATGTTTATCATGCCTTTTTTTAATTGCTCGCTAACCGATCTGTCACGAAATTCATGTCTCTCTAATTTGTCTTCGGTTGACCGAACTACATTCACTATTTGTAAAATTGCTACCCTGATGTCTTCATTTCTGAAAAAAATAAACATAGAATGCGAAAATATTTTTGTTGCAGTAGAACACATAATTGCAGCTGAGACACAACAATTAATTAAGACCGCAACCTCAAGTTCTTTACTTATTTATTACTTGCCCTCGACACCCCCCATTTTCCTGTTCAACCAACATTCTATTCCGAATTTCTATAAATGCGCCACTTCATCCTATAGCCAAAGCCGCCTTACAACAAAACCATCAAGTATGCCTTACCGCTCAACCTTGAAAAGTGCAAAGTTCCATAACGAACGCGACCCAAGTAACCGAGTATTGTGCCATTAAGTTTTGCGGGCAAAAACGAGATTTTCCACCCTATAATTAGTAAACATCATTTTAAGGCTTAATGCCTTTCTCCGACCTTCTAAGCCATAAAGTATAATTGCAGCTATAGGTATAGTGACAGAAAAGGTTGCCGACAAAACCTTCTGTCTATTATTAACGCACTGTGAAGTGAAAATGAGTTTAGCCGTGCGTACGTACAACAAACATGTGTACTGCGGCTTTCCTCTTAAAGTGGAGTGACGGTAGCGTCACTATTTCTATTGCAACTATAAACTACTCTCCCTGTGAATGCTACTTCCCTCCTAACAAAAACCGGTAACAGTATATTTTAACGGTGTAGCCACATAAATGGTTGGCCAAGTGAGATTCCATTATTAATAGGTAGACTTATACTTCCTCAACGATGTGCGATGTGCCTTAGAATGCGCAAATAAAAAGTAAAAGGTAAGCATCTTCTTCAATAAAATAAAGTAAAATGAAGCAGCATACTTCTTCATACATCTGCAAAACGCAAACCGGGTGTCCAACGACACCTCTCTTCTTTTTATTATAAAACAGGTTGGCTTCAAATATATGAATTTGTTTGAGATTGGATGATTTTAGGGGTAAAATAATATCCAAAGAAAAGCAGTTAAGTGTTAAGGTAACGATTTTCAGTTGGAAGAAGGTCAACTTTGAATTATTTGGGAAAGCTGTATAAGTTGAATGTTTTGCCACTATTCCTAACTGCATAGGAAACTTTTAGTAGATATATTTGATGGCAATGAAATACAACTAAAACTGAAAGAGACTCAATAGAGATATTGATTACATCACAGAACACTCGGTAATCTATTTTATTGGATCATGACCATTTTAGAATACAAAAGAAAATGTTCAATCTGCATATTTTACTAAATTAACTAATTTAGCTAATAGCTGATAGGTTAAAAAATGAATAAAATCGAATAAACTAATATTCAGACTGCAAAATAAAAGCATTCCATACAATCGTAAAGTTTTCTTTTTTGTATATAGGTATACAGTTCTTGTGTGTTAAACGACTTCATAAAGACAATATTAGATTAAAAACATAAACACCAACATCCTCCGACATCAGTGATTGGCATTATGCCAGCATTCTGTTAACTGCCCATCAAATATTTTATTTTTAATGTTAGTTTCAAGCAAATAAAGACTTCTTGATGTTCGTTTTAACACAAATTAGTTCAAATTCTTAGACTGTTAAAACTATTATTTATTACATTTGCATGGTGTAGAAGATGCTTTAGTTATAATACTATTTTACTATTGTTTTTTTAACAATTTTAATAATTATCAACATATTAAGTATATTGATTTTAATTTGGTGAATATTTTTTATTATTCTAATATGCCCCTGCCAAAACTCCTCTCAGCTCGTGGTTCAAAAGATTTTTGTTATTTTAATAGAATTGTCCAAAAAAAATTTTAAACTGAATTATATTGTACAATGGGAATTTCATTACATAATTTTGGGTATGGAAACCATCTACTCAATTGTGTATAAAGAATTATTATTGTTTTGTATTTATTATTATATTATATTATTCCCACTCCAATTATTTTATTTTTAGATTTAAATTTTTTTAAATGTCCAAAATATTATCAAATTTCTGTCAATGTCTAATTGGCGACCAACGTGGGGCATTAAAAATCAATATAATTGACGACCAAACGTGGGGCATTCCAAATAGTATTGATAATAATAGTTTATGGGAATTTTAATAGTTTAATGAAAAATATTTTTTGAAAATTTTATTATATAATCTATCTGGAGGTTACCCATAAAATCATTAAGTAAATAATATTTTAATATACTAGTTAAATATAAAAGAAAGGAAAATTATTATGGACAAAACAGAGGAAGAGAGTCAAGCAATGGAAAATACAGAAATGATAAGAATAGATTATGTGAAGGAAAAAGAAAGAAAATTAGACAAAGACATCGAAAGAGAAGGTTGACGAAGAAAAACATAAAGAAGACAAGTTAATGAAAATGATGAGTATGATAATGGAAGATATGAAACAAGTACAAAACAAATTGGAACAAGTACAAAACAAATTGGAACAAGTACAAAACAAAATGGAACAAGGACAAGAAGAATTGACAAACAAATTGGAACAAGTACAAAACAAAATGGTACAAGGACAAAATAAATTGGAACAAGGACAAAACAAATTGTAACAAGGACAAAACAAAACAGAAAAGAAATTATAGGAAATGGAGACTACATTAGAAAAGAAATTTGAAGAGGGACAGAAAAAGTTGGAGAGGATTATCTAAAAAAAATTGAGGGGCGTTGCGAAATAAATAAATAGAAGGAATTTTTGAAAATTATTAAAGAAAGTCAGAAAAATTTAAAATCAACGTAAAAATCAAATAAATCAACTAAAAAAATAAAATGGTAGGATCACCTTCAGACTTATAAAATTAAATGGGATTGATGCCGAACAGAACATGATAGAATAGCATTGATAAATAGCTTTATAGTATGAAGATTTAAAATTGTAACAAGAGGAATAAATTATCGAGGGAAGTAACTTTAAATTTATTCAAATTAGGAAACATTTTAGAGTTATTTAAATCCGGAATACAAATTAAATTACTCTATAGTGTGGAATTAGACATTGACAAAAATTTTAGAATATTTTGGGCATTTTAAAAATTTCAAATCTAAAAATAAAACAATTGGAGAGGAAATAATATCTTATACTATAATAATAATAACTTCAAACAATAATAATTCTTCATACACATTTGAGCAGATAGTTTACGTATCAAAATTATTTAGTGAAATTACCATTGTACCAATATAATTAAGTTTAAAAAAATTTCTGGGCAATTTTCTTAAAATAACAGAAATCTTTTGAACCACGACCTGAGAGGAGTTTTGGCAGGGGCATATTAGAATAAAAATTTTGACCAAACTAAAATCAATATAATATATGGTCATGAGTCATGACACCTACTTTTTTTATTATTTTTTTAATTCTTCTGCCTCCCCTTGAATTATAATCTGCGTACGTCCTTGATTATGTTGTGTTAGAAGGCAAAACAGCACATGGATCTTGTAACTTGATGAATTAGAGCAATAACATAAAGCAAAAGGTACAACTTCTGTTTTGTGATGTTTATCTAACGTACAAGTGGGTAAGTGTCCTTCTGGATTCAATGAAACGAACACATTCAAAGTTATTTTAATAAAAAGAAAACATCTGTGAGCCGTGCCGGACGGCTCTCGGACAATTTACAGAGTGAACCCTAGTCTGGTATACTATATTTTTAGTCATTTATATTTAACCAGAAGACATGTAACGTTTAAATTGTTATTAATCTTTGATTTTCTCAGTCCGTTTTCAACGCTTCTGTATAGTATTAAAAATGTATGAAATCGGTGAGGAGAAACTAAAGAAGTATAGAAAAATCAAATTGAAGGATCAGGAAAAAGAGAAATAGAATAATTAGTGTATAAGACGACTTTATATTAAGAAAGATGTTCGAATGAAGGAAGTAGACATGAAAAATCAAAATTTACTAACTGGGAACATTGTAGCCAGTGATGGACGAGCTAAGTGTTATTTCAAACGCAGAATACCTAGTAAATAATACAACATAAAAGGACGTTCTACGGAATTGTAACGCTTATTTCACATATTAGGATTTGGATGTACGGTGGATTAGACATACGATACCTTTCCGATAGTAGTTCAAACAAAGGCAATCTTTCACATTACCTACACGGTGGATGGGACATTGTACTGCTGTTACGCTCCTTTCACATACTAAGCCCCCTTTCACACTTACGACTTTCTTAACGTGACCGTGTACGGAAACGGTACCTTGTGTATTTTGTTTGTATTCGCATGGTAGTAGACGGCGCTCAGTTTTTGTCTTGAGTGCACCATGATGGATGAAAGAAAAAGACGCTTGTTAATAATGATATATAATCATCGCAAAAAGTCACGAAAAACAAGAAAATTTTGGATTCATCCTCTACTTGAAAACAGACAGTTGATGCGCGAATTTTGTAACATTGTTTCATGAGATACGAGAAGATAGTTCAACATTTTTTAATTACTTTCGAATGTCTGTGGGCAGTTCGTCAAAGTTATCCTTCAAAATACTACAAATTTCCTTCCAACCCTCCAATGTCCTGTATCTGTTTTTATAGTCGTCAATCGTTTTATCCCATAGTACTGGCCGCTGTTCAACAAGTGTAATTAGTAGTTCATTATCAATTTCAATAACCATTATTTCGTTATATTTTTTCACTATTTAATAAAGTTTAGATCTGTACAATACAGAGACCAAAAACCTTCTGAATAAAATAACTGCCGTGTCAACAGACGGCACGCGGCACGTGTGCATACTTGTATACACGTCTGTTTTTCTGTTGCCGTACTTGGCTACGGCACCGTGAGGTTGCAGTCATTCTGCCGCGCTGCGACGGTAGCCGTGTACGATTCCGGCATAAAACCATCTTGTGTGAAAACTTCCATTTAAGACAATGTACTACCATTACACACGGCACCGTTGCCGTACACAGTCACGTTAAGAAAGCCGTATGTGTGAAAGAGTGCTAAAGGGCCTTATCACACGCATACGGTTGCCGTCTAAACGACTTGGTGCCGTAGCGTTCTAGTTCTTTCACATGTACCCGGTTTACGCACGGTCGCCGTGTTATTGAGGTACTAGTGAAAACGTCGTTTGCTATTAGCACCGGAGCCGGATTTTTTTACAGGCATTTCTTTTTTGAAAGATTTCTGACACGAGTCTTATATTTACCCATCGTTTCAGTACATCTTTACCTGGGGACAATGTAATTTTTTATTATAGGTTTTCTAACCTCAAAAGTCAAAATTTTATGTTTTGCTGATTTTGTGCGTGTTTTGCGGTTTTGTCTGGTGTGTTTTTTTCAATTATAATCTTTAATAACATCATTCAAGAAGATATGTTTTTCTCCTTAAGAATTATGACTGGCCCGTACAAAACTGAAATGTGAGGTTACATTTGGAATCACTCGACTTCTTCTTTTTTTATTCCGGTTCCTTGACTTCAACACACGTTTTGGTTCATTGGCACTTGAATAACATTGTGCCCCGTTATTGTCTTCTTTCTGACACTCTCCAGCGTTCAAGAATACTGGTCCTGGAGTTTTTTTTCTATTTAAGAACATTTCAGTTATTTTTCTTTTTTCTGCTCTGAATAAAATCGAATCGTAATAATGAGTGTCAAACGGAACGGAACAACATGATTAAGAAAAATATACAATATATAATAATAAAAAATAGTAATAAATGTAACAGACCGCCCTGTTTGTACTACAGAAAGTTAGTTTTTGCTTTTATGCATCTCGGGGGGGTAAACGAACTTTATGGATTTATTTATAAGCTTTAATAAGCATCTGCATCATTTGATTTAAACAGATTTCATTTATTGATGATGCTGGTAGAATTACTTACTTAAGAATTCTGAAATCATGAGTCAATTAAAATAGAATAATAGATGTATTCTCGTTTTTTAATTAAATGACGAGAATTATCTTGAATAGGCTATTACTGATAAAAATTATATTATTTGCAATACAGGGTGTCAAAAAACTCTCCTGCCAAACGGAAACTACCTTTACTAGAGGTGATTTTAAGTCGATTTAGCTCAAATTACCTTAATCCGAAAATGCTTCCTAAGGGAGCTACAGCCCTTTGAAGAAGACGTCCTCATATGAGTTTTCTTCAAATTAATCAAAAATACCGTTACTTAAAATATTCAAACTTGGTATAATCAATAAACAGTTACAAACCAGTCGTTCGCTGTAAATAAACACAAAAAGTTTAAATTTATTTTTCTCGAAAACGGTTCATGATATCGATTTGAAAGAAGAGTACATTTTTTATGAAAATTATCTTGAATTTTCCAAATTCGGTGTCGGGTACATAAAAAACTTGAAAATAAAATTTTTTTAATAAAAATACCTGTTTGTTCCCCCCGACTGACAAGCTTGTGATGGATCTGGAAAAAATTTATTTACAGTAACCTCTAGTAACTGTAGTTTTCGTTTGGCAGGAGAGTGTTTGGACACCCGTATATGTCTCCAAGAATACCAGACTAAATATCAAATACATTCTCTTATTTTGAACGATATGTCATAATCATATTTTCAAAACTGTCTCAGTCACTCATTAGGCACTTAAGACAATGATTACAGTGGCGGATCCAAGGGGGGCCATGCCCCCCCCCCCTGGCTGTCAAAATACAAGTTACGAACGATTAATGTTACAAGTAACTTAAACATTTTGTAACGTGGTATACCACCTACTTATATATAAGTCTCTAATCCACAAATGTACCCTCATTATTTTTCTCGCAGTCATAGTTCACAGTACGACTACGAATACCCGAAATTCGGGTAAAATCAGTTCTATTGGCGATGGAGAGATAATATTTTCAGTCCAAAAGCAAGCATTTTGTTAAACAGTTTACGGAACTCAAATTTTATATGTGCTCTTATCTGCATAAACTACATATTTTCCTCTACTTTGATTTTAAGTAAGCAACTGCAATCCAAATCGATGGATCTGACTTCAGCTGGGAACTTATTAAAAGATCTTTTACAAGATTTAAAATCAAAAAGAGACAAAGCTAAGGAAGAATTTAATAAGGTTAGATTTTGTTTTATAGTGAATTTTTGTTAATACACGTTGCCATTGAGAGCTTATGTTTTAATTTCAATTTACTATAATATTTTGACTTTATTTAAGTTTTAAAAATTATTGTACTTTGTTGTCGAATGTTATTTTATTTTTTAATAAAAATATTGTTTTTTTTATTTTTCAACGTTTTTTTTGAATGCCCCCCCCCCCTACAAGCTTCCTAGATCCGCCCAAGGATTAATACGTAAGCGTAAACGCATCATTTGACAAGTACGCGTGCGCAGTAGGTACTTATCGGACGTATTTAGATGCGTTTAACGTAAACTTGCGTATTTCTACGTATACCGTAAACGTAGGTTTTATTGAGCCGAGCTAGGCACTCGGAGCACTCGAATATAAACGATTCACTTCACGTGTCACTTAACTTAATTATTTTTATTAGAAGTAGTGAAGTATTGTTGCCCAAGTTCTCCTCATCATGAAGAATGTGAAAAACCAAGGCCTCATCCATATCATCATCATTTTCTCCATCTATTAACGCTGCAAAATCCAAAATTGCTAACACATTTTACTTAAAATACAGAAAAAAAAGTCACGCACAAAATAAAGAAAAAACCAAATAGATATGACACGATAAAATTGTGTTAGGTGAACTCTCAATGGATTAAAATGTAAACAAACGAAAAACCGCGCCTTAACTCTCTTTAAGATGCAATGAAATACGTAAACGTATCTATTGGGTATACGTCAAGCCAATACGTTTACGTGTATGTGCTGCCTTAAGTGTATATACAAAATCAACTTTAGGCATGTTTTTTTACATCATTGATTTACCATTGGTTCAATGACGTCAGTCTCCGCTGCACCGACATGTTAGAATCACCAGTGGCACTTAAAAAACGCAGTTGTTGTTGTTTACATCATTCATCATTATATCTGACAACTGTCAATCGATACCACTTGAAATTTCTTCTATTTCTGACGCTGTTAATAGTGCAGTCAATAATTTATTATCACATTTTAAATTTATTCTATTTATTCGTCCATTTATTTAATAATACGCTACCACCGCTTCAAATCCTTACTTTTTTGAGGTTAAGCTGTCATTTTGAAAACCACCAAATTTATCCACCACCTCGAAACAGCGGTGGAATAGTTTGCAGTTCTGGTTTATGCAACAGTAATAAATGAACGCGTCATTTCTTCAATCTTAAATGCACCAATGAATATAAAAACGCAGTTGGAGAATTGGTGGATCTACCGGTGAATAAAAAAAATGCCTTCTTTTCATTTTTGTTATAATTCACGAAGCTTCCAATAGCTGTCAAACTCAAACTAATAAATGACGCAGTTTGTCCAAAATTTGACAGTAGTCTATTAATAGATGACAGTTGACGGGAGCAGTGTTGCCTATAAAGTTACCGAGCGGGAATTTCAAAAAATTATCAAACTACCCTCTTAATCTCGCTACATCCCAAAAAATGTATGCTGCATTAAAAAAGGGATCCATTTGTTTGCAAAGTATAAGCTAAAAGACCATCTTAAAAAATCTTCGAACATAAAAACTGTGTTAGGCAGTGTAGTGTAATGGAATGCATTACAAATGTTTAGTATAAGATTGACTATATGGTATTTGGCAAGAAGATGATTATGTATGGTTAGTGGTAAATAAGCGTTGTAGACTTTTGAAAGACTGAATACCATAATAATTTTTATTAACAAATTGTAATCATTATATTTCGAAGAGTATTATATTTTCGTGACGGCATGTTGTTTGTTATCTTGTTGTTACAGTAGGTAGATCTTGGAATTATATTTAAATATAAGTCTATAGTTCATTTTCACAAACGTATAAATATATTGAAGCAACTTTTATAACAACTAGGTACTTACGTTACGGCTGCTTTTGTTCTGGTTATTCCAATAAACACCATCAAGAAAAGCACTACACTTCGTACCATTTTTCAATAATATCTGAAAAAAACACAAACATTTAAACTCGCCAACATTAATAAGAATATTGAACTGTTGTTAATTATTGATAATCTCGAAGTTTTTGCTAGTAGTGTTAATAAATTGAAAAGGAGCGATAAAAATGTACTTATCTAACATGACCTTTTGCTTGAGTGCAACCATGAGAATAACCTATTTCAACTTATTGGTATTAACACAAATTTTTGTTTTGTTTTTAATACTCCATTATAGTTCAACTAGTTATTTTAAGTTTATTGTAATTTGGTGGTTAATTTAACAATTTTTTTTTAAATATTAAACATTTTTTCTCATACAGATAAAAACATTGTTTACAATTATTGAAACAGTATCAATGAATAACATATATGTAATCTCACACATTTTTTAACATTGATTAATCTGCTTTTTGCACCCACTTTCTTAACAAACAACTTTATTTTATTAAATATAAGATATCCTCAATATCTATATAACAAT
Source organism: Lochmaea crataegi (assembly GCA_947563755.1). Taxonomy (NCBI): domain Eukaryota; kingdom Metazoa; phylum Arthropoda; class Insecta; order Coleoptera; family Chrysomelidae; genus Lochmaea; species Lochmaea crataegi. The sequence goes on along the minus strand of OX387425.1, from coordinate 28,576,399 downwards.
ATCACTCATAGCTATGGCGATTTATGTATCTTTCTCGCGATATTGATATTATTACATAATTGAAAATTGACATTTTTACCATTTTTATAATGCTTTGTTATACATAAAGGGTGTTTCCAAAGTAATCTGAAGTATTGTTGTCTTCAATTCGTCATTCAATTTTAAGACGAAAAGTTCCATAAATATGTCTGATTAGTTTTGTCGTTAATCAGATACAGAGTAATCAATATTTTTATTATTTTAATAGAAGCAATAACATTGTGATGAAAATGAACTACTTACTCTATAGCATAGAGGATCGAAGGATCGAAAAAACCTGCTGAAATGATTATTACGACAGTGAAGTAGATTGTAGGAAGGGGGAAAGAAACTATTGATCCCTACCGCACGCCTCTGGTAACATGAACAAAAAATATGGAAAGATGTGAAAACAATGGGCTAAAATAATTTTATAATATTTATAATAAAACACCCTGTATCTAAGGAGAAATATTTTATTTAATTGTTTTAGGTTGAATCTTCATAAAGTATTATTACAGTTTCCTGTAAAATTGACGTATTTAGTAAAGCGTTACCAATAGATTTCGAAGAATATATTATTCTAACGCTTTACAACAAGTTTTGAAAAATATTTTTCAAAAACTGTACCCGTTCAACTAAGAAGAAACTACTACTTCCCGGGCTATATATGCCCCGACAGACATTGAATTACACTTCTAAGTCAAAAGTGGTCGTTATGATCTACAAAATTTAACCTACCATTCTGGTTCGTAATTAGAAGGGACAACATAACTTGCAGACCGGTTTCGGCGTATTTGCGCCTCATCAGTACAAGGTATATGTTCTCCGTCCGAGAGCTCTAAGAGCCTAATCCCGGACTGAATTTGACAATAAAATCACAATCAATATATGTCTTCCAGTAACGGAAATGTTAGTTATGACAATAGCGACATCTTCACCTCCAAACAGCAAACTAAAATTCGAAAAAATTTTCAACAAACCCATATGCCCATAGGTTTGAAACAATACAGTATTATTACAGTTTCTTGTAAAATTGTCGTATTTAGTAAAGCATGTTACCTATAGATATCGAAGAATAAATATATGATTCTAACGCTTTACAACAAAGTTTTGAAAATATTTTCCAAAAACAGTGACTGTTCAACTAAGAAGAAACAACTACTTCCCGGGCTATATGCCCTGACAGATATTGAATTACACTTCTAAGTCAAACGGGGTCGGTATGAACTACAAGATTTAACCATTTTTCAAAACTTTTGTTGCAAAGCGAAACTTCATCTTTTGTGCCAAGGTTTTTCCAGTTACTATATAAACAATTCTTAATAAAGCACTCTGTATACATTATAATTTATGTGATAGTTTCTGATTCGTGTATTTTTTCATATTGCATGTAAAATATTCGCGACACTTTTTTAATGTTTTAAGTACGTTTTGAGTATTTTTACAACTGTATTTTGTGGTACTATACTAAATTGATTTAAATTTTCTAATTAAGCTCACTGTAACCTTTGCAAAATGTTGTACATACAAATTATGTGATACATATTTTCGGTACAGCCTGTTTATATAATCCAAGTCTATGGAGTTAAAATATAATACGTAAAACGTTCAAAATAAAAAAATTAAATTCAATTGGTGCAAAAATAACATTTTTAAATTATATGAGTATAAAAATAATACCATACTCACTTTTGTTATTTCTTAATATTCTACACAAATTTACAAACTACAACGAACTAACAGCTGACACATTTCACAAGCGCCGGTTTTGAAAATAGGCTCATGTTGTTTTAGACTGCAACAGACACAACGAGAAAATAGAACAGATTCATCAACCAGTGATTATTACGAAGAAATGCCACCAGCAGCATTACGGGGTGGGTTGCACGGTATTCACATTTAAAATCTATTTTGGAGCAGAGGGGAAAGAATATTTACATCATGTGGTAAGGAACGCCGTTGTTCATTTCAGGAATTCGATGAATATTCGAAGTCACTAATGTTGGCGCATTCGCCATTATTTTAATTTTAAACTAAGCTACTGGTGATAATTTTACTGATTGGAACCATGTTTTCACAAAAAAATAGTATATTATTCAACAAGCATATATAATGATGGCTATTATTCACGAAGGTGCGTTTATGTAGCGAGCCGCAGGCGAAGTGGCATACCTAAACACCTAAGTGAATATTAGCCATTATATGCGAGTAGAATACTATATTATGTCCACCACTATTAATTACCTGTTAATAAATGAATTTATTTATTTTTTCTCTTCTCCAATATAGAAAGGGATTATAGGCTTTCATATACCTATAATTTTTTCAACTTTTCTGGCAATAAATTTAAGGATACTATTTATTCGGCTTCTCTTATTTTTGGCGGGGTAACATTCATTTCAGTGTCTGATTCGCTTTCTATATTATATTCAGGACCGGATCTACGTATGGGCTTAATGGGCTCCAGCCTAGGGCTCCCGGGTTCCAGGGGCCCCGAATAATAAATAATAAACCATAAAAAAAAATACAAATAAAAAATATATGTTTAATTTTCCCGCATAATTCTTTTTTTTTTGGAAATTGGCAAATATTTTGATTATTTCGTGGGCTGCCCGGATATCGTTAGCCCAGGGCCCCCAAAGGTCGCGGTCCGGCCCTGATTATATTTTCTAGTAACTTCAGTATAAATTAAAACTCTTGCAATCAGCTATAAGTTATTTTAAAACGTGAGTTTCTTAGTTTTGACATAATCATACGCTCTATATACAATATGTCTCCATAGAGCAATGGTTTGGAGGTCTGACTGCCTGAAATGAAGAATTTTAAGCATAGGGTTGGAATACCTTTAATGGTCGCGGTGAAAATTTTGATTTATTATATTGTGACATTTGTGTATAAATAACCTTCAATATAGGTCCTATTTATCCGTGTCATGTGACCTGTTCATTTTCCACGCCCATTATTCACTGGTGAATAATGCACGTCATTATACTTGGAGAAGCAGACGTAAAATGTAAACATTCTCAAATAGTCGTGGACAATAGTATATTGTGAAATTAGCATTTGCTCACATGTTGCACACTGTATTTTTCCTACCACCACCATCCAAAACGACCACCATCCAGAAAACAAACAAACGACTCTGTTGCACACGGAACTTTTTCTAACATGACATGGCGGTGAAAATGAGTACAATTTCTGCATTTCATTCAAATAAATTAGGTACTAAAAAGATCATATCGCACCCCTAGAACAACAATGACGCAAGTGCCGGTCCGGATTCAGAGCACAATTGAACGTTACGTCGAGGTTGCTCTGAAAAAGGGTAGGTACCCTATTTATGAAAATGGAACAACGACGCACCTTCCCTCTAGCACACCAGTGCGTACTACAATTAGGTCGTTGTATAGTGTATCTCAAAGTATATCGTCTTGGTTTTTACCTTTTTAAACGATTTATTTCCCCATCTTCATTGTTATTAGAAAACACGTTATCATTGGAAATAATGACTATTTTTGACACGTTTGCCATATTTAACTGAATTTTCGAAAATTTTACACTTGCATCATTGTTCTTCTAGAGGTGCGATATGCCTAGCAACGAATTTGAAGTCGGACTGTTTTGCGGGTTTAGTGTTTAGATACCACAGACTACAGAGAAGCAGAGGTATTTATTTTGGGTATGCCTAATGTCACTTTGGCTATGCTTTATGTCACTTTGGCTATGTCTTATGCCACTTTTCCCACAACTTTTGTTGCTATGAGAAATTGTTAATTTTGCGTATTGTTGCGAGGTCACCAACTCAAAGCCGGCCCTGTCCATCGATTGTAAATTTTGGTGGCTACGCCGGGATTCTCCGCCAGCGTGCATAGCGCGATCGCGTAATGTACTAGAACTTTCCAGAACTGATGCGGACTATATATACGCGGGTTTTTGAGTGCGTAGTTAGTTAGTTAGTTAGTACAGTACAGTACAGTACAGTTAGTTCGGAAGAATTAGTGAATTAAATAGTGCAGATAAATAGAGTAATATCCAAGTGGTGAAAATAAATTAGTAGACGTTGAGTATAGTGTGTATATAAATTAAGTTTAATACAGTGTGTGTTTCTTTAAATAAATAGATAGTAATTAGCCATAGTGTGTATAATTTTATCCTACAAGTAAAAACTGTTTAAATAAATAACAAAAACATTACATTGGTGTCAGAAGTGGTATCACATAAATAAATACGTAAAAAATTGCTAAGAGACTAAGTGACCTGAAAGTGACGGAACTGAAAGCGGAATTGGAAAATCGCGAGTTGGAAACCTCCGGAAAGAAGTGTGAGTTAGTTGAAAGGTTGAAAATAGCGCTGAAAGATGACGGATTGGATCCGGAAACATTCTTATTCAACGACGAGGCTTCCACTTTAATCTCATCAATTTCAGCTAACATTTCCGCTAATATGGACGAGAAGATTTCCTCTATGGACGAGAAGATTTCTGCTAACATTTCTAACATGAAGGACGAGATTTCTACTATGAAGAACGATATTTCTGCTAATTTGGATGAGAAGATTTCTAATATGGACGAGAAGATATCTACTATATGAAGAACGATATTTTTGCCGATATCTTATCACTGAAAAACGACATTGCCGCTGAAGTCGAAAATAAAATTTCGCCTCTAAAAGCAGATATTGAGAAAATGGAGAATTATTGAAGAGATGAAGTAAGAGAAAGTAATAGAACCATCCACTAGCCCTTGGGTATCTCCAGTAGTGCTTGTCAAGAAAAAGGATGGAACAACGTGACGAAGAAAGACAGCTATCCTCTGCCTCGAATTGACGATACGCTAGACACTTTGGCCGACAGCAAACTGTTTTCCACCTTGGACCTGAAGTCCGGTTATTGGCAAGTAGAAATGGACCCAGAAGACAAAGAGAAAACTGCTTTTACCACCTGATCCAAATTATGGCAGTTCAACGTCATGCCATTCGGGCTATGTAATGCGCCCGCGACATTTGAAAGGCTCACGGAAAATGCCTTGAGAGGGTTGTCTTGGAAAACATGCCTGGTCTATTTGGACGACATCGTAGTATTGGGGAAGACATTTGAGGAACACCTGAAGAATTTGGAAGACGTATTCAAACGACTTCAAGCTGCCCAGCTCATGTTAAACCCTAAGAATTGTCAGTTATTCCAAAACCGAGTCAACTATCTGGGTCATATTGTGAGCAATGAAGGAGTGGCGGTAGATCCAGAGAAAATTGCTTCCATCAAGCAATGGCCGCAACCTACCGACAAACACCAAAGGAGCTTCCTCGGACTTTGCACGTACTATCGAAGGTTCATAAGGAAGTTTGGAGATATTGCCAAGCCTCTAACTCGACTCACAGAAGAAACCAGAACTTTTCATTGGGATGAAGAATGTCAAACTGCTTTTGAAACCCTGAAGAGACGTTTAACCACGGCGCCGATACTAGGATATCCGTTACCAGAGGGAGACTTCATTCTTGACACTGATGCAAGCAACGTAGGGATTGGAGGAGTGCTCTCACAGATCCAAGGAGGACAGGAAAGAGTGCTGGGATATTTCAATAAAGTCCTCTCCAAACCAGAACGAAACTACTGCGTCACGAGAAGAGAGCTTTTGGCGGTAGTGAAGTCTGTGGAACAATTTTATCAGTATCTGTATGGAAGGAAATTCTTGATAAGGACTGATCATGCAGCACTCAAGTGGTTGATGCAGTTCAAGAATCCCGAGGGCCAGATCGCTAGATGGATTGAACGAATTCAAGAGTACGATTTCAACATCGTGTGAGCCATCGAAATGCTGACTCTCTGTCTAGACGGCCGTGCCCAGATGACTGTTCCCACTGCAACAAGGCAGAGTCTAAGGAAGCTGCAGTTTCAAGAACTACAGTTGTCAACGAAGAATGGTCACCCACCAGGGTCAGAGAAGCTCAGGAGAATGATCCTCACCTGAAGATGATCCAGCAATGGAAGGAAGAAATTCGGCGACCCACCTGGCAAGAATAAGTGTCAAGATTTTCACCGACACTCAAGACATATTGGGCTCAGTGGGACTCCCTAGTATTGGAAGAAGGCCTGTTGAAACTAATTCTTGAAAATTATGATGGTTCTGAGAATAGAAGGCAGTTAGTCATCCCGAGAACGAGAGTAGCTGAGGTACTGAGGAAGTTACACGACAGTCCATCTGGAGGTCATCTGGGAGTGAAGAAAACCCTTCAGCGAGTCCTTGAAAGGTTTTATTGGATGAACAGCTCCGACGATGTGATGGACTGGTGTAAGAAGTGTACGACTTGTGCTACGAGTAATGGACCACATCGCAAGAGAAAGGCACCCATGAAACAGTATAATGTCGTAAGCCCATTCGAAAGGATTGCTTTAAACATCGCTGGACCATTTCCGACGACAGAAAATGGTGGTAAATACATCCTGGTTGTGATGGATTATTTCACAAAGTGGGTAGAAGTTTACGCGATCCCGAATCAAGAAGCCACAACTGTCGCGGATGTATTGGTGAAGGAATTCATCTGCCGATATGGAGTGCCCTTGGAAGTTCACAGCGATCAAGGAAGGAATTTCGAAAGCCGTGTATTCCAGGAAATTTGTGACAAGGTGGGAATGAACAAGACCAGGACAACGGCGTTGCATCCACAGTCAGACGGAATGGTCGAGAGAATGAACAGGACTATTGGAAAATACCTGTCCAAAGTAGTCTCCAGCCACCAGAGAGATTGAGACCAATATCTTTCCCTGTTTGCATTGGCTTATCGATCCGCCATTAATGAGTCTACAGGTCAAACACCTGCGAAAATCCTATTTGGACGCGAAATGAGGCTTCCTTGTGACCTGGAATTTGGTTGTTGACCTGGAGAAGATCTAGCCGGAGAAGATTACGTAATCCAGTTGAGAAAAAGGATGGACGATGTACACGAATTGGTCCGAACGAATCTTCAAGTTGCCAGCGACAGAATGAAAAAACGGTACGACACGAAGGCACTTTCAAAGAAGGGGACAAAGTATGGTTACACATCCCGAAGAGGAGATAAGGCTTTTCTCCAAAACTACAAAAATCTTGGGAGGGTCCGTACTTGATCAAGAAGAGGATCAATGACGTCATCTATCGCATAAGCAAGATCCCCAATGGAAAACCGAAAGTAGTTCACCGAAATCGACTAGCGCCATTCGAAGGAGACCATGACATAGAAGAAGGAGTGAACCATGTCCAGGAAGATTCTGATCCTGCCTTCGAAGAGTTTATGGGTGCATATGGAGGTACCGGTAAGGCTAGATTTGGAGTCACTACAGAGCAACGACAAGACCTGTTCACGCTCCCGGAAGACTATTCACTGGCACACAACATCCCAGCCAGTATCAAAAACGCACGAGGCCTGACAACCGTCTTCCGAAAGAAGTTTGGGCAACTAGAAAAACTTGAAGAACAGATTCCAACCCCTGGCTAGACACTGAGACTCAACCACAATTCACGGTACATCTTCTATCTGGTAACAAAGAACAAATTTCAAGATCGATCCACCTACCGGAATGTGTGGGAAGCGCTACGTAGCCTTCGAGACCATGTGCTGGAATCCAACGTGAAGAAACTAGCTATGCCTAAGATAGAGAGCAACCAATTGGATTGGCGAGTCATCAGAAATATGATGGAAGTGATCTTCGAAGATACGGGTGTCCACATATTAATCTGCAGCTATACCCCCGGTTATCAGTGTACAATGAAGTCAGTGCCCTGTAATTTCCATACGACCGGAAGGTGTAGGAATGGGTCCAGTTGCCGATTTAAACATCCAGTCCCGGCTACACAGAAGTCCCATGAGGAACTTCCTATTAAGGAGGGGGCAAATAAAAAATATTTAAATAAATAACAAAAACATTACAGTATTATAACCAACGTGCAAAATAGTGTTTTGGATGGTGGTCGTAGGAAAAAGTAATTATTAAACGATTTTAAACATTTAGATCACTTGACCTAGCACCAAATTACTTTTTTGTTGGGTTTTCAAAAAGAAGACATCTATAGGCAGGATGTTGACAGGGCCATATAAATTTAGGTGAAATTACTGTGAAATAATAATCCACTTGTCTGCAAACATTACGCCAGATCAATTGATGGCTATGATGAGAAATATGTACGACAGACCACAGGGTGGAATATTTGAGCACCTTAATTCTTAAATTTGCAATACGTTTTACGCAACGAGGTTTTTCAAATTTTTGTTTAGTTCAGGTTTATTTATTTTATATTGCTATTATGGCTAAATTAATGTGCTATCCTGACGATGCAGCAGCAAAAATATTCTTGACGATGACCCGGCGGAACCTACGTTTTGCAACTGACCGGACATTGTCTACTAAACAAACATCTTCATAGAATTAGGCTACCAGACACATCCTTATGTTGAGTGCGCATTGTTTCTAACAAACCGCTTTGTGAGTATTCGTCACGAAAATGTAGAAGTGGGAATACCATGCTGCTATGGTCCGTAAAAAAGTGGCCAGATCTGCAGATAACGGTTTACTGGTGGTCTTTTCGAATGCACAAAGGCTTTCTGCTTGTAAAATTATTTTCTTTTGGTTTTCAGAGCAAATAAAGTTTTTCTTATTTCTAGTTCAGCTCTTGTAAACTTTGACTTATCAGTATAAAATACAAAAAATGTTGTCCGACATAACTACTTCGTTCTGAGACCGTGACCTGTCAAATCGACAGCACATACTATTTTTAAAATGGAATAATAAAGAAAAGATCAAACAACACAATCTTAGAGATTTTATTTCTACTAATTTACAAAAAACAACGAAATCAACTGAAAAAGTAAATGGACTTCAACACTTGTTTAATATCAAAGTCTCCTGTTTTTGGAAGATGTCGTAATATTCGGTTCAACTTTTTTTTCGTCAAGTCTCCTACGGATCCATCTCCAGTAAATTCACTAAAAACAAAAAGTTCACATTATAAAATTTAAAAACAAATTCGGAATCATTACCTTTGATCGTAGCTGAACTTGTTCCACAAAAAATTGGATAGATCTTCTAATATAGGTTCAGAATGCAGTGCAACAAATTGTTCCCTACAGATCTGAAACACAATTTGAAAGCGTTTTAATGTGTTATTCTTGGATTTTAACAAAGTAGAGGACCCCTATCACATTCTTAATCACGGCCATTAAGAGTGTAATAAAAGGTATAAGAAATAGATTGAGAAAAAGGGAAAATATTATGGAAAGTGCAGAATACAACTGATGAAAAGTATGACCGTTTCAAACATTAAAATTCTCAACTAATGGACCAGAATAAGAATTTATGACTAAAAAGATTGTAAGTTGACGACGCTATGGTTTTCTCTAAAAAGGAGGAAGAAAATATTAAACAATGTGGTAGAGAACGAAAAGTGTCATATTACTGAAATAGAAATAGGAGTACCGAGTTTCTGCTGAAGGTAGAAGGAAAAGAGTTGGAAGGCATTTTACTAAAGATAGAAATAACTAGAGTATGGAGAAAGAGCGAGCAGTAATCATTGGAGGTATAAATGCAAAGATTGGATAGCGAGAGAGAGGTAGAGCTAAATAGATCAATCCAACTCTAAAGGACAGAATCTACAAAACTACATGCATAGCGGCCGGCAATAGATCACTCTGTTTGAAAAAATTGCGGAGAGCTGGAGCTGTCCTTAAAAGTTCCTTTTGTAGATTATATAAGAAAATAAAAAGTCCTGATGGCCGAGGAGTGAGCTCGAGATGGGGCGGAGCGACTTTTTTTCATTTTTCACGGAATCTGTATGTTGTATTGAAAAGTGTTGAATACAAAAATATGAAAGCTGACAAAATTTCCTGCAAAAAAGATTCCTAGTATTTTTCTAATAGAACTAATCATTTCAGATCTATTAGATTCAGAAATTGTGATACTATTTAAATGCTCTCAAACACACTTTTGTGTTTGATGATTACTCAGATATTGTTAACAGCACAAATGGTGCTGAGCAACAACGTCGAATCACGAGTAAATCTGTAACAAAGATCTTTATTTATGTATTAAATCTTACCTTGTTCATAATATGTACAGTAGATGGATGGGTCCAATAACAATCATGAACAGAGACAAATGTAATGCCTGCTCTTTCACAATTAAGAGATGTTAGCATCATATGACTAGAATCCAAAGAATGAATAAAATTTGGAGGAAATGCGTTTTTTTGTTTCATCACATTCGGCTTTCTAAAAATACATAAAGAATTAATATACTGGAAATACTGGAATTCACATTCAAATGGCAGAATTAGAGATATCATAAATGTAAATGTAAAACAGAAAAATATTGCACTTTTGTGTTTTTAAATTATATAATTCTTGTGTTGGTATTTTAAAAACAATTAGAATGTCAGTAGGATTGGCAACGCTATTTATCCTATACTCGTGTACTGCCATATGAATGTGAATTCCACTATAATTATTTATGAATAAGTGAGATAAGAGCATTATCACACATATATTGTACAAATTCTTATCTACGCCTCTAAGATGTGAAAGTATCTTTCAAGCGGAAATTCACGCCATAAGAAAGTGTGCCCAGTTCAATATTGATAAAGCATATAGAAAGCAAATGATTATCATAATGTCGGATAGTGAAGCAGCCACTAAACCGCTGAGCTCTTGTGTAATCAGTTCCATAGTGAGAATGCCTAGACATGAACTAGGCGAGAACAACGTTACTGTGGAATAGAAGGAAATGAAATAGCAGATAAACTAGCAAAGAGGGAAGAGAAGATCTGACCATTGGAAAATCTAGTAGGGCTTAGACAATCAAAGATTCTTCTGGGTGACTTCAAACTGTTGAAATCAAATGAATGCACAAGTCAAAGTAAAACTGCACTAAGAGTCTTAACAGGGATCCTAACGGGACATTGTCGCCTGAATGGGCACCTGAAAAAGCTCAAAATAGTAAAGGAATAAGAATGTAGATTCTGTGGCATGGAATTGTACAGCATTTCAGAATCCTAGGACACAACAATTAGGAGATTACTGGATAGGAGAGGGACATTTACATAAGTTAAGGCCTGTAGATATCCTAAAATTCCTCTGGGAAATAGGACTAAAGGAACTACTAGTCTCTGAGACTTTCCTCAGGAACTAAGTAGAAGTAAGGGGGCACAATAGATCTTTTAGGTCTCAGTGAATGTCAGCCCAATATACATACATACCAAAATTGGAATCCACCAAGTGGTGTAACATTTTCTAAAATCACTAAGAAATTCAACAATAATAATAAGTATTTGGTCAAGCAGTAGAGACCGCATTAATTTCATTGGATATAGGTGAACAATCCAGGGGATCCTAACGGGACATTGTCGCCTGAATGGGCATCTGAAAAAGCTCAAAATAGTGGAGGATGAAGAATGTAGATTCTGTGGAATGGAAGAAGAAGAATTGAACAATTCAATTGTAACAACCCTTACAATGGTGAACTGCAGTAAATTAAGTAGATGATGCGATGCGAACTTATGTTCGTGAAACCGATCAAGGACCAAAATAAATAATATAGTATTATGGAATTTTTAATTATATTTGGTTTCACTTTTTTTACTTAATAAATAATTGAATTGTAAATATAGTAACTTGTTAAAAGCATTTATTGAAATAACAATAACTTACTCATATTTATCCATAATGTACGACTCATAAGTGGGACCCATTGAAGTTTTTCTATACTTAAAATATGGTTGAACAATCGGTAAACCTAAAGGCGTGATCCACTCCACCTGCTGAGATCCAACAGATGATATTAATCTAGCACATTCCGTAAACCAGTCTTGAATTTCTCTCGTTGATGTGAACATTGTTCGTAAAGATTCAAAAGTTCTACCTAAAAACCATCATGTACCGTAAAAATAAAATGTTATCTAAATAGACTTAATATTAAAAATGGACACCATTGCGTCGCAGCAAAAATAATATTTATTCATTGATATAATGTTGCTTTAGTTTTAAAATATTCTCACATTAATGATCACTTCAGTTATTTCAATTAGTCCAATGAGATATGAGATTCACATTCAAGTATCACTGCTTACCCGTAAGATATGAAGATGCGGCCCAAACAGATTCCTTAGGGAAATCGTCGATATCTTTAAGTTGACGAGCAATTTGTAATCTAGCTCCAAACCGAGTCACACCATACACTGTTGTCATAATAGTTTGTTTGATTACTTTTCGTTTGATAAAACCTTCCAAAACCTTAGCGATCTGAAACATATTAATAGCATATAAAATAGTATATTATATTACTAGTAGTAGAATCTGTTGAGAGTAACAATATATATTTTAGGTTCTTACCTCGTTTCCATTTGCTGCATCTTTAGTCCTTTGCTGCTCTACCAACTTCACAACTGCACTGTATACATCTTGTGGTTTTTCAGACGGAGTTAAATTGACACTAAACGCTCCACTGCTATCTCTTCCCAAAGCCGCATAATGCTGTAAACCATTACAGCTTCCATCTTGATGAATTGGGAAATGGCTCAGATATTTTTCTGGATCAGGAGATCGTAAAACTTCCGCAATTTCCATACAACAAGAAAGTGTTTGCCAAGGTTCATCAGATTCGGCCCACCATCGTCTACCTGTCAACGGATTGTTAGCGGAATCTAATATGTTATCGATTATTTCGTTGGCGTACTGCAGCCTACAAATATTTTTTTATATGTACAACACTACCATCCAAATTATTGACAATCTACAGTTTAAAAAATACCACTGCAAGCAATAAATGTATTACAAATGTTGTCAAAATAGACATTGAAAAAAGAGAAGAGATTTAACGAAAATAAAGATCCAACCTTCTGAAACATATTACTCCAAATAAGATCGACACGGCACAGATTAGACTTCGATAATATCATCAACTATATTTTCTATTCCCAAATATTCGTAATACGGTAATTGCCTATATAAAATTTCTTTACCTTTCATTTACTGAATCATTTTTCTTCAAGCCAGTCAAGTTGATAAGATGAATTTTTATCCAATCCAACCCGTGTGGTCCAAGAGGACGTGGATCAGCAAACACAAGCATAGACCTAGCTAAATCAGATCCCAAGTGGTTTAAATGAGGCGGAACTGGATAAACTCTTCCTCTGAAGTCCATGTTGTGAGGTAACCAAAATATAGTATCACGGAACTGAAAATAAAATAAATCTTAAGTAATTTTACCTAATTTAGGTGTTAAAAACGCTCTTATTTTCTCTCATATGATTACACAAATTATTTATAGTACTACAATCATCAGTTAATAATTTCCCATCGTTTCACTTATATTTTCATAATCTTTCATTCTCTTCTTAAAATCCTTGCAGTTCTATGTACAAACTTTAAATTTACCGCCAATAAAATTGATAGAGTCCTGCTTAGCTATCTCTCTCAATATATCATGACAACTACTGATGGCACCACATTTGGCGAAGCCAAATTTTCAATTAGAGTGGGCAGTCTTTTGATTGTGGGAAGCTCTGGTGCCCAATTCTTGACATCACTCGCTATCGAGCGAATTTGCAGCAGTTAGCGAAGACTTTACTACAATGCAATTATTGAGGTGATTCGTTAAAGGGCGTCCTTAAACGAAATGAGAAATTTGGCAATACCGTAAATAAAGAGTTCTCTCTTCTTGACGCTTATGGAGGGTAGAAGGAAGGAGCACCATCTTGTATGGGGGACAAGTTGAAAGTGTCCACCTGTAAACAGCAAATTATAATTCGAAGATTCATCGAAATGGCGCTCGTGTCGCTAATGGAAATGATGTGAATTTAGGGTTATAAACTGAGTGAAGTGTGCTGGGTTGAAAAATTTAGTATTTTTCGTGACTTGTGTAGTTGAGAAATATGCAGTATTTAAAATCTCAATTATTTACGTAGTATTTCCTTTTTTTAATTTTGTATCTTACTCTAATAATTCATGGCGCTGTTTTTAAAATCTTTCAACTTGCTACTATGGCGCCACCTTAATTTGCTTCCTTTCGATGGACTCTTTTTAATACATTCAGATGGTGCTCCTTCCTTCTACCCTCCATATTGACGCTGTCTAAAGTATTCCAATTTTATGGTTATGTTTTATGTATGTCTGTAAGAAACGGATCGAAACATTATTAATAATGAATTATGCGGACGCGGAGGAAAAGTTTCGGAAAAGCAAAAAAATTATGTTGGAATATTTGCAAAATATAGGTGGTAACTTAACAAATAACTTCGAAGATTCCGTGGAAGTGTGACTAAATTGGCAAATATTTTAAATAGTAATCCAGGCGGAGAAAATCATTCATTGTCGTGAACGGATTCGAAGAATTGCGCGGATCCCGGATATATAAAACTATTTCCGCCAACTCTAAATTTTCCATTAACTATACGCTCGCTATAACTTGTCACTTTCAGTATTGTAACGTTTATTCTAATTTATATTTACAATTAATTTATATTTACAGATTTATATGTAATTCAGTCCTTATTTAATAATTTATCTAATACACTAAACACATTAATTATAATTTATATGAGAGTCACTTAATAAACACTTTATCGAGGCGCGATTACTTTCCTTCGGTATCAACACTGACTGATTGACTAATTTTCTGCAGCGATGCTCGTGGCCTATTTATACTCGCGCGTCGTATTTCTAGAATTCGCTCGACGTTCTGGCGGATGCACTGGATGCGGTGGGTATTCTCGATGTTTCTCGAAAATTGGGCGGAGGGGCCATAGTCGTCTCATATGGGGATTTCACTAGGGGCACTAAGTGAGCATATTAATGCAGTAGCTCGCGTAACATTGCCCTCTCCTTAAGAGACAGTTCCTCCTGGAACTAGCTAGGAAACTGGAACGAGATGACTGTATCGGCAACTGGTCCCCTTGTTGCATTTTCCAGTTGTATGGAAGTAACATGCGACCGTCTTCTCTGTTGGCTGCGTTTCCCGAGCATGGCCGCAAACCAGTACCTGCACTTCGGTATCTCGGAAGATTACTTCTACCATGTTACGGATTATTCGCCAATCTAAATGCCTACATTCAATCTTGGGCATGGCTAGCCTATACACGTTCAATTCAAGCACATGCTCCCTCAGGCTTCGTAATGCTTCCCAGACATCCTCGTACGTTGGTCTTTCGTCGAAGGTGTTCCTCGTCACTAGGTGGAAATTGTAGCGGGAGCCATTTTGCAGCTTCAAAGCTTTACCTGGTACTGGTAACTGGTTTACCAAAGGTCGTGCGCCACTCTTCTTTATAAACAGAGATGCCCGTCCGCGCGCATCGGTTACGCTGGCAGGGATGTTTATTGCCAGTGAGTATTCCTCCTGAACGGTCTCTCAGTGGTGACGCCGAATCTTGCTTTTCCGGTACCACCATAAGCACCCATGAACTCTACAAAAGCAGGATCGGCTACTTCCTGAAGCTGGTTTACTTCCTCATCGTGGTCACCCTCGAATGGCGCTAATCGGTTACGGTGTACCACCTTTGGCTTTCCATTTGGGATCTTGCTGATACGATAGATGACATCGTTGATTCTTTTCTTTACGAGGTACGGACCGTCCCAAGCTTTCTGCAACTTTGGAGAAAAACCCTTTTGTCTTCTTGGGTTATGCAGCCAGACTTTGTTTCCTTCGTGGAAACCTCCTTCCGTAGCTTGCGTATCGTACCTTTTCTTCATCCTATCGCTAGCGATCTGGAGGTTCGATCGAACCAGCTCGTGTACGTCGTCCATTCTTTTTCTCAGCTGGGTTACGTAATCTTCACCAGCTATGTCTTCTCCGGGTCGGCATCCAAATTCAAGGTCGCAGGGAAATCTCATTTCGCGTCCGAACAGAACTCTTGCTGGTGTTTGGCCGGTAGACTCATTGATGGCGGATCTGTAGGCCATCGCGAATAGCGAGAGATATTGGTCCCAATCTCGCTGATGGTTAGATACTACTTTAGACAGATATTTGCCAAGAGTTCTGTTCATTCGCTCTACCATCCCGTCCGACTGTGGGTGCAAAGCCGTAGTTCTCGTTTTCTTCATGCCGAGCTTTTCACAAACTTCCTGGAACAGCTGGCTTTCGAAGTTTCTGCCCTGGTCGCTGTGTATTTCTAGGGGCACTCCATATCGGCAAATGAACTCATTCACAAGCACGTCGGCAACCGTTGCGGCTTCTTGGTTTGGAATGGCATACGCTTCTACCCATTTTGTGAAGTAGTCCATCACCACCAAAATGTACCTGCTGCCATTTGCTGTCGGTGGAAACGGTCCGGCAATGTCCAGGGCAATGCGTTCAAACGGGCTTCCGACATTGTACTGCTTCATAGGAGCCTTTCTTCTCCCGTGCGGTCCATTGGTCGTAGCACAGGTAGTGCACTTCTTACACCAGTCCTTCACATCTTCGGAACTGTGCATCCAATAAAACCGTTCTCGCACTTTCTGGAGGGTCTTCTTCACACCTAGATGTCCTCCTGACGGACTGTCGTGTAATTTCCGTAGTACTGCTGCTATCCTTGTTCTTGGGATCACCAACTGTCTTCTACTTTCGGAACCCTCATCGTTCTCGATTACTCGCTGTGGCAAACCGTTTTCTAAAACCAGCGAGTCCCACTGGGCCCAATACGATTTCATAGTTGGCGAGTACCTTGAAATCTCCTGCCAAGTAGGTCGACAGTTCTCCTTTTTCCAATGTCGGATTTTCTTCAAGTCGGGATCGTTCTCTTGTTCCTCTTCCAACTTTTCTGGTGTCCATTCGTCGCTGGTCACCGTGGTTCTTCGAATCGCAGCTTCCTTAGCTTCTGTTTTGTTGCAGTGAGAGCACTCTGCAGGGCATGGTCTTCTAGAGAGGGAGTCTGCATTTCTGTGGCTTATTCCGGCTCTATGCTCAATAGTGAAGTTATATTCTTGGAGCCGCTCAATCCATCTAGCGATTTGACCTTCAGGGTTCTTGAATTGCATAAGCCACTTAAGTGCTGCATGATCGGTTCTGATCACAAATTTCTTTCCATACAGATACTGATAGAAGTGCTCCACGGACTTCACTACTGCTAGGAGCTCTCTTCTTGTGACGCAGTAGTTTTGTTCTGGTTTGGAAAGGACTTTACTAAAATATGCCAGAACTTTCTCTTGTCCTCCTTGAACCTGTGATAGCACTCCTCCAATTCCAACATTGCTAGCATCAGTATCTAGTATGAATTCTCCCTCTGGTATTGGATGGCCGAGTATAGGTGCAGTAGTCAAGTGCTTCTTCAAGGTTTCGAACGAAGTTTGGCAATCTTCGTCCCAGCGAAGCTCCCTTGCTTCCTCGGTAAGTCGTGTCAAGGGCTTAGCGATATCTGCAAACTTCTTTATAAATCGCCTGTAGTATGTACAGAGTCCAAGGAAGCTTCTAACTTGGTGCTTGTCGGTGGGTCTTGGCCACTTTCGTACGGCAGCAGCTTTTTCTTCTTGCTGACTACATGGCCTAGGTAATTGACTTTGTTTTGAAATAGTTGACATTTCTTGGGGCTGAGCATCAGTTGGGCAGCTTGCAACCTTTTGAAGACACCTTCCAAATTCTTTTGAAGTTCTTCGAATGTCCTTCCCAAGACTATGATGTCATCAAGGTACACTAAGCATGTCTTCCAGGACAACCCTCGCAATACGTTTTCCATCAGTCTTTCGAACGTTGCGGGGGCATTGCACAGCACAAATGGCATAACGGTGAAATGCCATAGTCCAGATCCGATGGTAAACGCTGTCTTTTCTTTATCGGCTGGATCCATTTCTACCTGCCAATATCCAGACTTCAGGTCCAAGGTAGAAAACAATTTGCTACCGGCCAGCGTATCCAGAGTGTCGTCGATTCTCGGCAGGGGATAGCTATCTTTCTTTGTAACATTGTTCAACTGCCGGTAGTCCACGCAAAACCTCGTGATTCCATCCTTCTTCTTTACCAGAACTACCGGAGAGACCCAAGGGCTGGTAGAAGGTTCTATTACCTTGTCCTTTTCCATCTCGCGAACAATTCTCTCCGCTTCCTCTCTTTTGGCCTGTGGTAGCCGTCGAGCCGATTGTCTTATCGGTTTAGCGTCGCCGGTGTCAATTTTGTGTTTGACAGCAGATGTTCTTCCCGACTTTCCTCCTTTTGGTACAAAAAACTTTCCTCCTTTTGGTACAAAAAGAGATCGGTATTGTAGCAAGAGTTCTCTGATCTTTTTCTTCTCTTGCAGGCTAAGGGATTGTCCAGCCACTGCTATCATTTGTTCAAATTTATTGTTGGCATCATTGGAGGTTGTTGTTTGATGAATTATTGACGCCACTGGTACGCAAGTTCCAATTTTGGTATCCTTCTTCATAGTTATTGGATGGTCATTTACATTTATAATGCGTACGGGTATTTCTTCGGCAGTCATGACTAACCCTTTTCCAACCAGGATTCCTCGACCAACCTCTTCATCGTGATTCCACGGTTCCATCATGACCGGTGTTCCTTCTTCGACGGTTCCTTGTAGCCTTGCCAGAGTGAAAAATTCACTCCTTGCGGGTACAACTGTATCCTCCTGTACGGCTTCCTGAACAGTCTTATCCTCGTGTGGGTGAAGGAATACCTCCTCAGAACCTACTGTAATCACTCGGTTCTTGAAATCTAGCTGGAAGCCATGTAGGTTCATAACGTCCATTCCGAGTATTATGTCCTCTTCGATATCAGCGACAACGACAGTGTGGGTGAACTTCTCTGCGCCAATTCCCAATTGCACCGCTAGTTCTCCATGGACATTGGCGCTTTCACCTGTGGCAGTTCTGAGTCGCAGTCTCGTCGGTAAAAGTATTTTCCGGGTGTTGACAGTCTCGGGGCGAATAATAGTCCTCGTTGCTCCAGTGTCCACCAATAGTGTATACTTCCTTCCATTAACTTCACCATCCACGTATACACTATCATCGCTACATTTCAGAGAGGCTATTAGGATGAGAGGGTCTTTGGAAGGTCTTCGGGTCGCAGCTGCCCTCTGAAGGTCGACCCTTCCTAGTTTACCTGTTGGACATCTTTTTTTGTAGCAGTTCTCGGTCGCTTGCACGAACTGCGTACATGTCCCATTTCTCCACAATTCCAGCATCTCACAGCTTTCAGTTTTCCATTTGAGATGCTTTTCATCATGTGGACAATCTGGTCGAGCTTGTTCTCAACTTCTTCGTCTGCTACAGCCCTCACCTTGCCGTATTCTCCGGAAGCCTGTGTAGCTGCTTCGTACTCCAAGGCTGCAGAGAGTACGTCGACCAGTGTCTTATGCCGAGCCAAGCGTAGAGTTCTCTGCATTTCATGGTCACGAACTCCGTCGATGAATGTCTGTACCCCTAAACATTCCATGACATTCTCCGGTGCCGATGGATAGGCAAACCGCACCAACCTCGCAATGTCTGCTTCGAATTCTTGCAGAGTTTCGTCGCGTTTTTTGTTTGCGGTTTTTCAGCTGTGACTGGTACAGATGCTCCAGGTGTTCCAGGCCATATCTCATATTCAATCGCTTTTTGAGTTGTTCAAAATCTTCGGCCTCTTCCACTGGAATGGTCTGGAGGATATCCATAGCGTCTCCTCTAAGGGCAAGAGTTAAATTTAACGCTTTTTCCTTCTCACTCCAGTTGTTTGCTTTTGATGCCGCCTCGAATTGCTTAAGATAGTTCGGCCATGACGTTTTACCATCGAATGTTGGCAGTTTCACTCGGCTGTTAATATCGTTTTCCATTTTCGGTTTCAACTCTACTTTCTCTGCCAGTTCGTCGTTATTCGGGGCTTGCCTAGTTGTAATATCCGGTTTATTACTAGTCTTCCTTTCGATTTCTTTGATTTTTTGTTTCATTTCTTGCTCCATTCTTTTAATCTTTTCTTCCACGGCAGAAATATCAGTCTTCATGGATGTCATTTCATTCTTCATGTCCGTCGAAATTTTGTTTTCCATGTCCGACATTTTGTTTTCCATGTCCGCCGAAAGTTTACTTTCCATGGATGAAATTTCGTTTTTTATATCCGTCGAAATTTTATTTTCCATGTCCGACATTTTGTTTTCCATGTCCGCCGAAAGTTTATTTTCCATGGATGACATTTTGTTTTCCATTTATGAAATTATAGAGGCGGACGCTTCGTCGGTGAATTCAAACGTTTCCGGGTCCAATCCATTGTTAATCATAGCTTTTTTTAGTCGTTCCACTAACACTGACTTGACCCCACTTGTGTCCATTTCGTAATCCTCCAACTCTCTTCGAAGCTCTGAAACTTTTAATTCACAAAGTTTCTTCGCCATCTTCCTGTATATTTATTTATTTATTTTTTTAATCCTACACCTGACACCAATGTAACGTTTATTCTGATTTATATTTACAATTAATTTATATTTACAGATTTATATGTAATTCAGTCCTTATTTAATAATTTATCTAATACACTAAACACACTAATTATAATTTATATGAGAGTCACTTAATAAACACTTTATCGAGGCACGATTACTTTCCTTCGGTATCAACACTGACTGATTGACTAATTTTCTGCAGCGATGCTCGTGGCCTATTTATACTCGCGCGCCGTATTTCTAGAATTCGCTCGACGTTCTGGCGGATGCACTGGATGCGGTGGGTATTCTCGATGTTTCTCGAAAATTGGGCGGAGGAGCCATAGTCGTCTCATATGGGGATTTCACTGGGGGCACTAAGTGAGCATATTAATGCAGTAGCTCGCGTAACAGTATAAATATAAAAATTATCTATGGTTATCACGTACAAAAATGTGCTCGGTGCATAACGAACACTATCAAGCGAATGCGCAAAGCAGAGAGCGCTCAAGAATAGTATTTTAACGAATTCGTTAGGAAGCGAGTAGCCTTGAGTGTTGCGAACGGTCAAGAATTGGGGTCCTGACACGCACATGTTGCGCATGGTCTGAGGTTCCCTACACTGCAAATATATTTTTGAAGGTTATGATATTGCACGTATCGACGCGGCAAGAAATCGTTTCGAGATGATATTGCGTTGCCTATGGTTTTATGACGAAACAGATAAACAAAATGATCGCCTTCATAAAATTCAAAATGTTCTCACCCATATATTACACAGCATTAGTAAAATTTATTATCCAGGAGAGAACATGTCATTGGATGAAGCTCTTATATTATGGTGAGGTCGCTTGTCTTTTAGACAGTACCTCCCCAAAAAGGCCGCAAAATATGGGATAAAATTATAAGAATTCTGTACGCAAGGTGGATTCATATTAAATATTATTTATGCAGGCAAAGGATCAACCACTAATGAAGATGGTCATGACGGTGCTGTTGTGAACAAATTACTCCAAGGTTGATTAGGTAAAGGACATACCATCTATATGGACAATTATTACAAAAATGTAAAGTTGGCACAATGTTTCAAAACACATATTGTCGGCACTCTTCGTTCGAACCGTTCGAACATTAAATTGTTACTCAAAGTCGGCGAAACTATTTTTCGCAAAAAAGGTAATGTGCGGGTACATAAATTGAAGTATTGTACAGATGTTTTAACTATATCTAAAAAGCATAAATCCACTTTAGCAGAAGTCACAAATAAACATGAGCACACTAAATTGAAGCCTATTACTGTAAAGGTGCACGCTCACTTAAGCGGCGCGGCGCGACACTACATTATCGGTGAATCCGCACACTTAAGAGGCACAAAGCGGTGCGTTCTTTATTTTTGAGTTTTCAGTTACATTCGAACCAGCAAAATGTCAAGTAGTTCATCCGACGAAGATTTTTTAGTTTTTTCCGCATTGCTAAGTGCAAGAGCTGGAAAAAAAAATAAAAAAGGTCTTGTTGGGTCTATGAAATCAACAGAAGGAGGGAAGAGCTTTGTGAATTCCACCACCTATTTTCAGATTTGAAGCGGGATAAAAAAAAGTTTTTTAAATACTTTAGGATGTCTAAAGAAAAGATGCATACATACTAACACGTGGATGCTCTCAGATGCCTCTTCCTACATTACCGGAGGTTCCGAAATGCTCCGAAGATGAATTTTGCTGCCTCGTCGCGCTGCCTGTATGCTTCAGAGGAGATGCAAGCGACAATGCATCTTGTCGCGCCGCGCCGCTTAGCTTAAGTGTGCGGACTATCGTTTAAATACATGTAAACTACAGTGGCGACAAAATACGCGTCGCGCCGCACCGCCTAAGTGAACGTGCACCTTAATAGATTACAAACAAGAAAATGTCTAGCGTAGACAGATGCGACCAGATGACATCTTATTATTCAACTCCACGAAAGAGTTTACGGTGATATTTAAACATATTTTTCCTTCTGATGGAATGGCTGTTGGATATACAATAAAATTGTTGAAAAGAAACATAAAAAAACGTTTTTATCATTTAGAGATAAATTAGCGGCAGAATTGACCTTTTCCAAGTACGTCATCGTGACGAATTTCTGTCACCGGATAGCCTTCACACTAAATTCTAATATAACCTCAAACCGAATAATACAACACGATAACACTCCTAACAATTGCCTTTTTACACTTAAATTATTAAAGTATCCAACTAATACACACTAGTACACAAATTTACCAAAACCAATTAACTTTTGTTCTCGATTTATATTTAAATCAGTAAAAAATGCTACTTCCATATAAGCTTCTTTTTGAAGGTTGTCCGTGATCAGCTGGATGATGACGTCACTTGGAAACGCTCTATTACTCAATATCGGAGGTAAAGATGCTCCATCCACAAAAAAGTGCTGTACTTTTACATTATCCAGTAAAGCTAAATAAGTGGCTTAGATGTTGTGTTTGTTCACAGAACAAAAAAGGAAGTGCGACTAATAACGCGTGTGCAGAATACAAGGTCAGATCAGGATTCATTCTAGTGTTTGAAAATAAGTAAATGTTTTGTTTATTATTAAACCAATCAAAACCGGTATGCCACAAATATGTGACAGTTGGTATATGGCTAGATTATTTATCCCCAGAATAACATCACATATTTGAGACTTTTCCTTAGAGGTCCTTTAACTCTTTCTTTTAATATGTTTGCAATCTAATACCTCAAAATAAACACTTTCTGAGACGATATTTCTCAAAATTATATCTGGTCTAAGGGAAGCTTATTTTTGTCTTATGTTGGTAGCGAAGGTATTAAACTTACATGATTTGCCAAAGAGAGACGATATAAACAATCACACCACAGGGAATACATTTCAGCCTTCTTTCTCCTATATTGCATTCTTTGTCTAAATAACTGATATCTTTCAGCTTTGTCCATTTCTGCACTGGGGAATGCTGGTGGAGTAAGTGACCAAGATGGTTCTGGTACATCTAAAGTTGATGATCCTCCGTTATTAAATACCTAAAATATTAATATGATTCAATTTACATTTATAATTTTTATGCAGTCAAAACAGTTTTTAATAACAATAACATTATGGCTTCCAAAAATAACACATTCGTGTAACTAATATATTAATGTTGTAGCATCATACCTCTAATATCACATCTAAAACTTTTTGATTAACTTTCCAAGGCACAGATGCCAGTTGATTCAAAGCATCTAAACTTGGATAAAGTTGTTGCGAACCTACTTCTTTAAGTTTATCCCTCTGACTAGTAGCTTGTGTAGGTAATCTAATAACATCACAGGGAGATATCAAGTATCCACCTACAATCAAACAATAATAATGTAACAAAATTTACGGAATAGTTCGAGTGATATATGTTTTTTCATGATGAAATAAAACACAACATATTAAAGGCGGCACAGAAGGGGAAACTAAGGGCAGCATGACTGGGGAGATTGATGTGTAATGTGAAAAGGCCGGGAGAGTGGAAGAGGAGGGTAATTGGTAGGACGGTAGAGCAGAGTATGCTGTACGGTGCGGAGGTGTTGGGAGAAAAAGCGGGGGAGAATGCGAGGGTTAGGCCACTCCTGTGGGTGCAGAGAGAGATACTCCTGATGGTGGTGCAGGGGTTCAGGACAGTGGGTGGACTGGCAGCAGCATGGCTAGAGCCAAGAACAAACTCTGGAGGGGTGCGACCAGAGAGGAAGTACAGGAATGGATAGAGGAGGAAATGGAGATAAAGTGGGAGGAGTATGAGGGCGCGCTAAAAGGAGCGATTGGGAGTAGGAGAGATTGGATGAACCGGAAATTCGGGGAGGTGAACTACTTCTTGACGCAGGTGCTCCCTGAACATTGGTCAAGAGTAGGGTACCTGCACAAGATTGGGAAAAGAGAGACTCGAGTGTGTGAGAGGTGTGAAGTGGAGGATGATGGGCATGTGTTTAGATGCTGGAAGAATGAGGAAGTGCTGAAGAAGTTGGAGAGGAAACTAGGGGAGGCGGTGTATTGGGAGAACATGGTGGAGATAATGTTGAGGGGGAGGAGGAATGGATGGAGGTAAGTGGCGTAGTGGAGAGCATGATTAGAGTGAGAGGACTCGATATGACATGAGAGGTAGGAGTGATAGATAGGGAGAAGACGACGATGAGAGCGGAGTGTGCGAGGGACCCCACCCGTCTCAAAGTGTGCTAGGGTAGTGATTCCGAGACGGGGGTAACGGCGAGTTTGAGGTTGGTTTGGTTGGTAAGCATCCCCTTGGGGATGAGTACAACACTGTAAAAACAAATTTAAAATAACAGAAACATCATATCACAAAAACTGGAAATACACTAAAGAAGCTTACACTAAGTGAATAACTCACCAATATCTGTAGAAATCCAGGGAATTGGAGGACAAACCATTGGCACTTCATTAGTTGGAAACGTCAAAGTTTCGGGATTAGACTGTCGGTAAAGTTTACATAAAATAGGATGTGGTTTTACTTCTTCTTTTGTAATCCTTCCTTGAGTCCTAAATATAGTATAAAATGCTGGTAAATAGTTCTTATGTTTGGAATTCCTTATGACGTTTACGTCAACCTTAAGGTCATACATCACAATATGATACAAAAACTTTCCTATGAAGGTTAAAATAGTAGGTACCCATTCTTGGTGGTTCGTTTCAATTGTTGCTCCTTGTCCTTTCAAACTGTGATCAATCCATTGCCACGTTTGTCTAGGGTTTAAAGTAATTTCTTCATCGGGCAAAACATCTAAAGATTTATGCATGTTAGAATAATGATTACAATAGGTTTTGTGGACATCAGTCACTTTATCTAAAACCCCCTTTTTTTGTTTAGAAAGGATCTTATATCGAGCATATACTTTGCTGCCTAATTCTCTATACAACATATGAGCAGTGGGACTGTAAGTTTCTGATCCTTGAGCCATCTTTTTAGCTTCTTCAACAATTATGGTAATACAATCCTTTGCAGGGATAGATCTTATATATGGTTCCATATTTATAGCACTTCTTTGGGCAGTTAAAGTAGCTAAATCTCTATTAAATGCTTTCAATGCTTCGTCCTCCCACATTTTATAATGCTCTTCCAAGGATTTGCGGTATCTTTGTATTTCTTCTGTTACTGGACCTTTTTTTTCAATACTCTTAATCTAAAAAATTACAAAATACTTCATACAGATAAAGACAAAGAAAAGTAGTGAAGACTATAATTTCTGGTTCTGGATAAACCCATGACAATAAACATATAGTTTGTCATTGACTATTCTCTAAGTAACAAAATAAAAAATATAAAAGTTCAAACTTACTGTTACATATCCATCTTTTTCCATTTGAATTTGTTTTTCAACAGAGTTTAGAAGGGAATGTGTTGAAAATATCCCATTACTAGAATCACCAGTTATCAAAAGTGGTGTTTGTTGATCAGAATGGTTTAATCCATTTACCAAGTGATTGTTATAAATCACTTGAGGTTGCTGATATTGAGGTTCATAATTTGGATCAAAACAATGCATTGCTGTTAAAACAAGTTCCCTTTCATTGTTAAAAAAAAATCCCTCATTCATTATCCTATTGAATGTGATACTTTGAAACTGAGCTTCTTTTGCAAATTTTTTTATTTCCTCAATATAATCATTAACATTGTTTCTACCAAAACATTCAAATATTGCTACATAAGTTTGAACATTCCTGTCAATTCGCTCTTCTTGCATGATATCTAACACTTCTTTTACTTTTTGAAAGTCACCTTTATCAGCAAAACCCTTGAGAAGTTGATTATAAACCTTTTTACTTTGTACAGGAATGCTATGCTTGTATCTCATCCTTTTAGTTTGAGCTCTGTGAAAGTGTAGAGCATTTAATCCTCTTTGAGGATTCTTTAAACTGGAACAAACTTCTATATATGCTGCAATTGTTTTTGTTATAATTTCTTTTCTTCGCTTATGATCTATACTAGCTTTTATTATAGGCTTGTCTGGTGGATCTTTCACTTCATCTACTTCTGATATTTGCTCATCTATTACTTCTGGTTGAAATGTATTTACCACTTTAATGCTTAAAAAACGAATTTTATTAGTATAGTTGTGAGTAAAATTAATTTGCATCGTTTCATGTTAAAATATCAGTGTATGGCAAGACCCCAAAAAAAAGCCATAAATCATTTCTAGTCTTGAGCCACCCACAACCGAACAATTGATTCTCATTGGCGGCAATGTAGTGTCCGATTGGTTTATGATAAATTTACTTCAACTGCGAGTCCACATGGACGCGCAGAGTAGGTTTCGTTCATTACTCTTATTTACGAGACATTGTGTTCTGAATAAGAATTATATATCTGTTAGCTGTTTCTGTGATTAAGATTTTGGATGATAGAATTATTTTATTGATTAAGACTATTTTGTTGGTAATTATCAAAATTATGGCTTTTTGGCGACCATTCGAAGAGGAAGATATTGTTATAGGTATGTATTTTATAAATATGGACAGGAAATATTTCACCTTTTATACTGAAAAAATTTATTCAACAAATGCAACAAAATTAGGTTCTAATTGTTGATATATTGTATTTTAGAGCATGAAATAGTTCCATCTGCTAGTAATGATGTGAGCTGCAGTAAAGATAGTGAGTTGATTGATTGTTGTATGTACAAAACAAGAATATTATATTGTTAAAAATTTTTACTTAAGGTTCTGAAAGTGATGAGGAGGGATTTGAGACAATAGACAAAAAAAAATTGGTATGTTTTTGTCGCCATCTACGCAAAAAGTTATACAAAATATGTAAAGGCAACTGAAACAAGAGAATAATGGGTCAAAACATGGAGTTGCTGATAGATTACACAAATTGACAAAAGTTTCAAAAAGATCCCTTATTACAATTATCGGTAAAACAACTATTACTCATCGGAAAAAGAGAGTACAGAAATCGCTAGTGCGTGTGGATCCCGCAATAACGGAAAATCTTAGATGAAAAATATACGAGTTTTACGCCAGTAATATCGTTTCTACATTTAAGATGATTAAAGAAAAATTAAAGGAAATTCCTGGTTTTCCTTACAAAGCAGATAAAACCATTAAAAAGATATTGCACTCTTGTGGGTTTCGGTTTAGAACATTAAATAGCCGTCAAAAAATTATGGAATCCTCGAGAATAATAGAGATGCGACATTCTTATTTAAAAAAAATTACGCATTGTCGACGATTACAGAAAAATATAATATATCTCGATGAAACGTGGTATGAACCCATGATGTTATCAAAAAAGGTTGGCATGATGGGACTCCAAAGTGTTCATTAAATGCCCCTTCGAATAGAGGAAAACGAGTTATTATTGTCCACGCGGCTAATGAACATGGTTTCGTTAACAACGGCTTTTTGTTATCTGCCAAAAATATTTCAAGCTGTTCAGCAGATTACCATCAAGATATGAATGCTGCGTTATTTGAGAAATGGTTCGAGGATCAGTTAATGCCAAACATCCCGGGAGGTTCTGTAATAGTTCTGGATAATGCTCCTTACCATTCCAGGCAAACTGAAGAAATTCCTAAACCAAAGGCTAGGAAACGAGTAATTGCAGATTTTCTGCAAAAAATGGGTGTCAACATTCGAACACAGTGTCTAAAAAAAGATTTGCTAAAATTATTACGAGAGCTCAATTTAAAACCCAAATATGTAGTGGATGAATTTGCCAAGCAGCATGGTCATGAAGTGGTTCGTTTACCCCCTTACTATTGTGTGTTTAATCCCATAGAGTTAATTTGGTCTAACATCAAACAGGGAATAAGAAAAAAAAATGTTTCACCAACTCTATCTGAAAGTGTGATTAAAATTATTAGAGATATTTGTTCTGAAGTGAGCCCCGATGTGTGGTATAATTGCGTCAAGCATGTAAAAGATGTAGAAGAAACCTATAGACAACATTTTCCTGTTCATTCATTTGTAATTGAGCTGGATGACACATCGAGTGAGGAAGAAGGCTCACCGGAAGATTAACTAATTTTTCTACTATTATGGATACCTATTATACTTCTTGTAATATTTTCTGACATTTGGCAATCATTTTTCGCAAATTCACATTATGAGTCTGAAACCGGCCCTGCTTCTAGATTTCATACTCGCAGACAAATTGTGAAACAACGCAAATTAATTTTACCTACAACTGTACTTCAAATAAGTAAAGCAACATGACAAGATACAGTAGTTTTTTATTCAATTTAGTTTGGTTTAGAGCAAAATAGTAATTATTAGAATTGTCATATTACAATTTGTATAGTTAAAATTTATTAAAATATATTACCTGTCAAGGTCTGCCTCTACATTAGAATCAATTTCATTAACTTCACTATTTATTTCATTTGTTGGTAAAAAGAATGATCCTTGAAAACTAGTATTATGTTCCATTCCTAATTC
Source organism: Lochmaea crataegi (assembly GCA_947563755.1). Lineage (NCBI taxonomy): Eukaryota > Metazoa > Arthropoda > Insecta > Coleoptera > Chrysomelidae > Lochmaea > Lochmaea crataegi. The sequence goes on along the minus strand of OX387425.1, from coordinate 28,547,627 downwards.
ATCTCTTAGTCTGTCTCTTAAAATATTCATATATGCAGGAGTATTTTCAATCATTTCTTTGGGTACTTCCAAATCAACAGTTTTCTCATTATCATTTGAAGTTGAAATAATATCTAGTGAACTTATATTAGACAATGGGAAATTCTCAATTATGTTTAAATTGTTATAGGTGTATTCATTAACTATATTTAACACAGGACTCCGGGAAAGTTCTTTGAGTTTGTGAAGTTCACTTAAATTTAAATTTGTACTAGCTAATAATTCCAAATCACTAAAAGTAAGCTTTTTTATGTTTGCTCTGCGTTGACATGATGAATTTTCTGTAACTAAAATAATATTGTTTCAAGTTTTACTTGAAATAGAAGATAAAAATATTAATTGGTGGTTGTATCATTTATATACTTTGGAATTAACAGTTTACATAGCTTATTAATGTAATTAAAGGTTCAACTAAAAATACTAAATTGTTTTGATAAAACATTATATGATTGATTTATTGCATGACCTAAATTGTTATTTTTATCTTGTTCAAAATAATCAAAATATTCATAGTTCATTTCCTACTTTCTGACCTCATAAAATCTAGAATAAATTTATAAAACATGCTATTGTACATAAATAGAAAATAGTACAAAAATATTTTTTACAGCTATTGAGCAAAAAATTACACTATGACCAAATTATAAAACAACAATAGTTGTTATCCAATTTATTTCTTTGATGGAAATCTAATGATGTATTTTTAATATACAAATTCATATTAATAAGACAAATTCTTACCAACTAACAGTTCCGCATATTCTTTTTTACTTCTTTTTCTAGGTTTTTTATACTTTAGACTTGGATGAATTACTGTAGAATTACAACTAAATGAACCTAAAAATAAGTTTTTGTACTATACAATATACATATAGTAATTATAAATTGAAATTTATTAGGCACGTGTCTTACCTCTATAGAGATTGTTTATTTTACATAAGAGGCAGGATTTTCCGTTATTATTAAGTGTGCTGAATGATTCTCGGGAATATTTATAAAAACTAGATCCCTGGACTTTAAGTAATCTGTGCATATTTTCAATGTTTTACTATCTTAACGAAATTTGAATACCTTTTAAGTTTTTAAATACTATATCTTTAACCTCATTCATTCCGCACACCTAACCAAAACAAAGTGAGTGTTGTCAAAAATGTCAAAGTCAAATCGGATTATAGCACTTGACATCTTGACATAACTTCGTTAAAGTATTCGTACAGTGCGCTTACACACCATAAAAGCACTGCTTGTTGAACATTTTTAAACAGTTCTTATATATTATATCTCTATGGTTCTTAGGTAATGCCCCAGAAATATAGCCAAGGTGGTGCAATCATGTTACCTATGGTGCAATCGGGCATAAGCTGGCTGCACTTTGTTATGTATGTTAAGCCTTACATTTAAGCTTAAGGCTACATTCGTAATCAATTCGCTGGCCAAGTGGCACTTTGGTACGCAAGTCGGCACGAAATTTGCCATTCACAATAACTTCAAAGTCGACTTTAACGCAAGCGCGTTCGTACCTAAATAATTGTCAGGATTCCTTCAACATATGGTCGAAGCATGATTCTGTCTGTATTTACTTCAGTCTGAGGTTATAATATATAATTTGGATTTGGATTCATTTTTTATAGCAGTATATACTGGAGTTTAGTAGTGATGGACTATAAGACAGATGTCAGATATATCAAAAAACAAATAACAAAAAATAATGCGCATGTCCCATAGCCGGCACGAAGTGCAAGTCGAAGTGAAAGTTTGCAGCTTGCAAGAAATTTCGACGACTTCAACTTCAACTCTGACGCCAAATTGCGTTGTGAACGATCACACTGAAATAGATTTGCTTAGCTTTCGTGCCAAAGTGCCACTTGGCCAGAGAATTGATTACGAATGTAGCCAACAGGTGCAATCGGGTATAAATCTATTAAATTTCGTTCTATATGGTTAATAGTACGTCAAAGCCACTGAAATAATAGTTTTTTTATTTCTCTAGTCCGTTAATTCTCCATTTTGTGGCCAGAGCTTTGAATGCGAACAAATTTGTAATTTGTTAACCCTGTTGTGATGTCATATGTCAAAAGTCAATTATGAAATGAAATAATAAATTTAGAATATAAAGAATAAGTTTAGAATTATTCTATTGTGACCAAATATTGGAAATATCATTTTAAAATTAAATAAAACGGCTTAAACGTTCTCTCTATGCGTTTGTGGGATTATTAATCTTACCAGGTCTACATAGAAATTACTTAAATATATTTTAAATTCATCGTGTTTTGGAAACATGGATGCACCTAAGACTTCTGATATTGTTCTCCTATCTGGAAATTCGCATCCAGAGCTAGCAAATTTAATCCACAAGAGATTAGGAGTAAAATCAAGCGGATGTGCTGTTTATCATAAATCAAACCGAGAATCAATGGTTCAAATTAACGATTCTATTAGAGGAAAAGAGGTCTATATAATCCAAACTGGTGCAAAGTAAGATCACATGTATAATAAATTGAATTAATCCATACCATTTGTCTGAAGAATGTAATTGAAATATTTTGAAAATTTTATGTTATATTAAATTAATGGTTAGTTTATTATACTTAAAGTAATGGATACCTCATTATAATATATTTATACTAATTCTATTTTAGGGATGTGAATAATAATATTATGGAGTTGTTGATAATGGCTTATGCTTGCAAAACTTCATCAGCAAAATCAATTGTTGGTGTAATACCATATCTTCCATACAGCAAGCAATGCAAAATGCGAAAACGTGGTAGCATTGTTACAAAACTATTAGCACAAATGATGTGCAATTCTGGATTAACACATATAATAACTATGGATCTACACCAAAAAGAAATACAAGGATTTTTTGACTGCCCAGTTGACAATTTAAGAGCTAGTCCTTTTCTCCTTCAATACATTCAAGAAAGTGTAAGTATAATCAAAATAAAAGATTACAAAATAAATATAAAATTTTTCCATTGTAATAACTAAAGCTCGGATTATAGGCAAAATGCCTTTTTTGCCTATTGTAGATGATTTTTGTATATTTTGCTTTTTTTTCATAAATTCCGCCTTTTTGTGCCTTTTTTAAACTTTTATGCTACCCTACTGATGATATCATTCATATTCGGTACTTCATTTTATTACTAAACCTTTCTGTAATAAAATTTTGGGCTAGTAATAAAATATTAATGGTTTGTTTGTTAATGGTCTTCTGGGAAAATTTACCTACCTATTTGCGGATCAAGAAGAGGCTTAACAAATGGGAAATCCCTAATGTTTTGTCCTTTATATCAGTTGTAGAGACGGTTACTGAATCAGAGTTTAGTTTTGTTGCGTATACCGAAAAGTAAAGAACACACATTTTAAAAAGATTTAGACGTTTTGTGAGTTTATTTAGAAAGATGACTTCTAAGTTCAGTGCTTGGATCCGACCATATCCGGAACTATCTCTAGAAGGAGATGGAGCATTTTGTAAACCGTGTGGCAAATCAGTAAGTTTCATTTTTTCTTTCTCTCAGTCACCACATAACTACATAGTATTGAAATTCTAATTAATTATTCTTATTTTTTTAAATTCCCAGATTTCAAGCACAAAAAAGTACTTTATTGATCAGCATTGTGGAACTCCACTTCTCAAACGGAATTTGGAAAAATTAAATTCCTCTAAGTTAGTCCAAACATCTCTGCGGGATAGTGTAAGCTGTTCAAAAAAAAAAGGAGGAGGACACATTTAAATTTGATTTATGTCAGATGATGATTACATCTAATATACCTCTGTATAAAGTTAATCATCCTAGTTTTAAGTAATTTTTTAAAAAACATTTTAATAAATCCTTACCGGAGGAGAGTACGTTGAGAAAACAAACTATGGAAAAATGCTATGTGGAATGTATTTCAAAAATTAAACGAGAGTTAGATGGCAATTTCTTGTATATTGTCGTGGATGAAACGACAGATGTATGCGGCAGATATATAGCTAATTTAATGATTGGAATTTTGAACGAAAACTTTCCAAGCAAACCTTATTTAGTTGCCATTAACGAATTAGAAAAAACAAACAATTGAACTATAAGTAGATTTATACAAGATAGTTTAACAAACCTCTTCTTAACCAATGCTATACCAACAAATAAAATAGTTCTAATGCTTTTAGATGCTGCAGCATATATGATAAAAGCTGTTGCTAATTTAAGGGTATTTTATCCCAACTTAATCCAATCCACTTGTGTCGCCCACGGAGTAAATCGAATTGCGGAAGAAATCAGTTTCCGTTGGTGAATGACTTAATTAATTGTATGAAAAAAGTTTTCTTAAAGGCTCCGTTGAGGGTGCAAATGTATAAAGAAAGACTTCCTGGTGTCCCTTTGCCACCTAAACCAGTGATTACAAGGTGGGCAACGTGGCTCGAAGCAGTGTTCTTTTACTTTGAACACATTAATGAAATAGAATTAGTAATGTCAGAATTTGGTGATGATCTTTCTGAAGCAATTCGAGAAGCAAAAGATATTTTAAAAAATCCGAAATTAAAACAGCAACTTGCATATATCAATAGCAATTATAAATTAATCACCCTATTAGAAAGACAAGAGATAAATTTATGTGAGTCAGTTAAATTAATAGATAATTTACAGTCTAAAATTAAATCGGCACCTGGAAGTAATGGTCAATTAATTACTAAAAAAATGAGATTTGTTTTTGACAAGAATGAAGGTTTCTCCTTTTTATGTGATGTTGCTAAAGTTGTCAATGGGACATTTTCCTAAGAATTACAAATTGGGCCAGATTTATTATCATTTCTTAAATATGCGCCAATTACATCTGTCGATGTAGAGCGTTGATTTTCTATGTACAAATTAATTTTAAGTGAAAGAAGACAGAGTTTTAAAACAGAAAATATAGAGAAGCACTTAGTTGTAGCTATTAATGATAAAATTTTAAGTGGTTACAATGTTTAATTATTAATTAACAATTGTTTAGTTATGTTGTGCAAATATATTTGTGTTAAGTTAATTCACTTTGTATATTAAAATAAATTCTTAATAATTAGGGAATTAAAAGCATTTGCCTATATGTTAAGATTTCTGCCTTTTTCATTAAAAATCTTTGCCTATATAAGCACCTTTTTCTTCAGTTTTTGTTGCCTATAAATCCGAGCTTTAGTAATAACATTTTCAACAATGTCCCTTGACAGAACAATTCAAACTTATTTTTTGTGTAAGTTTTTAGTCTAGTTTTCCAAATGAATTGAGTGATTTAGTAATAGAAATTATTAAAAGATTTGTGTAATTGACAAATATTTTTAACATTAAAGATTCCAGATTATCGTAATTCAGTAATAGTTGCAAGAAATCCTGCAGCAACAAACAAAGCAACATCATATGCAGAACGTCTTCGTCTTGGTATTGCAGTCATACATGGGGAACAGAAACAATCTGATTCAGATGAGATAGACGGAAGATATTCCCCTCCAACATTACCTAGATCACGTACCATGGACGCTGGGGTTGGTGTACCTGTACATATTGCTAAGGAAAAACCTCCAATTAATGTAGTTGGAGATGTAGGTGGACGAATTGCTATTATGGTGGTAAGATTATTTTTATAAATAAGAAAAGGTTGTCAGATGATTTTGATATATGTATGTCTAGAATTTGTTGATAAAGCAACTTCTGAAATTAATGGAAACATTAAAAAAAGATAATTGCAGACAAATGAGTCATTTCAGTATTATACAATTTACTTTTGGTCTGTGCTGTAGATTTGCAAATAAAAGAATATTTTAAACATAAACTAGTAGTACACTTTGGAGCTTATTATGAATTTTTTTAATAATAGAGAATTTTCTTTCTAGGATGATTTAATAGATGATGTCCAGTCTTTTGTCGCAGCTGCCGAGGTCCTTAAAGAACGTGGTGCTTATAAAATCTATGTTTTGGCTACACATGGTTTACTTTCATCTGATGCTCCACGTTTAATAGATGATTCGCCTATAGATGAGGTAAGTGATACATATAAAAAAATAGGTTACACAAGAATCACAACCAACTTACATACTTTTTTCAGAAAATTAATGTTCACAAGCATGTACATTAATATTGATAGTTTTATTCTAAATCAATATATAATTTTAGTGAGGTATTTACTATTAATTGGAACAGCTGAAGGCATTTTTGTCTTAAAATGTTAATACTTTAAATATATAACATTTTCATTTATTTTAACAGGTGGTTGTCACCAATACTATACCTCATGAACTTCAGAAAATGCAGTGCCACAAAATAAAAACGGTGGACATTTCTATTTTACTATCAGAAGCTATTAGACGAATCCACAACAAAGAATCAATGTCATATCTGTTTAAAAATGTAACCTTAGAAGACTAAATTTTTAACACCTCATAAAAAATAAATTCGGTATTGGATACAATTGTTGAAAAAGTTTTCATTTTTATCATTTGTCCTATTGACAGAATACATTCAAATCACAATAATTTGTTAGTCGTCAAAAACATTGGCTTTTACAGTAACAAAGTATGTGTGTAGAGGTACTCCAAGAATTTTTACAATGGTTCTTAGCTGAACTCTTTGACCTGTCTCATTCCAGGCGCCTTGTTCCACCATTCTTGAAACGACTTTTTTGTCGAAGTACTGCTAAATTTACTTTATTTGTAATATGCCCAAAGATTAATTATGAATACCTTTATTTGGTTGACAAATTGACAATTTTGAATTAATTGTCTAATATTAGATTATACCATGCAAAGTAAATAGAAAAAAGTTTGCAAGATAACTTTATCTTCTCATGTTGGTTTGTATTTTTTTTTATTTATCATCGGACTTGCATAAAAATGAAAACTTATAAATATAATACATCCAAGGATTCATTTAATGTATTGTAATACTAAGTAGCTACATAAAATAATTTACTTTATTTTTCTGTTCTACATTACTGTTATTGACAATACACTCGCTACTTTTTTTAATTAAGCTTTAAAGGGGTCCGGTAAGGTTTGCGACCCTCGGAATTTTGCAACGATTTTTTTCTTATTAGAAAGCCCTATTTCTATAGAACATTTTAAAAGAAAAAAAATCTTGGATCATGTACTTTTGAAAGAGAAAATCGCAATTGAAAGTACTAAAAATCCGCCATTTTTTTTCAAATTTTGACAATTTTTTACAATTATGTCTAGATATCAGATGGTGGATTGAACAATGTTGCCAGTTCTCATATCCGTAACTCGTTACGGCTTGGAAATACTTTACACAAGGTTTTTTACTAAAAAATTTGTGGAAGATTTAGAATTTATAGAGAAAAATCCAAAAAACAATATTTTTTCACCATGACCACTATTTGGACAAATACCTTATTTGAAAAATAGTTTAAATCTCTTAAGCTTTTGATTATGGCTAATGTAATCTTCACGATAGAAGTAGAAAGTATGACGTTTTGAGACCTAACCTAATCAAACCAAACCTAACCAAACCTAACCAAACCAAACCATACCTACCCATACCTAACCAAACCTAACCAAACCTAACCAAACCTAACCAACCCTAACCAATCCTAACCAAACCTAACAAAACCTAACCTAACCAAACCTTACCAAACCTAACCTACATAATTGAATAATGTATAAATTAAATTAATATATTATTCACTATATTGCTATCAAACTGTATTAGGTAAGGTACAGCAGCAAGTTTGTTATAAACTCTTACATTACTTAATGTAAGAAATAAAGCAAATAAACATTATATTCTAAGGATGCCTAATATTTCGATTTTTATAATTATAAATGCAAATAATTTTATATTTTTATATATTCCTGTAATCTATTACAATGCAAAATTAATTCAACTAAAAGAAAATGAACACCATTTGACAACACCGCTTAGCTATCACCTGATCACACAACATTCATGATTTGTGATCGTGAGGTATCTTAGACATAAGATTTGAGTGTGTTGGTTTATAACCTATAAGTGTCAAGTGAAAATAATTATGCTTGAATATATTTCTGAAAATTGGCAAAATTTAAGTATTTTCTTCGGGTTTTTTTTGTGAAACAGACTTACATTTAGTTAAAGATAATAACCTTTACAGTTTAAAGTGAAAATATTCATCGTGAATAGCATTAAATAGTGTTGAAAAAGTATCATTTTTTGAACTAAATTCCTGATTTTTAAAGTAATTTCTGAATGATCCAACGAAATTTTTGTTCTAACCTACTTTATTTAAGGGTAGCTATCAAACAAATTTAAAATTAACATAAAATTCCGAGGGTCGCGAAGTCTACCAGAACCGCTTTAAAGTATTAATACAATTGTTGAAATCCTTTAGATATAATGTTCATCATGTAAATGTTATATTCATACTACCTGCAATGAATGGGGTTCAATGTCTGTTTACTCAGTGAAAGAAGACAATTTCTGCCCGCTGAACAAAGCTGGAATTGTTGTAACCCTGTCAAAGAAATTTTGTTTATTGTAAATCCCTACATAATTAACATTCTAACCATCAATTAATCACATATGCTATATTTAAAAAATAAAATACATTGAAACTTTTTTCATCACAGGTGATATAGAAGTATATAGTTTAGAACGAGATGAAACAAGATTTCAGACTCCGGGTAATGCCAACCTCCATTCTCAAATCGTATTGTTTCATCATTTGCCTTACAGTATACTATTATTAATTTGACAATTGTAAAATTGGAATATTCATAATATTTTTGTATTCTCAATGAACAATGGATAAAAGATTTCATTAGTTACATAGGGATGAACACTGAAATATCACATTTACATCATTTATATTAAATGTTGCATTGGTGAAGCCTAATAGCCTCAGAAATAATTTGTAAAATTTCTTCTCATGCTTCAAATTTATTGACATATAAACAGCATAATACTGACAGATTCTTAAATAGATTTGTAGTATAGATGCACATTGTAGTAAAAGAATCACCCAACAAATGATGAAATGTAGACTAAGGTTTCATGTATATATGAAAAATATATCCATTTCTAAAGAATTCAACATTTTGAAATGTTGTGATATGACCTATTTTGGTTGAAGAAGTTGTAGGTCAACTTTGTCGAGCAAAGCTACATCCGTTTGCATTGTCTAACTGTTGACAGTTGAAATAAGTATTGTAAATAGTATTAGGATTAACATACTATTAACTTTAAGTCTATATACTTTTTATTTTATCAAATGTGTATTTTATTTGAAAGCGATTTTTTAACAGCAACAGTACCAAATTTACCAATTAGTTTTAAATGTGTGTATTATACTTCTAGATTATATTTGTACAATTGTGTTTTATATACCTACAGGCAAGTTACAAATAAATATTCAATACCATAGACTTTTTTTTTCCAAGATTACTCACATTGTTGCTAAATACTCTACTTTAGTTATTTACTACAAAAGTGGCTGTGGTGAATGTTTATTAGATTATATCTATTAAAACAATTGGTTATTGGCACTGAATACGTTTATTTGCGATAAAACTTCTACAGACCCAATTTTTTTATTTTATATTTCGCTCCCAGCATGTTAATCTGAAGATTATGGTATTTTTCGGTAAATGCGCCAAATTTGTATTTTCCATATATGAAATAGCAAAAAACACTCGGGTGAATTATGAAGACAACCAATATTTTTGATAAAACATCCAAAAACAGGACGGCACTGCTAATGTATCTCTACTGACATGTTGGCTTCAAAAAAGTACATGGCCCTAATAGGCATGATGACAGTCACTAAGAATAACTGAAATAATTGTATAGATTACAAAGATTCTAAAGCAATCACTTATTTTTACATTACAATTGTGATTATATTTATTTTAGTAAAAATATAATTACAAAATATGACAATCCGCCATCTTAGCTAAAACACCGATCACAAACGTGTGACGTCAACCTATTGTATATCGTTCGAACTTTTATCGTATTTTCTGGTTTTTCATCAATTAAATTATATTTACTCGTTATAGAATTCATGACTATAACACAAAATAATTCAAATTAGTAATCAAAATAAATTTTTAATTTGCAAACTGTGAAATATTTAAAGTACAGGCATGTATTTTTTTTTTTTCGGGCCGAGATGGGAAACTCATGTTCGAATGGGTCCACGACCCAAACAGTGTTGGACTCATCCCCAAGGAGATGCCTACCAACCAAACCCACCTCAAACTCGCCGTTACCCCCGGCTCGGAATCACTACCCTAGCATACTTCGAGACAGGCGGCGGTCCCTCGCACACTCTCCGCTCACACCGTCATCTTCTCCCTCCTATCACTCCTGCCTCTCATGCCATATCGAGTCCTTCTCTCCCCCTTACCATGCTCTCTACTACTCCACTCACCTCCATCCATTCCTCCTCCCCCCTCAACATTATCTCCACCATGTTTTCCCAGTACACCGCCTCCCCTAGTTTCCTCTCCAACTTCTTCAGCACTTCCTCGTTCCTCCAGCATCTAAACACATGCCCCACATCATCCTCCACTTCACACCTCTCGCACACCCCAGTCTCTCGTTTCCCAATCTTGTGGAGGTACCCTACTCTCGACCCATGTCCAGTGAGCACTTGTGTCAAGAAGTAGTTCACCTCCCCGAATTTTCGGTCCTCACTTTACCCTTCTCTGCCGCCTTTACCATATGGGTTTTGAAGGATAATTGGCTATCCAACCACACCCCTAGGTATTTCACATACTCCTCCATGCGAATTCTCCTTCCCTTAACCATCACCCCCACTTCCCTTGCCCTGCTCCGTCCCTTCACTAGCAACCCCACCGTCTTCTCTTCCGCCAATTCCAGTCCGCACCGCTCTATCTTCTCCACAATCTTCCTGCACATTCTCTCCGCCTTTCTTTCTATCTCCGCCTCTCCCTTTGCCGTACATACCAGACACACATCATCCGCATACACCGTAATCTCACATACCTCTTCACATACTATCCCACAAACCTCATCGAACACACACTTCCAGAGCGTCGGTCCAAGAACCGAGCCCTGAGGCACTCCAGCCTCCATCTCATATCTCCTCCCTCTGGAGTATACAATCACACGCCCCGTCAGGTAGTCCTCCACCAGGTTAACCAACCCCTGCACCACTCCAAGCCTCAGCAACGCGCTCAACACTGCCCGTTTGCTGACACTGTTGAACGCGTTCCCGACGTCGAAGAACACGAGTAGGGCCAATTTCTTCTTCCCCCAGCTGCCCTCCCTAGCTCTTTTCACCAAACCCATCACCTTGCTCAGTGCCGAGATGCAAGATTTCCTCTTCGTGAACCCATGCTGGTTTACCCTAAAACCCCCATTCCTACCAACTTCCTCCTCAATCCTATCCCTTATTATCCCCTCCATCAATTTACCCATACCACACAGCAGGCTGATAGGCCTATAGTCCCCCGCCCGCTTCCCCTCTCTACCCGCCTTCTTCATCAGTATCACCCTGGCTACCTTCCATCCTTCCGGGAACTCCTCCTCCCTCAGCACCCTGTTGAATAGTTCCCAGAAGTACTCCCTATTGTCATCCAACAGCCTCTTCACCATATCACCCCTCAGGCCATCTATCCCTGGGGCTTTTCTCACTTTAATATTTCTCCCCCAATCTTCTACCTCCCACTTCTCTACCGGCCTTATCCCCCTCATTTTCACTACCCCCCTTGTATCTTGGATTTCCTGAATTCTGCCACCCACTCCTCCTTCTCCCCCTTTGAACAATTTCTCTATAATCTCCTTCTCCCAATCCTCCTCTAGAACCTCGCTCCTATTTCCACCCATCCTCTTCACCGCTATCTCATACGCCTTTCCCCATGGATTGTTTTCCAATACCCCCAATAACTCTTCCCACTTCCCCCTTTTTTCCCTCTACGCTCCAGTTCCTTCTTCTTCTCTTTATATCTCCCTCTTCCCTCTACGTACAGGCATGTATGAATAATCCGAACGCCCCAATTGCGTAAAATGATATAATCTGAACGCCCGAATTCCTCTGTAGTAACTGCGCATGCAACGTTTTATGAAAGTCGTTGCGAGTTTTTCTTTCTTTGTAAGACGTTACGTTGCTTACAGTTATAGTAAAATTTATACCTATTTAGAGGTACCAGCCGTTTTAGTAACTTAACGTATGCGGCTTCTTGAACCATCTGAACCCGCATGAAAAAAATTAGGTTATGACCTTTGTCATGTCAAATGCTTGACATATTTCTTATTGCATTGGCGTAGTGACTTGAAATTTCATATTATCAGTAATAATACAAATTAATTTTATGAAATTCATAAAATTCTAAAGATGTTGACATAATAAAAGAATATAAAAGAAGCGCACTAAGTTTAAAAACATTGTTTTATTAACTAGATACATAGTTTTCTTAAAAAAATATGGCAATTCAGAGTTCGATTAAGTACAAATTCTAGATTTTAAAAAAATGACAACGTGATCTTCAAGGCAAAGTTTAATTAGTTTCTAAATCAGAATAACTTTCGGAAAGTGATAGTTCATCATTGGATTCATTGGATACAGAGATCACCATAGGTTCGATGTTTAGTAGGTCCAGTTTGTTTTCTACTTCCCATGCTTCAGAAATAATTTTCTCTGTATGATTTATGTAATTCTGCCAGTGTTGCTCCGGTACATTTTTTACAACGTCATTCCATACTTTTAAGACTTCAGTAGGTGACCTTGCAGTTTTCGTAATAGCTTGGTCATAATGCCTTTTAGTTTCTGACCATACCATTTCGATGGCATTAAAATGGCAATGATAGGGTGGTAGCCTGAGAACACAATGACCATGCTCGGCAGCGTATTTGTCTAAATGATAATTTTTTTCTGGCAAAACTTGCTTTTCAATTATATTCCAAACAGCATCCTTTAAAATGTGATCTGGAAAAGGAATATTCTTTTTTTTGAGCCATTCTAACATGCGTGTTTTACTCCAACTTTTTCTTGGGATTTCTTCATCCAGGCGACTGTGATACGTTGCGTTATCCATTATAATTAACGATGGTTCTTCCAAGTTTACAATTAGTTGCTGTTTAAACCAATTTTCAAAATTTTCGGTGTTCATGTTTTCATGGTAATCGCCTGTTTTTTTATTGCATTTAAAAATAAGCGATGCATTTGCCACAAAACCTTTTTTATTACCGGCATGAACAATTACATATCGTGTCCCACTTCCAGTTATTTTTAAATCACTGTGTTTATTAGTACCATCTTGCCACATTCTTCTGTCCCCGCTTTTACTAAAAACCCATGTCTCATCCAGAAAAACAGGTGTAAAGAGCTTTTCGCTTTTAGCAGCATGGTATTTGTTCAAAAATAATATTCTTTTTAATCTGACTGCAGGCATTTCCAATAGATGTTTTCTTCCATCCTGTTTTTTGAAATGAAAACCCATTTTTTTAATTCCCAAATATAACGAACCTTTGGAAATCTTAGTTTCTGGAGACTCTTCGATAAATTGCCGTAAAATAGTTTCTACTGTGATTTTATCCTTTCGCGCATACATTTTATAAATTACTTCCCTCAAACAATGCAAGGTATTTTTTGTAATTCGGGTTTTGCTCCGGGAAACGCTTGCAGACATATTTCTTCTAAATTCGAAATCTGTAGCTCTGTTTGGTTTTTCAAGATTATATAATGTGCTTTCTGGAACTTTTAGTGCTTCGGACGCATTTTGAATTGCCTTAAATCGAGATCCTAAATCGTTTTGAAAATAGTTTACTGCATTAAGCATAAGTTTTTTGGATTCATCAGAATATCGCATTTTTATATCTTATTTTGCGTTATGACATTAACATGAAATCAAAATTTGACGTAACTTCAAAAACGTGACATCTAATAAATTAGTTACGACGTTCATTTTTGTTGGTAATTTTTTGTTTCAACCGATTTATTAATAATAAATAAGGATGGTCTTATTCTAAATGGGTATAAAATTTACTATATATACACAGTTCAAGAAATCTGTTCAAGGAGCTCTTGAAAATTTTGTTCAAAGAAAGAATTTAAAAAAATCTTAATTATTTTTTGTAGTTGCAATACGTATGTAAAATATCCTTAGAGATTTCATTTTTATTTTAAAATATATGTGTAATCATGTAAATACATAAATAAAAGCTTTTATAACCATTGGTAAACTTTTTGTGGTGAAAATGTATTTTTGGTATGGTTAAGAAAGGTATCTACTTCGGAATATAGATATCACTTATTATATATGAATTCTGTAATCCGGAAGTTCTGGTAATCTAAACGGGGTCTGCCAACTTTTTGTTCGGATTATCCATACATTAGGTACTGTATTTACATATGTGTGATATCATCATAGAGATACTTCTGATAGGCTGCTGAATAAGTGGGAATGACCGTCTGAACTCCGGTGAGAGAGAAAAAGACGGACGTCAGAGGTTTTTCTGTCTTTGTCTCTCGTCTATAGCATGTGCGCCATTAGAAAAAGACCGCCTGGACCTCTGACTTTCTTTCTCTCTCCTATACGCTGACGGGTTCCGAGCCTCTATCTGTAGTATCTCTATGGATATCATAGAGACGCCATTACTATTCTAGCGTTGTGATGCGAAATTTGAATTGTATTTTATGGAAACGTAAATTTCTCCTCCTTTATTTTTTAAAAAACAACATTTTTTTGGATAATGCTTATTCGTACAATCAGCGTGGAGCAGTTTTTCAGAATCAGTCATCATGTCTATTGTAAGGTTGATAATGAGGCTGAAACTTTTTTTTTTGAAAAAATTAATTTTTGGGGTACGTCAGTAATTATAGTTTATTTCAGAAAGGTATAGAGTAATAGAACCTCATTAGGTATGCAAAGGGAGCACAGAGTGACTCAACGAATATTTAAGCCACTTTCATAGTTTGGCATTGATTTCATTGTAAAATTCTTTCTTTTTATCAAGTGCAGGTAGTACCACCCGGGTTGGGGTCAATATATGGGCTTAGCCTATTGTTATCCATTCACAAACACTGAAAATAGTGTGCCAAAGGCGTGCCGGTAGGATACTCGTAAAAAGGAAAGAATTTTATTTTAACAGAATAAAAATTAGGCATTATGTACATAGTATTAGGTACACTTATTTTTTATTGAACATTATACAGAAATTAAATTATAAAAAATCATAATATTCTTCGTCATCTGAGGAACTGTCATCTCCTCTTAACGTTATAATTAACGGGTCGACGGTACGATCGATCAAGTAGTCAAGATCCCACATTTTCTCCTCTTCTTTAATGACATGCTGGACTGCTTTTCGCCAGTTCTCTGGTGTCACCTCCTTAATGGCTTGATCAAACAGTAGCTTAACGTCTTTCATTTTGAATGTCGTGTTGTGCCTTGCTACAAATCCTATAAACACTTGCGCCCATATAAGTTCTATAGGATTTAGTTCGCAATTATATGGCGGAGTGCGCAGCACAGTTACACTATGTTTTTCTGCTATATCTTCCACGGCGTATTTCATAAAACGATGTTTGTGTAAATTTGCTATAGCTAATAGTTCTTTTTTTATCAAATTATCTTCAAATTCAATACTTTTGGTGGTTAACCAGTCAATAATTTCTTGTTTTCACCAAGATGAAGTTGGAGTCTTCTCTATGCGTCGAGAATGATAACTCGCGTTATCCATAACTACTACTGAATAAGCCGGAAGATATTTTATCATTTCACCAAAATAGTCTTCAAAAACATCCGAATCCATGACCTCGTGGTAATCTCCCGTATGGCACAACTGAAAGGTTAGCAAACCTTCTTTTAAAAATCCCTCTTCGCTTCCAATATGGACGATTATTAGTCTTTTCCCTTTACCTGAAGGCACCTTAATACCCGTTGACTGGCCTTCCATGAAAGCTTGGCGAGCACTGGTTATATTTTTGTCTTGCCACATTTTTGGTACTGTATAACCTTCATTGATCCACGTCTCATCAAGATAAAATATTTTCTTCTGCTCTGTTCTGTACTGCTTTATACTTCTTAAGTATTTTCGTCGCCAGCAAACAATTTCATCGCTTTCCAGTAAAAGTGCTTTACGGTTATGCTTTTCCCAGGTAAAATCCATATTTCTCAAAGCGGTCCATAAAATTTTTTTAGTTATCAACGGAATACTGTCATCCTGGCCAAGCTCCATTAAAATCTTATCCAGGGTGGGTATTTCTTTTTTAAAATAAAAAGAGTGAACTTTTCTTCGAATTACACTTTTGGTGTCTTCATCAAGGACTTTTACTGGTCTGCCTGGACTTTTCTTGGGAGGCTCCACTTGGCCTGCTATCTTTCTCCCCCGCAAGAATTTAAAAACGGTGGTCTTTCCAACTCCAGTCATTCGGGAACATCGGTCGACAGTTTCTTGTTCAGTAAATTTCGGGTAATCGTATTTTATGCAATCGTGTACATTTAAAATAATAATTTTTTCATTCACTGATAGTGAAGAATTATTGGAACATCTTTTCGTTGGTGTAAATGTCGCCATTTTATTACGAATCTTATAATACTGTGAACACTATTTACGGCTTAACAGCAAATACTGATGCGTTAAACTAAACAAATATACTTATAAAGGTCTAAAAATTTTGGGTAAGGCACCTTGCGGCGCATGGTTGAGCCGAATCTGAAACAGGGCTGGAATTAGGCAGAGGCACTAATAGAAGGTTAAACGGTACCTGTTAAACGCAAAACGTAACTGTATAATCTACTACCTAAGTAATCCCTACACAATATTTCGATATTGACACTTCAGGCCAGAAAACATGCTTTTCCTAATTCTCTTGCGCAATTATACTTGAAATTTTAATATTACAAACAATACTATTTCAAGACCTACGCCTATGGCCGACACCGAAATTGAGCCGAACTGGACGGAATTCCCCATTTTATTACTCTATACCTTTCTGAAATAGACTCTATAATTGAAATAAATAGAAACATTTGTAACTGATGACTCCAGGTATTGTCAACATGAAGTGAACGCGTTCATTAAAATGTAACGCATCTTATTGGTTACTGAAGTGTTAGTATTCGTCAAAATTAGTTTAGTATTATTTGATTGTAATAATGGATTTTCAGATGTGTTTGATATGGTTAAACTGATCCATATAGATAGCCAGCGGCGGCCTCGGGTGGTGGCGAACAGGGCAATCGCCCGGGGCCTCGCGTCAAGCAAATTTAAAAAAATACAGATTTTTTTTAACTATATTTTTTTTTATTTAAAACTTGATTTTGATTCTTAATTATTTATTAAGGTTATAACATAACGGTAAATTAAAATAAAGTTAGTTAACTAATTCATTCATTCAAATCATAATTGATAAATTCATTTTGTAGTACTTGAATATCGCGCCTCGAAACAATTAAAGATCGGTTTTTTTACGCATAGCACTCGGGACTACTATAGTATTATATAGTCTGTGACTCGGGAGTCGGGACATAATGTTCTGCTCGTCTATCGCTCGGGGAATCCCCGTCGCTAGAGGAATTCCCTTGTTTCATTTCGTTCGTCAAGTTTTGTCACCTTGGAATTATTTTGCTTGCAGTATGAGTTACAAAATCGTTGCTGTACCGTACATATCGTATTATATTTAATATTACGTTAGTATTGAGTGAGCTGGAAAAGTGTAAATTATATTATCTTAAGTATTGACTAAGCTGATAAAGTGTAAAAAAACTGTGTGACACCTACTTAAAAATTATTTCTGACTGTGTGAAACAAAACAAGATTTACGAAATGAGTTCGCGTGATCGTGATATGTCGGTAGAAAATTTGAGTCAGGTAGTTCAAAAAGGAAACTAGCTATCAAAAGAAAGCAGGTACAAGAAAATCTACGTGGATCTTTATATAAATATATAAAAAGTGATGATCAAGAAACATGTACGAAACATTTATTGACTGAAAGTGTCTTTAATCCTGATTCAGCTGAAAACATTCCTTCTACATCATCATGGGTGCCGCCGCCGTCATCAAGTAAAAACAGCGAGGATGATGATGAATTAACTACATCATTGTCTCTTAGGTCACCGGTGCCGCCGTCAACGCTATCCAGTCAAGAACACGAATCTGAACCCGAGTCTATGTCTACATCCATGACTGCTGGAATGGAAAATCTGAATCCTGAATATGACCCCGGTTTGTGGCCCATAACAATTACTGATGTAGACCGAACTGAGATTGTATTAAGAGGTCCAATCCGGATAAAAGTTGTGTTATTTCCCGTAAATGATCATGGACGGCGATTCAGTGAATATCATTATAATAAGATATTAGCGTTGAATGAATATCAACGATATTAGTTAACGGTGAAAAGCTTGACAGGCGCTGGATGATTTATCCACAAACAAAGGATGCTGTTTACTTCTTTCCGTGTCGAATATTCGGGCTAGAAAATACAAAGATTGGATCAAGTGAAGGAGTGCGTGATTGGAAACACTTGGGGATTACCTAAAGTCTCACGAATCTAGTCGACAGCACAAAGATTGTATGCTGAAATGGATTAACTTAGAGAATGGTTTAAAAAGCTGTTCCACTATTGACTCCTTGGCTCAGTCACAAATTGAACAAGAAAGGCAACGTTGGAGAGATATTTTAGAACGATTGCTCGCAATTGTAAACTTTTTAGCATCTCACAATTTGGCCTTCAGGGGTCATAGAGAGAAGTTAACCTCTGACTCAGGTTCGAGTGAGAGTGAGACAAGCGGCAACTTTATAGATTTAGTAAAGTTAATAGCTCGATTTGATCCCGTGCTGAGACTTCACTTTAAACAAGTAAAAGATAAAACGATCAATGACCACTATATGGGAAAAATATTCAAAATGAGCTCATACAATTAATGGCAAGTCACATGAGACCTGAAATTCTTGAAAAAATAATTAATAATAAATATTACTCTATTATTCTTGATTGTACTCGCGACGTTTCTCGTGTTGAGCAACTATCAATTATTATAAGATTTTTTAATACAAGAACAGCTGAAATTGAAGAATATTTTATTGGTTTCATAGCCGTCGAAAGAACCACAGCTGAGAGTTTGACTAATTATATAATCACAGAATTAGAACAGTTAGAGGTATACATTGCAAAACTGCAGAGGCCAAGGATATGATAATGGCGCCAATATGCGTGGTGAAAAAGTGGTGTCCAAAAACGTATTATTGAAATTAATCCACTTGCTTATTTTTTACCTTGGGGTCATAGCTGGAATCTCATCCTAGGAGATGCAGCATCGTCTTGTGTCCAAGCAAAATCCTTTTTTAGTTTGCTACAAAGGTTGTACACTCTGTTTGCCGGCTCAAGTCAGAGGTGGGCGATTTTAAATTCTCATGTAAAATCCTTATCGCTAAAACCACTTTCTGAAACTAGATGGGAGTGCAGGATAGCATCGGTGAAGGCCGTTAAATACCAACTAAGCGAAATATGTGATGCTTTAAAGGATTTAGCATAAAATACAACAGATTGTCAGCTGGTCAGAGAATGCCATTCTATAGAAAAGGAAATAACTACCTATGAATTTGTAGTTTCACTCGTCATATGGTTCGACATTCTTACAAAGATAAATGTTATCAGTAAAATGTGGCAAAGCGAAAACATGCACTTAGATGTGGCTATACAACACCTAGACGCATTCACAAATTGTTATTGTCGACAATGTGCGCGCAAGCTGCCATCCTAGGTTTGAGGCACTTAAAATCATCATGAGAGCATATTTGGTTTCATGTATAATATAAAAAGATTAAAGGGAATTAGTGATAGTGTACTTTTGAAGCAATGCAGCGACTTGCAAATATCTATGACAGGAGGAGAATCATGTGATATTGATGGACATGAATTGCACGAAGAACTGAATATGTTCATCCGTGTGTATGAAGGAAACGATGACATTATCTCGGTGCTGAAACACATAATAGAAAAAAAATTAACTGAAGTTTACCCCACTATCGAAATACTTCTGAGAATTATTGCCACCACACCTGTTACGGTTGCGTCTGCTGAAAGGAGTTTTTCGAGGCTTAAAATTATTAAAACATATTTGAGGAATTCGATGACACAGGATCGGCTTTCATTCCTTGCTATTCTTTCAATGGAAAATGACGTAGCTCATTCGTTAGATTATTTTGCTTTAATTAAAGATTTTAGTCTTAGTAAAAGCCGCAAACATCAATTTAAAATTTATCATCTCTGTATTTGTTAATTTTGTAAATCTTTCAATGTAAGTAAACATTTTTATTTATTTGTATAATTTTAGCATGTCTCGTCATGGCCTCGCAAATCGCAAAGACCTGCCGCCCGGAGCCTCGCAATGGGTAAGGCCGCTGTTGTAGATAGCGGCAACCAAACGGACGATTTAGGTGACTGTTGTCTTTTTTAACAATTAAAATTGAAATGAAGAACTTGGGAATTTCAGAAAAGCTAATAAGGCTGGTGAAAATGACAATGAAGGACTCGACTGCAAAGGTGATAACCAGACAGGAATACAGGAGACATTAACGAAGTGGGTGTAAGGCAAGGAGATAGTCTGTCTACAACTCTTTTTAACACAACACTAGATTAAAGCAATAGACATAAAAGGAATGATCAGCCGCAGCTCCACACAAATATTAGGATATTCCGATGATTTAGCTTTAATAACTATAGAAATAAAAAAAGCCTGGAAAATACATTTAATAACTTAATAAAAGAAGCAGCGATAAAAGGGCTGGTAGTTAACCAAGAGAAGACAAAATATATGCAAATTTCAAGGAAGACGGAACACATCCACTATAAATGGGAGATCATACTTTTCAAGGAGTAAATAATGGACGGAAACAAAGTGTATTGGAAGTATCAGAAAATACTAAAGGACAAATGCATCAGTAAAAAATTTATAATTCTGCAATACGACCAGTAATAACTTATGCCGGCGAAACTATGAGCCTTACTGTTAAAGACGAAGAGAATCTCGGAGTCCTGGAGAGGAAAATTATGCCGAGGATGCTAGGGACAAAACAGATCCCGAATGAAGGGTACAGAAGACTATATAACTACAAAATAAGCCAATACATGAATGGCGAAGATATAGTCAGACATATAAAGGCGCAGCGACTTAGATGGTACGGGCATCTTCGAAGAATCCAATAAGGAAAATCTCTGACTAGAATCCTGGAAACTCCAGACCCAGGGGACGTCCCAAACTTAGATGGGAAGATCAGGTGATTAATGATCTAAAGAAAATAAGAATCCACGTAGAAGAATAGAGGATAAGAAGGAATGGAAAAAATCACAGATACGGCGAACTCACACCGCATGCTGTAGCAAGCGGAAGATAATACACGGATTGATCCACCATACAAAAGGGATCAAAAGAGCGGCCTATACTCCGGCAACAGGAGTGCTGGCCTATACTTATATATATAATATTGAAAATATCTCATTTTTAAATCCAACAAACTATCAAAATTACACATCCTAAAAGAAATAAATATCACATAGAAAAAAAACTTTATTGGTAAACAGATTTAACTTGCAAGAGTACATAAATACAACTCATTTTCAATTTTATATTCAAAACAATAATTCTAAATGAAACACACTTTAAAGATGACAATCGATTTGTACTTTTATATTAAAATGTATTTGCCTATATTACATTTTATTTTGTTTTATATATTTATAATATATAATTTTTGAATAATTACATTATAGCAAATCAGTTTATTCCGATACAATCAAATATAGAAATCTTAGTGTGTATTTAAAATGCCATAAATTACTTTGATATATACAAAAAATTAATTGAAAGCATTCATCTCCAAAACGAAATATACAAGTAGATAGTACTAACTATGAAAATAAATTATTGGGAAGGTTTACATTTGGGAGTAAAATGATAATTTTATACTAGAAGATTTCTAAGTTGCAGCCACAATGAAGTTGTGGTCGATATCTAGAGCAAGAATATATTTGAATATCAACAAATTTGCAAATATTTCACCCTTCGTCGCAGATTGAAGAGAAAAAAAAATTTGGTTGAATCATGTTTTCTATCGCATGTAATTTCAGTTCTAACAAAATAATTTATTTAAAAAATCTACTTGATATAAAAAATAGTCCAAATCAATTCAAAGTCTCTGCTTTCGATTTTTGACTTTATTTATGTATTCGCCATTTTTGTCTTTCATTAAGTTGAAACAATATAACAATTATTCTTGTGCTAACACTTTTGGTTGACTTTCCTATAACATGCAATTACAACATTGAAGGCCAATACCACAATATTTAGGGTGTTAGGTAGGTTACGGAATCTGTATTCACGGTTAATGTTGCATGTTATTCAACACCAAATAGAAAACAAGCTGACCTCGCGTAGTCCATAGGCAAGTACTTGTAGACAAACGGAGTCTCCAAATTGGTGAGCAAAAACAAGAGTTCGGCAATGATATATTTATAGTTCAAGTGTGAAAGGGGTGTTATGTTCAATGACATAAGGTTTTGGAAAATAGGATTGCATTTCTAAATCATATTTAATTTTTGATTATTTTCTATTTATACTGCGATTAGGTAGGACCAGATAAGTAATATAGCATAAGTAGCAAGAGATAGGGGTTCCGCACCTAGAGCAGAAAATTTGGAGAAAAGCCTAGTCGACAAATTTAATGCAGTTTGCTCGACTTGAAATTAATGTGGCTTCTTCTATTAAACTAGAAGCAAGGAACTAACAACTAGAGCTATGATTTTATAAACTTATAAAAAAACTATAGGAACTTTAATGTAATTCACTTGGAGGTTGATTTGTCTAGTGAAAAGTTTTTATTTATCTAGGTTCTCATGGCAATATGTACTCCGACTCACTAGGTCAGCCAAAATAGTGAAAATCGCAGTAGCTTGGTGCCGAAATGAGGCTTAGTAGATGTGTATTGCGTGATATATAAATTTATTCCGGCAATAAAATTCTAAAGCACGAAAACATAACCTTTGTTAATGTTTGTGATCTAATAGCATTTTTAATTCAAAAAGGAGGTGTCATGAACAGTGCTAACTACTGTATGTTTACTGTATTTGAAACACAAATGTTTCTTTCAAGTTATTGCATGGTTTAAAAAAAACAATAAGGCAAAGAACAAAAAACACTAGCTCTTATAGTATTAATTAAAAATGTATGTAAATTGATTAAGTACCATATGATTCTTATTGGGAGCACGAGCCGGGCACGTTCCCTAATATATTCCAGAACACAGTCCGACTCACGAAGTATTTAACACGAACATTTTCACAACTTACTGCAGTCGGGATCCGCTCGAGCACGTGGAAATGTACACGGACATTTCTTTCACGCGACCGTGAATGTATATGTGCAAGTAACACCTGACAATGATTGGCCGTATACGGTATACCGTAAGTCATCCTTAATAATCAATTGATATTCTATAGTATTAATGAATGTTGATTTCTTCAAGTATACAAAATTTAAACATTACATTCCAAATAACATCGATAGTATCTTTGATCCAAGGAAATATCCATTTATAAAATTTTTCAGAGAATTGTAAGGCTTGCAGGATCTCCAAAAGAGCACTGATTAACTCCCAACACAAAATTATTTTATTCAGGTAGCAGTTTTTTTCAATTCCGTTACTTCTGCGCTATTTTATCAAAAGTATGTTTCGTTTCAGGAACATCCCTGTAGAGTTAACGCATGTAGAGAACTGTACAGGCCGTCATCACCGAAAACGTCCGGTTGCTTTGCAACTGATCACATGTTTAAGTATCAGAGGCGTCCAGTAAGCAACGTTTCTAGACGAAAGCTTATTCTTGTTTTGAGTTGAGTGATGAGTTGTTCCTATGTGAATAAAGAGCTTTTATATATTATTCTACGTTTCATAATTTTCTGATAAGATAGTTATAGTTCGACTTTGACTTTTAGGTGGATATTTTAAGAATTTAAATAGTAGGTAGTAGGTATTTAAGTTTAAATGGGGTGCAACACTGGAACGAGAATCGGTTGAAAACTAGCGAATAGATTGATGATGTGCATGTACTGTTCTCCATATTTGTTAACTCTAAATATTTATAACATAATAGATTAAATTTCTTGTTGCTTACAGAAATTATTCAGAATTGCACTATTCGTTATCATTCCAACATATCGCTCTGCTATCGCTGCGAAGTTGTAGCATAAATTCCCATTTTTAATTTAATATTGCATTTGACCCCTTTGATTGATTTCCAACAGATAGTGGTTTGGCTGGATTATCTTCGGCCGACAATATAGTACATCTCTACTTGAGTTGCAACGCACTGTGCAGGTTTCGACCTATTGCGAATTGTAGGTTCGCCTTTTCTAAAATCGGTACGAGTTGTATTAAGGACGTAACGATTTCGAATAAACTACCCCTAGCCCGTGTAAAAAAATGTATTATTTCACGTTGGTATGCTAAATAGCATGAAAAATTCCGTATCCTGCCGTATGGTGACCGTTGCATCTCTGATTTATATGCAGTGCGATAATAAGTTAAATAATATCTTTGACTTCTGAAACTAAACAACATACATTCGACTTCATTCAAGTCGTTCTATCTTCAAAATCTCATATATTAACCTAATCTGGATGATATATTTTATTAACAATACAAAACCGGCGAGAAGATTTGATTCTAGTCAAAATTCATCGTCATAAAGTACCAACTAAAACAGATGATTGACTTAATTTTTCTATCTCTTTTGACAGTTTTGACAGGACAAAATAAAATTTCGGAAGTTATAACGTATAATGCCACAATTTGTGCCTACCCTGTATATTTACTTATTAAAAAATGAAAGCTATAACAAATAAATTAAACGATCTATCACATAATTATTTTAAAAAATATTAAATTTGGTTCCTGAACTAGATTTGGAAATCCATTTCAAAATTTTAAACAAATTCTTCCACAAACTGCAATAATTCGAATCCTCAATTAACCTATTTTTAAACCTTCCCAAATAATATACGAAATTTACAACATCATAATCTAACATTCATTTCACGATTCTTCGATTGATGACAAAAGATGTGTTAAAACATGCTTTACTATAATTTGATTATCTTCCAATCGAATGACATGGACGCCGGAAGGTATGACGTCATTTTCAGTGTTAATTTCCTCAACGGGTTCTCCCGTTTCGGCATTCCAACACAAAATCCCCTGATCGTAAAATGATAATAGTAGTCCATTTTCGATGCATACACCTTTCAATCTGCAAATAAGTAATAACATTATTTTTACACGGTTTAATTTGAATTACTTTGTAGTTTTATGTCCGTTTGCACCGTTTACTTTAAGACCGTCTTAAAATAAAGTAATCTTAAAAAGGCTAGTTTGCGTTGCACCGCTCTCCAAGTATTCCTTAAAGTAGTTAAGGATTAAGTTCCCGATTGGGAAAATCGCGGTTGACATCTGATTTAACATGGAAAATTTGTCTATGGATGACATTTTCGAAGTTGATTTTGATATCTTCGAAATAATAAACTTCAAATTCCCGAGATGCTTTCCACTCGATCAAATCATTTCCTCGACATAAAGGAAATTGCATTTTATCAAATATTTCGAGTGATAAAACAATGTTGTTTATGTGTTTTAAGCTGGATTTATAAACTCTGTAGTTCGTTATTCGTGATTCCCGCTGCTCGAAAATGAAACATTGATATCACATACATAGGTACATGCGTTTATAAACCGTTGCTGTCGTGTTGTTCATCGTTTCCAAGTCGTTCGTCGTTGCTCCCAAATAACCAAATTTTATATCTTGTTATTCGTGATTCACAGTTCCACCAATGAAAAATGAAGTTAGTGCCACGTGACTTGATATCTGCCAATCGTGTCAAACTCAAACTTATTTTGATAATAAATTTGCTGTTGAAGAACTCATTACTATCTTACTTTCTGGATATTTGATGCTCAAACGAGAAACAATAACAAAATATTAATAATCTGTCACGTAAGTTTTTCTGTCGTATGACATGCGTCACCTTTGTGACCAATCAAATTTCAATATCGCCAACAACGAAAAACCAATATACATTAGTCGACTCGGGAACAACTGTGAATAACGAATCGCCAGCAGCGTGGAAAACACGGCGAGGAACAAACAACGGGAATAAATGAGTTTATAGATCCAGCTTTAGGATTGATATGTATGTATGTATGTAAATTGGGGTGACATTCACTGAGACCTAAAAGATCTATTGTGCCCTCTTACTACTACTTAGTTCCTGAGGAATGTCTCGGAGACTAGTAGCTTCTTTAGTCCTATTTCCCGGAGGAATTTTAGGATATTTGCAGGCTTTAACTTAGGTAAATGTCCCTCTTCTATCCAGTAATCTCCAAGGTGTTGTGCCCTAGGAGTCTCAATTGCTGTGCAATTCGCAAGTATGTGGGTGGAGGTTTCTTCTTCCATACCACAGAATCTACATTCTTCTTCCTCCACTATTTTGAGCTTTTTCAGGTGCCCTGTTAAAACTCTTATTGCAGTTTTACTTTGACTTATGCATATATTTGATCTCAACATGTTGAAGTCACCCAGAAAAATATTTGATTGTCTAAGTCCTACTAGATCTTTCCAATAGTCAGATCTCCTCTTTTTTTCGGGTTTGCATATTTCTTCCAATATTACATTGGAGCTGATACCACAAAAGAGTTCCAAAAGGTGTTCCAGTCCCCCTCTTTGCTAGAACATCTGCTATTTCATTTCCTTCTATCCCAGTTTGTCATGGAATCCACATTGTTCTCGCCTAGTTCATTTAGTTTGCCTAGGCATTCCCACACCATTTTGTAACTGATTACACAAGAGTTCAGTGCTTTAATGGCTGCTTGACTATCCGACTTTATGATAATCCTTTGCCTTCTATATCCTTTATCAATATTGAACTGGGCACACTTTCTTATGGCGTGTTATTTCCGCTTAAAAGATACTCGGGGTTTTTCCCAAGCTTTCAGAGAGTTTGATTTCTGCCCCATACACTCATATCCCAGTTCCTTCTATAGCTTTTGAGTCGTCTGTGTACCATTGAATGGCATTCTTCCCAAGTCTGGTAATGGTATTTGTATCCCATTCCTTCTTGTTGCTTAATTCCGTAACGAATTTCTTTGAAAAGTTATACTTTTTCATCATACCATCTTGTAGTATGTCCCAGGTTTTCTGATTTCTAAGAAGTAAGGAGGTATTTTTTTAATGATTCCCTCTCTACTTAGTATGTATCTTGTTCTTTCTGCAACACTTTCCACCACCATATGTAGTGGTGTGAGGTTAACCGTCAGGCTCCACATTAATGGGGATGCCACTCCTCCCTTTGGACATCCTCTGGTTGTACAGTTGGAGACAATGTCTTTGCTCGTCCTCGTCTCTGCTACTCTAGTGGTGAGCAGTTCCGACATCCATTTGGATGTTTTGATGTCTACACCTCTTCTATTTAATGCTCTTTTGACAGCTTTGTGAGGAGTATTGTCAAAACCTCCTTCTATATCCAAAAAGGCGCATACTACGGCTTCTTGGTTGTCTAGAGCACCTTTAGGATTGATAGAGGAAGCTATGAAATTTCGAAATGATTTTCAAGTAAAATATTACATAATAAGGAAACCTACAAGACCAAATGATCTATTATTACAGAAACAACAGCGTGTCTCCCATGAATCAGTTGCTAGCAGCACTTCGGTTTTATGCCTGCGCTGGGCATTTGATAACCACTACTGATTTCTGAAGTTTGTTGTTTTCTTTGTATTTATAGGTTAACTATTCACATTTGACGCGGGCGAAAGCTAACTGTCACTGGATACAAAGCCAAATCTGAAAAGTAACTAACAAGTTACTAGATTTTCTCAGTGTTCCATGTGCGCAATGCATTAAGCAGTTCTTTACTATATGTAATGCTTAAGCTGCAGCGAGATAATTAAGTGCTTCTTAAAGTTAAGCACAACTTACGAAATGCGTGATTAAATTCCAAACGGTGCAAACGGGAATTAGAGCCTTATAATTACTTTCACAATATAATATTTAAAAGTGGCTATAACTATTTTAATTCAAGATAAAGTGTATAAATGACATTATTTTCGAAGCTTTTGTTTAAATTACTTTGTTGGTTTACTAGAACTAGACAAAATATTTAAATATATGTCCATAACGCATTTAAAAAAAATATTTACAGAGTTAATACAGGGTGCGGCACCGGAAACGAAACAGATCGCATATCTTGAAGACAAATTTTTTTTTGAGAAAATGCAAAAAGATGTCGATTTTTATTTCAAGGGGGACATCTTTCGATCATATCCTCAACTATCCTACATCCCTCTCCTCCCCTCTGTCACTATTACCAATAAAATTTAAATAGGGAAAGTACTAAGTGTGACGCATCATCGAAAAGGTAATTTTATAAGGAATTTGACACTGTGACATGTAACAGTTCAAATAAGCGTATTTTCATGTGAAAGCCAAATTCAACAATTTAATGCATAATTACCTTTGGAATAAAATTTAACTTACGACGCCTATGTTTTCGTAAAATAAAAATAAAGGTTTTTGTTTCCATAACTGACCAAGTGGTCGAGTGGTTACGCTCTCGGCTTGCATTCGGAAGGACCGGGGTTCAAATCCCAGGTCCGCCTGACCTGCTATGAGTTTTTTCAGAGGTTTTCTCGTAGCAATAGGCGAATGCTGGGTCAGTACACACCTCTCAGGCACCTACCACCGTTCCCTCCACTCCCATCCCCTGAACCAAACAATCCTTATTCCTTCCAATGTTGGCTGAAGAGGCTCCGGAAAGCCTATAGCGGCCTGCTCCCCTCGAGAGGGGGGAGAATGAAAAACAATCCTTCCTTTTTTTTCCATAACTACCAGGTCTGTTTTTTAGTTTAGCGTCATTGATACTTCAAGTCTATTAGTGAGTAAAACATAAAGATGGTTTATTCTATTCAGGAGAGAGTAAAAATTGTTGAATGTTATTTAAAAAATAACGAATGTGCTAACACTGCCTGTACAATTTTCAATGAGCGACACCCAAACAAACAGGTTAAACGTAAGTACGTTTTGGAACTTATTTCAAAATTTCGACAAACAGGATCTGTTCAAAATAAAAAACGGCAGATTCAAAATCCAGTAAGAAACGAAGCGGTAGAAGTAGCCGTTTTAGGACAAGTTATTGCAGATCCAACTCTTAGTACAAGAAAGCTTGCAGAATTATCTGGAGTAAGTCAACGTACCGTCGGGCGAATTTTGAAAGCCAACAAATTCCATCCCTATAAAATTCATTTAGTTCAGGAACTTAACGAAGACGATTTTGATCGCCGCTTGCAATTTTATGAAATCATGGGCGAGCATGCTATACAAGATCCACATTTTCTTTATAACATTTGTTTTTCGGATGAATGCAGTTTTTATGTTAACGGGACTGTCAATCGACATAACTGTCGATACTGGTCAGATTCCAATCCAAGAGTATTTCATGAAACGCATACTCAACACCCAGAAAAGTTAAACGTTTGGGCTGGAATATTTGGCGATCGTATTGTTGGTCCATTTTTTTACCAGATAATTTAACTGGGGGTATGTATTTGGAATTACTCGAAAGTACCGTTGATCCAATGTTAACAGACATAACAGAAAACGATAACCGATATCTTGAAGATCAACTAATATTACAACAGGACGGAGCTCCTCCATATTTTGCTGCAGCGGTTTGTCAGTACTTAAATGAAAACTTTCCTAGACATTGGATTGGACGAAGAGGATTTACTGAATGGCGCCCACGATCTCCTGATCTGTCCCCCTTAGATTACTTATTATGGGGATGTCTGAGAAGTAAAATATACGCCACTCAGCCAGGTTCCTTAGAAGAGTTACGAGAAACGTATTATTACCGAATGTCGTTAAATAACTCCAGAAATGCTCCAAAACGTCAGACAAAGATTCGAGAATAATTTATATTCGTGTATGGAAGTTAATGGACAATACTTTGAGCATTTACATTGAAGTAATTTAGTTTTTAATTATAGGAGTTGTTCTAAATTTTCCAATTTAATTTTTATGTTAACTTTTCCATTTTTTTTTATTTTTATTATAAATTGTCTATTAAATAGTTGAGTTTTGCTTTTAAATGAAGTACCATTATTTAAAATACGGAAACTTTTCCCTTTGCCAAAATCAAAAGTTACGTAATAAACTGCCACACAGTCAAATTCCTTATAAAATTACCTTTTCAATTATGTGTCACACTTAGCACTTTCCCTATTTAAATTTTATTGGTAATAGTGATAGAGGGGAGGGGAGGGATGTAGGATAGTTGAGGATATGATCGAAAGATGTCCCCCTTGAAATAAAAATCGACCTCTTTTTGCATTTTCTCCAAAAAAATTTGTCTTCAAGATATGCGGTCTGTTTCGTTTTCGGTGCCTCACCCTGTATATTATTTATGGTTGATTACGTAGAGGTATAAAGACAAATTGACACACTCGATGTGTTTATGTGGTATGTGCCATAAGTTAAAACTTACCTATCAAATCCTTCTGGAGGAAAGTAGCTCGCTAATTTTTTCCAAGAATGATTGATACCATTTATTGCTATTAGCCTTAATTCTCTATCCACACACTGCTGAAGAGCAAAGAGAAATCCCTAAAAATATAATTTCAAATTACATTTGTTCACTCTTAAAACCGACTAAATAGCAATAAAACTGTATTCAAAACAACTTTAGCTACAAACAATATAAAGTAGATAAACAGAGCTCTGTTTTTTTATAGTGTAAAATTATCGTACCCTATCACATTTCACCCATAAAGTAGATAATGCTGTTTTGATTTCATTCAACTCAATTGTAGAGATAATATGTCCAAATTCAACATTCCATAAAGTAACTTTGTTTTCTCCACAGCCCATAATTAGATCGTCATAGCCTTGAAAAAAAATCGGGGTTAGAAATAATTATTTGACATACATACGTTTTTGTTTATTATACAACTTTACTACATGTAAATTGTTCTTATTTCCCTTGCCGATCTGCTAACCGTCAGATAGGATACCATTTATGTTATTCTGAACAGTTTTTGTTGATTAATTGCAAATGCAACATTATTTAAGAAATATAAAATGTTATTATTTAAAGAATACAAGGTCCACTATCTACATCTATTATAGTGTCCTACCTATCCTATTTGAATTTTCAAGTCCACTTTAAAGTATAAGCCACTTAAATGCAAACACGGAGACTAGTCTAGTTTATTATCGTCCTTACATTACCGACCGATCTACAAAAAATTTAACCAGCAAAAAAGTCGACTATGGGTGTAGATTTTTATAATTTGAAATACTTATATCACCATGGTATTTACATACGTTTGTCCCGCCGGCCGCTACTGATACGTTACGGAATGAAAAGAAACTAAGGAAGGTCCACCTCAAGTGGACGATGACAATTTCTGTGTCGGACAGGACTAAGACAACCAAGTTGTTCAAAATTCGGAATTATATGATGCACAGTTGATAATGAAGGAGTACGCCTATCATCAAATATTGCAGAAAACATTTCACGAATCTGTATGTTTTTTTTTTCTAAATTGTACATGACAATCTTTTTAAATTTTACCTGCTGTTTCTAAGAACTAAATAAAACGAAATTGTCCCTGTTTTTAAGTCTCGCTTGCACACTAGCTAGCTTTATCTTTATATATTTATTTAATATTAAATCTTTGTTTTCTCACATTTAGAATAAAAGTAATTAATGAATATTGTGAACTTACCTTCAATATTATGTAGTGATGACACATAATGCGCAACAGGTTCAATATTAAAAATGTTAGACACTGTTTGATAGTCAGATGCTAGCTGATATGCATGGATGAATGTCCTTCTTGGAGAAATATTTTCGTCGCAAGCTGAATGCCAGCTAACAATAATTTTGGGAAGGTGACTCATTACGCAGTATTGGACGTCATCTGCAAATCTAAAAAATGTCTATTATTTATAATCGTAAAATGAATCAATCTTACTGACAAAAGACATGTGTGGAAATGCACTACCACAAGTCAATTTCGTTTCCACTTTACAGATATTTCTCTTGTGTTCGGCGCAGACCTTCTCAAGGTCAGCTTATGAGAGTGTCTGTGGAATCTACTTACCCATTGATGTTTTCCAACTGTAAAACTTTCTTATCTAAACCATTTTGTCGTTGCTTCCAAAAATAAAGGGTTACAAATACATCTGCTACAGGACCTTGTCTCATTTCTGATTTATGCTCCTTCATCCACAATTCAATATAAACTACACTTGTATCTAAACATATGACTTTTTCTGATGAGTCTTTTTGGAGACATCGGTTGTTTAAAACCATTCTTTGAGTCTGACCTCTTGGAATCCACATATTTTGCGATCCAAGTATATTACCTTCGAAAAAAAAAACTAGCAATGTAGACATTAAACAAGACAAAAATTTACTAAATTACACTTTCCTGTAAAAATTGTCATATTTTAGTAAAGCGTGTTATCAATAGATGTCAAAGATAATAGTTTAATACTATTATAACGCTTTACAAAGTTTTTGAAAAATATTTTTCAAAGAACAGAGAAGCAACAACTATGTCTTGTTCTATATCCCCCGAAACACATTGAATTTCACTTCTAAGTTAAACGGGGTTGGTATATCTGCAAGATATAACCAACCATTCTGCTTTGTAATTAGAAGGGTCAACATCACTTGTAGACAGGTTTCGGCATATTTGCGCCTCATCAGAACAAGGTAGATGTCATCCGTCCATAAGCCATGAGAGCAAAATCCTGGACTGGAGACAACGCTGAAACCACATCAATATATTAACCCCAGAAAAGGAAATGAATTGAACGGTCTCTATTCTTTGAGAAATATTTTTCAAAAACTTTGTAAGACGTTATAATAGTATTAAAATATTATCTTTGACATCTATAACAGGATAACACGCTTTACTAATATATAACAATTATTACAGGAAACTGTAATTAAGTAAATAACTACAAAACCAAGATGGTTTTTTGTCAATATAGAATTTTGGTTTGTGGTTAGATAGATGTGGGGATGCCACTGTTATCACATTCTTAGCATTTCCTTTACTGGGGTAAATGTATTGATGTGGTTTCAGCGTTGTCACCAGTCCAGGATTATGCTCTCAGAGCTTCTGTTCTTAGGAAAAAAACTTTGTAAGGCATTATAATAGTATTAAACTATTATCTTTGACATCTATAGACAAAAATTGTTATATATCTTTTATTGCTATAGCTATACAGATAAACGACAATAATCAAATGGACTTTAAAAATACAAAAATTTTCTTACCTAGTGGCGTCTGCATCCAGAACGATACCAAAAACTCTTGGCAAATAATTAAATTATATCCAACATAAAATGCTTTTAAAATAGATCCATTTTCTGAATTAATACTAATATAATGAGATTGTCTTTTAAGGGTTGTTGGTTTGGGAGGCAAGTTGATATTCCATTCTGGGGAGATTGTAGAATTAATTAATTTATTTTTCTTCTTAGAAGTGTATTCTAAACTCTTATGTAAGGATTTTGTACCTTCAGATTTTTTGTAAGGTAGTATTTCATATTTACTGTTTTTGGAAATGGTTTTGGTATTTATCTCTAGGTAGTTGCCTGTGGGGGGGTTCATATCTAAATCTTCATTATCTTGACTTCCACTCTTCTTGCTGGGTAGTGAACTAGCATAGTCGTGTTCCTACAAAAACTTATAATTAAATTACTTCTTCCCTACTATTTATTTGGAAAAGTACACCATCTTTATGTATCACAGATGTAATAATCAATGGACCAATATTTAGGATCACCTCTTGGCAGTCATTTGGAACTGACGATAGAAATAAAAACATTAATAAATGAACCCATTTTAAAAATTTTCTGGTGTCTCATGGTAAAATTGTATCATAAGCCCATTATAATTTAAAACAAACAGATTCCCCGAGGGAGGGTTGAGAAAATTGATAGAAAAAATGAGTATTATTACCTGAAGGGATGAATTACTGGATTGTTCGGATGTATCAGTCATATCTTCTGATGAGCTAGGTGTACGAATATTGAGAATTACATAAGTATTACCGCCTGATACTTGTGCTGTTTCTAATTTATTTTT
This sequence comes from Lochmaea crataegi, assembly GCA_947563755.1. Lineage (NCBI taxonomy): Eukaryota > Metazoa > Arthropoda > Insecta > Coleoptera > Chrysomelidae > Lochmaea > Lochmaea crataegi. Next base: position 28,513,452 of record OX387425.1, on the reverse strand, counting down.
TTCTTCACTCTCGTTATTCTTTTGTACATTTAATGTGTTTTCAGTACTGTCTTTGACCTCTTTATATATATTATTTACAAAACCAGAAGAAATAGACTTTTTATAGTTTTCACACATTTTAGTAATTTCTTTAGTATCTGTTTTACTAAATCCGTATAATGGAGACATTATATTACAACCATTGGTCTCATTGTTACAACATGGTTGAAATGGTTTTGTAGACAATATTCTACTTTCTATTAAACATTTCTTGTGTTCATCACTGAGCTTTTCAAAATCTATCATATCATCCATTATTGGGTCTACATCAACATTCTCATCATCATGGTTGACTCCTACTGAAATTATCTCACAATGGGAACTTATCGATTTAGGTGGAGAAATCTGTCTTATAGATCTTGTTGATACTGGCGAATTTTGTCTAGATTTTACAGAGGGTGGAGGTACTGATTTAGATTTCCTTGCTCTATTTTTGTGTAACATTTGTTTTTTCTCAGTAGCTTTCATGACAGCATTAAAACTTCGCAAAGATCTTATTCTTTGTCTAGTAATTCGCTTTACTTTTGTTCGCTTACTTAATTTCTTCACTTTTGATTGCAACTTAATTTGTTTTTGTACATCTTCATTCTTTACTGTATGCATGTCTGTTTTTGTCAGATATGAAATATTTCTAGATCTACAAATTCTTTTTAACTTTGGAACCAATTTATACATAGTAACATCGAAATCAGTAACATGATTTGACAATTGTTCTGGGGGAAAGGGGAATACAAAATTTTTACAACTTTTTTCCAATTTCTCATTATCTTTTAGCTCGTCTTTTAGTTTGTTTATATGTACATTAAGTTCTTTAAACACTTTTGTAGTAACAGATTTATCCAAAGGTTCAGTTTTGTCTTTTTCATTCTTTAGTTCTTTCAATTTTTCTTGAAACTGTTTTTGTTCAGCTAAATTTCGTACTCTTGATGACCTACGATTTTGAAGAATTAAGATTTCTTTTTTATCAGCAGGATTCATCAACTGTAAATAGTGACAAAGTTCCTTCTTGCGAATCTCTGGACTTAAAGGAACTTCATCCGTATTTTCAGATTTATTTTCACTGGTGTAAGAACTGTCAGTTTGAGAGATTTGGCTGAAATGAGAAATTAAATGTTTATTCATACATAATAAATATATAAATACAGTTATTAATTAATCAGATTGACTGATGAAGAATGTTAAATTAGTGTCTAATATTCCGAATTATATAATAAAAAATGTATGTATAAAGACTAGGAAGTTTGCCTTTTTAGTTGTTTACTATACTAAAATGCATACTGGAAACTTTAACATTTTAGAGTGCAAGATCTTATTGTACCTAATTAAAAAATGAGCTTCATTATCACATAATATACTGATAAATATAAATACACACACTATTTGAGTAACTCATACACATCTAGATTATTAGAGCATCTAGAGGCAATATGTCACCTTACTAAGTACATTTCAATTAAATTACCTTGAACGTCTATTTGATTTTTCAGACTGATCATCATTTATCACTAAATTCTGTTGGGATACCCTACCATCAATATCCATATTTGTAGATGTTTTTGTTGCATTGGGTAAAGTACCATTTTCAACCTTAACGTAATCTACTAAAGACGTCGTCTTGTTAAAAGAGTTGAAAGTAGGGTAGTCATTGGTTACATTTGTAGATTTGTTAAAATCACACCTAAAAACAATTAAACTCTTTGATTCAGCTTCATTACTTTTAGTTAATTCGATCGATTCTTCTTTAACACATTCTTTATCACTCTGCTTCATCCAATTTGTAACTTTTTCTATATTAGAAAGAGTAGAATAGGACTTTTTATCCCAAGTTACAGTACCACTTTGTCCAAAATTTGAGGAATCGACAGATATAATAGCATCTTTGTTATTCCCAGTGTTGTAAGTTAAATGTAAAAAATCGGACTTATTTTTTACGCTTTTACTTGAAATTGTAATGGTAGTATCCATCTGAAGATATTTTATCCCAACATTATGTTTTAAATTGACTTCAACATCAACAATCTATTTATATATCTAAAAGAAATATTTACACTATATATAACTTAAAACGGAAGTGGAGTTAATTGTATTCAAGTTAGTCTTTGATATTTAAAATTTATTTCAAAGTGCATGAATTGCCTTGAATTTGAATATTTCTATTTCCATTATTCCATCCATGCAGGCTATACAATTCCATCCATTAATGAGCAAGAAGAAACTGTGTTTACGTTGTCTTGTCTATTGTCATTTGTCATACAGAAAACCACAGATAACGCTGCTCGCTTTTTGGAAGCGTCATCAATTTTCTTTTTATAGCAAATCGTTAAAAAATTACATGACAGTTTCATAACATTCGACAAAAATAAATTGTTAGCGCTGAATCACACGATCAAATTAGCGTCAGTTTGGCAGTTAACTAGTTTGATCAAACTGTAAAATGATGTCATCAGTTTGAAATTGGGTTAAAGTAGAACAAACGAGTTTGATGGATTTAGGAGCGCTCCTATTCCTATCAAACCAGATTCCAGTTACATTGTATTAACAAATCAAACAAACTCGAGAATCAACAAAGTTTTAACCTCAAAATTGACAGTGACAGTCAAACTCATGGGTCAAACTGATGAAAATAGAGTCGGGCATCAAATTCGCAATGACGTCACCAGTTTGATGGTTTGATCAAACTCAGTTTGCTGCTAATTTGACCGTGTGACACAGCGCTTACAATTTACAAACTTCACTCAACACATTTGAAAAATTTCAATATGACAGTTATCAGATCGGCTTGGATACAAACTTGTCATACGTCAAATGCCAAATGTAGCATCAAATTTTGAAAATTTGTTTATATAAAACGGTTTTAATTTTAAATATATATATGTTTTATTAAAATGATTCGAATAAATAACATACTAAAAAAAATACAAGTTAGTAAAGCAACACATCAAAAAGAATTGAAAATTCTTAGAATGCATTATGATAAGGTTGGTCCACATACCCCGTCCAAACAGAAACTGAACTATTCATTGTTTTAGATTCCACTAGAAGACTTCTTTAAGAAGATTAGAATTGTTTTAAAACAGATTTTTAGTATCAACACAATATCTCAAAAGAATTGCTATGTAGAAAGAACTCTTGAGTTCTTGGCACAATTTGTAGCAGATGTGACGCCAGAAGGAACAAACGATGATATATCCGATGAATGCACTCATCCTTTCTTAACCATGATCATTAAAGACACATTAAAGGTACTTTAATTATTTGTTAAATATGTTTACATACCAATTGATAATGTAAATAGCTTTTCTATTTTGAACTAAAATTTAACAATAAATAAACAAGCAAGCTTCTAAGGTAATATTGAAAAGCATCCCTCTTATGGTATTTACAATTTACATTTAATTTGATATCTGCTTTTTTACATCATAGTAGCACAACCTAAATTCAGTTTTTGTCTTATCAATTAGTTGAACAAATACAGCTGAGCCTAGCATAGCTTATATCTTGTAAAGCATCTGCTTTTCTTTAGTACTTTTTTCATATACATATTGTACAACTACTACTACTTTATGTTATATACTTCTACAACAAGTAAAAGAGTACATTTCATTTTTATTCTTAATTAACAAACTCTGTGCTTGGGCAGTGTGTACATATTACATGATTGTTCACCTATATCCAATGAAGTTAATGCGGTCTCTACTGCTTGACCAAATACTTATTATTGTTGTTGAATTTCTTAGTGTTTTTAGAAAATGTAACACCACTTGGTGGATTCCAGTGTTGGTATGTATGTATATTGGGGTGACATTCACTGAGACCTAAAAGATTGTGCCCCCTTACTTCTACTTAATTCCTGAGGAAAGTCTCAGAGACTAGTAGCTCCTTTAGTCCTATTTCCCGAAAGAATTTTAGGATATCTACAGGCCTTAACTTATGTAAATGTCCCTTTCCTATCCAGTAATCTCCTAATTGTTGTGCCCTAGGATTCTGAATTGCTATGCAATTCACATGTATGTGGATAGAGGTTTCTTCTTCCATGCCACAGAATCTTCATTCTTATTCCTCTTCTATTTTGAGCTTTTTCAGGTGCCCATTCAGGCGACAATGTCCCATTAGAATCCCTGTTAATACTCTTAGTGCAGTTTTACTTTGACTTATGCATTAATTTGATTCAACAGGTTGGAGTCACCCAGAAGAATCTTTGATTGTCTAATCTCTACTAGAGCTTTCCAATGGTCTGATCTTCTCTTTTTTTTTGGTTTGCATATTTCTTCCAATATTAAATTGGAGCTGATACCACCAAAAGGGTGGTTCAGTCCCACTCATTGCTAGTTCATCTGCTATTTCATTTCCTTCTATTCCAGTGTGTCCTGGAATCCACAGGGAGTTGGCTATATTGTTCTCGCCTAGTTCATTGAGTTTGCCTAGGCATTCCCACACCATTTTTGAACTGATTACACAAGAGCTTGGTGCTTTAATAGCTGCTTGACTATCCGACATTATGATGATCCTTTGCCTTCTATATCCTTTATCAGTATTGAACTGGACACACTTTCTTATGGCGTGAAGATACTCGGGGTTTTTCTCAAGCTTTCAGAGAGTGTGATTCCTGCTCTGTACACTCCTATCCCAGTTCCTTCTATTGCGTTTGAGCCGTCTGTGTACCATTGAATGGCATTCTTTCCAAGTCTGGAAACACTACAGTATGCGATATCCTCCGTCAGTTGTACCAGTACAGTCTCCATAGATCTGCCAGCCCAGTAAGCATGCTGATGCGGGTGGAGATGTAGCCTCTCTAGGAGTTCCGTTCTAATATAACTGTCAATAGCTTTTTTCATCGTTTTGAGCACAAACAATGTTATTTGGTCTGAAGGATTTGGAGTTTGTTGTGTCCCATTTTCCAGCTTTTGGAATGAAGGTTACTATTGCCCTTCTCCATGCTTCTGGTATATAACCTAGTTCAAAGCTGCTTTGACTAATTATAACCAAATGTCTTATCCAAATATCTCATCTTGTCCTTGCTGGAGCAATGCTGGGAAAATCCCTTCTGCTCCCAGTGCCTTGAAAGGTGAAAAGGTGTTCATAGCACATTTTAACCTTTCCTTACTACATATATGTGCTTAGCCGTTGTAGTACTTTCTCTCAAAGGTCTGTTATGACCTTTGAGAGGATTATCTCGCCTATTCAGGCTACTCCCAGGAAAATGAGTTTCGAGTAAGAGTCACATTCTTTCCTCCTCATTTTCGGAATATTTACCATCAGGCTTCCTCAAAGCCATATCACTGTTGACTCTACTTTTCGCCATGACAATGTAAAGTCTTGCCATAGCAGGTGTTTATATCTTCACAGAATTTTCTGAATCTATTTCTTTTAGCTTTTCTAATTTTCTTGTAGTAGGTGTTTCTCACCTCGGTGTATCCCTGCCAGTCTCCAGTGGGTTTTGAAATATTAAAAAGGTCCCGGGTTTGAGCTCTTAATTCTGACAGATGTTTATTCCACCAGGGTGCTTCTTTGCTGCTTCATTGTTCTTGAAGAGGGCAGCACAATTCAAATGCATCGATTATTGCCCTGTCCAGTGTTGGTAAAAATTTGGCAAAATTTGAGAAGTATGTGTTCAGTGAAGCGAATAATTTTTAAAATCATATTAACATTTCTCAACATGACCTTTTTAAATTTTTAGTACCATAACTTGACCAATGAATACCTCCGTTACAATTCATGTCTATTTGTTAGACTTATATTACATAATGTTGGATCTAACAAGAATCTTGACAATGAAGTGTGTGACTTAATTGAAGAAGCTATGTTAGAACGAACATTGGTAAGTGATACATTTTTTAAATAGCATAATACTTATCAATTATAAATTTTTCCCAATTTTTAAAGATTTTAAATAATTATATTTTTAGGATCCCAAGCCAACAGTACGTCTTCAAGCAGTATTGGCTTTGATAAGATTACAAGACCCAATGAATGCAGAATCACCAGTTAGCAAAGCTTATTTATCTTTGATTGTTGATGCAAATGCTCAGGTAATAATCTAAATTTTTAAAATATTCAGTGAATTATTAAGTAATATGCTCAAGAGAATTATTAACTAAACTATTATTTTTAAAACCATAGTTTCGTTACATATTAATAAATAAATTATGATGCAACTTACACACTATATTTGATATTTCTATAAAAAATTCTTTATTCTATTTATATTTATGTGAAGTTGTCTCATCTACATAGTTTTTGACTATTGTATAAAACAAACATCATATCCATATAACACTTTAATTGTAAGTGTTGTAAAAATGTGAACAATGGTGAATGTAATGAACTATTTTATTATTTTCCAGATTCGAGCTGAAGTTGTAAAAAACATTGCTCCTTATAACATATCTGTCCTCCAAATAGTAAATCGCTTGAGAGATATAGACATTAATGTTCGTATGATGGCTTTTAGAAGATGTGCCGATTTAGGACCAAGGTATTTCAAGATATTTGAAAGGCAACATATTCTTACATGTGGCTTGAATGAAAGTAATCCGAAAGTTAAAAATGTTTTTATTGAAAACATGTTGCCGAAATGGTTGAATGCTTATGAAAATAATTATATAACATTTTTCAATGCTTTAAAATTGGATGCAGACGAAAATGACATTGTAAATACAGCGAAGATCACTACAGATGTTTTAAATCTCTTGCTTAGGTAAGATTAATCAACATCATCACATAATAAAAAATGTTTTCTTCTAAAATAAATTGGAGTTGGCTGTTTTCTCACTGTAATTTTATCAAATGTGCATATATTTCATGATTTATGATTGAAAATTGAAGTATTTTGGGTATAAATAAGATTTCACTGTTTCTATGACGGGTCAGGACCTGTATTTATTTTTTAGATGTAACCAATTTGCTGTGTTACTTGATTTGGTTTAATTATTGCACACAGTATGTCAAATCTATTAGAATAACAAAATACAAACAGATTTCGAAAAAGTTGAATAGGTCATATGATTTACACAAGTATGACAAGGATAATATGAACAACACTACTTGAAGGAGGGAGACAATAATTGTTCTATGTGTGAAACTCACAATTGGATCAGTCCCTCTACCAAAACCCAAAACACAATGGTTAAAAGTAAGAAGAGCAATGAACACACTCCCACCTGTTTTGGTAGAGGGGCCTGATCTAATTGTGAGTTTCACACAGAACAATTCTTGTCTCTCTCTCTCTCTCTACTTGTGTATTAGTATTATGACCTATTACATTTTTTTGCAATCTATATTTCCCAAAATGTAATACTCATTATATGTTATGATATTTTTATTAATAAGCTTAATAATTTAATTGAAATGGCTACAAACAGACAAATAATAAAATCCAAAAGACACATTAAGTTAAAATCATGGATTACAGCTGGTCTAATAAACTCGATAAACAAAAGAGATAGTTTAAAGCAAAAATTATTAAAAATAAATACTCCTGAACAGGAAACATAATATAAAAAATGTAGGAATAAACTTAACACCCTTCTTAAACAAACAAAAAATGACCTTTAAAAAACTCACATTTCTGAGGCTGACGCGAATTATAAAAAAATTTGGAGTATAATTATAGTCTATTTCAGAAAGGTATAGAGTAATAAAATGGGGAATTCCGTCCAGTTCGGCTCAATTTCGGTGTCGGCCATAGGCGTAGGTCTTGAAATAGTAGTGTTTGTAATATTAAAATTTCAGATGACGAAGAATATTATGATTTTTTATAATTTAATTTCTGTATAATGTATTTTTTGTATAATGTTCAATAAAAAATAAGTGTACCTAATACTATGTACATAATGCCTAATTTTTGTTCTGTTAAAATAAAATTCTTTCCTTTTTACGAGTATCCTACCGGCACGCCTTTGGCATACTATTTTCAGTGTTTGTGAATGGATAACAATAGGCTAATCCCATATATTGACCCCAACCCGAGTGGTACTACCTGTACTTGATAAAAAGAAAGAATTTTACAATGAAATCAATGCCAATCTATGAAAGTTGCTTAAATATTCGTTGGGTCACTCTGTGCTCCCTTTGCATACCTAATGAGGTTTTATTACTCTATACCTTTCTGAAATAAACTATAATTATGTTTGTGGTAAATGCAAGCAAAGTAATATCGGCAAGACGGATATTATTCTTGAAAATGGTTCTGTAACACACAAAACGTCAATGAATTTAATAATTTTTTCACAAATATAGGTAAAACCATGTGTAAACATATTGATCAACGAGACTTACCCAAAAATTTTCCAACAGATTTAAACATCAATCAATCAATTTTTTTGCGCCCGGTTACAATCAATGAGTTAATAACCGAATTTCTAACCTTAAAAATAACACAGTTCCGGGCCCAGAAGGAATTACATCAAAAACGTTAAAAACAATTCATATTTTAAATCCTCTAAGACACATAATCAATCAATGCTTTTCAACTGGTACTCTTCCTTATCACGGAAACGTTCAATTATCACTCCTATATTTAAATCTGGTAAGAAATCACAGCTTGAGAACTACAGACCCATATCTGTTATAAACAATAGGTACTGCCAAAATATATACAGATACATTCAAACAAACGGAACATAGGGATTTTAAGCATTGTATCAGAACTGCTTTTGAACTAGTCGACGAACATCCAGCTGCAATAGATTAAAAACACGATTATTACAATCGTTTATTTGGACACCACTCCTTAATTAGCGTCAGACAGTCAGTAAACAGCAGTCGATAGGTAGAGTACAATTTAAAGAATCTTATTTTGTTTTATTTACAAATTTATTTTTATTTTGAAAGCCGTTATTGCCAAAAGAAATCAAAACATATATTATCTTAACTCGAAGCATTAATTGTTAAAGAGAATTTAACAATTAATTTTCGATTTTAACGACATAAAACGTAAGCATATTGTTTCAATATGTAGCGACGTTTACTATCCCCATCAAATAATTATTCAATACTTAATCGCAGTTCACACATAACTAACAAATTTTGGAAGGAGAATGGGCGGGGTTTCATACATTGGTTCTGAATCCAGCTGTCCAAATCAATACTTGATATTCATTGAAGTGAACTTATAGAAATGTTTTGTTGGTGGACTATTTAGATCGGACAATACATTAAATCCCTATGTTCCGTTTGTGTTTGAATGTATCTGTATATAACACTATTAAAAGCAGATTATTTGAATTTTTAGACAATAACCATATAATAACAAAAAGACAATTCGGATTTATAAAAAATAATAACACCGAAAATTATTTACTTAATTACAGTTACCTGTAAATAATTGTCATATTAGTAAAGCGTGATCTATAAACGTCAAAAAATAATAATTCAATACTATTATAACGCTTTACAAAATTAGAAAAATAAATTTCCAAAAAACAGACCGTTCACTAAGAAGCAACAACTACTTCTAGGGCTATATGTGGAGTAGTCGCTGATATCGCACTCTTAGCATTTCCTTTACTGAGGTTAATGTATTGGTGTGGTATCAACGTAGTCTCTAGTCCAGGATTATGCTCTCAGAGCTTCTGGACGAATAGCATCTACCTTGTACGGATGAGGCGCAAATACGCCGAAACCGTTCTACTAGTGATGTTATTCCTTCTAATCGCAAACCAGAATGGTTTACTTTAGAAGTGTAATTCAATGTCTTTCGGGGCATATAGCCCGAGAAGTAGTTATTGCTTCTTAGTGAAGGATCTGTTCTTTGGATATTTATTTTTCTAATTTTGTAAAGCGTTAAGCGTTATAATAGTATTGAACTATTATTTTTTAACACCGAAAATGCCGTATTAGATTTTGTTAATACTCCTGTAGAGACCGTCGATGAATCTAAAAAAACACTGGCAATATTTTTGGATTTAGCTAAAGCCTTTGATACTGTAAATCATGAATTACTTATTCAAAAATCAAATAGAATTAGAGGCACAGCTTTAGACTTGATGAGATGTTTTCTAATTGGAAGGACTCAAAAAGTCACAATTGAAAATGAACTAAGTTATGAGTCTGAAGTTTCAACTGGAGTACCACAAAGCTCGGTTTTAGGCCCAATACTCTTTCTCATTTATATTTACAGTATAACTAAAATAAATAATTTCAAGGGTCATTTAGCATGTTACACAGACGAAACTGCGGTTATATTCACGGGTCCTTCGTGGGAAGAAGCTAAATTTATTGCTGAGACTGAATTAAAGAACATGGATAAGTGGTTAATAATAGGTTGTCTTTGAATATCAGCAAAACTAAATTTATAACTTTTTCTACAACCAGACACGATCAATCAAATGATTTAATTATTAAATTACATAAAGAAAATTAGTAAAACATTTTATACTTTCCAATCAAGATAAATTTACTTCATTATAAAGTGTTTGTCATATTTATTTATTTATTTTATTTATTAACGGATAAACCAATTTATAATAATATTCTTAACATTCATAATTAAATATAGAGTAACATAAATATACTTAAAAGCTATGAAAAACATAATATAAGATTAAAAAAACATTTGTACAAGGTAAAGAAATTTACATCTAAAAAGATTTATAACAACATCAAAGATGAACACTTATGTAAAGTTAATGCCCCTGACGTAACCTTTTAATCGTGACAACGTTGAGCAGAAAATATCGATAGCTGTTGGCAGTTCTCAACAGTCTAGTTATAGGTTCAATCCTGCCATAGTTTGTCTGGCGAAATGGAATATGAAACAATTCAGTGTTAAGGGTTCTTCTGTCATTTACGTTAAATTCTATTAAAGCCAGTAAGTCAGGACAATTAATGTGACCACTAAGTATTTTGTGTAAACAACACAAATCAAGTTCTATTCTCCGATTTTTTAAGGACTGAAGATTTAAACAAGTTACCATCTCATTGATGTGAAAATCATTTACCTGAATTCCCAATCTAAAGCCAGTCTTAAAAACCTCTTTTGGACCCTTTCTATTAAACGTGTGTCACTGTTAAAATGTGGAGACCAAACTACTGAATTATACTCCAAGATGCTACGAACTAATGAACAATATAATAATTTTAAGACCTCTGCTGAAAAATGTCTAAATGTTCTGATAATAAAGCCCAGCGTTTTATTTGCCTTAGATATAATTTCTAATATGTGTTGTTTAAATGTCAATTTAGAATCAAACCTAACACCAAGATCTCTTATGATTGGTTACAGTAAGATTTTTATTTTTAATGCTGTAATTAAATGTAAGGAGGCTGGAGTTTCTTGAGAATGTGATTTGGAAGCATTTGTTATGATTCAATTCCAGTATATTAATATCACACCAATTAACCAAATTATTCAGATCATTCTGTAACATCATGGCGTCAAGTAAATCTTTAATTTTTTTAAATATCTTGAGATCATCAGCAAATTTCAAGCGACAGCTGTCCGATAAGACTTCCACCACATCATTAATAAATATGTTGAATAAAATTGGTCCAAGATGTGATCCCTGTGGAACACCTGATGTCACATTTATTACCGATCAAATGGAGCCAGCATATCTTAACACATTGCGATCTGTTTCGACAGATAACTCTGTAGCCAAGTAAATACACTCCCTCTTATACCCACCACAAATAATTTCGACAGTAACAATTCCGGATTAACTCTATCGAAAGCTTTTGTAAAATCTGTATATATAGAGTCTACTTGGAAGTTTATTTTCAAAAGCTGTCAGATTGTAATTTTCATAACAAAGTAGATTGGAGGCAGTAGATTTTCCAGATGTGAAACCATGTTGTTCGGAATTAATTATATGTCGTGTGTCCCAAGCCAACTTTTTAGAGATAAGGGAATCTAGAAGTTTTGATATTTCCGATTGTACAACCATATGTGATATAGCGTACCTTTTGTTCCTATACTACATACATACATTATTGGAATCTCCAACACTCTTTCTGCTCCATTCTCACCTGAAAGGAAGAGGACATTATTGATTACTGCAAATTGTATTTGCCTAAAAAATTATATGGTACCAAAAAAACTGTAATGAGTGTGCTACATATTTAAACTACAGTCTAGCCTAGTGTGGTTTTCTCCCATGGGACACTCAAAATTCATATTTTATCAAATCAAAACACTTGTACTCAATACAACTAAATAAATAAATAAATTTTCAGGTCGACTCCAATAAATGAAATTAACTCAATATTACCCCTTGATGAAAACAAAATAATACCATTCGATAAGCTGGCAAGTGAAGCAGTGGCTGTTTGGAATATTCTAATACTTTTTTTAAGAGAAAACGATAACATGGAGGATTATCTAGAAGATATAATTCCAGATCTTACTCCTTTTTGTCAGTATATTGAAAGGTAAATATTTTTCATTTATAAATTATATTTAAAATCCAGCTTGTTGTATCCCTATTTGACACTTGAAAAATTCACTAACTATACAAGTAGGTGAGTGTCAGATAGGGACAATTTTTTTAAAGAATAGTTATTTGTTTTACCAGGTAGCGAAGTAGTAGATTGGCTGCCGCGGCTGATAGTTCATAGCCGAGCGTAACGAGGCTAGGAATTCAGCTAAGGTAGTCAATCTACTTTGCTGCCGAGTTGAACATAATTTTTTCTCCGATTGTTTATAATGATATATGTATATTGTATTTGCAAATTATTACAATTCCCACAATCTTTTTATTTTTCCTGTAGTGATAAATTAAAACAAAATTTGATAGAAATCACAATTGTTGGAATGGTTGGTTGATATGGAAATGTGTATATCCATAATAATTATAGTTTGACAACTTATGAAATTTCTGCCAGTTTTGTGGAAAAATATATTTATATTATGGACAGTGGTAGCGACTTAGAAGTACTTACGCCTCCAGAAATGAGGGAGGTAGCAAAAAATATTGAGTCAAATTTGTTGCCGAAGAAGTCTCGGATGAAATATGAAGGAAATGTCAAATGTTTTATTCCCATTGAGAATAATCTTTTTACTGCCTAGACAAGAAAGTCCGTACTTTGCTGATTGATATGTGTCTGCAAAATTAATATTTGCTGTCAATCGGAGAAAAATTAATTATTCTTGATAATGGTCATAAGAGTTACAATGGGATACTCTCATATGTAGCAAAATATTATTTTTCTGTTTATTAAATTTTTAGCTTAGTGATTGAAAAAAGAAAGAACAAAATGGAGGATTGGGAGTACTTAGATTATCAGTACATTTTAAATAACTTACTGGGAATTGCAGAAAGTTATGACTTTTCAGATGAAGTATGTAACTTTTTACTAGTATATTTATCAATCTAATAAAATAGTGGAAAATTATGTTTTTATGATAACCAATTGTTTAATTTTAGGTCGGCAGGAAAACGTTGCATCAACTGACAATAAAATTATTACGAGAAGAAAATTTATTGTTTAAGTTGAAAGAGAAAATTGTAAGTTTGTCTGCAAAAACTGCTGAAAATACCGATAATTTTACTAGTAAAATTTGTCACATTATTTCCGAAATTCAAGAACCATTAATAGAGAAACATGTAGAGGTTAGTTCAGCTGAAGACACTGATAAAGTGAGTAGAAATCCGATAAGTATACCGAGTTCATTATTTTTGTTTCTAAAAATAGTTAATTGCATCTGCATAAATATATTAAATATTTTTTTACTCAATTGTCCAAACGAAGTGTATCATAGGTTTTGAATTATACTTTTAATTTGAAATCCGCTATTAACGTACATTTGTAATAATTTCGATAAAAAGTGATTTTTATTCCATGCCTGGCCTAACGAGTATCATTTTTCACTGCTCTCCTACCCTTTGGTTCTTTTTTACTTAATTTGCTGTATAATTATCTACTACTTCCTAGTATTATTTGTTTTATTCATTTTTTCCAAAGCCTCACTTAACTTCGCTTCTATCTTTTTATTTTGGACGTGTCTAATCATCGGGGCGCCCCGACATAGGTACCGCAAAATAAAACAAATTAGCAGACCAAGCGGTATTCACGAGGTGCTAAAAGACACTCTAAATCATTGGTTAATTTATCGATAAGGTCAAGGAAAATGATTGAAGAAGGTATACAATGTTGAAAATTGAAAAACTGTATACCTTCTTCAATCATTTTCCTTGTCCTTATAGATAAATTAACCAATGATTTAGGAGCCGCGAGTGTCTTTTAGCATCTCGTAGGGTAATCGCTCTACCTGTGTGATAAAACGATCCAAGAAAAAATCGGCTTATCCAGTATGATCAATAAATTTGAATATAACCAGTTTTAAGTTATGTTATGTTTTTGTATTGAATATGTTCATTTCAGTTATTATTAACTAAAAAAATACCTATAATAGTTCGTTTAGGTGTCTTATTTCACTCGATAGTAACCATGTTTAAGTTCCGATTCCATCACAACCATCATGCATTACGCACCGATTAATAGCAACGGTGCCTATACGACGGTGCGCCCGGATGAATAAAAATGTCGGAGCGCCCCGATGTTTAGACAAAGATTCTATTCATCGGGGCGGAATATGAGTATGCCTACATCACGCCCCGGTGAATATCAAATATACCTAATGTCGGGGCGCCCGATGAATAGACACGGACTTTTATTTTCCTCACTCTACTTTTTAAATCTTCAGGGTTGTTCTTTTTTAGGTGTCCATACCATCTCGAGCACTTTTACTATTATTTTGTGCTATAGTTCCTACCTAACTTGCTCAATTCTCACTCTACAAAATATTGTAACGTTTATTCTAATTTATATTTACAATTAATTTATATTTACAATTAATTTATATTTACAGATTTATATGTAATTCAGTCCTTATTTAATAATTTATGTAATACACTAAACACACTAATTATAATTTATATGAGAGTCACTTAATAAACACTTTATCGATGCGCGATTACTTTGGAGAAAAACCCTTTTGTCTTCTTGGGTTATGCAGCCAGACTTTGTCTCCTTCGTGGAAACCTCCTTCCGTAGCTTGCGTATCGTACCTTTTCTTCATCCTATCGCTAGCGATCTGAAGATTCGATCGAACCAGCTCGTGTACGTCGTCCATTCTTTTTCCCAGCTGGGTCACGTAATCTTCACCAGCTATGTCTTCTCCGGGTCGGCATCCAAATTCAAGGTCGCAGGGTAATCTCATTTCGCGTCCGAACAGAACTCTTGCTGGTGTTTGGCCGGTAGACTCATTGATGGCGGATCTGTAGGCCATCGCGAATAGCGAGAGATATTGGTCCCAATCTCGCTGATGGTTAGATACTACTTTAGACAGGTATTTGCCAAGAGTTCTGTTCATTCGCTCTACCATCCCGTCCGACTGTGGGTGCAAAGCCGTAGTTCTCGTTTTCTTCATGCCGAGCTTTTCACAAACTTCCTGGAACAGCTGGCTTTCGAAGTTTCTGCCCTGGTCGCTGTGTATTTCCAGGGGCACTCCATATCGGCAAATGAACTCATTCACAAGCACGTTGGCAACCGTTGCGGCTTCTTGGTTTGGAATGGCATACGCTTCTACCCATTTTGTGAAGTAGTCCATCACCACCAAAATGTACCTGCTGCCATTTGCTGTCGGTGGAAACGGTCCGGCAATGTCCAGGGCAATGCGTTCAAAAGGGCTTCCGACATTGTACTGCTTCATAGGAGCCTTTCTTCTCCCGTGCGGTCCATTGGTCGTAGCACAGGTAGTGCACTTCTTACACCAGTCCTTCACATCTTCGGAACTGTGCATCCAATAAAACCGTTCTCGCACTTTCTGGAGGGTCTTCTTCACACCTAGATGTCCTCCTGACGGACTGTCGTGTAATTTCCGCAGTACTGCTGCTATCCTTGTTCTTGGAATCACCAACTGTCTTCTACTTTCGGAACCCTCATCGTTCTCGATTACTCGCTGTAGCAAACCGTTTTCCAAAACCAGCGAGTCCCACTGGGCCCAATACGATTTCATCGACTTCTTCGTCTGCTACAGTCCTCACCTTGCCGTATACTCCGGAAGCCTGTGTAGCTGCTTCGAACTCCAAGGCTGCAGAGAGTACGTCGACCAGTGTCTTATGCCGAGCCAGGCGTAGAGTTCTCTGCATTTCATGGTCACGAACTCCGTCGATGAATGTCTGTACCCCTAAACATTCCATGACATTCTCCGGTGCCGATGGATAGGCAAACCGCACCAACCTCGCAATGTCTGCTTCGAATTCTTGCAGAGTTTCGTCGCGTTTTTGTTTGCGGTTTTTCAGCTGCGACTGGTACAGATGCTCCAGGTGTTCCAGGCCATATCTCATATTCAATCGCTTTTTGAGTTGTTCAAAATCTTCGGCCTCTTCCACTGGAATGGTCTGGAGGATATCCATAGCGTCTCCTCTAAGGGCAAGAGTTAAATTTAACGCTTTTTCCTTCTCACTCCAGTTGTTTGCCTTTGATGCCGCCTCGAATTGCTTAAGATAGTTCGGCCATGACGTTTTACCATCGAATGTTGGCAGTTTCACTCGGCTGTTAATGTCGTTTTCCATTTTCGGTTTCAACTCTACTTTCTCTGCCAGTTCGTCGTTATTCGGGGCTTGCCTAGTTGTAATATCCGGTTTATTACTAGTCTTCCTTTCGATTTCTTTGATTTTTTGTTTAATTTCTTGCTCCATGCTTTTAATCTTTTCTTCCACGGCAGAAATATCAGTCTTCATGGATGTCATTTCATTTTTCATGTCCGTCATTTTATTTTCTATGTCCGCCGAAAGTTTACTTTCCATGGATGAAATTTTATTTTCCACGTCCGACATTTTGTTTTCCATGGCCGACATTTTGTTTTCCATGTCCGCCGAAAGTTTACTTTCCATGGATGAAATTTCGTTTTTTATATCCGTCGAGATTTTATTTTCCATGTCCGACATCTTGTTTACCATGTCGGACATTTTGTTTTCCATGGATGAAATTTCGTTTTTTATATCCGTCGAAATTTTATTTTCTATGTCCGACATTTTGTTTTCCATGGATGAAATTATAGAGGCGGACGCTTCGTCGGTGAATTTAAACGTTTCCGGGTCCAATCCATTGTTAATCATAGCTTTTTTTAGTCGTTTCACTAACACTGACTTGACCCCACTTGTGTCCAGTTCGTAATCCTCCAACTCTCTTCGAAGCTCTGAAACTTTTAATTCACAAAGTTTCTTCGCCATCTTCCTGTATATTTATTTATTTATTTATTTATTTATTTTTTTTTACCCCACACCTGACACCAATGTAACGTTTATTCTAATTTATATTTACAGATTTATATGTAATTCAGTCCTTATTTAATAATTTATGTAATACATTAAACACACTAATTATAATTTATATGAGAGTCACTTAATAAACACTTTATCGATGCGCGATTACTTTCCTTCGGTATCAACACTGACTGATTGACTAATTGCCTGCGGCGATGCTTGTGGCCTATTTATACTCACGCGCCGTAATTCTAGAAATCTTTCGGCGTTCTGGCGGGTTCACTGGATATTCTCGATGTTTCGTATTCTGGATGCTTCTCGAAAATTGGGCGGAGGAGCCATAGTCGTCTCATACGGGGATTTCACTGGGGGCACTAAGTGAGAATATTATTGCAGTAGCTCGCGTAACAATATCTTTAACAATTGAATAGATGAGGCTTTTACTTGATGAAGATCCATACTACTGATGAAATAAAACAAATTAATTTGTTTAAATCTTCATTATTTATTTTGAACTGACGTTCAAATTAATTTCCCAGGTACCTTTTTTCAATACCTTTGTATCTTTCTTAGAATCCCGTATTTAGACACTTTTTGTACTTATACCTATTTAAATATATTATAATACTTTTGTCAATATCTTAGAATTCCGTATTTAGGCACTTTTTGTACTTATCCCCATTTTTAATACTTTTGTCAATATCTTAGAATTCCGTATTAAGGCACTATATAAATTAAAAGTTTTTCATTGTAGCTTCACTAGTTTGAAAAAGCTACTGTGTAGCGAAACGCGTCACTAATTTTAATTTGAACGTCAGTTCAAAATAAATAATGAAGATTTAAACAAATTAATTTGTTTTATTTCATCAGTAATATCTTTAACCTTACGAAAATGTTTCTGAATTGATTTATCTTGTTTTCTAAATTTGTAATCGCGTAATTCTTTGGTGCGAAGTTGTTGTGTGTTGTTACATACATAGTTAACATTAGTTCTACCACAAATAATTTTATACTAACTTGCTAGGTTTAAAACATAAATTTGTGTTTATAGCAAACATAGGATAACTGGCTTCAACATAGCATGGGTTAGGTTGAGGTAAATATAAAAAAAAGATTGTTGTTTTATGAGGTTTTCAGATATTACTTGTTAAGGGGTTTCAATTTTTTATGCTAATTTACTTTTTAAAATTTTATTAGTAGTTTTGTATGTTTTAATTTCTCCTTATATATTCAGTATTGTTTTTTTCCATTTTTATTCATAGCTTGCAATATTGTTGACGTGACTGATAGTTTATGGTGTCCAATGGCCGTATGCACTGTTTACGCATAAACTCCGTTCAAGCATTAAACTAGTTTATAAATAACGCTCTAGACGATCAATCATTTTGATCAAAAGCTTGAGTCAATCGATTGTATCAAGCGTAATTGACCGTTTAGAAACCTGTTTGATGTTAGAAGCCATTGACGGTGATTGATAGAAATTTTGAATGACTTAGCTGTTGAAGAGGGCGCTTGATCATCTAGGGCAATTTCCGTCAAGCATGGCGTCTCTGATTTGCAGGAATCGCTTCACGCATATTTGTAGCTTTCTTCTAGATGTCGGGGCATACTATCTCCAGTAGTAGGGCTTCACACGAGACGAGAGTGGGCGAGAGTATCAAAAATCTCGTCTCGATCTCGTCAATTCCAAAGAAATTGAGTATCGTTCATGTCTCGTCTCGTTACCGGTTGTCTTGTGTCGTTCAAGTCTCGGTCTCGTCTTGTTACCGGTTATCTCGTCTCGCTTAATTCTTAATATTGATAATAAAATCCATAAATAATTTTTAAAAACTATATTTATAACAGTCACACTTGTTGACATTTTAATGTAACTGAAGTCCAAAAATCAAAGCAAACGAGTGAAGGTATAATGAAAATTTTTTAATTTATACAGTGGATAAAAACGAGTAATATTGACAAAGTATTACAAAATCTTTACATGGAAATACAAAAAATGCCTAAATACGGAATTCAACGAATATTAACAAAATTATTGAACAAGTTTACCTGCAAATTCATTCACAACAATTACTCCTGACCAATCTTCTAGGTAAATCAGTTTAATAAGGGAGAATGGTTGATATCTATTTGGTCGTTAAGAAGATTACCAGAATTTTTTTATTTATCTCAAGAGCTTCTAAAAGATTTAATTTAAAGGCTTACCATGTTAATGAAACCTTGACCATTCTGCTGAATTTTACGACCCTATTGTATTTGGTAAAACCGACATGTTTTATCATTTTATTCCACATAGAAAAAAAGAAAGACTCGCCACTTTAAATTTACAATAAAATATTTTACGGATGGGCACCAGATTTTATATATTGTAAAATGTATTGTTCTCTAAGTAGACCTTTTATAATTTTTCTAATAAAAACTTCATAAAAAAATTTAACGAGACTCTCGGGTTGCGCTGTATGTGGTCTCGGTATCGCCCATAATATTTTCAAAAATGTCTCGTCTCGTTTCGCTTTTTCAAGACGAGAAGAGAAAAATCTCGCTCTCGTGTGAAGCCCTATCCAGAAGATAATCAAAATCATTCTCAAAAAGTTCCTGTCGTCCTCTGGTTCCGAATCACGCAGAAAATTGAGTAAATGTTCAAGAGTGAAGCGGTTTCTCATTTTTGACCACTCCTTGGACCACCGTCGCTCTTTCTGTTGTTCTTTTTTTCGCTTGAGGGCAACCAATGTTAGGGCGAGGAAGCCCAAATCTGTATTGGAAACCATTGTCCACCGCCAAATCAACCCCAGGTTAGAACAAACAACTGGTGGTTTGTGAAGTCGTACACTGCTCTACTTCACGACTTCCACTGATGAGGGGGTTTTGATCAAAACATTGAAAGGCTCCTAAAGTTTGAGTTGGTGTGCACCATCGATTCTATGGAAGTTAAACCAGTTTAAACTTAAACGCCCAATATTGGAGGTTTAATTGTAAACTGTTCTTTTTTAAAATTGGGTAACTTATGTCAATGTCTCATGAAAGGCTGGTTATATTATAGTTGTGTTATGTGTATGTTATAACAACCGTCACATCCGTAACTGTAAACGATAGTACTCAAAACTCAAATAGTCATCAACGAACGTTTTTCATACAAAAAGTTCCTAAATGTTTCGACGTTGTCAAACTTTCAGGTTTAACAAAACTTCGTTCGGTGTATAACAAGGCAACATTAAGGGCGTTTAACTATTTAAACCAGTTTAGTTGAACGGGTTCAGTACTGTAAACGGTGCATACGGCCATAATTCATTCAGTTTTAACTGGTGACTTCACAGAATTGTAATTAATATGATGAATAAAAAATATCAGTGAAATAAACAGGGGTTGATGCAGTATTTCCAAACTGTTCCTGAAGAACCACAATTTCTTCAGTAAACCAAGATTTTAAAAATATATATAGCTAGATTGTTTTATGTGGTTTGTTTTTTACTTGTCCATATATAAAAACATTATCGTTACAAAGTATTTTCCAATGTTTTGGAAGTTTCTGAACTAAATGTAAATTTTTTTATTCTTAGGAATGTCAAAAGGCCGAGTTGAGGGTCAAAATCATCGAATTGGAGGCAAAACTGGAAGAAGCAACAGATCACCAAGAGTATTTGAAAGCAGATACCTTAAAAAATGAAATTAATGGTTTGAAAACAAAATTGCAAGATTTATCAGTAATTAGAGTATCTACAGAAACGGTAAATTATTTTGTATACTTTTATTTTATAATAAATACCTAAATCTAATCAAAATTTTAGACAAAAGTAACAAAGGATGACCCCAAAACAATTTGTGAATGCTTGGATATACTTATTTGTATGTTATCGCTTCCATCTGTAAATACTATGACTCCAGCACTGGTGGCCGTAAAAGACGAATTTGTAGTGCCCTTATTAAATAGTAACGCAAGTGACATTAACTGGAGGGTAATTAAGTGTATAGCATTGTTTTGTATACTAGAAGATAATTTAGCCGAAGAGTACCTTAAGGTGATATGCATACCAGTAAGTTGTTACATTATTTCAAATATATTTTACTATTTAAATAATAATAATAATGTCTTTATTATTTCTCAAAACAAAAACAATAGTAATAATAATACAGTAAATACAGACAAATAATAGAGAAATAAAGGGCGAAGTTCATTTCTTGCAAGTACATAGAGTACCTACAAGCAATGCTCTTCCACCCTAAAATCACTGTGAATTATATAATTTAAATTTATAATAGTTATATTATTTACAGTGTTATAAAGAAAACAAAAATACTACTTAAACACGAGCCAATGTCATTATCATTGTCCAGTAAACAAATGATTTTTACAATTGAAATTAAACTTGCCAATAATAAATGTTTTAAAATCGATAGGTAAGGGATTGTACAAGTGATAAATTTGAGGACCGTCTGTAGACGAATTACTAATTTTGTCTGTAAATGCTGTACCCAAAATATTCATGAAAGTATAGAATGGTAACAGGTTTGTTTACTATTGAAGTGAAACATTTAAGTTTTACACTATTTAGTCAAGGTATTTTAGAATAACATATTGTAAGTTAGGCTATAAGTACGAGACCAGTCCCATTGAATTTGGCCCAATCAAAAGCTTTAAGGAGTTCACAAACCAACGCGGTAACGGTGGTGATCGCGGTAGCGGTAACGATTGCGATCAATACAACCCACGGATATACATACGGGTGCACAAATAGAGACGGTTAAGTCGCGGCTTGTGTTGCAATCACTTAGCGATAACTGAGCGGTGGCGGTAGGGTATGACAGGCTGCAACTAATCGCGGCGATAATCGTTGTTTATGTATGATTAAATGTTGTTAGCGCAGTGAGTGATAAATAATATGGAAATAAATAATCACCAAAAGTCTGCATTCGCTGGTTTTCCCAATTTTTGCCCAACAGACATTCCATCAAATATATAGCATGTTTTCTGTGTATCCGCAGGTAATACTTTAGAAGTAACTGTATAAGTTTCGATAATCTTTCCTAATGCGCTTTTATTAGATGGTGTGTGTTCAATACTCCATTAGGAGCAAGTGCCATTGGAGAGGAAGTAAGTTCGTGTTTAAAAATTTCCTTATAATTAATTACACGACCCATTTGTTTTGCTGACAATATTTTCCGAAGAAACTCCTGACCTCGGTGCAATTTTCTTTTTGACTTTTTATCTGATTCCATAGATTTAGTGTTAGTGTATTTTTTAGTGTTAGTAATTTTAATTTTTTCAAAGGGTTATGAAAGTCTAATTTGCCCATTACTTTCATGAACTCTAGCAATGCATTTTCACCAATGTTTTATGCATGTAATAAAGCTTCTTCTGATGCCTTTGATGCAACTACATTACTAGAAATACACACTAAATTGGAAGTCATTTTAGTAAATCTATTAAACTCGTTCATTAGGGTTATAACTGACTGTTCATAAAGAATAGAACTCGCCTTGGTGAATAAATTGTTTTTTAAAATTTTTTTAACATGCTCCCCCACCCTTCCCCCTGTCACGATTTTTATTCTGCCGGGTACATTCGACTTAGGAAGGGATACACTATCATATAAATATGTCAAATCATTTTAAAAAAGAGTTGCACACTGGTTGAACGATAGAGATCAAATTGCACTATACTATTAGAACAGTAGAAAACTTTTATTAATTGCAATTAGTTATATAGACAGCGAATTATACCTACCTATTCTGCTTCTCATCTTAACAAAGTGCTGCCAAAAGCAAGGCTTATTTCTGTTTCCTTTTTAACATTATAGAACTCTTGGTACCGTCAATCACGACCGCCACCACGTTAGTTTGAGAAAATTTTGATCGCTTCTAATACCGCTGCAGTACATAACGTGACCGCTACCGCGTTGGTTTGTGAACTCCCTTTTTTTTCGGTTACTTAACGTCGGTCTATTTCTGCAAATCAGGTTAATCACCGACGCCGGGAGCACTCTACCCCTAACCGGAAATTTTGCCGAATCCACTAGTGTTCCAACCAGTGGTAGGGATCTTTATCGAGTCCAACATCCATGGACTCGGGACCTCGGTTTTACATCTCATCCGAAAGACGGCATATCTACATTATACCTCGTGCTCATTGGTATAATGCCTGCGAGCTGTGATATGCTACTGACCCTAGTAATCTAAAGTGTTTCGCTGCAGGCCAAGAATTCACAACAACAAGAAGTGAAGCCCGGCGAAAATCCTTTGATGTTTGAGGGGCAAAAATAAATAACCTTGAAGGTGACAGCTAACTTTGGCATACACTGAGAACCATAATAAATGCTTACAGCTTACTCGAGTCACACTGAGAAAAAGTATTTCAGCATAAAGTGTGTTTTATCAAATGTATTAATATAGATATATTTTTCCATCAGTAACTATTTCTGCACTTTTCGTGACATTGTAGACGTGAAATAGATCATTTAAGACAATAATTTCAACCTACATGCAAACTCCATTCTAATTTGGGTCTGTAAAGCCCATAAGCAAGAAGCCTAAATGTGATCGCATGACACATGATGACTAATTTAAAACATGGCGTCTGTGAACTCGTTTTTATCCGAAGTTTCGCTTCTTGTTAGTTGGGTATTCTTTGCTGCAGGCTGTACGGGCTCTACGACGGTGTTTCCCCAGTGGTCACCCATCCAAGTACTAACCTCGCTCGACCTTGCTTGGTTGTAATTATCGCATCAGAAGCGTTCCAAGCGTGAACTCCTTTACTTGTTGAACTCCACTATATTTTAAAGAAATTACATGTTTCTCTACACTGTTACTTAATCAAGTATTGAGTATGAACTAAATTTTAAATGTAAACTTGAGACTAAATAAGTATAATAACTAAAAATAAAAAAAAATTTATGAATAGTGAAGCGAAAAATGTGACTTTATTAAAATGTAGAAAAACTTTTCGTTTCACTGATCTCATAGTTTAAATAATTTATTTCAGATTATTACCTACAGAGCTATACCAAACTACAACAAACAAGCGTTGATGATAGCAGTGAGGGCTATACCGGATATGTTCAGGTAAAGTACATTTCACAATATTTCGTTGACTCGGTATTTGGTCTTAAGGATTTAATAATAAAACTTTATAAATCCCTCATTGTACAGTAAACAGTAACAGATCCGTAGTCGGTGAAATTTAGATACTAAAACTAAATATTATTTTACCATCCAAACATTTCAGTTGTGAAATAATCATACCATTATACATTATCTTTTCGAATAAACGAGTACGATAATATATTGTGCTACTCTTATCGGATTAACAACTAAACCTACTGTGGGTTTTTCTCGTGAATCAATCATGTTGATGTAAAGTTAAAATGAAATATATTGGAATGGAGTGTAACAATAAAATAAAAAAATCATTTTTAATTCCGTAGGAAGTAAAGCTAATTAAGTTACTGGTTTAGAACCAAATGAGATCTATTCCTTTTGTCAGACCAAGCTGTTCCTGGCCGTTTAAGAGTATCCTTATGACCAAATTTCCAATTCAAAATCCAGTCTAAAACGTCTGCTTCTGTTATACCTGCTGCATTTAAGTCTTCTTTTATTACTGCCACCCATTTAATTGTTTCAGTTTTTGCTTAACTACGATTTTCATTAAATTCCACAATTTTCTTTGCTATCCTCTTCGGTTCCATTCTTTTAACGTGTAAATAAAACTTTAACCTTTGTTTTCATATCAGAATGTATTCTGTGTATTCTTCTATTTCTTTATTACTTCGAAGTCTATAAGTTTGAATTTTAATTGGGCCTTGTCTCATCCTGTCTTTATTTCAAAATATGTTAAAAGTTCACCCGTGAATTGTATATAATGAATAATATAAGCCCGGATATTTAATGAATATAAGATTCAGTTTCACCAGATGCAGCTATCAATATTGGCAGACTGCGTGTTTGATCTGAAATGTGGAATGAGTGAGTGGTGCCAAGGAATATAACGTCAGCAAATATGGATGCTATTAAATATTGGTAGTAGAATGTGGGACAATATCTTTTATTATTCAATTTTTAGGGGAAATTGAAAAATTTCCATGCTTATATAATTATAGTCGTTCAGATTATTGTAATAGGAGTACACAGGACCAGGCTAAAAAAGTTGGTATATAATGTAAGTTGGACAATAGCCAAGCCCACCACATCGAACATATCTTCATCACTACTCAAAAATTCCATTTTTCTTACTACCTCGGTCGAAAGTACGTGGTTTTGGCTCCGATTATACGGCAGAAAGTATAACTTTTATGCATTGATAAAGCTATACGCGCGCTCCGCGTTACGTTCCTTTGCGTACCTTTCACTTCGAGATTATGTATGTCGAGATTAATTCGAAATTTTGCACAATTACCAAGGGCCGATGACAATATAATAATTATTAATTCCTTTAATTATGTGATAAAACGTCACTTTTTTTAATGTTGACATACATCATTATATGTATACAACATTTTGGTTGACAAATTATTATTTCTTCGTAGTCGAACGGTATAGGGTTTGGATACCGAGGATTATTAATTGTAGGCGTAAGGTTCGAATCCTGGAAACGGTGATATTTTTGATATTTTTGTTATATTGTGACATTTGTATATGAATAACCCTCAATATAGATCCTACCTTCTTGCTTTTGAGTTAGGAACATATCGCTTTAATTATATTACTTTGCAAAACTATGATAATTGGTGTGGTACAGAAATGTCGGTAGGACTTGAACCGACGACCCTCAATGTGGAAGGCACACGCTTACCCATTGCACCAACAAGCAGTAGCGGCTCGTAAAAATCTTAAGGTGTTCTGCAATTTTTGAAAAAAGTTTACCTTGTAAGGGGGTTGTCTCCCATCGATTTTATCGTCCTTTCTCCGCCTTCCGTGTTGAAATATTGGATTTCTGGAACGATTGTCAATTGCCACACAAGAAAAATAAGAGTCACGCATTAAGCACTACTTCGCTAACAAAAAATTATTTCTTACAAGTTAAGTCTATTCGACGTTATTTTCTGATCGCAAAAAATGAGAGTCTCTAGGCACTAATTTTCTAACAAATTATTTTTTATAAATTAAGTCTATTCTACGTTCTTTTCGGTTCACTTTGTCATTAAAATTGTCTATTTCGGAGATAAATTTTTTTCAATGGATAGCATGGAAAGAGCTGTTAAACAACAATCTTCGGATCTTCGGTCATTGAATTTCTAAGAAATGTTTTAATTCGTACCGTACCGTATGCGCTGGACTAAATGCAGCGATTTTAAGAGGAAAAATCACGCATGATCACGGCTTACTTTTAGACAGTCAAGGGGGAGAAGTTTGCAGCGCGGGTGTTTTAAAGTGCTCGCAGAGCACGTTGGTATGGTCCAGCTATATAAAATATCAACTATCGTGCGAAATAGGTTCGTTATTCAACTGGTGGACTTTATTTGCGCTTGTTTGTTATTTCAGATGTGGCTTGTTTTTTTTTATAATCATGACAATGCGAATGCCTTACAAAATATATTATAAATTTTATATTTGATAAAAGGAAACATTTTAGTCAATTAGAAGATTTTTTTGGGAGCTCTGCAGCACTGCAGCGCTTATGTACCAGCCGCCACTGCCAATAAGTACAACGATAACTGATGTCAAGCTATGCTATAATGTCACTCATATAACCTCAAAATGTGTTTACAAATAGCGAATGCTAATGTTGGTTAATTGTTTTCGTACTTTTGACCTAGGTAGTAAGAAAAATAGTATACACTACATGGGCATAAAGATGAGATTCCTGCACTTCGCGCTATGGCTGCCCTTGTAGTGAAATATTTTTACTCCAGTCGGTAAGCATACTTGTACCCTTCCCTTGTGTGCAGTGCACACTTTATGTCTCCGCCTTGCTTGTGCGCCGTTGTTGCCACTTCTTCGCTTGACGTCCATTTCAATATGAATTGCGGCTGAGATATTATAGAGATACGGATCTAATATTGTTTCGACAAAAATACTTTTTGTACATTCATGAAATGTTGACTTTATATTTATGTTTTTTTTTAATGGTTAGATTGTATGGTGTGGATGTTTTTGGTAGTATGGATAATGCTATCGGTAGCAATTCGAACCAATCGCTAAATTCAACATCCTCCAATAAAAGGAAATTATATCGTACTGAAGAATCCGACGAAAGTGTAATTTTTACCAATAAATTTCACTTGGAATCCATTATAGAAGTTATTCTTGATATGCTGGATGATGAGGTAAATTAATTTTACATAATTATTATATTTTCAATTTAGTTTATTGTTAGACCGCTAATGTTTTGTGTTAATTTCAGATTTGCGAGATTCGAAATATTGCTTTAGGGGCTATCTCAAAATTAATCTTGAACCAGTTTCCGGTATCGTCTTTATTAATTTCAAGACTAATACTGAAATGGTACAATCCATTGACTGGTAAGTGTTATTTTGACCTGAATAATTCAATATATTTACATAGGTACAGTGAATTGAATTAACAATTAAATTAAATGTTAGATTGAAAACTTTTTGACAATATTGTAGCATGACAACTACCATGATTAATAATTAATGTTTTTATCATAGCTCAAGCTTCCGATAAATCACAACAACTCATAGGAGTCGTAATTAGCAACTTCGCTAAATCTATTAAAGGAGCCAAAGAAGTAATAGCGAAAGCAGTGATCCCAATATTACAAAGTATCGTCAGAGCTCCCAGGACTAGTCCTCTTGCAGTTGTTGACGTTGATAATTTGTTGCTATTCATTTCAACAATTACTGATTTTGATGAAAAGATAGTAAGTAGGCTTTTTTCTTCGCAAGATTCAACAAAGATCGTTACGCACGGTAGCATTGTTAATTTCAATACTTTTTAGGATGTATCAAGAACACATATAAATATGGCACACATGTTTACATCCGAAATTTTGAAGAAAAAGAATGAGGCTATCGCTATATATCTTTCAAAGTTATTATTGTATTTAAATATTGGTTCAGAAAATTCAGCGGCTGTAAAGGAATTGCTAGCACAAGTGGCAACTGTCTTGGAAAATGTAAGTATTTTTTGTAGAAATTACTAGTTTCCATTTAACCAACAAGATTATTAACAAGGACGATTAAACAACCTAATCCCAGTATTCAAGATTATAAAAATATTGGTACTGAACAGAACTGCATACTTTAGATAGTCTTTGATATCGTTTGCCAAGTTGCCATTCTTGATTAATATAAATTTTGTACCATTTTTCCCTCCTGAGACAATATATAAAACTAACTTTCTTTTAGGAAAATTTTTCGGAGAAAACATTAAGAAAAAATTTGGTGAAATTCCAACAAAAACTAAACGTGCTACTAGAAAATTACAATCGAACACAAGATGTGAACTTAGAAATAACAGAAAACTCAGATATTGCTACAATTATTGAAGATCAAGAAAATTCAACCACTGAAAACACAAATCAAATTGGTAGTAGTAAAGATTTGAAAAAGCATCGTAGAAATACGATTCTTCCAGCGATTAGAGAGATAGAGGAAGAAGATTTATTAGATTTAAGTGATACATCCGATGTTCAAAACAATTTGGAAGAGAAGGAAATAATTGGAATTGATTCAAATGAAAATGTCAGCAATGAAGTTTTCGAAAATACAGAAAAGACTAAAAATAAAGAAAATAATAATGAAAACACAATTAATTCAAAAGATGATAAGGAAGAGAAGCAAAGTACAAAAAGGCGAAAAGTTCCTATAGAAGTTATAAATAAAGATGAAATGAAACAGAACAAAGAAAATAAAGACAGTGAAGAAGGTAATTTATAATACTTGTAAACATTTTAGTACTTTCATTGTCCATGTAAAGTTGACAATTTATCTAAATTTGCTTGGATTCTAGTCATACAGTATTATAAAGATATTTTGTGGAAATACCATCTAGTAGATTAATACTTTATTTTGTCTAAGATAGTTTTGTATTTGGGACGTATCTTGAGATATCTGTTGAAAAATCAAGTTTGAGAACTAAATTTCCACAACATTTCTTTAATTATTTTCCAAATGTGTATTAAGCATGTTAATTATATTTTTAGAATCTGATAAAAGTGAAGTAAATAGTGAAGAAAACGTTATAAGTGCCACCCCTGAGGATGACAGTCCCAATGTTTCCAAAAGCAAAAAACGGAAGAGATCAGAAAGTGATGGAAATGTTTTGCCTAAAATTAATATATTGCAAGTAGTAACATTCAAATCACAAACTAGAAATGCCACACAAAGTAAAAAAGGTAATTATATACTATATACAAACTATAGACGATTTTTTCTTGGAGTACCACATATACTATGGTATACCTAGTATGGGTACTTGACGTTTTCGTCTTGCGGAACCGTTCTGGAAGTATGGGACCTGAACATACACAGCGTCGGAGTCGAGTACACTTCGTTTAGTATTACTTCTCCTTTATTCTTGTTGTCATCTTCATTCAATTTCTCTAAACGCTACAATTAATATGTATTTCTGTGGTTTTAAGCCGTATATAACCACAGGGTCAATCCTCTGATAACCACAAAAACATTTCGAACTTGTGTTATTATACGGCTACACGATAGTGAAGCGTAAAGGTTCTATTTTTTACAAAGGGAAATTTGTTTTAGTTGAATATTTGCAACAATGCATTCGAAATTTTACAGTAGCTAATTGACTGGTAGAGTATGGTGTCATGTGCTGGTGTATTCTGTGGTACAATCGAGGTACCCCAATGACGTATTAAAGATAGACCAGCCTTTACATATTATTGCCTAAACAATGTTTTGGTAGCAACATAAATCAAGGCGAGTAAGATGCTCGGTAGCGTTCAGCAGCGGGATTCTATTTCACGACACGATTTTATCGAGTCGTTCGATGTCGAGTGCGATCTTCAATTCGATCTTCGGATCGAATCGGATCATCCTATTCTATTTTTCGATCGAATTGAAATCGGGTGTTCTCGGATACGGACAGCAATTTTGATACGAGTCTTTCAAAGTGAAGTTATTCGAAAATGTTTTTTGACATTGCAGACAGAATTAATTTCATATTTGGCAGATTAAAAAAACTCTTTTTACATTTTTGAACTTTTTTATTCGCTAAAATACTATATTAATGCCATTCAAGATACGAGACTGCCACTGGGAAATTCTTCTCCAATTTATGGAGAAAAATAGAGATTTTGCATAGCAGGTTCATTGGGGATAAACAGAAAAAATTATGGGCTGAATTAGCTCTCAAACAACTGGTCTGACCCCTCTGGACTTGTACATCAAAGAGGTTGCGTGAATGGCCATGTTACGATTGCGCACGGTTGGTGTAAACCCCGAGGTAGGAGTGGGTCAATTGAGACTAAGCCTATGGCGAGAAGCACTTACTGCACTACGCATATACACAGACGGCTCAAAAACCAAAGAAGGCTCAGGATGTGGAGTCTACTCCAGATCACTAAGCCTAAGAATTAAGTGGGGAATGAGAAAAAACAGAACTGGCTGGTATCTCAATTGCCACAAAAGAACTAACCAGAAAAGGAATTTCTGGCAAAAATATAATTGCACTGACAGCAGACAAGCCCTATTAGCCTTGAACAGACAACGTGTTACATCAGGGCTAGTATTAGAGTCCCATCAATATTAAGCTGACGCCTCGGTAGATAACAATATTATCCTGAGGTGGGTTAAAGGGAACGACTGGAGTAAAGGTAACCGCATTGCCGATTCTTTAGCCAGGGAAGCAGCTAGACTAACTTTTAGGTCCCAGCGACACTTACGGCCTGACGACTTCGGTAATTGCGGAACTAGCTAAAAGTTACACCCATGTTCAATCCTTAAATTGATGGGATGAAATCAAGGGATGCAGTTTTGCCAGGATCACTGCCACTGTCAGCTAAGGAAACACCTCCATACAATGGGGCTAGTGGACACACCTCTATGCAGGATGTGTGAACAGAAAGACGAAACTGTCAGGCATGTCTTATGCAAGTGCCCAGAGTTATCATCAATGAGAGAGTGTGTGTTCGGTGAGTCTTGGCCTACACCTGCCGATATGAAGGAGATGTCTCCTAGTGACCTGTCCACCTTCCTGGAAAGGACAGGATGGACTATTATCTAGGAGGACAACTCCTCGGGAGGACGTACAATGGGTTACATGTGGCCCAAGTGCTGTGGGCCTAAACTCACCCTCCCTACTCTACAGATATAGATAGCCCTCAAACAAAATTCTTGGGATTTGAAGAAATACTCTGAACTTACCTTTTATTCAATCTATAAAGTTCTATGAAGTCAGGTATTTCAAAGGGGTCACTATTTCTAATTTTTTCTCGTTGTCGACAAAGGAGTAAATTCCTTTGGGCTTGCTCTGCCATTAAATGACCCCCCTTCCTCACAATAGGAAACATTGTACCAAGAATAATAGTGTATTGCATAAAAAATGACTTCTCTTGATGTTATTTTCGTAAATATTTGCAAAAATCGGCAGAAAACACAAAACGTTTTTATTTTTTTTTAGAAATTAGAATGCGCAAGTTTCGAAATAAGTAAACGAATACGACAAACGTTTTTATTTTTTTTAGAAATTAGAATGCGCGGGTTAGAATATGTCAGGAAATGCCAGATATAATATATTTCGAAATAAGTAAACGAATACGACTCGTCCATACCTATCGAGTGAATCGACTCGTATTTCTACGACTAATCGAAAAATAGAATCGCTGATTGTCAATTTTGGTCGGCCGTTACGATCGTATCGTAAAATAGAATCCCGGTGCAGGTAGGGTTCATTTAAAAGATTTCATGGAAAACGTTTTTATGGAATAAATGATGTGCGTTATTAATTTTTCGTTTGAATAGTGTAAATTATATCAAAAATCGTAACTCATAGATAGGTGAATTTTTAAAACATACCTACGAAGGATTTTAAAGTTGAAACAAGTTTTGCAATACAGATTATAAACATGTTAATATAATATTGAAAGGTTTTTTATTTTGTTCTTCAAAAAAATAAGAAATAAATGAAAGTTCATTAAATTGGTACGCAATAAAATAGAAGAATCAAAACAATAATCATAACCTAATATCCAACCATAACCAATAATCTAACCAGGATTACAACATAAAGTAACTAACACCCCAAAATCGAACTGTTTGACAGTTTAATAAATTACTTTATTAGCAGTTTTTAATTTATTGAATTCGTATTTCCTATAGTGAAGTCGAATGACTATATATTCCTCCAAAATATCGAATCTCTCGTCTTATATACTATACTACGCCTACGTTAATATAACCTTGTGAAATAACGGATTATCTTTCTTACTCCATTTACCGTCAGAAATGTCTTCTAAGCACATAAATAACCAAATTACAAATAGAAACACTTCTAAGCACATAAATAACCAAATTACAAATAGAAACACAATTGTCATTAAAATCTTATTGACATATCTCAAAAAGAAGTTCGAGGTTGTCAAGCTAAAAATTTATAAATTTTACTATTTGATATTGATAGAAAATGAAAATTCTTAAGCGAAAAAAATAATGAGCTGGACTGGGGGACAACCAAAATGTAAACAAGGCTTGTCTATCTTTAATATGTCATTGAGGTAACCTATAACGATACCAAAGTATGCCTGGTACATGCAAGAAAAAATCGTCTTATCTGTATATTTTTGAGCAATACAATGGGATTGTTTATTAATATTAGATCAACTTCTTCCAAACAATTTAGAAAAATAATTAGGCATTATTCTTATCTTTTCCAATTTGATTAAGAATTAATTTACCCAATAAGATGTTTTTATTGCACATTTTTGATTAATGGTGCAATCAGGAGAAAGTGGTATTTAGTGTTTTAGTTCATTAAAGTAATAGAAAATTGTATCTAAATTTTTCATATTAAATATGGAAAAAATAATTCACTATTATTAATTGACAGATTTTCTCTAATTTTGTGCACTTCTTTTAAGAAACACTATAATTATATTTACAGCTCTCTTTCTGTTGGTAATCGAACCGTAGATATCTTTGTTGTCTGATCATCACTTCGGATCGTGACAGAGTAAAATATTTGCAAAATTTCCAATAAATCTATATTAGTAAAGTAGTAAAAAAGAAAATCGTTCAAACTTTTTCGACTGGAATCTTTCTTCTTCGAATGGTAAACCAATTTCCCAGCTGGTTTCTACTACTTTATGTGCTTATCTAACAATTTCCGAGTTTTATCTTTCTATTCCATTTCTCCAGAATATTCTGCCAAGAAGAAATATCATCGCATAATAAATATTTTGGTTTTGTCAGTTCTGTGGTGCAATCAATAAAAATTCACACGATTTCTATAAACATTGGCATATATGGAGAACAAGTTATAGCGAATTTATGGAAAATATTTTGACATACATGTCACTTCCGGTTATACCGAAAGTGAACGACAACGTTATTTTAAATGTTACACCCTGTATATTATTGACTTTTCGAATTCTACATTAGATTTTAATGTCACTTTGTGTAAAATACTCTATATCTAAAATTTATACTTATCGAGAAATTAATTTTTTTAATAAAAAATTGACAGGTGCATACGTTCATGTTGAAAATTCTGTGTTAACATCCCCAAAACCAAATAAAAAACATCTTGTCGGGTTGATTAGTAGGACGATCAAGGTAATTGGTGACATGTCGAAAACTTTTTTTATATATACAGGGTTCGTAAAAAAATGATGAAAAGTTAAGTTCAAAACTGTTAAATATCTTCATTTTTTTAAATGAAACAACCATATTTTTATTCTTTTACTCAATTATAATGCCGAAAATAAGGGTAGTTTATGTTCACTTCCCTATATCCAATCTTAAGCGTTATTCAGATATTAATACATACACTCACCGGCAAAAAAACTCGGCCACCTAAAATTTTGCTGAAGTTCGTTGTCCAAGAACTTTCGTAATTTTTCATCCATTTCAATTGTTTCTACGACAAATTGTAGATAAATTCTTTGGTATTAAAACAAACTCCAGAAGTTTTCCAAAAAAGTTGATAGCTTATTTATACAGGGTGAAAAAAACCATGTATTTCTAGTCCAATTTCTCAACACCCTGTGGAACATTTCGGGCTCAGTTTATTACAAACACCATCCTTTTCGCCATCTTTCAATTTTTATTTCACCTTGATATCTTGATTTTTTTTGAAGATCCACGTATTTGAATAAAAGTCTGGAATTTTATAAACACGCCAAGCTGGATTAAGGAACAAAAACGAAGGTGGCTTGGTCAATGAATATTTGAGAATAATATTCAATGTGTCAAAATGGTTTTAAGTACCTACTGAGAATTCATGCAAAATTGTAGCTTTAATTGAAGATGGTCGAAGTCAACGATATGTGTCTCGTGTCTTAGAAATACCCCAAACTACAGTACAATATGCTTGGAATCGTTATTTGGAGACAGGGAATTGTAATAGGCGAAATGGTTCTGGTAGAAGAAGAGCAACCACAGGAGTTGATGACCGGTTTAACATCCTCTCTACATTAAGAGATCGAAGAACAACTGCTCCTTTTCTGCAACATCGCTTAAGAAATGTACGTGGAGTTATTATAAGCGATAAGAAGATTTGGAGAACGCGGGATTTATTCACTTAGACCAGCTACAGGTCCATAACTACAGCCACAACATCGACAAGACCGGCTTACATTTGCAAGAACATACATCAATTGGCATTTAGAACAATGGGGTAATGTATTGTTCACTGATGAATCGAGGTTTTGTTTGAGATTACCTTATGGTCAGGAAAGAGTTTCAGACGGCACAATGAGAGGTTTGCCGACTGCACTATATCTGAACCAGTCTCATATCAAGGAGGTTCTGTTATGGTATGGGCCGCTATATCAAGAGCAGCACGTACCAAATTATTATTTATTGATAACGGAGCTCTAAATTCTCAACGTTACATACAAGACGTTCTTCAGGAAGCTGTAGTTCCCTATGCTCCATTTGTTGGAGATTACTTCATTTTAATGCACGACAATGCAAGACCGCATGTAGCAAATATTGTTAACCAATATTTGGATGAGGTTGATATCCAACGATTAGAATGGCCTGCATATAGCCCGGCTCTGAATCCGATTGAACATCTCTGGGATGAAATTCAAAGAAACATTCGTCGTCGTCCTATACTACCCGAAACATTTGACGAGCTGCGTTTTGCGATGCAAGCTGAATATGACGCAATTCCTCAAGATCGCATTATTCGTCTTATCAATTCGATGTCTCGGCGATTGCGTGCAGTTATTTCCGCTAGAGTTGGGCATACGAAATATTGAAAAATGTCAATTATGTTTCTCTTTCAAATTACTGTTGAATATTAAAACAATTTTTTCCCTGAACCAATTCCAGGCTTTTATTTGAATACGTGTATCTTCAAAAAAAATCAAGATATCAAGGTGAAATAAAAACTGAAAGATGGCGAAAAGGTGTTTGTAATAAACTGAACATAAACTCTAAAAATTTCCCGAAATGTTCCACAGGGTGTTGAGAAATTGGACTACAAATACATAGTTTTTTTACCCTGCATAAATAATCTATGAACATTTTTGGAAAACTTTTCTGGAGTTTGTTTTAATACCAAAGAATTTATCTACAATTTGGCGTAAAAACAATTGAAATCGATGAAAAATTACGAAAGTTCTTGGACAATGAACTTCAGCAAAATTTTAGGTGACCGAGTTTTTTTGCCGGTGAGTGTATATTATCCAATTAATCTATTATTTTACAGTATAATATATAGGCACAAAATATGGAATCACTACTAGACCAATTATGTGTTAAATTAAAAAGATAAGAAAGAAATAAAGAAAAGTGAATCTGAAGAATTATTCCTTGAGTCAGAAGAGTGTTTCAATGCCATATACCTAGCCCATTATTTTGACAAACATTAATGCTTGGTGAATGTTTTTATTTGTTTACCCCAAGAATACCATGCATTCACTTTTCTCGAATGGTAAATTCATGAGCCGTCTTCTATTTTATATTTTACCAAAATTGTGCTACATCCAGCCTTATTATTAAAAGCATTCATGAATTAATAGTTAAATATATTCCTTCTTGATAACTTTCTTAGATTTACATATATCTTGTTTTATTCTAAGCTAAATTAATTGATAAATGTAGCAGTTCTGAGTTAAATAAACATTCTTGTCCAGTAAAGGTAATCGATAACCATAGCATGTAAGGTCTCGTCTCGTAAGTTATTGATAAGGCAATATCCTCTACTACCCTAATCAGAGAAAATTAACAGGCAATATCCTCTACTACCCTAATCAGAGAAAATTAACGAGTTGCTACAATTAGGTTACCTTGTTGTTAAACTTATAGAAAAGTATTATTTTTAGATTTATGCTCCACTATATTAATATATAAGTTTGGCGGCTTTCGTGGATGAAAAATGAGTTTAATCGAGCATTTTAATTGAAAAACAGTATTCAACTTTTTTTATACAGGAAAGACACTTAGGTTGGAATAAATTCAATATTTTTCTGTCTAAAGTTGTTATAACAAAACGCCTGCACAGGTCAATTTTCATTGTCAATTGCGTATATGTACGAATGACGTCACCACTTTCGCGTACATAACATTGTAATTTTTTTAAATAGAACATATTTTTCTCTATATTTTTGAATTCCACAACAATATACGATTACAAAAATGTAAAATACGTATGGTCCAAAGCATTGGTTTGTGAATTAGAGACAAATGTTGTATTAGAAATTTTTAATTATAAAATTTTATTGAAATGGCTGTACTAATAAATTTTTAGTTTGTATTATTTTAAATAATTGAGAAAATAAGTTCAAAAATTAAATTAAAAGTTCAAAGTGCATGCTGTTGACTACCTGGTAATAACCAAGACGGTTTCTAAATTCCTCCAACACTTTATTTAATGTTTCCCGGCGAATGAGTCTCACCTCATTAAGAACTCTCCCTTTTGAATCTTCGATATTCTCAAGCCTATTGAAGTACACTTTAGATTTAAGATAACCCCAAAATTAAAAATCAAGTGGGGCTACATCAGATCTTGCTGGCCACCCTATAAATCCTCTGCTTCCTATCCACCTGTTGGGGAAGTATCTAAAAAATCACGCACTATCAGCGCATAATGTGGTGGTGCGCCGTTCTGTTGAGACCATATCAAATTACTAGGTATGTGTGGATTTTGATTATCTAGATATAACGCGGCAATGGCTGGAATAATATCATTTTGTAGCATTTCTAAATACTTTTGAGCAGTCAACGTTCCTTCAATAAAAAATGGTCCCAAATTATTGTTGCCAGTAATTCCTGCCCAAACATTAACTTTTTCACGATACTGAGTGTGGGCCTCCATCTTCCAATGATGATTAGTATCTGACCAGTATCTACAGTTTTGCCTATTGACAGTACCATTTAAATAAAATGTTGATTTATCTGAAAATACTACATGCTCTAGAAATTGTGGATCATTATTACATCGCCCTCATCGCATCATCACTTCACAAAATTCCATCCTTCGATCAAAATCATCATCGTTGAGTTCATGAACTAAATTAACTTTGTACGGGTGAAACTTTTTTTTTCAAATATTTTATAACTGTAGATTTACTCAATGAGTTTTCCGTCGCGTTTTGTCTACTGGATATGTGTGGATTTTCTAACGACGTATCACAAGTATGGGGTTGCCATTTAAATTTTTGTAGGTGGGGTAGGTGGGGCATAGGCGGTTGATGGGAGTGCGTTCTCTCTCATGTCATTTTAGTTCCCCCTCTCTACCCTAGAAACGATTTTGAAATTTTTTTGAAATTTCTTTTCACTTCCGCCACTTCCAGTCCGTACCGCTCTTTCTTCTCCACAATCTTCCTACACATTCTCTCCGCCTTTCTTTCTATCTTCGCTTCTACCTTTGCCGTACATACCAGACAAACATCGTCCGCATACACCGTAATCTCGCATGCTATCCCACAAAACTCATCAAACACACACACTTCCAGAGCGTCGGTCCAAGAACCGAGCCCTGGGGCACTCCAGCCTCCGTATCATACCTCCTCCCTCTAGAGTCTACTATCACACGCCCCGTCAGGTAGTCCTCTACCAGGTTGACCAACCCCTCCCCCACTACAAACCTCAACAACGCACTCAACACCGCCTGCTGTTTTTTATTTGGTATAGGGGACGTTCACACACAATTTTCAATATGAAGGTCTGCACCTGTCAATTTTTTATTAAAAAAATTAATATATAGGGTATTACATTTATAATAACAATGTGGTCGTTCACTTTCGGTATAACGGGAAGTGACATGTATGTCAAAATATTTTCCATAAATTCGCCATAACTTGTTCTCCATCTATTCCAATTTTTATAGATATCGTGTGAGTAGTCTCCAATATAATATAGATAGTGTAAGCTCGTCGTGAAACAGCCTGTATATTGTATTTAAGTATTTTAAATTTTTCTCACCGTTCTATCATTCTTCTGATTTACGGTACTTATTTACGGGAAACTCTGTATAATTCATTATTACTTTATCACTGTTACCTATTCATTTTTTTCCAAATAGGTGAAACAAGTTCCGATTTTGGGAGCATCAGAAGCACCAGAAGTAGTTCTAACTCTAACTCAGCGAAAAGTATGATTCTGGATAGTAGTACCAAAGAGAAAGCTCCTCATAGCCAGGGAACTAGGGAAGGGATATCTAAAGGAGGTAAACGAATAAGTAATAGAAGCTTAGAATTAATATCTTCAAAAGGAAGTCATAAAAATGTTGAGAAAAGGCATACATTAGAGGTAACTTCGAAAATTAAAGAAAATGATAGGGAAAGTACAACAGAAATAAGTTCTGAAGATAACGTCAAACGAGTCAACAGAGGACTAAGGTTGTCTAAAATCAGCCATAAAAACAAAGAAAAAACTAGCCGTACCAAAAACGTTGTAAACAACAATTTAGATACAAGTAAATCTACAAGCGGCGCAAGTTTTGATGAAGATTTTGTAAATAGAAAAAGTTTGAGAAGTGAAAACAAAAGACTTTTAAAATTGGATCAAAAACACGATAAAAATGAAAAACAGAAAATGAATTCTACATCTCCAAAAATCGACAATAAATTAGATCACAATACACTTATGAAAACTAGCCAAAATAGTTCTGAAACTAAAAACGTCGAAAAGGAAAAGAAGATCCAACTCACATCAAAGCGCAAACAAGAAGTTTCCAAAAATCAAAACTCTTCAACTTCTGACAGTGAAGAAAGCTCCCGTAAAAGAACCAAAAGACAACAGATGCTTATCCAACAACGAAAAATAATTGATACACAAAAAGTACAACGGCTTAATAACAGTTCAACTACTAACGAGACAAATTCTGATAGTACAGACAGTCGAAGGCGTAGTAGAAGCAGCGGAAGAATACGGGTAGAAATCTCACAGCAGAAAATAAAGGATATAAAAGAAATACAAAAGACTAAGAGCAGTTCAACTACCGAAGAAACATCTTCTGACAGTGAAAATATCAGACACCGAAAAAAACGGAAAGAGGAGCAAAACCAACACACACTAAAAGGAAAGAAAATAGTACAAAAGAAAAAAAATAATTCAACTACTGACGAAACAAATTCTGATAGTACAGACAGTCGAAAGCGTAGTAGAAGCAGCGGAAGAATACGGGTAGAAATCTCACAGCAGAAAATAAAGGATATAAAAGAAATACAAAAGACTAAGAGCAGTTCAACTACCGAAGAAACATGTTCTGACAGTGAAAATATCAGACACCGAAAAAAACGGAAAGAGGAGCAAAACCAACACACACTAAAAGGAAAGAAAATAGTACAAAAGAAAAAAAATAATTCAACTACTGACGAAACAAATTCTGATAGTACAGACAGTCGAAAGCGTAGTAGAAGCAGCGGAAGAATACGGGTAGAAATCTCACAGCAGAAAATAAGGGATATAAAAGAAATACAAAAGACAACGAGCAGTTCAACTACCGAAGAAACATCTTCTGACAGTGAAAATATCAGACTCCGAAAAAAACGGAAAGAGGAGGAAAACCAACACACACTAAAAGGGAAGAAAATAGTACAAAAGAAAAAAAATAATTCAACTACTGACGAAACAAATTCGGATAGCACAGAAAGTCCACGGCACAGTAAAATAAATAAGTTACAGTCACCAGAACTTCGAATTGCAATCACTCCAAATAATACATCCGAAAAAGCAGGTTCTGAAAATAGCAGTCTTAAAAAGACAACCAAAGAAACCAGGCTGTCTACAGGTTCCGGACAAACTTACAACACTAGAAAAAATGATGGAGTGAAAAACAACCAGGAAATATCACAGTCGAGAGAAGAATATATTAGGAAACGTAAACAGTTGACAGTTTGCCTCGACCCATCTCCTTCTACGTTAAAACGAATGAGGTTGATGAATAAAATTAATAAAAGCAACAGTGAAGCAGATGAAGTTGAAAAAACCGAAATAAAAACATATTCACTAAGAAAGTCCAATCCAGAAATAAATTTCCAAAGTAAGTGTATTTATTTATTTTATGAAAACTAGTAAAAGCATGTTTCGAATGAAGTGTGAATCTAGAGATTGGCCTATGTTTTACATGAATCGTAATAAATAAAAAAAATTAGTGCGGTGTATATTTAAAAAAAATAATGACCACTATGTATGTGGGTTTGTTCATCTGTTCCCTCATAACTTCTAAACCAATTATCATAATTTGACAAAAGATCGCACCTTTGGCGAAACACTGACACAAATGCAAATTCATTAATTGTTCACCAAGCGCATTTAAAGTTTTCTAAATTTATTTATGGTTTTTGGCAGTAAATAGGAAAACAATTATAAGAAGTTACATTATAAACTGCAAATTGTTAGTTGATGTGTGTATTATACGAAAAATTGATATTTTTGTATTTCTTGTGAAAACCTCTCTTGAATCCATGAAATTTTGGAAAAATTTACAAATATGTCATTGTTCCTCTAACTTTTTTCTGAATTGCGATAAAAAGAAAGGGCATTAAAAGAAAAATGTATGGTTGAATTTGTACTTCATGGAAAATAAACTCAAAACAAATTCATAATGACCCAAAATTTTAAAACAAAGTATTATAAAGGGCGTCAAAAAATAATAGTTCAATACTATTAAATGCTTTACAAAATTATAAAAATAAATTTCCAAAGAGCAGACCGTCCACTAAGAAGCAACAACTACTTCTCGGGCCATATGCCCCGACAGACATTGAATTACACTTCTAAAATAAACGGGGTTGATATATATGTTAAGATAGTTTACTTTAGAAGTGTAATACAATGTCTGTCGGGGCATATAGCCCGAGAAGTAGTTGTTGCTTCTTAGTGGACGGTCTGCTTTTTGGAAATTTATTTTTCTAATTTTGTAAAGCGTTTAATAGTATTGAACTATTATTTTTTGACGTCTATAGATCACGCTTTACTAATATGACAATTATTTACAGGTAACTTTAATTAAGAAAATATCTACAAAACCGAGATGGATTTTTGTCGATATAGAATTTTGGTTTGTGATTAGATGTAGAGATGTCGCTGATATCGCACTCTTAGCATTTCCTTTACTGAGGCTAATGTATTGGTGTGGTATCAACGTAGTCT
This sequence comes from Lochmaea crataegi, assembly GCA_947563755.1. Classification (NCBI taxonomy): domain Eukaryota; kingdom Metazoa; phylum Arthropoda; class Insecta; order Coleoptera; family Chrysomelidae; genus Lochmaea; species Lochmaea crataegi. The sequence goes on along the minus strand of OX387425.1, from coordinate 28,471,523 downwards.
CTAGTCCAGGATTATGCTCTCAGAGCTTCTGGACGAATAGCATCTATCTTGTGCTGATGAGGCGCAAAAACGCCGAAACCGGTCTACAAGTGATGTTATTCCTTCTAATCGCAAACAATTATTTACAGGTAACTGTAATTAAGTAAATATTATAAAATGGTTCATAATATTTTGGAAAAATATTAGTGTTAATTAACTTGAGTAGGTCTCCTTTTTTTCTCCCAGAAATAGGAAATTTGGAAGTGTACTCTTGCTTCAGATGTGGGGTTTTTTTCTTATTGAACGAGCGGAAAATTTTTATTTTTACTGACATCCATTCGCCACTATAACTAGTTTTGTAACGGTAAGTATCAGCTGTTAGCAACCATGCCATAAGATATATCCGCCATCTAGCCCATATGGGACGAGTTACAATTCTGTCTTTGTTTTACCAGATAGAGTTGAGCTTTAGGAATAATTTGACATCAACTTATTTTTGAAAATTTTTGCAATTGTGTCATTGTTTTTATTTATTTAAAAGTTATAAGCATAAAATATAATGGGACATCTGGTAGAATTCTATATTAAAATGGTTAAAATGATCTTCACTCATCCTTTAATAGAATGCATTGAATGTGAGAATTACGAAAGTTGAGTAGTTTTATATGCTTCGTTTGATGTAACAAGTTTTATATTTTAGAAATAATATCAAATAAAACATTAACGAAAAATCAAATATCTATATCGGAAGTTTCCAAATTGAATACAACCATGAGTAGTAACGCCAGTACAACATTGCATACAATACTGTCAGAAATTTCACAGGTAAGCATTGATAAATTAATTGTAATTATCGTAATTCACTGGGATTTTGCTATCCTATTACAAATTAGGTCGAACAATGGTTATTTTGCATTATATTATCCATGATGATCACTCAAATACATTGTTGAATCATTGGAAATTTTTTTTATAGATCTCATTTTTTTATTGACTATAGGACTTAGAATGTATGAACATCGCTATGCCGATATGACACGCTCAGATCTCTGAAAACTGATACCGCGTGTCCCAAGTTATCGTTTACAGGCAATATCTCACTTAATTTAAAAGATAATCCAATTCTGAAAAAACTGTTGTGAAATGCAACAATATTCATTCCTAATGAGCTATCAAAAACCTTATTTCACTTAACAGTCCATTGGCAGCCACCACTCACTTTCTATTTTCAAATGGCACCCCCGTATATTTTCGGTGAAAATTGCTTTTCACTCTATTTGGAATATAACGATGTAACATACTTGTTGGTTTTCTATTATTAGCACATTAAAATTGACATTTTTTTATTTATCCTTATTGCTCCCGCCACTGTTTTTAAAAACTTCACGAGATAGAAGTAGATTAATCTTTTGTTTAAAAAAAACGGATGCTTTTTATGTCAAAAAATTGATGACAGTTAATAATAAGTGTAGAACAACAATCATTTGCGAATAGTACCTAGGGTGTTGTAGTTAATAGACGAATCAAATTTTTATACTATCCACAAATTTGAACTCAAAATTATTAATCTTGTTATAAGCACAATGCCATATACATTCAGTCCAGACGAGTACATTGATATGCTATTGGCTTATGGTGATTGCAGGAAAAATGCTCGACGAGCGGCACGTTTATACAAAGAACGTTTTCCTCAACGTCCTCGTTTCCTAAATTGGAACGGAAGATGCGCATCGGTTGTAATTAATGTACTTGTGTATGTTGGTATCAATCCTCATACTTCTGTTAGAAACATAGCTGAAGAACTGGGAATAAGCAAGAGCATGATAGAGGATTTTGAAGCAACACAAATATCACCTATTTAAACTACATTTAGTTCAAGGCCTACTGATTTCTACAGAAGATTAGAATTCATTTCTCTAATCGATGTTATGATTGCCGACAATCCCTTACTATTAAATCAAATATTTTAGAGTGATGAAAGCCGTTTCCACAACAAGGGTGTAGTTAATACACACATTGTCCATTATTGGTCGAACGAAAATCCTCACTGGATTCGTTCAACTCGTTTTTAAACAGTTTGGGGTATAAATGTATGGTGTGGGATATTTAAAGGTCATTTGATTGGGTCATACTTTTACGAGGGCACATTGACTGGACACAGGAATTTAGATTTTCTTGAAAACAAATTACCTGAACTTATGGAAGACATTCCTCTGGCAGAGCGAAATACAATGATCTGGCAACAGGGCGGCGATCCACCTCATAATGCAGGTATTGTTGCGGAGTATCTCAATCAGTCTTTTCACAACAGATGAATAGGTACTTACGGACCTATAGCTTGGCCTCCCCGCTCGCTCGATCTAACGCCACTGGATTTTTTTTGTGGGGTTATCTTAAAGAACGCATTCTTGAGGCATGCCGTAGTATTACACCAGCTATGATTCAGGCTGCGTGCACAAGAGAGCTTTTAAGTCGTTTTGAAGCTTGTATGGAATCTTCGGGAAATAATTTCAAACACTTTTTTTCTTCATTATTTGTATTTTATTTTAATAAGGAAATTTAGAAATTAGAAAATGTTGATTTTTTTGTGCTGATAATAAAATACCAACCAGTATGTTACATCGTTGTATTCCAAATAGAGTGACAAGCAATTTTCAACGAAAATATACAGGGGGTGTCATTTGAAAATAGAAAGTGAGGGGTGGCTGCTAAAGGACTATCAAGTGAAATAAAGTTTCTGATTGTCATTGGGAAGGAATATCGATTCCATTCACAACAGTTTTTACAGAATTGGATTATCTTTTAAATTAAGCGAGATATTGCCTGTAAACGATAACTTGGGACACGATGTATACATCACCTCCGCGAGATATAACTATACCCACAAATGGTTCATGGCGAATGTTCGCTTTATGTCGTATTGGAACCAACAAACAAAAGAAATCGATTATCATCGTTCTTCAGCGCTCGCAGTCCCAAAATTCGCACCAAACAGTAAATTTTTGCGGATGCTTTGTCACCTAGGAATCTCGTCTGGGTTGGCGTCTTCCCATATATACGGCAATTTTGTTTGTTAACTAAGCCAAAAATGCACCTCGTCGCGAAAGATGATTTTTTTACCAACATTGGGGTCCTCTTCCAAATGATCCGAAGCCCAGTCAACTCCGAATAAATGACGTTGTCTACGTCATTAACTTTCAGCTCCAGAAGTCAGTTGGATCTTATACTGGAGCAAAACGCAAAATTCACCAATTTGAAGTCTGCGAAAAGCCGATTTTTGTGCTTGGTGAGGAATTGACTTTCCCGAGTTCCACTGCAGACTTTCACGGACCGCGGTCTTTCTAGCGAACCTTGGACGTACAGCTGTTGCGTTTATGTTTACCGAACCAGTTTTGACCACCAAAACTTGGAGTGTCTACTTTGAAGCTACTCAATCGTGTAACTTGCCATGTTGATTACACAGTTGATAATGAGCAACATATTAGACAGTCCCCGTAGTCTGCCAGCATCCTACATCCCAAATTGAAAAAAAATTTTGTTATTAATAGCGGTTTGTGTTTATTTGAAGACTTAAAAATAGTTTTCAACTTGTTTAATAAAAAAAAATCATGGAATAAAACGTATCAGTCCATGTCACCACTTTGGTGGTTAAGCTCCTCGTTCGTTTTACGGTCCTGTAGCACTGTTCGAGATTTACACACTTTTAACCCGTTTATGTTAGTATGATTAAAGCTGGATTTATAAACTCTGTTGTTCGTTGTTTGTGATTCCTGCTGCTCGAAAATACAACATTAATATCACGTTTATAAACCGTTGTTCGTCGTTGCACTCAAATAAACAAATTTTATATCTTGTTATTCGTGATTCGTAGTTCCGCCAATGAAAACTGAAGTTGGTACTACGTGACTTGATATCTTCCAATCGAGTCAAACTCCACATATTTTGATAATTGATTTGCTGTTAAAGAACCGATGACTATCTTACTTAAAGATTAATTTTCCTTAGATTTTAAAAATTCATATTTTCTTTCAGCTTGAGGTAATGCACGATGATTCATCATTTTCATCGTCAAATAGTTTTCATTCTCGACAGCGCACGAGGTCGCAGACTTCAAGTCCGAGCTCTCCAATTATAAAAAAGCAAATTTCTAGGAAGATCAACAAATCGATAAATTTGGAGTAAGTGTGATTGGATTATATTAGATAGCAAAACAGTCTTATAAGACACCAGTTATGTTAAATACATGAAAACCAAATAAAAAAGTTGTGGACAAAAATTACGATGGAGATCAGATTCAGAGTCTAACAAATTGCATAAATATGCATACATCATAGGGTCGTATCCTTGACTGATAATGAGAACACAAATTTTGTCTTAATTTTGCTTGGTTAATCTGTCACTCCAGTGACAAAGACAAAATATCTGTTCTCTCGGGAAGCTTCAGTCCCTCAGTCAAGAATACGGTCCACAGTAGGTAGCGTGGAACTGCGTTTCAGACACTGGAACGTATGTTACTACGTTTCATATTTCGCACAATTCCTGTAAGCAATTTAATTCACTTCAGAACGTCATTCATATTGCGTCTTGACGTTCTCCTGGCAAGATCAAGGAAACTTGTGAGCACTTCGTCACACTGGGATTTGTCCAATGCGACGCAGCGTAACCATAATTCTACAAGCATCTTTTGGACTTCATGCTTTACTTGGCCAGGATGCCAAATCTTCAAATTCTCCCTGCTAACTCTTTAGACTAAAAAGTTGTTCTTTAGAAGTTTACTATTGAGATAAGGTTGTGTAAGATTGTGGTTTTGGATTTTTTGTGTTAATTTGACCTTTTTTTGCAGGAATGAAAAAAGGCCCGCAAGAAAATTTAAGAAAAAGCATAATTGATATACGTTGTTATTTTTATTTGTATATTTTTAAATTGTACAATTTTATTAAATATTAACGGAGAAAATAAATTGAATAATATTTATTTAATAATATATAAAGATTACTGTAGCAAAATGTTGTCAATGTGGATTAATATAACTGTTTGTAATTTAATTAAGTCAATTTAGCTGAGCATAAAAATTATGCTTTTATAGTAAGTTAAGGTACGGAAGTCGAATTAAACCAATATTTTTGGACAAATACATTATATTTACCAACACAAAGTCTTACAATACAAAAAAAAGAAAACAAAAAACATACACTTTAAACTTATAACAATTAAAAACATTTAGTTATACCTTTTTTTTGCGTTTCTTTATTTTCTGGTGAAATATTAGGCAGCGCACCTTCATGACTAAAAACACCAACTGAAATTTGGTCATTTTTCAATAACAAATCATAAAATAAAAACGGAAGTTGCTCTGAAATATGACCAGACTCTCAGCTTTTTAAATATATCTATATAATATAAACACTAACTAAAAACTGCTCTAATATTTCACCTGAAAAAGGCCTTTATTATTTTTTTCTGTTTTACTACACTAAGCCTATCTAAGTTTCCTTAAGTTTAATCTTACCTAAACTTTAAACCTATAAAGACTAATCTACACGCTAGAAGCTACCTTACCTAAATGCTTTACTAGCATACTTTATACAAATGGGAAGTCAGTTCCCACAGACTCGATATTTTAATTGGAAATAAATAACTTGTTTGAATTCTTTGAATATTTACCATCTTAATGGCATTTTCAATAATTAATAATTTCTTGAAAATAACTAATTGCAATCCATAAAAATGTAATAATAAGTGATTAGTAAAATAACTAAATAATTAGTTAATTTACTCAAAATCAAATATTATTAAGACGAAGACTGAAAACAAATTTACCAATTAACATTAATTATTCTAGATTGCCAATATCCACATAAAATTTCATCCTAGGATATGTTTAAATAACAATCGATTAAGTTCAATTTAAATGGATGGTAAAAAATTGGATCACTTATAATTTGTTCAAAAACGCAAAAAGTTATTTTCTGCCAATTAATTTTTAAGTAGTTCTTACCCTTGAGAACCAACCTGATAATGACTTTTTTTAATAAATAGGTAGTCGCTGATCGATTCTTCGATTTATTACGGTCTAAAAATAACTTCATACCATCGAAATAGGTATCATATCGTGTATATGAAAATAAAACTGATTTTTTTTCATCAGTTACGCTGTATAAAACCTTCACAAATAATGTCAATACTCAATGCAATATTTGGCCTCAGCTGTTGCACTTAACTTTGTTTCATATAATAAATCAAATATTGATCTGAATGTTCGGTAAATTATATAGGAGCACAAACTATTTATTGAAAGGTAGAAACATCTTAGTTATATCGATTTTTGTAAATTTGCAATATAAATTTGTGTATAAAAATATGGAATTTGCTGCGAGATTACCCTGTCTGTTTTCTTTGGGAAATTAGAAGAACATATCCAACAAAGATAAGATTGCCGAAGACAATGCTTGGAGAACTTCCAAGACACTGAACTACAGCTAGATGTTCATCGTCTTCAAGTATCGTGATATAAGCCGCAACGCCGGATAGTTAAAAATCCAGCCTCAAGTCTTATTTTTATTTCAACATCGAATTTATTTATGGGTATATTATAAATTTCAAATAACATTACAAATAATTATAGGTCATATAGCAATTAAATAATTTAACTACACATCTTCCACCCATGGGGGAAGTTTTGATTTGAATGTTGTTGACTGTTATACTTCAATCAAGTAACTTTTGTTTGTTTTCGAGTGACCTAAAAGTAACATGTGAAATCGAAAAAAAAGTTGCATCGAATGTTTAAGGAAGAATTTGGTGATTATTCTACTAGAAGTGCGTATAACGCTGCGTTTTCTCCGCTGGACATAAATATTAGTATTTTAAATTGAAAAAAGTACACAAGCGGATACGAACGTGCTTCAAGGCTTGTGTATTTGTTCTCATTTAAAATATTAATAGAACACGCGGCGCGTTATACGCTCGTCTATTTCAGGAGCTCCGTCTGGAGTATTTGATCCCATATCGTCGGTCTAGAAGACTTTCCATAACTAAACTCGAGTATGTACCATGATAGTACAGAGAAGTCTCACGAGGGGAGTCAAAAGGCAATCTAAGTTGGATTTTCCAGAATATCCCAAAATCCATGAGTTGCAAAAATGAAAAAGGCAAATGAGCAGGTCGAAATTTAAGGCAATGTTGATCGATTTTTTTTTATTTAAATAGTTTTCCAACCCACTAGAAGCATGTGTACTAAAGAGTTACTCAAATACTACATAAAGACCTAAGGAAATAGTAAGAAACAAACGGATCTCATGGAAGAAGTCATTGGCAACACACCAACTCGCAGATCTTAATTTTAAAAACAATTTTAGATGATAGATGGATTCCTATGATTGATCATTTGCCAGATTTATACCCCAATGGTGAAATATAAATGGAAAAGGATACATTCTGTATCCTGAACAATGGAAGACGAGTATGCAGAAGGTTTACAGGATAGAGGGATAAATAGAAAATTATTCAATTTACTCACCTAAATGTTATATTATGTGGTATTAAAAAATAAAAAAATTTAAATGTTGAATGTAGGACAATAAATCTTTCAAACATTATGTTTTTTATTTTTACAAAATATCTTGGAGAGGTTATACAAAACAAAGCTGAGTGTACTTTATTGTTGCTCTTTGTAAACAAGAGCACATAGTCTCTAGAACTTGTTAGCTATAAACATACAAAACTTGGATGGAGGGTGCAAAGACACTCTGCAATAGCAGTAGTTATAATGTGCCTTTTTATTCTACCCTGACCTCCACTTCAAAAAAAATGAAACCAAAAAAAGAACATTCACAAATTGTCTACAACATATAAACAACTATAAGGTAAAAATTTAGTTATCGGTTTTTTTAAGAATACACCGAGTTAAAAAAATATATAAAATATTTTTCAGTATATCCCCTGTGGACTATCTGAAAAGGCACAATATCTTTTATGTGAAGTTCTATGCATTAATTGCCTGACGAACAGTTTTACTTACTGATTTAAATTTTCCATATTTAATAAATAAATAACTAATTTTTAAAAATCTCAAAAATAAAGCCTTGTTAATTTTTTCTCACCGATATTACTCCGTAATTTTACTACAATAAAAAGCTGTAATTTAATTACCGAGCATAATCGAACTAGAAAAAAATGAAAAAAAATACAAATAAATAAAATTGTACAGAATGTCCGAAAAGAGTAATAAATTGAAATTAATATCTGGATGTTTAAATATTTTTTTATTTGAAATTTATAGAAAAGATTGCAATTTTTCAGTAAAAACATTCGAAACTTATCAGACAACTGGTACAGAACATTCTAGTATTTATTTTTGTGCATGTGTATTCAAGTTTTTTTTATATTTACGGCTTACCTTTTCGGGACACCTTGTACAATAATAATATATAAACGACGGCTTCGTAAACATCAGTCGTTTCAGGGATACAATATAAATCAGTAAGTATGTCAGATACCGACCAACATTTGTATCAAAGGCTATGTCTCATCATTATGAAATGATCAAAATATATATCTCCAGTAAATAAACCGGATTCAATTTTTTCGCCCTTACGTTCAACTATACACATAAAACTGAAAAAAAATAGAAAAATCACAGCTTCACTTCGCCAAGTTCATCTACTGGATTTGTTGTAAATAAATAATACAGTCAGTCCATTTTAAAAGAATCCCAATTTAATATATATTATTTTTTCAATCATAAATAAATCTAATAAAATAAAACAAAAAAAATTGCACTATACATACTTTATCTATAATGTAACTGTACAAAAATAGGGACACGTTTTAAAACGAAAAAAAAGAGAACTTTCTGAATAAATAGAGATTATTAACAAATATAAAGAAAGACATTGGAATGTCACAACAAATAATTCTATAATCAGGTACTTTTACAAAAGTTACTGACATACCTCAAAAAATGATTTTTATTAATCGGATTCTGTATGTCCGAAGATTTGTTGGAAAATTATTGAGGTCATGTCAATTTCTAGTGTAACAAGTTTTGATCTGGTTTCACCATTACCGTATGTAATAATTTAAAATATTTGTTTAAAAAGTAAAATATTGTTGTTATAAGAAAACTAATAAAACAATTCTACAAAATGTTCATACTTCGCACTTTGTTGCTTTTCAACAATTTAATAAACAGTTATATGGCAGTTTTTCTTTAACGCAATAACTGCAAAGATAATTTTGTAGAATTACAAATTAAAAATGGACCCTAACTTTTATTAATAAAAAAATATAAATAATCAAGAGATGAGAAAATTGGCATTAATGTTAAATAAAATGAATTTTCAGAGATTGAAACCCATTTTTTTTAGATATGTTGAATTTTTGGAAAATAATTTTTAATCAATATACAATTTTGTACCTAATTTCTTTAAACTAGTTCAGAATATACAGACATTTAAATGTAATTGAGTTCAAGAAAGGGAAATATCTTAATCACATTGTAAAATTTGAAAATATGTAGAAGAATTGAATAGAAAAGGAATATATAACGTAAAACTATTTTTTCGTTTCGTTTGTCATCTCCTAGGATATAATGTAAAGTTTCTGTTATATATAAATATATACGATAAAGGTGAAATCGTGAAATAAATAAAATATCAAGTTGTTGCATAAACTAAATTATCTGTAACGACAAATTCTATCGTGGAAGTAAAATTTATAGATGTTGATTTAGGAAGAAATTATTTGATTATATGAGCAGTTTTATCGCAAAATTTTGCGTAGTGTTTTAAACAACTACCTATATGCCTATGTAGATCTTCATCAAAAAATAAAATACTAATTTTACCTATACTATGCCATTTTTTTGGCTTGGGAAGATCAAAACACCATTTTACTGCTGTTTTTAGAAAAAGTCGTTTTTCATTCTTTCAATATTACTTTTTACATGTGTAAAACTATGTAATAACTATCCTAGTTTTTCTCCTACGTTTTGGAAAATTGGATCTGTGCAAGAAAATGCTCTGTTTATAAAACAATATATACAGTCGTTCTTAATTATAAAATATGCTACTACAGATGTTGTTTTAAAGACCACCAAATTTAAAAAAAGTATAGTCCAGTACTTATCAATTATGATATTGAAATAGATCACAATTTTTAAATGAACTGATCAAATTATTTTCATAATTAAGCCAATGTAAATGAATAATTGGTAATGAACAGAAAATTGTTTTCATCACATAAACCTCCAATTTGGCAAAAGAAAAACCAAATAGATAAAGTTCAAAAAATACTACTCACTCAAACTGCATGAAAAATCACTCTATTTGAAACTATAACAATCATTTTCACAGTTTATATAATGTTGACTGAAAATAAGTACCGACTTGGTAGAAAAGTAGAAATCAGTCCATGAGTAGCAAGCTCACGCATGCGCGCAACGTACATTAAGTACTGAATAAGTGACGTTTGGTGATCGTTGAGGCAACTCCATCGTTTTCTTTTAAATTCAGGCGCATTTTCCTCACACAGACTAAGTTCAGAAGACATAATATTTTCAATACAATTAGTTGTCAAACTAGGAACATACTGTATCAAAAATATCTACTTTACACATAGTTCAGTCCTTTTTTTTCTATCATGTAACAATATTTTATAAACAAAAAAATTGGACTCAAATCATTCAGCAGCAAAATATTTATCGTACAATTCGGTCGTCAATTCTAAACCGATGCTTCAGACCAATTCAAAAATTGCCAAAATTCTAAATTCATAAATTAACTACTCTAGTTTTAAATTTGGCATTTGCAATGCCTTCATCATTTTTTTTCAACTTAAGAGACTTGCGGCAACTTTTAAAAAGGAAGTGTCTTAAAATATGTATTCAAAATAATTATTATTAAATAGAAATTACTTTGGGGGACCTTGGTACGCTTGATAAGGATCCTCTGGACTTGCTGCGTTGGAAGTATGTTCAGAGTCAACAGGGACAGCGTGCAATATCGTCGACGGGTAATATTGATATTGTGGTGAAATGTACGATCCAGTACTAATTTGCATTGCTCCCATTTGCGTTGTGAGCTAAAATACAAAAAAAATGAAAATGGGATTTTGTATGAAGTACCTACAATTAAAATATAAAAACCACCTTCCAATAAGAAGCTGAAAATATTAATAAATTTCACAAACCCAAAGTGAACTAGAATGGGGTGGGTGTATGTAAAACTTACCTGAGGTATCATGTTTGTGTAAGGAACAGTATTCTCTGTAGATGGCATCATAAGAGGAATTCCTCTTGGGGGCTGTCCGTCGTTTTTATATTGAGCTGCCATATGCCCTGACAAATTGTAGCTTTCTTCTATTGCTTGCACCGGTGGCGCCATCAGATATTGAACAGGCCATTGTCCAGTATATGAAGGATACTGTAGATCAACAAACTGAATAATTAGAATTAATATATTCGGCTAACTTTTGGGATACTCTGACAGATCTAATCTAGATTGTGTTGCAATGGGGAACATAGAGTTTAGCCCAAACATTTTTTTAAATAATTTTCAACTATTGTCACTGATAACTTGATTAACTAACCTGATTGTAATGCCTGAAGTTCGTTAAAGCTGGCATCAAGTGCTGTCCAGCGACTCCATTTTGCGCGAGCGTAGATGGATCATATGGTACGGCAGTTAAGCTTTCAGAACCATCTCGCCAAATTTTAGTGTCGTTATTCTTATACATATTCTTCTTTTTGTTACCTCCATCAGCGAATTTGACCAATAGTGCTTCTTTGCTGCCGGTAAGAACTTTGCCGTTGAAGTTTTGAATTATAAATTCACACTTTTCTTTACTTTCCATCCTTGCAAAACCGACTCCTTTGGATGTTCCTGATGCATCTCGAAGAATACGAGTTGATATCACCTAAAAAAACAATAATGAGAATGGTATATTTGTATATGGGGATTGATTTTCCCAAACCGGTGTGGATGGTAAACCCGTTGTTTTTGATTTTTTGACAGGATAGATTGTCTATTCCTGCCATCAAAACTAGGCCTTTGCCATCTTCCTTTACATTAAGGACCTTCCATTGGTTTGTTGCCAAACCTTCATTCTGCGCTCCTATCAAACGAAGAAGCTTTTCTTCCTCTACGCATTTGCTTTTTGGGAGATAGAACGTGGCGGTATGCATTTTTGAAGCATACAGTCAGTTCTGCTCCCTTCCAGCCTTTAAGCTGTGGTACTATCATCTGGAGCCATTCCGCAGTCTGAGATGTTTCACAGTCGATTAGAACGATTCCTGGTCTGAAATGTATGCTGCCAAATTGGAGCTTGCATACATTTCTTTAACTATTGCATTTTCCATTAGTGTTTGATCGTCCCCACTGAGGGTAGTCTCGGGGTACGCCTTAGGGAGAACCGCATTCTTATTGTTTTTCTGCAGCAGAGTAGCTGAAGGTTTTTCTTAGTCTGTCTCTATTTGCCTTGTGACTTGAATGGGCCTTTTCAGTAGATGCTTAAATCTCAAAACAAATATGTTTATTTGAAAGCTTACTGATATTTTTACAACGTGTGCAGCTTTGTTCCGAATATAAATGTCGAAAGTTTAATAAAAAAGTTAAACAAATATTATGGAAATTTGAACACTTGTTTGACTTTGGGACAAGTGACGTGATAGATCCTGGAATAGGCCAATCAATAGAGCATGCAAGTATAGTAATTTTTCACAAAAATCCTAGTAGTGCCATCATATGAAAGACGTTACGTAGTATAATTTTGATATGTTTCGGACACGCAAATGTTTTTCAGTAATTTTTTATAAACATTTAAAACGAAAAAACGTACTTTTTTTAGTTTTTTTCATATAACGTAAAAAGTACTGGAGCAATCAAAATGGTATGTATAAATTGATCGGATAATTAGGAACCGAAGAAATTCGAAAAAAAAATATGAAAAAACTAAAACAAGTACGTTTTAAACGTTTATAACAAATTACTGAAAAACATTTGCGTGTCCAAAACAAATCAAACTTATAGTATGTAATGTCTTTCATATGATGGCACCATCCTCTTTCTACAATGATTATTGTCAAAAATATGTACCTATTGCATGCTTGACGTCACTAAGCAGGGTGCGTTATGTCACGTTCGAAGCGCGCGCTTGCTTTCCGCACTTTTGATAAATTTTTTTGGATAGAAATCCTGTTACGACAACAAATTAAAAAATATTTTACATACTTTAAACCAAAGCAATAAAAAAAATTGCTGAAAAGGCCCATTGGACGTAAGAAAGCAGCTTCGACTGACTATTGAAATAATAAAATGCACCTCTTTATAATAATGTTATCTTCCTGGTTATAGTTCGCTTAATTTCAATACACTTACTTGTCCATATTTGGATAGCATTTGGTCCAAATCCGATTCCTTGAAGTTCGGCGGCAAGTTAGCTATGTACAAATTTGTGGGATCCTGTTCCTGTTGCTGTTGAAAATAATAGAAATCAGACAAGATTCTTTTATATCTAAAGAGTTGATAATTTGTACGGATGCGAAAAGTACACTTGCAATAAAACACGTATAACGGTAAATCGTTAGCAAGAAGCTAAAAAAACTACTATACAGAATGTTTGAAGTGAAAACATTATACGAGAATACGTTGGCGATTTAGACGAAACAAACAATAAATGTTCACGTCGAGTAACAACCGTCAAAAGATACTGAGCAATGAGTTCTTTTTTTGTAGAAAAGTACACCTCTACATCCTGTACACCGAACCTGAGAAGTGATAAAAAAAATTAAAAGAGATAATACATCGCACAAATACTATTTGGCAAATTCCATTTATCAGTTTATTTTATCAACAGCAGATAGTCATCAATAAATAGAAACAAAAACTAATCTGCTTAGAGATGAGACATACTCGGAAATTTTGGATGTACCTGCAACAGGGAAAGAAAGGAGTGGCGGTCTGCCAATTTATAACTCTGTAGGTTCGGTGTACAGAGTATAGTGTTTTAAAAGGTAACAAAATAAGGCTTACAATTTTATTAGTTTCTTCACGATATTTGTTCAATTTAGGTATTCTAAAATAAATTATGCTTCTAAAAAGTTAGACATGGTAACTCCCGTCATGGTAAAAAGTTTCTGTATTAGTTTTGTAATATATGTTTTGACAGCAAGGGAATCAAAAATCTTGAGTAGTTCTTCAATTTACTTCACGAGTTATTGCATAAAGGGTAAATAATATGGCAGATAAATTGCTTTTGTCAAATGCATATTTAGTCATAATATTTTGACTTACAAACATTGGTGACCAAAATGGTACAAGTTGTAGTTGTAGACCCATGAAAATATATTTTATCCACAATCACATTATAATTGGAGTTTTATCCACACTTATATGAAGCATATAAAGTACCATTTTATCCACTAGTAGAATAATGAAAAATACAATCTTAAATCAATAATTCTGGTGTCAGAGCGAAATGTCTGAATCACTTTTTGATGAAATGTGATTCTAAATGACTGTGATTGTGGATAATAGTTATTTATTGTCTAAATGTTTTATTTGCGTTTTATTCGCTTAAGAAAATTAAATCCTCGAGCTTCTCTCTCGGGTAGATAAAACACTTATACAATACATAACTATTTTCGTAACAATAAATTTAAAATATAATAACGGTATAAATTTTTTCTGTAGGGTTAGGTACCATTTCAATATTACTGCTTGATAAAAGAATTAATAAATAAAAATTAGCCTTAACAAGGTCCAAAAATTTTAAAAATATAAGATCACAACCTTAATTTTTTCAAGTGTACTTTTCGAATCTGGTAATACTGTATACATATACATAATAATAATAATAATAATAATAGGAAGTTAGTGCCGTACATAATTCTACTAAAGATACAAACATCTGTGTTAATAATACTAATTGATAATGTATTGTTAAAATAATATAAGGTGCAAAATATTTATTATGTTTTTACAAAATGCAATGTTTTAAGGTTATTTTTATACAACATGCAGAATGCTTTAAATCATATTTACTTACACACGGAATCCACAGAAAAAATGTGTCAAAAATTAAATTAGTTTTTTTGGAGGAAAATATGTCAACACAAATTAACTTACTGTTACACAAAAGTGTCTCCAAGAGGTTGTTAAATTTGAACATTGCAAATTGATAAGCGTCGTCCTTCAGTTGATATTAAAAATAAATTCTCGATAAAAATTGTTCTTTTACTATTTTCAAATACCAATTTTGTACTCATCTACCTCCAAAAAAAGATCAAACAACTGTTTTAAGCCGCTCTTGATACCGTTTTAAATGACGCCATCTCCATTTTAGTTTGCAATATTGCAATGTCTCGAATTACGGAAATTAGTGATTTAACTTTCTTGTTTTTCGATCAACTACTAAATAGAGGAGCTTCACAACAATAACAATAATTCCTTCAATTTTTAATGTAACATTTTAACAGTAAATATGAATATATGTTGAGCGGAACGTGACATGGAAGATGGTGTGGATGTAAATCGGCCCATATGCCGATGTTTTCATGCCACACGTTCATGAATAAAGTTTTGCGGTTTTCCCTAATTAAAATGAAAAAAATAATAAAAATCAACAATGATTTGTCAACAAAATACACAGTTGATCGGTTAATGTAGAATCAATAGTTTTGTCTAAATTAATTAATTGGTTGAATAAATCTGTTCCATAATTGTTGAAAATGAAAAAAAAATTAAATTGTCGCTTGCGGAGGGTGACGCAATATGCAAGTAGGAGATAGCACGCTTCCTCGTTACAGCATAAAAGTTTCTAGAAATCCGTCCGGTGACACCCACTTTGCATGAAAACTACGCGAAGGACATTTTCATACCTGTCGTAACTTCTAAACGAAAGGTCCCATTCTAATAATTCAAAGATGAATTTACATTTACAAAATCACCTTGATTATGAAAGTTATTTTTTCATTTTATTTTTGAGTTCCTATAAAAAAAGATATGGAAGAGTTTGAACGTTTGTCTAAAATTTTGAACTTCTTCAAGATTATTTTGTTTTGGTTTTGTGCGACCATCTTGTCATTTCAACCATAAAAACAGTGGATCAATATTGAACACATCTTTTTTGGGACGCCGTGTACAAATACATGGAACCTTTTATGTCATTGTGTAATCTAAAACACTTACGTCGATTTTATTTGGACAGTAGATATATTTACTTAAGTTGAAAAAAAAATTGTCAAGACACAAAAGGGATGCAATACTGATTGTACAATAAACACAGTGCCTAAAAAACATAGCAAACGAACTATAGTTACAATAAATTAAAGTTGAAAATATTTTATACAATTTACGAGTACGACAGATTTGGATAATATACAATAACCCCAAGTTATGGAGTCGTTTATATATAAATATAAATGAAAAAAAATTCACGCAATGATGAATTTCATGAAATTAAAATATAAATACCTACCAATATTAGCTAAATTAAAAAAGCAAGTAGAATGTCTAACGTGTACCATCTGTCACTTTTTAATATTAACGTCTTGTCTTCTGACCTGCTTAAAATGTATACATTTTCTATTTTTTGTTAAAACGTCTCAAACGTGTACCATCTGTCATTTTTATTTTTAAATTAATAATAATTTGTCTGATGACCTGGTCAAAACATTAGAATTATTTTCTATGTTTGGTTATATCATTACCAAGACTGGCAAATAAATATAGAACATTTTAAATGGTTGAAATAGAAATATGGTATGGATTAATGAAATTAGCACGCTATTTAAAGGGGATGGTGCAAAATTCGTAAATTATCAACAATTCGACGGGTGCAACGAAAACTGTAGTAACTCATTATTTATACTTTTGAGTGAGAGCAGTTGAAATGTTTAAATGGATGACAAAATTTCAATTTCAAAGCAACGTATGTCATTTATTTATTAAAAATATGTTAATTAGAGGAAGAATCAACTGCCAAAAAAGTTTTTGAGGTAAAATAGCCAAATAGTATTTTGAGTGAGTTACTACAGTTTACTTTGGAAAATAGGAAAAATTAAATGAGATAAGTACTTAAGAATTGTTGGTATATTTTAAGTATTACATCAGTGTACATTGTAAATCGTACACACAAATTAATCCACAAGTTTTAAACTATTTTCTAAGGTTAAGAGAATAAAAAACGCATTTAGGTACCTAGTAAGAAATAGCATGACACAAAACACACTATTTTTAAACCTATTTAATTATCGTTGCACTCTTCTGATTCTCCACCTTCACTGGCTTTTTTGCATTTCAGGCTTCTATAAAATTGGTGATACATTGTTGGAATTTCGTTTTTATCACAGAGCCACAATAGCCACTTTAACTTTTTTTCTTCCACAGGAAGTTCAGCGTTGTAAAGTCTCTTTAAATTTTTTGGTAAAATATTGCTATTATCAGCCTTTGGTGGTCTTTCCTTTTTTTTTCTCTGATTCCAAAAAACATATCTTTAAAATTTCGCTATCAGCTGAATCGTATTCATATTTAAAAAATATGGTCGCCGGCGCAGAACTTTTGACAGAAACTTCCCTTATCTTGCTAATTTTGAAGGCCTTTTTCTTTTCGTCGATTTTCCAGCTTTGAATATCTGTGATGTCCTTGAAATTAAAAAAATCGTTTTGAGACATTTCGGTTACTTTTGACATCCTGATTAATGTTACCCATTGTTCAGGTACATAGAGAACTGACTGGCGCTTCTTGGCATTTTCTATAACAGCATGCATACTATCGCCCTCATTTTGGGTGTGTCCTTTTTCAAGGAACCTATGGGTAATGTCAATCTGATAAGTAGATGCCAATGAAAACATAGAAAACAGAAACTTATTTCGGTTCTGGCCTCCCCAATTATCTGAATAAAAAATTATAGATTTTACACCTTTTTCCTTTTGTGTTTGAATTAACTTTAATAAACAGCTTGCAATCTCACATGGACCTCTTTTTGATATCTTTTGGTGCCAGACATAACAAAATCCTTGATTATTTCCTACATCAAAAACAGTAAAATTGTAAGTTGAATATTTACTTTTGTAGTAGAAGTCACTGACGTTGGACTGGGGAGTAGCTAATACTTTTTGTAAGTCAAAACATGCCACACATACTGTTTTGTCATATGTAGCAATAATTTTGTCAACATCTTTTAACTCTCTAGCCAGTGTTTTGTTTTTTATATGACTATCGTATTCAGTTTTTATTTCTAATTTCTTTTTATCATCCGATAGGCTATAAACCGAACAAAAGTCGCACTGGTCGTTCTTTGGTTTAAAGAAACTTATATTGAACTCCTGATTAAATATATCGCGATATTGTCTGATTGTTGCCTTTTCGATGATCTGAGCATCTGTGCAGTACTCAGTGTAGAGCCTGTACATTTTTTGTATGCTTAGACCTTCTTCCAAATACATTTTTTTTGAATCCTTGCGCACATAATGTGAAGGAACCATGGGAAACATTTTAATATGATTTCGTACACTATCTTTAATGGCTTCTTTGATTCTTTCTGGTCTATTACCGTGCTTTCCTCGTTGGTCAGCAGTTATTGTGCTTGAGCCTTTCATTTTTGAAAGAGCGGTTGTCACCCATGTTTCTGAGATGCCAAGAGTATTCAAAAACATGGATTTACATACTTTTATCTCTTCTTCATTAATTTTAAACTAGTAATTTCTGGAATTTAGCCTTCTGGATATTGACCCTGCACCAATCGTAACCTGCTTCTTTTTAATTTCTTTCACATACCTGGCTATAAAATCCCATTGTCTTGTATGATCAGCCATAGACCAGAATTCTTTAAAAATCGATTGTCTTTTTTCTTCATTAATTTTCGTTTGACACTTCATTCTACACTTATCTTTGCATGCTGTACCCTTTTTTCTTTCTTTAATAATTTTTCCTTTTCTATTCTTATGCTCAACACCTTGATTTAATAATCTTTTTGCTTTCGTATCAATCCAATCTAAAACATTTCTAGACCTTTTTCTAACATTGCTTCTGACAGCACTATTTCTTTTCCTTTTAATATTTTTGTTCTCTTTGTTTCTATCATTAGGTTCACCCAACGTTTCCCTTGGAGCAGGAAATTCGTATTCAGAATTAGCATTATCCTCAGCATTATCTGACTCTTCTTCATCCTCAGTAGGCTCATAATTTGGATCAGTATCAGAGTTGTCTTTATTCTTCATCTCTTTCCCCCTGAATGATTTGCAGATGAAGTTGAAGTGGTACATAATGGAATTTGGGGATCAGGTTCAGTAGCTATCGGATTAGAATTCGAATCACACTCCAATTCATTTTCATCTTTATCATTAACTAGAGGGCTTTTTATAATTTAGTCCAATGTAGACACACTTTTTGGTTTAAAAACCTGTTTTTCAGCCGAATGAACCCCATTACATAACACTGCATTAGGTTCCTGGTGAACCGGGGACATAGAGCGAGATTCTAAAATAAAATACTCATAAACTGAATTTGTCTTAACTTTAAGTTCATCGTAAAACTTACCTTCTATTGGATTAGAGTTCGAATTATCCGTTTTATTTTCATCTTTATCATTAACTAGAGGGCTTTTTATAGTTGGATCCAATGTAGACACACTTTTTGATTTGAGAACCTGTTTTTCAGCTGGATGAACCTCATTACATAACACTGCATTAGGTTCCTGGTGAACCTGGGATATGGAGTGATATTCTAAAATAAAATACTCATAAACTACATTTGCCTTAACTTTATGTTAATCGTAAAACTAACCTTGATTTTCCTCAACGATCCTTATAGCATTTTTTAATTTTAGTTTACTTCTTTTACTCATTTTTGAACGAAGTTTTTTGTTTAATATCACACACCAGACTTATCACAAACGTTCGAAAACCGAAACCGCGTTCGGAACAGACAAAAAAATAGTAAGTCAAGTTACTATGGACCCTTCTGCAAATGTTTCCGGCGAAAACTTATTGTAACTTGATATACTGCAATTTTCGTTGATGCGCGTTGACTGGAATAGAGTTACTGCATATCTTAGGTGTTTTGTGGGTTGCTTATTTCAAGGATAATATGACTAACAACTTTATTCTTTGGAATATAACAAATAAATTTAAAATTATACACATGTATCTCAAAATGAACAAAAATTGAGTTACTACAGTTTTCGTTGCACCCGTCGAATTGTACAAAGGAAGACACGAATAAAAAAAAGATTTTGAAAATCTTAGGAATCTACTTGCATTACAGAAGGTATAATATTAAGTTTAAAACTATTGAAAGAGTTCAAAATTATTGTTTATTTCATAATAAAATTATTTCCAAAATCACGTAAATTTGGCATAAGAATATAAAAAGTACAAGGAACAGAAATCAAATCCATTTTTATAAATTGTATCGGATAAAAATTCATCCCTGAAAGAAATAACAATATAAGATTGAATAGATGAGGCATTTACTTGATGAAGATATATACTAATGATGAAATAAAACAATTTAATTTGTTTAAATCTTCATTTTTATTTTGAACTAACGCGTCACTAATTTTAATTTGAACGTCAGTTCAAAATAAAAATGAAGATTTAAACAAATTAAATTGTTTTATTTCATCAACAATATAAGAGTCCGAAACTAAGAAATTTTACACCTGCTGTATGAAAAACTTCCAGAAACAATTAAGAACCGGAAATTGGAATATTTCGCTCGTGCAATGAGACATCCAGAGAAGGAAAAAGAGAACCAGCAAAAGAACATTTTGGGAATAGTTCTATGCCTTCCATGCTTGTTTAGATCTGCTGTCAACAAAGTTTCAATATCCAACGCCCGGTGAAGGTAACGGCGCACAAGAAAAAAAGTATAAAAAGTGTTCTACTTCTAAAGATTTTTAATTTTAGAAAATATTGAATCTACTTTTCTCAGCAATATGTGGAGCTATAAATGAATTTCCGTTAAATCTATCTATAAAATGAATCCTCATTTTGAAAAGTTCTATTTTTTTGCTTTCTTAATTCAGTTTCTTACCGACCCTACGTAAAGTTTAATCACGAAATGTATAAATTTAATAATATAATCGATGAAATAACATAACCAAAAAATAAAACTACTTTCAGTAAATACCCCTGTACAGTACCTAAACATCATGCATTAATGCATAGCAACATTACGGATAATTCAACTACAATAATCAATGAGAATTAAAATCAAATCTAGTGTATATGTTCACTGAGAAGATTAAGTGATATTCTGATTAAAAATGCGCATTCAATCAAATTAGTTTAATTGATTACATTACCACTAGAGTTGAATTTCATTAATGTAGTACTCTGTCACAATTTGATGCTTCATTTTAATGCAATTTATTCATATATATTTCGATTTACTGATATTTTTTTAGTAATTAATTAAGCCAATTTATTTTTCCAATCTTTCACCGAGTTAAACAACAGTAAGGAAACATTGGCTACTGTCGATTTTGCTATACCACATGATGACTGAATAAATTAGGAAGTAATATGAATATATTAGGCAAATAGCAAAAGATTTATACAAATTTCTATGAAACTAAAAACAATGTTTACAACTTGTCATGTTCAATTAAATTAAATTCTAATTTCAAAGTACGCTCCTGTTTTATAATTTCCGCCAAGGCCACGAATACTTAGTAAGTTTTATGACTAATCAACCTGAGAAATTTTCATTATTTTCACAGAGTATCTTCTATTCGACTTTTACGACGACTGTACCAATATAAATTCTCAACTAAACATAAAAATGAATCATGTTTATTATATTTAAGAATAACGTTTCATATAAGTACTGGAAATACATCTCTTGGTTGACAGGAAATTATAAAGTCCAATTTTTGAATATCCATCACTACCTTGAGTTCAGTGTTATAGTTTAAAATGTTTCGACGCCATCTATGTACCTATGAATCGTTAATAATTATATCATCATAAAAATTCAAGATGCATTGTCTGATAAAGATACCGTCACGTATTGTCCAGGTGTACGATTTTCTTGCAATTAATTCCAAATGCATGGTGAAGGTTACTTATCTTAGAAACTATAAAAATACTATTCAACTAAGTGTATTTTATTATTCACTTTTAAATAATTGCACAACACCATTTAATATCAAGGAAAAGTTTCTTGATCACGAAGACAATTTTCAAAGTGGTATGAAATATTGATTCGACTCAAAAAGTAAAATCTATAGTTTATAATAAAATAATTATTATAAATATAGTTTCTTCTAAATGATAATTATTATATGGTTGCCTACTATGTTCTGGAATTAAAAGTCATACATTTTAAAAGTAAAGTGAAATATTTCGTCTACTCGTTATCTGGTCATAAGGATTTAAGAATAAAACTTTATAAATCCCTCATTGTACAGCCAACAGTAACAGATCCGTAGTTGGAAAAATTTAGATACTAAAACTAAATATTAGTTTACCAGCCAAACATTTCAATAGTAAAATAATCATACTATTAGGGATTATCTTTTCGAAGAAACCAGAGTGATAGGATACTGTGCTATTGCTATCGGATTAACGACTACGTGCTGAGGGTTTTTCTCTTGTATCAATCATGTTGGAGTAAAGTTAAAACGAAGTTGGAGTAAAATTAAAACGAAGTATCTTGGAATGGAGCGTGCTTATAGTTTATTAATAAATCCGGCGGAGCAATAAATCAATCAATTGGTCAAATTCCATAAGCGTACTTAATATGAGTTCAAGAATTAATCGTTCCGATTTAAAATGCGTACAATTCAGATTTATTCAAAAAGTTCAAAATATTTATTCCATTCTCAGCCCTCGTCACTGACTACCGTAATAACTTGATTTCTAATTTCTTGACAATAGAAAAGTCCTTAAACTCGTCCTGATACGGGGTGAAGCTACCTGTCCGACATAGAAAAAAAAATGTTCACGATATTTTAATATTACTTGGATGGTTCATCCTGTATTGGTTTTGGAAGGGTCACGAAGATTTATTATTCTGTCGCATTTATAAATAAACTTTAGATAAACGCAGAAGAATCTTTTATAATGCGATAGAAACGTAAATAACAATAGGAAGCAATCAATAAGTTGGTGATCTACTACCTTTATTACCATCATTTGACGAAATTCTAACTTTGTCTGATTTAGTATCAATACTAATTCAAACTTATTATCCACATTAACTGCTGCAGCACAATAACAAAAATAGGATAAGTCTCAAAGACTCACCATTTAGAACACTTGTGCTAATGGAGAAAGTGCGTGTGTACTAATCTGAATCAATAACTTTGTTTTTTCAAAATTCACAGAATTGTCAAATTTTACGAGACCACACCAGTGTTACCAATTTTCGAAATATTAGTAAAATCTAAAATTAATTACAAACTTATACATTAGCTAATTTACAGGGTTCTTTAAGATTTTCTCGATTATTAATCGTCCATTATTGGAAAATCACAAACCTACCAGTTCGTCGAATAATCGAATTTAAAAAAAATGTTATTTCAGTTAAAGTTTGTTCAAAATCAATTGCAGAAGCGACGAAAACTTTTTCTTTGATCTGCACATATGTCTATGACGCATCTGCAATTGATTCTGGATAGACTTACATTTAAAAATGTATTGAAATCCTATCTGAAAGTTAACTATTTAAAATTACTTAGAACATCGTGTAAAAGAAAAAGTGAATCATGTTAACCACGAATGATTCGGTAAAAAGAAAATCACGAGTTCCATTTTGAATTTTTGTGGTTAAATTGTGACAGAGTTTTTAAGGTAAAGCTAGGTATTACTTGCATGCAAACGTACAGTGGCTTTTCTACGGTGTTGATACCAAATACCCACTTTCGCCATTTGAGCCTGAATGTTTTTAGCAGTAAGAGCCTTCACTGCGCCCTCGGCTGCGGCAGGACTCTCAAAATCTACGAAGCCATAACCTGAAATTAATTTTAAAAAAATGTTCATCAATTAATTAAAAAAAACATTTAATGATACGACCAAAGAATCTTTAATCGAATTCATTACTAAACTCTTAACTCGTAAGCTGTCAAGTGTTTGAAGTGTTTACGAAAGCGTGATGTCATAGTCGGACGCCATTAATACCTACACTAGCGTGAGTTTTGGCGAGAAATTTAAATTGGGATTTAAAAAATGTGAGTTTCTTCTTAATTGTTTGCAGATATATTTTTTATTTTGGATAAAGTGCAAACATCGTGGAGCAGTTTTTCAAAAGCAGTGATCGCACCTATTCGAATTATTGTATTTGATATATATCTTTCTCCATCTTTCAAACCGTATTTCAGTTTTAGTAATTAGTCAAACGGAATTAAATCTGTCAACTGCTCCTTGCATGTTGTTATAATACACAATAAAATACAGTGTGTCCCAAAAAGTTTTAAACAAATGAAGGTTTATCTTACATTAGAAATTATAATGAGGAAGGCCAGTAAGAGATGAAATCCTTTCAAATATATTTCAATCAATGAATAATGATGTTAGTTTAGTGTGCAGATAATATAATGTGTCAAAATCGTATTAAATAGATTTCCTGGCGTTTTGAAATCAACATATCAATTCAAAACTGAAAAATGTCCGGAACAAGTGGGTGGTGCTATGACGTACTAACCCCTAACATTATCTGTCTCTATCTGATTCTATTATATATCGTCTGGACACCGTAGTGCAGTGTTGTCAAAGTTACTCATCATTGGCTTTTGTATATCTGAGCTGTTTTTTCCTCCAATGTAATCAACTAATGATAAAAATTTCATTTCACAACAAAGTAATTTGTGGAAATGATTATAATTCGTTTGTCTTTTTCTTTATCTCGAGAACAAGTTTGGACATTTTAGTGCGGCAGTGCGGCGTTGGTGATGGAATATGACATTTGTTCACAGAAGCACTCTCATTGACGTTCTGTTATGTGATATGTGACCTTAGTCGTCTTTGGCTGTGCATCTTGTTTGTTTTGTCCGTTTGAAGGGTTATTGTTGCCGTTTTTGTGTTGTATTTTCAATATTTTTCAAAAACTTGAAAACAGCATACAAATACAATGGAGCATAACCTCAAATTTGATTTTTTGTTTTGTTATACACGAAACCACATGTACACGGATTTACTATGATAGAACTTAAATGATTGGTCGGCTCAAGGTCGATAGGCGTGTAGGGACTAGTACGTCATACTGCATTACACCAATGAGAGCAGCCTTTACACATGGCGAGTAAAATTGTATGTTTGGAATGAAAATTATGTAATTTATTACTTCATACAATATTTTTTAGTCATTTAGATCACGATTATACTGTTTTTGAAAATAAGTGGTCTTTCCGATAATACAGCTTTGAATTTAATTTATTTTGTAATAAACAGTCTATTAAAAGAATGCATTTTTATAGATTACATATATCTACATTAGGTTCGTTCTCAAGAAAAAGCGCAAGTAAATGAAATCACGTGCGTATTGAATGACCTAGGCAAGTTCCAAGATTGGGAAACGAGAGACTGGTGTGTGCGAGAGGTGTGAAGTGGAGGATGATGTGGGGCATGTGTTTAGATGCTGGAGGAACGAGGAAGTGCTGAAGAAGTTGGAGAGGAAATTAGGTGAGGCGGTGTACTGGGAAAACATGGTGGAGATAATGTTGAGGGGGGAGGAGGAATGGATGGAGGTGAGTGGAGTAGTAGAGAGCATGGTAAGGGGGAGAGAAGGACTCGATATGGCATGAGAGGCAGGAGTGATAGGAGGGAGAAGATGACGGTGTGACCGGAGAGTGTGCGAGGGACCGCCGCCTGTCTCGAAGTATGCTGGGGTAGTGATTCCGAGGCGGGGGTAATGGCGAGTTTGAGGTGGGTTTGGTTGGTAGGTATCTCCTTGGGGACGAGTCCAACACTGTTTGGGTCCAGGACCCATTCGAACATGAGTTTCCCATCTCGGCCCGAGAAAAAAAAAAAAAAAAAGGCAAGTTCCAAGTGGGTAAGGTTGAACAGGAGCGTATTCTCTTCCCCTACTGCTAACATTTCAATGCGAGTCGTCCAATACGCAGCCGGCTTAGAATAGATCACGAGTGGTCTTTGTTTACATGCAGTTTTTCTTAGGACCCTCCATACTATAGTTATAGCTTGCCTATAGATTTTTACGTGTTTTATGCTTTCTAATTATTTCATATTTTAGAAGTTTGTAAAAACAGAAGACTTGGGAACTAATATATAAATATCAGTTTGCTCACCTTTACATTTGTTAGTATTTTTATCTAAGATCGCTTTGGTGGATATGATTGTGCCAAATCTGAAATAAAACAAAAACATTACTTGCGCTACCTTTCATTTTGAATCGACAAACAATCTTCAACAATAATGGCGGTATGCACCGTTTACACTTGAACTCGTTTAAGCATTAAACTAGTCTATTTTGAGTTGGTATGCACCATCGAATCTATGGAAGTTAAACCAGTTTAAAATTAAACGCCCAATATTGGAGGTTTAACTTTATTGACACTTGGATAACTTGTGTCAATGTCTCATGAAAGGTTGGTTATATTTGATGAGGTGACTGTCAAGAAAAAGTTGTTGATTCTACTTATTTGAACTGTTGCACTTTTTATCAATGAAACATATGTAATAGGAGTTCAGTTTAAGGTCAGTGTGGCCAACAAAAAGTGGTTTTTATGACAAGAATAACAGTTAATGTCTACCATCCAAAACATAAGATTTTTGTAGGTTTTTTTTATCATTGCGAACATCTACATTGTGAGTTTCATTTGTATTTGTTGGTATTCAATTAACAGTTTGTTTATTTTCCATCAGACTTTTGTAGTAGTTCTAGTTGTATTTTTTATTCTTCTGATTGCTTTTTCCACCGACATCTGACATAGCAATATAGATGTGCGCAATGATAAAAAACCTGCAAAAATCTCATGTTTTGAATTGTAGACATTAACTGTCATTCTTGTCATAAAAACCACTTTTTGCTGGTCACACTGACCTTTCACTGAACTCCTCTATTCGGAATTCAAATAACAACCATCAAATTACGTCAATCATTGTCACCAACGAACGTTTTTCACACGAAAAAGTTGCTAAATTTTTCGACGTTGTCAAACTTCTTTCAGGTTTAAGTAAACTTCATTCGGTGCATGCCAAGGCAACATTGAGGGCGTTTTAACTTTTTAATCCGGTTTAGTTAACCGGGTTTAGTACTATAAACGGTGCATACGACCATCAGTCTACCAAATTTACAACAAAGCTTTCTTCAGACGCAACTGACAGTCAAGCTACTACGTTCTGGAAAACAAATCCATGAGTTAATGATGGTTGCTGATCAGATCCGTAACTTCCATGTTCTGAGCCCGATATCCTAACTCCTTCCAATATGGTTAAAGTTGCTAATTACAGCAGCCTGCAGCTCGCGAAATGGAAGGTGAGATTTGGTCCCTCTTTTATTTGATCACCCGGTATAACTAGTAAGACAAATTAAGTCTCTTTAAAATAATTGTATTTTATTAAATGTGTATTAACCGGAAAACTTAAGCAGCTACGCACTGTATACTTTCAAACGAATGTCTTTTGTGACCAGACAAAAAAGAAACAGAGCCGTGATAAAAAAACTGCGTCATTTTAGACAAAAACTTCAATTTTAGATTAAAGCGTAACACTTTTCTCCATTTTTCCCCTAAGCGAGGGAAAGATTACCCCAAACTGATTTAATGGGGTCGGAGGTGAAGTAAGGTCGTTTTTAATCCCCGGCAGCATCATAAAATATTTTACATATTTATTATTATTTTAGTATGTTTTTTAACGCAGAAACATTCGAGATTTACGAATTGTAAATTTTAGTTCAAACCTTCTAAATCTGTCGATAATCATACATTAATTTTATTCAACTTTAAGGAACTAATGATTCAAATTTAGATTTCTTATTTGCCAACCCGGTATTCTGCAGTAATAAGAAAATAAAGTTTTCTTAAAATATAACTTAAATTCCAATTAAGAATAATAAAAAATAACCTCTCTGATAAATTCAGTGAAATTATAAATAAAACTTGAAAACACACAACAGTAATCATCGTTAAATACATTCTGTAAATAAGGTGTAATTAGAAAGTTGTGTGCACACATAAAATATAATGAAAAAGCAATCGAGATCCAGCAAAACAACATGTGATATGAATTTATCAAATTAAAAACTAACATTGGACTAAATTTCGTGAACGAAAATAGATGTCAAAACACTCTTGAACCGTTTCTATGGTTAATATTCATTGATCTAAACTTACTGTTGACACATATTAACTAGATCCTTATCGGTGGTTCCGGGACTAAGGCCTCTTATGTAGAGATTAGTCTTCGAAAGTTGCTCGGATCCGGCGGAGGAGTTGTTAGATGACGAATTAGTATTGTTGGGCATATTGTTGCTAAGAGATGTCGACACGTTGCCACTCTGACTACCTGTATGACTGCTCGAGCTACTGGCATTTGATGGAGATGTCGCAGTTGGCACTCTTTGATTTGTGTACTAAAAAAAATAGATACGATTAAATATTGATTTTTGTAATTAGAAATATAAATATGCCAGAAAATGGATGTATTTGCAGATATATATTTATATATATATTATTTTAATTAATTACAGAATAAATGTATTCAAATTTCTGAAGAAAATTTACTACGCCTATCAAGTTTTGTCGGCAAAAATGTGATTTTCCGCCCTATAATCAATAATCATTAATTTACGGCTCAATGCCTTTCTCATACTTTCAAACCTTAGTGTGCTAGTCTACCACTATAGAATAGAATTTATTGATCTTACAATATCAAATGACATAAGATAGGTTAAGAAAAAATATATATAAATAAAAATACAGTAACGTGAAATATACAGAAAATATTACAACAAACCAGAAACACACAGGCACATCAAAAATTACATCAAAATTTAAAATCAAACAAAGTATATGTTGCAGTTCAGACAAAATTCACCGAGTATTTTCAAAATACTCCTCAACCGAATATAGACACATATCAATCATAGTTTTTTAAATTTATGCTCCAAGACAATATCTTTGAAACATTGTGGGAGTCTATCATAAAGTTTAATTCCCATTACTATAGGTAAATTTCTTGCAGATTTCTATACGCTGGTAAGGTATAGAGAAATCTGATTTATATCTTGTGTCATGTGCATGAATGTCACTATTTCGCAAATACTTGCTTTTATTTCCATGAACTGATGTGATTAAATCCAAAATATAAATCGTAAACAGCGATATTTGTTTTGAGACTTTTCTCCCGTAATTCAAAGCCGGTAACGGTATATTTGTTTGCTGTAGCCACATAAATGGTTGGCCTAAGAAAGATTGCCTATACAATGAGCTAACCATCCTGGACAATGTGGCAATATATTGAAAGTGAGTTTTTATTAAAAGACCTGTGCCTCATCAACGATGTCCTTGTATGAGTAAATAAGAAGTAAAAGTTAACAAACTTTTTTAATAAAGCAAAATTAAAGTGACGTCATTCTTTATCTTATTTGATCTATAATAGGTGCAGATACACATTGTATATGTTGTCATCATTCTTTGTTTACAAGTGATTTGAAGTTGAAGTTGTTTTTTAAAAATGGAAAAAATTTAAAATAGCTCAGTGATTGAAAACCATCTGAAAAGGGTTATTCATGCAGATATGGCAAATCTGTTGAATGAATATACTCCTTCATAAAGACTGGTTTGCATGTGGGCTTATTTTTTTATAGGTGGTTCTTACCAGATCTACGCTATATGCAGTGGACGTTCAAAATAATCAGTCAATGCAATAAGAGCACACAAACAGCAAAGGTTATAGCATCAGTTTTTTGGGATGGAATAGTAATCTTCAACAGAATAGGAGGAAAATTATAAATAATTGATAAAGAGCTTCATGGTATGAAGAATTAAAATTGTATCGAGAGGAAGTAGTTATCGAGGGAAGTAAATTTCAATTTATTAAAATCAGGAATAATTTTAAAGCTATTTAAATCCGAAATAAAAATTAAATTACCATAGTGCGGAATTATACATTGACAAAGAAATTTAATAATATTTAGGACATTTAAAAAAAAAATCGTGTTAAATTTAAAATAAAACGATTGGGGTGGGTGTAACATAATATAATATAATAATAACAATTATAAAACAATACCTACTAATTCTTCATGTCAAAATTTAAATAGATATTTTTTTACATAAAGGCCATTATGTATTGTAACTTCTAAAATGTAATAATATGATTCAGTTTAAAAAATTTTCAGTATTAATACCACAAGTGATTGAATTTTCGCGATAAGTCTGTTGATTTAATTTATAACGAGACTGAGTTGCTTGAAAACACTACGAGTCCGCAGGACGAGTGGTGTTTTCTTCAAGCAACTCAGTTGAGTTGTGAAATAAAAGACAGAATTATAAGATAAATTCAGTCACGAGTGGAATTTTATTAGACTATTTCACAAACATAGTGAAAGGTAAAAGTTTTTCTTGCAATAATTTAGCACTCGTATTCCAGATCGTCTTTACGACACATTCCTTGTAATCAGAAGCATCAATTTTTCTCATGTTGAAGCCCTAGTCCTGTAATATAGCAGCTAGTCTCTCGACAGGCGTTGCTTCTTCTAGTATGTATTTTCGTTCATCGCAAAATCTAGTAAATTACTTCCAAACGTACTCCCTCGATTTCTTCGTATTTTTCGGTACATTTTCATCAATTTTTTCATTGATTAATTCGATGGAATTTATCCCAAATCTGCTCATTTTTAAATGCGGGCACGGCGGGATTATTTATATTTGACGTTTAACTGTCACATACACAAATCTGAAAACACCGAACTTGACAGGCCAATCAGGATCAAGAGTCAAATTTGGTCAAAATCCGAACTTGACTAGAGCTCCTGATTGGTTTATTTGACAAGTGCGTGATATAGTCTGGACAATTTTATTAAAATAACAGGTACATTTTGAACCACGACCTGAGAGGAGTTTTTGGCAGGGGCATAAAACACTAAAAAAATATTGACTAAATTAAAATCAATATAAAGGGTTAATGGTGTAGGGTAATTATACATAACCGTTTTTATTCAGCTTTCAATCAACCTGTAAAGTATTTTATGTAAAATTTTGTTTATTCGGAATAAACTAAATATTATTATTTAATCTGGAATTTGCTATAATCACCACTTGAACTCTGCTCGGAGTCACCTAGATTATTACAATTATTCTCGAGTGTATCTTTCTGTCTCAGACAAACAAATTAATCATATATGAATACTGTATCTTACTTTCGTCCCACCTTCACCTTTTGTACCTACTTGCAGATGTTCCAACAATTCTTAAAAAGGTTGGAACATAGAGAATTTCTAGACAAGTCACAAGTTACAGTTTGTATTTGTAATAATAAAATAGTTTGTAATGGCGTATTTAAAAATAAATAAAATATTGTCCAATTTCTAAGCAAAGCACGGACCTGTTCGGTAATATTTCAAGTTCCCAGCTGCACGAATCTTTCTTAACAGGGGTCTAGTCACTTCACCATAAGTATGAACATACTAGTTACTTTTTGTACAAATAAGGTAATGTATTTATACCCTCTATTTAATCTCAAGTTATGTCAGTGATAATATTCGTCATATAAACACTTCTGATTGCAGTTATCAGGAGTTGTTTGTAGATAATTGTGCATTCTGAGAAATTTTATTTACAAAATTTCGGGGAAAAACTCCTTGTCACTTTTATCATCGCCGTAGGATTAAATATTAAATTATAGACTACTTGATTCGTCTTGTTCAAGTATTTCACATTTTTTATGACTAAACCATAATAATATTGAATTTTTGTTATTTTATTGCTTGCAACTTTTCGTACGAAATACGATGTTTTTCTAATGATCAGTTAGAAATCTATACCCGGGAAAAAATCATTAATCATAGAAAAGGGAAATGTGGCCACACAGTGGCGAATTTACACATTTGCCGCCAGCGTCTATTCAAATTTTGCCGCGCCTACAGACCTCTACAATTCGAGACCCTAGTTAACAATCATATTAATAACAAATTTTTTTGTCAATGAAATTGTAACTTCATGGTTTGTGTACTATCGTCCTTATTACAACACTTTTTTCCAGTAATTAGTATGATGGTGAACTAGAGGATCGATGTGTCAGTTCCTGGTTATTTTCAAATCCAAATAATTTAGTTAAAACTGCACAAGAAATAGTTTGGGTTCTGAGCTATTCTCACTCATGTAGAACTAATAAGGTGAGGTAAGATTGGTTTACGCACTGTCCAGAAACAAAAACCCGAATAAAACTTGATTCTTAAGCCGGGTCCAGACCAAGCAGACAAAACAAAAACATTCATGTTTCGCGACAAAGTGGCGACAAATCGAAAACATTTGTGAGCCATTTCTGCGACAATTTTGTTTTGTTTGCAAATTTGAAAACTTTTTCAAGTACCGTCTCAGGTCGGTAAAGATCAAAAAGTCTGTGTTTTGTCTGTGTATTTGACAAGTTGTCGGCGCAGTGTGGACGCGTGTGCAAGTCAAAACGAGTTAGGCAGTAGGAGAAGGAGAATGTACAATTTTATCAAAATTAAGTGTGTTTTTCTGTTGTTGTGTAGTGATTATTAAATACTAGTGTATTTTTCTAAACATGTCGCGGGACAAAAAGTGGAATACACAAAATACATGTTAATAGATCTTTACAGGGTGCATCTTCAGTTTCATTTTTTTCCTGATTAAAACGCCACATGGTTAACCAACACTAATCACAACAACAACGTCACCAACTGAATTTTGTTTTGATATTTTGTCGTTCTGGTGTGGACACTTTGTCTCAATTTTGTTTTGTCTTTTGACGACAAATTTTGTCGACAGTTTGTCGTGTTTTTGTTTCAGAATTGTGTTTTCGTTTTGTCTGCTTGATCTGGACCCGGCATTACATGATTTATAATTACTCCGCGCTTATCTAAACGACACTACGCGACTTGACACGCCGAGACTTGTCTACGTCTGCTGAAAATCGTTTGGGCAAAATGAGCAGACAGATACGGTGAAGGTGACTTGCGCCAATTTACCTGAGCGGTCCTAAACCATAGGGTGATTTTCGCCAACGAAAAGTGACCACTGGGATTAACAACTATTTTCTTGTATTTACTGCTTAAATTTTATTTCCACTGCAATAATTATGTGAATATGTAAAAAAACACAAGTTTTATTTCTAACATTTTATACACGTAGGTAAAAATTTATACGATGTAGCATGTCTATCGACCTGTGTCGATTTTATAGAATAAATCCTTTTAATTACCGCTCGTCGTCACTAGCCACTTCAAATTATAGTTCTGTGATCTCAAATTTCAACCCTGATCATAAGACAATTGACGTCTGCCAACGGAAGCTTCCATTTTTTCCAACGCCACGAGGGACACCCCTTTCCGTTGCCGACTCTCTCCGAGGAAGGACACATTTTTTATCGTTTTATACCTTTCGTATCTTAATAATTTTGCTGTGGAAAGTTCAAAATCATAATTTATAATTAATAAGCTTCTTCTAAAGTACTGCCTGATATAATTTTTGTATGCATTCTTTATTTTTTTTACAGAGATAGACGAAATTAAATTTAACACGTGGTCATAAACTGTTCTTTTATACTAATATGGTAGTTTTAAACCAAATATTCTTTTATAATTCACCGTTTTACTTTTGTGCAAACATTTGCAAGCTTTTTCAGTTGCAGAATAATTTTTTTAATTATAAAATAACATTTTTATAACAGTAAACCTATAAAATATTCTTTCGACCGCCAGTGCCGGCTTCATATATTTCTCAAGCACGATATTTTTTTTTTTCATTTAAGCACCTAACTTTTTCTATAATTAGTTCCTTTCAGATCATTAGTATTTCTTTTAATTTAGCCGATAATTGCTTTTTTATTGTTTTAACATGGGACATATAATGTTGGAAAGCTTTCAGTAAATTAAATCAAATTTTTTTACTTTCAAATAACTGCCTTCCTTTTTTTCAACCTGAAAAGCTGACCAACATAATGTGCCATTACATTCAAGTTCCTATATATCCCTGATCCACCTGTACTTCTAGGTAAGCACAGCCCCTAGGCAAGAATACAACCCGAGGATATAACCCCAAGACCTAGGCTAGAATTTAAGCCATAGGCACGGACATAACCCCACGATACAGCCCTAGACACCTAGACCCTAGGACACAGCAGTACAAATCTAGAATATCTACCTATCTTCTTCGAGTTCTTCTCAAGACTTTGTAGAGGCAAGGCCTACCTACCTTCTTCAGGAAATCATTTCATTCATAAGTTAAGTACCTAAGTACAAATTCTCCTCTAATTTTTTTCGTTTCCTGTGGCAGAATAAAATATATAAATTTTTAAATTTTTTTTTCTAAATCCTCAACTGCAAAAGTTTAGAGAGATATATCCCGGGGTAATTTTAAGTCACTTTTTCATTCTTAACTTTTATTTAAATTTTACAAGGCGTTTCTACCTTTTCCGCCTTAGTTTTTTCATTAGTATTTTTATTGACCTCAAAAAGGTAGTGGCGCCCTCAATTTTTACAACCTTCCTGTAATACTTATGCAGCATAAACGTGGGGTCGAATCACCCTTGATAGGAGTCTCTAGCCGGAGCCCTTCAAGCTGGCGCCTCTTACAAAGAGCAGACCGTCCACTAAGAAGCAACAACTACTTCTCGAGCTATATGCCCCGACAGACATTGAATTACACTTCTAAAGTAAGCGGGGTTGGTATATCTGTTAAGATAGAACCAACCATTCTGGTTTGCGATTAGAAGGAATAACATCACTTGTCGACCGGTTTCGGCGTATTACGCCTCATCAGGACAAGGTAGATGCTATTCGTCCAGAAGCTCTGAGAGCATAATCCTGGACTAGAGACTACGTTGATACCACACCAATACATCAGCCTTAGTAAAGGAAATGTTAAGAGTGCGATATCGGCGACATCTCTACATCTAATCACAAACCAAAATTCTATATCGACAAAAAACCATCTCGGTTTTGTAGGTATGTTCCAGGCTTTAAACCTGGACTATCTTAATCAAAACAGTCAGTATAAACACTTATGTTCTAAGCTAAATAAGTCCACGATTTGGTCCACGGACCAAATTGCTCCACACGGTGTAAACTAACTTATTGAGAGCGATAACGTAAACAAACCAATATTCGTGCCGATAAGATTTTGTATACAGTTCGCCTGGGACCTCACAAATAATTCGGGGGTTGATCATATTACTTTATGCTGTGGAAAAAAAGAACAAAATTGCTAATAACGTCTCTTTCATACCTGCTCGAGCCCGGTTTCTTAATAAGAAAGGTATCACTATTAAATAGGACAGAGTTAATAAAGTTTAATAAAAGAAAGTGTGGTGACTGAAAGTTAAAGAAAACGATCTTCAATAGCCTATGTGAGTTTTTATCACGGGGTAACCAATTTCATCTATTGTACTTATTATTATTATTATTAATTTGATATCTGAGATTACAAACAATACATTAATTTGAGGTACGTCTCGAGTTGACCCTTCGTACTTCGCTAGTTTAAAGGAGTGGAATCTTTGCGATTTGACCCCTAGTATCTTAGTGAAGGCCTATTACAATGTTTATCATGATAAATACTCCAGACTAGCAATTTGGTGCTCTTGGAGAGGTATTTCGTGAGTTGAACCCATAATACTTATGACCCGAGAGACGTTTGAACTTTATTATGAGTTATTTGTACATTCTTTTAAATATAACATTCTCATTATATTTTGGTTTTTGATATACTAAGTATAAATACACTAGATTTATATATTAGACTTGTGACATTTACTTTTGTTCTGGTAACCTAATTCCCAAATCTCTTATGAACTGGTTACTCAGGTATTTTATTTCTATTTCAGATGTGTCATCTCGAGATAGCGCTTTTCCTGACAAACGCCCCACCTTTGTTTTTCTTTATGATAATTTAGAAATAGTTGGTTAATTTACTATTTTCATATTTTTATTTTATTATATCTTGTTTATTTTATGCCCGATTGCACCAGTTTAGCTTAAATGTAAGGCTTAACAAAGTGCAGCTTACTGATAATTCCAATCTTTCATTGCACCATGTTTTGCTTAGTAAAGCCACGCTTACGTACTATACCGTACGACTTCAGCTGTGCTTAAAATTTCGTGCATATAACCAAAGATTAGAAAAAATCGGTCAATACTAACTGCCCCACGGAACTACTTGGACACATTAATCCCAAGTACTTACTTCCCCACCTGCAAGAAAGTTGGGGATTAAGTTTTAATGACCAGAAATTTAAAAACAAATATATTTAAATATTTTTTATTCGGTATTTAGGAAAACCAAATTTGATTTTAGTTGAAAGAAATGTTACTTCGATAACGTTTCCCGAAAGACTAAATGAAATATAAAAAATTCCCAGAAATTTCAGTTTCATCTCTGTCCCTTAGTGTCTTCTCTATATTTTAAATCATTGTTTATATTAAGTATACTTAAAACCCTACATCAAAACTACATTCACAGTTCGTGGGAAAGTGATAAACTCTCAAGATTTATTATGTATACAACTAAGACTATTAACAAATACTACAAAACATTTATTTTATAAGCTTTGCTATTGAAGGGAAAAATGTTAATATTATTTTTTGCTTATTTCAATAAATAATTAATAAATTTAAAAAATCTATACGACGTAAACATAAAACAAGAACAGAATTATAAACAACATTCTAAAATAACAGCGCTCGACGGGCGACGACCCGTATAATATGCAAAATTAAGTTTATAGCGACATACTGTACCACTGCGCCAACCACTAAGTCACCAGACAGTCACCAGCGGCATAGTTACTTTACGCGATAAATATCTTGTATTTTTTGGTAATCTATGATATAACCTTCGCTTGGATAACGGTTTAGCGAGCTTAATTTTTTAAGCCTGGCTTACTTACTAAGCCATCCTCTCGAAGGTCATAACAGACCTTCGAGAGAAAGTACTACTATGGCTATGCACAATTGTAGTAACGAAAGGTTAAAATGGGCTATGAACACCTTTTCACCTTTCAATGCACCGGGAGTAGATGGGATTTTCCCAGCATTGATCCAGTAAGGACAAGACGAAATTCTACCACATTTGGTTAGGATCAGTCGAAGCAGCTTAGAACTGGATTATATACCAGAAGCATGGATAAGGGCAATAGTAAACTTCATTCCAAAAGCTGTAAAAAGGGACACAACAAACCCCAAATCCTTCAGACCAATTAGCCTAACATCGTTTGTGCTCAAAACGATGGAAAAAGCTATTGACAATTATATTAGAATGGAAATCCTAGAGAGACTGGCTGCCTCTCCACCAGCATTAGCATGCTTACCGGGCAGACAGATCTACGGAGACTGCATTGGTACAACTGACGGAGGAGACAAGAAGTCAAGTATCTAGGTTTTAATCTAGACAGTAAACTCCTGTGGAACAAACTAGAAAAGAAGATTATATACAAAGCAAAATGGCTCTGTACAGGAATCTGGCAGGGAGAAAAATCCTAAGCTGCCATAGTGAGACCAATTATCACTTGTGGAGCCATTGCGTGGAGTAGTAGAAATAGCATATTGACGACGAGAGAAAACCTCTCCAAAATTCAAAGACTAGCCTGTATGTGCATTACAGGAGCAATGAGAACATGCCCAACGGCAGCCATGGAAGTTGGTGGTGGAAAGTGTTGCAGAAAAAACAAGATGCAGACTAAGTAGAGAGGGAATCATTAAAAAAGACTACCTCCTTACTTCTTAGAAATCAGAAAACCTGGGACTTGCCACAAAATGGTATGATGAAAAAGTATAACTTTTCAAATATATTCGTTACGGAATTAAGCAACAAGAAGGAATGGGAATGGGACTTGGAAAGAATGCTATTCAATGGTACACAGACGGCTCAAGAGCAATAGAAGAATCTGGGATATGAGTGTACAGGCCAGGAACCAAACACTCTGAGAGCTTGGGAAAAATCACCAAGTATCTTTCAAGCGGAATTTCACGCTATAAGAAAGCGTGCCCAGTTCAATATTGATTAAGGATATAGAAGGCAAAGGATTATCATAATGTCGGATAGTCAAGCAGTCAATAAAGCACCGAGATCTTGTGTAATCAGTTCCAAAATGGTGTGGGAATGACTAGGCAAACTCAATGAACTAGGCGAGAACAATATAGTCACCTTACTGTGGATTCCAGGACACTCTGGAATAGAAGGAAATGAAATAGCAGATGAACTAGCAAAAAGGGGTACTGAAGCACCCTTTTGGGAGCCGGAACCCTTTTGCGGTATCAGCTCCAATGTAATATTGGAAGAAATAGGCGAAGCCGAAAAAAAGAGGAGATCTGACCATTGGAAAGCTCAAGTAGGGATTAGACAATCAAAGATTCTTCTGGGTGACTTCAACCTGTTGAGATCAAATGAATGCATAAGGAAAAGTAAAACTGCACTAAGAGTTTTAACAGGGATCCTAACGTGACATTGTCGCCTGCATGGGCACCTGAAAAAGCTCAAAATAGTGGAGGAAGAAGAATGTAGATTCTGTAGCATAGAAAAAGAAACCTCCATCCACATACTTTCGAATTGCACAGCAATTCAGAATCCTAGGGCACAACACCTAGGAGATTACTGGATAGAAGAGGGATATTTACCTAAGTTAAACCCTGCAGATATCCTAAAATTCCTCCGGGAATAGGACTAACGGAGCTACTAGTCATCCCAATTTAAATTCATACATACTTACTAAGCCAAGGTGGTGCAATCGGCATTAGTAAATTTTTACATTAGATTTTGCTCGGACTATTTATTTTATACCTCATACAGTGTGTCCGAAAAGTATGGGGTTAATTCAAAATCTCCTAAACGAAGAGCGTTTTTAAAAAAATCTGAAACATGTCGATTTTTAATTTAATGTTCTACATTTTACATCAAAATTTCATTATACAGGGTGATACATAATAATCTGATTACGTCATCGGCAATTTTTTAAATGTAATGCTATACTAATTAATTACTAATAAATTATATTTATAGCACTTACGTTAAGCAAATATAGTTATTATAAAAACAATCCTAGTTGA
Source organism: Lochmaea crataegi (assembly GCA_947563755.1). Taxonomy (NCBI): domain Eukaryota; kingdom Metazoa; phylum Arthropoda; class Insecta; order Coleoptera; family Chrysomelidae; genus Lochmaea; species Lochmaea crataegi. Next base: position 28,432,359 of record OX387425.1, on the reverse strand, counting down.
AATAAAATACTGCTCTACACATATAAACACAACATGTCGGAAGTCATTTCAACTATACTATGGACAGCATAAATAACTAACCAAGCACTTCAAAATTTTCTCAAGTATAGTGATATAAATATTTCCAAACTAGCTTTCTAAGAACGTCCCCAACTAACAGTTGAATGAAGTAGGGAAAACATTTGTATAGGGAGCTTAACCGTTTTAGAAAATACCTCTGACAACCTTGTTTTTTTCTCATGTCTTCACATTAACAAATGTGAATCTGTCATAATTTCGTTAAATAATCAAATGGTTTATTTTAGTTTTCTCATATTTTTTGTAATTTTACATGAATCCGGCTCGAAGGACCATGTTTTGCTTTTCAGAACATTATATAAAATAAACGATATTTCTAATGTATGCTGATCTTTAAACTTGTATCAAAAATGAAAGATAAAGACGTCATTTTGGTGATTAATCAAAGCTTATCGTTTAAAATAAGGTTTTCCCTAATAAGGTGTGTAGATAGCGGTCGCCATTTTTTTTTCAATTTGGTAATGTTTAAAAAAAATATCGTTAAGCTTATATAAGTGATAAGAGAGTTGAAGATGTAGAAAATAAACTAAATGTTCGTTGCTCCAAGCAATAGGATTCATAAATGGATGTAGTAATTAGAGTGATTAATCATGTACGAAATCGTTTAAGGAAACGGATATCATTCAGTTTTTACTGAAAATTAGTAATAGTGAATTAAATCACGTACTAGATTGCTCAATAAGTAGTAGGATGATTAAAAAAACCGCAACTTTTACGCATAATTCGATTATATTTATCAGCAAAGTTACACATTAATTCCAAGTTTCTGTAAAATTTCCACGCCTCTTTTATGGAATGATTTATCCCACCCTTTAAATTCGTCTCTATTATGGAACCATGTTTCTATTCGGTCACATTTTTGGGTAAAAGTAGTTGGGAATTAAATTTGGAAAATAATATGGGTGTAAAGGCAATTCGAAATGAGTTATTTTATTTTTGGTAATATTTTCACGATTTCTTTCTTCAACCGTACTAATATGTATGATTCACGCACTTGCTAATTAACTTTATTTTGTTGCAAAATATGAATATTGAGTAACCATTTTTTTAAATCATTATTTGCCACGTTCTTTTTTTATAAACAAATATGTTTTTGCGCTGTTTTTTTTCTAAATTTATTCATAAGTAATAAATCTTCCTGGCCCCTGCAAAACCAATACAGGATGAAGCATCCAAGTAATATTAAAATATTATCCATTTCTGTGTAGCTTCATCCCCTATCAGGACGAGTTTAGGGTCTTTTCTATTGTCAAGAGATTAAAAATTAAGTTATTACGGTAGTCAGTGACGTGGGCTGAGAATCAAATAAATGTTTTGAACGTTTTAAATAAATCTGAATTTTAAATCGATTCATTCTTAAACTCATATTAAGTAAGCTTATGGAATTTGGCCAATTGATTGATTTCTTGCTCCGCCGGATTTATGAATAAACTATAATTCTGAAAAAAATACTGATAACAACAATGTGGCGTTTTTTAAAGGAAGCCTTTTTTCAATTTTTTATATAATTTCGAAAAAATTTGAGCTCTTTAACGACACATGGTTGTTTTCAGTACTTTTTATTTATAAAAAAACATACATTTGTTCATAAATTGTTTTAAACAAAATAAAAGTAAATAAACAAAAAAATTTTCTCTAATATACCAAAGAGAACGTGATAAATAATTATTTTAAAAAAATGGTTTTTCAATATTCATATTTAGTAACAAAAAAAATTGTTAAATAGCATGTGCGTTTTTTAACAATGAAATAGTAATTATGCGCCAAGGTAGAAAAGTGAGAGATTATTGCTTCTCGGTCTTTAATGGATCCGAGAACTTAATACGCTTTTCTACCGTGGCTCATATAGCATTTTTTTACTACTTCACTACTGGCATTTTATATTTTTAAATATTAGTTTTTAAAACTAATTAAAATCGAATATGAATTTCAAAATTTTCTTAAAAATCAAATCATCCATGCTATGAAAACTTCATGGATAAGTTAATTGACTTTCAGTTTTGAATAGGTAGGTGGATATGACCATTAAATAAGTAAGGAAAAATATTTTTTCTACAACTGCTATGTAAATTCCTCCCTAGGGAGGAAAAGTAAAAGTGACGTCATGGTACGTCATCAATATATTCTATTATATAAGTATAAATTTTACCGTTTATTTATAGAACACCCTGTATTTTTCAAAATGGTAGAAATCAGTAAATTGTTATTTTAATTTAACGATTTTTACATTAATAAATTTGACTTCAATTCATAGGTTCATCCGGTTTTCGAATTTAGGACAGAAATATTATAGCATTCTATGGTATTTTGACAAATTAACAGTTTCAAAGTGTGTTATGCAATAATTTATCTACAAAATATAAAATAATGTAACGCGAGCTACTGCAATAATATTCTCACTTAGTGCCCCCAGTGAAATCCCCGTATGAGACGACTATGGCTCCTCCGCCCAAACTTCGAGAAACATCCAGAACACCCGGGTGCGTCCGCCAGAATATCGAGAATATCCAATGCGCCCGCGAGAACGCCGAGATACTTCTAGAATTACGGCGCATGAGTATAAATAGGCCACAAGCATCGCTGCAGTCCATTAGTCAATCAGTCAGTGTTGATACCGAAGGAAAGTAATCGCGCATCGATAAAGTGTTTATTAAGTGACTCTCATATAAATTATAATTAGTGTGTTTAGTGTATTACATAAATTATTAAATAAGGACTGAATTACATATAAATCTGTAAATATAAATTAGAATAAACGTTACATTGGTGTCAGGTGTGGGGTTAAAAAAAATAAATAAATAAATATACAGGAAGATGGCGAAGAAACTTTGTGAATTAAAAGTTTCAGAGCTTCGAAGAGAGTTGGAGGATTACGAACTGGACACAAGTGGGGTCAAGTCAGTGTTAGTGGAACGACTAAAAAAAGCTATGATCAACAATGGACTGGACCCGGAAACGTTTGAATTCACCGACGAAGCGTCCGCCTCTATAACCTCTTCCATAAAAAATGAATTGTCTTCGATTGAAAACAAAATGTCGGACATGGTAAACAAAATGTCGGACATGGAAAATAAAATTTCGACGGATATAAAAAACGAAATTTCATCCATGGAAAACAAAATGTCGGACATGGAAAATAAAATTTCGACGGATATAAAAAACGAAATTTCATCCATGGAAAACAAAATGTCGGACATGGAAAACAAAATGTCGGACATGGAAAATAAAATTTCGACGGATATAAAAAACGAAATTTCATCCATGGAAAGTAAACTTTCGGCGGACATGGAAAACAAAATGTCGGACATGGAAAATAAAATTTCGACGGACATGAAAAATGAAATGACATCCATGAAGACTGATATTTCTGCCGTGGAAGAAAAGATTAAAAGTATGGAGCAAGAAATGAAACAAAAAATCAAAGAAATCGAAAGGAAGACTAGTAATAAACCGGATTTTACAACTAGGCAAGACCCGAATAACGACGAACTGGCAGAGAAAGTAGAGTTGAAACCGAAAATGGAAAACGATATTAACAGCCGAGTGAAACTGCCAACATTCGATGGTAAAACGTCATGGCCGAACTATCTTAAGCAATTCGAGGCGGCATCAAAGGCAAACAACTGGAGTGAGAAGGAAAAAGCGTTAAATTTAACTCTTGCCCTCAGAGGAGACGCTATGGATATCCTCCAGACCATTCCAGTGGAAGAGGCCGAAGATTTTGAACAACTCAAAAAGCGATTGAATATGAGATATGGCCTGGAACACCTGGAGCATCTGTACCAGTCGCAGCTGAAAAACCGCAAACAAAAACGCGACGAAACCCTGCAAGAATTCGAAGCAGACATTGCGAGGTTGGTGCGGTTTGCCTATCCATCGGCACCGGGGAATGTCATGGAATGCTTAGGGGTACAGACATTCATCGACGGAGTTCGTGACCATGAAATGCAGAGAACTCTACGCTTGGCTCGGCATAAGACACTGGTCGACGTACTCTCTGCAGCCTTGGAGTACGAAGCAGCTACACAGGCTTCCGGAGTATACGGCAAGGTGAGGGTTGTAGCGGACGAAGAAGTTGAGAACAAGCTTGACCAGATTGTCAACATGATGAAAAGCATCTCAAATGGAAAACTGAAAGCTATGAGATGCTGGAATTGTGGGGAAATGGGACATGTACGCAGTTCGTGCAAGCGACCGAGAACTGCTAGAAACAAAGATGCCCAGCAGGAAAACTAGGAAGGGTCGACCTCCAGAGGGCAGCTTCGACCCGAAGACCTTCCAAAGACCCTCTCATCCTAATAGCCTCTCTGAAATGTCGCGATGATAGTGTATACGTGGATGGTGAAGTTAATGGAAGGAAGTATACACTATTGGTGGACACTGGAGCAACGAGGACTATTATTCGCCCCGAGACTGTCAACACCCGGAAAAGACTTTTACCGACGAGGCTGCGACTCAGGACTGCCACAGGTGAAAGCGCCAATGTCCATGGAGAACTACCGGTGCAATTGGGAATTGGCGCAGAGAAGTTCACCCACACTGTCGTTGTCGCTGATATCGAAGAGGACATAATACTCGGAATGGACGTTATGAACCTACATGGCTTCCAGCTAGATTTCAAGAACCGAGTGATTAGAGTAGGTTCTGAGGAGGTATTCCTTCACCCACACGAGGATAAGACTGTTCAGGTAGCCGTACAGGAGGATACAGTTGTACCCGCAAGGAGAGAATTTTTCACTGTGGCAAGGCTACAAGGAACCGTCGAAGAAGGAACACCGGTCATGATGGAACCATGGAATCACGATGAAGAGGTTGGTCGAGGAATCTTGGTTGGAAAAGGGTTAGTCATGGCTGCCGAAGAAATACCTGTACGCATTATAAATGTAAATGACCATCCAATAACTATGAAGAAGGATACCAAAATTGGAACTTGCGTACCAGTGGCGTCGATAATTCATCAAACAACAACCTCCAATGATGCCAACAATAAATTTGAACAAATGATAGCAGTGGCTGGACAATCCCTTAGCCTGCAAGAGAAGAAAAAGATCAGAGAACTCTTGCTACAATACCGATCTCTTTTTGTACCAAAAGGAGGAAAGTCAGGAAGAACATCTGCTGTCAAAAACAAAATTGACACCGGCGACGCTAAACCGATAAGACAATCGGCTCGACGGCTACCACAGGCCAAAAGAGAGGAAGCGGAGGGAATTGTTCGCGAGATGGAAAAGGACAAGGTAATAGAACCTTCTACCAGCCCTTGGGTCTCTCCGGTAGTTCTGGTAAAGAAGAAGGATGGAACCACGAGGTTTTGCGTGGACTACCGGCAGTTGAACAATGTTACAAAGAAAGATAGCTATCCTCTGCCGAGAATCGACGACACTCTGGATACGCTGGCCGGTAGCAAATTGTTTTCTACCTTGGACCTGAAGTCTGGATATTGGCAGGTAGAAATGGATCCAGCCGATAAAGAAAAGACAGCGTTTACCACCGGATCTGGACTATGGCATTTCACCGTTATGCCATTTGGGCTGTGCAATGCCCCCGCAACGTTCGAAAGACTGATGGAAAACGTATTGCGAGGGTTGTCCTGGAAGACATGCTTAGTGTACCTTGATGACATCATAGTCTTGGGAAGGACATTCGACGAACATCAAAAGAATTTGGAAGGTGTCTTCAAAAGGTTGCAAGCTGCCCAACTGATGCTCAACCCCAAGAAATGTCAACTATTTCAAAACAAAGTCAATTACCTAGGCCATGTAGTCAGCAAGGATGGTGTAGCTGTAGACGAAGAAAAAGCTGCTGCCGTACGAAAGTGGCCAAGACCCACCGACAAGCACCAAGTTAGAAGCTTCCTTGGACTCTGTACATACTACAGGCGATTTATAAAGAAGTTTGCAGATATCGCTAAGCCCTTGACACGACTTACAGAGGAAGCAAGGGAGTTTCGCTGGGACGAAGATTGCCAAACTTCGTTCGAAACCTTGAAGAAGCACTTGACTACTGCACCCATACTCGGTTATCCACTACCAGAGGGAGAATTCATACTAGATACTGATGCTAGCAATGTTGGAATTGGAGGAGTGCTATCACAGGTTCAAGGAGGACAAGAGAAAGTTCTGGGATATTTTAGTAAAGTCCTTTCAAAACCAGAACAAAACTACTGCGTCACAAGAAGAGAGCTCCTAGCAGTAGTGAAGTCCGTAGAGCACTTCTATCAGTACCTGTATGGGAAGAAATTTGTGATCAGAACCGATCATGCAGCACTTAAGTGGCTTATGCAATTCAAGAACCCTGGAGGTCAAATCGCTAGATGGATCGAGCGGCTCCAAGAATATAATTTCACTATTGAGCATAGAGCCGGAATAAGCCACAGAAATGCAGACTCCCTCTCTAGAAGACCATGCCCTGCAGAGTGCTCTCACTGCAGCAAAACAGAAGCTAAGGAAGCTGCGATTCGAAGAACCACGGTGACCACCGACGAATGGACACCAGAAAAGTTGGAAGAGGAACAAGAGAACGATCCCGACTTGAAGAAAATCCGACATTGGAAAAAGGAGAACTGTCGACCTACTTGGCAGGAGATTTCAAGGTACTCGCCAACGATGAAATCGTATTGGGCCCAGTGGGACTCGATGGTTTTGGAAAACGGTTTGCTACAGCGAGTAATCGAGAACGATGAGGGTTCCGAAAGTAGAAGACAGTTGGTGATCCCAAGAACAAGGATAGCAGCAGTACTACGGAAATTACACGACAGTCCGTCAGGAGGACATCTAGGTGTGAAGAAGACCCTCCAGAAAGTGCGAGAACGGTTTTATTGGATGCACAGTTCCGAAGATGTGAAAGACTGGTGTAAGAAGTGCACTACCTGTGCTACGACCAATGGACCGCACGGGAGAAGAAAGGCTCCTATGAAGCAGTACAATGTCGGAAGCCCTTTTGAACGCATTGCCCTGGACATTGCCGGACCGTTTCCACCGACAGCAAATGGCAGCAGGTACATTTTGGTGGTGATGGACTACTTCACAAAATGGGTAGAAGCGTATGCCATTCCAAACCAAGAAGCCGCAACGGTTGCCGACGCGCTTGTGAATGAGTTCATTTGCCGATATGGAGTGCCCCTGGAAATACACAGCGACCAGGGCAGAAACTTCGAAAGCCAGCTGTTCCAGGAAGTTTGTGAAAAGCTCGGCATGAAGAAAACGAGAACTACGGCTTTGCACCCACAGTCGGACGGGATGGTAGAGCGAATGAACAGAACTCTTGGCAAATATCTGTCTAAAGTAGTATCTAACCATCAGCGAGATTGGGACCAATATCTCTCGCTATTCGCGATGGCCTACAGATCCGCCATCAATGAGTCCACCGGCCAAACACCAGCAAGAGTCCTGTTCGGACGCGAAATGAGATTACCCTGCGACCTTGAATTTGGATGCCGACCCGGAGAAGTCATAGCTGGTGAAGATTACGTAACCCAGCTGAGAAAAAGAATGGACTACGTACACGAGCTGGTTCGATCGAATCTTCAGATCGCTAGCGATAGGATGAAAAAAAGGTACGATACGCAAGCTACGGAAGGAGGTTTCCACGAAGGAGACAAAGTCTGGCTGCATAACCCAAGAAGACAAAAGGGTTTTTCTCCAAAGTTGCAGAGAGCTTGGGACGGTCCGTACCTCGTAAAGAAAAGAATCAACGATGTCATCTATCGTATCAGCAAGATCCCAAATGGAAAGCCAAAGGTGGTACACCGTAACCGATTAGCGCCATTCGAGGGTGACCACGATGAGGAAGTAAACCAGCTTCAGAAAGTAGCCGATCCTGCTTTTGTAGAGTTCATGGGTGCTTATGGTGGTACCGGAAAAGCAAGATTCGGCGTCACCACTGAGAGACGACAAGACCTGCTTACCGTTCCGGAGGAATACTCACTGGCAATAAACATCCCTGCCATCGTAACCGATGCGCGCGGACTGGCATCTCTGTTTATTAAGAAGAGTGGCGCACGACCTTTGGTAAACCAGTTACCAGTACCAGGTAAAGCTTTGAAGCTGCAAAATGGCTCCCGCTACAATTTCCACCTAGTGACGAGGAACACCTTCGACGAAAGACCAACGTACGAGGATGTCTGGGAAGCATTACGAAGCCTGAGGGAGCATGTGCTTGAACTGAACGTGCATAGGCTAGCCATGCCCAAGATTGAATGTAGGCATTTAGATTGGCGAATAATCCGTAACATGGTAGAAGTAATCTTCCGAGACACCGAAGTGCAGGTACTGGTTTGCGGCCATGCTCGGGAGACACAGCCAACAGAGAAGACGGTCGCATGTTACTTCCATACAACTGGAAAATGCAACAAGGGGACCAGTTGCCGATACAGTCATCTCGTTCCAGTTTCCTAGCTAGTTCCAGGAGGAACTGTCTCTTAAGGAGGGGGCAATGTTACGCGAGCTACTGCAATAATATTCTCACTTAGTGCCCCCAGTGAAATCCCCGTATGAGACGACTATGGCTCCTCCGCCCAAACTTCGAGAAACATCCAGAACACCCGGGTGCGTCCGCCAGAATATCGAGAATATCCAATGCGCCCGCGAGAACGCCGAGATACTTCTAGAATTACGGCGCACGAGTATAAATAGGCCACAAGCATCGCTGCAGTAAATTAGTCAATCAGTCAGTGTTGATACCGAAGGAAAGTAATCGCGCATCGATAAAGTGTTTATTAAGTGACTCTCATATAAATTATAATTAGTGTGTTTAGTGTATTACATAAATTATTAAATAAGGACTGAATTACATATAAATCTGTAAATATAAATTAATTGTAAATATAAATTAGAATAAACGTTACAATAATATTTAAAAAATGAGTGATTCACGCAAATTTGAAGATATAAATAATACACCACCGGATATTTTGGAACAAGTTAATGTAACAGTACAATCTCTAATTACCCCAAAAATCTAAAGAAAAATACGAAAAACAGTATTTACATTTCAAGCAATGGGCCGAAGAAAAGCATATTCGTACTTAGTCAGAAAATGTTATTTTGGGGTACTTTTCGCTATTAGCAAATATATTAAAAGCCTCTACATTGTGGTCCAAGTATTCGATTCCACGACTCAAATAAAAAAAATTTGGATATTAAATACCCAAAATTAATTGCTTTCTTGAAAAGACAAAACCAGGTATATAAACCTAATAAGGCAAAAACCTTCTCAAGAGAGGAAGTAAATAAATTTTTACTAGAAACCCCCGATAATTATTTATTAATGAAGGTATAAGATATTTTCAAGCAGTAAATATTAAGAAAATAAAAGTTAAACGGCATTTTGTATAATAGAGCTACAGCAATACATGTTCATGATTCCGCAGAACTTGACTGCGAGTCTCGGTAGCGCAAAGAGTTGGTGCACAGTTCACTGATCATGATAGGTCATTTTCGGAATTTCAAGAGCATGCAGGTGTGACGAGCTCCTTAAAATGGCCACTACAGATATTGAAGATAAAGGTTCAATTTTAATAGTAAATATACCAGATTCTAAAACAAATATACAGAGAACGTTTATAATCAATGATTCACCGGGGAATGGCCCTAATTATATTGACATTTATAGAAAATATATATAGCTCCGCAACGCGTCGGGCAGTAAACTTCATCCTCGGGAGAAAAAGTAGCACTTTCCTACCTTGTTATACAAATAGCTATTTTCATTTTGAATTGCATCAGTTAACATCACATTCTGTCAAATGGATTGAGATTTAGTTCTAGTCAAGTAGGCTCTGTATTTTTCTACCTTGGTTAATAATGAACAACTTTTCTACCTCAACAAAAGTCAATAAAGTTAGAGTTTAGAGGCTAGTAGTGAAAAAAAATTTATAAGAAATGATTTTTTTCTTAAAAACCATTGTTTTTATCAAGGTCTAGATTCCCAACATTTTTTTTTTCGATTTAATAAACAAAATGTGTTTATGACAATTATTCAAACAATAGAAGTTAAAAACTTCAAGAAATTATTGTTATATAGCTTTAAGCAATTTAAAAACGAAATAAGAATAATTACAAAAAAATTCCTTATTTCTTTATATACGTTTTTCATATTTAAATGTCTTAAATTGTTAATAAAAAGTTAAAACTCAAAATTTCTTAATTTTTCCAACAGGGATCTTTTCTGAGAAGTGAAAAAATTAGGTTTTTAGTTTACAAATGAGCAAGGATTAATTAACAAAAGCGTAGTTGATTGAAAAATGGGTGGGTACAAATTTTTTGCCAACGGATTATTGTGCTTATTCATGAGTTTAGATAGTACCAAAATGTATTTATTCCTTAATATTCATATTGAATTGGTTAAAACAATTTTTTTTACTAAGGAAGCGAATCGTTCTGCACTCGCGTAAGTCATATCACCCAATTTTCACTTCTACATAAAAATTTGTTTGCAATTCCGAGACTAAAGTAGTCACTTTAGTCTCACATGTTAGAGACTAAAGTGTCACTTTTAGACCCAAGGGATATAAAGTGAAGTGACAGTTAAAATCCCAAGGGATTTAAAGTACAAATAAAAACGTACCATAGTAACATTAATCTTTATTTGTTGAATTAAAATGACAAGTAAGGTTCACATTATTGCAGTTAACCAAACTAAATACACGATTATTAATATCAGAAATAGATGAACTAGTTGAACTTGAACAGACAGAAGTGAATATTGGGTCAGGATTTCGATTCAAGGAAGATAGTGAAGTCCCATCGGCCAGCGGTGATATTGGTCTATTTTTATGCCAAAGAATAGTATCTGCTATTGATTTTTTGTTGTTGATGGAGCTCTCAACGTACTCTTCGGCAACTGTTGCACTTTTCCATCCGCCGTGGCGCTTTAAAATATCCACAGTAGCCCCAGAATTCGCTAATAAAGACGCGGATGTTGGCCTAAAACATTGGCCTGTATACAAGGACGCGTCCGGCAACTTCAAAAAAGCAGCTATATTTTGAGACAATTTCCCAAATGTGTTTTCGCCAACAGGCTGTACAGTACACTTTGCATCCTTATAATAAACAAAAAATCTTGAATGCGCTGTTTCTGATTTTACATTGTTGACAGATAGTTGCACTAATTCGTTGCCTCTACAAGCTCCAGCAACTCCAAAAATTATTGCCACCTTAAAATACAAATTGTTAAAAATTATTCTTATAAAACGATTATTACCTACGATACCTTAATCATTAAGTACTTGTCGTCCGGAGCTTCTACCAGAAATTTTTCAACCTCTTCTCCGGTGGGCACTTTTGACTTTTTGGGTTTATGGTCGTCATTTTTTTCGCTTCAAAAAAGCCAGTAATTTTGGAAATTTGCTGATGTCTATGTTATGCTTGATATTAATTGTTGCTTTTAACAATGACCATAACGTGGAAGGACAACATTTTTTTGATTTCTTGTTGAAATACACCAACAGCGCGTTTTCATTGTACTGCGTGTCGTGTTTCTCATTGCACCACCTTACAAATGATTCGTAGTGTTGTTCATATAGTTTTCTCGATTTTTGTGGTATTAGTTCTTGAGTAGCAGCCCGATCTACGTTGAATTCTTCACTTTTATTCATTTTCACTGATTTTCTCTACGTTTACATTTGCGCCATTTTGGCAGGGACTTTGCCACAGAAACAAACAGCATACTATATTTATTGTGTTAGGGCTTCAAATGTAAGTAGTATTTATTTTTATTAAAAATGTATGTAGAATTACCGGAATTGCAAAAAATAGTGTATACACCTATCGACTAAAGTGACATTAATCCATTAGGTGGATTGCTTCCCTCGGGCTCCGCCCTCAAACACCACCCGCGGGATTAAATGGGTCACTTTAGTCGCTTGGTGCATAATATGCTATTTCTTCCTTTCTAGTTTTCCGGATTCTGTAAATTCTTGTACCCAAGTTAATATCGATTTTCGTGTAGGCGGATTTCTGTCAAAAATGGCTCTGAATCTCCTTCCGGTCACTTTTATTGATTTTGTCTCAGCATATAATACGACGCATCGCGCTTTTTCTATCAAAGTATACATTTTCGATTAATAAATTTGACTGTGTTCGTTGATATACTTCACATAACTTTTGTTAATGACAGTTATATTTGTTTCAAAGCCACCTTTCCGTAAAAAATTAACAAAAGTAACTTTCTTACGAAAATTTTGAGACTTGGCATGGTGTTAGAAAAAAATTTAAACATTTCTAAGAATTTCAGTGAAAGCCGTTCATTAATGCCTCGTCTCATTTTCGAGTTATAATGTTTCCAAGCTGTTAATATGTGATAACTTACGTTTGGAAGTTCTTGACATGGTTTCATAAAAAATTAAATCTTTCCCTAAAAACTTGAGCATATGCCGATAATGTATCCATTTTTGGAAAGGGGAAGAAAGGGACTGGTATTAAAGAATATAGGGTGTTGTATTTAAAATAAACCGATAATTTCGCTTCAAAAAAGCTTTTGGCTTTCGGCGCTTTCGGAAAAAAATATACATTTGGCAACTATGTCAACAAAAATTTGAAGGGAATATAAGAAGTTTAGCAAAAACTGCACGTCGATATATTTTTCCATTCTCGAGTAATAAGCCGTCAAAATGTGTTACTTTATAGTGGGACGTATAGTCGGTACAGTTCCGGGACGTGGGACTTTTTCCAGAAAATTTCATGCTCTTCAAGGTTCCTTATTCAAATTTCGGATGATTCAAATAGTTTTTGAGATAATTGCAAAAAACCGAACCACATATTTTTTTACTCGATTGTTTGTAACTTTTACAATTTTTGCCGGCACGAATTTTCCAGTTACATATTTTTTTATGCCATTTCGAATCGATGATCTGGGTTAGGTTTGGAATGAATTGGCACTTGCGAACCAGTCCATAATAGTGTGAAAACTATACTTTTAGCCACAATACTTAATCCTCAAACCTAACTTACTATACTTAAGAGATTATTGTTTTTACAAACTAATTTTGCACTTTTTTCGAAACTACAATTTTATATAAATTGGATCTTTTCTATACGACACCGTCCATATTACAACAAATTATAATAAGCGAGCTATTGTCAAGTTTTTAAACCGTGCTATATATAAGTATTAAATGTCAAAATTAAGATGTGACACATTTTGTTCGCAAAGACGTTGTTTAATGAAAGTCCTTTTAAATTATACAGTATATCGATCTCAAACAACAAAGGTAGAAAAGTAAACTCACCTATCAGTTACTTAAGCCATACTAATAAAAATATACCTACTCGAATAACTGGAAGTTGATAAGATAGTCTATGATAAGACTGATAAGTGAAATTTGTATAAAAGAATTCGATACATTATCCGCGATGATTTTATATCTAAAATACAGGGTGTTTCTAAATTCATGCGACAAAATTCAGGAGTTGATTGCTCGTATGAAATTAAGTTGGGTCTTTCCTATAACAAAATTTCCTCAGCCCACCCCTTTCCGAGATATCACCCTCAAAAGGTGGTGACTAAAATTGAGTTTCAATTTTTTTTTTCTAAAATTTCAGTAAAGCTAGAAACTCGAAATTCTGTAATTTTCGTGGTCATTTCCAGCATTTATTATGAATCGTATTATGTTTTACATCTTTCCTGTTTTCCACTCAATTTATTAAAAAAATTATAAATTATGGTGTTTATTTTTTTTCTCTGCAGCTACTGGTTTTGGGAAAAAAATTTAAGAATAAAAAATTTTTTTAAATAAAAAAGGGAATTTAAGTTAAATTTTATTTCATAAAACTTCATCTCGAAAAAAAGTTTTGATATGAAATAAAGTAAGGGTTGCTAATTTCACCCCCGTATAATGTAACAGGAATATTGAAAAAATACCCGTGGTTAGTCCTTTGCGAGTGCAAGAAAATTACGGAATTTCAAGTTTCTAGCATTACTGAAATTTTAGAGAAAAAATAAAAACTCAATTTTATTCACCACCTTTTAAGGGTGATATCTAGGAAAGGGGGTGGGCTGAGGAAATTTTGTTATAGGAAAGACCCATCTTAACTTCATACGGGCTTTCACCTCCTGAATTTTGTCGCATGAATTCAGAAACACCCTGTATATAAGGTGATTAGATTCGATTAGATGTTCATATAATTTTAAATTAACATTTATTGCAAGTAAGTACAAATATATTCAAGGAATTACTCGTTATCGAAGTACCTATCGTAAATAAAATAAATATTTCAGTAATAACTATAATTATAAACAATTTTGTGATAAAAAAAACTAATATTTTTTTGTCACGAACTGCCACTGACACGAATTTAAATTATAGAAAAATCTAAATTTTTTCAAGCGGCTGTGAACGCGCTGCTATTAGATTTGTTGGTAGAGCGACCACAAACGGATGGAAACGACTCATGCTCAGATACTATCTGCGAAACATTTTTATACACCGCGCATGAGTTGTCCAGCTTCCAACCGTTTGTGATTGCACTAGAATAATTCTATATGTTTCAAGCTAACGAGCTTGTTGTCAAATTTCGAATTTTGGTTTGTGACTTAGAGGTGAGATGTCGCTATTTTCGCAACTAAAACATTTCCGTAACTGGAAGATATGTATAGTTGTTGATTATAGTCACATTTCAGTCCGGGATTAACTCTCGGACGATAACATATACCTTGTACTGATGAGGCGCAATACGCCGAAACCGGTCTACAAGTTATGTTGTCCCTTCTAGTTGCAAACCAGAATCTTGTAGATTTACCAACCCCGTTTGACTTAGAAGTGTAATTCAATGTCTATCGGGGCATGTAGCCCGGGAAGTAGTTGTTTCTTCTTCGTTGAACGGTCACTGTTTTTGAAAAATATTTTTCAAAACTAGTTGTAAAGCGTAGAATAATATATTTTTATTCTTTGATAACCATCTGATAGGTACTTGAATTTAGCAATCCTTAATATAATTAGGCAGTTATATTTTGGTATATAATATATATCCTAAAAATAAAACATATTTTTCAGTATTTGTTGCACTTTTGTAGTCAGAATGTCGTCAAAATTTAGCCCCGTAGTGTGTAAAGGTGTTTTAGATTTTAAAGCAAGGACTATGCGCTTGTGCATCAAGCAACTTAAAGTACTGTTAGAAGTATAGTTTCTACGTGTTCCAATATGACAGGAATTAGCGAATCGACAATTTACAGACTTCTTAGTGAAAGAAAATGTGGAAACAGAGTGAAGTTGCCTGATAGTGTCAAAAATACCCCTGGTAGAAAGCCGATAGAAGCTGACGAAACAGCGAAAAATATAATCAGAAGGTCATTTTATTTTAAGAATGAGATTCCAACAATAGATAAAATTTTGAAAGTAATAAAAGAAAATGAAAATGTACCAGAAATGGGAAGGAAAAAGTTGTGGAAAATTTTACACGAACTAAATTTTTCTTGGCAAAAGCAAAATAGAAAATCAATTTTGTTAGATACAGAAGAAATAATCTATTGGAGAAGAAAATATTTAAGGCAAATTAAAGAGTACCGAAGGGAAGAGAGAAACATTTTTTATTTGGACGAAACCTGGGTTAACGAAGGACATACCGCGAGCAAATATTGGCAGGACAAAAATGTCGAAAGCTCTCGCCAGGCTTTTTTAGAATGCTTATCGACTGGCTTGAAAGTTCCTTCCAGTAAGGGTCGCAGATTAATAATTACTCATATTGGTAGCGATAAAGGATTTTTAGATGGTGGTTTATTTGAATTCGAATCTAAGTCAACTAAAGATTACCATGAGGAAATGAACGCTGATGTTTTTGAAGATTATTTTTCCGAAATAATTAAAGGAATTCCTGAAAATTCCGTCATTGTTATGGACAATGCTAGCTATCATTACAGACTAGTAGAAAAATTGCTCCCATCTAGCTGGAGAAAGGGGGAAATAAAAAATTGGCTTACTGAAAAAAAATACCTTTTGATAATGATGCCGTAAAAGCAGAGCTTCTAACAATAATGAGAAATAATAAGGCAAAATTTAAACGGCATGTTGTTGATAAAATGACCAAAGAACATAATATAATTGTTCTTAGTTTGCCACCTCATCATTGCGAATTAAATCCCATAGAATTAATGTGATAATCTTGTTGAAGACACCATAGAACCTTTAGTAATTACAATGACAATGTCTGATTCGGATGAGAGTGATGAAATTTTTTAATCATAAAATTGTTTGTTTTGTGTATATATATTTGTATTATATATATTTTCTATTGTAATTTGAATGTGATGAGATTATTAAAAAGTGAATAATTTTTTTTTTAAATCTATGGTTTTATTTCCTCCTTTTAACCAACTACTTTGATGGATATTTAACTAACGTTAAACTTGAGAGGAGCTATTTTATCATTATGTAAATCAAAAAGTATTTTTTATTATCACTGTATGAAAATATGTTGAGATAGTTTGGTTACATTTACTAAGGTAGGTATGCAAAAGTAAATGTCATAACAATTTCTAAAATATTTCAATGAGTATAATGAATATTATTAAAATCTACATCTATTGTAAGTATATAAAAACAAATTTTATTTATAATTTTAATCATTGCACTTTTTATTTTTTCACAATTTTGTATGTTGCTTCTTTTCAATAAAGCAAAATCAAGAATATTTCTTTGTGACTTTTTTAAAATAATTTTTATATTTATTTTTGGCTTTTTATATAACTTTTAGATCTTTAGGATTCTTTTTTGTAATTTATTAAATACTCCAGCCTATATTTTTATCTAATAGAAAAAATCTAAATATATAAATTTATCCTAATACAAAATTATTTAACATAATAAAAAAACTGTAAGACCCATCCCTACTCGGCAAAACCCTTAAACTGACTGCACGACACTGGCCACCGTCTTATCATATTAATGAATACCCAACCATTGTTGTGAATTTTACGACCCTATTGTATTTGAGGCGATACAGGACGTGTCCATTTAATTTTGGTAAAACCGACCTGTTTTATCATTTTATTCCACATAGAAAAAAAGAAAGACTCACCCTATATTTATAGTACTTTTGAATAAATAATGAGGCACTTTGCTCCTACGGAAAAAGAAATATAGTATAATAATTTTCTTGGTTAAAACAGATTGGTTAATTTTTGAAGAAGCGAAAGGAAAAATAACCATTCCATTCACCCTGTCCCTTCTGTATCTTTTTCAATGATTTTCCTTGCCCTTCTTGATAAATTTGAAGGCAAACTAATCATGAAATGCGCATGTAGGAAGGTATTTCTTTCAATTGGTGGTTAATTGGTACTTTACAGACCTTGGGGAATTTTGTTTGTGTCCACAATATCCTTACTATGACTGATGAAGGATATTACAAGTGGCAATCCGACAATCTGCCTTTTATTGATATGTTTATGGTAGCAAATTTGATTAAATATAGTGAAAATTTTTATTTTGGAGAAATTCGTTAAAGCAAAAAGGTAAATACAAAATTTGTTGTACACTTTGGTTTTGCAAAAAAATATTTTGACTTATATTGAACTTTGAAAACTAATGGAAACAATACACCGCAACAGAACATAAATTTTACGATTGTAAACAATACGATCTGGGTGTTCCGTAACCTACAGCTGGGTAAAATCCTACTGCATGACTTTTGTATGGAGGGTAGAAGGAAGGAGCACCATCTTTTATGGAGGATAACTTGAAAAAGTGTCCACCTGTAAACAGCAAATTATAATTCGAAGATTCACCGAAATGGCGCTCGTGTAGCTAATGGAAATGATGTGAATTTAGGGTTATAAACCAAGTGAAGTGTGCTGGGTTGAAAAATTTAGTATTTTTCGTGTCTTGTGTAATTGAGAAATATGCAGTATTTAAAATCTCAATTATTTTCGTAGTATTTCCTTTTTTAATTTTGTATCTTACTCTAATAATTCATGGCGCTATTTTTAAAATCTTTCCTCTTGCTACTATGGCGCCACCTTAATTTGCTTCATTTCGATGGACACTTTTTAATACATTGAGATGGTGCTCCTTCCGTCTACCCTCCATAGACTTTTGCTGGTTTGACGCGTTTTGAAGGACGTTTGAAATTATTAGGTTTGTTCGCGGGTACAATTCAGAACCAGTTCAGGGACTATTCGCATGCGCATTCTAAAAAGTGGCGTTCGCGGTTATGTAGTTCTGAATTTTAAATAATAGTTCGTTGTTAGTGGAGCATATCGGATTGGTTCGTTATCGATTCGAAATCAGTCCTAACGGTTCTCTGTTTTTGGTAAGTACTGAAAGTTCGGTTCCACTGTTCATGCGCAAATGATCTATATGTCAGTTGTTTTCTTATTTTAGTTGCTTATGGTTGTTGATTTTTTCGATTGTTGTGTTGTAGCATTGTAAGCAATTATCAAAAAAGCTAGTCACTTGATTTGTTATCGTTCAAGTTCTGAGAGGTGATCTGTCGTTCTGATACCGTTCGCGGTATAGGTAATCAACTTATTTGATGGTTCGTAACTAGGTATGCGCTCTAGACAATTTAAAGTTAATTTCGAATCGGTTTGGATTGTAACCCGCGAACCTATTTTAAATAGCGCGAAACCAAAGTTATAATCTTTGGCGAAACATTAATCTATGTTTACCAAGTTATTATTGATAATTGAAAAAGATTGATTAGCTTTTTTAGATGTAACTTAATATTATTGAATACAAAAAATTGGAAAGTTCTCTATTACTTTTGGTTACTACCTCAATATTTCCAACTTTTGTGGGCAATTCTTGTTGTCATGCCATTCATTATTGTTTGTTTTTGTAACAACCACAGAACTGAGCAATTGTTTTGTAACCAGAGCCAAATAAATAGACATTTGAAATACCAGCTTATACAAGTTAGGGAAAAACCCAACATTTTAATTCAATATTATCCTAAAATTTAGCTGTCCAAGTCTGATTAAGAAGTTCCTTATTTGAAAAGCTCTATACAAGGTCAATGCACCCAACATAACCAAATAAAATGGCATATAAAATAGGAATCACTTTTTAGTTTGCTTCTTTACTTTTTCAGATAAACCCCCCCTTATTTCATACAATATACAGGGTGATTAATTAATATTTCACACAGGAAACCCCAAGCCTAAAATGTGAGGATTCAAACCAAAACACTTAAATAAAATATGGATGTATTCTGTACCCGAATAGGGAGTTTCGTTTCTCAAATTTTACAGCAAATGTCACACCTGTCAATTCATAACAATGCCGTAGTACTTCTGAGACCATTTAAGGTTCCTGTATTTATCTTTTTATGGAGTTATTTAAGTAGCAATAATTATAAAATTGTGCTTGCTTCGTAAGAAGAGCTAAGACGATGAAAAGTGCATGAATACATTCTAATATCCTTTTAAATGCGTCAGTTCATGAATCATTAATTCTTCTAATTTAATTAATTTAATATTAAACTTTTCTATTTTTTAAAATTCAACACATTAGCAAACATAGGCGATGCCACACATTGTATAATTATACAGGATTTCAACTTGAAGGCTTTAGGAACGTTGTGTAAGGAGACGAGGAACTGGTTTAGAAATCAGCACCTCGCTCACTGGAGGGCTCTACAGGGTCCCAGGCAGTCCAAGCTCCTATTGAGGGGATGGACTGATGGACATGCTAGAGCTGCTCTAGAACTACCAAGGAGTAGGTTGAAAAAGATAGCAGGGCTCCTAACAGGGCACTGCTGTCTGAGGAAACACCTCTGTAACCTAGAGGAAAGTCCCCTATGTAGGAGTTGCGGCATGGCTGACGAAACGTCGGACCATGTTCTCCTCGTATGTCCACATTGGGCTGTGCTACGCAGTCGAATCTTCGGAGTCCCTGTTATGGCCCCCGGGGATGTAAGCAGGCATCCATTGAAGAGGATTGAGTCCTTCATCGAGGGACTCGGCTTCATGGATGCATAAGTAGCAGGAATGGCACAATGGGCCCGCCAGTGGCCTCAGTGCCAGAACCTTGGCTCGAGTTTTTCTTGGCCAAGGTTCGCCTGTCTAAATTAGTAGTAGTAGTAGGAACGTTGTAGAGAAGGATCCGAACGCAAAGATGTGTTTGATGAGTAATGCTAGAGATGGACTCTCTTCTCTATGTCTATAATCAATTATTTTAAAATTCCATACGTATTTCAATTTATACTTTCCATTTTCAAGCATTTGTTGTTAAATGTGTAACGGTCAAAAAGGTACTATAGTATATTATTTACTTACAGAATTTGAATTATTGTAATTGCTAGAGTTGGTAGTACTACTAGGCGTGTAGGAATTTTGTGCCGGCGATTGGAGCTGGGCCTGTACTTGCGCCGGTTGTACTGCTGTGTACCTTTGATAATACGTGTGTCCAGCGGGAGCGGCAGCCGGATGTTGGTGTTGGTGACCAGCACCGACACTGCTCCATTGGCCGCGGTAAACTCCGGCGGTTTGGTGCTGGGTGGCCATCTGACCGCCTCCGCACCCTTTATTATTCAAGCCGCCTCCTCCGCCTCCAAACGGTTGCGTCGAGGCTGATGTTGGTCGGATGCCG
Organism: Lochmaea crataegi; assembly: GCA_947563755.1. NCBI lineage: Eukaryota > Metazoa > Arthropoda > Insecta > Coleoptera > Chrysomelidae > Lochmaea > Lochmaea crataegi. The sequence goes on along the minus strand of OX387425.1, from coordinate 28,411,760 downwards.
CCAGATCCTCCGTTATTTGTCTGAAAATTAAAAACACACAATTATTTTTCTAAAAAAAATTATCCAAAATTGACTGATAAGATTAAGTAGAATCTAAATTTACCATTTGCATATTAATAAAATAACGAACCACATGGCTTAGATCTCTAGGCAATTATTACAAAAAGCAATTTTTTGACTATATTGAGGCAGGGCTTCATCAAACTGGGCTAGGCCGGAGGCACAAGCGGCCGCAGCCCGCAGCAGATGTGCCGCTGAAATAAATTCGACTACACCAAACTGGCTTGTTCAGTGTTTGACGACGATGACATTTTATCAGGGTATATGACTCTAAAGATGATTATCGATCATAAAATGCGCAGGTTCAGAGCAGAAAATAATTCACGAATTTGTCTTATCGAATTATTCATGTGGTACCATTTTATTATATTTTTTTTTCCTTCTAAATTGCACATGCTAATGAACAGATAGTTTTAAATTTTTCCTATCGTTTTTAAGCGCGAAGGAGCCATCCATAAATTACGTCACACTAATTATAGGACTTTTTAACCCCTCCCACCGTCCATGTCACAGGTTGTCACATTTTTTGAACCACCTCCCCCTTGATGTGACGTCACACTTGTTTCAATTTTATGCATGTATTTAAAAATAATCAAAAGAAAAAAATTATTATTTTCATTAAAAATCTTATCATAAAGTCAAATATTTAAGTGTGTATTTTATGTGACGTCACAAAGCTTTTGACCCCCCTGTACCTTGTCACACAATGTCACAATCCGATGATACCCTCCCCCCTTTAACGTGTGACGTAATTTATGGAATGGGAATGGGAGCATTGTCAATGGCCTCTGTTTCTAAGTCACGCGTTCGCACAAGCATGGAAGAGTCTATATCTTTTTTTACTAAATTCAGTAGTATTAAGGCCGAAACTCACTTAACAGCACAGCACCTGACAAGCATCGTCACAGCACCGTCGAGTGGTCAACTTGACGGTTGTGTATGGGTTCACTTAACGCATCGACACGGGATCAGCACCGCCGCGATACCCGACTATAGGCTTCACTTTATATTGTCAGAGATATTGTATTGTACTATACTAACCGAAATGTGCTGATAAGTGAGTGTACGATATCGGATCAGCACATTCAGCACACCACAAGCACGCCGTCCGCAAAATATTCTCTCTGAGAAATGTGTAGTGGTTGAGGCGTTGACTTGCCTTGTCGGTGCTGTGCTGATGTTGTTAGGTAGGCGCGCTTACATTTAAATACACATAAGAAATAAAATCTGCTGGTGATGATCAGTCGCTGTTTCTATGAGGTGCTGATAAGTGAGTTTCGACCTTTAATACTTCGGTCGGCAGCGGGAATTGAGCTGTCCTCCCTCGTACTAATCGTTATCACCTTCGCCAACTGGCAAGTATGAGGTATAGGACGGATAATAAATTGCTAGTGAACCCTGATGATCCTGGTCAGGATATTGGAACAAACTTATTAAATTCGTGTATTGGCATCCTTGCATACAGGTGGAGCCAATGAACGCGTAATAAAAAAGAAATAAACGACACTCAGGTCAATTGAAAGAAAAATGTGATCGTTACAGCCATGGAGGCTATACAAGGAGATCGAACTCCATGTATTCCAATTTCTGGTCATTATAGAGGGCACCACATAAGTTGCGATACCAAAAAATCTGACGGCAGCCAATCATAAAACTCGAGTTCATGATGTTTTATTGGTTGCTAGCTTCTTTGACAGTTCGCGGACCACGTGTGAGGTAAGTGAGGTTAGGTCACAGAAATGGAAAATATTGTGAATAAGAAATCCGTCTTTTGTCCTCGTTTTCAAAAATATCGAAAATTGTAATCGTTTGATGGTAAAATAATCAGTTCCACTCTGTGCTGCTGAATTTATTTATGTTTTTACGTGATAAAAAAATATGAATATCTACTTTCATGTCTTCTCTTCAGTATGGAATTTTAGAACACTCTATGTGCAAGTAAGTATATTCTAGAACCAAGTTCACAAGTTGGATTGCCCAATTATAAAAAATAAATTGGAGATGAATAAAGAGATAAGATTACAATATGTATAAAGTTTTTCAGAATCTGGCTTCCTAAATAGTAAAAAAATATTAGCTACACAAAAATATGAAAAAACGGAGGAAAAAAAGGAGAAATCACTTGAAATGCTTGGAGGAAATGTGCCACTTCAAATGTACTATATTAAATGGCCTTCGAATAATTGAGAATTGCAACTAGAAGAAATACAGTTTGAAAACATAGAAAGTATGTATAGATAAATAGCCAGTAGTCATAAGCTCTAATAACACACAAATTTGGTCCTATCAATAAGAAATAATAAAACAATTACAGAATTAATAATATCTAATATTTCAGGTTCTTTTCTATGAAATGAACGAAAAGATGATTGCTTTCGAACTGGTCAAGCCTTTACAAGAAGAAATTATGAAAATATTGAATATACAGAGAGTTGCACGAAAAGTAATTTACTACACACTATGTAACTTCATTTACCTAAATATAAAGTGTACAATCCTTCGATCATTAAACATTGTTCAGATACAATCAGTATTTTGTCTCTAACTTGATACCTACCTATCCTATTGCCTGTTATACTTATCCAGCTTGGGTATAATGAGTAATAAGTGAACTGTTGAAGTTAAAATAAGGTAATTAGAATACTTCACATTTACTGCTCAATTTACCAATAGGCTTTATAGGATTACGAGTACTCTTGCAAAAAAATTTAACTGAAGGATATCAGAAAATACATCTATATCTTGATACCAGATGCTCAACTATGCACACTATCGAACCTGACATCAAATATACGAGTACAAACCTCTAGTTTATGATGAAAACATAGTGCTGCTATTTTTCTAGGCATTACTGAAGCGTTTGATGGTATTTGGAACTGTGGTATATTCTACAAATATATGAAATGATGTGTTCTAAATACTTGCTTTTAATCTTGAAAACTACCTTAGTGATAGAACACCACAAGTAAAAGTGAATTACAGTTTTATTCAAAACATTTAATGACTTCTCCAGTATTCCTCACTGTCCTATTTGCTCTACAATCTATCTATCTAGTTACAACTATGATTTAGCAACAGAACATTTAAATTTGCATACATATTGCAGTATATAGATGACATCGCTTAAAGCAGTCATAATAATATCAAAATAACAGTAAATAAGCTACAAAAACTTATAACAGAATACAGAAATGGTTTAACATGTGTAGGATGAAGCCCAAAGTCTTAAAACTCAATGCATAATCTTCAATCTGTTCAATAACAATGAAAAATTCAATATATTTTCAATCAATAGGTACAACTTACTAATGACATTAGTTCATGCACAGATTTTCAATATAAAATATATTTAAATAATTCCGTATCATACATGAAAATAATTTTTTTAAGTACTTTATTTTAAAAATACAAAAATTGCAATTTACAAAAGTTTATTTCCTAATGAAGCAAACACAGTGGAAAGTCACAATTAGTAAAATACATAAGTACGTACACAAAATATATATAACTGTGGACGTTCTGTAACTGAACTTGCACCAAACATTTTCTACACTATTTTGAATCCTCTGTGTTTTATCTATGAATGTTATACTACAAGTGTGCCACACTGGAATTAGGTAGCTGAAGATTGGTAAGAAATAAGTGTCACCGATTAGTTTCAATGTCTTATGGTTTTAGTAATCCCTACATTGGTAAAGTGCACCAATAATTGGCAAACATAAATTTTATTCTATTTGATGTATATATTTGCTTTAATATATGTTCTCACCTTATTTATATTTTCATTTCCTATTTTTATCTGAATATCAACTGAATTCATATTTTTTTGTATAAAGAACATGCCAGTAATATTTTCAAATTAGTATTACAGCTTATTCCTTATCAACCATCTTTGGTTTTTCTTCAAATCTTTGTTCACCTTTTTTCTTCCAGTTCTCTTAAATTGTACTTGTATAGAACATAATAATGTCATCAGCAAAAGTAAAGTATTTTGTGTGCAATTGTGCTTTTTCTAGACTTCTCACAAGTAAGGTATATAATTTAAGTCTATCATAATAAATATTTTCTTTCCTACTTTATTTTTATCTTTGAATATTTCTCATTATTTTTGGTAACTGAAAAAACTCTGGTTTACTTAAATTAAATTCAATTCACGTCTTCCTTTTAAATAATCTGCACTACCAACCACTATTGCAATAAATTTCAACAACATTATCAATTTTTAACAATTTTAATTTTCTAGTTTTTATAATTCACAAGTAATGTTTGCCTACTGTCAAATTGGTAAAATATAAAAAGTAAGGTTATTGTCATGACAGTTTTAAAATGGTATCTTAGGTACAATGCGCGACGCCGCGGTGAAAAAACAAAGTGCTTAGATCGACGATTTTGAGGTCAGGTTTTGTCAATTTTCCCGTATGAGTTCGATCTCCTTGTATAGCCTCCATGGTTACAGCGATAAAAAATAAAAATAAATTCAATTAAAATAATGACCTAACCGATCGGATAGTGTACCAAATTAAACGATATTGTACTCACATACATTATGTATTTTAACGTTGGAGGTATTTGTTTACTGTTTTACATTGATTGTTTATATTTATGAGGTTTTAAACAATGCATACATTTGCGGAATGTGCCTATCAGCAATGATTATTAAATTATTTTCGATCGGACAATTGATAAAGTAATATTTTGAAAGAGAAAACATGTTGACGCGAAACCAATTACATATAGTAGGAGAGCTGGGGCACCAATCTTTGGTAAGATATTTGAGGCAAGCTGAAAACTACTATAACCCCAACTCGGAATAGGTTGTTCAACTTAAATTTTGACCTCATGTTTTTTAGGTAATACGAATAAGTGACAAATGGGTAATCCAATACTATAATTATCTCAAGTTTTGTCTTCAGATTAACAGAATAAAATGGAATTAAAAATTTAATGTAATTATGCAACTTATAATGCAGATACGAGACTAGTGTAAATGTGAAGTTTGAAGAAATTTGTTAAATTTGATGCATTATTTTCAGTTTTTATTTGTGTGTTGTGTTATTGTGTCAGAATTTTATAAATTATAATAGATTTAGTATTTAGGTCGTGTTTTGTACCATATTGTACTAATACATGAAGAATACCAAATAAAAAATTCACTACTTTTCGGAACATAGATGAAAGAAGAAAAAGTTGGTTTGGAGCTGTCCTTTTTCAAAAACTTCAACCATCCATTTTTGTTGTAATATAAGTAAAATACATAATTAGGGAAAATAACTCTTTATACAAAGCATACATACGAACTTATCACAAATAAAATATAATTGAATAGATGAGGCTTTTACTTGATGAAGATCCATACTAATGATGAAATAAAACAATTTAATTTGTTTAAATCTTCATTTTTTTATTTTGAACCAACGTTCAAATTAAATTTAGTGACGCGTTTCGCTACACAGTAGTTGAAAAAGCTACTATGTAGCGAAACGCGTCACTAATTTTAATTTGCTTTTGCTTTTAACAGGCCTTTTAGGCCCATAGCTTTGTAATTCCTCTCCATGCTTTTCTATCTTTGGCCTTTTCTCTCCATCGATTCACATTCTTTTCTTTCAGGTCTTCTAGTACCACCTCCCTCCATCTTTTCCTTGGTCTGCCTCTTTTCTTCTTGCCGTCCGGAACTCTCCATGCTATTTGTTTCACTATTCTTCCTCCTTCCATCCTTTCTATGTGCCCTAACCACTGAAGTCTTCTTGATGTAATAGTTGCATCTATTTTGGGTTCACGTTAAATGTTATATAATTCTTCGTTAGTCCTTCTCATATACACCCCTTCTACTTTTTTTCCTCCCAGAATTCTTCTTAACATTTTCCTTTCCCATCTAATTACACTTTCTCTTTGATTTTTGTTTAAAACCCATGTCTCACAACTATACAATATCGTAGGTTTCAATATAGTATCGTACAATCTTAGTTTTGATTTCCTTGACAGATATTTTGACCGGACTAGGTGATTTATTGCACCTGCACTTTTGTTAGCTTTCATGATTCTATGATTAAACAAATTAAATTGTTTTATTTCATCATTAATAAAATATAAACCAAAGTGAGACCACAAGAAAATGCAAATAACTTGCTCACTCTAACCTAAATTTCTTCTTTTCTTCTACAATTTTGGTGATACACTATCTTATGATTATTTTGTTCTATATCAGGGTTGAAAAAAACTTGCATTTTTTAATTTTATACAAAATACATGTTTTTTTTGTTTTTAAAATTAGGTTTTAAACATTGTTTAAATCATATTTTTTCAAACATAATATTAATTTAAAATGTTTGGCCAATATTATTCGACAGAATAAGTATTGATAAAGATATAATAAAGCTATTTAAAAAAGTTAAAGTATATCGCAGTTTTGCTTTGGACAAAATTCAAAGAAACACTTGCACTATAGGAGGGGCTACAGAGATGTGGCTAGAACTTTTGGAAGCATTGGAGACTGAACAAGCAAATGGAGAATTTTTGGTAAGTGATACGAATAGAGTCAAGGAGCGTATGGAAATGGCTTTGACCCCAGCTCATTTTTTGGCAAATTTGCTTGATCATCGCTTTAGAGGAAATAAACTTAGTCAAGAGCAAATAGAAACTGGCATGGAATATGTAGAAACCTATCATCCAGAAGCATTGCCATTTATTATTAATTACCAGGCAAAGAGTGCACTCTTTCAACCATATATGTTTTCTAAACATCTAATTGAGAATGTAAAAGTAAAACCATTGGCATGGTGGCGTTCTATGAAAAATATAAATACGACAGCATTGGAACTTGCTCAACAGCTATTGCATCGTCAGCTAACATAAAAATATTCTTCTCATCATACGGTTTAGTCCATTCAAAACTACGTAATCGGCTAGGCAATGTCGGTTTCAATTTTTAATGAGCTTAATTCCATCAGTGATGACGTGACTGGTGACTGATCAGATCGGATTGATGACTATGAGACTGAAAGAGTGTGAGAAATTTGTTAACGCTTGTATGCAAAATGTTTCGAGTTTTCCAATTTTTGTTATGTTCCTAATTCCTATTATTAATAAATAAATAAATAATATGTGTGTTAAAAAATGTGTATAATGTATTTGAGAATTTTTCCTATTTTTTTTTCATTATAAAGAAAATGAAAAAGAAACGCTTGTTCAATTTAATAAATATACTAGTGACGTCAGAATCTAAAGGGCGGATTTAAATAATTGGATTTTTCAATTGTGTAAATATAGAAACAAAACACTATTAAATTTGATAAAATATGGCGTGATGTAATTTGTTCCCTTAGAACTATCAATAACTTTTTAGAATTTTCATCAACTTTTTCATTAAATAGTGGAATTAATTAGAAACAGTTAGTTTCATTTATAACATTAATATGAGTAGATTCCTCAAAGTAAGGGTCCGAACAGTAAATTCAATACATATATCTGTTATGCATTAACAAGTATCTATTTTTAGTTGAACACCCTATTGCAGACCTTGCTGGTGAGTAGCGGGGCTAAATCAAACACAAAATTTTTAAAAATATGAATTTTTTTTGCCAAAAAAATATGTTTGAGGCAATTTGAAATTTTTATATGTTGTAGCTTAATGTTTAAATAGAGAGCGGTTATCGGCAGCTGAAGATGGAGAACAATTCAATAATGACGTGGAATGAATTAAATTTATATTTTTGTACTTCAATCATATAATTATTTTATCTGAATAAATCTGATTTTGTGATAATTTCTTTCTTTAACCCGTTAGCCTTTAGTAATTTTAACATAATTCAATTTATGGTACAAATTTTTAGTTAAAATGCTGTCACAAAAAATTAGTCCTGTAAAAATTTTTTTAAAACGAAATTATATCATCAGATTTAAATAATAATATTAAAATTGACTAAATGACAAATTCAATTAATTTGTAAAAATTATTAATCTTGTTATAAGCACAATGTCATATACGTTCAGTCCAAACGAGTACATTGATATGCTGTTGGTTTATGGTGGATGCAGGAAAAATGCTCGACGAGCGGCCCGTTTATACCAAGAACGTTTTCCTCAACGTCCTCACATGGTGTTTCCTAAATTGGAACGGTAGATGCGGTTCGTTCCCAAACAAAAACCGTGAGAGCTGATGATAATGTAATTGATGTACTTGCGTATGTTTTTATCAATCCTCATACTTCTTTTAGAAACATAGCTGAAGAACTGGGAATAAGCAAGAGCACGATACAGAGTATTTTGAAGCAACACAAATATCACCCATTCAAACTGCATAGCTTGGCCTCCCCGCTCGTCCGATCTAACGCCACTGGATTATTTTGTGGGGTTATCTTAAAGAATTAGTATATCAAACACAGCCTGTATAGATTTAGATGATCTTAAAGAACGCATTCGTGAGGCATGTCGTAGTATTACACCAGGCTGCGTGCACAAGCGCGCTTTAAAGACGTTCTGAAGCTTGTGTAATTTTTCTTCATTATTTCTATTTTATTTTAATAAGGAAATTTTGAAATTACAAAATGTTAATTTTTTGGTGCTAATAATAAAAAACCAACAAGTATATTACATCGTTGTATTCCAAATAGAGTGACAAGCAAATTTCAACGAAAATATACAGGGGGTACCATTTGAAAATGGAAAGTGAGGGATGACTGCCAAAGGACTGTTGAAGTGAAATAAAGTTTCTGATACGTCATTAGGAAGGAATTTTTATGCCATTCACAACATTTTTTACAGATTATCTTTTAAATTAAGCGAGATATTGCCTGTAAACTATAACTTGGGACACGCTGTATACCTAGTTATATATTGCCCTCTAGGTTACAGCAAATTCAGGCTTCTAGCTTCATCCATAACAAAGTTATGGAGGGGGGGAGGGGTAGGGTCGAAAAGTATAATATTAAAAGTGATTACCTGCAACCCAAACTTAGGTAACATCAAAATATCCATATTCGATTAAAAACCAAACTCACACACTCACACACAAATATAAAACAACCAACTATTCGCAGGTGGTATGATGATAGTTCAAACTATAACCGATTCGATTCACGACGACGATAATAATTTTTAAAACAATAACTATCTCCAACAAAGAGAAACTATTAACTGCAACTGAACATACCAACAATCATTACGTATACCAAACTGGTAATGACTCATTGATTATTTTGAAATTACTGTCTCGAGAATTTGTCGATAACGATTTATTTTTGTTATGTGCAACCGATAAGTAATTTTATGTACATTACAGAACCATTCTTTTGTTAATAGTTGTTTACAATTGTAATTAGTTAGACGTATTTATCTATTTGGGTATCCGATTAATGTTTGTAAATTTGAAGAATATTGTCGATTTTAGTTTATTTATCAGAGATGTGCAATAGTATATTACGGACCAAGGCCAGTAAAGTAAGAAATGTCTCAGATCCCATGTGATCACATGTGGTCCGTAATATACTATATAATATTTATATTGAAATAAACCTCTCCCTACGCTGGCCAATCGGATTTAACTGCAATCGGCCGGCAGAATTCATTATCTTTGGTACATTGGTACATAGTCGGAGAGATCACGTGCACTGTTTTGGAACACTCCGTCGCTCCCATGGACAGAGTATAGATAGATGTAGCTTTGGACTTGTTCGAATTTCATTGATCTCTGTCTGTTCAATTCCATTAAAAATTTTCTCTTCGTTTCTCTTCTTTGCGGGGTTGTCATTTTCAAAAACTTTGACTTCTCTGCATGAACTCTCAAGCTCGCTATCTCTGCTGTCTCTACGAAATCTTTGCATGCACTTTTCATTTCTTTTTCTGATGTTGATAACATTACTACATCGTCTGCGTAGGCCAGCAATTGTGTAGTTTTTGTTTTTGTTTTCAGTGTCCCCGAGCTGTTATTTCCACTTCTTCGCACTATCCATTCTAGTATCATATTGAACAATTTAGTGGACAGAGGATCTCCTTGTTTTAGTACAGCATTTGTCTCACTGTTTGATAACTTTTGGTTAATTTCAATTTTGTTTTCGAGGGTCATTTTAGAGAGATTTATCAGTTTTTTGGTATGTTGAGGTGTTCATAATCTTGTATAGATGGTTTCTATTAATAGTGTCATATGCCTTTTGCAAGTAAATAAAAACTGCATTTAATGGTATGTCGTATTCGTATCCCATTCTTTGTGCTTGCTTCAGAGTGAATATTATGGTCTGTCACTAATCTTCCAACTCTGAAACCACCTTGGTAGTCTCCAAATAGATGTTCTCCACGTTCCTTCAGCCTAATTTCTATACATTTTGCCATAATTTTAAAAGCTGTATCCAGTAACGCAATCCCCCTATTGTTTCCACATTCTTCTTTTTTTTCCTTTTTTGTAAATTGGTACTACTATTGCAGCTTCCCATGTTCCCCTATGTTGGCTATTAATTGGTAGATTTTTTTTTGTTAATGAGTCTCCGCCATACTTTATCAGTTCTAGCTCTATTTGGTTTTCTCCAGGTGACCTGCCATTCTTCTGTTGTTGTATTATCTCTGATATCTCTTCTGCTCTTGGTGGCAATATTTCTTCATTATTTGGTACAGTACCAAATCTAATTTCGCTCAATTGTTCTTTTTCACTTTCTGTGTTAAATATTTCTTTCCAGTACTCCTCAAATCTTTTTACAGTTTCATCTTCATCTGTTATTAAATTCCCTTTATTTCTTTTGATAAAAGTTCTTCCTTTCCCTGTTTACAAAGTTTTCTTCAATGCGTTGTATCCTGTTCTCCATAAACTCTATATTTTTTGTTCTACATATCCTCTTTGTTATTCTTCTCTGCTCTTCGTACCTCTTGCTCTTACTCATACTTCGTACTCTCTTTTGTCCTTAGCTATACCTGTTTGTTACAATTTCTGTTTGACTTTTCTATTTCTTTTTTGAGCTCTTCGTCAAACCAACTATCTTCCTGTCTTTCATATGCCTAATCAAAGGAAAAAGTCGAAAAGGGGGACGAGTTCATGGCTTCTACAATTGATTTTGGACAAACTTTATATGGGTATATGGTTATGACGTCGAAACCAGATACCAATAAACCGAATGGTAACGGCCAGAAGAGCCAAGACCAAAATAAGCATGCCAAGTTCGGTCAAATGTGTCGATATTGCTCATTTTTTTTCGATTACAATGACATGATGCAACATGAGTACGAGCCAGAAGGTAGTATGGCCAATAAGTCATGCCCCTTTTGCCTGAAGTAATATGCAGAGCACTCCCGGATTTGTGAATTGCTTTTGTATAACGATAAAGCATCTGTCCACACCTAGTTGCTTATTTGTGATTTTTTTCGCCAAAAACAATCGAAATCATGCCTCAGTCACCGTATTTACCGGACTTGGCTCTCTGTGACTTTTTCCAGTACCCAAAATTGAAAGGACGGGGATATGCAACGATTAAGTAGATGGATACGTCACGATTAAGTTAGGTTAGGTTACTTATGATTGTTAGTTTTTCAATCTTCATGCTGCAGTTGAAAATTCATGGAATTTATTACTTTATTACTCGTCAATGTTATTCAATGCAATATGATGGAAGAGGACTACCATAAACGTCATAAAACATTCACAATCATGAGTAACTTACCTTACTTAACCATGTCCATCAGCTGAACTGTGATACAGGGAGTTTTATTGAGAAAGGGCCTAATGTTAACTGTAGATGGACAGCACTTTGGTGGTTCCAAATGTCTCCTACACTTTATAACCGAGATAAAGGTTATGGTTATCTAAGTGCATATCTTCTACATACAAACATACATTTCCTTATTCAGGGTGATCTAAATATTCCAATTATGTTGAATGAGAATGTCTTAAGTACGGCCCTTTAATCAAATTTTTTAGTTGTCTGTACTCGTAAACAATTCAATTACATTTCTATGAAGCATCTCAAGATTTATTGATTGATTAATTAGTTCGGCACCACCTGTTAGAGGCTTAGAGACCTCAGCATTTAGGCTTTTTGTGCTCTTGTTTGTACCGTTTATGTGAAGAGACCAGTAGCCCTTATCAGGCTCAACAGTCTTTTCACTGGGTCTATCTTGGAAGATATGTGAGAGACTGTTTCCTCCTCTTCCATGTCCAACCGACAGATATAGTCCATTGAAATGTTACATTTTTTGGGCTAAAATTACATTTGTCAGAGGACGCAATTTTATTTTTGAGATATCAAGGAGGGGTTAGTGTAAAGTTAAATTCAAGTTTGTGGGGTCGCAACCCTCGTCCCACGGCCGCCATCTTAGAAAAAGGGGTGCAATTGGTTTTTATGGCTTATTCCGCAAACTATAGGTCTCACAAAAAAATTATTTCAACATTTTTTTGTTTCAAATATAATCCTCTACATCCAACAACATCTTACAATCCATTCGCTTTTTAGTAAAATCAAAGATAAAACACCTAAAGTCTGTCCCAATAGAGTTGATAGCACGGATCGGGGGTTCGGACCATAAAATAGTTGTAAACCATAGGCGCGACGTAGCGAAGTAGTTAGTATTCGGAAACTATCAAGTAACGTCTATTCGTCTAATTAAGATGGCTTCAAGTTCAAGTTTTTCTCCAATTCCTATTCAACGAGTTAGCAAAGCTTTGAAGATAAAAACATTAATCCTAATAAATTAATAAAGAACATACAAGTACCTACTACACACATGGACCGCTTCCCGTTAAAAACATTTTGAAAAATTATATTATATAAATCATAACTTGAATAATTGATTCTTCCGTAAAAACCCAATACTCCGTCCGTGACAATGATATTTCGAACTTCAGGACACTACGAAATGGACCTCGACAACAATGGTCTTCTACCATATACCTCGCAGCCCTACTCAACTTAAAACTTGTTTATTAAGTGACCGTACAAAACTGGTTAGAATTACCCAAACTTGTTGGAACCACCCAGTACAGTTAAACAGGTATTTGCCTACTTAATGTGCTATCAATATCACTGAAATGAAGTATAATAATACATTACCTATACTAGATTTCTTATTGCATAGGAGCACAAGAAAGGGTCGATAGCCATAAAGTGGCAATAAACCATTGGCGTTACATTTTTCGGTGAAGACCTGAATAGTTTCATTTGTCGGGTTTATTTAATAGTGCAAAATATGGGCAAGTATCATATTATTAGTAAGTAATTATTACAGTATTAAGAGCCGTTTTCACGGAGACCATCAATTGGGCCAAAATTTAGATTACCATGAGGAAATAAACGCTGATGTTTTTGAAGATTATTTTTCCGAAATGGTCTAGTCAATTCCTGAAAATTCCGTCTTTGTTATGGACAATGCCAGCTATCGTTCCAGACTAGAAGAAAGGGGGAAATAAAAAATTACTTACTAAAAAAAATACCTTTTGATAATGATGCCGAAAAAGCATATTCTAACAAAAGTGAGAGATAATAAGGCAAAATTTAAACGGCATGATGTTGATAAAATGGCCAAAGAACATAATATAATTGTTCTTCGTTTTCCACCTCATCATTGTGAATTAAATCCCATAGAATTAATGTGGGCTCAAGTAAAAGGATTCATTGCTAGACATGCATGTTTTATCATTTTTTTCCACATAGAAAAAAAGAAAGACTCACCCTTTATTTATAGTACTTTTGAGAAAATAATGAGGCACTTTGCTCCTGCGGAAGAAGAAATATAGTATAACTTAGTTTATGAAATTCCTTGCAAAAATTGTGATAAGAAATACATTGGTCAGTCAAAAAGGTCTCTTACTATAATTTAATAACATCCCATAAAAGTGACAGCAAACTTCACCCAGAGAAATGCGTACTTGCTGAACACGTATTTTCTGAAGGTCACACAATGAATTATGAACATGCCAAAATTTTAACGACAGAAATTAATTATAAAAACCGGATCTTTTTAGAAACAGCGTATATAGCTCAAGAAGATCTATGCATTAATAAAAAACAGATCTAAATAATTTAAGTACAATATTATGCATATCTTTTGGATTTAGAAAAACAAAATTTGAGAACTTGGAAAAAAACAATAATTATGGAGATTTTTGAAGAATTAATTGAATAAATCGATCAAAATATTTCAAATTTTATATTTTATATTGTTTTTTGAGTTTTATATACACCAATGTTAAAATTTATTACTTTTTTCACAATATTCTACCAATAATCCTACCTAGAAGTGTAAGTATTATTTAATTTTATCTGCTATATATTTTATTTGACTTTACATACTGTTTTTTTAATCCTTAAAAATGAAAGAGAACACTCTGGTATTATTGCCACATCCCCACAAATATTCCTTTTATACGAATAGTTGGCAAATATTTCTTCTTAAATTATATATTTTTAACGTTAGTTGACATTAGTTTGGTATGATAATCAAACTTTTAACGTGTTTTTTTCATGAAATTATTCTGTATTTTTTATATAATGGAGATTTTTGATATCATTTTTTAATCACGAATTTTGTTCCGATGAAGTTGACGAAGTGCAACGAAAGCTTAACAAAATAAAATGTGTACTTTGAAAATAAGTATTTTTCTCTAAACAAACACAATTTATAATCAGTAGTAATACTATAAGTACTTCAAAATAATCAGGTTATGCATCGATAATTTGTTGCATAATTACAAAGAGTGTCAGTTTGACAGTCAGGATTATTCTGTCATTTATTGAGCAAATATAAACAATTTATTAATTTAAATACAAATTGGTACAATGGGAATTACAATTATTATATACTACGTTTTTTTTAACTGAGTTAGTATTTTTTGCGCTGGAAACATGGCTACTGCTCACTGAAGTGCTGGAAGTACTGAAGGTGTTATTACTTGAACTTGTAGAGTTTTTAAAATTGGATCTCATCTTATTTATTATGTTTTGGTGATGTTGTTCATCTAACTGTAGGTAGGGTTTGATAGAATTGCTATTACCATGTCCTGGTAATTAGTTCTTGTACCGATACACCTGCTTTTGCCAATTCTGCCCTCCTAAGAAAGAAGGCAGTTTCTCCACAAATGTTAGTTTCGAGATAATGCAGATTTTGGTAAATAAAGCTGTGCCACCATTAAAATATTTATGGACTCTGGAATTGTTCAACTGGGTTGTTGTTCTTTCGCTTATCATTGAATACATTCATATTTTTATGCCATATTTCTATAAATTTTAATTGAAATGGCGGTTACTGCTTTTAAGCAAGGCATATTATTACAATCGGTAAGAATGAACTGCATAAAAAAGCAGTAAATCCAATTAGTTGGCGGTAACTGCTTTTAAATGTAGTATTTCTCAAGCGGAAAGCACGGTGACAACAAAAAGCATTTCTTTTTTTTTACTTTATTGCAAAGGAAATATTTAAATCTTTAGATACGCATTTTCTGTATAGTTCATATGAACACTTTATATTTGGATGGGTTGTAATAAAATCTTTGTGCATACTTCGAATGGTGATATAACTCGGAAGATATCTTTTGAGATGAGCATGTTCTCTCCGATAATGGGACACAGAAGGGTTGAAAGATTCAACATGTTTTTGTATTAATTCCCTGTCTATTCGTGGTGTTTTTGTGTGTTTTCCTCTTCTGTCAAATGAAGGTACGATATTCTCAGGGCCTTCTTTCGCCAAAACATTTGTGATGATTTTGTCGTTCTTTGGACAGGACAGGAACCAACACGTTTTTGCTTAGTTTACAACCAAAAAATAAGAATTGTGGTGGTGCATGTAGCTAGATTAAAAAGCATTTTCTGTAGGAGATACTGCTTTAAAGACTTGTATAAGGTAGTTACTGCCTTTGAACTAAGGAATACCTAATAACAAGTTGAGTTACTGCAATTTTTATAGTCTACCAGACCAATGGATGAACGCTTACTGCTCTCTAGCTCTGTAAGGTATACTTATAATCCTATAAGGAGCCTATAGAAAGAGGAAATTCGAAAATGGTAAAAATTGGAGATACTGCCTTCTTGCTTAGGATTGCAGAATTCTGAACCGCAGTGGCTCGGCGAGAATGATTTGAAAATGTTCTGTTTATCATATTCAAATTTGCCAATTCTGCAGACTTTTTGGTCCATTTACTAATTTCAAGCACTCCAATTGGCATATTTTTGTACCAGCCAAGGGTTTTTGGTTTTCTCCAGTTAGGATTTACGGTCAGAAATGACCTATCTGTTTTAATATAGATGTTTTCGCTTCTTTTTATCATTAGTTTATCAAGAAGTCTCACTGGACAACGACTTACTTCATTATGGTTGGGTACAAGCCATTTATTATTAGCACACGGTTTTGCTCCTCCCTGCATGTGTGGTTTTGGTGAAAATAGGATTATATTGTATTCTACCAGTTGGAGTATCATCATTTCCAGTTTCCTTTTGAAAATAATGAGTCAAGCATGACGCTCCACGCAAGTTCTACAGAAGCAATTAAGAAGAATTTTATTTGTAATCCTTCTGGTGTATTTTCATCCCACGCTTCTATCATTGCTATGTACTCGGTATCTTTA
Organism: Lochmaea crataegi; assembly: GCA_947563755.1. Lineage (NCBI taxonomy): Eukaryota > Metazoa > Arthropoda > Insecta > Coleoptera > Chrysomelidae > Lochmaea > Lochmaea crataegi. The sequence continues at coordinate 28,395,169 of OX387425.1, read as the reverse complement.
AATGCTGATGCACTAACCTTTCTCTTGTCTGGTAACATTTGAAGTTCCCTTCTTTTTGAATTTCTTGCGTTTCTTTGCGGCTAAAAATATGGGACTAGAGAATGGATCAATTACCCTATTAGACTCCTTCATATATTTTTCTTGTACTTGTTTTGCCCTAACGTTCCACGCCGTTTTAACCACATTTTCTTTATAATTTTCTCCATTACCTTTTCTCATATTGAAAGCCCAATCATTCAAAATGGATGCTATCATTTCAGTGGAAATTGATTCATTTAGTACATAGTTTCTTTCACTGTATTATGAGGCTCAGTATTTCGTATACTTTCGTCTATTGCATTGACCAATCAGAAGCAAATTATAGTTATATCACAAGAGGTGAATATTTTATTGAATATTTCCACAAAATTTCTGTAAAAATAGTCCTCGACAAAAATTCTTTTTAAAAAATATCCCTCCAGCTTCGCCAAATCGATTGAAATCCATGTTAATTAACAAAAATGTGTCGTTAATGTGACAACATTAAAAATTGGCTGTGGCAGGTGAGCCGGGGTATATTCACTCCTGTCAAAAAATATCCAGTATAATTTGCTTCTGATTGGTCGCAAAATGGCATTTGATTGGTTAGAAACTGATGGAGGTATATAATCGAAATTATACAAGGTAACTTAACTAAATTGATCGTTCTAATTGGTTGGAAATTATACGAAAAAAAATAATCAGAGTTATATATATATATTTATATATTGATATCGTTTTAATAATAATAATATGATAATTCCATATCTTTTTATAAATTAAAATTTTATTTATGTATTATTTTTAGTTTTAATACTTATCTTTGTTTATCAAACTAGCTCAGTCGGAAATTATCAAAATATTTATTTTATTATTTATTTATATTTTTTTATGATTGTTATGAGACTCTATTATGTAATTTGAATATTATTTTATAAATTCATTTGAATTATCTCGGGGAAATTATATTTTTGTTTGGGAGTTCAAATTCTTGTAAAGCCAACTCTGCCCTTTGACCTTCAAAAGGTTCTAACGCCGATAACCAGTGTTTATTGTAAAAAATATATCATACATATAAAAGAAAACAAACACATACAATTTAAATAAATGTTCAACAAATGAAACGTTCGATTTATTATTTAATTCGGTTTAACGGCTTAATCAACTTCAAAAATATTCAAAAATGGTTAACACTAATTATTTCTTATCTAAAATTCATTCACTCTCTCATTCACAACAAAATTAAGATTATACTTATCAGAGTCTACCGTTTTATATTTCTATGATTTTAAAAAACTACAAAGAAGAAAATTAATTTTATACACGAAGAAGTGATATTTGACAAATTCTATAATAAAATGGCGTCTACATTAACTATGGTCGATATCTCTTAGATTCTTTTGAAAATTTTTATCAGTAAGTATAATCTTATGTAATACTTTTTAAATTTGAACAATTTAAAATTTTTACATCAACAAATTCAACATTGAATTATATGGATAAATGATACTGACTGTCTTTCGTAATTAAGTATTCATTACTTTTCTTTTCTTGAAGGTCACACTGAAGTTCAATGCTCGGCAGTCCTGGATCATAATTCTGGATCACTTGGAAAGTATTTTCTGTGCTGGATAAACGATTTCAATATTTTTCTGCTTTCCACTTTTAATTAATTAAAAAATATGCCTTGGTCATAGGAATATTATATGGCTTATAGCCGTGGTTACTTATTACCGAGTATTTATGTAATTATTACTTTTCACTTACTTATTTGTTGTTACAATCACTTTGTATTAGTTTAGTTTACTTTATATTTACAACTTTTTATTATCTTTTGAATATTTCTGCATAATTTTAGATTTTTTTAAATATTTATTTTGAACAACCCTCCTTCTTTCTCAAAATGTCAACCCGTTGTTGATTTTTTCCTTTGTTTTTTCAACAAACGCTCTAGGATTTTATTTTCAAATTATTTCTACCAATGGTCTTTGAAAGATTTAGTTACTAAAATATTATTCCTATTTTTAATTATATTGATAGTTTATTTATGTTAAGTTATATGATTTATTTTATTTTATCTATAGTTCAATTTTAAGTTATAATTTTCTCTATTGTGGTGTTTATTTTATTTATATTTCAATTTTACAATCATCACTTTTTTAATTGGTCTCTGTTAATCTTTTATTTTAAAGTTTGTGTTCCTATTTTACTGTTTGTCATTGTACGACTTTAATTATTCAGAATACAGGGTGTATCAAAACTAATTTTACAGATTATTCTTTTTCCTACTAAATGTTTCTAACTCTTACACGTTTATTTTAGGTTTGTGACGGACTTACTCAATATGTTTTATATTCTTCCTCTATGGAAAATAAATGATTCTTGATTGTACAAATATCAATTAAATTATATGATTATTAAATATTGAAATTTATTATTAAGTAACTATTCACACAATAACAATATATATATATATGTATATAAAATGCCATGATATGTATTATTCATAATAAAAAGATATAAAAATAGAATTAATTTTTATCAATTAATATTTCTAACACACTATATTGTTTGAATGTTAGTGTGAAGAAATTGTATTTGAATGTTGTTATTGTTGTTTCAAATAGTTTGTATAATTTTCATACAGTGAGGACGTTTAGGTTGGAATAAATTCAATATTTTTATAACAAAACGCTTGCACAGGTCAATTTTTATTTTCAATTGCGCATCGTACTCTATCATTGGATGTACGAATGACGTACCACTTTCGTGTACATGACATCATTGTTATTTTTTTAAATAGAACAACATATTTTTCTATATATTTTTGAATTCCACAACAACAGACGATTACAAAAATGTATAATACTTATAGTCCAAAGTATTGGTTTGTGAATTAGACCACCAAAGTAGCATTTCGCGCACTAGATACAAACAATATTTTTTCTACAAACGTCAAAAACTATCTGTTAGAAATATTATAAATAAGTAAAACGCCTAATTTATTATAGAAAATAGTGTTAAGCTGGCTTAAAATGTCTTTCCTAATCAAATTTTCACTGTTACTATGGATTAATGTTAATATTGTAAACATTAACTAAAGTTATTGTAAAATTCTATCATTATTTTAAAAGTATTTAATTGTTATTCATTTAAAAATAAATAATAACTGGGAGTTTTGCTTCATTTTTTCAAAGATTGAAATACAAAAGTCTTATTAATTTACATGCAGTGTGCGAAATCCGAAAAAAAGTGTCTCTTCGCATATTGTTGTCAATGCGCAAACCTTGTAATTTTTTGACGTTTGTAGAAAAATATATTTCTAACATAAAGAAAATCCAGATTCGAGAATAAAAATCGACTGAATCATTGAAGAATTTATGGACATATTTTGGTTGAATAGTGAAATATAGAGGGACATTTCCAAATAAACACATCTTTTCAAAAGTGAATTTCGGACTAGTAAGAATAAAAAAAAATTATTTTTGATAATGACAGTAGTAAAACGTCAAAAAGTGATTCAAGCGTTATAAATAAGAAATTAATATAGTTCAATCTAAAATCTATGGAATTTGAAAATGTAAATATTAGTATTCAGAATTAAAATAAACATCGTTAAACAGTAACAAAATAAAAATCATAATAATAAAATTCAATTTGATTATCATATAAATTCCATTTTTTTTATTTATTCATAAATAAAAATTTTATATCTATACTAAATTAAATTACATACAGAGTTTATCATAATAAATAATTTTCAATAAATTACATATAGGGTTTGCCATAATAAATAATTTCAGATTAAAATAAATTACAGGGTTATCAATAAAATTTCATTTAAAAAAATACTGTCATCAAAAAATTTATATTTTCAAATTTAAAAATTCAAAATTATTAAATAATAATATAATCACATAAAAATATATATCTGTATTCTTTTTGTTTATGAACCTGCTCCTGTAAAATAATTAATTTTGTAATAAAAAAATTGAAAAAAAAATAAAAGTATTTTTATTTATATGTAGTGGTGAAATATTAATAATATTACAATAAATAGAGTAAAACAAATCCACATGCATACCTTACAATATACAACTACTCAACATCGTTAAAAATGATCATTGCTTACTTATTTTAGTTACCATCAATTATTAGTTACATTTATAGACTGTGAGACTCAAAATTGAAGTTCAAAATGATTCAATGATTTAAATAAATATTGTTCTCTCATTGTTCTTGAAATTAAAATGTATAGTTGGATATCTTGTCTACTATTGATTGATAAGTTAAGATTAAAAACACGATTTTAATTCATTTTAATACGATTAAACGATTTTAATGCCCTAAATAGAGTAATTTTCCGAAAATTTTCAGTTAATTGCCTACAATCCGAAAAAAAGTTTCATGTTTTTTAATTATTTCATGAGGTTTTAAGGCGTATGCATTTAATAACACTATTGAGTAAAAAAAAGCGTTAGAAAAAAAATTCCATGCATTTTCAGCTCCAGTCTTAGTTGTACATAATTACCAAAAAATAAATTAGAAGTTAACTCGAAAGAATTGAATATAATGAATGTATCAAAGGTAATACCACGAGTGCTTCAAATTTTATCGATAATTTTTTCTTTTCCACGAAAACTTGTTTATTTGGCAAAAATATGAAAACAAACCGATTGATAAAATCACGAGTCCTTTAGGACGACTGATTTTATCTAAATTCGGTTTGTTGGAATGTTTTTGCCTCAAATAAACAAGTTTGAGTGATGAAAATGAAAAATTATGTGATAAAATTTGAAGAACGAGTTGTATTTGGGAAGATTATTTTTTTCAACAATTTAAAAGGATTTTGTATTAAATGTTCAATATTCTCTTGGGTGATGGCACTGAATCGGTTTGTGTTCATTTTTCAATAAACTTCGAAGCACTTTTAGTTGTCAATAATGACAAATTCAAAGTATAATTTTGACGTTTCAATGTAAACAAGGTATTATCGATGAGGAAGCAGAATTATCATAACGAGAGTGAAAATTTTGTCGGCAAAATTTTTCGATTGTCATGAAAGTTTGTTGCTTGGCAATTTTGCGAATGACATTTTTAACAAAACCACGAGCCGTCAGGCGAGTGGTTTTGGATTAAATGTCATGAGCAAAATTACCTAAAAGCAACAAACTTGAATACGACAAGAGAAAAATTTTACCTTACAAAATTTTTAATTGAGTGGTATTCGACATGACTATTTCACGAGAGAAAAACTAAAAAATCATATGTTTAAACGTTTTATTTATTGCAAACTTCAATTATACAAAGCCAAAAAAATAATGATATTATGAAAAAAAATTACTTATTTATGTAAAAAGTACAATTATTATAATTGTACGTTGTAGCATTATTTTGGAGATTGTTTTGCATCATAATCTTCAAGAATTTTTGCTATAACTTGTTCAGAAGTATCCTTTCCTAACGTATAATTACGTGCGTCCAGAAACATCCTAAACTGTTCCCACGCAGACTTTTTTGTCTTCATTGTATTTCGCGGTATACTTTGCTTAATTGTACTCTCTATTTCATTTATTGAATTATTTCCAAATCTTGTATTATTCATGTTAATAATACTTATTTAAATTTTTGAAACAGTTTTAATAATTTTTAGACAGTTAAATAAATAAATAAACAACTTAGTTTCCTTAGAAACCACTAACAAAGATTTTATATTGAATTTTATCACAGAGTGATAGCATTTTATACACATAGATTTGATATATTAAACGTCAAAAAATTGCCGCGGCAAGACAAAAAATTGCCATTTCAAAACCTTCAAATTTTGTCAGTTATCAATTTACTCTAGTGAAATAGACAGTATAATACCGAATGATTGGCTAGATAGTCCAGGAAATATAGAGTTGGGAGCATTATTTCCATCAAAGTGGATGATTGTGAGTGAATAGAGGGCAAAATTGATGTAGAATAAGATGCACTTTTCCCGATCTTCGAAATCGTTTGGCAAACAAATTTTCTGGGGTGAGTATGGTGCGATTTGAGTAAAAATAACGTTTTTATTGTATATCTTTTCACCCCTCAATTTTACAATAAAAACGTTAAGAGCTTTTCTTTTCCTCTTCAAAAGATCTACAAAACTAGACGCACGTCAAAAAATATTAATTAGGTCCGAAGTTATGAGCAAATAAACATTAATTTCAATATTATTAATAAACAAATTAAAAAACCCGATATTATTATCATGACGTCTTTATATTACACCTAATTATGCCCTCGCATGTACAAATAACGTGTACAAAATCTGGAATCTGTAACTTGATTAGTTTGCAAATTATTTTGTTATAAACAAATTTATTTATTCTAGCCCTGTACAACATTGCCCATCACCCGTATTTATGCGGTTTGCTTTGTTGGCAGATGTCACTGTGATAAGTCATGTGTCGTTATTATTTTTCAAAAATATGCAATTCCGCGGCCGTGGGAATGATTATTTAAAACGGCCTTAGTTGCAAAATGCAATATACCGCGTGCTCAACGAATTTTGCAATATATTATTACGTACATTGATAGAGCATAAAAAAAGCTGTAATCTGAAAAAAGATTCGTTTAGATTGCTTGAAAAACAACGGAGTAACAAACCGTCAAAGTTAAAGGCTCATTGTACAACAATTTCGAGGTGCAGCGAAAAAAAAAATATATTCATGGTCGGAAAACGGACTACTTTCAATGTGCAAAATATTTATTCAAAGGGGAACAGAAAACTAAGCCAAAAGCCATTTCCAAAGTTCACGCGACGCTATCATTTTTGCTATCTGGCTCGTGACGACGGAGTGTGGGGAGCCGACTCGGACTCGACTCGACTCACTCGAGAAAATTTCTCGCTGCGCGACTTCAAAATCGACCACCGAGCTGCATTGGCACTTTTCTCGGGAACTATCCAAGATAAATTAATGATTTTTTTTTTAATTTCATACTACTCGACGAGAGGAATCTATTTTTATTATCTGCAATTATCAAATTTCACATCCCGAGTCGATAATGTCGCTTTTATGAAATGTCTGAAGTTTGCGGTATTTTTTTCGGCTGACATTAATAATATTCATTTGGAATAATTGTATTGTAATAACATGAAAATGTAACTCATTAGCAACTATCCTTTTATTTCATATATAACAATTGAGTATTTTCATTAAATTATTCCAATTGTTCAAAAATTGTTATTCACGTTATGTATTTTGTACTTATTTCTCAAAAGTACAGTTAATCTGCGTTAACGTCTTCTGTTGCGTCAGCTCTCTGTATTTATAATGTGTAATATATTATTAAAAAAAATTAATAAATATAATGTTTCATACGTTTGTCTTACATTACCTATTACTATCCTAAATTTGAAACAAGTTATGTTGTAAAAAATTCCAAAAAATTTACTGTACAAATAACTTTTTTCACAACTTATCATAATTTTTAATAATTGCTATACATGAAATAGACAGTTTTATTAATGACAGCCGAAAAAAATACCGCAAACTTCAGACATTTCATAAAAGCGACATTAACGACTCGGGATGTGAAATTTGATAATTGCAGATAATAAAAATAGATTCCCCTCGTCGAGTAGTATGAAATTAAAAAAAAAATCATTAATTTATCTTGGATAGTTCCCGAGAAAAGTGCCAATGCAGCTCGGTGGTCGATTTTGAAGTCGCGCAGCGAGAAATTTTCTCGAGTGAGTCGAGTCCGAGTCGGCTCCCCACACTCCGTCGTCACGAGCCAGATAGCAAAAATGATAGCGTCGCGTGAACTTTGGAAATGGCTTTTGGCTTAGTTATCCGTTCCCCTTTGAATAAATATTTTGCACATTGAAAGTAGTCCGTTTTCCGACCATGAATATATATTTTTTTTTTCGCTGCACCTCGAAATTGTTGTACAATGAGCCTTTAACTTTGACGGTTTGTTACTCCGTTGTTTTTCAAAGCAATCTAAACGAATCTTTTTTCAGATTACAGCTTTTTTTATGCTCTATCAATGTACGTAATAATATATTGCAAAATTCGTTGAGCACGCGGTATATTGCATTTTGCAACTAAGGCCGTTTTAAATAATCATTCCCACGGCCGCGGAATTGCATATTTTTGAAAAATAATAACGACACATGACTTATCACAGTGACATCTGCCAACAAAGCAAACCGCATAAATACGGGTGATGGGCAATGTTGTACAGGGCTAGAATAAATAAATTTGTTTATAACAAAATAATTTGCAAACTAATCAAGTTACAGATTCCAGATTTTGTACACGTTATTTGTACATGCGAGGGCATAATTAGGTGTAATATAAAGACGTCATGATAATAATATCGGGTTTTTTAATTTGTTTATTAATAATATTGAAATTAATGTTTATTTGCTCATAACTTCGGACCTAATTAATATTTTTTGACGTGCAAAGTCTAGTTTTGTAGATCTTTTGAAGAGGAAAAGAAAAGCTCTTAACGTTTTTATTGTAAAATTGAGGGGTGAAAAGATATACAAGAAAAACGTTATTTTTACTCAAATCGCACCATACTCACCCCAGAAAATTTTTTTGCCAAACGATTTCGAAGATCGGGAAAAGTGCATCTTATTCTACATCAATTTTGCCCTCTATTCACTCACAATCATCCACTTTGATGGAAACAATGCAAAATGGTTATTTTCAGGCTATTTTTCCTGGACTATAGAATAATTTATTGCTATTGGTTAAAACCACCAAAATGTCACATTTTGACAAGTGAAAAAAATAATCAATAATAATAGCTATTACCACTCAACATACCTAAAAATCCATTGAACTTGTACCATTACTCCGTAGAAGAAACTGCTCGACAGGTGACATACATAGCAAGTTACTGGCATTTACATTTCATTCAGAAAATTCTACTAGTAATACTGGATATTATTTTGATTGAGATGTAGGAACCTTGATTTGCACATTAATCTAATTCAAAGTTAGTTTAATGAATAAAAGCAGGCTCGTAAATTGAAGGTCAAGGTGTAAAAGCAGGTCGACGTGCTACATATACGCAGCTACTGTCAATCAAAGAATTTCTACCAACCAAAATACGTCCGATTTCAAACGGATAAGTGAAACACGATGTATTATTAAACAGAGAACCGAATTTTTTGGATTGTTGAATGAAATAACATGAATATCTAATCTTTACGGACACAGAATAGTGCTGAATAGAAAAATGCGAAAAATATATCATGCGAATTTAAAAAAGTCTACAGGATGTGTAACGACGAGCTTACACTATCTATTGAATGGATATGAAATTTTAGAATAAATTTTTTTTGTATATCAATACTTAGTCACTATAAAAAAATAAATATACCTATTTATATGCAATTTATCTATTAGATGAGACAGATGATGAAGTTTTTTGTCAATTATTTAAAAAATAAAATGAAGTCTAATCCAAATGTTAACGCATGTCAAATTTAGAAAAGAAGAGTTATCTAAAAAAAAATTGAGGGCGTTGTGAGATAAATAAGTTGTTGATTTTTGAAATATTGTAGAAGGAAGAAACATTATCTTCAACATAAATATAAATTAAATAAACCAAAATTATAAATAAGAACATGGAATAAGAAATATGGAGAATATAAAATGGTAGGAACACAATAAAACTTTTAAATATTTTCATCAGAATAAAAAATAAGACCAATTGACAAGGAGCTTCATGGCATGAGGAGTTAAAATTGTGGAGAGAGGAAAAAGAACGAGGGACGTAAATTTTAATCAATTGAAATTTAAATTAATCTTAAATTATTTGATTCCTGAACAAATTCACAGAAATTTATAATATTTAGAACATTTTTGAAAATTTAAATTAAAATAATAACTATTGTAGTCATAATACTACAAATAATTGAACAATAATAATTCTTCATAATAAAATTTGATTCTTCCTCCGTTGCTAGGTAACCACCTGACTTCCTATTGGCAAGCGCGTGCGTGTGTTCTTCCCTCTCACTTCGACAATTGATTGACATTGATTATCCAGTGGCGTTTATAATGTCAGTATTCACCTTCGTATTTTCAGTTTTACTTGGTATCTTATTATTTCGTATCCATATTGAATTCAAATACGATTTTTAACATTATTTGTTTTTAACAAATAGGTACCGTGTTTTGAAAAATACCTTACCTTTAAAGCAAAGCATAAATCAGTTTCTATATATAATTATTATATAATAATAATTTTTAATACTTTTATAAAATAGGTACCGTAAGCCATTAGTACGTTTATGACAGATATCGGCCATGTTTCCTCGCTCTTTACCGATGCCCCGTAGCTTCAGATAGACTTGCCAAACTATATATTACCGCTTGACCCCCCCTTTTTTTGCATGGGGTAGTTACGAAAAATTATTAGAATAAACTCTGAGATATTTTATATATAAATATAAAGACCATGTAATGTAATATACAGAGTGGAAAGTCTAACTGGAACAAATTCTGTAACTTGATAAATAAAGGTTTATCGCAAAATTCCTGAAACACGTTAATTTCTATTTTCAATGGGGCATATTACAAAGAGATTCTTTTATCTTTTTAATTATCTGGGGGTTGCAGACACCCCCAACTTTTTTTTTAAATGGAAGGGTAGGTTGATTAATTTTTTATTTGAAAGCTTTTTCAATTGCAAATACAATTTCATTTTTTTTGATACTTTTTATAAGCAATGTGTCGGAAAAAAATGAAATAAGGAAATATTTACTGAAATTACTTTAACGCAATAAATGTTTAAAGTGCTCTCCACCTTGTTGCTGACAATATCCTAATCGATTATAAGAGCATTCGGAACATTTTTCAACACTTCCGGCGTTACTTGCCTAATTTCGTCCCTGATTCTTTGTGGAAGCTCGGCGATGTCGTTAGGTTTAATGGCATAAACCTAGCTCTTTAGATATCCTCATAAAACAAAATCTAATGGAGTAAGATCGGGTGATCGAGCAGGCCACTCAATTGGGCCCCTTCTTCTAATCCACGTATTTGGAAACTCTTCGTTAAGATAGGTCCGTACATATTGAGCAAGATGTGGTGGTGCCCCATCTTGTTGAAACCACATCCGTTGGTCATATAAGTTGGGATCCAAATTATTGGGGAATAAATTTACTAAAGTAGGAATCAGTTCTTCTTGGAGCATATTAATGTATGTTTCTCCGGTTACGTTTTCATTGAAAAAAAAGGACCTACTATGCGATCCCCAATAATTCCAGCCCAGACGTTTGTTTTTTGAGGCCTTTGGGTATGGCATACACGCATCCAACGGGGATTTTCGTTAGCCCAATAACGGCATGTATTGTGAACGTAGCCTCATCAGAAAACAGCACCCATTCCAAAGCAATTTGTCCACCATCGATAGAAGCCATAAATTCGTTCGCAAAATTCGAGTCTACGATCAGGATCATCTTCGTTAAGCTCCTGCAGGTTTTGCATCTTATATGGGTGCTTTTTGGTTTTTTTAAGTATTTTTAAAACGCTTGTGTGACTGACTCCATGAATGCGAGGCTATTTGCCTAGCTGGAGTAACAGGATTTTCTTCAACTTCCAACAATATGTTCAACTGGGCTTCTTGGTCGACTTTTAAAAGCTTTTGTCGAGGAGCATCCCTTACATGGCCCAACTCCCGATATCAAGTTTCAATTAATTGAAGGTAATTCTGGATGAACTTCACTAAACAAACGAGCGACTTCAGTCTGTGTTCGACTTCTGTCCTCATATCCGATCATCATTAAAATTTCGATACGATGTGTCTCGGTTAAATAGGGCATTTTCTTATTTTTCGTTTTTAATTTATACGTTGAAATGCAAACAAGTTCTAACAAATCAATCACATTCAGTTCAAATTGACCGAAAAACTATCGAGCAGGTTTTTTATTGGGCATATCAAGTGAGAAAAAATGTACAACATTAAAGTAATTTCAGTAAATATCTCTTTATTTTATTTGTTTCGGACACTTTGCTTATAAAAAGTAACAAAAAATGGAATAGTATTTGCAATTGAAAAAGCTTCAAATAAAAAATGTATCAACCTACCCCTCCTTTAAAAAAAAAGTTGGGGGGTGTCTGCAGATAATTAAAAAGATGAACAAATCTCTTTGTAATATGCCCCATTGAAAATAAAAATTGACGTGTTTCATGAATTTTTATTTAATTTATTTATCAAGTTACAGAATTTGTTCCAGTTAGACTTTCCACTCTGTATTTATTGTATCAATATAATTCCATAGGTAATTGGTGACATGTCAAAAACTGCTTTATTGTATACAGGGTTCGTAAAAAGGTGATGGAAAGTTCAACACACATAATATATGACAAAATTTTTTACAAGGAACTAGCATTTTTTTCCTATTTTAGAGTTTATGTTCACTTTCTTATACCCAAACTTGAGCGTTTTTGAGATAATAAATGCATTTAAAAATTTTATTAATTTCTCCCTTATTATAAGTAGGACGTGTTATTTATTGTTGGAATTTAGTTGGCAGTTTATAGCTGTCATAACTAAATATAAACTGTCATTATTTGTGGTAATAATTGGAGGTATTACAAAGTGACAGAAAAGGCTCGTTTGGAATTAAACAATGAATTTACTTTTAATTCATAGTTATTACTGGAAAATGTGCTTTATTTGCTACAAGATATCCAGATCGACCACGACCTATTCGTGATACCACAAAGAGAATACTTAAAAATTCGACTCAATTTGCTGATAATGATAATACAATATCAAGATTATTATCAGATCTTATAACAAGTATTAAAAATTTTGTACTTGAACTTCCAATCATTTAGCTATCCTTCTTATCAGACCTTCGTTTGTGTTTGGATTAGCATCCCTATATTAGAATCGCAATCGAGACGGTATATTCCTGTTTCGCCTGTTCCCGTTTCGCCTGACATTTAAATTAGGTACATTTTTGTTGCGTTTTGCCTGACGACAAGATTGAGGGAAATTTATAGTTGCGATTCGCCTGACCTGGATTTTCTAGGTATAACACCCCGACCGTTTCTTAACAGGTAGTCATTACCATTGTCGTTCCCTTTGTTTATCAAGTTTAGTTTAGTCTTAGTTAAACTTTTCTATAGTAACAATCAAAAATACAATTTTGAAAAAAAATGTGTGACGTCGAGTTTGTCGAATCAAAGCGGGGTGCTTCTGTTATGTTATACAAAGGCTATAAGTTAAAAAAAGATAGGCAAAACAAAGATTTAACGAGGTTAGGTTAGGTTAGGTTGTGTTAGGTTAGGTTAGGTTAGGTAAGGTTAGGTTAGGTTACGTTAAGAATAAGACAAATTCAAGAAAGCTACTTAAATAATGAAATAACAGTGGGAAAATGTGTATAAAAAATAGCCTACACTGTTAAGCTTAAGATAAATTAATTTTGTTAGTTCAAAATCATGTAAATATGTATAGTAAAATTAATACCTATTTAGAGGTACCAGCCGTTTTAGTAACTTAACGTATGCGGCTTCTTGAACCATCTGAACCCGCATGAAAAAAATTAGGTTATGACCTTTGTCATGTCAAATGCTTGACATATTTCTTATTGCATTGGCGTAGTGACTTGAAATTTCATATTATCAGTGGCGGTTTGTAATAATACAAATTAATTTTATGAAATTCATAAAATTCTAAAGATGTTGACATAATAAAAGAATATAAAAGAAGCGCACTAATTTTAAAAACATTGTTTTATTAACTAAATACATAGTTTTTTTACAAAAATATGGCAATTCAGAGTTCGATTAAGTAAAAATTCTAGATTTTAAAAAAATGACAACGTGATCTTCAAGGCAAAGTTCAATTAGTTTCTAAATCAGAATAACTTTCGGAAAGTGATAGTTCATCATCGGATTCATTGGATACAGAGATCACCATAGGTTCGATGTTTAGTAGGTCCAGTTTGTTTTCTACTTCCCATGCTTCAGAAATAATTTTCTCTGTATGATTTATGTAATTCTGCCAGTGTTGCTCCGGTACATTTTTTACAACGTCATTCCATACTTTTAAGACTTCAGTAGGTGACCTTGCAGTTTTCGTAATAGCTTGGTCATAATGCCTTTTAGTTTCTGACCATACCATTTCGATGGCATTAAAATGGCAATGATAGGGTGGTAGCCTGAGAACACAATGACCATGCTCGGCAGCGTATTTGTCTAAATGATAATTTTTTTCTGGCAAAACTTGCTTTTCAATTATATTCCAAACAGCATCCTTTAAAATGTGATCTGGAAAAGGAATATTCTTTTTTTGAGCCATTCTAACATGCGTGTTTTACTCCAACTTTTTCTTGGGATTTCTTCATCCAGGCGACTGTGATACGTTGCGTTATCCATTATAATTAACGATGGTTCTTCCAAGTTTACAATTAGTTGCTGTTTAAATCAATTTTAAAAATTTTCGGTGTTCATGTTATCATGGTAATCGCCTGTTTTTTTATTGCATTTAAAAATAAGCGATGCATTTGCCACAAAACCTTTTTTATTACCGGCATGAACAATTACATATCGTGTCCCACTTCCAGTTATTTTTAAATCACTGTGTTTAGTACCATCTTGCTACATTCTTCTGTCCCCGCTTTTACTAAAAACCCATGTCTCATCCAGAAAAACAGGTGTAAAGAGCTTTTCGCTTTTAGCAGCATGGTATTTGTTCAAAAATAATATTCTTTTTAATCTGACTGCAGGCATTTCCAATAAATGTTTTCTTCCATCCTGTTTTTTGAAATGAAAACCCATTTTTTTAATTCCCAAATATAACGAACCTTTGGAAATCTTAGTTTCTGGAGACTCTTCGATAAATTGCCGTAAAATAGTTTCTACTGTGATTTTATCCTTTCGCGCATACATTTTATAAATTACTTCCCTCAAACAATGCAGGGTATTTTTTGTAATTCGGGTTTTGCTCCGGGAAACGCTTGCAGACATATTTCTTTTAAATTCGAAATCTGTAGCTCTGTTTGGTTTTTCAAGATTATATAATGTGCTTTCAGGAACTTTTAGTGCTTCGGACGCTTTTTGAATTGCCTTAAATCGAGATCCTAAATCGTTTTGAAAATAGTTTACTACATTAAGCATAAGTTTTTTGGATTCATCAGAATATCGCATTTTTATATCTTATTTTGCGTTTGCGTCAAAATTTGACGTAACTTCAAAAACGTGACATCTAATAAATTAGTTACGACGTTCATTTTTGTTGGTAATTTTTTGTTTCAACCGATTTATTAATAATAAATAAGGATGGTCTTATTCTAAATGGGTATAAAATTTACTATATATATCATTGTATTTTTGCCCAAATTGACGAAACGTAAAGCGAATAAACTTTTAACCACACCAGTAATTTTTTATCAACTATTAAAAATTACTGCCTGTCCTGAGTCTGGATAAAGTGGGAAGGGAAGTTGCTTATTTTAATGCCTATTATAACGAAAAATGTATGGTCAGGCGAAACGGTACCACCATTTAAGCCGTTAGGCGAATCGAGAAATTTTAATTGGTCAGGCGAAATGGGAACAGGCGAATCGGGCATAAATCAATCGAGACGGAGTATTAAAACTGCCCGAGCTCGTTATATACAGCTTTTTAACGTTTAAGCAACAAAACATACGAACACCTTATAAAGTCCCTAAATCTATACCCATTAATGATCGGTCATTGTTTTAAATAGTTCATTTCGGAAATAGATCACAAAACGAGTTCGTTAACTCTTTTACTTGGAAAAATTTCATTAAATTTGATTATTGCCAGTAAACCAACCAAACAGTCTCACACTAATAATCACCGAACCAAGAAGTGGTCAAGTTTATTTATATATAGAGAATTTTTCTATTAATTATAACATTTTTAAGTAGATCAAGATCGGCAGCGACTGTAGATTCAATGGAGGAAACGAACTGTTCCTAATTTGAATGCTTTGCATTGCGAAGCAGACGAACGGTGACCTTGAGAGGTCGACGGCCTTAAACTAGGAGCTGTTTATCACCCTCCACGCCGCTACGTTAAGCGGTCTACCTGGGATCAATAATAATTTTGAAATTCCTATATTTCTATAAATGCGCACCTATTTCTCTTGTATTGCGTGTATTCTGAGATTTCGTATTTCAATGATAACCGGATGTAAACAATAATATAAATAATACATATCTTTTTGGTTCAAGATCATTTGTCATGTTTTATTTTTATCTTCAAGGAGTTTGTTGTGGTAGATTATTACAAGGATAGTCCAAGATTTAGTCATCGGCAAATTAATTTTATCACAGTAATTCTCTATCTAAAATGGACGGGTTTTACAGTATTCGCCAGCTAACTTGATGTCCTAAATGCTTTCTAGGGAGCTATTGACGCCGCCCATCCGATAACTGTAAACAGTGGCGTGCAAGTTCTGAGGATCCGCTTTCTGTTACAAATTAACCCAACTTGTACAATTAATAAAATAAAGTACGTCCGGAAATATATGATCCTAACTTGATAAATAATATTTAATTCTTTGTTATAATTATTGGTATATTGATTTTAATAGAAACGGATCTGCTTTATACCTGAATTCTGAGTACATAAATAATATTTTAACAATAAGATACCCATTACAATAACATGTTATTTATCTTATTGAAGATTATAAAGTTAGGATCTTATATTTCCGGACGGACTATAATTAAAATTTGTTAGAAACTAAATAATTTCTTCCAGGTAGTAATGAGAATAAAAGAAACACAAGATAATGGAAAATTATTTAAGCTAGGTATATTTCAAAGAATAGGTATAAACAGTTTTTATCTTTACGAAGAATCTGACTCACTGCCGCTACTGGAATCACTTTCATCTAAAGTAATCACAAGAGGGTTTACGTCATAAAACATATCTGTTTGTTTTACAAACACTTGTACAAAGCAGAAACAATAACTGTGTGACGCTACGCTACTGAAAATCTTAACACTTGATAAGGTTCGATGCAATTGGCGTTTGTCAAAATTTTACCACCAATAGCAGCCGAGTAGACAGGGCATTATTACTATGTCTCTCTTAGTTGGTAATTTCTGGGACATCAAGTTAGCTGGCGAATACTGTACGCAAGGAGTTACAGGACGTTTTATCCAATAGGATGAAGTCCAAGGGCAAGTCGGAGAACTGACGAGTGGGGTATATTTTCAACTGATCAGATAGCATGGAGCGTGTAAACGCATATGTACAGCTAGTGATGAGAGATATTTCACGAACTGTTACTTTTTCAATGATACGAACAAATCACAGTTAGTGACAGTTCCTATAAGCAAATATAAAGCGTGACGTGATCACAGCCAGCGAAAACGACAATGAATCGAATGAGTGAATCGAAATATTCGAAATCGAACATAATATTGACCTCTTCATCGCTCTCATTCGACGAAAATTCGTCACAAACTATGGAAAAAAATTTCAAATTAAAATATTGGAAATTTTTCGAGTTATGATGTTTTTTCGGTAAAAAAAGCTTTTTTTGGGGTGTGGAAAAATCTTGGAAAAATCTACAACCTTTTAATCAGTGATTTTTTCACATAACCCCAAAATTAGCTCGAAAAACGCAAAAAACTGCATGTTTCGTTTTTTATTTTTAGTTTCGTCAAAAAATATTATATTTTGATGAAAATTTGGTAGAAGGTAGTTTTCATAGTTACAAAGCATGAAAAAAAAATTTTAGAATGAAGATATTGAAATTTTTTTGAATTTTGACGTTTTTTCGGAAAAAGCACTCTTTTGGGGGGTGAAAAAAGACATTATTGCGACTTCCGGCCAAAGTTGAGTTCCTAGAAAAAAAAGTTGATTATAAAAGTTGTAGATCTTGGAAAAATTTACAACTTTTTCATTAGTAACTTTTTCACATAACCTCTAAATTAGCTCGAAAAACGCAAAAAACTGCATTTTTATTTTTAGTTTCGTCAAAATTTGTTCGATTTTGATGAAAATTTGGTAGAAGGTAGTTTTCATAGTCACAATCCATGAAAAAAAAATTTTCGAATGAAAATATTGAAATTTTTTTGAATTTTGAAGTTTTTTCGGCAAAAAGCACTATTTTGGGGGGTGACAAAGGCATTATTGCGATTTCCGGCCAAAGTTGAGTTCCTAGAAAAAAAAGTTGTAGATCTTGGAAAAATCTACAACTTTTTAATTAGTGACTTTTTCACATAACCCCAAAATTAGCTCGAAAAACGCAAAAAACTGCATGTTTCGTTTTTTATTTTTAGTTTCGTCAAAAAATGTTCTATTTTGATGAAAATTTGGTAGAAGGTAGTTTCCATAGACACAAAGTATGAAAAAAAAATTTTCGAATGAAAATATTGAAATTTTTTTGAATTTTGACGTTTTTTCGGTAAAAAGCATTTTTTTGGGGGGTGAAAAAAGACTTTATTGCGATTTGCGGCCAAAGTTGAGTTCCTAAAAAAAAGTTGAGTATAAAAGTTGTAGATCTTGGAAAAATCTACAACTTTTTAATCAGTGACGCAAAAAACTGCATTTTTCGTTTTTTATTTTTAGTGTCGTCAAAAAATGTTCCATTTTAATGAAAATTTGGTAGAAAGTAGTTTTCATAGTCACAAAGCATGAAAAAATAATTTTCGAATGAAAATATTGAAATTTTTTTGAATTTTCACGTTTTTTCGGTAAAAAGCATTTTTTTGGGGGGTGAAAAAAGACTATTGCGATTTGCGGCCAAAGTTGAGTTCCTAAAAAAAAGTTGAGTATAAAAGTTGTAGATCTTGGAAAAATCTACAACTTTTTCATTAGTGACTTTTTCACATAACCTCAAAATTAGCTCGAAAAACGCAAAAAACTGCATTTTTATTTTATTATTTTTAGTTTCGTCAAAATTTGTTCGATTTTGATGAAAATTTTGTAGAAGGTAGTTTTCATAGTCACAAACCATGAAAATATTGGAAATTTTTCGAGTTATGACGTTTTTTCGGTAAAAAACACTTTTTTTGGGGGGTGGAAAAATACATTATTGCGATTTCCTTAATCGTTCTCATTAGACTAAAATTTGTCAACAAGATCGAATTTTGTTCTATTCATTATCATAGGATTATAAAGAGACTGTGCAAATAGCAAATAGATAATCTGAAATGAAAATAGATGCAATTTTTCCCATCGTATATTCAAAACCGAATATCAAAAATGTCGTGATAACGTCACGTTTAATAACTGATATTAAAAAATCACGATATCATTTCATAACGTGATTAAAAAATCACGATATCGCTCATCACTATGTACAGCTTGTCACACGTTGAAAGAGGCGCGTGTTTTTAAATAAGGCTACGCGCAATGGTCGGCGGCTGAATTAATCAGTTGTTAGAGGTACATCGACGTGTGGAGATCGCAGAGTACACTCGGTGAAAGTAGACAGACATGCACATCTAACGGATTCCCTAAAGATAGGAACCTTAGACCTTCGATTCCCCTAGCTCGTGCGAGGAAAGAAAATTGGAGTGCAGCTAACAAAGTAATATCCCAGAGCAGATGGAACTTGGCTCGGATGAGCCATCTGCAGCAGTGAAAAATACATCTATCTCCAGCAGTTGGATACATACCAACTGCTTGGAAAAGAGCCCGAATCGTCTTTATTCCCAAACCAGGAAAAGATTATTCCCAGGCAAAGTCTTCCATGTTAAAAATAGTGGAGAAACTTATTGATGGGCATGTTAGGGAAAACTTTCTCATTATGACCAACATGCCTATCAAACAGGAAAATCCTGTGAAACAGCCATACACCAACTGGTCTAGAAAATTGATGCTGTTCTAGCATTGTCTCATTGGAGGTATTGACTCCTTTGACTAAAGTGCCTAAGGGAGGAATTCTCCAAGAAAGACCTAGTGAAATACTGTTGAGCCTGATAAGTATTGCTGGTCCCTTCACATAAACGGTACAACCAAAAGCACAAAAAGCCTAACTCGAGAAGATGTAGTGGCAATACTAACGAAGGATGCCATAAGCCTGTGTCGAAAGGATAAAGAATAATTATAGTGCATACGCGCGGTGAGAATGGTTTTATGGAAAAAGCATATTTAAACTTTAAATCAAGTACAAAATCAGGTCATTATTACAGTGATATTAACTACAATAATTATAAAAAATGTCTTAAAGAGAAACTTTTGCCAAATCTACCTGTAAATAGCGTTCTTGTGATTGATAGCTGTGGACTCTAGAGAAGGCGAAATGAGAGAATGGCTTCGACGAAAAAATATACTCTTTACAATAATGACATGTAGAAAATTGATTTGTATAGTGTAACGTTTATTCTAATTTATATTTACAATTAATTTATATTTACAGATTTATATGTAATTCAGTCCTTATTTAATAATTTATGTCATACACTAAACACACTAATTATAATTTATATGAGAGTCACTTAATAAACACTTTATCGAGGCGCGATTACTTTCCTTCGGTATCAACACTGACTGATTGACTAATTGCCTGCGGCGATGCTTGTGGCCTATTTATACTCACGCGCCGTAATTCTAGAAATCTTTCGGCGTTCTGGCGGGTTCACTGGATATTCTCGATGTTTCGTATTCTGGATGCTTCTCGAAAATTGGGCGGAGGAGCCATAGTCGTCTCATACGGGGATTTCACTGGGGGCACTAAGTGAGAATATTATTGCAGTAGCTCGCGTAACAATAGCATAATTTAAATTTACAAGCCATGGTTAAAACAATAATGGTTGAATACGGTTACTCAGTTTTGAGGTTTCTACCATATCATGATGTTGCAGAGAATAAGGTAGATTTCACGTTTAAAACCGTTGAGAGGCTCTGAGATGAATTTACAATCTGTCATAACATAAAATAAAGTAAATTAAAATAATACGCTCATAAATAGAATTATATCAGTACTGCATAATACATTTAATAATTAAATTTATCAATAGATAGGTAATTAAACATAAGCACAATAATAAAGGTGACTACTTAGGACGTGTGTCTTGCAGAGCGAAGTTTTTCGAAAGATTTGATATGAGAAATAGACACCCTGGGAGTTGTTTTTCTATATTTAGAATTTAAAACATAAAATCCAGTTTAGCGAAGGTTGCATGCTATTTATATTACGGGACTAGAACTAAACTGCATATTCGTTTAAAAGAAACGGAAACTTTTGCAAAATTAAGATTATTGGACGACCTAGAACTGCGAGAACTCCAAGACTTGAAAATCATTATTAACGAACATCCAGAAACGAGTACCAGAAAAATTGCTCAACAAAGCTTATTGGAATATTCTGAAAGACAATTTATGTATCATCAGCACTTTTCTACTACCGGTGTGAAGATAGCAGCCAATTTTAGCTGCAAAAATGTTGAGAGCTGCTCAATTTGCGGTTTCAGTGGCGTGCAGAATATATATTGAATCTAATTCATATTTCGGAAAGCCACCCTGATATTCAATGAGTAGGGGTATATTGGTGTGTAGGACACACTGTTTGGAGGGAATTTGCTTACGATCGGGAGCAAGGGTTGATACGTCACCCCTAAAGTTAAAATAAATTATAATTTCAAAAGAAACGAGAAGCCAAGATAATATTTGATGGGTAGAAGCATAATAATGTTGGAAACACACTGTTCAAAGGAAATTTGCTTACGAGGGGGAACAAGGGTTGATACGTCACTCCTAAAATTAGAATAAATTATAACTTACAAAGGAAACGAGAAGCCAAGTTAATATTTGTAGGGTTGAAGCATAATAATGTTGGAAACACACTGTTCAAAGGAAATTTGCTTACGAAGGGGAACAAGGGTTGCAACGTCACCCCTAAAATTATAATAAATTGTAACTTCCAAAGGAAACGAGAAGCCAAGTTAATATTTGAAGGGTAGAAGCATAATAACTATGGAAATACACTGTTCAAAGGAAATTTGCTTACGAAGGGGAACAAGGGTTGATATGTCACCCCTAAAGTTAGAATAACTTATAACTTCCAAAGGAAACGAGTAAGCAAATTTCCTTTGAACAGTGTGTTTCAAACATTAATATGCCTCTACTCTTCAAATATTAACTTGGCTTCTCGTTTCCTTTGGAAGTTATAATTTATTCTAACTTTAGGGGTGACGTATCAACCCTTGTTCCCCTTCGTAAGCAAATTTCCTTCGAACAGTGTGTTTCCAACAATTAGATGCTTCTACCCTCCAAATATTAACTTGGCTTCTCGTTTCCTTTGGAAGTTACAATTTATTTTAATTTTAGAGGTGACGTTGCAACCCTTGCTCCCGATCGTAAGCAAATTCCCTCCAAACAGTGTGTCCTTCACACCAATATACCCCTACTCATTGAATATCAAGGTGGCTCTCCGAAATATGAATTTGATTCAATATATATTCTGCACGCCAATGAAACCGCAAATTGAGCAGTTCTCAACATTTTTGCTGCTAAAATTGGCTGCTATCTTCACACCGGTTTTTCTACTTCAGCAATCCATTTTTTTCTTGGTAATTCTCTCTTTTTTTTGGTTACTATTCCTCTTTTTAAAACTCTCTTTGTTCCCCCTATTATCAAGAAGTTTTGGTAAGTGACCGACCCACCTGATCAGTTGTAAAGTCATTACATTAAATAATTAATTATTAGCTCTTCAACTCCAGTTTTCCCCAACTTTTTTTCCGACATAGATTCGTCCCAGTATTTTCCTCACCAATGCATCAAGCCGTTCTTTTTTTTGTTTAATGTCAGAGTTCCAAACCATATATAATCAACTGGTTTGATGACAGATTCAAGAACCAAAATGGCAACACTGAAATAGTCGATTATTTGTATTTTGGTTTCAACCATTTCTACTTTGTTCCAATTCCGTATGGTAAAATCGCAATAGTTTCAGGTTTTTTTTTAATCGGCAAGGCGAAGCTATGTTCCAATGAAATTAAATTTACTGTTTGGACCCTTTAAAAAAGTCTGGGATATATAAACTTAAATGTCCAGAATGTAAGGCTGTCTATATTGGTGAAACCAGTCGAAATTTTGAAATTAGACACAATGAACACTTACGATCATACAGATTAAAACGGCCAGATAATTCCCATTACGCAAAAAATCTATGCTATATTTTTAATAATACAAATGTTTTATTCATTTTCGAATCGGCTTACAAAAGGTACACACTGTTTTGAATAATATAAAAACATCACCCTGTATAACATTTCTTTAATGATTCATGCATAATTCAATTTTATTTTGGAATTAATGAAAAATAAAAATAAAATTTAAAACAACCTGCAAATATACATTTTGATTTAAATGTGAGAAATTGCAAAATGAGATCAAACTATATTAAACAAAACTAAAGAAGAAACATTGATAAATCAACCTCTCACCACTTATTAAAACATATTGAAAATTCAGTTGACTCTTAGAAGTCTGTGATAATTTGATATTTTCGTTGTTTGGAGTTGTTTAGATATATAATTTGACTTTTCGTTTTCCATAGTTATTATTTGTTTGTATTTATGTATTATACTATTTTAACGGTTTTTAAGGTAGTGTACAGTATTCGCCAGCTAACTTGATGTCCTAAATGCTTTCTAGGGAGCTATTGACGCCGCCCATCCGATAACTGTAAACAGTGCCGTGCAAGTTCTGAGGATACGCTTTCTGTTACAAAATAACACAACTTGTACAATTAATAAAGTAAAGTCCGTCCGGAAATATATGATCCTAACTCAATAAATAATATTTAATTATTTGTTATAATTATTGGTATATTGATTTTAATAGAAACGGATCTGCTTTATACCTGAATTCTGAGTACATAAACAATAACTGTGTGAGGCTACGCTAGTGAAAATCTTAACTCCTGATAAGGTTCGATGCAATTGGCGTTTGTCAAAATTTTACCACCAATAGCAGCCGAGTAGGCAGGGCACTATTACTCTGTCTCTCTTAGTTGGTAATTTCTGGGACATCAAGTTAGCTGGCGAATACTGTAAGTGATTTGAAATGTATGTGTATAGACGGATACTGCGAATTTCATGGGTACAAAGGATCACCAACGATGAAGTACTTCAACGCATACACAAACAAAAAGAACTACTGAACACCATCAAGGAAAGAAAAATGCAATATCTGGGTCATACGATTAGAGGTGATAAATACGAAATATTACGCCTCATAATAGAGGGCAAAGTTCGGGGGAAAAGATCAGTAGGAAGACGCCAGAACTCATGGCTAAAAGATTTAGGAAGATGGTTCGACCGCTCGTCTGCAGAAATCCTTCGTGCTGCAGTTTCCAGAGCTGCAATTGCCATTTGGATCGCCAACCTTCGGCAGGAGAGGGCGTGATAAGAAGATTGTGATTGTGAAGTGATTTAAATTAATTTAAATAATTGAAAAATGCCACATCAATTTTCAATAGCAGAATACGCGGACATTCTTTTTGTTTACGGATTTTGTGACGGAAATGGTAGAAAATATCAAAGACGATTTCCACAAAGTCGAGTTCTGAATCATCAAACGTTTGGTTCAGTGTTTAAGTATTTAAAAGAAAATGTAACATTTCCTAAATCAAAATCTGAACGTGCAATAGATCGTTTACAAGAAGAACATAATCTTGATGCAGTCGAAGCAGATCCAAACATAAGTACCAGGAAAGTAGGCATACAATTAGGCGTTTCTGAATCGAAGGTTGAGAGAGTTTTAAGAGACAATAATGTTGCGAGGTCACCAGCTCAAAGCCGGTCCTGTCCCTCGATTACAAATTTTGGTGAATGCGTTTTCTAGAACCTTCTGGTCTATTACAGTAT
This sequence comes from Lochmaea crataegi, assembly GCA_947563755.1. NCBI lineage: Eukaryota > Metazoa > Arthropoda > Insecta > Coleoptera > Chrysomelidae > Lochmaea > Lochmaea crataegi. The sequence goes on along the minus strand of OX387425.1, from coordinate 28,370,340 downwards.
TTACGCATATGAGGAGCGTCATAAAATACTAGAACTTTCCAGAACCGATAAGGACTATAATATATACGCGGGTTTTCGAGTACGTAGACAGTACAGCACAGTTAGTTCGGAAGAATTAGTGAATAGTGCAGATAAATAGGGTAATATCCAAGGGGTGAAAATAAATCAGAACTGATATACCGAGTGTAAATAAATTAGTAGACGTTGAGTACAGTGTGTATATAAATTAAGTTTAATACAGTGTGTGTGTTTCTTTAAATAAATAGATAGTAATTAGCCATAGAGTGTATAATTTATCCCACAAGTAAAAACTGTTCAAATAAATAATAAAAACATTACAATAATTTACACCCTTATCACATCCATCAGGTCCAACGACTGCATCTAGGAGATGAAATCCCACGGTTGCAATTCGCTAGGTGGATTGCGAATAATGATCGCTTATTGCATAAGACCCTATTAACTGACGAAGCCCAATTTACAAGGGATGGAATAAATAACTCGCGCAACAGCATTTGGACAGATGAATCTCGTTGACAGTATATAGTCCAGGTACAATTTCGGTCAATTATTTCTTCTCGAGCGAAACTTCGTAAAATGCATTAGGGACTTATACTATGAATACTCGCGACTTGATCAATTCATTGAAATTAAAGTTGATTAATTAAAAAAATATGCTGCAATAAATTATTTATTAATTAATTTACTCATACAAACATTTCCTCCTTATTAAACTTCATATTTATTATCAAAACACTCATATCAATACTGCCGAATAACTTAAGAAACGTTATTTCCACCCGGAAAAAATTCATAAGAGTATTGTTAACATACTCTAGTAAATAATAATAATCAGCTAGCTATAAGTCAAGGGAAAAGTCGTCAGCTGATAAGATTCAGTAGGTGATAGATGCTGCTGCGTTACGCCTTTCAAGGTACCAGCTGACAAACTTTCCACTGAGATACAGCAAGATGACATTAATTTTCATTCATAGCAGCATATAAACGATCACCAGGTAAATTTTTAGTTGAGAGGAAATCATTGAAAATATAATTTTTTTCTCATGTTCAAGAAGCCAGCTGTCGTATAATCCACCATGTTATGATCAGCTGACTTTGTTTTTTCTTCATAATATTAGGTAAATTATAATCTGACAAATTTTCAAACGGGAGGAAATGACTGAAAAATTGTTTTTTTCTCCATGCGTGGGAAGCTTCCACTGCCCGCCCCACCCACGGAGTCGCAGCTGACTGTCGCGAGTATTCATAGTATAAGCCCCTAATGCATTTCACGAATTTTCGATTGGGAGGGACTTGGTCCTAAAAATCTGTCACTGGCTCCTGGACTAATAGATTTTCAGTGAATGTTTGAATAGGAGTAATAGACAGACAACTAATAGGCCCCCACTTCTTTAATTAATCACTGACAGATGCTGTGTACTTAGATTTTTTGCAAAATATTTTGCCGAATCTACTAGCCAATGTAGCCATCCGAGGTGTGTACTTTATGCACGACGAGGGCGACGAGGCATCACCACATTTCTCAGTTGCTATTCGCCAACATCTTCATGCCACTTAGGTGTATAGGACGCGGGGGTCCCCATGCATGGCCACCTAGATCCCCTGACTTCAACCCCGTCGACTATTCCATATGGGGTCGATTGTATTATTAAAAATATAGCACGAGCTCTGGTAGATACTACTAATTATTAAAAATGTAATTTTTGTACGAAAAACTGAATTTTTGCAAGAAAAATTATATTTTTTGAAATTTATGGTTCATGTTGCTAAACTTTTAATTTATAGTTAAATTTGATTTTTTTGTTAAAAATTGAGCAATCGTGTGGGAAAAAAAGTAAATACGCCATTTTTGTTGTCTATTTGTGTACTTGTAAAATTATTACAGTTTCCTGTAAAATTGTCGTATTTAGTAAAGCGTGTTACCAACATTTATCAAAGAATATATATAATTCTACGCTTCACAACTGTGTTTTGAAAAATATTTTTCAAAAACAGTGACCGTTCAACGAAGAACAAACAAATACTTTCCGGGTTACATGCGCCGACAGACATTGAATTACACTTCTAAGTCAAACGGGGTTGGTAAATCTACAAGATTTAAACCAACCATTCTGGTTTGCAACTAGAAGGGACAACATAACTTGTAGACCGGTTTCGGCGTATTGCGCCTCATCAGTACAAGGTATATGTTATCGTCCGAGAGTTAATTCCGGACTTAAATGAGACTATAATCAACAACTATACATATCTTCCAGTTACGGAAATGTTTTAGTTGCGACAATAGCGACACCTCACCTCCAAGTCACAAACCAAAATTCGAAATTTGACAACAAGCCCGTTAGCTTGAAACATATAGAATTATTACAGTTTCCTGTAAAATTGTCGTATTAGAGTTTTGAAAACCATATATAGGGTGAAATTTTTTATATGAACAAAACGAATCAAATTTTTAAGACCGGCCTTGATTTTTTTCTATTTCGAATAAATCAGTTAATTAGGCGATAGCAGTGAAACGTTTTACAAAAATATGAGACAAATCGAAATTACCGGTCAAAAGTTATGATCAAAAGAAATATCAGTAAAAATTCACAACTCCCCCTGTATATAAATAAAAAATGGGAGCAGACACTTTTTAATGGCCACTTGACATTCCCCATAGGGGTCTCCATACGAGGTATGACTAACCCTGTATTTGTGATAAGAAACAAAAACTAGATTTCCTTGAAGAATTAGAAATTAGAAGACACTTAAGAGACCCACAATATGAAGTCGCCAATGAACAGATATATCTAGGGAGCTCTCCACTATCTTAAGTAACAATTGTAAAGATCAGCAGATATATAGTAAATTTTATACCCATTTAGAATAAGACCATCCTTATTTATTATTAATAAATCGGTTGAAACAAAAAATTACCAACAAAAATGAACGTCGTAACTAATTTATTAGATGTCACGTTTTTGAAGTTACGTCAAATTTTGATTTCATGTTATTGTCAGATGGTTCAAGAAGCCGCATACGTTAAGTTACTAAAACGGCTGGTACCTCTAAATAGGTATTAATTTTACTATAGTTTTCCTTGGTTTCCTATATCATTGCATCTTAAATGGGAAAACGATATCCAGGATATCCCCATAGGGCTAATAAGAGAAAATTATTTAAAATAATTGTACTGGACAAAAAATGGCGGTAAATTAAAATTTAAAGTTTCTGTCTCCTGAATTTGACGTTTCGACCAATATTGTTTGGGAAAGCTTAGTTTTATAGAATGAATTTTCCACTACAATCACAATCTTTTCATTATTTGGGAGATTCAGTATTAAAGTGTATTTAAACCATTTCTCAAATAGATCGATCTCCTTATATGTCAGCACCTTCAACAAATCCATCTTTATTTTCTGCGTGAACTAAAAACAAATCCTGGTATTTTTTGTTCGAAGTATTTTAGGAGTCTATTAACAAAAGTCGTGGACTTTTTATTGTTGTATCTTGCCATACTAACCCATTGGTAGTTCCAGTATTAACCCACGATTCGACCATATAAATGATATTGGTTACATGATTTCTCAGTTTCGTCCTCCCAATGAAGTTTTAGAAAAGCTTGGAAGATACAAGTGACCCATTTTTACTTTCTTATCTATATGAAAATATCGTTAGTTCAGAGACTACATGAATGTTAACGCAAAAAAACGCTTGCAGCGAACTGAGCTTAATCATTAATTCATCAACAATCTGAAGTTTAAACTGAAAGCAAAATCTTAACGATACAACTTGCAGATTAACAAAAAATAATTCATTCGCTATTTTCTTAAAAAAAAAAACGAAATTGTATAAAAGACTCGATCGATTTACAATTTCGTTATGATGTAGTTTAACTGGAGCCTCAACTTTTTGTTGCAAATTGAGGATGAAAATAGATAAAGAAAATCCGAAATAGTTAAGAGCTTTAATATTATTTGTAATATTATATCTTCTTTTTTCTATTCATATATAATCAAGTCAATCATAAGATAGGTCACTATTTGGTCTATCCAAAATATTAAACATCAGTTAGGCATCACATCAAATGTAACTTCTGTCGTTCTGACGATGATATATTGATATCTAAATAATAAGAATTTTCATCAATTTTTTCATAAAATAGTGGAATTAATTAGACACCGTTAGTTTCATTTATAACAGGTTCCAATGAATTTTACAGTTCTAAAATAACTACCAAAGTTATCGAAACATCCGCACCTTCTTACGAAGTGGACTTTACACGAGGTCAGTGATGCTGATGGATAATGAACCAAGATGATGCTCGCCCAAGCAGAGTAGAAGCCGCAGGAAGTAATGGAAATGAATGAAAAATAGCCGATTACCTCCTTATTTCAATGTAATCTGATCATTAATTAAAATAACTTATTATTGTTATTTATAATTTAAACGAATAGCTTTTCGAACTTCAGTTTTAAACGGTTAATGAACTTCGAACGCTGTAGTTAAATCACGCTTAAATAAAAAGTAATTTTCCAAAATGATTAAGAGATTCACATGCATATTGTATGGATATATCTATTAAGCTAACAATCCAAGCGTAGGTTATAAAATATAAAAGAAGAAGGATGTAGAAGTAGGTTATTTATTGATACCTTCCACAGAATTTTAGTTTCTACCAATTTGTTCAAGTTTTGATAATATTCGGCATATTACTACCTGCGGAACCAGTTTAGAAAGTTATGACCAAGTAAGTTCAAAAGAATGCATTAGCGAAAGTAATAGCACTAAGAGTTTTGACATGGATCTGCCGCCTGAATGAGCACCTCAAAAACCTCAAACTAGAAGAGCAGGAAGATTCTATGGATAACCTAAAATTCCTCCAAGGTAAAGGATTAACAGAACATAACTACTATAGGCTATTTCAGAAAGGTATAGAGTAATAAAATGGGGAATTCCGTTCAGTTCGGGTCAATTTCGGTGTCGGCCATAGGCGTAGGTCTTGAAATAGTATTGTGTGTAATATTAAAATTTCAAGTATAATTCCGTAAGAGAATTAGGAAAAGTATGTTTTCTGGCCTGAAGTGTCAATATCGAAATATTGTGTAGGGATTATTTAGGTAGTAGATTATACAGTTACGTTTTGTGTTTAACAGGTACCGTTTAACCTTCTATTAGTGCCTCTGCCTAATTCCAACCCTGTTTCAGATTCGGCTCAACCATGCGCCGCAAGGTGCCTTACCCAAAATTTTTAGACCTTTATAAGTATATTTGTTTAGTTTAACGCATCAGTATTTGCTGTTAAGCCGTAAATAGTGTTCACAGTATTATACGGTTAGTAATAAAATGGCGACATTTACACCAACGAAAAGATGTTCCAATAATTCTCCACTATCAGTGAATGAAAAACTTATTATTTTAAATGTACACGATTACATAAAATACGATTACCCGAAATTTACTGTACAAGAAACTGTCGACCGAATGTTCCCGAATGACTGGAGTTGGAAAGTCCACCGTTTTTAAATTATTGCGGGGGAGAAAGATAGCAGGCCAAGAGGAGCCTCCCAAGAAAAGTCCAGACAGACCAGTAAAAGTCTTTGATGAAGACACCAAAAGTGTAATTCGAAGAAAAGTTCACCCTTTTTTGTTTAAAAGAAATCCCCACCCTAGATAGGATTTTAGAGGAGCTTGGCCAGTATGACAGTATTCCGTTGATAACTAAAAAACTTTTATGGACCACTTTGAGAAATATGGATTTTGCCTGGGAAAAGCATAACCGTAAAGCACTTTTACTGGAAAGCGATGAAATTGTTTGCTGGCGACGAAAATACTTAAGAAGTATAAAGCAGTACAAAACAGAGCAGAAGAAAATTTTTTATCTTGATGAGACGTGGATCAATGAAGGTTATACAGTACCAAAAATGTGGCAAGACAAAAATATAACCAGTGCTCGCCAAGCCTGTCAACGGGTATTAAGGTGCCTTCAGATAAAGGGAAAAAACTAATAATCGTCCATATTGGAAGCGAAGAGGGATTTTTAAAAGAAGGTTTGCTAACCTTTCAGTCGTGCCATATGGGAGATTACCACGAGGACATGGATTCGGATGTTTTTGAAGACTATTTTGGTGAAATGATCAAATATCTTCCGGCTGATTCAGTAGTAGTTATGGATAACGCGAGTTATCGTTCTCGACGCATAGAGAAGACTCCAACTTCACCTTGGAGAAAACAAGAAATTATTGACTGGTTAACCACCAAAAGTATTGAATTTGAAGATAATTTGATAAAAAAAGAACTATTAGCTATAGCAAATTTACACAAACATCGTTTTATGAAATACGCCGTGGAAGATATAGCAGAAAAACATAGTGTAACTGTGCTGCGCACACCGCCATATCATTGCGAACTAAATCCTATAAAACTTATATGGGCGCAAGTGAAAGGATTTGTAGCAAGACACAACACGACATTCGAAATGAAAGACGTTAAGCTACTGTTTGATCAAGCCATTAAGGAGGTGACACCAGAGAACTGGCAAAAAGCAGTCCAGCATGTCATTAAAGAAGAGAAGAAAATGTGGGATCTTGACTACTTGATCGATCGGATCGTCGACCCGTTAATTATAACGTCAAGAGGAGATGACGAAGAATATTATGATTTTTCATAATTTAATTTCTGTATAATGTATTTTTTGTATAATGTTAAATAAAAAATAAGTGTATCTAATACTATGTACATAATGCCTAATTTTTATTCTGTTAAAATAAAATTCTTTCCTTTTTACGAGTATCCTACCGGCACGCCTTTGGCACACTATTTTCAGTGTTTGTGAATGGATAACAATAGGCTAAACCCATATATTGACCCCAACCCGGGTGGTACTACCTGCACTTGATAAAAAGAAAGAATTTTACAATGAAATCAATGCCAAACTATGAAAGTGGCTTAAATATTCGTTGGGTCACTCTGTGCTCCCTTTGCATACCTAATGAGGTTTTATTACTCTATACCTTTCTGAAATAAACTATAGTATCTGGTACTTTCCTCAGGAACTGAGTGAAAGAAGAGCGCACAATAGATCACTTAGGTCTCATACATACATTCATCAAAAAATGGTTTATTTATACAGAGTATTCAGAAACTCTCATGCAAAACGCAAACTACAGATAAAGTACGTCCAGAAATCTAAGAAGGTTATAAATCACCAAACACTTAAGTTATCAGCAGGCGGATTCTACGCAGAGGTGTACCTGCCCTAGCCATTAAATTTTGTTTTATAGGTAGGTTTGATGATATTGGTTAAGATAATTATTAAGAAAAATCGCTTAAATATAATTGAGAATTTATTTTTAATTTCAATACATGCACCCTCTATTATTTCCCACAGCTGATCAAAATTTTGTATTTGAACAGCATAAACTAATGATTTTAAGTAGCACCAAAAACAAAAATCGCATGGATTGAAATCGGGCGATCTTGCAGGTCAATTGACTGGCCCTCCATCGATGTCCATACGTAGTGTCAAAATATTGACGAACTACTCGATTAAAATGAGCAGGACAACCATCGTGCATGAACCATACATTTTGTCATGTCATTAAGGGAACTTCGTCCATTAAATCAGGTAAATTATTTTGCAAAAACTTGGGGTAATCCTGTCCTGTTAAACGGCATGATAACTCTACTAGTTCAGTATCAACGGCTGCTAAAGCTGCCGCCATCAACACTGTTAAAAAAAATAACGAAATATTAGATTTCACAAAATATGTTGTGCACTCTATACGCATCTTTGAAATTTGATCAAACTTTTTTTGATTACTCTAATAACCAAAACAAACATTCCGTATCAACGGCTGCTAAATCCGCCTCCATCTACACTGTTAAAAAAATAACGAAGCCGTAACCATAGTTGATAATTAATAAAATCCAATATTTAAAAATGCTCAGAAACATTCATAAAGAAAGAAAGAATAATTTTAAATGTGTTGTCTTATGTAATATTTATGTTGTTTTGTTAGAATATTTAAACAAGCTGCAAAATCAGTCGTTGTAAAGCCAAGAGGTGGATCATTCTTAATAATTAGGTTATGTTCGGTTAATTTTGTAGAGGGAATGCCGGTGGGTTCTGAAAATATTAGTTTTCTAAATTTCTCAGCATTAGACGATTTTTCTTTAGAAAAAAATTTAAAAATTCGCAATGCCAATTCTTGCGGTGTTCATATCTTCTTCATTGAATGGCATATAATTTGATGAAGCCATCCATAACAAATGCCCACGTGCAATTTTTATCAAATTTCTATGATTCGTATAGAATCCACAACATATTTTGTGAAATTTAATATTTCGTTATTTTTTTCAACAGTGTAGATGGAGGCAGCTCTAGGAGCCGTTGATACTGAATGTTTGTTTTGGTTATTGAAGTACTCAAAAGAAGTTTTATCAACTTTTTATGATGGGTATAGAATCTACAACATTTTTTGTAGTTACGGTTTCGTTATTTTTTTTAACAGTGTAGATGGAAGCGGTTTTAGCAGCCATTAATACCGAAAGTATGTTTTGATTATTAGTGTACTCAAAAAAATTTTTATTACATTTCAATGATGTATATCGAAAATAGAACATTTTTTGCGGAAAATAATTGCTTCTTCAGGTTCCCTAATTCAAAAGGGAAGGCGTTCGATTTCCGGCTGCCAGTTTCAGCCTCATACCTATCCAGACATTTATGCTGCCTTCGTCTCTTTTATCTTGGTTCTTTTTGTCCAGTAACCAGTTTGTAAAAACTACCTATGCCAAGCAACGGGTAAATTTTTATGACAAAAATTCTAGTAGAAAACGGACTTTGCCATCAAGTAAAAGACATTACTTTGTATGAACCTGATATATTTTCGACTCGCAAATGTTGCTCTGGAAATTGTTATAAATATATCATAAAATGCTATTTACTAAAAGTTTAAAATGGCCTTAACTTGGAGCTTTAGTAATATTTAAAATGCAGGGTTTCCAGAAACCCTCCTGGCAAACGCAACCCTGCAATTTCTGAATCCTCCATATGGAATATTATTCATCAAGAAAACCTCTATCTGTTTCACTTTAAAAAAAGCGATGCTAGATGGTGATTTCCCTGCTCGAGCAGTAGAGCATCAAAATAGTGAGTTTTTGACAAAAAATCCTTAGTAGAAAACGGACTGTGCCAGTTAAGTAAAGGCCATTTTAAACTTATAGTAAATAGCATTTTATGAAATAGTACCGCCGAAAGCCCAACTCCAATTCAAATAAAATATACAAAAGTGAATTGAAAAAAGAATTGTCGATTCAATTACACTACATTTCTACATAATGTAGGTCTGGCATACTTCTACTTCAAGTTTACAGTGAATCTGAATATAATATAAATATAAGAGATGCAAATGGAATACATTTCTTCAAACTTACCAAAAATTCAGATGTAGAACAACGATGCTTACCTGCAATGAAATAAAATATTTATTATTAAAGAAATACAATAATTGATAATAAAAAGTTAATTGTATTAAAAAACAATATAAACCCCTAATTATAAAAATTGTTTAATACGATTATAACGTTTAAAAAAAACTTTTCAAAGAACAGACTAAGTTCACTAAGAAGCAACAACTACTTCTCGAGCTATATGCCCCGACAGACATTGAATTACACTTCCAAGTTTAACGGGGTCGGTATATCTGCAAGATGTAACCAACCATTCTGGTTTGTTATTAGAAGGGACAACATCACTTGTAGACCGGTTTCAGCTTATTTGCGCCTCATCAGTACAAGGTAGATGCTATCCGTCCAGAAGTTATCCTGGACTGGAGACAACGTTGAAACCAAACCAATGCATTAACCTCAGTAAATAAAATGCTAATAATGCGATAACAGCGACATCCAACCACAAACCAAAATTCTATATTGACAAAAAACTATCTCGGTTTTGTAGGTATTTACTTAATTACAGCATTATCTTGGTTGCGGTTGGTTATATCTTGCAGATATACCAACCCCGTTCAACTTAAAAGTGTAATTCAATGTCTGTCGGAGCATATAGCCCGAGAAGTAGTTGTTGCTTCTTTGAAAAATATTTTTAAAATTTTGTAAAGCGTTATAATAGTATTAAACTATTACCTTTGACATCTATTGATAACACGCTCTACTAAAATATGACAATTTTTTACAGGTAACTGTAATTAAGTAAATAATTAGTAATAATCGTGAAACGAATCTTTTAATATTTTTATTGATTTGTAAATTTGATGATAATTAAATTTAAATATTTATATTGTTTCAATTATTCTTATTTTTGTATTCAGCTAAAATTTGTTAAAATTGTGGATTCAATATTTAGTCTGATCAGAAAGTTAAAATTGGTGTTAATGGTTGATAAAGCTCCAAAAAATATGAGCGATAGAACAGAATACTCTTTGCTAATAATTCAAATACTATTAATGTTTAAGAAATGTATAAGAAGGATTCTCAAAAAGTACCGGAACTCTATCTTAATTATTTAACGCCGTTGGCGCATGATCACCTAAAAAAGATTACCACATCAAATAGTATCAAATATCAACTTGAAAAAATTATGCTGTCATTTGAACACTTGAAAAAATAGAAGCCCTTAGAAAAAATATTAATTGTTCGAAAAGTTGTTACAGATTTTTTTCCGACCTCCGTTTTTAAAAATGACGATATAAAAGTTTAAATAAGGAGGAGTTTTTCATATTTTGTTCAAATGAACTTAGAAATCAAAGAATATTTGCACAAAAATTAGAAACATTATTTAATTAATAAGTGAGAAAATCAATCTTTAATTTTAGTAGACTTAAGCACACGAGCAAACTTAATAATTTAATTAATATAATATAATAGAGGATTATTGCAACGTTCGTTTTGTAGTTCTCTGAATAAACTCTCTTTTATTTCGACATATACGCATGCTCAGTGAATCCAACTTTTAGAATATTCCCAATCTAAAATACAGGATTCCCGTACTTTAGTTAAATAAAGGCAAAGAACTTTTTAATCCATAAACTGGATGTTGTGTGCCATAAATACAAAACCGTTTGTCGTTGTGTCGTTGTTCTAGGTTCGAGATCTGTCACTTTCACAGGGCATATAATTTATTCAGTTCTGTGGTTACTTTCGATTTCACTTAAAGCGCTCTGCAAAAGTGCACTTTTGGTATCGCCTCAAAGGATACTTTATTAGCGGATCATTTATTAAAGTCGGCGTTTTTTTTCCATTTGCAATAACTCTCTAATAACAATCCAGCATCTCATACTGACATGGGGTGTCTTCGTTTAAGCTAAATGAAAAGTCGATATTTATTATATGCAAATCCCCCAGTGACCAAAAAAAAACTGCAATAGAGTAGTTGAAATGGTGAATAGCTTTTTTGAGCTGCAATATTATCGAAATCCTAAGTGGAATCTCCACTTAGCAAAATTTCTTATCCGGACTGTTACACATTAGATTCTAGTCCTTCGAAAAAGTATCACTATATCTATACTAAACAGTCCGTTAAATTTCAGTAAACCCGATTTTGTTCAAATTTATCGACCAATAGAGTGAAAAAGTAAATTCTGTAATTTTATTTCGAGTTAATGAGGATCGTTCACCGTTTTCAAATGTGAGGGTATTTTACTTCTATCCCAAATAATATAATTTAACATATAAAGTATTTCTTTCTAAGACCAACAATTCTCCCAGTGGGTATCTGTATTATATTAAGATTACCAATTAAATGTTTATCCAAAATCAATTTCAAAAGCTGAGACACGTGTTCGCCTCCCTTGCAGACTTTTACCCAATTTAAAGTTTACCAACAACTCATATTTTTGAAGTTATACTTCTAATGCGACTTCCAACAGGTTGCGTTAAACGTTAAAGAGAGAAAGAAATATACACAAGGGTAGAAAGTAGGAGAGAGAAAGAGAGCGAGTCCTTCGGTATTCGATAACAGATAGCAGTACTCTTTTTAAAAAGTAATTTATTAAGAGATTGTAATTTTGAAATTTTCTTCACATGACCAAAATCTTCGGCATTTATCAACAAATGATAGTGTAAGTATACTTTGTTCCTTAAATAAAGTAACTTTTAAAATGTAATTCAGGAAAACCTCCTTTTTTGGAATTTTCTTCGTATGACCAAAACCTTTGGCATTCAATGACAGATGGCAGTGTAAGTATTCTCTTTAAAAAGTAATTTATTCAGGTTCTGCAGTTTTGAAATTTCCTTCACATGACCAAAATCTTCGGCATTCATCAAAAAAAGATAGTGTAAGTAAACTTTTTCTCTTAAATAAGGTAACTTTTAAAATTTAATTCACTAAAAAATTCCTTTTTTGTAATTTTCTTTATACGACCAAAACCTTCGGCATTCGATAACAGATGGCAGTGATACTTCTAATGCGACTTCCAACAAGGTTGCGTTAAACGTTAAAGATAGAAAGAAATATACACAAAGGTAGAAAGTAGGAGAGAGAAAGAGAGTGAGTCGGTAGATCCCAAGCACATGCGCGTGGTATTCTTGCTATGCAGCGAAGTAAACAGTGTGAGTGTCGTGAAATTAGCTGAAATACGTTCTTGTTTTTTTAGTTTGATTTGATAAACATATAATTTACTTTAGTTATCATAATCCCATTGTAAATGTTATAGATTTGGATATTTCTCCACTCGAAAATGATAATTAAAAGATGCGATCAATTGTGAATTGTACGCAATGTTAATAAAGTTTGTCTTAAAGAAACAATATGATTTCACTAAAAATCAATTTCTATCCTTTCCTATTTTCATTTCCACATTACGAAGTATAACTTCTTCCGCGCGGAGGGACTGCACGCACTAATTTTTTTTCTTTCAAAGGACTATGCTTCCATCTTATGGAAAATAAAAGACCACTCAAATGCGGATATTTTGATACCAACTTATTCGTCTAGAAAAATAGAACATTTGATAACATTGCGCCAATGTTGTGACTTTTATAATAACTCACAATTAATGATATTATTTTTAAAATCGCTTAGGGAGATTGTATGAGTAAGACAGAGAGAAAATACGTAAATAGACATGTATTACAGATTCCACGAAGTAAGGATATCAGCGGTGATAAGAAATGAATAAATAAAACCAGACAGGGTTGAACTGACCTAATTTTATCAGTTAATTTTTATATTTTGTTTTTTCTTTGTAGTATTTTGTAGTGTATTTGTTGGCATCGGTAACTCTTTAAAAAAAAATAGGATAGGGATGCGGAAAAGATTTTTTTATATGCAAGATGTTAAATGTCTATTAACTGTTAATACAAAAATGCTTGTGAAATGTGTATAGGTAATGAACCCGACGTAAAGGGTGATACTAAAAGATAATGTATAAGTCTTAGAGTATCCTCTTTTACGCGCCCCACCTTCCCCCCACAGGCAGTGCCTGAGAACCTCATTACCTTCTATCCGCGAAGTGTAGCTGAAAAAAAATTTTTTATTGGCCTAAGCCGGTTTTTATATTTTTTTGGTAGCTAAAGTCGCCTTTTTGCTTTATTAAATTTTTTTGATGGCCGAAGCCGGGTTTTGTTTAATTTTTGTATTTTTTTGATAGCCGAAGCCGGTTTTTGTGTTATATATATTTTGATGGCGATGAGTGTTTTCCCTTGCGTGACATAAAAAGCACTGTTAACTGAAATCTAATTTTCAGCATTATATTTCTTCATGATTAGGTATAGTTCGATCAGCAGCGTCAACTACTGTCAACCAGTCTACCTGTTCCATAATTAGGATACGTTAAGCCGTCACTCGAGTTCCCGTCAGGGTGAAAACTGACCTGTCTAAAAGGTGTTTATGGTAATTACGGTAAATTCTCTGAATCATCTGATATCTAGCTATGTATTTATTGCAAATTGTAATAAGTGAACAGTAAAAGTTTTAAGGGAGGTCCGTTTTCAGATGTATGAAATAAGAAATAGTTATAAATGTCTTATGTTTGGCACTATTACACGATATTATTTTATATGATATCATTATTGGAATAAAATACGGAATTTTAATTCTACAATTTTATTGCGTACTACTACTGAACTGAGTCATAAATACATACATGTAAAGAAGCTAACCTAACCAGAAAGGGTTTACCCTTTGCACTTAGTATTACTTCAAGCTTTTTGTGTATCACTATAGCGTACGACAACAAACGTTCGGAAATATGTATATCAATAAACTGCCGTTTCGAAAATGACAACTTAATATAATAGAAAATATAATAGAAAAATATATTCATAGCAATTAGTACTGACAGACTCCCTAGCCACCCCAATAGGTTATTCAACTTTTTCATTAGAATTCAGGATTACGAATAGGTATTACGATTTACTGGAATTTTCAAAACTATTTAGTTTACCTGTAAGCGGATTAAATAAACTGGACGGCAATTCGAGTGCGGGATTAAGATACCTGCAAGTGTCGGACTGGAACTCATGTGTATTTTATAGTCATTAAGATTCCTGACGGGAATTCGTTTGTACCGGAATTGTTTACGAAATACGTGTCGGTCAGTTATTAAATGTACCTATTATAATTTTACTATTATAATATAGAAAACGTTATAATAAACTGCTATTACAAAATGACAAACTTATGTAAAGATGTTAGATTGACAATTGAGAGATGTACCTTTTTTACATAATTTGATTGCAATCTATCATATCTTTATACAACTGAAAAATATAATCCTATTATTTTGTTTCAGCGAAACTGGTATTCATCGTATGTACAACTATATTCACAAGTCCGACTCTGTTTCACCGCAGCAGGTGGAGTCCTATTGAATGGTTAGATTTTGTAATCGAATCGAAAATTTCTGACAAATGAACTGATTTTGTGGGTTTATTAATTAAATTACAACATTGGCGCAATGTTATCAAATGTTCTATTTTTCAAGACGAATAAGTTGGTATCAAACTATCCGCATTTGAGTGGTCTTTTATTTTCCATAAGATGGAAGCGCGTAGTCCTTTGACTTATACTATAGTCACTTTGAACGAAAACGGCTCATAATATATGATAAAAATTTATTATTAATTTTTTTTATCAGTGGATTAAGCAATAAATAAGCAATCTAATCTATGTACCGGAATCCTTGTGAAATATTTATATGTTACATACAATAAAAATTATTATTAACATTCTACAAATTTTTTTATGTTTATAAATTTAGAAAAGTAAACACTTTGCTTATTATATTAAATTCTATTTGACCTAGTTACGTTAGTTCGAAGTCCGTATCTGTCTAGTTCGCTTTTGAATAAACGTCCTTGACAAGTTCTCTTGAGTGTCCGTGGTCTTTTCTCACAGTGTTGTTATGACTGAAGGAAGATATCGAAGATACTAACCTTTCTAACATCTGTGTCACTTACTGTAATTTTACATTCTCTGCATTCCGACGGGTTTCGTACCAGCAAAAAACTTCTCATCAGGTTCACGCTTAGTACGACGGAATTACTATAAAAATGTCATCAATTTCGCTAGATGAATACTAAAGTTTTCTGTACGTACGGTTCTCAAGGTTTTTAATATATACCAACGGCTTTTTATGTATTTTTGCGCACAGAATGGGAATTTCCAAATATCTATTCTTCTATAGAATATTAATAGGAAATAAGTAAAGTCGGGTAAAAATATTACCTATTGTGATTATTCATCAATAAATTAATTTATAGGGTATTCCACGAATATACGTCAGTACATATAAAATGCTTTGTCCAGAATGAATGACTGACCGATCGTAGAGACCTGGAACTTGGAGGTAGGAATGGAGAACTATCGATAGTCCCGACTATCGATTTTTATCGATTATTATCGATAATTTTCGAGTAAAGTTGACATTTGACATCTATCACTCAATTTATATATAATTGTCAAAATTTTGAAAAATGTTCAATAATTGTCAAAAATTGTCAAAATTTTAAAAGAGTGGTCAAAAATTGTCAAAATTTTAAAAGAATGGTCGATAATTGTCAAAAACTGTCAAAATTGGTCAATAATTGTCAAAAATGGTCAATAATTGTTAAAATTTGGAAAAATGGTCAATAATTGTCAAAAATTTTGAAAAAATGGTCAATAATTGTCAATATTTTGTAAAAATGGTCAATAATTGTCAAAAATTTTGAAAAATGGTCAAGATTTTTGAAAAATTGTCAAAAATGGTCAAAGTTTTGGAAAATGGTTAATAATTGTCAAAAACTATCAAAATTGGTCAATAATTGTTAAAATATGGAAAAATAGTCAACAATTGTTATAATATGGAAAAGTGGTCAAAAATTTTGAAAAAATGATCAATAATTGTCAAAAATTTTGAAAAATGGTCAAACTTTCTGAAAAATTTTCAAAAATGATTAAAAACGGACTAAAACGGTGAATAATTGTCAAAAACTGTCAAAATTGGTCGATAATTGTCAAAAATGGTCAATAATTGTTAAAATTTGGAAAAATGGTCAAAAATTTTGAAAAATTGGTCAATAATTTTCAAAATTTTTAAAAAATTAACAAAAATTGTCTAAAATGGTCAATAATTGTCTAAAATTGTCAAGATTTTTGAAAAATTATCAAAAATGGTTTAATAAGAAAAAAATGCTTACAATATTCCGAGGGTCGTGAACGTTACCGAATCCGTCTTAGATTCTGACAGTTTAAAATAATTATTGTAATCACACGCAATACACTCTTTCTCTCCTGTCTTTCTCTATTGCTCTTCCTTCTCTCTCTCTTACCTCTCTCTAATTTTTCTTTTTCTTTCTCCCATCTCTCTCTCATTTTTCTTTCTTTCTCTCCCATCTCTTTCTTTTTTTCCTATCTCTTTCTCTTTCCTAACTCTCTCTATCCCATCTCTTTTTTTATCTCTCTCTCATCTTTTTCTCTCTGTCCCATCTTTCTCTCTCTCTCCCAATCTCTCTCTTATCTTGCTCTCCCATCTCTCTCTCTCTCCCCTAAAAAAAAAGGAAGGAAGGATTTTTTCATTCTCCTCCCTCTCGAGGGGAGCGGGCCGCTATAGGCTTTCCGGAGCCTCTTCAGCCAACATTGGAAGGAACAAGGATTGTTTGGTTCAGGGGATGGGAGTGGAGGGAGCGGTGGTAGGTGCCTGAGAGGTGTGTACTGACCCAGCATTCGTCTATTGCTACGAGGAAACCTTCCTTCCGAATGCAAGCAGAGAGCGTAACCACTCGACCACTTGCTCGGTCTCTCTCTCTCTCCCTCTTCCTCTCCCCTAAAAACATCTCAAACATATCGATAGTACCGAAACCTATCGATTTTTTTCGAAAGTCAAAAATATCGATAGTTATCGATACACTATCGATAGTTCTCCAATCCTACTTGGAGGGTGTGCTCTTAGTATGACGTAGGCATCCGATAAGAAAGGATTTTCAGAAATTCTACCCATAAGGGGGTGAAAAACGGGGGCAAAGTTTGTATGGGACAACAGTGTGGCTAGATTGGGCGATTTGTCGCCGTTTGGGCTACTTTGAACAATTTTTTGCGACCACATTCTAATGGAAAACGCGAAACGATTTTTGGGCGATATTTTAATTTTTTGAGCTACTTTTTGGGCTATATATCATTCGAGAAAAGTGACAAGCAAATTAGTTTCTGAAAAATTTTGTTAGACAGTTAACGATGGCGT
Organism: Lochmaea crataegi; assembly: GCA_947563755.1. NCBI lineage: Eukaryota > Metazoa > Arthropoda > Insecta > Coleoptera > Chrysomelidae > Lochmaea > Lochmaea crataegi. The sequence continues at coordinate 28,352,662 of OX387425.1, read as the reverse complement.
TCACAGAGCAATGACAAATGACGTGACAGTTTTGACAAATTATTGAAATACTAACGGAAATATCGAAGAAAATAGGCAGTTTATATTGTTATGAAGATAAAATATTGTAGCATTCCTAATTAACAAAAAAATGGAAAAGTAGGGCAGCTATAAATATAATAAGTGCCATAAAAAAGAATGGGAGCGGGAAGTCATATTTCGTGGTAAATTACGTCATAGAGCTTTGTGGTGAATTGAGTAGTTCAATAAAGTTATTTTTGTATAAACTACATGTTATGTTCATGTATTTTGACGATTTTTGGGCGACATGGCAACGTTGGAACATGTTGCGATTTTTTGGCGACATTTGCTGATCGAGTTGGCGCTCCAGTTGAACATCTGGCAACACTGTGGGACAACGAGATTCCTTGGTCCAATCTACTTCAAATTTTGCATAACATAATTGATGAAAGACGTGTTTCGTATTTTATTGAAACTGATCGCATAACGGGGTTAAAAATGGGTAAAAAGTTATTTTTTCCACTACTACCCTCTATACCTAACTTTATTGACTTTTATTGAGGTAGAAAATTTGTTCATTATTAAACAAGGTAGAAAAAGACAGAGCCTACTTGATTATAACTAAATCTCAATCCATTTGACAGAATGTGGGGTTAACTGATGCCTTCGTTGTGCACAGCTGTCATGTCATGTGAAACGGGAGTCGACAAACTAATATTTAAAAAAATAAAATGCCAGTAGTGAAGTAGTGAAAAAAATGCTATATGAGCCACGGTAGAAAAGTGTATTAATGTCTCGAAGCTTCGCTTCTCGGCTTTTCTACCTTGGCTCATAATTACTATTGTGGGTGATAATGCATTTGATTTAAATTACATTTTATTTTGACACGTTTGAAAACTCAATCAGATTTTACTTAAAAAAGAAACGTTGAACTCACTTAAAAGCTTGGTGCAATGCAATACTCTTTAAAATTGGAATGTCAAATAATAAAGAATATTTAAATAAGAACTCGAGATTTCAATTTTATTTGTTCTTACCATAACCTTACCTTAACATATTAATTTATATGTTATAACAAAATTAATAACGTAAAAAACTAATTGAAAATCCTATTAGACCCATTTTCGACTTCTACGCAGACGAAGTCGCGGGCAAAAGCTAGTAGGTAATAATAGTAATTATGCGCCAAGGTAGAAAAGTGAGGTATTATTGTCGAGGTCCATTAAAGACCGAGAAGCGAAGCTTCGAAGTCTTTAATGGATCGGAGACATTAATACACTTTTCTACCGTGGCTCATATAGCATTTTTTTCACTACTGGCATTTTATTTTTTTAAATATTAGTTTGTCGACTCCAATTTCACATGACATGACAGCTGTGCACAAGTTAACCTCACATTCTATTAAATGGATTGAGATTTAGTTATAATCAAGTAGGCTCTGTATTTTTCTACCTTGGTTATATGGAGGGTAGAAGGAAGGAGCACCATCTTTTATGGAGGATAACTTGAAAAAGTGTCCACCTGTAAACAGCAAATTATAATTCGAAGATTCACCGAAATGGCTCTCGTGTAGCTAATGGAAATTACGTGAATTTAGGGTTATAAACCGAGTGAAGTGTGAAGGGTTGAAAAATTTAGTATTTTTTGTGACTTGTGTGATTGAGAAATATACAGTATTTAAAACCTCAATTATTTACGTAGTATTTCCTTTTTTTAATTTTGTATCTTACTCTAATAATTCATGGCGCTGTTTTAAAAATCTTTCCACTTGCTACTATGGCGCCACCTTAATTTTCTTCCTTTCGATGGACACTTTTTAATACATTCAGATGGTGCTCCTTCCTTCTACCCTCCATACTTGGTTAATAATAAACAACTTTACTACCTCAACAAAAGTCAATAAAGTTAGGTTTAGAGGTTAGTAGTGAAAAAAAATATATTAAACTGGGCTTACAAGAGCATTTAGAAAGTACCCACGAAAGTAAATTCCCCAAAAAGCTCTAGCTAGTGTAGAAGGAAGAATGTAGATTATGTGGAATGGAAAATACCACTATAAAACTAAAGGAACTTCTAGTCTCTGAAACCTTCCTCATGAACTGTGTAGAATAGAAGAAGAGGGAAAATCTTTTAGGTCTCTGAGAATTTTCACCCCAATAATATTACAATTGTGTTTATTTTGTGGTAAATATTCACAACTTCGAGAAGTTCGTAATTACCAAAGGTCTTTGTATCAATATTTGCTTTATTTGTGTCTTTCCTATTTTGATTTCGTGATTTTTTCTTTAGGTTTGGAGTTAATTGTGTGTTTCCTATTTTGATTTCGTCATTTTTTTCTTTGGGATTGGAGTGGTACACATGAAATATTAAAAAATGTAATTTTTCACAATTTTTGTAATTTTTTGGAGTAAACATTCAAATTTCTCAAAAAAATCTTAAATCTCTAAGTACTATATTTAAAAAAAAAGGCAGAGAGCAGAAGACCCTTGTAAAATGATCATTTCAATGGCATACCTGCTTGTGATTCTAAACATTTTCAATAATTGTGAATTTTATATTTAAGCAATACATATCCTAAAATCATATGAAGTTCTTTTCACAAAAAATGGACTCAATAATAGCTTATTTAGGTTTCGGAATTATTTCTGAAATTAAGAGATAAATTGTGGAAAATTCTGCGAGAGATGAATTTTTTATGGGAAAAAGTTAACAGAAAGTCGCTTTTAGTCGAAATAGAAGAAATTGTATGTTGAAGACGGAATTATTTGCGATCAATAAGGGATTTTCGCAATGAAAATTGAAAAAGGACTGATAATTAAACATATTGGAACTACAGATGGGTTTTTGAAAGATGGTTTGTTAGCATTTGAGTCAATTCACACCGGAGACTATCACGAAGATATGAATGCTGATGTTTTTGAGGACTATTTTTCACAGACGATAACTCTAATTCCGCCCAGCTCGGTAATTGTTTTGGACAACGCTCCGTATCATTCAAGGAGATGTGAGAAATTGCCCTCCACCGCTTGGTGGCTTTTAGAAAAAGAGAATACATTTCAAGAGGATATGTTAAAAAAAGAACTGCTGGCAATTGTAAATATACTACTGACGAAATGGCAAAAAAACGGAATATTATAATACTTCGACTTCCTCCTTACCATTGCGAGCTAAACCCTGTAGAGTTAATAAGGGCTCAGGGGAAAGGATTGGTGGCAAGGAAAAATATCACATATAAAATGAAAGATGTCCGTGCACATTTTGAAGAAGCTCTGAATCAAGTTAATACAGAGAGATCGCGAAAATGCATAGAACATGTAATCAAAAAAGAGCAGCAAATGTGGAAATTAGACAATTTAATGGAACAAACCATAAAGCCAATAGTTATAAAATTGGGACCAGATGAAAATTCATCAGATTTGCCATTTTCCGATAACTATAGTTCTTTCGCCATCAGAAGAGAGTAATAAAACCTAATTATATGCAAACTACAGCAGCGGTGGCCCAAAAAAAATCAGTATATTTGCAAATTTTTACCATAAAGCACTTACAAATTTCTTTTAGTTTAGCGGTGCCGACCAGTATACCTGATATAACAATAGACGACCCTTTTGTAATCGCCGAGAAACTGGTCAATAATTCTTGCATAAGCGTGGTTCTGGGTTTAACAAAAGGGGTAAGATAAAACTACATTTTTAAGTAGTTATATGTTTCCCACATTTTCTTTTCTTCTTCTACTACATGCTTAATACATTTTTCCCAATTGTCAGCATTTACTTGTTTTATAGAGTTTTCCAGCAGTTTCCAAATATCGTTCAACTTGTAATTTTCCGAGCTACATCTCCTTTAACTTGCGCCCAAATGAGCTCAATAATAGGGAAGAAGGCGCAACACATTAATTTCATGTGCTGCTGCAATTTCATCAACTGCATATCGTACAGGAGGTCTATTCAACTGAACTAACTGAAATAACTAGACTATCATTATAAATATAATTCTATAAATGTACGCCCATGGTTTACTGGTTTCCGATAATTTTAATACTCTCTCCTGATGGCGAAACAACTATAATATTTCGTGTTCGAATAATATTAATAACGCCGTGTTGTAAATAAGTTCTATAGTTCTAGTAAATCAAAATATAAAAATAATTGATTATTATAAATATTATTATGATTGACTGTGTAATGAATGTATAATTACTATATGGCTAGCCTTTGTCGGCTATCATGTTAATATCATACCTTCTGACAGTCCTACCTAAAGGTACGGCTGCAATTATAAGCGAGTCGAAGATCGGATTTCTATTGTATACCGGCGTTGTAAAGGGGTTAACCGAAAAATAGAGATTTGAATTATAATGTAAATCGATTTGAAATACCGGAGTTTTAGTTGCCCACCCGGTAAGTATTTGCAAGTTAAATTAGGTTTTATTATTATCTGTCTATTTCAAACAAACTATACAGATATTATAGTCCATTTAAATGTTACATGAGCTTTTTCCAGCCCCAATCTTCAGGATTTTGATATCTTCCGAGCCACAGCCTGGACCATCGAAGAAAAGTAGAATAGAATAGCTAGCTAATAACTGATTGAAAATATGATTATGTCGAGGATTACCTCATCGGCAAGATGTCTGAGGAGTAGGCCTACTGGGGATACCACTTTAAAAAAACGCGCCTACAGACTCTGGCGGGGAAAAGAGTTAGCAATGAATAAGTAAAGTTGTAGGTAGGGATTTAACAAAAATTTTTTAAGAACGTATTTACAATAAAAAAAAGATCATAAAACTAAGTTAAACATTTCGTTTGACCGGATTCTCATGAGCATTGACGAACCCGGTCAACTTTGGAGCGCTGTAACAGCATTTTAAATGAATGAAATTAAAAAAATATATAGAGAAAAATTTTCCTCAAAAGTCCATCAACAAGATTTGGCGAACACTTCGCGCACTGCATGTAAATTAATAAGACTTTTGTATTTCAATCTTTGAAAAAATGAAGCAAAACTCCACATTATTATTTATTTTTAAATGAATAACAATTAAATACTTTTGTTCGTTGACCGTTTATTAATTTCGATATTAATGAATTATTTGATTTAAAAAAGGGTGCGTTAATGGACGTCATTAACGCACTCTTTTCGTGATTTTGACGTTTTGATGACATTTTAACGCACTCTTTTAGTGTGATTTTGACGTTTTGAATGACATTTTGATATAGACAATATACGTCATTGGTATGGAGTTATTTATTTATTATCTTCTGATAGTTTTTGTGGAAAAGTGAATTTTGTCACAAAAAAGGAGTTTACGGTCAACGAAAAAATATTGTAATCAACTCATTTGTTAATGGGCGAATTAATAAACTCAACTATTAAAGGCACTCACTCGCTATCGCTCGTTCGTGCTTTAAACAGTTTCGTTTATTAATCGCCTTCATTAACAAACTAGTTTATTAAATAACTATTAAAATAATGATAGAATATTACATTAACTTTAGTTATTATTTACAATAATAACATTAATCCATAGTAACAGTGGGAATTTAATTAGGAAAGACATTAGGAAAGGCATTTTACTTATTTATAATATTTTTAAAAGATAGATTTTGACGTTTGTAGAAAAAATATTGTTTGCATCTCTTGCGCAAACTACTTTGGTGGTTTCGAATAATTATTCAACTCGGCTTCGCCTCGTTAAAAAATTCAATTTTCGATCACCAAAGTAGCATTTCGCGCACTAGATATAAAAATAACGATTGTATTGTTATAACGTAACCTGGTTAGAACACTTTTCAAAATAATCTATATATAGTTGGCTTGTCTAGTTTTTGATAGATGTCAAAAAAAACAAGTATTTATCAATAATTGATTGTAAAAAATATTGACAAGAACAAAGTGAAATTAACACTTGCTAAACTCCGTCAAAGAATAATCGAAGAATGTAATAGGATTGATATTCAGACCCTACAAAGGGTTAGGGAGGTAACAAAACAAAGGATCTATTTCTGTCAAGAAGTGAATGGAGAAAATTTCGAGCATCTCCTGTAGTACATCAAGTTTTCTTTGGAGTAATTTGCCCAGTCCCTTTAATTTTAACAGTATTTTATGCAACGATCATGTAATGATATCCATTAAGACACGAGCATGTTGTAGGATACGAAACGAGCCGCAGGCGAGTTTCGTATTTAATATGCGAGTGTATTAATGGCCATTACATGAAAATTGCATACAATATTTTTTCTACTCCGATTAATAAGAATTATTTAATTAATAATTATCATTTATTATAAAAAACAAGAACAACGAAAGGAACTTCAACAAATAAATTGTACAACAAATTAAAAAAACGATGTTATATTTTTTGTGTTTCTCCAATCCATAAAATGTTTGTATAATTTTTCATAAGTTTTCTTGGATTTTTCTGGTAATATGTTGTCAACTGCATTTTCGGCTCTTTCTCTAATTTCTGGAGGCGTCAGAGAAAATTCTTCGTTATCACTCATTATTTTAACACAATTTAATTATTTAGTTTAATTAATTTTAAATATAGTTACTTTTGAAAATCAAAATTATTTGACAGCTGTCAAATTAAGTGTCACCTAATATAATTAATTTCAGAAATGTCAACCAGGTATCCATGGCTATATTAAATATTGTGGGAATGTCGCATTCCTATTGGCTTAAAAACCTGTATCATAATGAAAATTTGTATCATAATGAATATCATTATGATACAGATTTTAGTCTTTTAATAAGTATATTATAAAACAGGAGTAGAAAAAGATATTAATGTAATACATTATTTTTTGATAATTTTTATTAATTGTTTCATTCAAAACTTAAAAATTATACATTTTTGAGTTCTGCTTTTCAAACCCTTTCCAACGAAGTATTGCACGACCTCCCTTGCTATTTAAAAAATTTGCGGGGGGAGCTATCAAGTGTATGGGGTAAAAGGGGTGACAATTTTTTGTAAGTATGTTGAAAAACTCCTCGATTAAAATAAAAATTTGACGGCATCTCGAGGATTTTTCATCTTTGTATCAAATAACGGAGTTTCCTAGGGGGGGGGGGTAAGACTTAATATCCGCACCGTATAATTGCTTCTAATCATTTCAACCAACTAGTGATTATTTATATATTTAAAAAATTAAATGACCATTTTTAAAGGAGGTAAATGGTCCTCCTCTCCGGATACATGGCCGAAAGGCAATAGATTTTCAAGTTAATTAAGAGCAATGTTTGCCGACAGCCCTGCGGCCATAAAATAAATTCTCTTTTACTCGCTATTAGAGGAAATTTTTGCAAATCAACCGGATACTTCGAATAACCCCACCAGTTTTGAATGAAAGAGGATATACAGTAATTTTATCTTGATAACATAGTCCAGTGAAATCATGAGCGGATAAATCGGGTTGGAAATATTTTCCGATACGGTTTCTTGCGCATTAATTTGCCGGTATTAAAATATGCATAGAGACGTTAATTGAGTGTTTTTTTTAATCAATAACACGAGATAAATTATAAACTACCTAGAAGAATAGGATTTGAAAATTTTGTCTACAAAATTTCACAGTACCAGCCATTCGGGGGACTATGATTTTAGTTTACTATAGTCCTTACACTACCGACTGATCTACAGCTAATTGAACCAGCTAAAAAGTCGACAAGGGATGTGGATATTTATAATAATAATGCAATAGTAGTTTGTGCAACTAGTGTGGATATGATGGCCATATCGCACGAGGATGAAGTTTGAGCACGACTCCGTAGGCCGAGTGCTCAATCGTCCGAGAGCGAGATGGACAATCCACACGAGTCGAACAGTATATTTTTTCTACGACCCACTTAAGAAAAAATCTAGAAAATAAACATTTTATTAAACTATAATATAACTTCAAATTAAAAATTTCTAATAATTTTACTATTATTATTATTTTATTATTATTTAGAAATAAAATTAAAATTTAAAAAAAATTTCCCAACGGGGAATCGAACTCTGATCTACCGCGTGAGAGGCTGGGATACTTACCACTGGACTACCGATGAATATACTAATCATCTATCTATAACGTCAAATGTATTACATAAAAATTGACGTTTGTCAGGAGTACCCTTAAATATTCAATTTATTCTGTTTCTATACGTTATACGTCTCCTTTGCGGCTAAGCGAATATCTGGTGGAAAATTATTTATTGATTCATCACTGGAATCATTTTTACTAATATTTTTCTTAAAAACTATAGAAATATTAGGACAAGTTATTTTGACGTTTCTATGAAATTGAAAAAAGATTAGTTGGCGGGTACTAAACGCAAATGCTGATTGGTGGATTTCATATACGTTCTAGGATGTATATGAAATCATATCCGTTCAGTTAACCGGAATGGCCTACATTTACATTCTGTAAATTGTGCAGAAAATGGATAATATACATGTGGGTGTAGAAAAACACTTATTTAATTCAAGGACGAAACATTTTTTGTGCAAGGAATCAAAAAACAAACTGAGAACGTTATATTTATATTTACGAATTTTTATTTTTCAAGTTATAAGTATTTTTCACGATAAATGGTTGACCACCTTATCTATAAATATTTTAATCTGATAGTGTAAATATAAAAGGAGCTTTCATTGCTTGTTTTCCTTTGTCTGACCTGTACTGCACCTACCTACGTTATTTCCAATGCCCTTTTTATATTTACATATAATGGGATTAAAATATTTATAGATAAAATAGAAAGTAGGAATTTCGGGATAATTATAATATCGGACGCAATTTTTAATAATTTGTCCTAAGGTGTATTCATAAAGAACAGAGAGTAATAAAACGATGAAAAACCCATTTTTTTCGACCCTACCATTGGCGTAGGTGTTTTGCCAACATTTAAATTTAAAAAAAAAATAGAAAAAAGACAGCAGTTAAAAATATATGTTATATTTTAACTAATAATTTCATAGAACTTTTTACATATTTACTATTTTCTTTACTAATACCTATATACCACGGTACTTGAAATGTAAGTTTCCCCCAATTGCGGCGCCTATGAGAATAGTTTATCCCTTGCCTTCTATTGTTCACGGTTTTGGGTTCTATTGTATATAAGGCGAGGTATATAAAAATTAAGGATTTTTACCTGAGGTACATTAGAAAATTTTTAAAAGAGAAGAAAAAGTGATTGATCACCCAGTACAAAATTTATCCAAATTTGCATTTTTATTACTCTCTCTCCTTTATGAATATAGTATAGTGGGAAATTTTCTTTTTTTTTATTTGAAAAAGTGTTATAATCCGCAAAATTTTGTAGATAGAAATGAGTTAAAAACGCATGGTAACATAATCAATTTCAAGTTGTATTCGTTAAAAATAATTTATTTTCATAGATACTGTATAATAAAACTATTCATCAACTTCGTTCGAACCGTTTTAACATTTATAACAATGAACTCTGTTACAAGGTAACCAAGTTTCCGAAATAGTCTATCGAATGAATGAAACTGGAACAGCTAATATATCAACAATTTCTTCGGTTGTCGACGTGCACAGTTCTACAAACATCTGGTGAAGAGAGTGTTCGGATTGCCGATGTAGTGGCCGGCAGTGTGGGTGAAAATTCTTCAGACTCGGTGAATGGCATGGAGCGTAATTTGCTATTAAATTGTGTAAATAGCTTAAGGCATAGTTTCTCTATGTTTTATAACAGATCCGGGTCAGTATGATGATTCGGTTCCATTACAGGGTGATTGAACTTTTAAATCAGTTACATTATTCAACTTGCTGTCGATAAGAATGTGATTTTTTTTTAAGAAAGTAAAGAATTAACAAAAAATTGTCTTCTACAAGCTACAAACAGGTTTGATCAAGTTTTAAAACTTTCTTCCGCTTTTGAGACAAATTTCGCCACCATCTTTTTGGAAACACTTTGAGAACGGATAACTTTCGTCAGTTTTGGTTCATCTTGGAACACCCAAACAGCCGACTGACGTTTTTTTCGGGTTCATAAGAGTAAATCCAGGATTATTTCTGACAATACTGTATACACTGTGTTCATTTGAAAAGGATATTTCAGAAATGCGACATATTAGAAAGAAATGCTGAAACACAACTCTTAACTTGAAGGAGACACTTTTTAGCGCTAATGTCATAAACGTCAGATTCACCCCTTCCCTACTGGAAATACCCCTTAAATGTTTTCAAATGACGTTACTGTATTTAATGAAAGACATCCAGACAAACATGTCGATCATAACTATGTGTTATAGTTTATTCTAGAAATGTATAGAGTAATAAAACCTCATTAGGTATGCAAAGGGAGCACAGAGTGACTCAACGAATATTTAAGCCACTCTCATAGTTTGGCATTGATTTCATTGTAAAATTCTTTCTTTTTATCAAGTGCAGGTAGTACCACCCGGGTTGGGGTCAATATATGGGTTTATCCTATTGTTATCCATTCACAAACACCGAAAATAGTGTGCCAAAGGCGTGCCGGTAGGATACTCGTAAAAAGGAAAGAATTTTATTTTAACAGAATAAAAATTTGGCATTATGTACATAGTATTAGGTACACTTATTTTTTATTGAACATTATACAAAAAATACATTATACAGAAATTAAATTATGAAAAATCATAATATTCTTCGTCATCTCCTCTTGACGTTATAATTAACGGGTCGACGATCCGATCGATCAAGTAGTCAAGATCCCACATTTTCTCCTCTTCTTTAATGACATGCTGGACTGCTTTTCGCCAGTTCTCTGGTGTCACCTCCTTAATGGCTTGATCAAACAGTAGCTTAACGTCTTTCATTTTGAATGTCGTGTTGTGTCTTGCTACAAATCCTTTCACTTGCGCCCATATAAGTTCTATAGGATTTAGTTGACAATGATATGGCGGTGTGCGCAGCACAGTTACACTATGTTTTTCTGCTATATCTTCCATGGCGTATTTCAAAAAACGATGTTTGTGTAAATTTGCTATAGCTAATAGTTCTTTTTTTATCAAATTATCTTCAAATTCAATACTTCTGGTGGTTAACCAGTCAATAATTTCTTGTTTTCTCCAAGATGAAAAGTTGGAGTCTTCTCTATGCGTCGAGAATGAAAACTCGCGTTATCCATAACTACTACTGATATTTTATCATTTCACCAAAATAGTCTTCAAAAACATCCGAATCCATGTCCTCGTGGTAATCTCCCGTATGGCACGACTGAAAGGTTAGCGAACCTCCTTTTAAAAATTCCTCTTCGCTTCCAATATGGACGATTATTAGTCTTTTCCCTTTACCTGGGGGCACCTTAATACCCGTTGACAGGCCTTCCATAAAAGCTTGGCGAGTACTGGTTATATTTTTGTCTTGCCACATTTTTGATACTGTATAACCTTCAATGATCCACGCCTCATCAAGATAAAAGATTTTCTTCTGCTCTGTTCTGTACTGCTTCATACTTCTTAAGTATTTTCGTCGCCAGCAAACAATTTCATCGCTTTCCAGTAAAAGTGCTTTACGGTTATGCTTTTCCCAGAGAAAATCCATATTTCTCAAAGTGGTCCATAAAAGTTTTTTAGTTATCAACGGAATACTGTCATCCTGGCCAAGCTCCATTAAAATCTTATCTAGGGTGAGTATTTCTTTTTTAAAATAAAAAGAGTGAACTTTTCTTCGAATTACACTTTTGGTGTCTTCATCAAGGACTTTTACTGGTCTGCCTGGACTTTTCTTGGGAGGCTCCACTTTGCCTGCTATCTTTCTTCCCCGCAATAATTTAAAAACGGTGGACTTTCCAACTCCAGTCATTCGGGAACATCGGTCGACAGTTTATCTTGTACAGTAAATTTCGGGTAATCGTATTTTATGCAATCGTGTACATTTAAAATAATAAGTTTTTCATTCACTGATTGTGGAGAATTATTGGAACATCTTTTCGTTGGTGTAAATGTCGCCATTTTATTACTAATCTTATAATACTGTGAACACTATTTACGGCTTAACAGCAAATACTGATGTGTTAAACTAAACAAATATACTTATAAAGGTCTAAAAAATTTGGGTAAGGCACCTTGCGGCTCATGGTTGAGCCGAATCTGAAGCAGGGTTGGAATTAGGCAGAGGCACCAATAGAAGGTTAAAAGGTACCTGTTAAACACAAAACGTAACTGTATAATCTACTACCTAAATAATCCCTACACAATATTTCGATATTGACACTTCAGGCCAGAAAACATACTTTTCCTAATTCTCTTACGCAATTACTTGAAATTTTAATATTACAAACAATACTATTTCAAGACCTACGCCTATGGCCGACACCGACATTGAGCCGAACTGGACAGAATTCCCCATTTTATTACTCTATACCTTTCTGAAATAGACTATAATATTAATCAAAAAAATTTTGGAAATAGGTTCTGTCTTGAATAGGAAGCGTGAGGGTAAAATAGTTCTAGATGAAAACATCCATCCATCCATCCATCTAGATGGATAATTGGAAATTTTGCTATGGATCCAACAATATCCATGAGGAAAATAGCAGCCTCAACATCTTTCCGTAGGAGCTGTACATAAAGGACGAAACTCACTTGACAGCACAGCACCTGACAAGCATCGTCACAGCACCGTCGTGTAGTCAACTTGACGGTTGTGTATGGGTTCACCTAACGCATCGACACGGGATCAGCATCGCCGACTATAGGCTTCACTTTATATTGTCAGAGATATTATGTACGCCTATAAAACAATTTGTAAACACTATACTAACCGAAATGTGCTGATAAGTGAGTGTAAGAGTGCACGCCGCCCGCAAAATATTCTCTCAGAGAAATGTGTTGTGGTTGAGGCGTTGACGTGCCTTGTCGGTGCTGTGCTGATGTTGTTAGGTAGGCGCGCTTACATTTAAATACACATAAGAAATAAAATTTGCTGGTGATGATCAGTCGCTGTTCCTATGAGGTGCTGATAAGTGAGTTTCGGCCTTAACGCTCTTCATATGCACAAATTTCACCCATATAAGATACAACTATTGAACGAACTAAATGAAGATGCTCCCGTAGAATTGAGTTTAACTCCAACGAAATTTCAGTATATAATATTTGTTTTAGCGACGAGTCTACCTTCTTTTTAAACATCCAGACCACATCACCATCAAGGCAATGGGCTCGCCGAAAAAGCAGTTCAAGTATCCAAGAACATATTAAAAAAATGTAGTATTGACAAGTGTTCAACTTGCTTTATTAAACTGGAGAAATACACCAAGAAATGATATTTTAGGTGCATCAAACCAACGTCTATACAGCAGAATAACCAGATCTCCATTACCTAAAAAAGACAGTAACCTAAAACCAAAAATAATGCAAGGAGTCACAGCTGAACTAGAACGATTAAGAGAAGAACAAGGCAACTACGGTAATAAGCACAGTAAAAGACCAGACAATTTTGAAATTAATGAAAAAGTCAGACACTAGGGCTTCAGACGAGACGAGAGTATCAAAAATCTCGTCAATTCCGAAGAAATTGAGTCTCGTTACCGGTTGTCTCGTCTGGTCTCGCTTATAAGTATAATAGGTATAATGAAAAAATTTTAATTTATACAGTGCATAAATACGGAATTTTAAGAATGTTTACATGGAAATAAAGTACAAAAAGTGTCTAAATCACAACCTCATTCACAACAATCACTACTGACCTATCGTCTGAGTAATTAAGTTTAATAAGGGGGAATGGTTGAAATCTGTTTGGTCGTTAAGAAGATTACCTGAATATTTGTTTTTATTTATCTCAAGAGCTTCTAAAACATTTAATTTAAAGACATATTAATCATATTAATGAATCCTTAACCAGTGTGCTGAATTATACGACCCTATTGTATTTGAGGCGATACAGGACGATTTGATTTTGGTAAAACCGAATCGTTTCATCATTTTATTCAAAAAAAAATTAGAGTTTTAACTAGTTTTTTTTTAAATTTACAATAAAATATTTCATAGATGGTCACCATATTGTAAAATGTATTGTTCTCTATGTAGATCTTTTCTAATTTTTCGAATCAAAATTTCATAAAAACTCCATAAAAAATTTTTTTACGAGACTCTCAACCTCGGTATAGCCCATAATATTTTCAAAAATGTCTCGTCTCGTCTCGCTTTTTCGAGACGAGAACGAGAAAAATATCGCTCTCGTGTGAAGCCCTATCAGACACAAAGTTGCTCATCGCTAATGGGAAGGGGCAAGAGTGGTAGAAAAGCCTGAAGGTCTACCAAGATTTGTAATCATTCAAAGTGATCAATGCCAAACCCTACGTAGAAACATCAGTCATCTGCACAAGACATTACCAGCAACAGAGTGTTAGTTCCTGAAACTAAATACACAGATTAACCAGCAGTACCAACAGGTTCCAGCACAAGAGCAATCACCAGCTGTTCCTAAGTCACCCCCAGTATCAACAAGCTCGTCACCAAACACTCTGTTTTTGTACCAAATATTTTATTTGAATCTCAAAATATGTTAATTTTGTGAAGCAATTTGAAACGATTCAACTGAGGAAATTTTATTAATTCGTTTAATTTAAATTGTATTTAGAAAATGGTGAGTCGCTGTGAAATGTGCAAAAAAAGGTGATGGTTACAATACATGGTTTCACAGATAAACAAGTTCTAAACAGTTCCAAACTCCGAGATGTTGGCTCCAAACAAAGTGTATGTTACTCATCATTTGTACGAGTATTATTAGTAAAATCAGTATGTTTGAAAGATAGATCAATATCTATTTGATATACTTTATATATAAAGTAATTGGAGACATTGGAATAACCTTGAATAATAAACACATTTGAACATTATCCATGAGGGCGCCATTATAACAGTTAATACAATAAAAAAAGGTATATCGTTACATTGGAAGCTGTTATTGCAGCCCACAGGAACGAATTAAACGATTACGACTATTACAATTACATGATGATACTAATATACAGATAGAAAAATATCAAGTATAATACTATAAATACAATAGTATTCATAATAGTTTTCATTAAAAAAACTTAGCGATTTTTGGTAGTGGCAAAACTTATGGGTTGGTGACGTAATCGTTACCGCTTATCCGTCACCGCGTATCATAGACATACAATAAAAATTTTTAAAGGCGTTGAACCAAAATCCACTACTTATTATATTGACACTGAAAGAGTAGGTTGTTTAATATATCCGCCAGCAAAAACCAGAGATTTTTAGAAATATTGTTATGTAAATTATTTATTCTGCGGTAAAAAGAAATAATTATTGGCTAAAAATATGATCCCAATGTTTCTAACAGATATTTTTAATCACCAACTGATGTACCGGATATTATTAAATCAGAAACTGATATAATATTTGTTCTCGGATAATTCTGTTCTCTCATAGGTTTCCATTAAAACCAACTGCCGTAAAATTAGATATGCATCCGAACTGCTGGTTAAATGGAAGGTAAAGGCCAACATTAACCGAATTAAGTTTGATGGAATGGTTAAAGATGAAGTGAAATTTTATTCAACTTAGATTGAATAAATAAAGTGGTTTTGGTGTATTCATACCAAATAGATTTATTATTATTACTAAAAAAAAAACAGTTCATAGTAGTTTTTGACCGGCTAATTTAAATCATTTGATTAAATATAACAAAAATTGTTGTTTTTAATAAATAATTTGAATAAAAATATTATTGTACGCACATAAACATCATTTCTAAAATAAGCAAAAAGGCGCTATCCTTAAAAAATAGTTTCTTGGACATGCACTTCACTATATCCTATTCTTAGTAGACTATATATGTAATTCCATCAGAATGTCATTACAAAAAATATTTCTTTATTCACAATCATTTTTATTAAAAATATAATCTACTGTGAATTGACCTTAAAAATTTCACAGTCTCAAACTTATTATTGATTGTCTAGTTGTCAATTTTTTAAATGTCCATTATTTTGTGGTCATAGAAAAAATATAGTGTATAACTCGGTGGTTTGTCCGTATCGAAATGGTTAGTCAGAGAGCTGGCGTCCGCCGTGGTATTATAATAAGATAAGATAAATGTGTGCTTCTAAGAGCCTCTTCACTATGACCTTTTCAGATCTCTTGTGTGTGTCCTCCTGTTATGCTAGAGTTCCTTATCTGTGGTTTTTCCTCCCCTTTCGTCAGCCTAGTCAGGCCTTCGCAGTAGCACAGTACGTGTGCTGAGGTTTCCTCATCTTCTTGACAATACCTGCATATGGTTGTGTCTGCTAATCCGATGTTATTCATGTGTTTGTTAAGTCTACAATGCCCCATCAGAAGACCAACCAGGATCCTGATTGTTCTCCTATTCTGGCTCAGTAGGTACTTCGTGAATTTTGGCGAGGGCTCTTTCATGAACTCTCTGGCCTGCCTCATTCTTGGCGCCTTAATCCACCATTCTGGAGACTGCTTTTTTATCCAAGAACTGCTATTGGTTTTTTGCAGCGCTTTCACTATACCATAGAAAGGTCAATGGGAGCACATCGTGCCCCTTCTAGTGAGTCTGCCTCTTCATTGCCCTTGTAATCTGATTAGCCTGGTACCCAGGCTAAGGACAATCTATTATGACTGCCCAGCTCTTGTAGCATCTCCAAGCAGTCCCAAACTAGTTTGGAATGTATCTGCATGGAACTGATTGCTTTTATAGTCGCTTGGCATTGGTCTTGTCCTCAAACTCTTGCCTTAATAGCTCTCCTGCACAGTGCTGTATTGCTGCAATGTTTGCCTGGAATATCGTCACTGGTTTGCCTAAGCACAGTGAGAATCTTGTCTTTGGCTTGGCTATATTCCTGCTTCTACACCTTCCTCGGTTTTTGAGCCATTTGTGTAGCAGGCCATTTCTGCATTAATTGGAGGTCCTTCCTTCCATGCCTCTCTGCCTGTTATGAGTGTTTTGAACTTTTTCCCGAAGCATTCCGATGGCATTCCCATTATGGGGTATTACAATACCTCTGACTGGAATTTTGAGAAGTGGATGGGGGGACCATCAGGAAGAGAAAAGGATTAAGCTCAACGCCCCTGGATAAGACACGTCAGACGATTTGAAAATAAAAAAAAATCGTTGAGACACTTTCAAGTATACATTTAAATCGTCATGACAAAAATATTGCTGCGAAATCCTCCTGAAATATCGCGAAATTCCTGTGGATCATTTATTTTCATAAGTAACTTCTTATTTTCGTTGAAATACCAAATTCCATTCCAATAATTTTGTTTATTGTAAATAATGAGAAATAAAAAGGTGATAACTCAATAAGAGCATGATAAAAAAAAATTTCGATTTTAATATTGGGAGAATACACAATTTTGGAATGTTTTGGTAGAAAATTTTGCGTATATCGAATTCAGAATTTTTGAAAATAATAAATAATAATAATCTTCTATCATAATTTACAGAAAATCGAAAAAAAAATTAATAAATGGGTAAATAATATTTCACAATACTAATTTATCCAAGCTATATCTCTTAAACGAATAGAGATTTTCGAATGGGACAAAAACTGATCTATTCCATTTCTAATACACTTTAATACGGCGTAAAAAAATCATCCCTTAGTTACAACCCCTAACTTTAAATTTTTTAATAGCACCCTGTACATTTTTCAAAAGTAAAATGGGTTCGTAAGTAATCAAGAAACAAGCAACAAGACGGAGCTCCTCCACACAATGCGAGAATATTTAGCGACCACCTACAAAACCGTTTCGATAACCACTGGATAGCAAACAACTCTCCAGAAATTATGTGGGCGGCACGTTCACCTGATTTGTCACCTCTTGACTCTTTCTTTTTGGGCAGGGGGTTCACGTTGACAGGGGGGTATTGTGGTACTATCTATTGCTCAAATTTATTTGAATAATCCTTAATACAGACTTTATTATTTCTGTCCATTGTTTACAAAGTGGAATTATTTGTTGGATGACGTTGACAATTGGCCGTGACAGTCGTGTCTTGGATAAAAGCGTTCGTTTGTCATGCGGTGGCTTACATAGAGGGAAGTGTAGCACTTTATGACTTGATCTGTGCGGAACACGCTCGTGTAGTGAGCAGTGTAGTTCGGATGTATGTTTCGGGTAGGTTTCTCTATGGTAGTATTCTATACTGAAGTTGAGGAAGTGTCAGTCACTTTTTTCCGCTGTGTGCTTTCTACTAGATGGCTTGGTTTCCAAACGTGCATCGAACGAGAATCTGAATTTTGTTAATGACTGGGAAGTCATCCCCTGCTGGGTTTTATAGGTTCTCGTTCTGAATTAGTTGTGGAATATACGGTATAGTATTTTGTTCTACAGGAGTTCGTATTGTTGGAGAATTCCGCCCTTTTCTGGAAGCCGTTTTCACAATGTTTTGGCATTGGAGGTGAGCCACATGTTGTTGATGTTGGTTCATTATTTGTTGGTTGCCATCCAGTAAGAGGAAGATTTTGAGTACTGGACCCTTTTTGGAAAAGGGTTCACCTGTGGGGCCAGGGCCAGTGATAAAAGATAGTTTATCAATCAAAACCGCAAAATGTAGACGAATTAAAAGAAAATATAAGACAAGCATGTCGCCAAATTACTCCTGTAATGATTCAAGCCATGTAATCTTTATTACATTTATTTTTATTGTTCCTTTAAGCTTTAAGGCTTTCTTGATTAATTTAACAAAAATAAAAAATAAACTGATATTTTCTTGATTACTTATGAACCCATTTTATTTTTGAAAAATTTGTTGAATAGACGATGGAAGACCACATCCAAAATTATAAAAAAATGTACAGGGTGCTATTAAAAAAGGGGATGAATATTTAGGGGATTATTTTTTCTACGCCATATTAAAGTGTATTAGAAATGGAATAGATAAGTTTTTGTCCCATTCGAAAATCTCTATTCGTTTAAGAGATATAGCCTGGATAAATTAGTCTGGGACACCCTGTATTTCGTTGACTCGGCATCTGACCTTAAGGATTTGTAAGTAATCATGTCGCCACTTACGTAAATGATATGACTCCATTATCGCTTGCCTCTTATTGATGGTACAATATTTAAATCCCATTTGAGAAATAGCTCTCCACAAACTTGTTCGGCTAGAAACAATTCATGTTTCGTCTTTAATTAGCTGATTTTACAATCTAGGGTTGGTATCATTTGTTCTTGGTATAGGACATATATCGTTCTTCGGATTATATCCTTTTGCATTGGGTCAACACATTTGGTTTTATTAGCATCACTTCGTATTTTTTTGAACTTTAGTTTCTTATGTTAGGTTGGAGCGAGGAGGGTCGCGCAGCAAAAAATCTGACCGTTACGTTATGTGACGTCATGCGGCATAGTCGGTAATATTTCTGGCGTTGGGGGATCGCGCAGCGAAAAGTCTGACCGTTATGTTGTTTTTGTTAAATGAAGTTTCATTTAGAGTAAAATAAATTCTTATATTAATATGTGTGTATTTATTTATTGATTCAATCAGTCAATTAAAAATATATATAAAAATATTAAAAAGATCATAAAACATTACCGTGTGTCCCGCGACACGTTCTACTTTTTCGTTTATGTATTGGCTTATTGATAATGTCTTTTACTGTGGATATTGGGGTTTTGGTCAACTTACATGTTTCTTTTGCTGCATCGGTTATACTATAACCTCGATGCTTCAATGATTCAAACACATTTTTCACAATTGGCTTCGCATCCGGCGACAAAAGCACTTCTTTTGCCCTAGGACGCCACATACTTAGTTTTAAACACAAGATTACTTTCGGAGTGAAATGTTTATTACAAACTAAAATTCTGAGACAAATGTTAAAAATGATTATCCCGAAATTCCACTTTCTATTTTATCTATAAATATTTTAATCCATTATATGTAAATGTAAAAAGGGCATTGGAAATAAAGTAAGTAGGTGCAGTACAGGTCAGACAAAGGAAAACAAGCAATGAAAGCTCTTTTCATATAATAAGATTAAAATATTTACAGACAGGTGGTCAACAAAATAAAATTCGGAAATATATATCTTCCGAAGCACAAATACATAATAGAATAATTAAATAAATTAGTCTCAAATATTATTTTACCAGCCAAACATTTCAGTTGTAAAATAATCACACTATTAGGCATTATCTTTTCGCTCTTCGAAGAAACTATTAGATACTGTGTTATTGTTATCGGATTAACAACTACCTGCTGTGGGATTTGGTCTTGAACCGTCAAGTCAAAACTAAATATCTTGGAATGGAGTATATGTATAGATATGTTTTTCAGTGAGGTATAATGAAAAAGTACTTTCTTGCAAAATAATATCTGTTGATTATATTTTGGATTTTAGAACATGCAAAATTTTTTGTAAATAATACTCTTTTGTCATGTTACCAACTTTAGTAGACACACTGTACCAGAAGCAAAAACAATTCATAATCTATCTTTCCTTGGTTAAAGATATCGATTTTCTCACAGGTTTCAAATTTCATTGTAAACAGAGAAGAAAGAAACCAGTCTACAAGTATATTAGTTCGCCATTGATTTATTGGTTTTAGTGCAATGCCAGTATTTATTAAATTATTCAATATTCTCATACACTACTAAATAATCTTGTTTATTAGACCCTTACAAGGCTGTAGTAATAACGTATAATATTTCATTCTATAACCAGAAAAAAAACATCCTAATGGGTTATGGTAAATTTAATATATACTAAATTGAAATAGATGATGTAACAGGCAAATCAATATGACGAAAAGTCATAATCTCTTTTAGCATTTGTACGATTTCTACATGAATTATAGACGTCAACTCAGAGTAGTTTGTAAAACAAGAGTGTATAGTTGACGTAAAACTTATTGTGCGAAGTTAAAGTTGTCGGCTTTTTGTTCGACTCTGACTATAATACGAGGATACCGTCATAGTCCAGTCAATATAATAATTAAAAATGCATTCATTTAATATTGTACTTTCAACTAATAATGGTTAAAATGTATTTAATAAATTTAGGGCCATCCTACGATTCCAAAATCAATTATAGGAAAAAAGTCTGTACTCGGGTTTGAACGTACGACTTTGTGGACAGAAGTCCAAAACACTTTTTAGGAACATCTAGTTCTATAAATCACATCTATCGAAATGAAATATTTATGATAGTTCGTGTATTGACGTAATTTATTGGCTAGATCTGATTTTTTAGATATTTTTTTTTCAGGAATGTTACGTCGGTATTGTATATCGGAAATTATGCAACAGCATGACTATATTATACGGGATGTTACAGAATAACTATTCCTAATTTTCAGAAATGACAGAGGGCACTTAAATAAACATTTTTTATTAATAAAGTTCGGAAATTTCTCGTTGTCAAGATAAACTAGAAAGCTTTAAAAACAATTACAATTGAAGCAATTAAATTAAAAAACAATTTGTTAGAAATAATACTGCTCAAACTTTATCAACTAGAAAGCTTTAAAAACAATTACAATTGAAGCAATTAAATTAAAAAACAATTTGTTAGAAATAATACTGATCAAACTTTATCAAAATTGTTCGAAGTTACGACCACCATTTTCGATACACAAGTTATAACGATGTGTAATCGACTGCCGAATTCTTCGAAATAATTGCGAACGTTCACGAATATTATCAAACGCCAGAATAATTCGAGCCACTAACTCTTCTTCTGTCTAATAATGTTGAATTATTCGGTTTAGGTTCCTTTTAATTAGGGTTGACAAAGCAACAATTGTCGATCTACATATTCTTTCAATACAGCGCGTGTCTGCTTATCTAGCAATTGTTACTTATACCGAATAACAATTTATAACCAAAAGGCTTGGTCGATATATTTCATAATTATAATTAAATACATTGATACTAACGTTAATAACCTATAATTTAACAATAAGCATAAATTCTAACCTAAATAATTAACTACCCATTACACTGTATTAACAGGTGTCGCATAAACCAGTGATTTAATATGACCCCAAATACAAAAATCAACTGGAGTCATATTTGGTAAACGTGCAGGCCAAGAAATCGGCCCTCCTCTTCCGATCCATCCATTAAATTGTGCATTTAGATAATTTCGGTAATTTAATCCAAAGTGTGCTGGTGCACCATCATACCGGAAAACAATATTCCTTCGAATATTAAGTGGGACATCTTCAACCATTTCTGGTAGAGTATGTTCCAGAAAAATCCTATACACATGACCATCTAACCGTGCAGGCAGTCAATATGCTCCCACTTCAAAATTGTCCACAACCGCAGCCCAAATATTAACCGAGAACTTCCACTGATGATGTAACCTGTGAATGGCGCGAGGATTTTTTTTCTTCGCTCCAAATGTGGCTATTATTATTAAAATAGATCTCTTGTAAAACATGCCTCGTCTGTCCATAATGTACTCCTAGGAAATATTGGTTCGTAGTTAATTTTATTCAAGTACCAAATTGAACTCTGGTGGGATAATCAGCTGGAATTAACGATTGCACTTTTTGAATGTGGTACGGACGCTTGTGGAATTCCTTTAATTCCCTCCATACATATGTGTGGCTTGTATGCATCGCACGAGTGCTTGTTTTCAGGTTATTTTCAAATTGTTGCAAAACTTGGTCCTCAAAGTCAACATTTCGTACAGTACGATTGGTCCCCGAATTTATTTTCTTTACTTTAAATTCACCAGTATCTCGAATACGCTGATCCAATCTAGAAAAGGATGTATGATAGGGAATATATCGCCGAGGATGCTGCACCAAATAAATTCGCCTTGCTTCATTAGCATTACCGTAGGCCACATGCATGTCTGCTATTTCAATATTTGTAAAATGATACATTTTCAATGAAACACTAATTTATCTAATAAAGACTAATTTGTGATACGTAAAATAATAATTAACCCATTTACGGCTAATGAAAGAAAAAAACTTAAATATTAAAAATAATATCTTTTTCTTATTAAAAAACACTAAAGTAACACAAATTTATGTTTGAAAAAAATTAAAATTAGTCACTTCTCAAAATAAATGTTGCGTATAGGCATCAATGGACTTTTCATTCATATATTTGGGTTGTGCTCAACAGCCCAGGCACTTGAACTGAATCTTTGTACCATTTCCCATGTTATCTACTTCCATTCCAGAAGCTTCGTGTCTTCTATAAAGGCCACTAGTTTGACTAGAGGGATTTTCAGTAGTTGTGATGGTTGTATTAATTCCTCTCCAAAGTGCTTCCGTCTAAGTTCTTGTAAGTCCTCACAGAAGCAGAGTATGTGGGTAGGTGTTTCATTATCAAGTTCACATTTTCTGCACATGGGTTCACTAACTTTGCCCATATTGTACAGATGTTTCCTCAAGGTGCAGTGTCCAGTCACCTTGTCGGTAACTGTCTTCAAATGTCTCTTACCCAGTTTCAGTAGCCTGGTTGAGAGTTCCTTGTCTACCTTGTTCAGTAAACTCTTGGTATGGAGGTGCCCTTGTGTCACCCTCCATTTGAATTGGTGATCCGTATCTAGCCAGTTCCCGATTTCCCCTCTTATGCAATCTTTTGTGATTCCACAAAACGGTTCCGGACCTATGAAGTCTCCTTTAGAGCCTTCTTTAGCTAACTGGTCCGCCATTTCATTACCTGCAATCCCCTCATGTGCCGGCACCCATATTAAAGACACTTTGTTGTCTCTTGCCAGCCTGTTGAGGGATTCTTTGCAGTTTTTCACCAGTCTAGACTTAGTTGTTGGATTACTGATAGCCTTAATCAGAGCCTTGCTGTCAGTGAGTATTTCAATTTTTTGTCCGGTATATCCTCTTCTGATGTTTTCATCAATACAGGCTATAGCGGCAATCGTCTCTGCTTGAAACACAGTCGTATATCGACCAAGGCTAAAGAACATTCTCTTTCTAGGTCCTTTTATACCCAGTGCCATGGTTTGTTTTGGAGCCATCGGTGAACCAGATGATTTCTCCAGAATTACCTGGGTGCATCACCTGTTCCCTAGATGGGATGATGATATTCACTAGCTCAGTGAATATATCAATGGACTAAAGCGTTAAGTGGTATTGCCGAAAACAGTCCGCGTGTAAATAAACGTTCACAAATGTAAATTGTTTGACTTTTACACACACGACATCTTCAACGAGAATCAGTTATAATGATAACATGCCCAGTTTGATCAATCTTCACTTCATTGGGTGGTTCTGATGGAAGTACCATTGGGACAAAGTGACAAAGTTCTTCATTTTCAATGAATTATTTGAAATTTAGTTGTGGCATTTTACTATCATTCACAGTATGTTATATTTTCCAAGCATTTACAAGAGTACTGTCGATTGCATTCATAAATAGTGGTCACCACCATTTCTTACCCAACACACGGGATCTATAGTTTGCTACACCATTATCATACAAATCTACCCCTCCCATGGATTTATTATATGCAGAAATTATAGCTGGTTGTGGGACCAACACCTCTTTTTTTTAGTTTTCTATTATACCTTTTGACGGAGCTGAGAGGTCCTACACTAGACAGTGGCGGCTCCTCGAAGGAGGCTCAGCCTCCTCACCAATTAAACAATTAATCCAGCAAATAGCACCAGAAATATTTTGTTGAACATTCTTCATTTTATTTCCTGTTTATCTAATAATTTTTAAATTTTACAATTAATTCCCCGTTTTCAGTAGTTATTTTTAAATCTGACAATAGTGCCCTCAGGCTAGATTCTCCAAACATATCATCATCCCTAACCTATGCTCAAGTTGCACAGTTGCCGTTTTTTCGACCAGTCCAATGCTTAAATAGCGTAAAAATAGATGAAATGACAACACCCTCAGTAGGCTGGCTTCAAGCCGTCGCCAACTGCGGAATCGAGTAATAAACGCTGCTGTTGGTTTAATGTTATTTAGAAAATGAAGAATTTTTGTTTTTCCTTGATAGTTTTAAATTAATATTTGAACAAACTGATCTTATTTTTCAAATTTTACAATATAAATTCACTGATATAATTTATTCAAGAGATCGTTTGAAACATTTTATTGATAAAATGAGCAAAATAAGCAATTGTAATAACTTTACCATAAATTTTGCAAAAGAATGAATCTAAATTAAGTACTTATATTTATGTTATCTCTATTATTATTCTTAATAATGTTATAATTTCATTTAAAAACGTAAATATTATACAATATGTTAGACTCAGATGCCGAACTCGCCCATTTGCCGAAATTAATACTCAGTTCGCGATATGATCAAAGTGAAATGACCAGATGCCGACAACAGATTCTATTTCGGCATTTGTTTACTCTAATTTATACATTTCGCGAACTGAGCAATTCATACTTGCTCAAATGCCGATTATGAATTTATTTTGGTTTAATCCTCTTCCCGACCTTTAACACAGATCAATGAATAATATCTATTCTTATCAGCTTAATATCGCTTTAAAAATCTCAAGAGACAAACGTTTTTGTAGACGACTGTTTATGGAGTCCAATTGCCGAGTAGGTATAGTTCGAAAAAATGAAAATTATGCATTTTCGCAAAAAAAATTCGACTCTTTCTTTTTAGAAAATGCAACATATCGAAAACTGCTTATTTCTTAATAGTACCATTGACAAAATATAAAACTAAAAATAATCATCTGCCAAAATAAATTCATAATCGGCATTTGAGCAAGTCTGAATTGCTCAGTTCGCGAAATGTATAAATTAGAGTAAACAAATGCCGAAATAGAATCTGTTGTCGGCATCCTATCATTTCACTTTGATCATATCGCGGACTGAGTAATAATTTCGGCGAATTGGCGAATTCGGCATCTGAGTCTAGCATATATATTATATTAAAAATACGAGTTACCTATATTTATGTTCTTTACATTTCAACAAATAAATGTGGTCGATAGTTCAGTGGTAGAGATACTTGACTCTTACGCGGGCGATCAGGGATCGATTCCCAATGGAATTTTTTTTAATGCATAGTCTGTTACCTTGATTAAAAAGGTCCTGTTAATCTCAGGGTGGGATTCGAAATAAAAAAACTGATATAGTTGAAATGTTGATTTAATATAAAATATTGTTGGTTGTCATATGGATAACCAAAAAAAACACAAGGCCTTGCCTAAAAAGTGGTAACGCTAAAAACTCCCTAAAGTAGTTCCGCTGTACCTAACGATTTATATGAAGTTGGCTTTCAAAAATTATTTAGGTTATTCTAGGTTAATAGAAAGCATGGGAAGATTTATAGAAAAAAAGAAGAGTTTTACACTATCCAATCTAACCTTAAGGGTGGTTGGATACAGGATGATATTAAAGAACTACCCCTTTGTATGCATACGCTGGTGTACAAACTATAGTGATTGTGTTAGTAACTAAATCTATGATTTGTCCTCGACAGAGGGTAAAGACACCAGGAAACTAAGTTCCTCAGTAGGTATGACAAAATACTCTACTTAGACTACTTGGTTTTATATTAATATATGTTATTCTAGTGAAAGGTTGGCTTCTACTCAAACCACTGGATTGCTTGACATATGTACTTTATGAAGGTTACCTGTTAACGATCGGATGTCGTGGTGTGTTCCTCCAAAAGAACTGATGGTGGCTTACTATATCCTGGAGGTAGAGGTGTATCCGATATGATGACTGGGTGTAGATGATGTACCTTATAGATGACGTCGATGCAGGAATGAAATGAAGATATCGATGTATAAAATAAAGCCAAAGAATGAAGAAATAACCAAAGAAAGAAGATAGATAGAAGAACGAAGAAAAGAAAGAGACCTAAAAAGGAGCTTGTGTAAGTATTTGGTAATAATAATTAAATGTTATGAGGGTTGAGTATAGTAAACTGACAAATTAAACTCACCGTAGAAGTTGTGTGGCCTCAAAGTGGTTTCGCCTACGGATGTGGAGACAGGAATTTAAGCTGAGCAAAATAAATATCCACTTATACAAATGGTAGAGCTCCAACAGGATCACTCTAATGAAATTTAAGCTCACTTAAATATATTTGAAAAAAAATCGGCAAAATTGCTAAACCATGTGGTCTATCACGAACCTCACATGGAAGAAAAAAGAAATCCCATCTCCTATCTAGGTATGGATGGTCTTAGAAAAAAAGGTATGTTCTTTTCATTTACTTCTTTATTACCAAAGTACTCAACACCAGAGATAAGCTCTGATAACAGAAATTAAAAGAAGAAACTATTAATTGATAAGGAAGGTCAATGATATTTAATCAGTAGATCTATGAATAGAAAAGTGACATTATGATGAAAGATTGAAATCACTTTGAGAAGATTTATTTTTAAGATTGACAGATATGACAAGATTGTCATCTACTTTGTACACCATGTAAACAAAATAACCTTTAAGCCTTTGATATTTTTAAATCAGTAACTTTTATGATCTGGTGATCATCCTATGTTTAAATAAGATTCCGGTAAATTCAGAATATAAATATTTGATTATTATTATTCCTACTTGTTGTAAATAATAAGTGGTCAATACTTATTTATTATTTTTAGGAGCTCTTCAGGGAGACGCTTGAGAAAAGTGAAAGGATTCCTGAGACTTTAATTGTATTAATCCTACTTAAAACAATCAGGATCTGTTTTTAATAAACTAGCAGTTGGTAGGTACAGAGTTTATTTTTGGATGTTTGAAAGAAAGGCACAAATAATTCTTTGTCCCGTAACAAGTCGTGGAGAAAGTATAGTCTTTTACTTGTGTAGAATGGCTATTATTCACTTGGATGATTCCAAAACTTCATCCGCGTGAATAATAGCCATCATTCTAGACTCGTTGAAGAATATACTATTTTCTACTCCTGTTTTATAATATACTTACTAAAAGACTAAAATCTGTATCATAATGATATTCATTATGATACAAATTTTCATTATGATACAGATTTTTAAGCCAATAGGAATGCGACATTCGCACAATATTTAATATAGCCATGGATACCTGGTTGGCATTTCTGAAACTAATTATATTAGGTGACACTTAATTTGACAGCTGTCAAATAATTTTGATTTTCAAAAGTAACTATATATGATAATTATTAATTAAATAATTCTTATTAATCGGAGTAGAAAAAATATTGTATGCAACTTTCATGTAATGGCCATTAATACACTCGCATATTAAATACGAAACTCGCCTGCGGCTCGTTTCGTATCCTACAACATGCTCGTGTCTTAATGGCTATCATTACATGATCGTTGCATAAAATACTATTATATACAACTTTTTTATGAAATTTTAGATAGGTACTATTAAAGGTCAAATTGAGATTCGATTTTCCGATTTACATGAATTGAAGTTTTTCGACTTGACGAATAAAAGCTTATTCGAATTTTTTCTAAAGAGTTTCCCAATACACTTTTAGATAACTTAGTTCTAAAATATAAATTTTTTGATAAAATAGCACTGCACAATGAATTATGCGTTGTATACGCGGATAAAGATATTTTAGGTCAGTACGACAGTCACGCCGATATGATAAAATATATGATAGACAATGATTTGCAACAAGTTTTACCTCAGTTTTATAAACTACCAAAGATTACAAAATATATATAAGATTGTTCACTCGTACGAATTCTATCGATCAAAGGATTCATACCGCTGGTTACTGTCTGGTGACTTATCGGTTGGCGCCATGCTACAGTATGTCGCTAAATCCTTACTTGCATTTAATTTTGCATATTATACGGGTTGTCGCCTATCGAGCGCTGGTATTTTAGAATTCGTTGTTCGTGTTTATGTTTATGTTCAATAGATATTTTAAATTTATTAATTAATTATTGCAATAAGGAAAAAATAATATTCATATTTTCCTCTTCAATACCAAAACTTATAAAATAAATATTTTGTGATATTTGTTAATAGTCTTAGTTGTATACATAATAAATGGTAGTTTATCACTTTCCCACGAATTCTGAATGCAGTCTTGATTTTAAGTACTTATAATGTAAACAATGATAAAAATATAGAGAAGCAATTAAGGGCCAGAAATGTGCCTACAATCTCTAGAAACTTTGTAGAAGTATTTCATTTAGTTTTTCGGGAAACGTTCCGGAAGTAAAATTTCTTGTTCTCATTATTTTAACTCCTGTCTTCCAAAAGTAACATTAATAATATTATAATTGTGGTTTTAAAATGCCTGTGTGTTGTGCTGTGATCGGTTGTTCCAGCAAGGTGGGAAAACCAGAAATATCCTTTTATCGTTGTCCCAAAGACGTTGAGAGGTGGGTATTAAATTAGTTATTATCAAAAACGGAATTCAACTTTTTTAAACTATTGTAACAAAGATATTAGATAATTAAAAATTAGTTAGTTATTTAGTACTTATAGATACTGGGTATTCATAGAAATTTGAAAATTCACATCTAATTTATTAATAAATATATCCTGCAGCTGCATAATATGTTTTTACTGTTTTAACCTTGTACATCTAAAAAATACGGAGTGTCTAATTTAAAGATCAAAATTGTTTTAGTGGTCCTATTATTCTGGTGGCCAATAAGTATGTATAATTTAATTTGTGATATTCTGTATAAATAACCGCTAGATCTTCAATAAGCATCACAAAATTACTAAAATGTTGAATAAAATCTGTCAATTGATTCATTTTAAAAATTTTAATATATTTTTTTACTTATACCTAAACTTTCCTTTTCAAATTCATATCCTGAACTTTTTTCGAAATAATTAACATTTAAAAACATTATATAAAAAAAAACCTTTAATAAATCATCGTATTTAAATATATATTTCTCAAGTTACCCCTGTATAGCTTGGAATAAAATATACTTTTCTAATGCCCTGGTACCTAGCGGTGTCGTTATTTAAAACAAAAGGGAGCCGTAAATATGATTTATGAGTGCGGCGATCGTTTAAAACACTAAGAAGAATCAGACCGCCTTCAAGTGAACTATCTTATATATATTTTGTAATCTTTGAAACTACTTTTTGTACTCCTGTTTTATAATATACTTATTAAAAGACTAAAATCTGTATCATAATGATATTCATTATGATACAAATTTTCATTATGATACAGATTTTTAAGCCAATAGGAATGCGACATTCGCACAATATTTAATATAGCCATGGATACCTGGTTGACATTTCTGAAATTAATTATATTAGGTGACACTTAATTTGACAGCTGACAAATAATTTTGATTTTCAAAAGTAACTATATATGATAATTATTAATTAAATAATTCTTATTAATCGGAGTAGAAAAAATATTGTATGCAACTATCATGTAATGGCCATTAATACACTCGCATATTATATACGAAACTCGCCTGCGGCTCGTTTTGTATCCTACAACATGCTCGTGTCTTGATGGCTATCATTACATGATCGTTGCATAAAATACTATTGTTTGACGGTCACCATTTCTGTCACGTCGGTATCGGTGGAGAGATCATATTTTCTACTCTCAAACGAATTAAAACTTACCTGCGAAATACAAAGGGCCAAAATCGTTTATACAATGTTAGTTTAATATCTTGAAAAAGATTTAGTAAAACACTTTAAATAAAAATAATACATTTTTGGATAATATTATTGATCATTTTTCACAAACCAAAGACCGTAGAATTCCGTTATTATATAAAAAAAAAAGTTCATAAAATTAATATAAAAAAAATATGAAAAATTTCCAAAAAAAGAAAAAATATTAAAAATCCAAAAAAAATTTGTTGGCAAGAGAAACTCTATAACTCCTCGTTGGTTCTTGCTGGGCAACAATTAATTTTGTCACTGAAGTAGCTGGTACGGTCGCTGCGCAAAGGTTAAATTAATAGGCTGAATAGAGTATATTTTTACGAAAACGTTTCATGTCCAGCCTCCTCTCTTAAAAAGTTCACGAGCCGCCACTGACACTAGAATGGGTACTGATTGCTGTCACAATGGAATTATCGTTCATTTCACCAAATAAATGAAAGTGGATTCCTCAAACTGTGAGTCATAGGAGCCCCTCTACTGTTTTGACAGCAATTTACTTGGTATCAACGGACAGTTACTTGTTCGGTTTCCGCGAATCGTCCCTGTTGCGAAGAATCCTTGGGCTTTCAAAAGAGGCAACAGTTTGTAAGAAGCGAAAAAGTTATCGAAGAAGATATTATGGTTCTGAAAATTTTTCACAATTGACAAAAGTTCAAGAACTACACTCGCGCCAAGTTCAAGATCAGTTTTCTTTTTTGCAGCTCCCGCGTAAGTAATGAACTGGTAAAGGTATCGACTCGAAGAACAAATGCACCAAAATAAGGAAATATTTGCTCATCAATAGACAAGTCAAATGAAAAAATTCCAAACTGTAAAAATTTCTGATTGAGTGAATCAAAAAAGGGACGGAGTTTTGTGAATTTGTCAGTTGCATCCAGGTTGTCATTATCACTCAAATGTAGGTTCCGCTTTATTGATCTGAACTTATTCCGGCTCATACATTTTCTGACAAGTTTTATCCTCATCTAAAGACCACTACATATCAATTTGCGGTAATGTATGATAACCCGACAAAAGTATAATTCCCAGAAAATTCAGTAGTTCTTCTCGTGATAGATGGAAGTCATGTCTGTTATTGTCCCCGGCGTATTTTTCATTTCTGAAAATTAGGAATAGTTATTCTGTGACACCCTGTACAATATTTGAGTCACCGAGCTGTCTAAATCTGGATTGCCACACAATTGTCATTTTCCAGTTCAACTTAATATTTTTATAATGTGTATTTAGTAAAAATATATAAAAATTATTTTAATACATATTAAATCATTTGTAGTATTGATTGATTAGTTCTACACCACCAGTAAGTCAGAGGCTTCGAGTCCTCGGCACCTCAACCTTCTTTGTGCTCTGCGTTGTACTGTTTATGTGAAGAGACCAGTAGTCCTTATCAGGCTCAACAGTATTTTCACTAGGTCCTTCTTGGAGAAATCCTCCCTTGGGTGCTCTAGTCCTAGTAGACTATATCTCCAACGAGACAGACCTTCACATTCAAAGATAATGTGTGAGGCTGTTTCCTTCTCTTCCATGCACCATCGACAGATAGGTCCATCTCTATATGCCAATTGCCATGTGTCTCCTTAGGGTACAGTTACTGGTGAGTAATCCCTATCCTTTCCTCATCTGGCTTTTGCTACTGGTTTAATATTTTATTAGTCAGCGACTCCGCAGGTTTTTTGACCAGGAGTTTGCTGTGTTCCTGCTTTGGCACGTGGTTCCAGTACGTTGATGTTTTGTTTGAATCCACCTAGATCTAATATCACGTGCTACAGTTTTTGATATTCCAAATGCTGGTTCAGGACCAGTGAATGCAGTTTCAAACCCTAGCTTCGCTAGAGTGTCTATCGTTCCATTGCCCTTGTGCTCGGTACCCACTTAAGTGCCAGGGTTAACAGTTTTTGAAATAAGTCCCAGACCAGTCTAGATCTGATCTGGGGCATGCTAAAGATTTTAGTGCTGCCTGACTATCTGAGAGTATAAGGATCTTTTGGCCTCTATACCCCCTTTCCGTGTTCATTTGCAAACACGTGTAGATAGGGTCCACCTGGAATACGGATGCAAACTTCCCCAGCGAAGCGTGGAACTCCAGCTCCTGTTCCTATATTATTTTTAGATCCTTCAGCGTGCGACACCAATGTACATTCCTGACTGCAAGCGTGTATTTTGGTTGGGATAGAAAAAAAATCCCACTATAATTTTTGTAGCCTGAGAGATAAGGTAGTAAAATAATTGTATCTTTCTGCTATGAGCTAAATTGTAGTAAAACCATGAGGATTAGATATAAGAAGCACAAACTCTGTATATAAAAAGTGTCCGTCGATAGGAGGATAATTGGTGGCGCTAGTATAGCTAACGGGTCAAAAGTTTTCAGAGTAGGGACGACGTGGTAATTTATTTTAGGTTATGTAAACGGAGGGTTTGTTTATTTGCATTAGGTTACCTTTTATGCTTGGTTTTAGCAAATTTCAAGGAAAAAAGGTGAGAGGTCGTCGGACCGCCGACAGAAGCTTGCTTCTTATGCACAATAGAATTACTATTTTTGATATTTTTTGTAAATTTTTGACCATTTTTTCAAATTTTAACAATTATTGACCATTTTTGACAGTCTTTTATAATTATTGACCATTTTTTCAAAATTTTGACAGTTTTTTACAATTATTGACCATTTTTTCAAAATATTTGACTATTTTTTCAATTTACCATTTTTGATAAATATTGTCCAATTTTGACAGTTTTGACAATTATTGATCGTTTTTGACAATTTTTCAAAAATTTTGACCATTTTTCCAAATTTTAACAATTATTGACCATTTTTGATAACTTTAGAGCATTTTTGACAGGTTCTGACGATTATTGACCATTTTACGAAAATTTTGACCATTTTTTCAAATTTTAACAATTATTGACCATTTTTGACAATTATTGACCAATTTTGACATTTTTGGCAATTGTTGATCATTTTTGACAATAATTGAACATTTTTGATAACTTTAGAGCATTTTTGACAGGTTCTGACAATTATTGACCATTTTTCGAAAATTTTTGACCATTTTTTCAAATTTTAACAATTATTGACCATTTTTGACAATTATTGATCAATTTTGACAATTATTTTGACCATTTTTTAAAATATCTAACAATTTTCAACAGATTCTGACAATTATGGACCATTTTTGACAATTTTTAACAATTATTGACCCTTTTGACAGTCTTTTATAATTATTGACCAATTTTGACAGTTTTGACAATTGTTGATCATTTTTGATAATTTTTTCAAAATTTCAACAATTTTTGACCATTTTTCAAAATTTTACAATTATTGACAATTTTTGACAGTTTCTGACAATTATTGACCGTTTTTGACAACTTTCAAAAATTTTGACAATTTTTAACAATTATTGACCCTTTTGACAGTCTTTTATAATTATTGACCATTTTTTCAAAATTTTGACAGTTTTTGACAATTATTGAACATTTTTCCAAATTTTTGAAAATGTTTGGCAATTATTAACCATTTTTTCAAAATGTCGACAGTTTTTGACAATTATTGACCATTTTTCCAAATTTTTGACCATATTTCAAAATTTTTGACAATTTTTCAAAAATTTTAATATATTTGGCAATTAGAGAAAGAGACGCGCGATACTCTCTCTCTCTTTCTAATGAGTCATTGCGTGACGAACGCTTTTTCGTAACATCACACGTTTCACGAGTTCACTAACCTTCCCAAAAGTCCTATGTTGTGCAATAAGAAGCAAGCTTCAAAAATAAGTATCTTCAATATAATTATATAATTGTGTTGCAAAATACTAATGAAAACAATGAAGAAATTTTACACTTCTACATATTAAGGGAATAATTGCACAAATATGTACCCATAAATCACTGATTATTTATGTTGTTACAGAAAATGCCCCGAAAAAGATTATGCATAAAAATGAAATCCACAGAGAATTCAGAAGGGGTTAAGTTAATGTGTCACTGTGTAGTAGTAATTGAGACCATTCTCAGCACATCAAAGATTTACAAGTACTGATTGAAAGTGAATCCAATGAAGAAGGTACTTCGTACTTCTCTTAAATAATACCAATTTTATGGTCTGAGCCAACACCAATTTTTGTTCCAAGGAAGACAAATTCAAGATGGTGAAATAAACAAATTGTGATTGGCTCAGTTTTCATCATGTCCTATATCTGGTTATCATCACTTATAAAACAAACTATAAAGAGGGCTATTTCAAACTCAAAGGAGATGTGCTCGTTGTGCTATAAGTGGATTGCAGAAAAAGACCAAAACAATTTGCGGAAAGTGTGGTGTCCTGGGACCTGGACCTTTTTAAGGACCTTCAATACAAAAGTCTTGTTAGGTTTAGACGCTGCAGGATAAACCTTCATCACGGCTGGTCGAAAACTCCGAGTGTCGCCTCTGTCTAGAAAAAGATGAATCGGTGGAGCACATTCTGTGCTAGTGTGTGGCTGCTGGAAGTCAACTTATCAACTTACTTGTGAAGATTACTTTATTAATGTTATAAATGAACTGTTTCTAATTAATTCCACTATTTAACGAAAAAATTATGAAAATTATGAAAGAATATTGATAATTATTTCGATATTGACATATCATCGTCAGAATGACAGAAGTTACATTTTATGTGATACCTACTTGATGTTTAGTATTTTGGCTAGTCCAAATAGTAAGTGACCTATCTTGTGATTAACTTAATATATATGAATAGAAAAAAGAAGAAGATATGATTTTACAAATATTAAAGCTTAGGTATTATTAGCCCTATGGGGATATATCACAAATAGTGAGATAGAATTTTTAAATAAAGGCTTAAAATACAGCATACCACCAAAAGTCACAAATAGTATTAAAGAAATTTTAGCTACAGAGGCAGAAATAGCTTTAAAATCTCAGTCAAATAGTTTTCTTTATGGAAAGTTACAAATTGCTAATTTGATTAAAAATATGAAACCTTCAAAGGTTAAACAAAAAATGATATTTCAGCATTAAATTCAATTAAACAAAAAGTAGAAGATTATAACCTCACAATAACAAAATCTGACAAAGGAAATGCCACTGTCATTTTAAAATCCGAAGAATATAAATCTAAAGTTAATAATTTTATAGAATCTGATGTAAAAATTCTAAGGGCTGACCCAACAAAAAAGTTTTCTATTAATGTTAGAGAGATTGTCAATAGTTCAAATTATGTTTTCAATGATTATGAGAAAAAATACATGATTAATAAAAATCCTCAGTCTCCACAATTATATGGAACTGTTGAATTACATAAAGTATCGAAACCAATTAGACCTGTAGTTTCTTACGTTAATACTCCTAATAATAAGTTAGTTAAAAAACTAAACAATATACTTAATAGCTATGGAGGTATATCTAAATACTCAATTGAAAATTCAATAGAACTAATCAAAAAATTAAAAACATACAAATTACAAGATAACTCTACACTTATTTCATTTGATGTTACCAATATGTTCTCTAAAATTCCTCCTAAAGAATGCATAACACTTGTTAAAAAATTATTAGAGGATAAAAATATCAATCCAGGAATAATATCAGATATACTCAATTTGTTTCATGTATGTATTAATCAGAATTATTTTACTTTTGATAATAAGGTATATATTCAAAATGAAGGTTTACCAAAGGGAAGCCCTATATCACCAATTTAAGCAAACATTTGTATGGACAGTTTAGAAAGAAAAATTTTTGAATGTAACATTTCAAAAAATATATTATTTTGGTATAGGTATGTAGATGACATATTAGCTTGTTTTGTAGGTAGTGAACGACAATTAGATATATTGTTCAATCATATTAATAATTTACATCCAAAAATTAAATTTACATTAGAAGTTGAAGAAAATAACTCAATAAATTTTCTTGATATTAAAATTCAGAGAGTCAATAATATACTTGATTTTTCAATTTACAGAAAACCAACACATACTGATGTGACTATACCATATAATTACAATCATCTCATGTCACATAAATTGGCAGCATATAATTCAATGATACTTAGAGCATTTTCAGTTCCTCTGAACAAATATAATTTTGATAGAGAAATTAATACAATTAAACAAATAGCCACATCCAAGGGTGATCCATTTCATTATAATAAATTAATTAATTAATAAAAAAGAGGAAAAAGTGGCATTACAATTAATATTTCCTGAAAAAACTAGGGAAATACAAAATTACAAAACCATCACATATGCTGGTAATATTTCTAATAATATTTCAAAGATAATATCTTGTTCAACAAATACAGCAATTTCTTTTAAAACGGGAACAATGTGAGTAAAAAATTGTTAAATGTAAAAACAAAAATACCCCCATTAAAAAAGTCTGGAATATATAAACTTAAATGTCCAGAATGTAATGCTGTCTATATTGGTCAAACAATTCGAAATTTTGAAATTAGATACAATGAACACTAACGAGCATACAGATTAAAACAGCCAGATAAATCACATTACGCAAAACACCTTCTTGACACAAAACATTCATTAACACCTAACACAGAACTAGAAGTACTGCATATTTGTGATAAGAAACAAGAACTAGATTTCCTTGAAGAACTAGAAATAAGAAGACACTTAAGAGACCCACAATATGAAGTTGTCAATTAACAAATAAATCTAGGGAGCTCTCCACTATTAAATTGTCTTCTTAAGTAACAATTATTGTAAAGATCAGCAGATATAGTTTTCCTTGGTTTCCTATATCATTGCACAGTTATACTGATCTTAAACGGGAAAAAGATATCCAGGATATCCCCATAGGGCTAATAATACCTAAGCTTTAATATTTGTAAAATCATATCTTCTTCTATTTTCTATTCATATATATTAAGTCAATCACAAGATAGGTCACTTACTATTTGGTCTAGCCAGAATATTAAACATCAAGTAGGTATCACATAAAATGTAACTCCTGTCATTTTGACGATGATTTGTCAATATCGAAATAATTATCAATATCCTTTCATAATTTTCATAATTTTTTCATTAAATAGTGGAATTAATTAGAAACAGTTAGTGTCATTTATAACAATAATATGAGTAGATTCCACAAAGTAAGGGTCCAAGCAGTAAATTCAAGATTACTTTAGCTTCAATTGTGACACAATCAAAGATTACAAAATATATATAAGATTGTTCACTCGAACGAATTCTATCGATCAAAGGATTCATACCGCTGGTTACTGTCTGGTGACTTAGCGGTTGGCGCCATGCTACAGTATGTCGCTAAATCCTTACTTGCATTTAATTTTGCATATTATACGGGTTGTCGCCTATCGAGCGCTGGTATTTTAGAATTCGTTGTTCGTGTTTATGTTTTATAGATATTTTAAATTTATTAATTAATTATTGCAATAAGGAAAAAATAATATTCATATTTTCCTCTTCAATAGCAAAACTTATAAAATAAATATTTTGTGATATTTGTTAATAGTCTTAGTTGTATACATAATAAATGGTAGTTTATCACTTTCCCACGAATTCTGAATGCAGTCTCGATTTTAAGTACTTATAATGTAAACAATGATAAAAATATAGAGAAGCAATTAAGGGCCAGAAATGTGCCTACAATCTCTAGAAACTTTGTAGAAGTATTCCATTTAGTTTTTCGGGAAATGTTCCGGAAGTAAAATTTCTTGTTCGCATTATTTTAACTCCTGTCTTCCAAAAGTAACATTAATAATATTATAATTGTGGTTTTAAAATGCCTGTGTGTTGTGCTGTGATGGGTTGTTCCAGCAAGGTGGGAAAACCAGAAATATCCTTTTATCGTTGTCCCAAAGACGTTGAGAGGTGGGTATTAAATTAGTTATTATCAAATACGGAATTCAACTTTTATAAACTATTGTAACAAAGATATTTGATAATAATAAATTAGTTAGTTATTTAGTACTTATAGATACTGGGTATTCATAGAAATTTGAAAATTCACATATCTAATTTATTAATAAATATATCCTGCAGCTGCATAATATGTTTTTACTGTTTTAACCTTGTGAATCTAAAAAATACGGAGTGTCTAATTTAAAGATCAAAGTTGTTTTAGTGGTCCTATTATTCTGGTGGCCAATAAGTATGTATAATTTAATTTGTGATATTCTGTATAAATAACCGCTAGATCTTCAATAAGCATCACAAAATTACTAAAATGTTGAATAAAATCTGTCAATTGATTCATTTTAAAAATTTTAATATATTATTTTACTTATACCTAAACTTTCCTTTTCAAATTCATATCCTGAACTTTTTTCGAAATAATTAACATTTAAAAACATTATATAAAAAAAACCTTTAATATATCATCCTATTACTTTGAATATATATTTCTCAAGTTACTCCTGTATAGCTTGGAATAAAATATACTTTTCTAATGCCCTGGTACCTAGCGGTGTCGTTATTTACAACAAAAGGGAGCCGTAAATATGACTTATGAGTGCGGCGATCGTTTAAAACACTAAGAAGAATCAGACCGCCTTCAAGTGAACTATCTTATTTATTTTGTAATCTTTGGACACAATAGATAGTATTGTCGCAATTTGATTATTGTTATTAATAAAAAACGCAAACAAAACCTAAAAACAAACGTCAAATTTTTCCGTTATTATGATTCTGGTAAATGGTTCAACAATTATTTCTCTCTCCTGCAGAGAGTCGGTATACAAAATCTAAAAATTAATTACCTGTTATGATTTACCTTGAAACTATTCATAGATAATGAACTTCCGGCAACGTCTGTATGCTCGGTTATGTCTACCTGCCTACCTGCTATTATTGCCTCCGTCCGCATTTCCTAATAAAATTCAGTCTCAAGCCTCCAAGGGTCAACAAACCAAAGAAACACCTCAATAATAATATTTAATGTATTACCTATACATTTTATATATCATTTGGCATTTACCTCTACAAAGTAGAGTGTTCATTTGAAAAGGGACCACCTTTAATATTTCATAAATGCGCTGTTTTAATAATTATCAAATAAAAATGGACATACAGTGTTGCACCACCTAGATCTCCTGACTTCAACCCCCTCGACTATTTCATATGAGGTCGATTGAAAGGAATGGTTTATGGAGAAAATATAAATACGCGACAAGAATTAATTGGCAGAATTATTGGTTCTTGTAATACAATTAGAAATGATCCAGTAACAATTAGACATTTGAAAGTCCGACAAAGACAGATTTTTTGAAATTTATGGTTCACGTTGCTAAACTTTTAATTTATAGTTAAATTTGATTTTTTTGTTAAAAATTGAGCAATCATGTGGGGAGAAAATAAACACGCCATTTTTGATGTCTATTAGTTTACTTTGTAAGATCCTATTAGAGATTTGAAAAACCATATACAGGGTGAAATTTTTTATATGAACAAAACAAACTAATTTTTCAAGACCGGCACTGATTTGTTTTTCTAGTTTGAATAAATCAGTTATAGTCTATTTCAGAAAGGTGTAGAGTAATAAAATGGGGAATTACGTCCAGTTCGGCTCAATTTCGGTGTCGGCCATAGGCGTAGGTCTTGAAATAGTATTGTTTGTAATATTAAAATTTCAAGTAATTGCGTAAGAGAATAAGGAAAAGTATGTTTTCTGGCCTGAAGTGTCAATATCGAAATATTTTGTAGGGATTATTAGTAGATTATACAGTTACGTTTTGTGTTTAACAGGTACCGTTTAATCTTCTATTAGTGCCTCTGCCTAATTCCAACCCTGTTTCAGATTCGGCTCAACCATGCGCCGCAAGGTGCCTTACCCAAAATTTTTAGACCTTTATAAGTATATTTGTTTAGTTTAACGCATCAGTATTTGCTGTTAAGCCGTAAATAGTGTTCACAGTATTATAAGATTAGTAATAAAATGGCGACATTTACACCAACGAAAAGATGTTCCAATAATTCTTCACTATCAGTGAATGAAAAACTTATTATTTTAAATGTACACGAATGCATAAAATACGATTACCCGAAATTTACTGTACAAGAAACTGTCGACCGAATGTTCCCGAATGACTGGCGTTGGAAAGTCCACCGTTTTTAAATTATTGCGGGGGAGAGAGATAGCAGGCCAAGTGGAGCTTCCCAAGAAAAGTCCAGGCAGACCAGTAAAAGTCCTTGATGAAGACACCAAAAGTGTAATTCGAAGAAAAGTTCACTCTTTTTATTTTAAAAAAGAAATACCCACCCTGGATAAGATTTTAATGGAGCTTGGCCAGGATGACAGTATTCCGTTGATAACTAAAAAAATTTTATGGACCGCTTTGAGAAATATGGATTTTACCTGGGAAAAGCATAACCGTAAAGCACTTTTACTGGAAAGCGATGAAATTGTTTGCTGGCGACGAAAATACTTGAGAAGTATAAAGCAGTACAGAACAGAGCAGAAGAAAATCTTTTATCTTGATGAGACGTGGATCAATGAAGGTTATACAGTACCAAAAATATGGCAAGACAAAAATATAACCAGTGCTCGCCAAGCTTTCATGGAAGGCCTGTCAACGGGTATTAAGATGCCTTCAGGTAAAGGGAAAAAACTAATAATCGTCCATATTGGAAGCGAAGAGGGATTTTTAAAAGAAGGTTTGCTAACCTTTCAGTAGTGCCATACAGGAGATTACCACGAGGACATGGATTCGGATGTTTTTGAAGACTATTTTGGTGAAATGATAAAATATCTTCCGGCTGATTCAGTAGTAGTTATGGATAACGCGAGTTATCATTCTCGACGCATAGAGAAGACTCCAACTTCATCTTGGAGAAAACAAGAAATTATTGACTGGTTAACCACCAAAAGTATTGAATTTGAAGATAATTTGATAAAAAAAGAACTATTAGCTATAGCAAATTTACACAAACATCGTTTTATGAAATACGCCGTGGAAGATATAGCAGCAAAACATAGTGTAACTGTGCTGCGCACACCGCCATATCATTGTGAACTAAATCCTATAGAACTTATAGGGGCGCAAGTGAAAGGATTTGTAGCAAGACACAACACGACATTCAAAATGAATGACGTTAAGGTACTGTTTGATCAAGCCATTAAGGAGGTGACACCAGAGAACTGGCGAAAAGCAGTCCAGCATGTCATTAAAGAAGAGGAGAAAATGTGGGATCTTGACTACTTGATCGATCGGACCGTCGACCCGTTAATTATAACGTCAAGAGGAGATGACAGTTCCTCAGATGACGAAGAATATTATGATTTTTTATAATTTTATTTCTGTATAATGTATTTTTTGTATAATGTTCAATAAAAAATAAGTGTACATAATGCCTAATTTTTATTCTGTTAAAATAAAATTCTTTCCTTTTTACTAGTATCCTACTGGCACGCCTTTGGCACACTATTTTCAGTGTTTGTGAATGGATAACAATCGGCTAAACCCATATATTGACCCCAACCCGGGTGGTACTACCTGCACTTGATAAAAAGAAAGAATTTTACAATGAAATCAATGCCAAACTATGAAAGTGGCTTAAATATTCGTTGGGTCACTCTGTGCTCCCTTTGCATACCTAATGAGGTTTTATTACTCTATACCTTTCTGAAATAAACTATAATTAGGTGACGGTAGTGTGTTACGTTTTACCAAAATATAAGACAAATCGAAATTACCGTTTCAAAAGTTATGATCAAAAGAAATATCAGTCAACATACACAACTCCCCATAAGGCGTTTCTGTTTATATTTATTATACTACTTTAGTATTTAAATGTTACGTTATACAATTTATAAAAATCCAATTGAATTCCATTTGCCAATGAATAAAAATATTGTATTTAAATATTATTTAGTTTGAACCCTTTTTAATTCGACCTTG
The DNA here is from genome assembly GCA_947563755.1 of Lochmaea crataegi. Classification (NCBI taxonomy): domain Eukaryota; kingdom Metazoa; phylum Arthropoda; class Insecta; order Coleoptera; family Chrysomelidae; genus Lochmaea; species Lochmaea crataegi. Next base: position 28,310,290 of record OX387425.1, on the reverse strand, counting down.
TAACCATTTATTGATTTTTTAATATTATCGGGCCTATGCAATGAGTCTTAAATGGATAGGTTACTCATGGCAGTAGCAACCAACGGTACATTTTAAACTAAACTATAAATTTCAATTCAATCATGTTTAAGGATATTTTTACAGGAATAATAACCCAACATAGCCTCAATAAGACGCCAAGATTAGAAAAGGAATATAATTACAGGACCGGACTTATACATATTTTCCATAAACAGTGTATTTAAATTCGTTGCAAATGAGAGTTATTTTAGACAAATTTGAAATGATATTATGCCCGTTTGGTAGGTAAACTATTCAGAATTCTTAAAAAATGTATTACTTTATTTCGGGTTTTAGTGAAAGAAAAAAATCGACAAAAAGTAACCGCCATTCAGCGTTAATTCAATGGTTTATATAGGAGGAATTCCAAACCTAACGGTATTAATTTGTTGATTTCTAGCCAATTACATGTACCAGGTGGTCCAATAATAATGGCTCTCGATCTAACATTACTTTAACAATGGCTTATTAACGAGCGAAGTAAAATTTAACAGAAACGATTTTGTGAATAGATACAATTTAAATAACTAATCAAATCAGCATAAACTTCCAATGAATAACCTCAAATACGCTACTTTAAATGATTGCAAAGGAATTGTTGATTGCATAATTGGTCCACCACGTATATACACGGTGACCCATTAAAAAAAAATCGAGTAATTCAGTTTGAAAATTTCTAAATTACATCAATTTTTTTGGACACCTTAAAGATTTGGGGATTAAAAATCCAAAAACTTTTGAAACGTACCTCCAAGAATATATGGGGAGAAAAGTAGAAGATATCTGAATCAGAAGAACAAATCAGGAGCCCATGAAAGTCCTCCGATACAGTACTTAGGGCATATAGACAGACTAGCATATAAGCTACAAATTCAGTATTTAGAAGAGCTACAAAAGAAGTACATAGAAGAGGAACTTGATGTAAGAGAAAGAGAGGAAGATCGAAAAAGAAGTAATATATGCAGAATGGAACTGGTAAACATACTCCGATGGGAAGAGGTGACATAAAACAAAAGAGAATGGAGGAAAATAGCCAACTAAGTTATACAGCTACATTCAAACACAAACGGAACATAGGGAGTTAGTGTATTCTCCGATCTAAATAGTCCACTAACGAAACATTTCTATAAGTTCACTTCAATGAATATCAAGTATTGATCTGGACAGCTGGATTCAGAACCACTGTAACAAAACCTGCCCCTTCTCCTTCCAAAATTTGTTATTTATGTGCGAACTGCGATTTAGTATTGAATAATTATTTGATGAGGGTAGTAAACGTCGCTACATATTGAAACAATATGCTTACGTTTTATGTTGTTAAAATCCGAAAATTAATTGTTAAATTCTCTCTAACAATTAATGTTTCGAGTTAAGACAATATGTTTTGATTTCTTTTGGCAATAACGGCTTTGAAACTAAAAAGAAATTCGTAAATAAAACAAAATAGATTCTTTAAATTGTACTCTACCTACCGACTGCTGTTTACTGACTGTCTGGCGCTAATTAAGGACCGCCCACAGTTGAGAATACGGAGTGGTGGGAATTGTATGTTATAGGTGTCCATATAAACGATTGTAGTAATCGTGTTTTTAATCTGTTGAAGCTGGATGTTGGTCGACTAGTTCAAAAGCAGTTCTGATACAATGCTTAAAATCCCTATGTTCCGTTTGTATTTGAATGTATATGATATAATGACAAATTCTGTAACTTGGCTTAACTGATGAAGTCTTTCAAATAGGTATATCAATTCGTTAGGGAGCCAATATAAGATTGTAAGAAATGTGGAGGTAAAAAATATTATCGAACATTAAGACTGGCTGAGGAATCAATGCTTTTCTAGTCCAGTAGTTACTGTTGAACTATTGGAAGGAGGCCTGGTATGGTCACAGAATACCTCACTCACACAAAAGAGACATCTTTTAACATTTCCATAATTAATGCATTGTTGCTAGAGTAAGCAATTTTGATTTGATATTGATGACAGTATCGTCACCTACCACGCACTGAGAAAATTGTCCAAATATCCGTGACCTTATAGTCTGAATGTTCACATATATGGAACTATATCATCCGGATCAAATTCTCTAAACGGGCTGTAAGTCTGACAGTTACGCTTGACTCAACCTTACATACGTCCGCGTGGCTTCTCGAATATTCGATGGTGATCGAGAATGATCGATACGATTTCCAGTAACTCCAGTGCTACCTTCCATGGCCAGTGTATTTTATCGTTAATGTAGGAATTGTGCAAATTTCGCAGGCCGCAAAAAGTGAGGTCGCGTTTCGCGGGTCTCATGTTGGGACAGTCATGATCTTATAGTCACCTACCACGCACTAAGAAAATTGTCTAGGGATGGCGATCTGAAATCGATTAATCGATTCCTCTGACCGTATGAATCGATTTTTTAAATCGATATGTTTTATTGAATCGATTCAGTGAATCGATATTTCACCCTTGAAAATCGACTTTCGATTTTTTTTTGTGTTTTTAGTAGAGCGGCTTTTGTTTCAATTGCCCTCGCAACATCGCAAGTAGTGATGAGAGCGGAACCGCTCGGATCCCAGTTGACTCGACAGACACTGTTGCTTTTTTTTTTCAAAAAAGCTTATAGGGAACTGTATAAGTAGGGATGTTTGAAAAATTAAACAATTTTTATATAAATCGATTATTATTTTGTTATAATCGATTTTTAATGATCGAGTAATATAAATCGATTTTGTATAAATTACGTGTGGATTTTCTAAAACGGCTCTCGTATTATTTATTTACTATTTTTCAAAATGTTGACACCTTTTGACGATTATTGACCATTTCTCAAAATTATTGACCATTTTTCAACAATTATTGTCAGTTTTTGACCAAAATCGTCCATTTTTAACAATTAATTAACAATTATTGACCAATTTTGACAGTTTTTCCAAACTTCTTGACAACTTTTGACCACTCTTTTGAAATTATTGACTATTTTTTACAATTATTGGCCAATTTTGACAGTTTTTCAGCAATTATTGACCATTTTTCACAATTATTGACCAATTTTGACAGTTTTTCAACAATTATTGACCATTTTTTACAATTATTGACCAATTTTGAAAGTTTTTCAACAATTATTGACCTTTTTTTTTTAAATTATTGACCAATTTTGACAGTTTTGCAACAATTACTGACCATTTTTCAAATTTTAACAATAATTGACAATTTTCAACAGTTTTTGACAATAATTGACAATTAATGATCATTTTTCAAATTCGTTTTAAAATTTTCGATAATTATCGACCACTTTTCAAAATTTTTGACAACTATTGACAATTTTCAGCAGTTTTTGATAATAATTGAGAATTATTGATCATTTTTAACAATTATTGACAGTTTTTGACAAAAATTGTCCATTTTTAACAGTTTTTGACCATTATTGACCAATTTTGACAGTTTTTCAACAATTACTGATCATTTTTTAAAAATTATTGACCAATTTGGACAGTTTTGCAACAATTACTGATCATTTTTCAACAATTATTGATCATTTTTTAAAAATTATAGACCATTTTTCAACAATTATTGACCAATTTTTGTCAGTTTTTCAACAATTATTGACAATTTTCAACAGTTTTTGACAATAATTGACAATTACTGACCATATTTCAAAATTTTTGACAATTTTCATATAATTTTATTTGATTTTTTTTCAACCCGATAAATATCGTTAACGAATAAATCTCTTAGGTTTATTATCGGAATATATACGAAAAGCATGTCCATTTTTAAAACAATCAAAAAAAATCAACGATCTTTTCGCAGAAATCGATTTATTTTTTATTAAAATCGATTTTTTCGACAAATCTAGTAATTTTGAATAAAGAAAAATCGATTTTTATTTTATCGACGATTCTTTTTCATTAATCTCATACATTCCTAATCCGATACTTTGTTGCCATAATAATATAGTAATAAAAAAATAATTGTTATTATTATCGAATTCCCTGAACTTAAAAAAAATCCCCAATTTTACTGATAAGAGATCTCGGAGAGAGATTGTTTATTTAGGGGTAACTTTCTTGTTGTTTTTCAATAAAAAAGATCGATTTATATTTACATTGTAAAAAATACAAACTTGAAAAAAATCGATTTTTTAGACCTTGATTTTTTTATGTATCGATTCATCAGGTTACGATTCGAATCGATTTAAAAATCGATCTTTTTCAGAAAGAATCGCCATCCCTAAAATTGTCCAAATATCCGTGACCTTATAGTCTGAATGTTCACATATATGGAACTATGCGCCTCTATATCATCCGGATCAAATTCTCTAAACGGGCTGTAAGTCTGACAGTTCCGCTTGACTCAACCTTACATACGTCCGCGTGGCTTCTCGAATATTCGATGTTGATCGAGAAAGATCGATACGATTTCCAGTAACTTCCCTGCTACCTTTCGTGGCCAGTGTATTGTATCGTTATACAGGTATACACTTATATAGTATCTAAAAAAATACAATCTAACAATGGAGAATGAAGAGTAGGTATCTATCTGTCCATTTATAAGAATACATTGAAGATATTTTTGATTCAATTCCATTTTTTGGTCGAGACGAAACACCGTGACATACAAATTTCTATGCGCCGGGGATCTTTATGGTTGATACGGCATACTTGATTTAATCGACAATAAAAAAACCGGTTGCACATGGTACCATGTGGTTTTAATTGCAAAGGGGTGCTTCTCATGGCATTACGGTATATACGAGATACCTCAAATGACATACCGTTACCGGTAATCAAAACAAGAAGCAAGGGGATTCATTTCATTTACTGTTAACTAGAAAGTATACAAAAAATAATAATGTTTAGTTGATGTAACAACTGAAGTTATTATATTAAAACACACAGTATTTCACGAACTTTTAATGATGAATACAAACAATAAACTGACAAAGCTACACATGTGCTTTTCATTTTTATATGAGTACAAGAACATAACCATACTTTTTTATATGAGTACAAGAACATAACCATACTTTTTTATAAGAAACCTTCTACGTGCCTTTTTACAGCCACGTTTAGAGAACATATTTATATATTTTAGACGTTGTGACGCCATCTATGATCATGGAGTACATTTAGAATAACTGCTAAATAATTTCACTGAACAAGAAGACTGTAAGTCTGTAGATCAGTGATTCCCAACCGGTGGGTCGCGCAAGACATTGGGGGGGGGGGGGGGAGGGGGTTCGCCATTAGGATCCCAAAAATAAAAAATTAAACATGTCAATGTTTCTTTATTCCAAGCCATTCCAAACTATTATTTAAGAATTTAGGTACATTGCCGCTCTCTCAACGTCGGCAGTGAAATGAAAATGCGTAATATATCTTTGTCAAACAATACAATTCAGAGACGCACTTCGGATATGTCAGCAGACGTATTGGAGCAAATTTTGTCTGAAGTAAGAGGATCTCCTCTGTTTTCTATCCAACCGATGTCATTTCGTGTTCCCAATTTCTTTTATTCATAAGATATGTTCACTTGGACAATACTAAAGAAGAGTTTTTGCTTTGCAAAGCCTTAAAAACTACAACCAAGAGTGAAGATGTGATGGAAATGATGCGATCTTTCTTTGGAATTAATGAACTAAAATGGGGGAATTTGTGTGGAGTTTGTACTGATGGAGCTCAGCTATGCTTGGATGTACGGGCTTTCAGAAAAAAATTGGAGAGTTTGTACCTCAAGCAAAGGGTCTGAACAACATGATTCAACTTTTTAAGAGAGGAGGCTGGACATAAAAATTGTTGAAAATTGTCAAAATTTTTGAAAAATGGTCAAAAACTGTCAAAATGGTCAATAATTGTTGAAAATTGTCAAATTTTTTGAAAAATGGTCAAAATTTTTGAAATATCGTCAAAAACTCAAAAGTTTTAGAAAATTGTCAAATATGGTCAATAATTATCAAAAATTGTCGAAAATTTTGGTAAAAAATGGTTAATAATTGTCAAAAATGGTCAATAATTGTCAAAACTTTTAGAAAAATGTCAAAAATTAGTCAATGATTTTCAATAATTGTTAAAAATTATTAAAATTTTTTAAATATGGTCAATAATTTTTAAAAACTATCAAAATATTTGAAAAATTGTCAAAAATTGTAAAAATCTTGAAAAAATGGTGAAAAATTGTAAAAATTTTGAAAAAATGGTCAAAAATTGTCAAAATTTTTGAAAAATGGTAAAAAATTGTTTAATTTTTGTAAAAATGGTCAATTGTCAAAATTTTGAAAAAATGGTCCAAATTTTTGAAAAATTGTCAAAAACTGGACAATTATTGCCAAAATTCTGAAAAATAGTTGATAATTGTCAAAAATTGTTAAGTTTTTTGGGAAATTGTCAAAAATTTTGAAAAAATAGTCAAAATTTTTGAAAAATGGTCTATAATTGTCAAAAATTTTGAAAAAATGGTCAAAAATTATCAAAAATTGTTAGAAATTGTCAATAATTGTTAAAAACTGTCAAAAATAGACATTTATTGCCAAAACTGCCCAAGAAGGGTTAAAAATTGTCACTAATTTTGAAAAACAGTCAAAACGGTCAATAATTGTTAAAATTTTGAAAAATGGTCAACATTTTTTAAAAATCGTTAAAAACTGTCAAAATATTTGAAAACTTGTCAAAAATGGTCAAAAATTCTCAAAATTGATCAATAATTGTCAAAAATGGTCAATAATTGTCAAAAAATGGTCAATCATTGTCAAAACTTTTAGAAAAATTGTCAAAAATTTCGAAAAATGGCAAAAAAATTTGAAAAATGGTCAAAAATGGTCAACATTTTTTAAAAATCGTTAAAAACTGTCAAAATATTTGAAAAATTGTCAAAAATGTTCAAAAATTCTCAAAATTGATCAATAATTGTCAAAAGTGGTCAAAAATGGTCAATAATTCTCAAAATTGATCAATAATTGTCAAAAGTGGTCAATAATTGTCAAAAAAATGGTCAATAATTGTCAAAACTTTTAGAAAAATTGTCAAAAATTTCGAAAAATGGTCAATAATTGTCAAAAATCGTTAAAAACTGTCAAAATATTTGAAAAATTCTCAAAATTGATCAATAATTGTCAAAAGTGTTCAATAATTGTCAAAAAATGGTCAATAATTGTCAAAACTTTTAGACAAATTGTCAAAAATTTCGAAAAATGGTCAATAATTGTTAAAATTCATCAGTAATTGCTATTTGCTGGATAAATTGGTGAAGAGGCCGAGCCTCCTTAGCCTTCTTCGAGGAGCCGCCACTGGTAAGGAACCCATTTAGATATTGCCGTAATTCCAGATGAATTGCAGGATGAATTTTTAGATCTTAAAAATGATTCTACAGCTCGTGCTCTATTCCAGAAAAAAACTCTGACTGAATTTTGGTGTGCCGCTTATCGTTCTTATCCCAATATTGCCTTGTTTTATCCAGGTAACTAGTACCATTTGCTTCCACCTATCTTTCCGAAAGTGGTTTTTCAACTCTTTTGCAAATTAAAATAAGGGCCAGAAATAAACTTAATGTTGAGGTTGACATTAGACTAGCGTTGACTTGCATTCAACCAAGGATTTTAAAACTTGTTACGCAGGTGCAAGCACAGTCGTCACTTTAGCATTATACTATTGTACCAAATAAAAAAAAATACTAAATTGTCTTTTTTTATATTTATTAAACTATGAAACAACAATATTTATTTATTGGGGGTCGCCAGCTTTTAAGCAAATCCAAAAGGGGTCGTGACTGGAAAAAGGTTGGGAACCACTGCTGTAGATTAATGAAATCTGTTTAGGTACTTCAACAACAACCTTCATAATAAATGAATCCTGGCAGTTTTATTGTATTGGGTGACTTCTAGTTAAAACGGCAACTTTTTTTAAAATATAGCTACAATCAATCGTAGAGATACCAGGCGCGGTCCGAGAAGAGGGGTCACAGGGGTCATGACCCCCCCCCCCCTCCAAATAATCCACAATTTCTAAAAACCTACTAAAATTTAAGGGTGGTATACGAACATTTTAAATAAATTAGTGCTAACGCTAACGTCTATGCAATGAAATCAAAAACATTCGTGCATATCGGCAGACTCATCAAGCCAATCAGCAAGGAGCCGAAGAGGAATATTTTCGGAGGAATATCTATATTCCACTTCTAGACAGCATAACGACTGACCTGAAAGACCGCTTATCTCCAGATACCTTGAACCTTTTTTGCTTGGGAATTTTTATGCCAAAATGCGAATATACGGAAGAAGAAGACCTTCTTAATGTGAAGAAGGCATCAGAATTATATACTCATTATCTGGGAGTTTCTGCTTCCACAGTCGTTACAGAGTATCAGCTATGGGTTTCGAAGTGGAGAAGGGAGCTCGCAGAAAATGGTTTGAATATAGTTTGAAAGTGCCCAGTTCTGTGACTTATACAATCGAAGTTTGTGATAATGACCTCTGTCCATATATCAATAATTTACTTAACATTTTGGCAACCCTCCCCATAAGCGCCGCGACATCAGAAAGGCCATTTTCCACTTTAAGGCGCCCAAAAACTCGGTTAAGAGCAAATATGTAATATGTCAGAAGATCTGACGGGCTTAGCCCTTTTAAATATACATTCCAAGATAACCCCTGATATCTCGAAAAGACAACTGGGATGGTGGGGACATTTGTAGCGTATGCAGGAAACTAGATTAACTAAAAGAATATGTGAAGCGAAAATTCAAAAGAATAAAAAGAGAGGTAGACCCAGGAAGACTTGGGTTGAGACAATAGGGGAAATATTACAGCGGAAAGGAATAGCTTGGATAGAAGCTTAAAAGCTGGACACTGACAGAAAGAAGTGGAAAAAATGTATGAAAGAGTAGAAATATCACTCTACACCACAATGTGATAGAAGAGTTATTTGACTATATATACAGGGTGTACCATAAATAAGTACCGTAAATTAGAGGCATGATAGATCGTTAAGAAATATTTAAAATACCCCAATAAAATTTTTCTCTAACCTTCTTAGTTTGTGAAGGATGCAGAAGAAATACACATTTTATTGCATATCTTCTCGGTGGATGAAAGTACAAATTTAAATTTTTTTGTAGGTTATTGTCTCTTTAAAACACATCAACATTATTGATTCTATCAAATTCTAATGAGCCAGTGGTGTGGTACAAGGGGTTCGTAAACTTTTATTGTACCATATTTTTGAAAAACCCTGTATTTAGAGCTTAAGACTTTTGTCTGCAATTCTTTATTAAATTCCCTACAGAAAAGGTTCTCTTCGTTGAACTCGACAATAAAAGTTTGCGAACCCCTCGTACCACACCACTGGCTCATTAGAATTTGACAGAATTAATACTGTTGATGTGTTTTGAAAAGCCAATAATCTACAAAAAAATTTAAATTTGTACTTTCATCCCCCGAGAAGATATGCAATAAAACATGTATTTCTTCTGCGCCGTTCAACAGCCTGTATCTCACAAACTAAGAAGGTTAGAGAAAAGTTGTATTTGGTTATTTTAAATATTTCTTAACGATCTATCATGCCTCTGATTTACGGTACTTATTTACTGCATATATATTTTTATTGTGAAAATTATTGTTTGATACTTTTTCCTGGATTTAATCAATTATCAAAATTGTTTTCCCATAATAATAAAATAATTATTCCTTTTAAAGTGCTGTTTACTTTACTAAAATATTTGAATAGGTACAAGATACTGTGTCAAGATTTTACTTTTCTCGGCACACTAATAATAAAAATAAACTTGTATAAACCAAAAAATTAAAAATGCGAATTTTGTGATGTTTTCGATAGGTATGTGGGGTTAACATAATATTCTGAACAACTTTTTTTAATAATTTTTTTTCGATATCTCCAACGCGAAGCAAAATATCGAGAATTGGTCCGGTTGTGAAATCGTAGTAGGCTGAGTTTAAAGACCAGATTTCAGTTGATTATTACAAAAAAAAGTATGACTACAAAAATGCAAATCTGTAATTCTTCAAACATCGAAAATATGGGGGTGTCTTCATCTTAAATGCGACACACTGTATGGGCTATAATAAATAATCCAAGTGTCAAACTGAATACACCGAATTTTAATACTGAATTTAATACGTTCTGTAATAAAACAAGTATTAAAGAAAATAGTTATTTATTTAACTAGTGTGTAAAGTAACCCTTTTTTGACGAATGTGAATGACGGTCACATGAGTCAAAAAAGGGACTTTACACACGAATTGCATACAATATTTGTTCTACTACCGGAATTTCAATAAAAAAAACTGAAAATTTATATATATCTTCTTTAACTGATGATAATTTGTTGGAAACTGAGCGTAAAATGGTAATATACAATAAAGAGTTAGCTGTATCTTGTTGATATCTACAATTTTCAAGAAATTTTTCATATAAATACTTTTGCTTGCCCTAAGTATACTTAGTCCGAAGATCTCAATTTAAATTTTAAATGTCACATTCAATGCATGATGAAATGTCAGTCATTCACAGCCAACTTATAGATACCTACCTTTGCCCTATTACCCTATTCTATTAATTTCCAGTACCTACCCAATAATTATTCACTAATAATTATTATTACATGTATTTTACTCAATTCTATAATATGTTTCAATCTCTGACTAAAAAAAAACTCCGTTTATTATACCTACCTATATTTTTATAAGACTAAGTATAACTACATACAAATTGGAACTTTTTTTAAGCACTAGTGCCTAAAATAAAGTTTTACGCACTCGAAAGTGTGTCTAAAGTACGTACTTTACGCACGGTAGTAGAAAAACTTTTTTTAAATATTGCGATAGAAGACCTAAGACCGACACTGTAATAATAGTCTAATTCACATGTAGGATTTTCCTCAAAATTTTTGTATATTCACCGAAAATTACGATCAAGGTGTCATTCGATTCGGATTGTTATGTAGAGAGTTTAAGGAAAGGTTCCGAAAGGGGCCGAAAAAAATTGCAAAAGTTATAAACAATATAGTAAAAAAAAGTGGGGGTTTAGTTTTTTTGAATATCTCGAAAGCTATTGAAGATTTTCGAAATTAAAAAAAAGATCTAAAAAGATCATTGAATTTACTAAAAAAAAGTTCCGACTCCCGGAACTGTATCTCCAATATTTATAATTTTTACAGAGCCCCGAAAATAGAGCCAAAACCGGGTAGTCTGAATTTCACGCGCGGTCCGTCACTCGGACACAGTAACTTAAAAAATTATTTAAACATATTAATTATGAATATTAAGGAATAATAAAATTCAAGTACTATTGGGATACATAAATAAACAATAATCCGCGGTTAAAAAATTTTTATTCCAATTTTTCCATTATTTATCCATTTGTTAATTACTAATTTTTTCTACATTAAATGTTAACAGAAAAACCGCGATAATTATTAAACTAAAACCTTAAGATTTTTTTACTTTGTGGTGTTATTCTTGATAGGCTAATAAATAGATCACCATTGGAAAAATTCAAAAATTTTGATTTTCCACTTTTTTTATTAACTATTGAAAATGCGAAAAAATTAAAAATTACAAAAAAGTAATTAATAAATTTTTTTTTATATCTTGAATGTTTCGATTTTTAAATATTAAAAGATACATAAAAATATTTTTTTTATTTTTTATCATCATTGTTTAAAAAATTGTTATAAACAAATGCATTGTTTATGAGCTAATCAAAATTTTTTTTGCGTAATCTATTGGTTGATACAATTTATGATTTTTAGAGAAAAAACGGTTTCTTAAAAAAATTTATTTGTTGCTAAAAAATGCTTTTGTTAATTAACAATTTATTTTTGCGACGAAATATTAAAATTTAGAAACCATTTTTTCTCTAAATATCATAAACGCTATTATTCTTTCGGATTATATAAAAAAAATTCTTGATTAATTTTTTATTTGTTTATTTAATAAACAATTTGTTATAAACAAATTATTTTTTCCGTATATATTTTTTTAAATTCTTAATTTTGTTATGAAAACAGCCATGTGCTATTTTTTACGAAAAAAATTTTTTTTCTATTTTTTAAATAACTTAATATTTTTGTGCCTTGAAAATTTTTTTTTCTACAAAAGTGACGTATTTCTCATACCTTACTTAATTTCAAAACCAAATATTGCTCATACTGTGAGAAATATTATTTCTCACGCCACATACATTTAGATGGAGAATCATATAAAATGGACAAAAAGTTAGTAGGCTTCTGACATCTTTAAATACCGACTTAGTTGTCACAAAACTGTCAGATTATATTAGAAGTTTTCAAATTCTTAAATGATGTTCCGGGTTTGACCATACAAAATTGTACAAATTTTACCATCAACTATAATTTTAAATAAAAAATAAAAGTATTTAACAGTATAGAGATGGGATACTTTAGTGTTATTTTTGTTTTACTAACCATAAAAATAAATATTAAGTTACTTCACTTGTATTCTTTAATTTTGTGCAGTTGTAGAAAAAGTATAGTGTGCAACATGTGGGGAAAGTACTTTTCCCCCTTGTTGCACAATATACTATTTCATCATTTCTTTTGCTTTCATAATTGAAATAACGTTGGAAATATAGCAGATACGGCAACAATACTTCGAGTCTTTTTTATTAACTATCAATTAAGTAACAATTTAAGCTTTTAATTGAAGCTCTAGCTCTATTTTTTATTTAATTATTGACTATTATCTTTTAAAAAAAATGGTGATAAAAAATAAAAAAAATATTTTTATGTATCTTTTAACATTTAAAAATCGAAACATTCAAGATATAAAATAGTATATTGCTCAACGAGTGACGAAAGTTACATTTTTTTAAGCGAGAGAACAGTTTATCAAACTCGGCTACGCCTCGTTTGATAATGTTCTCGAGTCTAAAAAAATGCTTTCGACGAGTTCAACACTATACTTTTTCTATGACCTCATAATAAAATTTAAATAATGCAAAAAAAATTTATTGAATTTTACAACACAAATCTATAAATTCTTATTTATTGATAATGTTGTTCTTAACATCAAATATATAGATCATAGAGTCGATGCCTTCAAAGTTTCCGACAATTTTATAAAAAAATACAAGCATCACAGTTTCCGATAGCGAATGAAGGTACTTGGTTATCAGCTCTCCATTCCATGAAATTATTATAAATTTCTGTATAGGGTGATTGCGCCAGTTTGCCGGCCACTTCCAGTTGTCGGCCGTTTTTGCCGTTTTAATGGAATAATAAGAAAAATGATAACTCTTCAACTTCGAAAACCCTGCCAAACTTTCGGCCACAGTTTTCCCGTCATTTTCCTTTAGATTTACCTGTGCTGTCCTCTCAGTTCAGTTCACGGTGGTCGAAGTGACCGTTGCTCGGTCGTTACACAGTTGAAATAAAATAGTGGGGAACAACTTTTTCAACGGTAAGTTTCTGTTTAATTTTGTTAGATCTACTATAAACCTTTGATATAGGAGGTATCTGAACAGGTTAAACTGCAGTTCTGATGCAAGAACATTGAAAATAAATGATATTTTCTTTTTATTAAGCGGTGACCGGTGCTCTGGAGCCTTAAAACAACGATTTTCCATTTGTCGGCCATGATGGCCGAGAATTGGAATAATAAGCTGTCTATTCGTGCTCCCTCAATTCCAATGTCAAAAACTGTGGACACTTATCGTTCTGTCCTTTTTGACGGAGCTAAGTACATAAGTTAATACTATAGCCAGTTTCCGGCCACCAAAATGTTGTATATTGAGTAATTACGATTGCTTGCCTTTTATGTGGCCGAGAATAGGTGTCGGCCAGCACATATTTCTGTAGGATCCAGACGGTCGAGAACTAGCTTCAAAAACGCCTGTTCTCGGCCAGTACCACTTCATACAATATATCTTTAAATTACAAATATTCAGAATGGGACAAAATAAGGCCTGGGTAACTATAGGTGTTTTCAATAATTCTCCAGGTTTTTTTTATTATTTTTTTTCAGATGGCCCCAGTCAAGAAAACTCCGAAAAATGGAACTCAATGAAGATGTACTGTAAAAAGGCACCTTTTCAACTATGGTGAAGATGCATTGAAAAAGGCCATTGATGATATAAAGAAGCACTGTGAAGCCTGTCGACTGAATGGTGTTCCTAGATCAACAATTCAAGATAGGATCCATGAAAGAATCCAGAGAAAAAAAGGAAAATTGGACTTAATCCCGTACTAGGAATAGAAGGGGAAGAGAAAATTTCATAATGGGTGATAAATATGGCGAAGTGTGGTTTTCCGATTCATAAGAAAGATTTGTTCCGAGATTGTAGCGATCCATTCGATAAACTGATAAACATCTTAAATTCCCTGAATCTAAACCAGATACTCATGAGAAACGTTCTGATACACTTAAATTTCCTATGGCCATCTCCTCTGAGAAATGGCGTATCAACTTGGCACTCAAAGAAGAACAAAAAGAAGACGCAAGATGCGGGCTTCTTTGACAGCAGAAAGGGAAGCAAAAAATAGGCTAATCAGACGAAAGAAATTTGCTGAAAGATAAGCAAAAATGAAATCAAAACAAAAACCTGAAAAGCCAAAACAGAAATGTTCGTTATGTGAAGATAACTGATTAGCGATATAGAGAGGACGAGGGAGAGAAAAATGTAGATGGTACCTGAAGTGTACCAATCTTTCTAATCTACCTTATATTGAAGCTGCCGAAAAGGATTATACCTACCTGCGAAAATTGTGAGTGATCCCAAACACAAATTTCTGGGCTCCGGACTTATTCAGTTACCTAACTAGTTCCTTATTTCCTGTGAGACAGTTTTCAATTTGTTCAAGGATAAACATTTCTTTTTGTCGTTTTCATATTTTATTTTTGTGTTTTTGTTTAAATTTTGTCTTTTGTATTAAAATTTTGAATAAACTCACAAATGCGTTATTTGGGTTGCTCATTGGAGTATTACTAATATCGACCTTATTGATAGGGAACATAAGATTAATGGCCGAGAAAAGGCGTCAATGGACGACAACTGGGAAGGTGGCCAAGAACCGGCGCCCTAGTAGGTCGAGAAGTCGGATCTTGTGGCCGAGAACTGGCAAAAGTGTCTTTTTTGTTAATATTATTTTTTCCATTAAAACGTGGAAAACTTATGAATCTCTAATATGCTAATTTATAATTCTAATGACTTGTTCTATTCTCCATAACTTTTTAAATTTATTTATATGTAATTATCCACCTATGGAGCCATGTCAAACCTATGATGTACTCTTAAGTGGCCGACTACTGGCGCAATCACCCTACCTTTTTTTATTTTTCGGGTAACAAGTCCGCAGATGTTTGCTCCGCTTGATTTCTTATCTCTGGTGGAGTATTTGGAACATCCAAGTCACTTTCTGAATCAGAATACATAGCTGCGAAATCACGACAAACACACAAACTGAGGTGATTCAATACTGACACTGGTACAGTGACAGCAGGTAACTAGACATTAGTGAAATAATTTTCGTCTCCATGGACGAAAGTTAACGTTATGGGATTTTTTATCATTCGTTACGAAAATCAAATTTTCGTAACTGCACACAGTGACGAAAGTTTTCTTTTTATAAAGGATCATAGATATAAAAAAAAATTATTAATTACTTTTTTGTAATTTTTACGTATTTTCAATAGTTAATAAAAAAGTGGAAAATCAAAATTTTTGAATTTTTCCAACGGTGATCTATTTATTAGCCTATTAAGAATAACTCCACCAAGTAAAAAAATCTTAAGGTTTTAGTTTAATAATTATCGCGTTTTTTCTGTAAACATTTAATGTAGAAAAAATTGTTAATTAACAAATGGATAAATAATGGAAAAATTGGGATACAAATTTTTTAACCGCGGATTATTATTTATTTATGTATCCCAATAGTACTTGAATTTTATTATTCCTTAATATTCATATTTAATATGTTTAAATAATTTTTTAGGTTACTGTGTCCGAAAGTCAGACTACCCGGTTTCGGCTCTATTTTCGGGGCTCTGTAAAAATTATAAATATTGGAGTTACAGTTCCGGGAGTCGGAACTTTTTTTAGTAAATTCAATGATCTTTTTAGATCTTTTTTTTTTATTTCGAAAATCTTCAATAGTTTTCGAGATATACAAAAAAAAACTAAACCCCCACTTTTTTTTTACTACACTCAGGTGCAAAAAATTAGATCCATCGTATATTTTCCATTTATTGTGACTTTTAAAACTTGGTATTTATTATATGGCATATATAAATATAGAGATACCCTCGTATAATTGAAATCATTAATTTATATACATTATTTTCATTTTTCTTATGACATTTTTTATAAATAATACAAATTTTAGGTTTTTGTCTGATAAAGCAGCAAGAAATTCATTTGTTATTTTAGTGACCCTAACAAACCCACCGAATTAGTATTTAAACTTATTATTTTGTTAATTTAATTGAAATAAAATGGCTTTAACACCAACGGATGCTGCAAGGGCAGTGGCTTTAGTTCAAGATGGTCGTAGCCAATATTATGCGGCTGAGGTAGTAGGTGTTAGTCGTTGTGCAGTTCAAAGAGCAATTCAGCGGTTTAATGAAACTGGAAATTACACGAGGAGACCAGGATCAGGACGTAGAAGGGCAACATCCGCACGCGATGATAGATTTTTGGTTTCTTCGTGTTCGAGAAATAGACATTTAACGTCAGTTGAGCCGGCAAATCGTCTGAGCGAAGTAAGAAATGTCGATGTAAGCAGGTGGACAGTTCGTCGACGACTCACTGAAGCTAATTTATATTCCAGAAGGCCAGCTCTATGTCCACTGCTATCCATGGAACAACGCAGAGCTCGGCTTGTTTTTGCAAGGGAACACGAGGACTGGAATGACGCCGATTGGAGTAATGTATTGTTCTCGGATGAGTCCAGGTTTTGTTTAAGGACACCAGATGGTAGAGAAAGAATCTACAGAAGACAAGGAGAGCGATTCGCCCAATGTAACATTGCGGAAAGAATAAGTTACCGAGGAGGCTCAGTTATGGTTTGGGCTGGTATAGGTTCCGAGGCCCGTACTGACTTAGTTCTTGTAAATGGAGGTTCTATGACAGGAGCAAGGTACATAACAACAATTTTGGATGAGCATGTGGTGCTCCATTTGTAGGGCCTAATTTTATTTTCATGGACGATAACTCGCGGCCACATCGTGCAAGAATCGTTAATGAATATTTAGAAGAAGTCGGGATTGTCCGTATGAATTGGCCATCTTCAAGTCCAGATCTCAATCCTATAGAACATCTATGGAACACTCTAGGAAGAAGAATCCGATCACGGGTACCCCGTGCTAACAACTTGGCTGAACTTAGTGTGGGGTGCTTCAGGCAATATGGGACGAATTGGACCAACTCGATGTCCAACATTTAATTAGCTCTATGCCAAGACGTATGCAGGCTGTTATAAGGGCCCGGGGAGGAAATATAAATTATTAATAAAAAAAATAACACACTAAACATTTCATTATAAACATTGTTTTGATTACAAAATATACTTCATTTTTCCATTATTCGAATAAAGCCAATTGTTTTCATAACAACATGATTTTCTTGTATAAACTGTCTTTATTATTCATACCTTTAACATTTAAAACCGATCCAAAACTTACATGGTCAAATTTTTGTCCACTTTGCCAAAAAATAGTCGTGGATCGAATTTTTTGCACCTGAGTGTATTTATTAGCCTATTAAGAATAACTCCACAAAGTAAAAAAAATCTTAAGGTTTTAGTTTAATAATTATCGCGTTTTTTCTGTAAACATTTAATGTAGAAAAAATTGTTAATTAACAAATGGATAAATAATGGAAAAATTGGGATAAAATTTTTTTAACCGCTGATTATTGTTTATTTATGTATCCCAATAGTACTTGAATTTTATTATTCCTTAATATTCATATTTAATATGTTTAAATAATTTTTTAAGTTACTGTGTCCGAAAGTCAGACTACCCGGTTTCGGCTCTATTTTCGGGGCTCTGTAAAAATTATAAATATTGGAGATACAGTTCCGGGAGTCGGAACTTTTTTTTACTAAATTCAATTATCTTTTTAGATCTTTTTTTTAATTTCGAAAATATTCAATAGTTTTCGAGATATTCAAAAAAAACTAAACCCCCACTTTTTTTTAAACTATATTGTTTATAACTTTTGCAATTTTTTTCGGCACCTTTCCTTAAACTATTTACATAACAATCCGAATCGAATGACAACTTGATCGTAATTTTCGGTGAATATACAAAAATTTTGAGGAAAATCGTACATGTGAACTAGACTATAAACAACAAAAATTATTTAATTAGATACATCACTTTTAATTAGTATGGATATTTTAATTAACATACCGTTATATTATGTGATAAGGATATAGATTTTCGAAACGATGAAATTTTCGTATTGAGGCGTTGCACTTCGTAACAGTTGCGGTGGTGGAACAAAACTTTATAATATGTAATTAAATTCCAGAATATACAACAAACACTCTGTCTATGGTGTACCTATGGGTACCAACGAACTGAACACTGTTTAATTATTATAAGGTAATTTTTAATAAGCAGCACGACTAGAGCATGACGGCGGAGAGTTTGCTCTCGAGGCAGATGAACATCGACTAGCCAACTAGCGACTAAAAACTAAAATTCAGCTCAAATACGTCACACCACTTCCGCCTTCGCGAGGGAGGTTTTAATACACAGACATATCCCCTTCGATTTCCGATACTAGACACCCACATATTATATAAATATAACACATCATACGTCAACACATGGGTTTATATCTGATATAAACTTCTACTTTGACAGTCTCGTCAATTCACGTTCACGAAGGTATTTGACCAGAGTCACGCAAACTGAGAGAGAACAACTAACAGTAGTTACCTATATAAACAAAACCCGGCCCGTGTCATAACAAGGTTTCACGGTCTTTTAATATCGAAAAAGTACCTAATCAGTGTTGATATTTTTGTTTTCATACCCATTGCCTAATTGACATTGTACCATGTACCATATCGTATAATTACGATTTAACGTAAATAAATTTCGTCGTCGTAGACGTGGTTGTGGTAAAATTTAAGTAATTACACGACAGCAAATAGGTACCCAGTTAACTTTTTTTTTTTAATAGATAAATAAATCTATTACGCAACCATGTTTTGAATACGTACCTACGTGGGTACTGAAAAAACCGGCTGGGCGGGGTTGACGTAAACAGTACCTATCTTAAGTAAATAAATAATATAAATATTGATTTGGACATGTACCTACCGTAACTTTATAGTTAATTTTTCTATTGGGTGTAGAGTTGTCCATACGAACGGCCATAGTTATTATCACAGATGAGTTGAAATATAGGGGTGTGTCTATGATTATTTAAATATTAAACGTCATGGCACACTACGAAGAGGTCATTTCACGGCACTTGTTTTTATTTTTTTAGGGCTAAGCGGTACGAATGAGCCCTACTTAACCGGATCGCCGGCACTTGTTTCTACCGCAACTACAGTTTTCATTCGCCACTCCCCTCGTCAGCCGGACACCATCTTGGTTATCTAGTGTCTGTCGTTTGGCGAAACGCCGCTAGGGTTCGCGCCGGCGCGCTTGGCAAATATTCCGACTTTTAGTAGGCGTGATGAAAACCGCTATCCGATAGTCCTCGCATAAATGAAGAGCGTTGTTGCCGCTCCGACAATTATCTTTGATCTAACTACAACTATTTATAGATACCTTGAAAAAGTGTATACTATGACATTTTTTAAAGTTAATGTCACATGAAATATTGTTTATTCCATTATTAATTATTATAAATAACATTCGACTGAATCATAAGATTTACTTTTTGTTCATGATACGAGGGTTGTCTAAACTGAATTTTTAAAGTTGATAAGTTAGTCGAAAAATGGAATTGGGCCGAGAAAATATTCGTGCAACAATTTTTTACAATTTATTTACAAGACCACAATTCAAAAAATCTTACAAGAAGAATTATCTTTAAAAAAATTAGTTTCTCGTTGGATACCGCATCTGTTGACGAAGAATAGAAAGAAATTAGAGCCAATTGGTGTCAAAAAACTCTAAACCGGTCTAATACAGGACACTCAAAAAATATACAGGGTGGTACTAAGTAATTGTAACTGTACAATCTGCACTTTAAAATATTGCGATTTAAACCTACTAGCTTTAATAAAATGTTGATATTAAGAAAGATACAGGGTGTTAAACCTTAAATTTTAATTTTTGTTTTTTACAATAACTTTAACGCTTTTTGACAAAAATTTAGCGGTGGGGGTTTTTGCGGGTATGAGAGATCATAATGTTGTACCTATTTCGATGTATTTGTAGAGAGCGCCACGTATGCGGCATAAATGTACGCCAACTTTTTTTTCTGTTTAAATTAGGGCTACTTTTGTAAAAAATGTTAAGGCCACATCAATTTAACAAAAAAAAGGTGTATTTGTTAGTATTCCCAAATCTTGACGGTTCTAGAAATAACCACATTTTAGTAGTAGGCGGGCGCCTGAGAAATATTAACATATGATTTTGACATATGATAACAAATGATTTTGACAGCACATTATTGTTTCGATAATCTCTGGGTTTTATAATACTTAGGTTAGGTTCGGTTAGGTTTGTGGGTAATGGGTATATAAGGGGACGTCCATTAATTAAGGAAGGTGTTCAGGGGGGAGGGGGTATCGAGCCGAATCTTACCAAATCTCACTTTGGGGAGAGGGGGGGGGTCTTGGCAAATATCACGTAATTTTTTTCTAGGAGAAAACGATGTAAAATTGCGTCAAAGATAAGTTACATTAAAATAAAAACCGTGTATTTATGATCTAATTTTATCACTGTGATTTTATATTACGGTAATATTCCCAAATACTAGTCTTTGCTAGTCTTAAATGAAAGTAATCAAGCAAATTGTTTTTTTTTATAAATCCAGGGCTTTTTCAGCCAAAACACAAATTTTGAAAAATCTCACGTAAGATTAGGGGAGGGGGTCGAGAAAAATCTTACTACATCTCACCATGGGGGGAGGGGGGGGGGGTCATAAAATTCTCAATAGTACCTCACGTAATTAATGGACGCCCACTAAAGCCCTCCACTGCGACTTGTAAGAGTCTATTGTGGCTCATACCTATTCAGATTTCACCAATCAAATTCAGCTTCTTAACAAAGACGATTAGTTTATTTGGTGAATGATATTTCAGGTCCGAGAGCGAGAGAGAAACCCCGCCAAACATCAGATATCAGATTTGTACCGCAGCGGGACAGGCACAAATTATACGCTCTGCTGTTTCATCATCTTCCAGACAAAGACGACAAATCGGATCTTCCGACAGTCCAAGTCTTAGCATAAGATGATTCAGATGATAGTAGCCTATTAGACAACGTAGGTCATGCCTGATATACTCTAACATTTGTTTGGAGACATACTTCGAAGTATGTATAAAAGCCTTTGAATGAACCAATCCTGGTATATTATGCCAGAAGTCTAAAGCTCTTCTTGCTGTCCAGGTATTTAGTGTTTGTTTGGCAAAACTTATCGCGATGCCAATTGAAGGTTCCGGTTCGATAAAAACGCGTGCGGTACCCTCCCTTGCCAGAGAATCCGCCTTCTCATTGCCATCCATGCCAGAATGGCCAGGGATCCAGACCAGCGGTACTCTATTGACTTCTCCTATCAAGGAGTCTTTATTGGGAGTCTAAAACCAGTTTCGACGTTAAACGGTAAGAGCTAAGTGAAAATGTTTATTGATTTATGTGTGAGATTGGTTTGCTCCAATCTCTCCACACATGAAGCAATGGCGTAAATTTCCGCCTTAAATACGGTTGCATAGGATCCTAAAGAAGTTGAGATTTCTGTCCTAAGTCTGCGCCCGTATACACCTGCACCAGAGCCTGAGGGTGCTTTTGATCCATCCGTGTACCAATACCAATAAATCATCCTTACGGAGGACCCATTCGTCTCTATTTGGAATTAGGACGGTATAAGGCAGGTCATAGTTTACTATTGGAGGCATTATCATTCCCAGAATACTGTGACTTTCAGTGTCCACTAGCATTCTGCTTTGCTCTGTATAAGCCTGTTTCGTGCATTCAGAAATATGCGCAATTCTATATGTTGTCCATCTAACCTCCCTTTCCAGAAATATATAGAGAGGAGGTAGGAAATCCTTCTATTCCATGGCTGCTGATGGTGTGGTACTGATGGCACCAGTAATTTCCAGTCAAGCCTGACTCTTTATGCCAGAGAGCTTTGCTTGGGCCGTTCGCTGTAAAGCTTTTGACCACCAAGCTCCATATGTAATCATTGGTCTAACAATCATATCATATATCCAATGGATTTATTTGGGTTCTAAGCCCCAAGATTTTCCACAGATCCTGCGACATGTCCACAAGAATAGTCTGGCCTTATGGATAACTTTTTCCAAGTGAGCATTCCATGTAAGTTTTGTATCTAGGATAATCCCCAAATGTTTTACTTCCGCTGCAAATGGAATAACCTCACCATTGTAGGAAAGTGGTTGAAGATCCTCTAATTTCCTTTTCCTAGTGAAGGGGACTATTACAGTTTTACCAGGGTTAACCCTCTGGCACCAACTGTGGACATCGTCCAACGTCTTTTGATACCCTTCCTTACTTGGTCCTTGCCAGGATGACAAGGTCTCGTCTGCATACGCTTGCAGTTCTACCCCTCTTCTTTAGAGAACGCGAAGCAAGTAATCCATCAAGAGTGACCATAGAAGGGGAGATAGTACTCCGCCTTGTGGACAGCCCCTGGAAACCTTAAAGCTAATGGCCTCATCCTGAAGAGAAGTAGTGGCTGTTCTATTAGAGAGCATAGCATATACTCAGCCGGTAATGGTTGGTTTAATGACCTTTTCAGCTAAAGCTGAACCAATGGAGGTTGTTAGTGCATTGTCGAATGCTCCTTCGATGTCAAGAAATATGGCCACCGCAATCTCCTTGTTGTTAAGAGATTGTGTAATTTTCTCAACAAGGTTGTTTAACGCTAAATTTGTTGATTTGCCAGTTTGATAAGCGTATTGGTGGGTACTCAGGGGGAAGTTATATAAAGCTACCCGCCTGATATAGCAATCCAGTACTCTTTCAAGTCCTTTAAGCAGGAAAGATGTAAGACTAATAATTGGTCTAACCGATTTAGGGTGTGGGTCTGTGCGACCCACTTTCGGTACGTAATCCACCCTAGCCGCCAACCAACTGGGTGGTGTGTAATTCCACGCCAGACTAGCTCTATACAGTTTAATGAGGATGGGTAAAAGCAATTCCATTCCGTTTTGCAGTAGAGCTGGAAAAATGCCATCCTCACCGGAAGATTTCAAGGGTTGAAAATATTTTATTGCCCATTCAATTGCCGATGCTGTGATAGCTTCCTTGGCGACCTCCCAATCGTTCTTTTTGGGGCCTTGCGCCTTCAAAGTGGGGTGGTCGATAGTTATCCAAAGTCAAACTTCCAGGAAAGTTATTTTTACTTAAAAGCTCTAACGTTTCTTTTCTAGAGGCCGTGAAAGTGCCATCAGGTCGCTTTAACCATCTCGGCAATCGACTCTTTAGAGAGAATCTTGTGAATTCTAGAACTGCGAGGTATATCAGAAATACTCTCACAGAACTTCTTCCAAGACGTTATAATACTTAGATTGTATTTATTTTGGTGGAATACAAAAAAAAATAAAATGCCCAGACATAATAATTACTTTAATACAGATATCATTGCTATTTACTGTCAGCATAATTTCAACGGTCGTGCTGCGAAACGAGAATATTTGAGACAGGCAGCAACCTAACCATCAAACGTTTAAAAATTTATTTAGGAATTTAGGCGAAAGTGGTTCATTTCATCCTAAACATGACAAATTAGGTCGACCAAGAATGATTACGCCTGATGTCGAAGATTAGATAATGGTTCGCGTTAAGGATGATCCTCAGGTTAGTACTCGACGTTTATCTTACGATTTAGAGATCAGTAAAACGTCAATTTTAAAAAGACTGCACCTGGAGAGAATCACCCTTACTATTTTACTCCGGTGCAAAATTTATTGCCAGCAGATCTACCATTAAGATACCAATTTGCAACTAATATCCGAAACTGGCAAAATCTGGACCACACCTTTGTTGATAGAATATTATTTACCGACGAAGCCACCTTCACACGCCGTGGTGTTTTTAATTCAAAAAACAATCATGTCTGGGCAGTTGAAAATCCCAATGTTAAAAAAGAAAGGCATTTCCAAAATGAATTTAAAATAAATGTATGGTAAGGGATCATTGGTAACTATTCATTAGGGCCATACGAGTTACCCCATAATTTGAATGGTTATTATTACTTACATTTTTTGCAAAATGACACTGAATTTGAGACAAAATATGTTGATTATGCAAGATGGTGCACCGCCACATTATACGAGAGAAGTCAGAAGATATTTCAATTAGGGATGTTAAAAAATAATCGATTTTTATAAAAATCGATTATTATTTTCTTATAATCGATTTTTAGTTATAGATTTTTATATTAATATTAATCGATTTTTAGTAAATCGATTTTATGAATTACGTGTTTAAATCGATTTTCGGAAACGGCTCGTATTATTTATTGACTATTTTTCAAAATTTTGACAACTTTTGACGATTACTGACCATTTCTTAAAATTTCGACAATTATTGACCATTTTGACTGTTTTTCAAAATTAGTGACCATTTTTCCAAATATTTGATAATTTTTGACCATTTTTCAAAATGATGACAGTTTTTAACAATTTTTGACAGTTTTTGACAATAATTGTCCATTTTTAACAGTTTTTAACAATAATTGACAATTTTCAACCATTTTTGACAGTTTTTCACCATTTTTGACAGTTTTTCAAAATTTTAGACCATTTTTCAAAATTATTGACCATTTTTGATAATTATTGACCATTTTTGACCATATTTCAAAATTTTTGACAATTTTTTAGAAACTTTAACAATTTTTGACAATTATCAACTATTTTTCAAAATTTTGACAATTTTTAACAATAATTGGCCATTTTTGACAATTTTTTACCATTTTTGATAGTTTTTGACAATTATTGGCCATTTTTGAGAATTTTTCAAAAAATTTGACCATTTTTCAAAATTATTGACCATTTTTGATAGTTTTTGACAATTATCGACCATTTTTCAAAATACTAACAATTTTTGACAATTATTGACCAATTTTGACAATAATTGTCCATTTTGACAGTTTTTGATAGTTTTTCAAATTTTTTTTAAATTTTCTTAACAATTGACCATTTTTCAAAATTTTTTCAAAGTTTTTGACAATTATCGGCCATTTTTGACCATTTTTCAAAATTTTAACATTTTTGACAATTAATGACCATTTTTGACAAAAATTGTCCATTTTTAACAGTTTTTGACAATTTTTGACCATATTTCAAAATTTTTGACAATTTTCATATAACTTTATTTGATTTTTAATCTGATAAATTGTTAATGAATGAATCTCTTAGGTTTATTATCGGAATATAAAAAGCATGTACTTTTTAAAATAATACAACAAAAAATCGATTTTTTCGCAGAAATCGATTAATTTTTATTAAAACCGATTTATGACAAATCGATTGATTTTGAATAAAGAAAAATCGATTTTTATTTAATCGATTCTTTTCCATTAATCTCACATCCCCAATATCAATACTAACTTTCCTGAACGCTGGATTGGTCGCGGTAGCCCCTTCCCTTGGTCACCAGGTAGTCCAGGATTGAATCCTCTCGATTTCGGTGTATGGGGTGCAATGAAACAACTTGTTTATAAGAATGTCATAAATATCCGCGACGAACTTTGGCAAGAAGTAATGACGTTATTTAAGATGATACGATCTTTTATGAAACGTATGGATAAGTGCATCGAAGAAAATGGTGGACATATCGAACATTTACTTTAGATATAATGTTATTTGTGTAGTTTACTTTTCATTAATTTGCTTAATAAATATAATGTATCCTATATATAGTTAGGACTTCAGTTTAAAGTACCACACATATATTTGATGTTAACAGAGTACATTTATGCCGCATACGTGGCCTACGTGGCGCTCTCTACGAAATACATCGAAATAGTTACAAAATTATGATTTCTCTTACCAAAAAACCCCCACCGTCACATTTTTGTGCATATACGTCAAAATGCGTTAAAGTTATTGTAAAAAACAAAAATTTAAATTTAATGTTTAACACCCTGTATATTTCTTAATATCAACATTTTATCAAAGCTAGTTGGTTTAAATTGCAATATTTTAAAGTGAAGATTGTGCTGTACTTCTATGTACAATTACTTAAGGAACAGTATTGTCAGTGGTGATGAATCCTGGATTTATTCTTATGAACCCGAGAATAAACGTCAGTCGGTTGTTTGGGTATTCCAGGATAAACCAAAACCGACAAAAGTTATCCGTTCTCGAACATTTTACAAAAAGACATTTGTCTCAAAAGCGGGTCATGTCACAACAATTCCTCTTACATATCGATTTGTTTGCCGGAAGTAATTGCTGAGTTTCGAAAAACCACGACGAATGATTCTCCACCAAGATAATGCAACTTCCGACACAGCTCGAAAAACAAATGAGTCCTAACGATTTTTTTACTTTTCCAAAAATTCAAAATGAACTGCGTGGTCGAAGGGTTCCAGTCCCCAGAAGATGCAATCAACGCCTTCAAAAACTCTATTTTGAATGTACCAACAAGCGAGTGGAATAACTGATTCCAAAATTGGTTCCAAAAGTTGCAAAATGCATTTCTCTTCGTGGAGTATACCTACTTTGAAAAACAATCATGTTTAAAAGTTATCTACTGTTTTCTGTATTTTTCTAGTTCTACATGCAAAATATAAAAGACCTCGTAGGTATAAATTAACAGACTTCATTTTACAATAGATGGAATGTTTTTGCTGGAATTATTGAATATTTACCCACTAACGTACTAATAATTAATAAAAACAATCACATATTTTCATGATTGTTTTGTCTAACTGTGAAAATTACAAAATCGATCCATACAATTTAAGTGCCATTGACCAACAAACAATAAATTATAGTTTAAAAAAAAATAAAAAACAAGCTATATACGACAAAGTTCGATATTTCGGTTATTTCAAGAGATATCAAAAAATGTTACCAAGAAAATTAGTAGATATTTTGAAATTATCTCGAAATATACAGAGTGTTGAATAACTCCGATACAAACCAAACATATGATTGTTTAAATGGGAACCCCTGTATATTATACTGAATTCGGATTGCTCACATTTTTATGGGGATTTGCTACGTTATACAAAGTCCTTTATAAGGTATGGGCACTTTTATGTGAAAATCGTAGGTAAATCAACGCTATGTAGCTTACTGTACGTTGAAGAAAAAAAAATTATTTTGCCTAACAGAGTTTCGTTATAAGATGCAATATCTCCGTATTCGATAAAATTTTAATTATTTTCTCTTTTGTATACAGGGTGGACGGAAACTCGAACCTTTCATTTTCTTTCTTCTTTCAAATGGAATATACCCTGTATTTTATAGCACAAATAGAATCTTCGGTTATGTAACTTTTATTTTTGTTAAGCATTCCCTATACCCAAAGTTTATAAAAACAGACTTATTTTGTAATATATTTATTACAAACCATTACATTTTCTTAGTAAGCGACAAAATTTGACATAAACGTCAGTCGTTTACAGTTTGTATATTTTATTTCTTAAAAATAGCAGTAATTGTCGCCTGCATTTAATAGTTTTCTTAAAAAAAGTAAGAAGTATTTAAGATGAATTGTGTAAATTTTTATTTTTTCATTAGAAGAAGATCCACTTCGGCGACAAATATGGTGTTTGCATGATGGTGCACTTGTTTATAATACTGCGGCTATTCGAGATCATCTCAATACAGAATTCGAAAACAGATGGATCGGAAGAGGGGGCCCAACTGATTGGGCAGCTCGCTCTCCCGATTTAACAAAAGTTGATTTCTTTTTTTGGGGTTTTATAAAAAATTAGTTTCATAAAACTCCCCTGACTACTGGAGAGTACATGAAAGAGCGAATCAGAGCGGCATTTCGATCTATTAACGTTAATATTGTTGCGAGGTCACCAACTCAAAGCCGGTCCTGTCCCTCGATTATAAATTTTGGTGAATGCGCTTTCCAGAACCTTCTGGTCTATTGCAGTATTTACGCATATGAGGAGCGTCATAAAATACTAGAACTTTCCAGAACTGATGCGGACTATATATACGCGGGATTTTTTTAGTGCGCGAACAGTACAGAACAGTTAGTTCGGAAGAATGAATGAATGAATAGGGAAATATCCAAGTGGTGAAAATAAATTAGAAATAATATACCGAGTGTAAATAAATTAGTAGACATTAAGTATAGTGTGTATATAAATTAAGTTCAATACAGTGTGTGTTTCTTTAAATAAATAGATAGTAATTAGCCATAGTGTGTATAATTTTATCCCACAAGTTAAAAACTATTTAAATAAATAAAAAAAAACATTATAATATGCTGTCAAATCATTTGGACTTAGACTGCAGCATTGCAATGATGTTAACGGTTGTAACATATCTATCGACCTGTTTCGATTTTATAGAATAAATCCTTTTAATTACCGCTCGCCGCCACATTAGCCACTTACAATTATAGTTCTGTGATCTCAAATTCTTCAGCCCTGACCATAAGACAATTGACGTCTGCCAACGGTCGCTTCCATTTTTTTCAACGCCACGATATCGACCCTCTTCGAGGAAAGACCCCCATTTTTTTATCGCTTTTATACCTTTCCTATCTAAATAATTTTGCTATGGTAAGTTCAAAATCATAATTTATAATTAATAAGCTTCTTCTAAAGTACTGTCTGATATAATTTTTGTATGCATTTTTTATTTTTTTACAGAGATAGACGAAATTAAATTCAACACGTGGTCATAAACTGTTCTTTTATACTATATGGTAGTTTTAAACCAAATATTCTTTTATAATTCACTGTTTTACTTTTATACAAACTTTTTCAAGCTTTTTCAGTTGCGAAATAACTATTTTACTTATAAAATAACATTTTTATAATCTGTTAACCTATAAAATATTCCTTCGTAACGCCAGTGCCGGTTTCATATATTTCTCAAGCACGATATCTTTTCATATAACTACATGACTTTTTGCTATAATTAGTTTCTTTCAGATTAGTATATTTTCTTAATTTAGCCGATAATTGCTTTTTCACTGTTTTAATATGGGACATATATATTGGAAACCTTTCAGTAAATTGAAGATTTTTTACTTTCAAACAACTGCCTTCCTTTTTTTAACCAGAAAAGCTGACCAACATAATGTGCCCATTACATTCAAGTTCCTATATATCCCTGATCCACCTGTACTTCTTGGTAATCACAGCCCCTAGACCAGGATACAAGCCCTAGACCAGGATACAAGCCCTAGACCAGGATACAACCCCTAAGCTAGGATACAAGCCCTAGACCAGGACACAGCTGCTAGGATAACGTTCTAATCAAGACATCTCTATCTACCTATCTTCTTCGAGATCTAGTCTCCATCTTCTCAAGACTTCATAGAGGCAAGACCTACCTACCTTTTTCGGAAACAACCACTTCATAAGCTAAGTACCTATAAAAGTACAAGTCCTCACATTTGTTCTATTTCCTGTGGCAGAAGAATAAATGAAAATTTGTTTTAAAATCTTTTTTTTTATTTTTTTCTAAATCCTCAACTATAAAAGTTGAGGGAGATATCGCCCGGGGTAAAGTTTTGAATGTTCTATTTTTTTAAGTAACTTTTTTATTTTTTGATTTCTGTTTAAACTTTCATCTAAATTCTACAAGGCGTTTCTACCTTTTCCGCCTTAGTTTGTTAGTACTTTTTATCGACGTCAAAAAGGTAGTGGCGCCCTCAATTTTTACAACCTTTCTGTTATCCTTGTGCGACATAAACTTGGGGTCGAATCACCCTTGAGAGGAGTCTCTAGCCGGAGCCCTACAAGCTGGAGCGTTTACCGTTACAAATTGGCGCCCCTTAAAGTTACACGCTGAACACTTTGAACATTTAGTTTATTATTACGGTTACGATTATACTTTTGGTTTTGTTTAGAATAAATCATTTATTGAAATTTATTATTATTTATAATTTTTTGTTACATTCAACGCTTGCTTTCACATAATAGGTTAACAATTTCGGATTACAATGAATATTATAAAATAACTCTGTTTTTATAAACTTTCGGTATAGGAAATGCAACAAAAATTAAAATTACATAACCGAAGATTATATTTGTGCTATAAAATACAGGGTATTCCATTTGAAATAAGAAATAAAATGAAAAGTTCCGTCCACCCTGTATACAAAAGAGAAAATAATTAAAATTTTATCGAATACGGAGATATTGCATCATAACTCTGTTAGGCAAAATTTTTTTTTTCTTTAACGTATAGTAAGCTACAGAGCTTTGATTTACCTACGATTTTCACATAAAAGTGTCCATACCTTTTAAAGGACTTTGTATAAAGTAGCAAAAGCTTATATCAAAAGTTTCAAAAAAATGTGAGCAATCTGAATTCAGTGTAATATATTGTGGTTCCCATTTAAAAAATCATATGTTCGGTTTGTAACGGAGTTATTCAACATTCTCTATAGTTCCAGATAGTTTCAAAATATGGTCCTAAAGATATCTACTAATTTTCTTAATAACATTTTTTGATATCTCTTAAAATAACCCATACACCGAACTTGGTACACCCTGTAGATAATTGAACTAAAAAGTAGAAAATAATTCTTAATTTAAGAATAAAATGATTAACGAGAAAATTAATGTCATTGTGGTAATAGCGTGGGGTACATTACATATCGATATTATTAATAATAAAGTTTTAAAATACATAAAAAAAATCAATAATTTTTTTTCAAATTCCCAATTGTTATAATTTCTCACTATAAGTTCTATTCCGAAATGCAGAGTTGGTGCATAAATTTAGTACAAAGCACACCACGCTTTTACCACAATGACATTTTCCTCGTTAATCATTTTATTCTTAAATTAATAATTCTTTTTTACTTTTTAGTTCCATTACCTATAAAGCGTGTTTTTTAGTTTTTTTAACTATAATTTATTTACTTTTTAGTACTAAATTACCTCAAAATTTATCACATAATTAAAGGAGTTAATAACAAAAAAAGGTGAGCGGTCGTCGGACCGCCGACGGAAGCTTGCTTCTTATGCACAATAGAATGACAATTTTTCATGAATTTTTCACCATTTTTCAAAAATTTTGACAATTTTTGACCATTTTTGACGAATTTTGACAATTTTTGACCAATTTGACAATTTTTCAAAAATTTTAACATATTTGGCAATTATTGACTATTTTTTCCAAATTTTTCAAATTTTAATAATTATTGACCATTTTTGACAATTATTGACCAATTTTGACAGTTTTGACAATTATTGATCATTTTTGACAATTTTTCAAAATTTTTGACCATTTTAGACCATTTTTCCAAATTTAACAATTATTGACTATTTTTGAGCATTTTTGACAGGTTCTGACAATTATTGATAATTTTAGACCATTTTTCGAAAAATTTGACCATTTTTCAAAAATTTTGACAATTATTGACGATTTTTCCAAATTCTTGACAATTTTTTACCATATTTAAAATTTTTTAACAATTATTCACCATTTTTGACAGTTTTTGACGAATTTTGACAATTATTGACCGTCTTTAACAATTATTGACCATTTTTGACAATTTTTCAAAAATTTTAACATATTTGGCAATTATTGACCATTTTTTCAAAATTTTGACAATTTTTGACCATTTTTCAAAATTTTAACAATTATTGATCCTTTCGGACCATTTTTGATTGGTTTTGACAATTATTGACAATTTTTCAAAAAATTTAAACATTTTTCAAAATTTTTGACAATTATGGACCATTATTGACCATTTTTGACAATTTTTGAAAATATTTGGCAATTATTAACCATTTTTTAAAAATTTTGACAGTTTTTGATAATTTTTGATCATTTTTCCAAATTTTTGACAATTTTTCAAAAATTTTAACATACTTGGCAATTATTAACCATTTCTTCAAAATTTTTACAATTTTTGAAAATTTTTGACAATTTTTCACACCTATAGGTGTGCGAGCTCAGTGCGGCAAGAGAGATTGCGCACAGTCGCTTGAATGAGTTATCGCGTGACGAACGCTTTTTCGTAACATCACACGTTTCACGAGTTCACTAGCCTTCCCAAAAGTCGTGCAATAAGAAGCAAGCTTCAATTTAAATTTCATTGGATTGGTGGATTATTCAGAAATCTGGCCACACTGTTGCGTGACGAACCCTTATTCGCTTTTTCGTAATATTACACGTTTCACGAGTCCACTAGCCTTTTCAGAAATATGGCAAGACTGTTTCGTGACGGACTTTTCGTAACGGTTACACGTTTTACGAGTTCCTGTTAAAATTTAAAAAACGTGATTAATAATGAATCATCGTTTAATTTCTGAGCTGGATCGTGCCAGAATTATTGTTCTAGTTGAAGAAGGCCACTCACAGCGGTTCGTGGCGGACAGAGTGGGTGTTACTCAGAGTGACGTGCCCTGAATATGAAATAGGTTTTTGGAGACCAATTCAGTGCAAAATAGGCATCGCTCTTGTAGACCACGAGTTACTAATGAACAGAAGAATAGATTCATAAGGATTTACATTCGGAGAAATCCCTCTGTACCCTCTGTACCAGCCCTCCAAAGAGAGTTCAGACACGCTACAGGAGTCAGAATATCGTTGGCTACAATCAGAAGGCGAATATTTGCTTCAGGTTTGAGGTGTCGTCGTCCAATTAGAGTTTCCCAGCTACAACATCGACATGTTTTGCACCGCCTCCAATGGTCTCAAGAACACATAGAGCTCCTTATACAGTTTTGGAATTCTGTGCTTTTCTCAGATGAGACCCGAATCTGTGTGAATAGTGATAGCCGGCGAATTCGTGTTTGGCGAGAGCCAACAAGAGCTGCACAATTAGCCCATGCCCGCCCCACACTTCCTTTCGCTGGTGGCAGTACTATATTTTGGGCAGACATTATGGCAGGTGATCATACGGTATTGGTGCTCATCGACGGGACTATGACAGGACAAAGGTACATCACACATGTTTTAGAACCTCATGTGAGACTGAGGCGAGGAGCTGTGGGTGAAGATTTTGTGATTATGGATGATGACAATGCCCGCCCACATAGAACTCGAGCAATTAATGACTATTTTGAGTCACAAGGAATTCGACGTTTGGAGTGGCCTGCGATATCGCCAGACATGAACCCAATTGAACATGCCTGGGACATGCTCCCCAGAGCTGTTCACGCTCGAAGAAATCCTCCCAGAACGCACCAGGAACTAGCAGTTGCTGCAAGAGAAGAATGGGAGAATCTGCCACAGGAAGCAATTGATTGCCTTGTTAGCAGTATCAGAGCTCGAATGCAGGCTTGCATTGACGCCCATGGTGGAAGTACGCTGTATTAACAGTGCAAAATTAATTTTCAATAAGAAATAAAATTTTCATTTTCCTAATTTTTTTATCAAAAAAAACTACATCTGTTCTAATACAAAAAGTATCTGCCAACCGAATAATGTTCATTGTATAATTGATCTATAAAAGTAGTTTGGTACAATTTATAATAATAACGGAGATTTTAGGTGATGCATAAGTTTTGAAACTATGTGTATAAATTAGTTACAATGTTCCATAACTCGATGTCAGATCAAAGTTTTTTTTTAATGGAACACCCTATATTGTATTGTCATCGGTCCTTGACGAGTGTCCAAAATTTCGAATTAATCTGAGCGTTTAAAGTGGTTAAAAATGGAGTTTAAGGATGCGTTACAAACATACAAGTGATGCTAATATAAAGCTTGTAAAAATAATTGGTAAAATTTTACGTCGACATGAAACGGTTGATTTATTTAAGACTAAAAAATAAAAAATAAAGAAAGGAATTCGTATGAATACACCTTGAGTTAATTAGTATTCGATATAAATATTTATATTTATTAGCATCGTTTTATAGTTACTTCCAGTTGCCTCGGAATATTATGCATGTAGCATATTTTAACATTTAATGTATAGAATTGGTTGTAAAATATGTCCATCCATAACCTTTTTTAAATTTTGTTATAATGTGCGATCATTGTGCTGAACACGGGCTTCTCAATTTTGACAAAAATTTTTATACCTCCATATTCTTTACAATGCCAACCAACATTAATAGTTTGTCGCTGACCTTGAAATTTTATACAACGGGCAAAAATTCAAATGTCGCGCCATTTTCAATCAATTTTGTGCCGTACGATGTTCGGACAACAACTGAACATCATCTTAAACCATAATTTGTCTTTAGGCGGTGTTGCCATATTTATAATTAGAAATTATGGTTATTTAGTAATATTTTACTAATATTTTCGAAACGACTAGTAGTCCAGTAAATGAAAGATGGAAAGTAGGCAAAGTGTACAAAAATCCTGCCGGTTCATGAAATTTCCGTGAAGGGTATGATATGACTAATTGATCATCCAGAAATTTCACACACCTCATCGCCGTTTTGGGGGGGTATTCCCGGCCGCAAAGTTCCAAAAATTGGTTTCCCGCCAATATCTCCTGAAATATGGCATTTAGAGAATTTTTATATAGGGGAAAAATGAAAAGTAGTTCATTATCTACAAAAATGGTCCTCATGGTTTTTTTCGCAACATTAATATTTTTCGCAAAAACCGATGTTGAAAAATCCATAATTTTGAGGTTTCATGGATTTCCGAAAAACCACTAAACTCGAGAAAAAAAATGAGGGCACAACCAAAAAGGAGAAATTCCCAGCTTTAAAATGACGTATCTTGGAAGACAATCAGATAATGTATAAACTTTTAGACAGTGATTGTTCGCAAAATATTACCAACTTCAAAAAACAGCAAACATTTTGAAATGAAAACACCAACTGCAAGAAAGATGGCCAATAAAAATTTTTGAGATCAATAAAGACCCCGTAATAACAAAAAATCGAGAGTAAATGTCTATTATTAAGGAAAATATGAGTAATTTCCCGAGACTCGAAAAAAAGTTATTACAAAATCTTTGACCCATTTTATAAATATGGTGCAAATATAAAAATGGGCCTTGAATAATCGGATATGATAGCTGTGGATTTCCCCTTTCATCTGAATTTTGAATCGTAAGAAAATATACATTTTTACCGGAGATATTGAATAATTTGTTCGCCCGGTCATGAGGAAGTGCGCAAAGAACCCGCTCTTTCGACTCCGGAGCGGGAGCTCAACCTGCTCGACATAAGGATCCCGCTTGAGGGCCATTATCTCGAAAACTATCGAGTTTTCGGCAAAAATCATAAGGGCCATTTTTCTAGATAATGATCTGATTTTCATTTTTCCTCCTTATACAAATTTTCTAAATGCCATATTTTAGGAGATATTGGCGGGATATTTTAGGAGATATTAGCAGGAAACCAATTTTTGGAACTTTGGGGCCGGGAATACCCCCCCAAAATGGCGATGAGGTGTGTGAAATTTCTGGATGTTCAATTACTAGTCAAACCCTACCCTTCACGGAAAATTCATGGACCGACACTTATAATCGCTTCTGGGACACTTTATTTACTGGACTATAATAGATTTGTAGAAGGAGTATGTTTTATTTTTATTTCTTTAAAGGAATTTAATTCGTTATTACATCAGTAATAAAATGCTCCATTAGTTAAATTTTATAAACTATTTATAGAGCTACGTTTCAATGTACAAATTATTTAGGAAATTTTTAATATATTTTTGGCAACGTGTACGATGATGATACACGAATAATAATAATTGATTAGGTAAGATTTAGTTGGGTTTGCTTATTTTACATGGGTATTCCAGTTTTTCTGATATTGATAGATATACACTTTAATATCTGCCAGTTGGTCGGGAAGCGATATGTATTGAATTTGTAAACAAATAACTTACATTTTTCGTAGAATAGCTTTTGCATCCTTTTTTTTTAAATTTCATTGAATTAGTGGATTATTCAGAAATCTAGCAACACTGCAAATATAAGATTTTTGGCTGGAATTAAATTTGTTATAACTTTGTTGGTATGGCATATATAAACTTCAAAATGTTTGTGGGTGGTACTGATACCATTGCCGTTGAACCAATCATCAAAAAGAGAGAATTGTTACAAAAGTTCAGAAAAAAAAGACAAACAATGAATGTTAATCATTTTAATAAATTTGGTTCGATGGTATAAAAAATATTCAAGAGTTAAAAGTACCTCAATAGGTTGTATGGCATCTTCTTGTATTAACCACAGCCTGGCATCTGATAGGCATGCTGAAAATGAGGTTGTCGATCTCCAGTTGGTTTGTCGTGGTCTAGAGATTAAAAAGACAATAAAAAATCTGTTGTCTCGTGTGGAAAGCTCCTTGGTGAAGCAAAAGTCTTCGTCCCATCTAAACCCAAAGATTTCGATGGGATTGCGATCGGGGGACTGCGCAGGCCATGGTAAAACATTGATTTGCGCATTTTCCAGATATTCGTTTACTAGGTGTGCTGTGTTTGGACGGGCATTATCATGCATGAGCTGGAAATTTGTGCATCATATGGACGCACAATGGGTTGCAGAATGTTGTTACGATAACTGGCGGCATTCAAATAGCCTTCCAGTAAAACGAGGTCAGTTCTTCCTCCAATACGAATACCACCCCATACTATAACTGTATCACCTTGGTAACTGTACACCTCCTGGACAGTGGCAAGACGTTCCAGATTTCCACTTGCTAACTGACCTGTAGTTATTGTCCAATTTCGTAATGCCTGTAAGCGAATAAAACGGTCTTGTATTCGATGCTCTTGTACGGCCAGTATATCTTTCTCTAACGGTATCTTCTCATCAAAGTCAAGGATTAAGGACTCCTGCTACATTTCTATAGTTTGTACACACCGATACCAACAGGAAAACACTGCTACCATATTTTTGCCAACAGTGCAAAAAACACTTATAAACCTTTTATGAATTGTTGACAACTCAAATACTTTATGTTATCAAAAAAGGCAACATCAAAAATATGTTCAAAAAATTTCAAGATAATACTGGGGCTCCTACAAAAGATATAACAAATTTAAATCTTGTTTCCTAGATTATTTTGATGTGTGTATTTGGAAATCTCTGATTTTGGGCTTTTTAAGACTAATTTTTTTTTACCCAACCCAGCACCCTTATACACTCCCTATCACGTAGAATACGCCTTTCCGAAAAATTTAATTTTATACACATTAATTATAAAAGCAATTCCTATAGATTGCCAAAATGGAGAAGCCCGTGTTTTGCACAATTACCGAATGTGTAAGTGTAGGAAAAGAAGGGCCGGGGTCGAGTTCTCTCCCGAACCGGACGTTATTACCAAAAATAAATGAAATATTTTATTTCAACAAGATAAAAAACGTAAAATACTTCTCAAGAACAAGTTAATAATTAATTGAGAGGACAAGGAACATTACACATTAACAAATAAATAAGTACTTGGGACAAGTGAAATTCTGGAAAATAATCTTCCTCAAATAAAAAGTCAATAACGGGAGACAACTCGACCCTAATAAAAATCTACCTGCCGGTTGTCGGAGACAACTCGACCATACCGAAAAGAAGACTACTTCCAATCTTTACGATGAGAAAAGGCAATAATAAAGGCAGAGTAACAGGAAATATAGGCAAAAATAGAAAAAGTTGTGAGACAGGACATGCAGATGTTTTTCAATCTCTACGTCGAAAAGAATTTGCAGATGATATAGTTGTTTTAGGTGAAACGACGGAATATTTTGAAAAAATAGTAAAGGCGATGGAAATGTTAAATACAAAAGACGACTTATACAGAGTGCCCCACTACGTTTTGAGAGTCCAATATCTCGAAAACTATTTACATGAAAAGTATGGAATTTGGCAGCTATAACAGTTGAAACTAATTCCCATATTTATTATAAAATTACCCTTTCACCTCTTATTTCCGGTTACGTGACCCAAACCTATTTTTTCTAAATGGGACAACCGGTATATTATTCCATTTTTTGATCCATCTTTCAAAAACAAATTCAACCATACCAAAGTTATCATTTTTTCATAGTGCAGTGTTGATAATGTGAGCTATTTTATGAACAAACTTCAAATAATAGTAAATTATTTTATTAAAAAACTATACCGGTTGTCCCATTTAAAAAAATTTATGTTGGGGACACGTGTCCGGAAATAAAAGGAAAAAGGGAAGATTCTTGATAATGAATATAAGCTTCAATTTCACTTGTTTATAGTTGTGAAATTTCATACTTGTCATGTGAACAGTTTACCTAAAAATCAGGTGTCAATAAGTTCTCAGTGTAATGCAGTTTATATCGTTGAAGCACAAAGAAATCTTGGAATAAGATATCTGGAACATTTTAGTTGCTTTAGAAATAAACATTCAGATAAGTCCTTCTAGCGAACAATGAAGCCAGGCCAGGGTTAGTTGGTCGAAAACAACACGAAATAGTTTCGAGTATTTTTGATGTTATATTCGATTTATGATTGAATGAATTTTTTTAGTTATTCCCTGTATTAGGGTGTGTCATTTTTAGGCCATTATTTTTTTTACTGCTATACCAGAAAATCTGGTAGTATATAGAAAATAAAACATTATGCCGCTGGGCTTGAAGCCTTGAGTCCAATAGCGGCTTAGCTCATCAAAAAATTCGATTATTTCCCATTTAAATAACACAGGAAATATTTTTTTTGATTTAAGTGGACTTTTCGTTATTAAAAAGTTTTTTTTTAAAACCTTCTCATGGCTTTTGTAGAAAATTAAATTCTCTACAAAAATATCTTTTTGGACGAAGACTGTAGAACCACTAGTTTCGAAGTTATAGCCCGTCAAACGGACGTTAATATTACCATTTTTAGAAAAATAAAAAAATAAAATTTTTTGTAATTATAACGATTAATTAATAATAATTTGAGTTAGATCATTATATTAAAACGGGTCAATACTTAAAATTTTAATGCTCAAAAATACAATAAAATTAAATTATTCATGTAAGAGTAATAAATTGAAAATTAAATAGAATTTAATGGGTATTTTTTTAAATGTTTGACGGGCTATAACTTCGAAACTAGTGGTGCTACAGTCTTCGCCCAAAGGGATGTTTTTGTAAAGAATTTAATTTTCTACAAAAGCCATGAGAAGGTTTTTTTGAAAAAAAAATTTTAATAACGAAAAGTCCACTTGAAACAAAAAAAATATTTCCTGTGTTATTTAAATGGGAAATCGAATTTTTTGATGAGCTAAGCCGCTATTGGACTCTAGCCTTTTAGCCCAGCGGTATAATGTTTTATTTTCTATAAACTACCAGATTTTCTGGTATAGCAGTAAAAAAAAAAATGGCCTAAAAATGACACACCCTACCCCTGTATAATACAATCTATTTCATGAAAACTGTTTAATAAACAATGATATAGTTTTTATTCAATAACTATTTTTTCGGGCCAAACATGTTCACAAACAACTTCGTAAATATTATAAATTATAATACTTTTAAAAAAGTAATATGAGTAGATTCCACAAAATAAAGGTCCAAACAGTAAATTAAAATAAATTTTAATATATTCAACTACCCTCTTCCACACGCACCTAATTTATAAAATTATTTCGAATAATTTTGTGGGTACACATTAAGCAATTAGAAAAAGTTACAATGTTATATTATGGCCTTGTCTGGTATATTATTAAAGTGAAATACAGTTTTTGTTAGATTTTAAATTGCAGGGTGTTGAAAAATTATTAACTGTGTTTAAATCATGGAAGTTTTTTCAGGTTTGAGTTGTGTAACTGTATTAATGCAATTCGCGCTACAAGTGTACCAAAGATTAGTGATGAGCAAAATCTGTCTTAGACGATTTTGTAATACCAAGATCAAGACCGAATGAACAAGAGCAAGACCAAAACCAAGAACGAGAATGTAAGATCAAGACCAAAAGGCTAAAAATTTCAACTTTAGTTGTAAATAGGAGCAAGACTAAGATCGATACTGAATAAGTAAGACCAAGAATAAACGTATTTGAACAAGACCAATACCAAGAACAAGAACAACAAGAACAACAAGAACAAGAACAAGAAAAAGACCAAGAACAATACGAAAATCAAGACTAAGACCAAGAACAAGACCAAGAACAAGTCAAAGATCAAGACAAAGAACAAGACAAAGAACAAGACAAAGAACAAGACAAAGAACAAGACAAAGAACAAGACAAAGAACAAGACAAAGAACAAGACAAAGAACAAGACAAAGAACAAGACAAAGAACAAGACAAAGAACAAGACAAAGAACAAGACAAAGAACAAGACAAAGAACAAGACAAAGAACAAGACAAAGAACAAGACAAAGAACAAGACAAAGAACAAGACAAAGAACAAGACAAAGAACAAGACAAAGAACAAGACAAAGAACAAGACAAAGAACAAGACAAAGAACAAGACAAAGAACAAGACAAAGAACAAGACAAAGAACAAGACAAAGAACAAGACAAAGAACAAGACAAAGAACAAGACAAAGAACAAGACAAAGAACAAGACAAAGAACAAGACAAAGAACAAGACAAAGAACAAGACAAAGAACAAGACAAAGAACAAGACAAAGAACAAGACAAAGAACAAGACAAAGAACAAGACAAAGAACAAGACAAAGAACAAGACAAAGAACAAGACAAAGAACAAGACAAAGAACAAGACAAAGAACAAGACAAAGAACAAGACAAAGAACAAGACAAAGAACAAGACAAAGAACAAGACAAAGAACAAGACAAAGAACAAGACAAAGAACAAGACAAAGAACAAGACAAAGAACAAGACAAAGAACAAGACAAAGAACAAGACAAAGAACAAGACAAAGAACAAGACAAAGAACAAGACAAAGAACAAGACAAAGAACAAGACCAAGTCCAAGACGTATGTATTGTATAGATATGAAATTTTGTAATAAATATTTTTTTTATATATCAATAAATAAATATTTGTATGCAATTGATCTATTAGATAAGACAGATGATGAAGTTTTTTGTCAATTATTTAAAAAATAAGATAAAGTCGAATACAAATGTTAATGCATGTCTAATTCATGAATAAAAAAAATAGGACCAATTAACAAGGAGCTTCATGGTATGAAGAGTTAAAATTGAGGAGAGAAGAAGAAGAACGAGGGAAGTAAATTTTAATTAATTGAAATTTAAATTAATATTAAATTATTTGATTCCGGAACAAATACTCAGAAATTAATAATATTTTAGACATTTTTGAAAATTTAAATTAAAATAATAACTTTTGGGGGGGGGGGGAATATAAAGTAATAATAATAAAAATAATTATCAATAATAATAGTTCATATCAAAATTTGAGAAGATATTTTATATATAAATATATATAAGGAAAAATATTTAAAAAATAAGGAAACACTTTTGAACTACAGCCTGAAAGGAGTTAATAGCTGGGGTACATAAAATACTAAAACTAATAATATTGACTAAATTAAATTCAATGTAGTATGGGGGCGTCCATTAATTACGTGAGGTATTATTGAGGATTTTATGACCCCCCTCCCCCTTGGTGAGATGTAGTAAGATTTTTCTCGACCCCCCCACCCCTGAACACTTCACGTAATTAATGGACGCCCCCTATGATTATTGGCGTGATATTCACTGAGACTTAATAGATCTATTGTACCCCCTTTCTTCTACTTAGTTCCTCAGGAAAGTCTCAGATCCTACTTGTTCCTTTAGATCTCCCGAAGGAAAACATTTTATTAGGCATTGAATTCCCTTTCAAATGATACTAAGTTTGTCAAAATCCATAAAGCGGTACAAAACAACAGTTTTATTGAGTCAGCTTTCCCACTCGCCCCTACCAGTTATTACAAGATAGAGGAAAAAGTACTGGAGCAAACTTACGTAAAATGATCTAATGATTACGAATATTTTTCTCTAAGCTTTCTCAGATATAGCGGGTTACCTCTCTTAATCAGACACCCGGTACAATCCTTTTATAACACCAGTTTTTATATTAATTTCTGCACTTTCCCTTCGCCTTTTTGAAAAATATTATCGCCCATATTGAACGGGATCTTGGAAGTATTTGTGTATTTGCCGGTATTTACTTGAAGACAAGTCTTTGAGCTAAAACTAATTATTTTAAACGCTCGCGACACATACATCTAACGGTAAATGTCGACATGCACTAAATTCCGGTCTTTTACAGTAAACTTGTACACAAAGTGACGGTATTTTGAAAAATATTCCATTAAAAAAAGAAGCTCATCGCACTTGTTTTCCTGGAAAGGTAATTTCATATGTAACGGCAATTAGTCATAATATAATATAATTAATGCTCCATTTTTAAAACGCATTAAAAGTTACCTCATAAATCAATAAGTTAATTAATATCGTAGCGAGTAGGCGAATTACGTTTTTTTCAATAAAATCTTCAGATTCAATTGTTACTCGTATATTTTTCGGCTTTAGATTTATTGAGTTATATGAGAGTTAGAGGTTAATTTTCTCACTTATAAATAAACGAATGTTTCTCATTTCAGCGCTAATATGCTTTGTGAGGGCCAATCTATGAAATTATTAAATAAAATCAATCAATTAAAGAAAATGCGAAAATTCCATATAACAATTTTTTTACATAAAATAAAATTGACTATAAAATGAAGCAGGTTTAGAAAAAATAAAATTTTACGGGGTTTTAGAACCGGCAAATAGTGGAGGAACTTAATTAAAAACGACCTTCATAGTCCAGGCGAATTAACTTTTTTGATAAAAAAATTGTTATCTAAAGTTTGGTTGTTGGAAGTTGTAGAGGAGGTTATTACAAACAAGGGAGAAATAAATGCAACAGCTGAAAAGTTGGAGGGAAGATTTTTTGGTGTGGAAAAGGGGTTGAAAAAGACATTATTACGATTTCCGGCCAAAGTTGAGGTCCTAGAAAAAAAAGTTTAGTGTGGCAGTCAAGATCTACAACTTTTATGTTAGTGACTTTTTCACATAACCTCTTTTTGAAACAGTTGCAGCACATTTATCGTTTGAAGTATTATCATCAGTTTCTCCCTGATCTTCTTGAACACAACTTACAAATTTGCCGAAACTAAAAATAAAAATCGAAAAATGCAGTTTTTTGCGTAAGTTGAAGATCTTTCTAAGATCTACAACTGTGACACTAAACTTTTCCCCAAATCATCCCTTCCACTTTTCAGCTGTTGCATTTATTTGTCCCCCGTTTG
Organism: Lochmaea crataegi; assembly: GCA_947563755.1. NCBI lineage: Eukaryota > Metazoa > Arthropoda > Insecta > Coleoptera > Chrysomelidae > Lochmaea > Lochmaea crataegi. The sequence goes on along the minus strand of OX387425.1, from coordinate 28,266,816 downwards.
TAATAACCCCCTCTACAACTTCCACCAACCAAACTTTAGATAACAATTTTTTTTTCGCCAAAAAATGAGCTAATTAGACTGGTCTATCACCCATCAGTTTAATGGATGAAGTAGTTATTTATGTACCAAGGACGAAAAACTGTCTATTATAGTCGAGTCTGCAAATTGATAGTCGAGACATATTCACACCACGGTTTTATTCACAAGTAAAATCTAGCGGATTTCGTAAATGATTAATTTGACAACAGCAAATGACAGTTATTGTCACAACCATTCTCGCACCGTGCCGTATCATAGCGACCACATTGCAGTGGACGAAATAGTCTAATCTCTAAGCATAAAATGGTATTAATTTTACATACTGTTATTAAAATTATGTGGTTCAGCTCATTCGATCCGGAATAATGTCTAGATCATTGTGCCGAATAATTAAATTAGCCCATAAAAAATTCCAAAAGTTATAAACAATTAAACACCAAAAAAAAATAGTGTTTGGTTTGTAGCTTATTGTTCGTAAATTATAAATATTTTCGAAATTTAAAAAAAAGATCCTCAAAGAGGAGGATATTTCCAATAAAAAAGTCCGAACTCCCAGAACTTTATCTCCATTACTTATAATATTAATTTAACGCTGAAAATAGCCCTCCGCCAGCCATTTTTAGGTTGCGCGCACGGCCTCGAAAGCGAGTACGTCACTTAAAAACATTATTTTTAAGTACTTGAAGTTAATTGAAAAATCTAAAAAAATTATAGTATAATCTAAACACTTTAAAGAATTGATTCCCGTTGGAATTTTTCATAAAAACAAAATTTTCAATATGCTAGACGATTGTTAATTAACAAAAACTTTTCAAACTTCCTTCATCGTTCTAAACTAAAAAAAAATGTTTAAATAATTGCCGTAAAATTATTTCGCTTCGTGGTGCTCTTCTTAAAACAAGATTGTGTCATCAAAGTTTTAAAAATGTTAATACTTTGTTTATAATAAGTAATATAAGGGCGACTAGGCTTTTCTGGCAATGCAGAAGAGTTATGGGCAAAACCTGGGGAATACGACCTGAGGTGGTTCACTGGCTATACACAACTGTGATAAGGCCAACGATCACCTATGGAACAATAGTCTGGTGGAGGAGGACAGAAGTGACCTCTGCAGTTAATATGTTAACTGCAATCCAAAGACAAGCTCTTCTTGGTATTACCGGGGCAATGAACAGCACGGGGACGGCATCAATGGAAGCCCTTATTGGACTTCCTCCTCTAGAACTTTTTATAAGGGCGGAGGCAATGATGGCAATTCTTAGGCTGAAATCGGGAGACTTATGGTCCCCGAACAATGTTCGAGAAGGACACACTGATACAACTGGGACATTACTAGACGAACCCATATTTCACATGAGTTTTGATAGCATGACACCAGAGAATATATTCACTGAGCGAGTGAATATCATCATCTCATCTAGGGAACAGGTGATGCACCCAGGTAATTCTGCAGAAATCATCTGGTTCACCGATGGCTCCAAAACAAACCATGGCTCCAAAACAAACAATGGACTGGGGCTGGTATAAAAGGACCTAGAAAGAGAATGTTCTTTAGCCTTGGTCGATATACGACTGTGTTTCAAGCAGAGACGATTGCCGCTATAGCCTGTATTGATGAAAACATCAGAAGAGGATATACCGGACAAAAAATTGAAAAACTCACTGACAGCCAGGCTCTGCTTAAGGCTATCAGTAATCCAACAACTAAGTCTAGACTGGTGAAAAACTGCAAAGAATCCCTCAACAGGCTGGCAAGAGACAACAAAGTGTCTCTAATATGGGTGCCGGCACATGAGGGGATTGCAGGTAATGAAATGGCGGACCAGTTAGCTAAAGAAGGCTCTAAAGGAGACTTCATAGGTCCGGAACCGTTTTGTGGAATCACAAAAGATTGCATAAGAGGGGAAATCGGGAACTGGCTAGATAGGGAACACCAATTCAAATGGAGAGTGACACAAGGGCACCTTCATACCAAGAGTTTACTGAACAAGGTAGACAAGGAACTCTCAACCAGGCTACTGAAACTGGGTAAGAGACATTTGAAGACAGTTACCGACCTGGTGACTGGACACTGCACCTTGAGGAAACATCTGTACAATATGGGCAAAGTTAGTGAACCTATGTGCAGAAAATGTGAACTTGATGATGAAACACCTACCCACATACTATGCTTCTGTGAGGACTTACAAGAACTTAGACGGAAGCACTTTGGAGAGGAATTTATACAACCATCACAACTACTGAAAATCCCTCTAGTCAAACTAGTGGCCTTTATAGAAGACACGAAGCTTCTGAAATGGAAGTAGATAACATGGGAAATGGTACAAAGATTCAGTTCAAGTGCCTGGGCTGATGAGCACAACCCAAATATATGAATGAATGAATGAAGTAATGTAAGTTAGCAAAAAATGGCAAATCAGTCATTTATTGTTAACTTGAAAACATTATTATAAACAAAGTAATGGGATTTTTTAAACTTTTATGACGTGATCTTGTTTTGTATGTATATAAGAAGAGCTCCACGAAGCGAAATAATTTTACGGCAATTATTTAAACATTTTTTTTAGTTTAGAACGATCAAGGAAGTTTGAAAAATTTTTGTTAATTACCAATCGTCTAGCATATTGAAAAATTTGTTTTTATGAAAAATTCCAACGGGAATCAATTCTTTAAAGTGTTTAGATTATACTATAATTTTTTTAGATTTTTCAATTAACTTTAAGTACTTAAAAAGAATTTTTTTAAGTGACGTGGCCGTGCGCGCAACCTAACAATGGCGGGCGGAGGGCTATTTTCAACGTTAAATTAAAATTATAAATAATGGAGATAGAGTTCTGGGAGTTCGGACTTTTTTATTGGAAATATCCTCCTCTTTGAGGATCTTTTTTTCAAATTTCGAAAATATTTATAATTAACGAACAATAAGCTACAAACCAAACACTATTTTTTTTGGTGTTTAATTCTTTATAACTTTTGGAATTTTTTATGGGCAAATTCAATTATTTGGCACAATGATCTAGATATTATTCCGGATCGAATGAGCTAAACCACATAATTTTAATAACAGTATGTAGAATTAACACCATTTTAGGCTTATAGACTAGACAACTGTTTGCTTACGAAATAGTAGTTTGTACAACATTGCTTTTCCCACGAGCGCAGAAGTTTGTGTGCAAATCTAGCGAGTGGGAAAAGTGACGCTTTCCGTACAAGTTGTACACAATAATTTTTCTACAACCACATTTATTAATGAAAGAAAAATAGTAATTTATTTAGGTATTTTCTGAAAATGATTTGATGTTGTTCATTTCTCTCCAGTTCCTAAATTTGCTATATTGTTTTTGATATTTCCCCTTCGAAACCTCCGGTAACAAATTGTCGGTTGCATTTCGAGCCTTTTCGATAACATCTGGAGGAGTATTTTCAGTGTCGGAATTGGACAACTCAAAAGATACATTTTGATTTTGGTTCATAATTCCTAAAATAATGCTAATAGGTTAATTTTTTTATAATTAATAAATTAAAATAAATAATCAAATAAATAGTTTACTTACTTTACTTTACTTACTTACTTAAATTTAAAATTTGTACACCCAGAAATTCACTATAATAAATATGTTGAATTGTCAAAAAAAATTGACAGTTCATAGGTAGCTGTGTATGACATTTCGGTGCAGAAAAGTGCCATAGCGTGTACTTTTCCAACGGTTATCAAAGAAATTAAGAAAAAGCCTGCTTTGCGTATACAAATTTCTGTAGAAAAGCGTATTTTGCATAGTGGTTGTAGGAAAAGTACTTGACGTCAAAAATAGACGATTTTTCATCCGGAAATAAGTTCGTAAAATGTAATTTTCTGTAAGGGTCGACGAAAAAAAATCGATTATTTTTGAAGGCAAGTATTTTTCATCCGCATACCCTTTTCCTCCGCGTACACTTTTCGTCCGCAAACTCTTTTTGTCCGCTAAAATGTTAACATAGGTATCCAAATTTCCGAAACTCTATTGCATTTTTGAAAAACATGACGTTGGGTAGGTACTAAGCGAAAAAATCTAGAGTATTTAGTCGAGATAAAATAAACATCCCATGCAGGAGTTCCCCAGAGTTGACAAAGGGGCCGAGTCTGGACCAGTACTGGGAAGACTAGCTTTGGCATACCTGTATAGGGCCATGCAAGGGCCAGGTCGCTTAACCCAGCCTTGACCATGCCTATGATAATCCAAGTTTGGGCCAAGACTGTCTGACCTGGCCTTGGCCATGCCATTGATTACCCATGCTTGTGCCAGGGCTGGATAAACCAGCCTTGGCCATGCCCATGATAAACCATGCTCGGCCAGGGCTGGATTACCCAGCCGTGGCCGTACGATGGTGATCCAAGCTGGATAACCCAGCCTTGGCCATGCCAATGATAACCCAAGCTCGGGCCAGTATCAAATTAAAAAATGGGGGAGATAACAGCAGTGAGTAACTTTTTATCCGGAGCAAAAGCCAGGGAAGGTGGACGTGCTCAGCACAGCAAATAGAAGTAAGTTAAAGTATATGAAAGAAAATGGCTTTTAATAATTTAATAATATAAGAATAAATAAATATCTACATAAGAATATTATTCTGAATATTATTTAGAAGAGAATATATATTTAAGAATATTATTATTAAAAAATAAATAAATGAATATTAACAAAGTTTCTGTTAATATGTGTGTACCATTATTAATCCTATTGTTTAATTAATAGCCAATAATTAGCATTTAATTTTGGGCCAGTATTCGAAATCAAGGATGGCCCAGTCCTGGCCGACTCCATGCAACCAAGCCTGATCTAGCACTGGCAATTGAGCATGGCTCAGTCCTGGTAACCGAACCTGGTTCAATCCTGGCAATCGAGCCTGACTCACTCCTGGTACTTGAGCATGGCCCAGTCCTGGCAAGCAAACCTGGTCTAGTCCTGGCAAGCAAACCTGGTCTAGTCCTGGCAATCGAGCCTGGTCCAGTCTTGGCAATCGAGCCTGGCCTAGTCCTGGCAACAAAGCTTGGCCTAGTCCTGGCAACAAAGCTTGGCCTAGTCCTGGCAACTACGCCTGGCCCATCGTTATCACTCCAGACTTCTACCAATGCTGGGCCAAGCCTGGCTTACAAGCTTGGCACAGAGTTCTACATAGTTGAGCAGATTCTTTCGTGATGGCCCAGAAGAAACTAATCTTTTGCACAGCGGACGAGAAATACTTGCCTTCAAAAATAGTCGATTTTTCATTCGGAAATTACTTGTTTTTTGTCGACGAAAAAATGTAACATGTACCTCGGCGAAGAACTGCTTGCTAGCCTCGGTTATCAATTTGCAGACTCGACTATAATATAAAGTTTTTCGTCCTTCACATAAATAACTGTTATCTATATCAAATTTAGTATATTAAAAAATATATCGCGAGTGGGTTGCTCAAAAAATAGTCAACCCCAACGTTTGTAGATTCTATAGGCTTCATACTTTCGGTTGGTATTGAATTTATTCGTTAAACTCATAAGTGTAAGGTTTAGTAAAGTCATTTTTCAATTTTTTATTAAACATAGTTTGGCCAGGAATTTTTCAGGCAACCCACTCGCGATATATTTTTTATCATACTAAATTTGATAAAAAAGACTTTTCATCCATTAAACAGATGGGAGAAGGTCGTTTCTAATTCGGATCTTCGACTAAAACTTTTTATCGAGAATGACATTTTTCGCTAAAACTAAAAATAAATATGTGTCTCCTCCGTAGACTCAATATAAACTCAAGTAAAATGCGATTATCAATAATAGTTTTTTAAAAAGATAATTTTTAAGAATTAAACTTACCTGAATTATGGTTGCTCGATTTATATCTGAAAAAAAGAAACAAAAATAAATAAGTACCACTTCTTCAATAAAAATATAATTTTTTTAACAAAGTGTGGCTTTGCAATTCGAACGATTCAGGGCAGTTGACAGTTTTTTGACGAACTCAAAAATCAGTTCGCGGACATTGAAAGTTCCGTTTGTTTTTGTGTACGTCGACGTATAAACAAACCGTAAACAGAATGGTAAAGTGGCACGATATGGAAATCGATGGATTGGACGAGGAGGGCCAGTCAATTTGCCTGCAAGATCGCCCGATTTCAATCCTTGCGATTTTTGTTTTTGGGGCTACTTAAAATCATTAGTTTATGCTGTTCCAATACAAAATCGCTTTCGAGAATATTCCGGAATAAGGTTTTGGTTACGCATACGACGAGCGTAGAAAACTGTAGAATTTTCGAGAGTTGATAAAAACTATATATACGCAGGTTTTTGAGTGAGTTGAGAATTAGTGAAACGGACAGTAAAGAGTTAGTTCACAGACAGTTTAAAGAACTTCTTAGTGATCGGACAGTGGATGAAATAGTGAAAATAAATAGTGTAATATTCAAGTGGTAAAAATCAATTAGAACTATTATACCGAGTGTAAATAAATTAGTCGAGTTTAAGTAAAGTGTGTATATAAATTAAGTTTAATACAGTGTGTGTTTCTTTAAATAAATAGTAATTAGCCATAGTAGTGTGTATAATTTTATCCACAAGTAAAAACTGTTTAAATAAATAACAAAAACATTACAATATCTATTTTCCAATCGGAGATACGAGAAATAATAGGTATACTAGGGGATCGAGTTTTATACGTTTAATACTCAAGTAAATTGAAAATTTTACATAATGTAGTAAGATCAGATGTCATAAATTGTTGACAACTTAAATATAAAATTAATCTAGTGTGAATACAATACGGTTGTCGGTCAGTAATTTAAAAATACGTAATACCTTACACAAATAGCGAAGCTTATGATATGTTAAAAGCGTATTTTGAATGTTTTGAGAATGTTCCGATTGCAGCAAGAGAGTATGCATTAAGATATCCCTTGCGAAAACATTTTTGCCCGAGAACATTTAAAAATTTTGCTAAACGCTTGAAAGAAACCGGATCTGTTCAACCTAAAATAAATTCTACACGACAGCGAAGAAACAATACAGAAATAGATGAATTAAATGTTTTAGGATACATTGCTGCAGATCCACAAGTTAGTGCAAGAAAGCTTGCGAGTTAGGAATTCCTAGGTATTGTGTTCAATCTAAATAAAAAAAAGCGTTTTCTTCCGTATCGTGTATCTCTTTATCAAGGATTAAAAGCTACAGATTACGATAAAAGACTGGATCATTGTAATTGGCTTAAGGATACGCTGAATGAAAATACAAATTTTTTATCAAATATAATGTGGTCCGATGAAGCTACATTTTCCAGAAATGGATCTGTAAATAGACATAAAACACACTATTGGTCTGATCATAATCCACATCGGTTGCAACAAGATTTTAACCAGGGTCTAGGCCCTGTTGTTTTTGATGAACAATTAAATGGCGAACGTTACTTAGAAAATAAATATTGAGATGCAGTTTTTACCATTTTTTTAATTCCACAAAACAATTGTTCAATCACCGGCACCTTGCGACCGTTAAAACCACTTGAATGAAACGATGATATAATACTAAGTTTGTCAAAATCCATAAAGCGGAACAAAAGTTATAACAGTTTTATTGAGTCAACTTTCCCACTCACCCCTACCAGTTATTTTACAAGATAGAGGAAAAAGTACTGGAGCAAACTTACGTGAAATGATCTAATGATTACGAATATTTAAATGTTGTGGTACTATAACGGTACATTTATTATAGAAAGTTTTTTGAATTATGATTGTGAACTACGCCCTCTAGCGGTGGAGTAGAAAACTTGAAAATCATTTCCAGCAGTTTCTCGTATGCGAGTTTGTAATGCAGATTTTTTTCTCTAAGCTGTACGATAAATAGTTTTTGAGATACAGCAGGTTATAATACGACCAGAACAGCTAGAGTGTTGGATGTGCGCGAAGAAAGAGGGTAAAGGATGCAGAAAGGAAAGTTAGAACATTAACGCGTTTGCTCGCTGCAACAGTAGCGTAACAACAAAATAATCAAATACAAATAGTAAGTACATATACCATCTCTATTGTAATATATCAGAAACAGCCTATTATACCTAATAATAATATGTATTTCTAATTCAAAATTAATCTATTATTATTTTTATTCTGAGAATATACCTCATCACAAGAACTGGAATTTTGTAGTACAATAACGATACATTTATTATAGAAAAATTATTATTTTTGTTATTATTGTGAACAACGCCCTCTCGAGGTGGAGTAGGAAACTTGAAAATAATTTCCAGCAGTTTCTCGTATGCGACCTCATCGAAAAAACAAGAAAAATTTTCAATGCTACTTTGCAGACACAAGAAACATACATCGGTACTTTAATATAGTATTTTTTAAATACAGTTAAATAAATCATAAATTTTATTCTTTATGGTAAACACTGCGGAAATATATAGTATAATTATTAAATTTTATTACTCTGCTTTGATAGCGATAACAGTAAGATAACACTTTGTTTGCTTTGTCATATTTTTTCAACTATAGTACGGTGTTTCAGAAAAAAAAATTCCATTTGTAAAAAACTTTTTGAGACACACTGTATAAAATTTTTAAATATTCATCATTTTCAATTTTATTTGAAAACCAATAACAGTACCAGTTGTGCAGATTATGGTTGTTCTAATAGCCGTGAACTTGATAGATGGTGGAGTCATTTTTTTAACGAGGAGTATGAAAATGTGTGTGTTCAATACTCGTGTGTTTGCGGCCCTCGCCCTTCGGGCTCGTGCCACAAATTTCCACACTCGTGAGAAAAGTAGAACTTTCCCCACATGTTGCACACTATACTTTTTCTACAACTGCACAAATTTCAAGAATACAAGTAAAGTAACTTAATATTTATTTTTATGGTTAGTAAAACAAAAATAACACTAAAGTATCCCATCTCTATACTGTTAAATAATTTTATTTAAAATTATAGTTGATGGTAAAATTTGTACAATTTTGTATGGTCAAAACCGGAACGTTATTTCTTTTCACTAAATTCTCCATTATATTAATTAATCTGACAGTTTTGTGACAACTAAGTAGGTACTTAAAGATGACAGAAGCCTACTAAGTTTTTGTCGATTTTATTTGATTCTCCATATAAATGTATGTGGCGTGGGCAAAGTGCCGTGAGAAATAATATTTCTCAAAGTATGAGCAATATTTGGTTTTGAAATTAAGTAAGGTATGAGAAATACGTCACTTTTCATAGCAGTTGTAGAAAAAGTATATTGTGCAACAAGTGGAGAAAGTTCAACTTTTCTCACAAGTGTGGAAGTTTGTGGCACGAGCCCGAAGGTTTTGAAATTAAGTAAGGTATGAGAAATACGTCACTTTTCATAGCAGTTGTGTAGAAAAAGATTGGTAATAAATTTTATCACATATTCTTGGGTTAAAAATAGGTTGATTCAACCTCACTTACCTATATACAAGAGTGTATACACAAAAAGTTACAGGGTGATTCATTAAAAAATTTAAATTCGTTTTTTAACGTTGCTCTAAAACAGTGTAGCAAAAAATTTATGAAAATTTATATAAGATACTACTAAGATAAAGTAACAGATTGCCGCTTGAGAAAGAATGTTGCCGCGCAACGCGGAGCGGAGCGCGGCGATCTTTCGACAGCGGCAATTTTACTTTACGCTCAAAAAACACACATAATTTTTTCTACAGTCGCCCTTTTAATAATTAAGACAGTTTTTTATATTATCTTAGGTTATAATTAGGGATGTTTAAAAGTATTCGATCTTTATATAAATCGATTATTTTCTTATAATCGATTTTTATTTTAATATTAATATATTATTATATAAATTACGCGTTTATTAACCATTTTTTCAAAATTTTGATAATTTTTGACAATTATTGACCAATTTTCACAGTTTTTGATAGTTTTTGAACATTTTTGACAATTTTTCAAATTTATTGACCATTTTTCAAAATTTTAACAATTTTTGACAATTTACTTAATTACAGTCAACTGTAAATAATTGTCATATTAGTAAAGCGTGATAAATAGACGTCAAAAAATAATAGTTCAATACTATTAAACGCTTTACAAAATTAGAAAAATTAATTTCCAAAGAGCAGACCGTCCACTAAGAAGCAACAACTACTTCTCGGGCTATATGCCCCGACGGATATTGAATTACACTTCTAAAGTAGAGAATAATCCTGGATTATGCTCTCAGAGCTTCTGGACGAATATCATCTACCTTGTCCTGATGAGGCGCAATACGCCGAAACCGGTCGACAAGTGATGTTATTCCTTCTAATCGCAAACCAGAATGGTTGGTTCTATCTTAACAGATATACCAACCCCGTTTACTTTACAAGTGTAATTCAATGTCTGTCGTGGCATATAGCACGAGAGGTAGATGTTGCTTCTTAGTGGGCGGTCTGCTCTTTGGAAATTAATTTTTCTAATTTTGTAAAGCGTTTAATAGTATTGAACTATTATTTTTTGACGTCAATTTTTGACAATTATTGACCAATTCTGACAATTGTCCATTTTTGACAGTTTTTATAAATAATTGACAATTTTTAACCATTTTTGATAGTTTTTGACCATTTTTGACAATTATAGACCATTTTGACCATATTTCAAAAACTAACAATTTTTTATAATTATCAACTAATTTTCAAAATTTTGACAATTTTTGATAATAATTGTCCATTTTTGACAATTTTTGATAGTTTTTGATAGTTTTTGACGATTATTGGCCATTTTTGACAATTTTCCAAAGTTTTTGACAATTTTTCAAAAATTTTAACAATTTTCCAAAAATTTTGACCATTTTTCAAAATTATTGACCATTTTTGGTAGTTTTTGACAATTATCGACCATTTTTCAAAAATGTTATAATTTTTGACCATTTTTGATAGTTTTTGACAATTATTGACTATTTTTGACAATTTTTGACAATTTTTGACAATTTTTGACAATTTTTGACAATTTTTGACAATTTTTGACAATTTCTGACAATTTTTGACAAATATTGACTATTTTTGACAGTTTTTCACAATAATTGACAATTATTGACCATTTTTGACCATATTTCAAAATTATTGACAATTTTCATATAATTTTATTTAATTTTTAATCTGATAAATTGTTAATTATTCACCAATTGAGTTAATTCGGAGGGCGTGGTTTGATTAAATAAGCGAGCGAAAAAGATTCCTTTTTTGCGCTAGAGCGTAAATTAACAATCCTCGGCATTTGTCGACTTTACGATTTCATTTGAATGTAGTAATTAGTCATTTTACGCGCGTCTGTAGAAAAACACCTTTATTATTACATTGCAATTTATAATAATATATAAGGTACACACTACTAATTTACTTGGAATTAGCAATTAGACAACAGATGGTGCATCACCACATTTTAGTAACGCAGTTAGAGCCTTTTTTATTTCGAGAGTATCCAGGACGTTGGATTGGAAGGGGGCCAGATGCACCAATTAAATGGCCACCGCGCGGTCCATGTCTGAATCCATTAGATTTTGTTTCTGGAAAATGTTTATTGAGGAAACGAATTACAAATTGCTAACCAGTGGCGGCTCGTCAGGGTGGGCAAGGTGGGCAGTGCCCACCCTGTGAGAATTCAAAATGAAAAAAAATGAAAAAGCCAAAATTACTCTCCTTTATTTTTTTTACGAAATTTCTCTTCTCCCAATGTGATTATAAAACATAAAGCATAAAACTTGTAATTGTTACATATGAAATTTTCCCAAGGTTCGCGAAAACTCGGTTATTTCAAATTCAAATCGTGCCATCTTGGTAAGAGAGGTATAAGCACAATCAAGTGTGGGCGCGTTACAAGCGTAACTGATATATCTAATGAGAAAGACAAAGAGCGGGTGTGAACCGCTTGTGCTTTGCTCACTGATGATTCGGGTGACCAAGAGGGCAAGCCCCTGTCGCGCTCGAAACGAAAATTCAGATTGCTAACATTTATGAAGAAAGCAATAACAAACTAGCGAATGCCGATAAAATAAAAGCACCGCTAGTTCAGAAAAAGTGCAAAACAATTCCGAGAGTTTATTTTAAATTAAATATATTTTTGGACAATTGTTTTGTTCTTGTTTTCCTTGCCACTTCAAAAAGTTTGAAAATTGGTGTAAGATGTACGCTCTTTTAAATACGCCGCTGTTTGAAATATATTTAAACATTAAACAATAATTTTGCAGGAATAACGAATATATTGAATTATTCATTATTATTATTATTATGGATTTTATCAGAAAACATATACTCCTAAACTCGGTATCTCACTGAATATGCCTTTAAACCTGGCTGTCGCTTTTATTTGAATTGTGGAAGCTCGGGTTGCGGGCCAGCCCATCGGGTAGATTCGTTGAAAACCCGAAAGTATTTCACTGCTCAGGAGCTCAGCCGACATTGATATTTAGCAGAGTGTATGTTTTTGTTTTTGTGGAACTAGAAAAATGGCAAGTACAAGTGTTAGAGTAAGTGTTCAGCAAGAGCCATCGATGTGACATCATTTGAAATTGTAGGTATAAAAATAGGTAGTAAGAAAATTTGTAATTTCTGGTCTTCAATTTTGGTTGCCCACCTACTGCCAAACTCCACGAGCCGTCTCTGATACTAACCAGTTTCGATATAAACTAAAATTGTCAAATATTTCTAATGGGTTTCAATCATTTATTCTTATTGTTATTGAAGCTTGCTCCTTATTGCACGACATAGGACTTTTGAGAAGGCTAGTCAAAAATTGTCAAAAATTTGGAAAAATGGTCAATAATTGTCAAAAACTGTCAAAATATTGAAAAAGTCGTTAATAATTGCCGAATATTTTCAAAAATTTGGAAAAATGGTCGATAATTGTTAAAAATTGTTAAAAATTGTCAAAAACTGCCAAAAATGGCCAATATTTGTTAAATTTTTGAAAAAATGGTCAATAATTGTCAAAAATTTTGAAAAATGGTTAAAATTTTTAAAAAATTATCAAAAATGGTCAATAATTGTCAAAGACGGTCAATAATTGTTAAAATTTTGAAAAATAGTCAATAATTGTTAAAATTTTTGAAAACTGGACAAAATTTTTGAAAACTGGACAAAATTTTTGAAAACTGGACAAAATTTTTGCAAAATTGTCAAAAATGGTCAATAATTGTCAGAACCTGTCAAAAAGCTAAAAAATTGTCAATAATTGTTACAATTTGGAAAAATGGTCAACATTTTTGAAAAATTGTAAAAAATGATCAGTAATTGTCAAAACTGTTAAAATTGGTCAATAATGGTCAATAATTTTAAAAATTTGAAAAAATGGTCAAAAATTGTCAAAATTTTTGAAAAATCGTCAAAATTTTCGAAAAATTATCAAAAATGGCCAATAATTATAAAAAACTCTCAAAAATGGTAAATAATTGTTAAAAATAGTCAAAATTTTTGAAAAATTGTCAAAAATGGTCAATAATTGTCAGAAACTGTCAAAAATGCTCAAAAATGGTCAATAATAGTTAAAATTTGGAAAAATGGTCTAAAATGGTCAACATTTTCGAAAAATTGTCAAAAATGATCAATCATTGTCAAAATTGGTCAATAATTGTCAAAAATGGTCAATAATTGTTAAATTTTGAAAAAATGGACAAAAATTGTCAAAAATTTTGAAAAAATGGTCAATAATTATCAAAAATTGTCAGAATTTTGAAAAAATGGTCATTAAAATATAAAATAAAACTTAGTAGAACGTAATGGGCCTAATGTAATTCCCAACATCGCATTCTATTGCGCGTATTTTTATTGATGGTTTTCCCAACCTCGTTTTCTATTGTGCATAAGAAGCAAGCTTCTGTCGGCGGTACGACAACCGCTCACCTTTTTTTTAGTATTTCCAGAGGGGGGACAAACATATTATTTTATTGACTTGTCAGTAAATACATCAATGCTGAAAAGTCTCGCACCAAAGGATTATCTTTGAAACGGAAAAAGGGAAAATTATGAAATTCTAGGACGATGAATGAGACGTTATTCTGCATATTTTAGAGCAAATGTCAAATGTTTTTGATTTTAGGTTTTAGCGTACGGCCGCCATCTTGAATTTTTTGAAATGGCAACCTAGGTCGAGTGACATATCACAAAGAAGCTTATTTTTTTCTCTTTCCGAAAATAATAGCAATGTATCACTTTAATACAAAATGTCTTCTATAATATCAGTTTTATTTTTGTAAATTAAATTGTACTGTACTCATGACACCGTACACTAACTAACGACAAGTAAATTTACTTGCGTCGGAACGTTTGAAATTTTTGGCACATCGTTTCTCTGGCGCCGTACCCCCCCTTATCACCGCGCTGCCCCTGTACTCAACACTTTCTCGATTTAAACTCACCAGAACTCAGCAGACGATAGGCGGGGTAAGGAAATTTTCGGTAACCGCTGAATCGACGAAGTGAATTTACTTGTCGTTAGTTAGTGTACGGTGCTTATGATATGACCTTGTAAGTTTATAAAATTAAACAAAAAACAATAGTAGGCATTAAAACCGTCAACCATATAATTATGTACAAATTGTCAAAACTGATACTAGTTTCAAATTAGCACGCAGTTTGAAAGATTAAGAATAATGGCACTTTTACCGGAAATACAACGAATCGAATTTCAAAAAATTCAAGATGGCGGCCGTACGCTAACGTCAAAAACATTTGACATTTGGTTTAAAATATGCAGAATAACCTCTCATACATCGTCCTAGAATTTCATAACTTTCCCTTAACCCGTTTCAAAGATAATCCCTTGGTGCGAGACTTTTCAGCAACGCTGTATAACTGCACTATAAATATACATGTCAATAATTGAAAAAAAAGTAAACGTTTTTATAACGTACATATTAATTTTTGATAACAATTGCACATTAAATAATATTTCAATATTGATAACTGTACCAGGAAACAATAATAATTATACATTTAAAAAAAATCTATAAAATAACCATTATCTGGGTTTTACCTGTATTATAAATAACCATTAAACATTATGAATAACGTATTCATCGCTTAGACCAGTGATACCCAAAGTGGTCTATAACGACCCCCCCGTAGTCGATGACGACTGGTAAGGATAAAAAATGGAGGTCCATGAGATATAAACCTATTTACTTCGATTACTTTCTAACAAATATACAGAGTCTCCCAAAAATAAGTACTGTTTGTTAATGTAGTTGAAGTTTATCCAAAATCAATTGCAATAGCTATAAATCATGTGTTCGTCTCCCATGCCGACTTTTTCCTTTGATCTGAATATTCTGGCATATGACTAATCAAAGGACTATATAAGGAGTTCGTCTGTTTTGTTGCTTACGATTTAATAACTAAAATAAAATAAATAATGTGTATAGTGTTGTATTTCCGTACCCCGTAAAAAATAATAAAAAGCCGCACCTGAAATTTCGAGCTCGAGCAGTTTTAAAAATCCGTCTCGATTGCGATTCTACTATAGTTTTATTCGTCTGTATGAAATTAAATTAACAAATTTCAAATTACTCTTTTCATTTGTCTAACTATGAATTATAATCCCATAAAAAACATTAATGTCTAAAATATTTGGAAAACATCTGCAACTATAGTATAACTAAACCTAATGTAATGACCCATATTTTTAATCCCATTGATGGCAAATGCCACCCAATGGCGTGCATATAATTCGATTATCTAACTTCTTATATTTAAATCCACAATTTAACAAAACCGCGCGCAGTGTTTCCAAACATTGATAATCATATTCAGTAATATCCCGCAATTTAGCACGAATCAGTTCTAAAGTTGGTACTCTATTGTCCTTGTAAAACCCGTAAACAATCCGTTAAATAACATTTTTCGTAGCATTGTCAACCTTATTCAGTTTTTGATTTGGTCGTTTTGCTTTAAAGAATGATCCATAACAGTGCCTAGTTTAATTATTTTGTAAATCGATTTTCCTTAATTCGTGAATTCTCGCAATTACCGCATTATCATAAATATCAGAATTTTCTTTATTCAGACACGCGTACATATTTAAAACAACGCGTTGACACTAAGTTATTTGTCTGTGGCGCCAAATTATTTGATTCCCGCGATACATCATCTTGAACTGTCTCCAAAATGCCTTTCTAATTAATTACTAATAAATTATACCTATTTATAAAACTTGCCCTAACGTCTACGTACAAATTAATATTATATTAATAATACTTTTCTACCCTTATATTAACAACACTTTTCTACAACACAATTCACTAACGCCAGTGGAAGAACTAAACTCACTTAACCAACAAAGAGATATTATATTAATAATATTTCTCTACCACACAATTATTCACGCACACCCCTGGATAAAGTTCCGTGAAGACGTTAAAATTTTTTTTGACACAGTGGACCGCATTAAGAACTGGCCGGTTACTTCGTTATATTATGCCAAATACTGGAGTTGGATTATTTGATTCCCCATTGCACTGTTGCTACGTTGCCAGCTATTCAAAATTTTCTTAAATATAGTAACATGCATAAAGTGGTTTTAATAAATTTTTCTTTTTTCAGCAATTTTAAGCGACTTATTATAATGCTTACTAATAAATTTATATAATGTTTTTTTTTGAAAATATTTCCAAACTAGCTTTCTAAGAACATCACGAACTAACAGTTTACTAAAGTAAGGAGAAGATTTGGATAGTGAGCCTAACAATTTTAGAAAATATATCTGACAACATTGCTTTATTTTAATGTCATTACACTGACTCTAGAAGAACTATACTAAAAATTTATTGTTCAAAAAATTTGACAACGTTAAAAAGTGTCATAATACCTAATAAAAAAAATAAAAATTTTGAAAATGGAGTGTTGTAGCGAGTCCAATAAAAAATACCTTTTATGTAGAAAATTTAGTGAAGAATTGCATTCAAGTCAAACTCGAAATACAGGGTGTTTCAAGAATATGGTACAATAAACCTTACGAACCCCTGGTACCCCGCCTCTAATTCATTAGAATTTTACGAAATTAATATGTGTTTTCAAAATATCAAAAAATACTCAGCGAAGCTTCCGATCATTTTTTGTATGCGCATGTCCGAAAATCGCCATTTTTATAATAAGGTACTTGTCATATTTCACTTTGTCGACCAATTATATAGACGATATTTAAAAATTTGATCATTTTCGCAGTGTAATTACTAAGTTATCTGTCAACGTCGGTCTCTCAAGGTCATAAATGTTGGTTACCAAAACATCAAAGAAAATGCGTCGGGCTTCGCCCCTTGTTAGCTGGTGTATTCTTTGATATTATAACCCACAAACAATTTTAAATTTGTATTTTTATCCCCCGAAAAGAAATGGAATAGAGTATGTATTTTATCTGCACCCTTTATCAGTCTGTATTTCACAAACCAATAAGATTAGAGAAAATTTTATTTGAGTTCAATTCATAAATCATAAATGTATAGTTTGGCAAACATAACTGGAGCCGTGAAAGGAATGCGGTCGAAAACATTCGATATTGCCACGTTTAACTATGAAAGAGCTTAAGTGCTAAGTATGTAGTGATAATAATTAGAAAATTGACTTTTTATTATTAACAATATGTCAATAATGATTAAACGTAGTTCTTTAATGTGCTTGTTTCATTGGGTTTTGTCTATTAACATTATTTTTTCAATTTCTGAATATAAAAAGATGAACACTTTTCCAAATATGTTATGGGTTTCCTTCAAGCCGGCAACGTCGTGCGAAAATCATAATTACCACGCCCTCCGAACTAACTCAATTGGTGAATATTTATCGAACCCCGTTGCTCAGTAACCACCTGACTTCCTATTGGCAAGCGCGTGCGTGTGAACTTCCCTCTCACTTCGACAATTGACTGACATTGATTATTGTTTATATTGTCAGTATTTACCTCCGTATTTTCAGTTTTACTTGGTATCTTATTATTTCGTATCCATATTGAATTCAAGTACGATTTTTAACATCATTTGTTTTTAACAAATACCGTGTTTTGAAAAATACCTTACCCTTAAAGCAAAGCATAAATCAGTTTCTATATAGATATAATTATTATATAATAATTATTATTATTTTTATTACTTTTATAAAATAGGTACCGTACGCCATTGGTTCGTTTATGACAGATATCGGCCATGTTTCCTCGCCCCTTACCGATGCCGCGTAGCTTCAGATATACTTTCCAAACTATATAAAATTTAACATGTGTTTTTTTCAAGTTTTTCGGCACTACAGTTAGCAATTCAAATCTTTCGAAATCAAAAAGCTGTCAAAAACACATTCGAAGTTTATGAATTTGCAAAAATTCAATATTAGGTAAGCAGAGGATGTACCCAAAACCGAAAAATAGCCAAGTGGTCGACAACATAAAAAAGTTTGAGAGCCTCTGGTTTAGACTAATAATTTATCGTCATTTCGACGAATTTATACGATTGCACTATTCGGAAGGATAGAATTATAAAATTTGCTAAAACAGGAATATTTTCCTACATAATTTATTTATAACCTCTCACGTTTAAGCATCTTCTGTTAAGGATCTAAAATTGCTTATTCAAGGATTCTTTATCACGTTCATGATACCTGGAGGCAGATATTTATAAAAAATTTAAAATTATATTAGAAAATGAATAGGCGCATCTTGCATCGGTGAGGAATCAGTTTCATCATATAGAATTTTAAATCTCTTCAATTATACAATATCGAATATAATTTTTTTTTAAATATTAATCCCGAGCGTCTAAAATGTCAGTTAAAGTAGCGAACGTGCGGGTGTGTCCAAGAACGCGTTTTGATTGGAGCGAAGTCTCGGAACAGCAAACGAGATCAGCGTTGAGGTATACGTTACGTGCAGAATTTACAGCAGTACAAACGGGTAGGGTAGTACCACACCGTCAGCAGCAATGGAAATCCTTCTGGACCTACCTCCTCTCCATATATTTCTGGAAGGGGTGGCTAGATGGACAACATATAGAATTGCGCATATTTCTAAATGCACAAAACTAGCTTATACAGAGCAAAGCAGAATGCTAGTGGACACTGAAACTCACAGTATTCTGAGAGTGAACTCTGACATAATGCCTCCAACAGTAAACTACGATCTGCCTTATACCGTCCTAATTCCAAATAGAGGCGAATGGGTCCTCCGTAAGAATGAACTATCAAGAGCAAGCAGCTGTTGGTTCACAGATGGCCCAAAAACACCCTCAGGCTCTGGTGCAGGTGGACAGACCTAGGACAGAAATTTCAACCTCTCTAGGATCCTATGCAACCGTATTTCAGGCGGAAATTTACGCCATTGCTTTATGTGTAGAGAGATTGGAGCAAACCAATCCCACACATAAATCAATAAAAAATTTCTCGGACAACCAAGCAGATATGAAAGCACTTAGCTCTTACCGTGTAACGTCTAAATTGATATTAGACTGTTGCCAAAAAAACTCTCCTCAATAGAGTATCGCTGGTCAGGATGGTCTGGATTACTGGCCATTCTGGTGTGGATGGCAATGAGAAGGCAGACTCTCTTGAAAATGAGGGTGCCGCACGTGTTTTTATAGGACCAGAACCTACAATTGGCATCGCAAGTTTTGCCAAACAATCACTAAATACCTGGACAGTAAGAAGAGCTTTAGACTTCTGGTATAATATGTACAGAATGGAAAGTCTAACTGGAACAAATTCTGTAACTTGACAAATAAAGGTTTATCGCAAAATTCCTGAAACACGTCAATTTTTATTTTCAATGGGGCATATTACAAAGAGATTTGTTTATCTTTTTAATTATCTGGGGGGTTGCAGACACCCCCAACTTTTTTATTAAAGTGGAAGGGTAGGTTGATTAATTTTTTATTTGAAAGCTTTTTTAATTGCAAATACAATTCCATTTTTTTGTTACTTTTGATAAGCAATGTGTCGGAAAAAATGAAATAAGGAAATATTTACTGAAATTACTTTAATGTATAGGTACATTTTTTCTTACTTGATAAGCGCAATAAAAAACTTGCTCGATAGTTTTTCGAAAAATAAGAAAATGTCCTATTTAACCGAAACGCATCGTATCGAAATTTTAATGATGATCGGATATGGGGATAGAAGTCGAACACAGGCTGAAGTCGTTCGTTTGTTTAGTGAAGTTCATCCAGAATTACCTTCAATTAATCGAAGCAAAATTGAAACTCGATTTCGGGAGTTGGGCCATGTAAGGGATGCTCCTCGACAAAAGCTTTTAAAAGTCGACGAAGAAGCCCAGTTGAACATATTGTTGGAAGTTGAAGAAAATCCTGTTACTCCAGCTAGGCAAATAGCTCGCGTTCATGGAGTCAGTCACACAAGCGTTTTAAAAATTCTTAAAGAAGCCAAAAAGCACCCATATAAGATGCAAAGCCTGCAGGAGCTTAACGAAGATGATCCTGATCGTAGACTCGAATTTTGCGAACGAATTATTGCTTCTATCGATTGTGGACAAATTGCTTTGGTATGGGTGCTGTTTTCTGATGAGGCTACGTTCACATTACATGGGCACGTCAATCGACAGAACTGCCGTTATTGGGCGAAAATCCCCGTTGGATGCGTGAATGCCATACCCAAAGGCCTCAAAAAACAAACGTCTGTGCTGGAATTATTGGGGATCGCATAGTAGGTCATTTTTTTCAATGAAAACGGGGAAACATACCTTGATATGCTCCAAGAAGAACTGATTCTTACTTTAGTCAATTTATTCCCCAATAATTTGGATCCCAACTTATTTGACCAACGGATGTGGTTTCAAAAAGATGGGGCACCACCACATTTTACTCAAAATGTCCGGACCTATCTTAACGAAGTGTTTCCAAATAGGTGGATTTGAAGAAGGGGCCCAATTGAATGGACAGCAAGATCACCCGATCTTACTCTATTAGAAACATAACGACATCGCCGAGCTTCAACAAAGAATCAGGGACGAAATTAGGCAAGTAGCGCCGGAAGTGTTACAAATTGTTCGGAATGCTGTTTATAATCGATTAGGATATTATCAGCAACAAGGTGGAGAGCACTTTCATTTTTTCCCTACATATTGCTTATAAAAAGTAACAAAAAAAATGGAATTGTATTTGCACTTGAAAAAGCTTTCAAATAAAAAATTAATCAACCTACCCTTCCATTTAAAAAAAAAAGTTGGGGGTGTCTGCAACCCCCCAGATAATTAAAAACATAAGCAAATCTCTTTGTAATATGCCCCATTGAAAATAAAAATTGACGTGTTTCAGGAATTTTGCGATAAACCTTTATTTATCAAGTTACAGAATTTGTTCCAGTTAGACTATATATCAGGATTGGTTCAATCATAGGCTTTTATACATCCTTCGAAGAATGTCTCCAAACAAATGTTAGACTATAGCAGGCATGACCTACGTTGTCTAACAGGCCTTTTAACATCTGAATCATCATATGCTAAGACTTGGACTGTCGGAAGTACCTACTTGTTTTTGTCTGGAGGATGATGAAATAGCAAAGCATATAATTTGTTCCTGCCCCGCCGCGGCTTGAATAAGGTATCTGATGTTTGGCAGGGCCTCTCTTTCGCCCTCGTACCTGAAATATCATTCACCAAATAAACTAATTGGCTTTGTTAAGAAGCTGAATTTGTTTAGTGAAATCTGAATAGGTATGAGCCACAGAGTCTTGAGAGTCGCATTGGAGGGCCTTATAAACCCACTCACCACAAACCTAACCTAGGGTAGGATTATTAATTATTAGTTATTATAATTATATAAATAATATCGTTATTTATAATATATAGTCTCCTTTAAAGAAGATAAATATGCACTACAAAGTGGTCTTTCTACTTTTCCATTTATATAACTATATATACAGTGTGTCCACTTAAGTTCGCAGCATATGGGAAACTTTTTTATTATCAACTTTACGGTAGAAAGTTATTCTTCATAAAAAGTTATGCATGGTCTAAAACCTAAAATACCACCATCAGGTATCGAAATTTATAGGTATATCCGAAAATATGAATTTTACCCCATAAGAAAAATACTTTTATTTTTGACCAAATTGTAAATTTGTATAAAGAAAACTCATTTATGAACTCTTTAGTCATCAAAAATTTGTTAACCTGTAAGTTTCTCAACTTAAAGTTTATAGTTGCACCATTTTGATTTGATGTTTCAAAATTTTACTCATAGCAAAATAATTTATTTTATAATTAACTCTACTACCTATAGGGCTATAGATATTCACGATTTTTTAACCAGCTAAAATGTTTTCGATTTGGTCAAAAATTAAAGTATCTAATTCTTGGGTAAAATTCATATATATTCTTATCACCACGTATATGGCTTTGAAATTTCTGTAACCGATGGTTGTATTTCTGCAGAACTTTTTATGAAGAATAACATTTTTTCGTAAAATCAATAATAAAAAAGTTTCCCATATGCCGCGAACTTAAGTGGACACACTGTATATATATCCATTTATATTATATATATATATATATAATTTTTCATATCAGTTTCCAAGCAGAAAAGAATTTTTAATCAATTTCATTCACGTGCTGCATATTTATTATAGGTATATATTTTGTATCCTTTATAAAATCCATATAATTAAAGTCTACGAACTATTCAGTCAATGATACAAAGGACGAATATTGTATGCATTTGAAAACAACCGAATATCATAACCATAACGTATATCTACTGCCACAAGAATATGACATTATTTTCATTAAAAATTTATTATCCTTTCAAAACTGCAGAAAAAATATATTCTAGAATTGAAAACACTTTAGTTTGATTAACATTATAAGAAGATGGGATCTACTCAGCATAGAGTGAGTGAAGCTTCTACAACGCAAGAAGAGACTGAATCAGCCATCAAACCACAATCTAGTAATGTCAAGACTGTAGAATCTCTTCTGCCAACAAGAAAAAAACAGCAAAAGAAAAGTACGAAACAAAAGAACTCACAAACAACCAAAGAGCTTCAACGGCTAGTTCTTTTAGAGCAGTATCGAACAAGTAGTACAAAGAGATTATGAAAAAAAGTTGGAGAGGATGAATATTGAAAATATTATATAGGCACTTATTATTTTTTTTGTAAGACTGGGGGATTTTGAGTATATGTCTAGGTTGTTTGAAAAATCCAGTAGGATTCATTATTAATATTATTAAAAAGTTTGTAATAAGATAAAAATAGAACAGTTTGCGTTAGTGAATAAACTTGATAATTATTCGATTTTTGTTTTTTAAAAACCAAAATGATCTGATGGCGTAAATAATAAAACTAAATTAAATTTGAACTTTTATTTTCTACCGTTTTATACTTTTATATTTAATTATCAAAGTTGTTTATTACAATGATCAAATTTCTTCTCACTTCTTGTCCTTGCTGGCGAAGAGGTAGATCAAATTCGTCATTATTATTATTGTCATCTTCTTCTGGCACTTCAAAATCGATGTCTTTCATAGTTTTTGCCACGTTATGAAGCACAATACAGGCAACAATTATTTTTGGTACATTCCCCAATTTCACTCGGCAAACATGTTGCAAAATAGGAAATCGACGTTTCAGTTGACCAAACAACGTTCAATTATCACTCTCTCTTTTTTCAAAAGTTTATTATAATTTAGTTCAGCACCTGGAGCGGGATTTCTGGATGGAGTCATGCGCCACGGCTCTATACCATATCCATCATCAGCAAGTTGTTTTATTTTGTAAATGAACCCTTATTTGCGAATTTCTCCATATTCTTGAATCGTGGACAGATCCAGGCCAACTAACGTCCATACTAGTGAACATTTCTCTTGCATCACAAGTGGCTTGCACATTCAGTGTAGGATGACTTTATCGGTCGACATACTCATCACCATGGCGATTTGGTTTCAGTATTCCAACGTGGGTACAGTCAACTACGCCAACTACGGATGATAACGCACCTCCTCGAGTTTCAGCATTATTTATTCCCAAAAATCTATTTGCAAGCCGTTGCACCTTTTTCTCTTCAAACCGGTATACTACTTTGTAATCACGAACAGGTGTTGATAAATACTGCTTGAAGTGCTTAATCTCTCTCAGTTCCACAACATCTGCCATCGCTACAACTGATCACTACACGACTGAGGCTGCTACTGACCACACTCGAAATTATTGAATGATATCCTTTTTATTTAGAGTAAAAGGTAACGTTTATGAATAACCAAATACTTTTTGTGAAGGATGTAGAAGGATTTACTTTACATAATAACCTTTTTTTATGAATACGACCTATTTTCCAATGTAAAGTCCCACATTTGTTACAACTTGTCTGGTAACAAACTAAAACTGCATGCGATTCCCTGTTCAACAGCGTATATTCTTATATGTGTACTTCGACCTAGCTGTTCTATGACGTCACCGAACAAGTAATTATGAACTTCAAACCCTTCTAGCTTCTTTAAAAATAGATATTTTAAAAAATCCTTTAGTGGTCTAGCTTACAAATTCAGTAGAATAAAAAAAATTTGCTATTACCCTATTATGAATTTCCATCTAAACCCTGTACGTCAGTGTTATTTGGATAACATCAATCTTGCTAGCCCCTTATGAACAAAACAGCAATTTCTTACATTTGCCAGGTGATACAGAACTTACATGATTTTTTAAGACCAGTCACTCTCCACGTACTCATTTAACCATCTTGAAAAAATTAACACGATCTCAAAACAAGGGGGACGTACGACACGTGGCATATGTTTTCGTTTTCTCCCCTTAAAAGGTGAACGTTGAGAAATTAGTTTCCTATTTTCGATCTCCATGTACAGCACTATCATAATATTCAGATTATTGAACACACGATTTTTGTTCCAAACCAAATAAGTATCTACAAAGTTGCGAAATTTCGTTTATTTGCCAGAAATACAAACACAAATGCAATTTCAACTACGATGAATATAAATGAAGGTATAATTAAATTTTTTTTAAATACATCAAATATTTGATTTATGCGTCATTATTAAGGCTATGGTCCGAAAGTTTGTTTACAGTTTACCGTCCCGAAAGTAACTTAAAAGTAGTGGTTGCTGAAAATCTGGTTAGTTTTGGAACACGGTTTCCTGAAATATGGTTAATGAACTGTCAAACTAGTAACCAGCCTTAGGAGCCCGGTTACTTCTGGTTTCGACTGTCATCTGTCATGCATTGTTTATAATTTTTATTATTTGTTAATTATTCGACCATCGAAGAGAAAAACAAAACTGAATTTTGCAAAAACAAAATTTTTTCCCATGTTATTATTAGGAACCAATTTATCCATAACTAACGACAGCATATGGTCAAAAGAGTTGGTCTAGATATTCGAAAATTCTCCATCAGTATAGAATTCCACTACTCTGGTGACAAAATTCTGAATTCTTGGACTTAAAACTAAAGAAAAAGTGATTATCGAATAAAAAAATTATAGCTAGGTAGCTAGTTGCTTACATTGAATACCCCTTCCAACCCTGTAGTCATCATCTAAAGACTCTTCATCAGAACTTGGAAAATGAAGGTGGTAAAACACAAAAGCAGCCCAATTGTCCATGTTTAAAAACAACTCAAAAATTCCAAAAACTGTTTTTTGAAGTAACAAACAACAAAATCCGGGGTCGTTTTGGGAATATATTTAAGGTTATGTTATTTTCGTTTCGTACTTTCACTGGTTTTGTGCAATTTGTGTCCTGAATACAACCAGATTTTTCAGTTTCATTCTGTCAACCGAAGCGGTTAACCGTGGTTACGGTTAGTCACTTTCGAACCATAGCCTAAAATTAGCCTATTTTGGACTGGTGCAGTCATTACTTACGGACTAACTTTTTGGGAAAAATCTTCACATAGGATCAAAGTATTTAGAATGCAGAAAACAATAATGAGAATTATAATTGGCTCACAGCATAGACAGAGCATTATGCAAAAGTTTACTCAAATCCTTAGAAATTTTAACAACGCCATGTCTCTATTTATTCCTGATCCTGACTACATTAGAATTAAAAAAAAAAAGCTCAACAAGTAAGAAATAACATGATTCATGAACATAACAAGAGGTATTTACTTAATTACAGTTACCTGTAAATAATTATATTAGTAAAGCGTGATCTATAGACGTCAAAAAATAATAGTTCAATACCATGGTTAATGGTAGGATCTATCTAAGCAGATACCAACCCCGTTTACTTTAGAAGTGTTTAATTCAATGTCTGTCCGGGCATATAGCCCGAGAAGTAGTTGTTGCTTCTTAGTGAACGGTCTCTGTTCTTTGAAAAATATTTTTCAAAAACTTTGTAAGGTGTTATAATATTATCAAACTATTATTTTTTGACGTCTATAACAAGAGGTATTGATTTGAGATTACCCTATTCCCGGCTGACTATTGAACAGGATTCTGCTGGTTATCAGGGAATCATCTTCTACATGAATACAATTAGACTTTTAGGAAATAGTAACTATAATGTTTTTAAGTCAAAACTTTCTAAGCTAGCTGAAAATGCTTTTTATTCTGAAGATGAATTCCTGCAGATTTCTTCTTAATTTTTATCTTGTTAAATTGATTTTATTTTTAAATTTAAGTGTAAAGTGTAACTAATGGGTTCTTTTATTCTTTGTGTGTAGTTTTAACATGTGAAGTCTCATTTGATAGATGAATAAAGAATTCATTTATTTATTATAAGTAATCTTTATTTATTATAAGTAATCTTGTGTTTCTTACTTTGAATCCGTTACTTGAAATATTTATGTTAGGTTTGTTCCAACAAGCTTGATAATTAGTTCGGAATTGGACGGAGTTTGTGTAGATTGAAAGTAGCGTTCCAGCAAGTCAATAATTAGTTCTGAACTAATTCGTAAATCGTTCCAACAAATAAACGTACTAGTTCAAGAACGATGAATGTAATTCCGCGCATGCTCAAACTGTTACATTTGAATACACAAGCAATCCCAAACTAGGAATTGTTAAACGCCTGCGCAAAAAATAATTCGTAACTGTTGGATACATTATCTGAGGAATGAGTAATGTAGAATATACTGTATGTTATGGATTTGCTGGTATATAGACTCACCAATTTTGCTTTGCACATATATATTACACAAACTATTTACATTGCAAAGATGGAAATAACCCAGAGCTTTGAAAGATGCCCCTAAGGCAGAGCTTTAATGTTTTACAATAATTAGGGATAAAACCCATAAAAAATGACAACATTTGTTCATCACAGAAACAAACTGCTTATTATCGCCATTTTTTGGCGCACACACACCAACGTTATTGTCAACTGTTTAAGCGACGAATCGTCAACCGAGCAACCCGTAGACATCTTGTTGGAAAAAACCAATTATGAAAGGTTTATTCTTTGATAAATAAAACAAACACAGAAATATGTTCTATTGTCGTCAAAAATAAAATTTTATAGACAAAGAGATCAAAAAGTTGAATAGTAAAATATAAAATAAATAAAATAAAAGTGATGATTTTTAATAAATGCCAGTGCTACTGTGTAATATGGTATTTCTTGAAGAAATGCCTTCTTCAATCTCCAGAACACGGAGACTATCAGCAGAAGCAGAAAATAGCAAATGGAAAGTAGGAAAAGATTAAAATAAAGATGTTTTAGACAATTATTTTTCATTTTTTTCAGCAGTATTTTGCATTACTAATATACAGAGCATTTCAATGAAAACTATCCACCCCACATAATTCTGAAGGCGCTACTGTTATGAAAAAATGAAAAAACACGTCAAAAAACATATAAAGGGGGGCGTCTTTCTGCTCATATGTATATGTTTTTTTAAATAAAGTGTCAAGTAGGTAGTTTAGTTTTCATTCGAATATCAATATTTACAAGTACCTATCTACCGTAAAAATGATGTATACTCTGCAAGATAGAATTGAAATTGTAGGATTATAGTACGAAAACAACAAATCTGCAAGAGCCACACAAGAGCCCGGAAGAACTGCCACACATAAGTACGTAATTGAATGAATGCAAAAAAAATTGAAACAGGATCAGTTGCCAATAAAAAACACCAACCACAACGAGGTTATGGAAATTGCCGTTTTACCGTTTTAGGACAACTTACGTTAGAAGAACAACAGTCAATATCACAAATTTCTAGTAGCAGTGTTTTCAGAATTTCACATAAACACAAATTCCATCCTTACAAAATTAAATTAGTCCAAGAGCTACATGAAGACGATTTCGACCGGCGTCTACAGTTTTGTGAATTGATGAGTGAACGACTGCATGACACTCCAGTTTTATTGTACAATCCGACAAATGTTCATTTGCATTAAATGGTGGAGTACCTTAAAAGGCATTATTTATTTATTAGTAAACGGGATCACCCCCTTGAAGAAATACTTACATTCCTAGATAAAAGTATAAAACTATACAATTTAGTTGGTTACAATTTCAACAAAAAACATTAGAAATAGCAATTCCATCAAAAAACACGATATAATGACACATAATGTAATAAATTGACATAATAAACACATAAATAATAAAATGAAATAATAATAATATAAATAATAAACACTAGCTCATTAAAACTCCTAAATTACTTTTGAAATTATCCAATAAAATTATGCCCCATATTACAATATGAATTTACTGACCGTGCAATCCGAGAAACCGAGGAATGGTAACCATAATTGGTACTGTGAAAGGGAACTTCCAAAAGGTTGTAACTACGATTAACCCTACTAGGAATTTTAAAGGAAAACAATGAAAGAAGTTCTGGATTGTCACAGCCTTCACCGATAAATCTTTGGCATTTCGCATTAACAATCCAAGCATTTGGTAACCCCTAGTAGTGGTTATATTAATGTGTTCAATAAATGACAATTTTGTGTCAAAGAATACACCCAAATCTTTAATTAAATCAACACGTTTTATTGATTCATTTCGGAGTATATAGTTATAAATAAGTGGATTCGATGACGTAGTAAAAGTAATGAAATAGCATTTATCAATATTCAGTGTCATACCATTACCAACACACCAATTTTTGAGTGAAATAACATCATCTTGCAATTTACAGCAATGTTCAACACACCTGACAGTTTGTAAATTTTCAAGTCGTCTGCAAATAGTAAATATTTTGAATGTTTAAAATTGGATCCAATATCTTTAATAAAAAGGCTAAAAAGCAACGGTGCTAAATGGGATCCCTGTGGTACCCCCGAAGTGATAATTATAGGATCAGATATATAGTTTTTTATTTTTACGAATTGTTTTGTATTGGTTATAGATATATTTATAGATAAGAATATCATGACATACTCTATCAAAGGCCTTGCTGAAATCTGTATAAACAGAATCAATCTACATTCCTGACTCCATATTACTGATGATGTCATTCTGATATAATAACAGATTGGCCATTGATGATCTACCCGAAGTAAATTCATGCTGTTCAATGACATTTTTGCATTTCCAAACTAAAAATTTAGTTATTAGCAACTCAAATAGTTTAGGAATGATGCTGAGGACGGTAATTTTTAATGCTAGGGTGACAATCCCACTTTAAATATGAGAGTAACAAAACTACTCTTCCATGTGCTAGGAAATGACTTCATGGCTAGAGACTGGTTGAACAACATACATAGAAGTACACTAAGTGAGTACAGACACCTCTTAATGAAGAACGAAGAATTCCATCAGGTCCGGAACACAGGGTATCTTTTAGATTCAAGATTTCAGAAAATAGTTCCCCTAGAGGAATATTGAATGGATTTATATCAACTGATTTATTCACTGACAGAATGCTATCTGCTGACAACACACTAGAGCTATTATACCGAAGAAAAAAATGAAGCAAATAGCAATTGTAGATATTGGGCAGAAAATGACCCACACGTAATGCGGGAGTTTCATAGTCAAACACCACAAAAATTGAACGTCTGGTGTGGGCATTTTTGGTGACCATATTTCATTGAGGGAAACTTAAATGGTGATTACAATTAGAAGCTATTGATCCCGATATAACACGAATACTAGAAAATGATGATACCATGTCAGAAGCTTTACTAGCGTTTGAACAAGATGGGGCACCACCACATTAAGCTCTCGATGTAAGACGGTTTTTAAACTGCTCGGTGGATAGGTAGATGAGGACCAATGTTGGAATGTCCACCTAAGTCACCCGATTTAACCCCTCTAGACTTTTTTATGGGGACATCTGAAAACCAAAATTTATGCCAGACAGCCAGCATCTATCATTTGAGGCTCGATTGTATCATTGTATGGAAACCAATGGAAGTCAATGTGAGCACCTTATAAAATAATTTAGTATTGTTTTGCTGATTTGTTACGAATTAAAATGTTACTATTAGTATATTGGAATTATCCAACTGATTGACTTTTCACTTATTCAACATTTTTGTAATCCTCTTGTAGAGGAGAATCCGACAATGTAATAATGTATAGGGTGTTCCATTTTAAAAATTGGGAGTGGCGACCATAGGAAGAGGAGGTTAAAGTTATAACGTCCACATATGAGCAAAAAGACATCCCCTTTTATATGATTTTTGAAGTGTTTTTTTAATTTTTTCATAAAAGTGACGCCATCAGAATTATGTGGGGTGGATAGTTTTCATTGAAATGCTCTGTATAATGATGTTCAAGAAACTTGTCCCTAACTTTTTTTCGTTTCTCTCAACACAACGGAGGTATCAAACTCTAGAGTACAAATTGATCACCCTGTATTGAAAAAAATACAAATAATATACAATTTCACAACCCTTCTTGTTTAAAAAAAGGTATGATTTAGTTGACTTAAATCGTATAATACTCGCCCTAAAGTTCCTGTTTGGCATAAAAATAGAAAAATTAAACCTTATCCTAAAATCCTCTTCACTTTTAGACAAGGTAAGCGCAGTTATATTTTCATACGCTGTTAGGTATCAGTGAAGACCCCCAACATGTGTCTTCATTGGGGGTGACACACAGGAACACGTGGTACGCACAAATCCTAACTCGGGGTCGTCTTTCGTTTCCTTCCCAAGTCTAGACACAAAAAGGGCAGTAACCCCTCGCGGATTGCTGCGATCTCGATGAAAGTCCTTAGTGTAATATATTCTAAAATTTTATAAAAGCCACCATTGACTTTGGTTTTCTTCAAATCGTTGTTCGATGATTGTATGCGTCCATAAAATATGGTATAAATTAGATATTTCCTAAACGAAAATCCTTTTTAAAAAAACCTTGAACATGTCGATTTTTAATTTCAATGTTTTACATTTTACATCAAAATTTCATTATACAGGGTGATACACATTCACTTAAGTGAATATTTAGTTACAAAGTATTAAAAATAACTTTTTTTAAACTTTGTAACCTGGTACATCAAGAAGAGTGAAACGAACGAGATGCGGTAAATATTGGATTGCATCATCTGACTTATATGGAAAACACATAGCTTTATATTGCGGAAAAGGCGAGAAAATCCACAGATAATTGATATTTCAAAGGTACTAATAAATTCATTAATTGGATGAAAAAACAAGATTAAATAATTTTCAGAAAATATATTGTAGGAAAATTTCATATTTAAAATGCGTGGTTGTAGGAAAATTATTGTGTACAACATGTGCACAAAGTTACTTTTCCCACTCGCTTGATTTACGGCACTTTCCTAAAGGCTCGTGCCTCAAACGCTCGTGGGTGAAAGTATAACTTTGCGTACTTGTAAGGAAAGTGAAAAATTTTAAGAGATCACAATTTGTAGCTCCTGGTTTCATTTTTCAAGTGGTTCTACAAATTCACTCAAGTCATAAAGAATAAATCTATTCCTTTAGGATAAACTTTAGAAGTGTAAAGCGTGTAAGTAATTAAATATATAGTAACGTCGACATGTCTTCTGCAACAGCTGATGACTTCCATCGTCCATATAATATTACTTTCAGGTTTTAACATTACGTGTAAATGTGCTTACTTGACGCATCATAGTAGTAAACATAAAAAAAATCTATATGTATTTGATTAAAATTTCTATAGATGGGGTGTGCGTGGGCTTGAAAATTCGGTCCAAAACTTCGAAGGCTGAAATTTTGAGAGCGGATGTATTCTCGATGACAATGCATGTTTCTAAAATTAGATTTGGTGATTGATGCCCAATAGATTTTAGAAAATATGAATTTTCTCAAGTATTATCAATAAATATACCGATTTGAAGATGTTATAACCACATTTTTGAATATCTCTAAATAATGTTATATTAAATGTAAAAAAATAAAAACGGATAAAAAATAAAATTGACAGATTTCAAACATATTTTTTACGAACCCTGTATATAATAAAGTAGTCTTTGATATCACTATTTACCTTGACCTACCTACTAATTATTGGGGTTGTTCACCTAAAAATTCTAATAAAAAGGTCTGGACCTATCAATTTTTCATTAAAAAAATTAATATCTCGAAAGGTATACATTTTAGGTATAGGGTATTTTACATAAAGTTGCATCCAAATTCAACGTAAAATCTGAAAAGTTGATGATGTACAGGGTTCTATTTAAAATAACAAAGTTGCTGTTCACTTTCGGTAAAACCGGAAGTGTCATGTTCATGTCTATGAAAATATTTTCTATGAATTCACCATAACTTATGCCCCATATACAGGGTTAGTTT
Source organism: Lochmaea crataegi (assembly GCA_947563755.1). Lineage (NCBI taxonomy): Eukaryota > Metazoa > Arthropoda > Insecta > Coleoptera > Chrysomelidae > Lochmaea > Lochmaea crataegi. The sequence goes on along the minus strand of OX387425.1, from coordinate 28,234,157 downwards.
GAAGTATGGAAACATTTGGATATCTCACAAAGGGAAAACGATAAAAAGAAGATTTCAACGCAAGGTTGCAAGGTTGCCATAGGAGCATATTTTCACGTTGCGACAAAACTTACAGGGTGGTCCTGAAAAGCGTAGTGAATGCAATGAATGACTTTTTAAATGGAACACCCTGTATATGATTTCATTTTATGAAATATAGGTAACCCAACAAATTCGAAAATATATGTTCAAAGTGCAAACCATTTACGATTTTACAGTATCAAAGACTTTTACAAAATTGTCCAAATGAATCACGTAAATATGTGTGTGGTTTCAGGTTTATCTCTTCCAAAATACGATTTTGTAGATCAACTGGTCTATTTTTAGGGTATCCCCACAAGAAAAAATTTAATGGGTCAAGTCCGGTGACCGGGCCGGCCATTCTATCGTTCCTCGACGTCCCATCCATATCTGTGGAAACACTGTATCCAGATAAGTACGTACAGACAGGGTGTTATGAGGGGAAGCCACGTGTTGTTGATACCATATTATGTCATAAGAAGGTAACATGGGATTGTTAGGAGTGGGAAATATGGCTGCTATAGCTGGCACAATATTATTTCTTAACAGGTCCAGATATATATTACCATATCCGTCCGATTATGTGATTATTAATAATCCCCGCCAAAACATTTATTTTCTGCGGCCACTGCGTGTGTCTCTCGCTCATCCAACGGGGATTACGTCTAGACCAAATCCGGTACTTCTCCGTTGCCTCATCAGAAAATACAATTTTTTCTTCAAAATTAACATCAAATTTCTTTTTTGCTTCAACCATGTCACAAAACTGTAATCTGCGGTCTGGATCATCTTCTGTAAGTTTTTGATTGTAGTGAATTTTATAAGGTTTCATTTTTTCTGACTTCATAATTCTTACCAAGAACGTCTGAGCGATATTGTTGTCTAGCGCCAAATGGTTTAAAGATATTTGAGGACTTTCCTCACACATTAAGTTTTGTTTCATCATCTGTAGCAGTTTTTGGCCTACCAGGTTTAAAACAATTTTTAACATTACCAGTCTCTCTATATTTCTTGGCAATTTTGAAAACGGTTGATCGGTTAATAACGTGTTGAGTATTCAATTCATTAAATGTGCGTTTGACTTCATACCTTCTTAAAGGGTAACCTTATAACAAAGTTGATTTAGAAGTCGAAAGGATTCATAAAATGATATAATATAAAGGGTATTCCATTTAAAAAGTCATTCATTGCAGTGAGTACGCTTTTCAGGAATATACTCCTATGGCAACCTTGCAACATGCGTTAAAATCTTCTTTTTATCGTTTTCTGTTTGTGAAATTTTCAGATGTTTCCATACTTTAAACTAACCCTGTATACCAGTTTTCATAAAAATCGTGTAGGTATTTTCCAATATACAGAGCGGGGCTAAATTATGGAACAAATTCATTATTGGCAAACAATTTTTTTTAGATAAAAATCCAGAAATAGATCGATTTTTAATTTTAAATGCTGATTTTTTTAATAATGTGCGAAAATGATGACGTCACCAGTTTTGACACTGTGACGTTATCGTTGATTTTTTTAAATTGAAATGTGGTTCTTGTAATACCTCATTTGAAAGGTCTTTTGATAATTTATTCAGCAGTATCATCCTTAACTGATTAATGCTTATACAGGGAAAGTAAAATGTAATTTAATTTATTCGGAAAATAATTTTACAATAAACGAACTGCAATATTAAATTAATTAATACATAATATTTTTCAGCTAAATTAAATGCTCAAAATGCCATCAACCGGTCTCTTGACAATAAGCAAATCGACGAACACATTCTTCTTGCACATTACGAATCACTTCCGGAGTAATTCTATGAACTTCGTCTCTAATTCGGTCTTGCAACTCCTGTAGATTTTATATAACCCCATAGAAAAAAATCTAGAGGTATAAGATCTGGAGATCTTGGGGGCCACTCTATTGGTCCTTGTTAACCAATCCACCTCCCAGGAAAAAACTGGTTTAAAAACTCGCGAACCATCTTGTTGTAACCAGATACTATCATCTGGTAAGTTAGGATTGTTGACGTTTGGAAACATATTGGCAAGGACTGGTATAACTTCTGTTCGCAGAAATTACAAAAAACGTTGTTGATAATGTAGCTTCATCAGAAATAGTATATTGTGCAACAAATGGGGAAAATTCAACTTTTCTCACAAGTGTGGAAGTTTGTGGCACGAGCCCGAACCGCTAACACACGAGTGAGAAAAGTATTTTCCCCATATGTTGCACACTATACTTTTTCTACAACTGCACAAATTTAAAGAATACAAGTAAAGTAACTTAATATTTATTTTTATAGTTAGTAAAACAAAAATAACACTGAAGTATCCTATCTCTAAACTGTTGAATAACTTTATTTAAAATTATAGTTGATGGTGGAATTTGTACAATGTTGTATGGTCAAACACGGAAAGTCATTTTAGAATTAAAATAAAAGTTCTAATATAATCTGACAGTTTTGTGAGAACTAAGTAGGTATTTAAAGATGAGAGTAGCCTACTAAGTTTGTGTCGATTTTATTTGATTCTCCATATAAATGTATGTGGCGTGGGCAAAGTGCCGTGAGAAATAATATTTCTCACAGTATGAGCAATATTTGGTTCTGAAATTAAGTAAGGTATGAGAAATACGTCACTTTTCATAGCAGTTGTAGAAAAACATAATTTGTTTAATAAAACGTGGATTGCGGTTACATAAATCCTGCAAGATGTCACAAAACTGCATACGGCGATCGGGATCATCATCGTTGAGTTCTTGGTGTAACTGAATTTTGTACGGATGGTACTTTTCGTCTTTCAGAATACGTAATACCGAACGTGAGATAAGCCTGTGTCCGCTGCAATTTGGCGAGAAGTACGAGGTTTATCTTCGAAATACAACATCTAGTTTCACGTTTTCTGATACCTTAGGACGTCCAGCATTTTGAATATTTTCAACATGACCAGTTTCTCTAAATTTTTTCCCAATTTTATTGACTGTTAATCGGCTGATAGGTCTGTCTAGGTACTTTGCATTAAACAAATCGCATACCTATTGCTGAATTCTCGTTTTATCTCCACATCCTATAAAAATTTAAATTTCTATGCGTTGGGTTTCACTTAAAGTAGCCATAATTTACTTCTAAAACTTATTTACTTGAAATTTGGTGTATCCGACAAAACTTCAACTGATATTTTAATTGACATTAGACCACGTCAAAACTGGTGTCATTATGTTCGCATATTATTTAAAAAATCGGCATTTAAAATTAAAAATCCACCTATTTCAGGATTTTTGTAAAAAGTAAATTATTTGCAAAATAATGAATTTGTTCCATAATTTAGCCGCGCTCTGTATATTGGAAACTACTTACACGATTTTTATGGAAACTTGTATATATGGGACATAAGTTACGGCGAATTCATAGAAAATATTTTGACAGACATGACACTTACGGTTTTACCGGAAGTGAACAGCAACTTTGTTATTTCAAATAGAACCCTGTCTATCATTAATTTTTCAGATTCTACATTGAATTTTAATGCAACCTTGTATAACATATCCTATACCTAAAATGTATACTTTTCGAGATATTAATTTTTTTTGTGAATAATTGATAGGTGCTAGGGCTTCACACGAGACGAGAGTGGGCGAGAGTGACAAAAATCTCGTCTCGATCTCGTCAATTCCGAAGAAATTGAGTCTCGTTCAAGTCTCGGTCTCGTTTTGTTACCGGTTGTCTCGTCTCGTCTCGTCTCGCTTAATTTTAAATATTGATAATAAAATCCATAATTAATTTTTTAAAACTATATTTAAAACCATCAAGTATATACGGGATTTTAAGAATATTAATAAAGTATTACCAAATGTTTACATGGAAATAAAGTACAAAAAGTGCCTAAATACGGAATTCAACGAATATTAACCATATTATTGAACACGTTTACCTGGAAATTTATTCACGACAATTACCTGCTCCTGATCTATCTTAAAAGTAAATAAGTTTAATAAGGGAGTATGGTTGATATCTATTTGGTCGTTAAGAAGATAACCAGATTTTTTTTTTATCTCAAGAGCTTCTAAGAGATTTAATTTATAGGCTTATTATTTTAATGAAACCTTAACCATTCTGCTAAATTTTACGACCATATTGTATTTGAGGCCATACAGGACGTGTCGATTTAATTTTGGTAAAACCGACCTGTATGATCATTTTATTCCACATAGAAAAAAAGAAGGACACCACTTTCAATTTACAATAAAATATTTATTTTACAGATGGTCACTAGATTTTATATATTGTAAAATGTATTGTTCTCTATGTAGACCTTTTCTAATTTTTCTAATAAAAACTTCATAAAAAAATTTAACGAGACTCTCGGGTTGCGATGTAGATATGTGGTCTCGGTATCGCCAAAAATGTCTCGTCTCGTCTCGCTTTTTCGAGATGAGAACGAGAAGAGACGAGAAAAATCTCGCTCTCGTGAGAAGCCCTAATAGGTGCAGATCTTTTTATTAAAAATTCTAGGTGAACAACCCCAATAATTAGTAGGTAGGTCAAGGTAAATAGTGATATCAAAGACTACTTTATTATATACAGGGTTCGTAAAAAATATGTTTGAAATCTGTCAATTTTATTTTTTATCCGTTTTTATTTTTTTACATTTAATATAACATTATTTAGAGATATTCAAAAATGTGGTTATAACATCTTCAAATCGGTATATTTATTGATAATAGTTGAGAAAATTCATATTTTCTAAAATCTAGTGGGCATCAATCATCAAATCTAATTTTAGAAATATGCATTGTCATCGAGAATACATCTGCTCTCAAAATTTCAGCCTTCGAAGTTTTGGACCGAATTTTCAAGCATACACACCCCTCTAAAGAAATTTTAATAAAATATATACAGATTTTTTTTATGTTTACTACTATGATGCGTCAAGTAAGCACTTTTACACGTAATGTTAAAACCTGAAAGTAATATTATATGGACGATGGAAGTCATCAGCTGTTGCAGAAGACATGTCGACGTTACTATATATTTAATTACTTACACGCTTTACACTTCTAAAGTGTATCCTAAAGGAATAGATTTATTCTTTACGACTTGAGTGAATTTGTAGAACCACTTGAAAAATGAAACCAGGAGCTACAAATTGTGATCTCTTAAAATTTTTCACGTTCCTTACAAGTACGCAAAGTTATACTTTCCCCCACGAGCGCAGAAGTTTGTGGCACGAGCCTTTAGGAAAGTGCAGTAAATCAAGCGAATGGGAAAAGTAACTTTGTGCACATGTTGTACACAATACTTTTTCTACAACCACGCATTTTAAATATGAAATTTTCCAACAATCTATTTTCTGAAAATGGTTTAATCTTTTTCATCCAATTAAGTAATGAATTACATACACATTATTAAAAAAATCGGCATTTAAAATTAAAAATTGACCTATTTCTTGAGTTTTATCTAAATTAAATTGTGTAAAAACACCCTTAAACAAGGTATTTTGATATCAAACATGAATATTCAAAAATCTATTGCCGTATATTTTAATTCACGTCTCGATCTCTTTTACAATCTACACAGACTAATTCTATACTCCTCCTATCTCAATAACAGTCACTGTTTGACTACATTTTCATTTTACTTATAATAACAACTCAGCTAGTTTTTAAAAAATATAAACATAGGAAACTCATATATATATATTATTACCAATTTCTTATCCTATTGCTTTTAAAAATAAACACCAAAAATATACCTAAATGCCTTATTAGTCGATATAGAATCTCGAAAGATGTTTAAATGACAAACTTATCTTAAAGGAAACCATAACTCATTAATATATTACTATAGCGTTATCAGAAACAAGAGCTGCTTTAAGAGTGCACCTTACAATTGTTTGCAAAATAATGAATTTGTTCCATAATTTGGCCGCGCTCTGTATATATAGTGTAAGTTCGTCGTGACACTTCTGGTTCGAAAGTTTTCAATAAAAAAACTTCATCAATTAAAAATTCAATTCATCGATACATTCAAGGAAGGAACACTCGGTACACAACTTCCTGTATCGCATCTTCCGTCTCGGAATTGGATTTCCACTACGCGCTGTGAGATGGCTAGACTGCACTCGGATTTATTTTATTGCTTTATGCAGTTGCCATATCGATTTTTGGCGATGGTCTACAGTGTGACGTCTGCTTCGTTCTTCTCCGCATGCGTTTTGCTTTTCAACTAGACTATAATCGTTAATAGACGTTTTCTCCTACGTTATACACTCTTCAAGGATAATTTTCCATTTACATATAGAGAAGTCCTTTATTGTGCTTTAGAAATTGGTTCACTTAAATAAGGGTTCCCATAAGATGAAAACTAGTTCATGGCAAGTTGGAAATTATGTTTTTCTAAAGGAGCCGGGTTAACCATTGATTTTTTAGGAAAATGCGTAGGTTATACTCTTACTAGTGAAAAAATCCATATTGTTTCTTACAATCCTTACCAAACAAATACATTTTTCTCCTTCCTATACTGGAAACGACGCATTTTGACACTGTTTTGAAGGATGTAAGTAACAATTACCAAAAAGGTATCGATTGGCTTTGACAACGGGTTGTAAATCAACTTAATAATTTATGCCATATAAAACGTGTATATCTTATTTATTTTTCTACTCCTGTTTTATAATATACTTATCAAAAGACTAAAATCTGTATCATAATGATATTCATTATGATACAAATTTTCATTATGATACAGCCAATAGGAAAGCGACATTCGCACAATATTTAATATAGCCATGGATACCTGGTTGACATTTCTGAAATTAATTATATTAGGTGACACTTAATTTAACAGCTGTCAAATAATTTTGATTTTCAAAAGTAACTATATATGATAATTATTAATTAAATAATTCTTATTAATCGGAGTAGAAAAAATATTGTATGCAATTTTCATGTAATGGCCATTAATACACTCGCATATTATACGAAACTCGCCTGCGGCTCGTTTCGTATCCTACAACATGCTCGTGTCTTAATGGCTATCATTACATGATCGTTGCATAAAATACTATTATATGACTATTAATAGTGCAATTATGAACATTATTTATTACAAAATTTGGATAAATGTTTTCTCGTTTTTTTTCAATTTGTATGAAATGTTCTGACTCCATAATTTCTCCATCTCTAACCAAGTTTTCTGTTACTCTTGAAGTACTGCAAGAGACTTCAGGCTTCGTTATTAGAGATGCATCAAGTCAAACTAGTTATATTTTACTCAACAAACTTGACTTGTCTTGAAAATCAAACTTTTTATGTAAAAAAGTTTGACTCGACTTGATTTCTGTATCTTTAAGTTTGACTTGAAATCAAACTTCTTCAAGCAGTTTGAAGTTTGAATATCATACTGCGCAACGTGTTAATTTCCAATTCTAATAATTGAGAGCGTACCGCCTACCCCTACCGCCATTTGTTTTCATGTCTGTACTCTGCTACTCCGCAAATTAGTTATAGTTCATATTTAGAAGGATCCGCTTGGCTTGTTACGTTTGTTTTGAAGTGTGTGCGTGTGTTGCGATAATGTCTGAACCTTAACCTTTTTCATTTAGCGGCTCGGAATACGTACCAGAACAAAGTGAGTCTGATTTTGAAGATCCCCCCAATCCCCCCCGCAAAAATTATGAGAAAAAATCTGTAGACGAGCCAAAATTAATCAACAAGAAAAATAAATATACAAATTTTTTTGATGTTGCTGCAGGCGATTGCAAAACAAGGAAAATTGCAAAGTCAAATTATGTAAAAATAAAGAACAACGGTATAAAATGCCAAATAGTGGAACTAGTTCTTTAAAACGACATTTGATGAAGAGCCACAAAAACTGTATGAAGAAGAATTTCCGCAGGAAGCAACAACTTCTGGAACAAGTAGTATTTGTGGTAGAAACAACATAAAACGTTGGATCCAAAATTGTAAAAATGACCTGGTAAGTTTTTATACAATTAACCCTAGAACCACAACTGTGTTACCCCACTGCCCAATTTTAGAAGGAGAGAAATATTCTACCCCTCTTATGGTGGTCATTGGGATCAATATCCTATTTGACAAACTAGAACGATGGGCGCATGAACTAGATAATAGAGGAAATAGAGACGATCTTGATGCAAAAATAATTATTGCCCTTCAGACAGCTTGCGATAAAATTGTTAAGCATTACAATAGGACTAACTGGATGTATCGTATCGTTTTGATTTTGGATCCTCGACATGGGGACAATCCTTAAAAGAAGAAGCCATCAAGAAATTTGAAGAAATTTATAAAGAAAAGTATTATTCACCTTACACTGACAAAGCGTCACCCCAAACCCAAACTGAATGTACAGTCAGTGTGTTCGAAAAAAAGTCTGATGAAGTTACCAATTTTGATTTAGACTTGTTTGGACTTTTCCAATCATCTCCAAAAATAAACAGAAACGAAAATTCATGGAGATACGAAATCGACAAATACGCAGCTGACAGTACCGAGTACATACTAAAGTGGTGGAAACGGCACGAAATTGTACTTCCAACTTTCTTGCCACCCCAGCAACATCAGCCTGCATAGAACGATATTTTTCGAGAGCTTCTTTGACAGCTTTCACTTAATTTGTAAGAACTTTACTTTTCACGAAGAATTTTGAGGTGACAAGTTGGAGTTGATTAAAAAAATCTTTGAAATAATGTATTTTCTTTTTGTTTTAAATAAATGTATTTGTTGTACCTACTTACTATATTTAACATAAATATTTTACACATTTAAGGTATATCTACTAAATAAATTATTTTTCAAACTCTTTCAAACTAGTTTGACTAGTTTGACAAACAGTTTGAATTTTCAATCCTGTAACCATTGTCCAGTTTGATTTGACCTGAATTATTTGTCAGAAAGATTGACTTGAGTTTGACTTAATTTCAAGTCAAACTTGTGCAACTCTATTCGTTATATTGTATAAATTTTATTTGCAACTTTCATTTTATTGGTGCGCTCTCCGCTACATAACTTTCCGCAATAGTTGCAGATTTCCATCCGCCATGTCGCTTGAGAGCTAAGACACCAACTCCAGAGTATTCGCTAATAAAGTGGCCGACGTTCTACTAAGGGAGTGTCCAGTATACTCCTTAAAGTTCTCAAAGTTCAGAAATGTAGCAATTTTACTTGGAATTGAAGAAATCGAGTTTTTCCCGACAGGATCGCTTAAGCACTTTCCATTTTGATATCGCATGGAGAAGCGAGGATTAAAATTCGTCATGTGGGATCTTATAACAATGTAATTTCGAACTATTTTGAAATAACAAACCTCATTGTCACTTTTTTTAGTCACTGTAAATTTACGTGCCTTTCCATTTTTGGAATCAGGAATAGTAACGATTATGACTTCATGCCTTAATTCAACATATGGAGGGTAGAAGGAAGGAGCACCATCTTGTATGGATGACAAGTTGAAAAAGTGTCCACCTGTAAACAGCAAATTATAATGGCGCTCGTGTAGCTAATGGAAATGATGTGAATTTAGCATGTGAATGTGAATTTAGAATTATATTTCATATGTATGTTTGTCTATGATATAATAATTTAAAAATACGCGCTGTAATAAACCGGAAGTATTTATTTCCTTTTTTAATTTTGTATCTTACTCTAATAATTCATGGCGCTGTTTTTAAAATCTTTCCAGTTGCTACTATGACGCCACCTTAATTTGCTCCCTTTCGATGGACACTTTTTAATACATTCAGATGGTGCTCCTTCCTTCTACCCTCCATAATTCAACAGGAATTTATTTACATCTTCCCTGTCAAACACATTAGATTTTTTAGGTTTATATCCGTCATTTCTTCTTTTTCAAAATGTTTAGGGTACTTTGACTGATTGATTGGTTCGGCTCCACCAGTGAGAGACTTAGAGACCTCGGCACCTCAGCCTTTAGGCTTTTTGTGCTCTTGGTTATACCATTCACTATGGTCTTTTCACTATGTCCTTCTTGAAGAAATCCTCCCTTGGATACTCTAGTCCTAGGAGTCTCCAATGAGTCAGTGATTCGAAGATAATGTCCTTAAGGTACAGTGACCGGTGAGTAATTCCGTTACTTGGAAATATCTATGTTTTCCTCATAAGCTTGATGGAGACTTTAATACAGCAAATTGTTCGTGAAAGTACGCCAAAAGCACGGTTTCTGAAACTACAGTACTTAGCAGTCTTTGTTTGGCACCATTTCTTAAAGTATTGATACGTTGCATAATACCTACCTCTTCCTTTATTTTTCTGACAGAAGCGATAGATAAGCGATATTTGCTGATTCTTCTATATCCATTTGGCTCTTAAACAAATCAATTATTTCAATTTCTCTCAATTTTTTATATTAAACTGTTAGCTTGACGTTGTTGATAAAATAACAATGCTTATGGCGCTATAGAAACCGGTCAAAGCTGTTCATAATTTCATGCGAAAGGTATCGAATTAAATTAATAAAGAATACATTCTGCGGGGAGGAGTAAAAATCTTATACAGAGTGTCTTCTTTTCAAATGACTCTTACAACGTTTGCATGTAGATACAGGTAAAAGTCTAGTTTAGTGAACCAACTCAGATTTTGATGAAATATTTTTTTTTAAATAAATTCGAGGGCGCTGAACACGAAAAACAAAAAAGAAATCGGCACTCTCTTACCAAAAACGAGTTATGAATTTTTGAAGATGCGTTCAGATCAGCACTGCACTAGTTTTATTGTCATATTATAACTGCTTTATAAACATCCATTATAACTGCTACACAATGTTAGATACACTATAATTGCTTTTTACGATATTCCTCTCACACACACATTTAAAAAACACTGATATTGATATTCATTTCTTGTACGTTCTTTTTTTAATTCCACAATTATTATATCTTTTGACATTTCCATGTAATATGACTGACATAAGTTTTGGTCTGTTTCCACTTAGTCGTAAAACTTGTACCTACTAGCATATTCAGCCATCATTAGGTAATTACTAGAAAAAAAGTTGCTGAATATCTGTAATTGTGGAGACCATACAAGGTGAGTGGAAGAGGAGTCTAGAGTCACATAATTTGAAACATTTAATTTTGTTTGTGCTAGACAGACGTTTGTTATTTTATTTTGTGATTGCGAATAATGGATCATATTAATCTAGACGAAATATTTACATGGCGAAATAATAACGAGATTTTATCTCAAATTCGCCTTTTGAGGGGGATTGCAAAAGATTGGGAAATTAAGTGCCCCATTTCAAATTGTAATGGGTATTCTGTTTTGAAGTCCTGGATTGCAACGTCATTGATGATGTTCGTCATCATCTCTCAAAATTTGAAAAAAAAAATGTTTCAACTGTAATACAGCGCCACCTATCGGAAAAATGGGTGTATGTTCATGATGTTCATCTTGTTTATATCTTCTATGTCACGATCATGAAATCGAAAATATTCAGTAACTAATTCAAGTGGCTAAATATCTCCAATGGCTGAATATGCTATTAGGTACAAGTTGTACGACTAAGAGGAAACAGACCAAAACTTATATGTCAGTCATATTACATGAAAATGTCAAAAGATATAATAATTGTGGAATAAAAAAAAGAATTTACAAGAAATGAATATCAATATCAGTGTTTTTTAAATGTGTGTGTGAGAGGAATATCGTAAAAAGCAATTATAGTGTATTTAACATTGTGTAGAAGTTATAATGGATCATTTTAAAGCAGTTATAATATGACAATAAAACCAGTGCAGTGCTGATCTGAACTCATCTTCAAAAATTCATAACTCGTTTTTGGTAAGAGAGCGCCGATTTATTTTTTCATTTTCGTGTTCAGCGACCTCGAATTAATTTAAAAAAAATATTTCATCAAAATCTGCGTTGGTTCACTAAACTAGATTTTTTCCCTTTGAGGATGTTAAAGTTATGAAAAATTAAATGTTTTAATTTGATAACTTCAAAATGGATGAATTTGGCAGGTTGTTTCTAAATGTAAAAGGGCATATATTGATGGAAAAACATGTTTCAATTCTTGATCCAGTGGTGTACATTTGGAAAAATATGTCACCTTTCTACTCCCATTTTTTACGCCACTGGCATTTGAAGCAATTTTTATTTTATTTTGTATTTCTCAATGGTTTTCACGTGAAAAACGCATAACTTTTACATATAAAAAAAATATTTTTCTTGAATTTTTTTTAACAACTACCAAACTACTACTGGTTAGAATATGTAACAGGAACTAATTTCTGAAACAGCAATGCATCTAAAACATTGGGAGAAGATTGTTGAAAATACTTTTCCAAACTTGTGATTTTATTAACAAAAGAATTAATGACAATAAAAAATAAGATAATTACAAAGATAAATAATATCCCATTCAAACATAATTTTTCACTAAGCAGCCAACAAATTACAAGAGATGTTCAAAATTTTTATATATTTATATATAATCTGTAACGTTTTCTCATTGAAAATACCTTGGAAAGACTGGCGATTGCCGGAAATAATTTCTGTAGCTGCATGGATTCTTACTATCAGTTCCTCCTCCGTTTCTACTATTGTATAGTAGGCTGTGGATGTCAATGATGAAATGGTAAATGTCATTTTGTTCAACGTCAAAACCAAAATAAATTATTTGCAATTAAATTTGTTTGTGCAACTTTCATACACTTTTTGTTATGATTATACTTTTGAAGAAATGGCTGATATGCAGCTAATATTGGGGAAGCCAGAAAGAACGTTCCGAGCGCTTGTATAGAGAAAGATATCCAAATCGACCTACATTTCCATGCCACACAACATTTACTCAAATTTGGACAATTTAGTTCAAAATTACAAGGTAGCGGTAGAAAACGAACTGTAAGAACTGTGCAATTAGAGGAGGCAGTTCTAAACCGCATTGAAAATAGACCCGATTTAAGCACCATTTGCAAATCTTTAGATGTAAGTAACTCAACTGTGTGGAATATTTTAAATGAACAGCAGTTGTATCCTTATAAGGCCCTGAAACCAACAGATTGTCCTCAAAGAGTGGAGTTTGCCAATTGGTACATCCAAAAATGTTTAGAAAATAGGAAATTTACCGAATTTGTTCTATTTACTGATGAAGCCAAATTCACACGTGAAGGAATTTTCAATTCAAGGAATAGCCACGTGTGGGATGACGAAAATCCATATGCTATTCGACAACGTGGATTTCAGGAAAAATTCTCGCTTAACGTGTGGGCAAGCATTCTTGGATATTGTAGAGTGGGTCCATATTTATTACCTAATAAACTCAATGGTAATATTTATTGTAATTTTTTGAGAGAAACTCTCCCTGATTTATTAAACGACGTTGAACCATTAAATATTAGGGCAAATATGGATAATGTATGGTTTCAGCACGATAGGGCATCTGTAGGTACATAATTCTCTAGCGGCCAGACAACTTATAACCCAATACGGAAACAACTGGATAGGCCTAGGTGGACCCAATATGTAGCCTGCGAGGTCACCGGATTTAAATCCAATCTATTTCTTTCTGTGGGGTTACATGAAGTCCCTTGTATACGATACAATAGTAGAAACAGAGGACGAACTGATAGCAAGAATCCATGCAGCTACAGAAATTATTTCCGGCAATCGCCAGTCTTTCCAAGGTATGCGATTTTCAATGATTATTTCCTTCCTATTAATTTAGACCAATCGCTATCAAGAATTGGTATGTCAAATATAAATTTTAAGTGGAAAAATTACTTAACAACTGTCAACTTAGCTGTCAGCAGTTTTTCCGGAAAAAAAATCGAAAAAATTTCATGCAAGTTTGACAAGTTGCCTTGTAAAAACAAACTTGATGGTTTCTATGCTGTGTTGCTATGTACCGTTACCAACAACAAAGATCACAAACAACGCTTACGAATTTATTAATTTTTCTACTGAAACTCAAAATGAATCGGTTTGGCAATGTTTCCGAAAGTAAAATTAATGCGGCTGTTGAAAATAGTGTTCCACTAAATACTCAGAAAACTCACCCATCGATCTGGAAGCAATTTATGGAATTTTGCCAAGCAAAAAATCACCAATTACTCCAGACAACATCTACAGGCGAGCTAAATTTAATCCTCTAGGACTGGGCATGGAACATGCGTAAAGCTAATGGGGAAGACTACAAAGAACTGTATGTAAAAGTAATGTGGAATATCGTTGCCAAAAAACTGCAGGAAAAATATTTTCAAGAATTTAATATCGTGTTCGACCCATTCCACGACATTATCTTTAAGCCAGCTAGAGACGCTCGAAATGCGAAAAGGAGAAGTCTCCAGAAACATGAAGAAAAAAGGAAAACAAGGTCAGCTTCTTTAAATATGGACGACTACTACAAGATGGTGTCCTTATGGGATGAGACAACCCCAACCGGGTTGCAGCGTAAATTTTACTTTATTGCAGCAGTTGAGCTTGCTTGGAGGGGCGGAGAAGCGGCTCGTTGCTTAACAGAACATTTTAAAGAAGAAATTGATAATTATGGAATCAAAACAGCATATTGCTTTTTAATTTTGCAACAAAATCTGTAAATGTTTATTGTAACTTGGCAGAAAAAACGCTTATATCAAAACAAAATATGTGCGCATACTTTTAATCTTGGCGTAATAGTAGTTTGTGCAACTAGTGTGGATATGATGGCCATATCGCACGAAGACGAAGTTTGAGCACGTCGCCGAAGGCGGAGTGCTCAATCGTCCGAGAGCGATATGGACAATCCACACGAGTCGAACAGTATATTTTTTCTACGACCCACTTAAGAAAAAATCTAGAAAATAAACATTTCATTAAACTATAATATAACTTCAAATTAGGGCGTCGGCCCAGCTTTGTAGTGGAACGCTTCTGATGCGATAATTATAACCAAGCAAGGTCGAGCACGGTTAGTACTTGGATGGGTGACCACTGGGGAAACATCGTCGTAGAGCCCGTACAGCCTGCAGCGAAACACCTTAGATTACTAGGGTCAGTAGCATAACACAGCTCGCAGGCATTATACCAATGAGCACGAGGTATAATGTAGATATGCCGTCTTTCGGATGAGACGTAAAACCGAGGTCCCGAGTCCATGGATGTTGGGCTCGATAAAGATCCCTACCACTGGTTGGAACACTAGTGGATTCGGCAAAATTTCCGGTTAGGGGTAGAGTGCTCCCGGCGTCGGTGATTAGCCTGAGTTGCAGAAATAGACCGACGTTAAATAACCGACAAAAAAAAACTTCAAATTAAAAATTTTTAATAATTTTACTATTATTATTATTTAGAAATAAAATTAAAATTTAAAAAAAAATCCCAACGGGGAATCGAACTCTGATCTACCGCGTGAGAGGCTGGGATACTTACCACTGGACTACCGATGAATATACTAATCATCTATCTATAACGTCAAATGTATTACATAAAAACTGACGATTGTCAGGAGTACCCTTAAATATTCATTTTATTCTGTTTCTATACGTTATACGTCTCCTTTGCGGCAAAGCGAATATCTGGTGGAAAATTATTTATTGATTCATCACTGGAATCACTCATTTTTACTAATATTTTTCTTAAAAATTATAGAAATATTTTGACAAGTTATTTTGACGTTTCTATGAAATTGAAAAAAGCGGGTACTAAACGCAAATGCTGATTGGTGGATTTCATATACGTTCTAGGATGAATATGAAATCATATCCGTTCAGTTAACCGGAATGGCCTACATTTACATTCTGTAAATTGTGCAGAAAATGGATAATATACATGTGGGTGTAGAAAAAATCTGTTTTCGCAATTTTTTAATGTCTTTTTTGCAATACTTTGTATAAATTACGTTTTGCCATTTTTTTAGCATCCAAAATTTGCTAGCTGTACTATTTTTGTAAATAAAATCAAAAAATCAAAAACGATATATAACCACTAAAATTCCTTTTGCTTTTCCAAAAAAATTAAAAGCTACATACATCTACTTTAAAATCACACTACAAAATATATTTTGACATTTAAGTCAAATTATGTATCCCTTGTTTCAGGAAGGATCGAGTATAACACAGTCTTCAGCAAAACTGCACAAGGTAGTGCAAAAAATCTGTGCGATAGCAAGTGGCTTATTCCTAATTCTGAGTTTTGTCCGGTACGTTTGTACAAATCCCTGTTAAACAAACGAACGTCTAAAATAACAACAAATACATTGTTTTTGACACCAAATTCAGCATGGCAATGCAATCGTAGCACTGGATGGTTTAAAAACATTCCTGTTGGAAGAAATGAACTGTCAAAATGGACAAAAGACGCAGCCCAAAAAACAGGTATGAAAACGACAAGTTAAAATATCTAACAATTCTATGAGATCAACTGATGTTACTAATCTGGCAAAGGCCGGTGTAGGCGAGCAGCAACTCATCAAAATCACAGGGCATTCTAAAGCTGCGTCTATCCAACCGTATCTACAAATGGACAGTTAACATCATTCAAATATCATCACTGCCTTAAGAACCGTCCAAAATAATGTACCATCTATAAGCTTCGAAGCTCCCTTGAAAAGACAGAAAATAGACACTTCTTCGAGCAAACACCATCAAACGTTTGACACTCCTCACAGCAACATAGAGAATAGTGCTACTACAAACATAATTAAAAACAATTTAACCGATATGGCAAACAATACTCCTGTAACCTACAATAATTGTAATTTTTATATGAATTGTAATTTATAATGAGTATGAAGTAATTACCTTCCCTAGCTTGAAAGTTATATTGTTCTTATTATTATAATTTTAAAAAATGTTGTATTAAAATAAAATGTTTATTTAACTATTTTACCAAATATCCCTCGTACATCTAATTTTTCCTCTTGAAAAATTGGAACACTCGTTTCTAAGTAATCTGTTTTAACAAATAGCATTCGCGAAAGTGGAAAAATCCTCGTCTTCGACTCGGGTTTTTAAAACCACTCCCGCTCATGCTATTTGTTAAAACAAATTACTTAGAAACTCGTTTTTCCGAATTTTTCCGGAAAAATTAAATGCACTGAGGATATTACCCCCGAGAAAACGTTGCAGATTATGTATAAATGTAAATGGAGAAAATTTTGAACATCTCTTGTAATTTGTTAGCTGCTGAGTGAAAAATTATGTTTGAATAGGATATTATTTAACTTTGTAATTATCTTATTTTTTATTGTCATTAATTCTTTTGTTAATAAAATCACAACTTTGTATTTTCAACAAGCTTCTCCCAATGTTTTAGATGCATTGCTGTTTCACATATTAGTTCCTGTTACATATTCTAACCATTAATAGTTTGGTAGTTATTAAAAAAATTCAAGAATTTCATTATTAAAAAGTGATCTTGCAAACTTCATAAAAACATCATGAAAACTACAAATTTTTTTATATGTAAAGGTTATGCGTTTTTCACGTGAAAACCATTGAGAAATACAAAATAAAATGAAAATTGCTTCAAATTCCAGTGGCGTAAAAAATGGGAGGAGAAAGGTGACATATTCTTCCAAATGTACACCACTGGATCAAGAATTGAAACATGTTTTTCCATCAATATATGCCCTTTTACATTTAGAAACAACCTGCCAAATGTCAAATCAATATATTCATTCATTTTAAAATTATCTAATTACAACATTTAATTTTTCACAACTTTAACACCCTGTTTTTCGAAAAGTAAATAAGCTGGACCCCTCAATCCTTATATCATTTTGTCCAATTACACGAGAGGTATCTAGACGTTGTAAGTGTCATTTGAAAACACCCTGTATACCCCACGGGATTATAGCCTCGAACTTTATTGCCAGTCCTGGCTGTCGCTCGGGAGCAAAATCGTTCTCGATTATATAGTAAATGTTACTTACATCCCTTATAGTATAAATAACTATTATTGTTTCAACCGTTAGAACGGTAAAATATAGCGGGGATAGTAACACTTGGTCGTTCACTTCTAGCTGTTTATCTAACGTTTCTAGTTGCTCGATATCTACGGAGACACTTTCACTGACATGGAAAACGTCCGCAACTTCTCTCTGAAGACGACCCGTTTCAATCATACCAATAGCCCTATAATAATATATTTTTATCATATTGATAGCACGATTTCATGTAAGTGACCCTAAAACCGCAATTAACCATAGGCGGACATTGGAATTTAGGCAGGATAAAATAAATCAATTATATCTCAATTTTCCAAAAGCGAATAAATATGGACAATAAGGAGGATATTTAAACGTGGGAACCTAAAACCTAAACATAAAAATTACGCGCACATTCTACCTTCTTATACTAGAAAATAGTACTCTCATAGTCTCCGCCCAATTGCATCTTGTGCCTTGATTGGATAACAACTTACTTGATTTAATGGACGGAGGCTACGAGAATAGTACTTTCAAGTATAAATAGAAGTCGTTTTCATTTAATGGTTTATTTTGCAAGTGTATATCTGCTTTAGTGGGAATAGGCACATAAGTCAAAAAATCGCAATTTTGTTTAGTTTCTTTACGATAAAAAGGAGATGACGTTGAAAAATAAACTTTTGTGACGTTGCCAAACTTTAGGAAAACTATCAATCAATCAATCTTGCATTTCTTTCTTTATTTGCGAATAAAAGGCTTGTATAATAGTCTCAGATTTATTCAATATAAGTATTTATTTATGTGAAAAGTGTGGATAAGATACAAGAAACAGTAACCAATCATTGTATATAAAAATATATCAAGTGTCATCAACCTAACCTAACATTAAAAACTTTCAATCTTTTTACGTTAAAAAATATAACAATATTAATAATAAGGCTCTAGCAGAAAAGCGTCAGTCAAAATAGCGCTAGGTTAAAATAGCGTCAGTCAAAATAGCGCCGCACAAATATGACGTAGAATAAAAACAGCGGCAGACAAAATAGCTTATTCCCTTCCCCTTCTCGAAAATAAATCAAAGAATTTGTATTCCACATGAAGTTTTCCAAAAAGGGAGGGGAATAAGCTATGCGGCAGACAAAATAGCTTATTCCCTTCCCCTTCTCGAAAATAAATCAAAGAATTTGTATTCCACATGAAGTTTCCCAAAAAGGGAAGGGAATAAGCTATGCGGCAGACAAAATAGCTTATTCCCTTCCCCATCTCGAAAATATATCAAATAATTTGTATTCCACTTGAAGTTTTCCAAAAAGGAGAAGGGAATCTCTTACTATCCCTGCCCCTTTTTGGAAAACTTCATGTGGAATACAAATTCTTTGATATATTTTCGAGAAGGGGAGGGAATAAGCTATTTTGACAGTTAAGCCTGTTAGTAAGGCTGCTTTCACGTTAAGGTAAAAAACTATAATACTGAATGTCCACGATTCACTTGTGCACCAACGTCCTTCAAGTAATGTCCGGGAAATAGTTAGCGCATGTTCCAATATGACGGGAGTTGGAGAAGCGACCGTTTATAGATTTTTGAAAGAACGAAAAAGCGGAACTGTAGTTCTCCCAAGTAGACTGGGGGGAGTAAGCCATTGGAAATTGAAGAATTCCATAAAAATGTTATTAGGAGACAGGTCCACTCCTTTTATTTTAATAATGAAATTCCAACATTAGACAAAATGATTTCCTTAAGTAGTCAAAATGATGACTTACCATCAATAAGCAGAAGTAAGTTATGGAAACTATTACGAGAGATTGGATTTCACTGGGAGAAGCATAGTCGGAAGTCACTGTTAATTGATAGAGGAGACATTGTATGTTGGAGAAGGGATTATCTTAGAGCCATGAAAAGGTACCGGGAGGAATATTTATTATTTGGACGAGACTTGGCTAAACGAAGGACATACCGTATCAAAAGTATGGGTAGATACGACTGTGAAAAGCTCTCTCCAAGCGTTCATTGAAGGTGTATCAACCGGGTTAAATAATATTCCCATCGGAAAAGGAAATTTCATGGTATGAATAGTTAAAATTGTAGAGAGAGGAAAAAAACAAGCAAAGTAAATTTTAATTAATAGAAATTTCAAATTAATTTCCAATTATTTGATTCCGGAACAATTCATATTGAGTTATTGTTGCGAGGTCACCAACTCAAAGCCTGTCCTGTCCCTCGACTGTAAATTTGGTGGCTGCGCTCCTTTCGAGAACATTCGCTTTGTTTGTGCATAGGGCGAGCGCGGAAGGTACTGGAATTTTCTAGAGTTGAGAAGGACTATATATACTCGGGTTTTTGAGTGCGTGAATAATTATTGAAACAGTTAGTTCGAATTAATTAGTGAAACGGACAGTAAAGAGTTAGTTCACAGAAGTTCTTAGTAATCGGACAGTGAATAAAATAGTGAAGATAAATAGTGTAATATTTAAGTGGTAAAAAGTGTATGTTCCTTTAAATAAATAGATAGTAATTAGCCATAGTGTGTATAATTTTATCCCACAAGTTAAAAACTATTTAAATAAATAAGAAAAACATTACAATATTATATAATTATAAATTCTGAGAAATTATTATTATTTTGGACATTTTTCATAATTAAAATAATAACTTTTGTAGGTAATACAAAGTCATAATAATAATTATTATTATATTTAAACAATAATAATTCTTCATAATAAATTTTAAGTAGATATATCTAAAGACTATCTAATGTAATTATTTTAATTCAAATAATTCAATATAAAAATCTTTCTGGACAATTTAAAAAAAAAATTTTGAACCACAATTTGAGAAGAGTTAGTATAGCTGGGGCATATAAACAAACTTAGAACTAAATCTAATCAATATTGATTAAATTAAATATAATATATTTAAAATTGCCGAGTGCCGACGAATTGTGCGACGCGAAGGCTTACATTCACTTGGCACCGTATTATTATTGAACTATTATTTTTAGACGACTTTAAAATTATCATAATAAACGATAATTTGCTAATAACATTAAACGGAACAGCAAATAAGTATTTAATTGTTGTATAAAACTATTATTTTTTGCTTTTTAGTTAACTGTGTTTGTTTTTTTCAAGTTATTTATTTTTTTCATTGAAATTGAATGACTAAGTTACAAGTGCACATGCAAATTTCTAGGAAAATGTGTATACGTCACATTACGAAAATTTATGTTGGCGAATTTGTGACAAAGGAGAAAATGACTTCAATGAAGTTCAAGTACAAGATGAATTTTAAAATGTAGGATACCCTTGGTTTCTTTGCTAAAAATAGGTGCTTGGTATTTCTATAAGTGTAAAAGTGCAAGCAATATAAATGTACGTATTATACAGTTTAGAGGAATATTAATTTTAAAGAAAAGAGTTGGAATAAAAACTTTCTGTTTTCAACAGTTTAAATTTTCAATATTTAGGGGAGAGGGGGGACATTGGGAAGCTACAAATATAATTAGCTGTGTATAGCTTGGCTTTCAATATATTGATCAAATAATGTTATGTTGTTGACATTGATAACTATCTATCACCATAGGCTTAGCGCTTATCCACTAATAGATGAATCAGATTTTTATATTTTCCCAAGTATCCAAATTGTCCCGATGTGCCCCTTGGCTGAGGTGGATTTGGACAGTGTAGTTGCAGATGTGGACAAAAACAAATGTCTTTATTCAAAAAGTTTTAGTTATATTCATATAGTGAATAAAGGTGGTACGATCTAACATAAATCGTATAGATACACAACATTTTCATTTAATTTAGTTGACATCATAGGCACGGAAGTCAACTTGGAACCGCTTTATTGAACTACACCTTGCAGTTGTTTCAGACGTTCTTGGCTTAGGTAGTTTTAGTTCCACCTGTTCCAAATCTATTAGGTCCTTATCAGGTACTTGGGGTAAGGTAAATCCTGTTCCTTTCTTTCTGAGAAAATTTATCAAATATTTTCCGTCGACCATTTCTTCCACATTTTCGGGTTTTCTTCGTGCAATACCAGCAAAAAGTCACCGATTTTGAAATTTAGCATCCCAGATTCAGGATCTATGATAGCGTCTACATCTTGCATGAATTTTTCGTCGGAGTTTTCACGGTCCATTTCACTTACTGGTTTACTACTTATAAAATAGTTTCTAGACTGGTGTGGGACTCATGGTTGTCCAAAACAATCAATATTGGTTCTTTTTTCGTACATTTCGTATGCTTCTGTATGTGTTTAATTAGATCTAAGAATAATATAGACGTCATCCATCCTGACCCTGACTTGATGGCTAATCCAAGATTTCCTGTGGGCGCTCCTTTCATTAAACATCCTTAAATTTTGCTCTTGGGAACACATAGACAGGAGAAATTGTATTTCCAACTCCACTTACTATAGCGCAAAATGTAACAAGCTCTCCCCGTTCGGCGGATACTGCCTGATCAACTTGTTTTGTGCCAGTTTTGGCAATAACTTTCGGTGCACCTAAAACAGAGGCAACGCCTGTTTAATCCAAATTGTAGGTTCGTTCTGGTGGATCTTATACTTTTCTAAAGCTCTCTGTAAATTATCGAAAAATTCCTTCACATTTGTTTCATTAAATGCGGAGACTCTTGCCATACTGGTATTTTCTGCCTTCCTTAATGACAAAATTGGATACCTCTTCCTGAATAATTTCATCCAATCCTTATTCCAGCTCGGCGGATACTTTACATTTAGTTTTTTGGCATAATCATATGCCAGTTTTTGAACTTGTTTATATGGGAGACCATAATTTATTTTCGAACTTTGGATAAAATATTTGGCCAGTTGTTATTCTCGAGCAGATGTGGAAACTTGTTGAGACGAATACTTTGACTGGAATGGTGATGCAAATGATATTTGATCATCTAGATCTTGTCTGTCATGAGCGTCATGGTCTCGGTCAGGATCGTCAAGACGTCGTCTCTTTATTTTTTTCACTCTGTTACCCAAGGTCGATTTTGTCAAATTGTAGGTTGTGGCCGCAATTCTTATTGAAAGTCTTCCTTGCAAAACATCTTCAATAGCGGCAATTATGTTTTGCTCCGATATAGAAGAACGATTGGTCTTCCTCTTGTAAGACCTTACCATGTTAATGCCTGAAAAAAAAATGTGAGCGGTCGTCGGACCGCCGACAGAAGCTTGCTATTTATGCACAATAGAATGCGAGGTTGGGAAAACCATCAATAAAAATACGCGCAATAGAATGCGATGTTGTTTCCGGCTCCTACACCTACTTCTGTCTTGGAGCCGTCCATATACCAGGTTTCCTCAGCCTGTATGGGTATACTTTTCTTCCAGTCTTCCCTACCTGGTAGAGTTATTTGGAACTTATTATTAAAGCTATATATATCGTGGCCGTTGCGTCAATGGGTTGCCCCATTAAGATATCCGCTTTTAGCTGCTCGATAAGCTTTCGATAGTCAGCACCATGCACTTGTAAATCCTCAAGGATATTTTGAAATAAGTCGCAATTGTGTAGCGTTTTCCAGAACGACGTGCCAGACAAAAGGTACATTTTCTTAAATTTTACTTCAAATTTGAATTCTGCTTGACTTCACCCTAAAATTGAAATATATGGGGAATAATTGATCAAATTGAAAGTATAGTAAAGTAACTTTAATTGTCCGATATAAAATATAGGGTGATCCGTTTAAAAAAAATTGTAAAACCGATGTATTCGAGTTTGGCCTCGCCCTTTATACGGATTCTTAGATATGGAGGTAGGTCTATTGAATTGTGATACTAGACAACCATGACAGACGTATGACTGTGGAATATTAATTTTAAATTTCACAGTTTAAAGTATACCGGGCGTTGAACTCATTACGATTTTCAGAAACAAGTGGTCAGAACTATTTAAATACACTGTATAACATATTACATCCATAAATCTATGCAAGTCAAGCAGAATTCAAATTTGAAGTGAAATACATTTAAAAAAATGTACCTTTAATCTGGCACGGCGTTCTGGAACACACTGTACAATTATTGCGACTAATTTTAAAATATGAGCTTTTGAACTGGCTAAAATCGGTCAAAATTTTATTTAAATATCCTTGAGGATTTACAAGATTTTGGACTTTATCGCACTAATGAATCACCCTGTATATTAAATGTATACCTGCTTATCTGACTAGTTTTTTTGTTTTTAATTTTAAGGCAAGTTATTTTCTTTTGTATTTACAAGAATTTGTACATCAAAGATTATTACAAGAGGTTAACTTACGTGCACGAAGACTTTTGAGAAGAGTTCCATTAACACAAATTCATAATGCAAGCTCGATTGGCCTGGGCTAATGAACATATTGTTACGAAGTCACCAACTCAAAGCCGGCCCTGACACTAAACTATCAATTTTGGCGAATGCGAAGCGTCTGTTCTCGAGCTGATGTCCTCTAGAGTCTTCTGGTACGTCAGTGTTTACGCCTACCGGGAGCGTGGTAAATTCAAGAACCTTCGAGAATTGAGAAATGCTATATATACGCGAGTTTTTGAGTTAGTCAGACAGTTAGTTTACAGAAAGTTTTTAGTAATCAGGCAGTTAATTAAATAGTGAATTATTCAAGATAAACAGTGTAATATTCAAGTTGTAAGAATAAATTAGAACTAGTTTACCGAGTGTAAATAAATTAGTAGACATTAAGTGAAATGTGTATATAAATTAAGTTTAATATAGTGTGCAAGTGTTTCTATAAATAAATTAATAGTAATTAGCCATAGTAGTGTGTATAATTTTATCCCACCCGTAAAAACTATCTAAATAAATAAGAAAAACGTTACAATATGAATTTGAATTCTGAATGGAGGTCCGCATTGTTCACAGATGAGTCGAGGTATGAACAGTCTTCTGGTTGGCGTGTTCGTGTATCGACTTCCACTGTACCCCGAATTTGGCACTGCCACCTCGATCGCCCGACCTCAATCCCATCGAGCATGCTTGGGACCAGTTACAAAAAGCCTTGAATTCCCATGAATCACCCCCACAGACACTCCAAGAACTTTTACCCCAACTTTGGAGACAAATCGATCAAGGCTACTTCTTTCTGACCAGTAGACAAGGTCGATGTACTGTATAGCCAGTAGGAGAAAACAGGTTTGGAAAAATCCCGTCCATTATAGCGAAATATCTGGGTTTAAGTGATCCTGAGGTCATTGTATGCGTCTAACGTCAGCAACTCTTCTTGCAGAGGCTGGAGCCAGTATGACCACGTTGAAGCGCCATGGTGGATGGAAGAGTACGTCGGTTGCTGAAGGATATTTAGAGGATAGTTTATCTTCAAAAAATGA
Source organism: Lochmaea crataegi (assembly GCA_947563755.1). Taxonomy (NCBI): domain Eukaryota; kingdom Metazoa; phylum Arthropoda; class Insecta; order Coleoptera; family Chrysomelidae; genus Lochmaea; species Lochmaea crataegi. The sequence continues at coordinate 28,208,886 of OX387425.1, read as the reverse complement.
AGTTTCAAGAATGCTGGCAGGTGTACCTTCCGGGTCTGGCGTTTCGATACAGAAATTTGATACTCAAACAATGAAACATGAATCGTTTGCTGCAAGCAACTTAACTATCACCGGACCTTTTCAGAACTGCCAATTTTATGTTAATTCGTCAAAATAATGTTTATCGAATATTTACATATATTACTATATTCTGTTTATAATTTTATTTAAAAAAGGTTATTAAATAAGTTAAACAAAAAATTATTTTTCTTCATGCCCGTGCGGGCCATAAACTACGACATTAAGTTGGTAACTAAGCAATAAAAACACAACAATGAACTAGTAGGACATAAAATAAAAAAGTGACGTTTTATCAATAATTCTCCATTTTTTTCAATTTATTTCTATATTTTCTTTTATTGTCATCCAATTCTAAATTATGTTGAAAATTTTAATCCTCCAACCCATCGGGAAATAAGTTTAAGATAATGTACAAAGTTCAACCCGGATAGACATACAAGAAAAAGCGAGTTAATAAAAACGTGGTAATGAAAATTATGTAGGGAGTTCTTAAAATGTGAATATCTCGAAACCTAGTAACTTTTGGGAACAGCTAATGTGGCTCTAGAGAGAATACATCGAAACTGATATCATATTATGATTTTCCATATTTCAAAATCCCTGCGAATTTTTACGTTCGTAAATTCAAAATCTTTTAATTTGTTGTGAAAAAACGTTTATCTACGACTATTTAATAATAGACGCATTATGCTTGTGATAGTAACTAGGTACATAATGTAACTCATATTCCACACCTGTGTAATACAATTTTTTATACGTATTCCATAACATGACCGCTTTACAAAATAGAATCGATCTTGCTTGGATTGTTGTTACTAGGGCAACTAAAATAAATTGATTTTGACAAATAGTATATTAGACGTTTGCAGTAATTTTGCAGTTTTCAGTTGAGATTAAATTGTGTTTAACGCGTGTTTCTCATGCATTCCGACAGTGAAAACGAAATTCCATGCACCCCTCCAGAAATTCGTGCAGCCGCACAAGTAGCATCACTTGAATTACTTCCAGAGAAATCAAGGAAAAATTACAGAATTGTATACAACAGCTTTGGGTAAAAGTCTAGTTTAGTGAACCAACGCGGATTTTGATGAAATATTTTTTTTTAAATTAATTCGAGGTCGCTGAACACGAAAATGAAAAAAGAAATCGGCGCTCTCTTACCAAAAACGGATTATGAATTTTTGAAGATGAGTTCAGATCAGCACTGCACTGGTTTTATTGTCATATAATAACTGATTTAAATGATGCATTATAACGTCTACACAATGTTAATTACACTATAATTACTTTTTACGATATTCCTCTCACACACACATTTAAAAAACACTGATATTGATATTCATTTCTTGCAAATTCACTTTTTAATTCTACAATTGTTATATCTTTTAACATTTTCATGTAACATGACTGACATATAAGTTTTGGTCTGTTTCCGCTTAGTCGCACAACTTGTACCTAATAGCATATTCAGCCATTAGATATTTAGCCACTTGAATTAGTTGCTGAATATTTTCGATTTCATGATCGTGACATAGAAGATATAAACAAGATGAACATCATGAACATACACCTATTTTTCCGATAGCTGGCGCTGTATTTGGCTCAACTTTCGTTTAACTGAAATCAGTTATGGAAAAATTGAATGAACAGCCATCAACATACTTTGAAAAAGGCGCGCCGGATCGACGTTTCGCAATTCGCGCGCGCGAATTGCGAAACGTCGATCCGGCGCGCTCGCTTCGCTCGCGATAATCAATCTACTTCATTATTTCAAACGGAAATCCAATCTAATAAATGTATCAAGATGATAAGAAGCGATTGCGATTCCACTTTGATCTGTGTTAGTTGGTCGGGAAGCGATATTAGTAGAATTTTCAAATTTTATAAAAAGGGGAATCAGCTTTTGATAACCAAAGTCTTATAATATTAGCAGTATGTTCAAAATTTTATTTGGAATTACACCTGCAGCAACTATTTTCGTTGTCAGCAGTGTTTATAGAGGCCGAACAACTGAGGAGGTGATTTTTTTAAAGAATTAATTGATGAGTGCAATTCAGAGAAAAAAAATTGTTCAGCATCCTCAATGATCAAATTGAATGGTTCATTATCCTTCAAATAAATGATAAATATCAACCAAACTTATCTCAAAACTAACCATCTTTCTAAAATCAGCATCTCTCAAAATTTGAAAAAAAATGTTTCAGCTTTAATACGGCGCTAGCTATCGGAAAAATAGGTGTATGTTCATGATGGTCATCTTGTTTATATCTTCTATGTCACGATATGGTCACGATCATGAAATCAAAAATATTCAGCAACTAATTCAAGTGGCTAAATATCTCTAATGGCTGAATATGCTATTAGGTACAAGTTGTACGACTAAGAAGAAACAGACCAAAACTTATATGTTAGTCATGTTACATGAAAATGTCAAAATATATAATAATTGTGGAATTAAAAAAAGAATTTACAAGAAATGAATATCAATATCAGTGTTTTTTAAATGTGTGTGTGAGAGGAATATCTTAAAAAGTAATTATAGTGTATTTAATATTGTGTACAAGTTATAATGCATCATTTTAAAGCAGTTATAATATGACATTAAAACCAGTGCAGTGCTGATCTGACCTCATCTTCAAAAATTCATAACTCGTTTTTGGTAAGAGAGCGCCGATTTCTTTTTTCATTTTCGTGTTCAGCGACCTCGAATTAATTAAAAAAAAATATTTCATCAAAATCCGCGTTGGTTCACTAAACTAGATTTTGTTCCACGTCTGAATTTAACTGAATAGTCTAAGCATATTTAATTTTTTATTTTTTTATAGGTTGCATCAATAATGGGAGTGATGGGAGCTTGCCGATCAAACGAGTTATACAAAATGAAAAGAGAGGATCTACAATTTTTTGATGGTTGCATAAATGTATTTGTTCCAGTTACGAAGACGAAAGTTCCCAGATATTTTGCCATTACCGGAGATTTTTATAATATCGTCAAAAAATATGCAGTTCTCAGACCATTGGACGTATCAAGTTCCTTCTTCCTAAATTTTCAGAATGGAAAATGCACAAAACAAATTATTAGTATAAATAAATTTGGAAGAATGGGTAAAGAAGTAGCAGAGTTTTTGAAACTACCAAGTTCAGAAAGTTACACAGGCCATTGCCTTCGGCGATCTTCTGCCACTTTGTATGCCGATGGAGGGGCGAATATTACAGGGCGATTCCCATCTCGGTCGATTAGGCAGGTATACTGAATAAAAATCGCCCAAGTCGGCCAGAGTCTAAAATTGACCTCTTTTGGAATGACCCATCTCGGAATATAAATATAATAGCTAACTATATTACAACAATTTATACATATTTACATTAAGTTATATACATGAATGATAATATGATAATATTTTAACATAAAACAAGAGATGTTTTTAGGTTAGGTTAGGTTATGTTAGGTTAGGTTTATATATCACTAAGAGTGGTTTTCCTCGTTGAGTCGTCATTTCTTTAAATTGGATGAACAAATGTTGCTATTTTCCGAAGTTAAATTTAAATTGTTATTACACGCACTGGTCAATAATCAAAATAAAATTGATAACTATTTTCGACAATTCAGGATAAATGTATTACAACTGACCAGTGTTCATTACTCTGCCACCATTGATAAATATTCAAAGAAATTGATTGCATAGATTAGGGTTGAAATTTGTCGTGGGTTTCTACCTGAAAGTGTTTTTGGCCGAGATGGGTATTTCCTAAAGTCATTCAAAATTGATCTGTCAGGTACCTTATTAAATCGGCCGAGATCGGCTACGCCCAAAATATACCGACATGCGGTTTGCGCCATTTTGTTACTAATTTAATCGGTTTTCGTTATAATTTATAATACTCGTTCAGATCGAAAAATTTTTATCAATCTATCAATCAAAATTAAAACTAAATGCAATTGTTTTATAGTAAATGTGATTGGTTTATCTACTACACTCTTTCGAATGAGACTATACTAAATTTCCTATTGCATAGGAGCACAAGAAAGGGTCGATAGCCATAAAGTGGCAATAAACCATTGGCGTTACATTTTTCGGTAAAGACCTGAATGGTTTCATTTGTCGGGTTTATTTAATAGTGCAAAAGTTAGGCATATTATTGGTAAGTAATTATTACAGTATTAAGAGCCGATTTTACGGAGACCAATTATTAAATCGGCCGAGATGGGCTACGCCCATATTACAGCCCTAAAACGTCACGGGGGCTGGAAATCAGCCTCTGTAATAAAATTTAAGGCTATATTGCTGACTCTAAGAAAAATAAAATGGAAGCCGCCAATAAAATTTTGCACCAAATCAATCCAAATTTTAGCAGTATTTCGAATAACGATTCATGTCCATCCACGTCTGCTGATGGAGTCAGCAATTTTGCTATTAATTCTTCGATTACCAATGCAAGTGAACCTGCAACCATGAATTTTAGCAAATGTCAAATTACAATTAATTTTATAAATCTCCAAATGGAGATTTAAACAAATTAAATTGTTTTATTTCATCATTTAGTATGAATCTTCATCAAGTAAAAGCCTCATCTATTCAATTTTTAAAAATTATTACTTACCTTATGTAGGTACTTACGTTGATGTTAATTTATTCATTGTGAAAATTTCTAATTTGAAAGAATTTTTTTGCAAATTGCAATTTTTTTGACAAATCTGCAAAATATTACCTATATTCCTTAATAAAATGAATAGTCGTAGATAAAACATAGTATTTGATTCGCGTATAGCCTACATTATACGCTCGTTAAATAATATACTATTTTTACATTTCAACTTCACCAACCCCGTATCTATCTAATTATCCATATTAAGGGCAGGTATTATAAACAGGTCTTGAAGTTATCTTTGAATTTAACAGTCAAGTTAACTTCAGGTTTTAAAACGTTAGTTTTATAAAAGTTTAATTTTTAAAATAAAAAGAAGAAACGGGCAAAATTCAAAGAAAACAAAGTAAAAATACAATCAAAATATTCACAATATAATTAATTGAGGTTATAAATGCCAAATCGTTGACAGAACCGACAGAACAGAACAACCATGGAGGCTATACAAGGAGATCGAACTCCATGTATTCCAATTTCTGGTCATTATAGAGGGCACCACATAAGTTGCGATACCAAAAAATCTGACGACAGCCAATCATAAAACTCGAGTTCATGATGTTTTATTGGTTGCTAGCTTCTTTGACAGATCGCTGTTCACGTGTGAGGTAAGTGAGGTTAGGTCACAGAAATGGAAAATATTGTGAATAAGAAATCCGTATTTTGTTCTCGTTTTCAAAAATATCGAAAATTGTAATCGTTTGGTGGTAAAATAATCAGTTCCACTCTGTGCTGCTGAATATATTTATGTTTTTAGGTGATAAAAAATATGAATATCTACTATCATGTCTTCTCTTCAGTATGGAATTTTAGAACACTCTTAAAGGTCCAGCACAGTTAGAATGAGTATGTCTTTAGAAGAGAAATTTGAAGAATAAAGAAAACACTCTAGGTGCAAGTAAGTATATGCTAGAACCAAGTTCACAAGTTGGATTGCCTAATGATAAAAAATAAATTGAAGATGAATAAAGAGATATGTTTGCAATATGTATAAAGTTTTTCAGAATCTGCATTCCTGAATAGTAAAAAAATATTAGCTACACAAAAATATAAAAAAACGGAGGAAAAAAAAGGAAAAATCACTTGAAATGCTTGGAGAAAATGTGCCACTTCAAATGTACTATATTAAATGGCCTTCGAATAATTGAGAATTGCAATTAGAAGAAATACAGTTTGAAAACATAGAAAGTATGTATAGATAAATAGCCAGTAGTCATAAGCTCTAATAACACACAAATTTGGTCCTATTAATAAGAAATGATAAAACAATTACAGAATTAATAATATCTAATATTTTAGGTTATTTTCCATGAAATGAAGGAAAAGATTTTTGCTTCCGAACTGGTCAAGCCTTTACAAGAAGAAATTATGAAAATATTGAATATACAGAGAGTTGCACGAGAAGTAATTTACTACACACTATGTAACTTCTTTTACCTGAATATAAAGTGTACAATCCTTCTATCATTAAACATTGTTCAAAGATACAATCAGTATTTTGTCTCTAACTTGATACCTACCTATCCTATTGCCTATTATACTTATCCAGCTTAGGTATTATGAGTAATAAGTTAAAATAAGGTAATTACAATACTTCATATTTACTGCTCAATTTACCAATAGGCTTTATATGATTACGAGTACTCTTGCAAAAAAATTTAACTGAAGGATGCCAGAAAATCCATCTATATCTTGATACCAGATGCTCAACTATGCACACTATTGAACCTGACATCAAATATACAAACCTCTAGTCTATGATGAAAACATAGTGCTGATATTTTTCTAGGCATTACTGAAGCGTTTGATGGTGTTTGGAACTGTGGTATGTTCTACAAACTATATATGAAATGATGTGTTCTAAATACTTGCTTTTAATCTTTAAAACTACCTTAGTGATAGAACACCACAAGTAAAAGTGAATTACAGTTTTATTCCAAACATTTAAGGACTTCTCCATCCAGTGTTCCTCACTGTCCTATTTGCTCTACAATCTATCTATCTTGTTACAACTATTATTTAGCAACAGAACATTTAAATTTGCATACATATTGCAGTATATAGATGACATGGCTTTGATCAGTCATAATAATCTCAAAATAACAGTAAATAAGCTACAAAAACTTATAACAGAATACTGAAATGGTTTAACATGTGTAGGATGAAGCCCAAAGTCTTAAAACTCAATGCATAATCTTCAATCTATTCAATAACAATGAAAAATACAATATATTTTCAATCAATGTGTGCATGACATTAGCTCATGCACAGATTTTCAATATAAAATATATTTAAATAATTCCGTATCATACATGAAAATAATTTTTCAAGTACTTTATTTTAAAAATACAAAAATTGCAATTTACAAAAGTTTATTTCCTAATGAAGCAAACACAGTGGAAAGTCACAATTAGTAGGTAACATACATAAGTACGTACACAAAATATATAACTGTGGACGTTCTGTAACTGAACTTGCACAAAACATTCACTACACTATTTTGAATCCTCTGTGTTTTATCTATGAATGTTATACTACAAAGTGTGCCACACTGGAATTATGTAGCTGAAGATTGGTAAGAAATAAGTGTCACCGATTAGTTTCAATGTCTTATGGTTTTAGTAATCCCTACATTGGTTAAGTACACCAATAATTGGCAAACATAAATTTTATTCTATTTGATGTATATATTTGCTTCAATGTATGTTCTCCCCTTATTTATATTTTCATTTCCTGTTATTATCTGAATATCAACTGAATTCATATTTTTTTGTATAAAGAACATGCCAGTAATATTTTCAAATTAGTATTACAGCTTATTCCTTATCAACCATCTCTGGTTTTTCTTCAAATCTTTGTTCACCTTTTTTCTTCCAGTTCTCTTAAATTGTACTTTTATAGAACATAATAATGTCATCAGCAAAAGTAAAGTATTTTGTGTGCAATTGGGCTTTTTCTAGACTTCTCACAAGTAAGGTATATAATTTAAGTCTATCATAATAAATATTTCCTTTCCTACTTTATTTTTATCTTTGAATATTTCTTATTATTTTTGGTAACTGAAAAAACTCTGGTTTACTTAAATTAAATTCAATTCACGTCTTCCTTTTAAATAATCTGCACTACCCACCACTATTGCAATAAATTTCAACAACATTATCAATTTTTAACAATTTTAATTTTCTAGTTTTTATAATTCACAAGTAATGTTTACTATTTGCCTACTGTCAAATTGGTAAAATATAAAAAGTAAGGTTATTGTCGTGACAGTTTTAATATGGTATCTTAGGTACAATGCGCGACGCCGCGGTGAAAAAGCAAACTGCTTAGATCGACGATTTTGAGGACAGGTTTTGTCAATTTTCCCGTATGAGTTCGATCTCCTTGTATAGCCTCCATGAGAACAACTATCAAAACTCGAAAACCAAGTTTTTCCACAAAGTTAACTTTAATCTATATCACTTCCTCCCGACAAAGTTAACTCCACCATTTTGAAGTTAACTATAACATGTGACGTCATTCTACAAGTTAACTTCTAGTTATATGACAAAATAGTTTTATAATACCCACCCTAAAGCAAGTTGCGTTAGATCGTAATATTTAGAGACCGAGAATCTTCCATTTCGATTTGGACCATTACTTACGACCACCCTGTATAGTGACGTATTTTAGCGCTCGGGGAAAGCCCATTTTCGATAGTATTTTCATAGAAGTAGAATTCTAGTTTAAAAATATCTTATGCACTTCAATTTATTTCTATAAGAATGTTCGGTTTTTAATCAGCTTATTATGTTAATAAAGAATCCAAGACCTTTACCTAACCTTTTAGGTAATCACTACAACGTCACTGGCTGATCACCTTTTCGCCAGTACCAGTCAGTAATCGATGCAATAAATAAGTGTTAATAAATTTGTTAAAAAAAATTCCACGAAACAATTAGGCAATGTTCATCGGCCGTAACTTTTTATCGCGTAGATATTATAATAACTTTAAATATTCCTTTGTGACAAGTTTTTTCATTGCAAGTGACTTTCTCCCGAAATATGTATCTTGACAAAAAATAAATGTCGACATTAAACGAATAACGGCAACCTCGATAGAGAGTGCGGAATAGTTATCGAATAATGAAAATGTCCGTTCCTTTTTTTTTGCGGCAAATGTCTAAAACCTAATATAATGCTGTCTGGGGGCCCACGGCAGGTCCATCCATTTCTCCAGGCATCGCCTTGCGAATCCTTCCGACGATCGTTTGGTCATTCACCTCAACGCGCATTCTTTACACGGTGGCTCGTTTTCGGTGCAAAATAATATAAAATTTCTTTTTGGCAACCGGAAGTAGTTTTTATGTATGTATATTGGGGTGGATTTCTCCAAGAGGGAAAAAACTGTTGAGCCTGATAAGGACTACTGGTTGTACCGTTTATGTAAAGAGATAAACGGTATAACCAGGAGTACAAAAAGTGAAGTGTTGAACTAATCAACTATTAAAGACGAGATTTGAAGATTGGCAAAGCAGCATGAGGACTGGCTTCACCTTTATTACAACGCTAGATTACCACCATCTTGTCTGAAGATTGAAGAAAATAAAACCATATGAAATAACGTAGTGTTTTGTTGAAAAGCAGAGAAACTAAGGACGTGGTAGAAGGAGCTTTTGACAATACTCCTCATGAGGCTGTCAAAAGAGCATTAAATAGAAGAGGTGTAGACAGCACAACATCCAAATGGATGTCGGAACTGCTCACCACTAGAGTAGCAGAGACGAGGACGAGCAAAGACATTGTCTCCATCTGTACAACCAGAGGATGTCCGCAAGGAGGAGTAGCATCCCCATTAATGTGGAGCCTGACGTTTGACGAACTCCTGTGTGGTTTGACTGACCTCGGAATATCCTGCCAAGGATATGCTGATGATATTGTCATAACAGCCAGGGGAAAATTCGAAAATACCCTTTGTGACATCGTACAAAAGGGTCTGAACTATACAAATAGCTGGTGTAGGCAAGTGGGACTCAACATCAACCCCACCAAAACCATCTTAATAGCCTTCACTAAGAAAAGAAAGCTCAACCTCAAAACCATTAAACTTAATGGGAGCGAGGTTGAATGGAGACAGGAAGTCAAGTATCTAGGTTTGACTCTAGACAGTAAACTCCTGTGGAACAAACACGAAAAGGAGATTATATACAAAGCAAAAATGGCTCTAATGGTGTGCAGGAATCTGGCAGGGAGAAATTGGGGGTGCAACCCAAAAATCCTGAGCTGGATGTACACTGCCATAGTGAGACCAATTATCACTTATGGAGCCATTGCGTGGAGTAGTAGAACTAGCCTATTGACAACGAGAGAAAACCTCTCAAAAATTCAAAGACTAGCCTGTATGTGCATTACAGGAGCAATGAGATCATGCCCAACGGCAGCCATGGAAGTTATTCTCAACCTCACACCACTACATATGGTGGTGGAAAGTGTTGCAGAAAGAACAAGATACAGACTAAGTAGAGAGGGAATCATTAAAAAAAAACCACCTCCTTACTTCTTAGAAATCAAAAAACCTGGTACATGCCACAAGATGGTATGATGAAAAAGTATAAATTTTCAAAGAAATTCGTTACGGAATTAAGCAACAAGAAGGAATGGGATCCAAATACCATTACCAGACTTGGAAAGAATGCCATTCAATGGTACACGGATGGCTCAAAAGCAATAGAAGGAACTGGGATAGGAGTGAACGGGCCAGGAACCAAACACTCTGAAAGCTTGGGAAAAACCCCGAGTATCTTTCAAGCGGAAATTCACGCCATAAGAAAGTGTGCCCAGTTCAATATTGATAAAGGATATAGAAGTCAAAGGATTATCATAATGTCGGATAGTTAAGCAGCCATTAAAGCACTGAGCTCTTGTGTTATCAGTTCCAAAATGGTGTGGGAATGCCTAGGCAAACTAAATGAACTAGGCGAGAACAATATAGTCACCTTACTGTGGATTCCAGGACACACAGGGATAGAAGAAAATTAAATAGCAGATGAACTAGCAAAGAGGGGGACTGGAACACCCTTTTGGGGGCCGGAACCCTTTTGCGGTATCAGCTCCAATATAATATTGGAAGAAATAGGCAAAGCCGAAGAAAAGAGAAGATCTGACCATTGGAAAGATCTAGTAGAACTTAGGCAATCAAAGATTCTTCTGGGTGACTACAACCTGTTGAGATCAAATGAATGCATAAGTCAAAGTAAAACTGCACTAAGAGTTTTAACAGGCATCCTTACGGGACATTGTCGCCTGAATGGGCACCTGAAAAAGCTCAAAATAGTGGAGGAAGAAGCATGTAGATTCTGTGGTATGGAAGAAGAAACCTCCATCCACATACTTGCGAACTGCACAGCAATTCAGAATCCTAGGGCACAACACCTTGGAGATTACTGGATAGAAGAGGGACATTTACCTAAGTTAAAGCCTGCAGATATCCTAAAATTCCTCCGGGAAATAGGACTGAAGGAGCTACTAGTCTCTGAGACTTTCCTCAGGAACTAAGTAGAAGTAAGGGGGCACAATAGATATTTTAGGTCTCAGTAAATGTACATACATACATACAAGAACGTGGTAATAACTAGTTTTTAGATTTATAAGCTGAAAATTAATTATTGATCACCAAGATAAATTTTAATTATATATAGTCCAAGATCCGACAGCAAATTTCTGCAGGTATCTGGTTTTTTGATCAAAACATATTTTGATGTCTCTCGGCTTTGAAAGAACGTTTTGTGACAACTCGCAGTTTGCAAATACATCTCTAAAAATGGAAACAAGAAGTCAAGTATCTAGGTTTGACTCTAGACAGTAAACTCCTGTGGAACAAAGACGAAAAAAGATTATGTGCAAAGCAAAAATGGCTCTAATGGTGAGCAGGAATCTTGTAGTGAGAAATTGGGGTTGTAGCCCAAAAACCATGAGCTGGATGTACACCGCAATAGTGAGACCAATTATCACTTATGGAGCCATTGTGGACGACGAAAGAATACCTCTCCAAAATTCAAAGACTAGTCTGTATGTGCATTACAGGAGCAATGAGAACATGCCCAATGGCAGCCATGGAAGTAATTCTCAACCTCACACCACTACTTATGGTGGTGGAAAGTGTTGCAGAAAGAACAAGATACAGACTAAGTAGAGAGGGAATCATTAAAAAAAAACTACCTCCTCACTTGTTAGAAATCAGAGAACCTGGGACATGCCACAAAATGGTATAATGAAAAAAACTTTTCAAAGAAATTCGTTAGGGAATTAGGAAACAAGAAGGAATGGGATCAAAATACCATTACCAGACTTGGAAAGAATACCATTCAATGGTACACAGACGGCTCAAAAGCAATAGAAGGAATAGGAGCGTACTGGCCAGGAACCAAACACTCTTAAAGCTTGGGAAAAACCCCAAGTATCTTTCAAGCGGAAATTCACGCCATAAGAAAGAGTGCCCAGTTCAATATTGATAAAGGATATTGAAGGCAAAGGATTATCACAATGTCGGATAGTCAAACAGCCATTAAAGCACTGAGCTCTTGTGTAATCAGTTCCAAAATGGTATGGGAACGCCTAGGCAAACTCAATGAACTTGGCGATAACAATGTAGTCACTGGAATATAAGGAAATGAAATAGCACATGAACTATCAAAGAGGGGAACTGAAACACCCTTTTGGGGGGCCGGAACGCTTTTGCGTTATCAGATCCAATGAAATATTGGAAGAAATAGGCAAAGCCGAAAAAAAGAGAAGATCTGATCATTGGAAAGATCAAATATTCTTTTGGGTGACCAACCTACTGAGATCAAATGAATGCATGAGTCAAAGTAAAACTGCACTAAGAGTTTTAAAAGGGATCCTGAATGGGCACCTTAAAAGGCTCAAAATAGTGGATGAAAAAGAATGTAGATTCTGTGACAGGGAAGAAGAAACCTCCATCCACATCAATGCAGATATCCTAAAATTCCTCCGGGAAATAGGACTAAAGGATCTACTAGTCTCCGAGACTTTCCTCGGGAACTAAGTAGGGAGCACAATAGATATTATAGGTCTCAGTGAATGTCACCCCAATATACATACATACATACATGGTTTACTAGTAAGTAAACGACTTGGAGAAAATAATCTAAGAGCCATAATTTCTGCTCAAGGTCCAGCTTTAACTCGAAATCACCGTGAGGCTGGGCTAAATTTGTGTATTATTAACAGATGAGTTAAAGTAAAATTTCGAGAATGCTATATTGTTTGAAAGAAGATCAGTAATGGTCTGGGGAAGTTTTTCTTTTAATGGACGCACAAAACATGTGATTTTAAATAGAAACCTTACAGCTGAAAGATACATATTGGAGATTTTAGACTTAGACCAACACGTAATGACATATGTATGTTGCTAGAATTGTGAGAAATTATCTTGAAGAGGTGAAATTAATACCATGGACTGACCAGTTGAAAGCCTGGACATGAATCTCATAGAGAACCTCTGGGACATTCTTGGAAGGAGATTACGAGAAGAACGATGCCAATCTAATTGAAATCTTGAAGGTGCTAGACCGAAATTAAAAACGGTCACTTATTTCGCCGTCTTTGTCAAGAAGACATTCGTGCTACAGACACTTTTGTTCAGATGTTTCTTTTATTTCTCGCCAAATTTTTTTAAATGTTACCTGTCAATAAAAGATGTTCTCATATAGACTTATGTTTCTTCTCTATTAACAGAGATACTGTCGTTAATTAAAAAACAATTTATTCGGGTAGGATGATATAGCAGTTTGATTTTAGTGGACATCCACTGCTATACCTGATACATCCCCCAGGGCGATTTAAATTTGTGGGAAAAAAACATTCTTTGTAAGTACGTATGAATATATCAATGTAATAGATCAAAAAGTATTAAAATTGAGTCACCCTATACACTGTACATCCTGATCTTGTCACTGGGAGAAAGTCTGAATGAAATGCGCTAGGTAGGTCACGTCGATGATTATATATAGATATTAGATGCAGATATCCTAGTGGAACGAATGCAAAGTGTATTCATTATAATTATTACTAATTACCCACATTTTATTTACAATGAATTTTGTTATTAATATATTAATCTACCTATTTTCACAATATTGAAAGACGTCAATTCTCGAGTTATTCGATACATCGATTCTTCTGAATACGCTGGCGTTGTTCGTGTCACTAGGATATTATGTTTTTTTTATCGTTTTTCAGATGAAGATTCACCCAAATTAACTTTTACGCATCTCATAAATCGATTTTCTCGTAACGTTGATGTTTTCGTTGGTCTTTTTACCGCCTCCGAGACATCAAAGATCTGAACCCACCCTTCCGTCTGTTTTAAATCGATTTTTCGAGTCTTTACCGTTCTCAGTTGTCATCTTTGGAGGCGGCCGTACGCAGTCACATTTTGCAGTAGAGGCATCCACAGCGAACTTTAATCCATCATTCCAGTCCCGTTTCCGTCTAATGGTCATATGAACGCGCATATTAGCTCGTCACCACCAGTCAGAGGCTTCGAGTCCTCGGCACCTCAGTCTTTAGGCTTTTTGGCCTCTTGGTTCATGTGAAGAGACCAGTTCCTTATCAGGCTCAACAGACCCTAGCTTTACTTTGCACAGACAAGCAAGCATCTAAAGTTTTGATAGCTCCAGTTCGGCTTTCCTTTGATCTGTTTTTGGCAACCAGACAAATGCTCCATAGGTGACCATAAGTCTCAAGATCCATTGTACGATCCGTGAATTTAGTCCCCATGTATTTCCCATCGCCCGTTTGGCAGACTTTAGGGTCATTTTAACTTCATTTGTTCTACCAAGTAGACAGATAGATAAATATGGGGCTTAAGTGCTTCTAAAAGCCTCTCCACTACGACCTTTGCAGATCTATTGTGTATGCCCTCCTGTTATTCTAAAGTTCCTTGTCTAGACCCGTCCTTATTACTAGACGGATGGCAAACCTCAGGTCCTCCATATATTGGGAGGGTTGTGGTTTTTCCTCCCCTATCATGCCTTCGCAGTAGCACAGTATGTGTACTGGGGTTTCCTCATCTTCTTGGCAAAACCTACATATGGTTGTTTCTGCCAATCCGATGTTATTCATGTGTTTGTTAAGTCTACAATGCCCTGTCAGGAGCCCAACCAGGATCCTGATTGTTTTCCTATCCTGGCTCAGTAGATACTCCGTGAAGTTTGGCGAGGGTTCCTTGTTGAACTCTTTGGCCTGCCTCATTTTTGGCGCCTTGTTCCACCATTCTCGAGACTGATTTTTTATCCAAGTGTTGCTATTTGTTTTTTGCAGCGCCTTCGCTATGCCACAGAAAGGTTCTAGGCCAATGGGAGCACAACGTGCCCCTTCTCGGGCTAGTGAGTCTGCCTCTTCATTGCCCTTGTGATCTGAGTGGCCTGGTACCCAGGCTACAGACAATCTATTTCGACTGCCCAGCTCTTGTAGCGTCTCCAAACAAGTTTGGAATTTATCTGCATGGAGCTGATTGCTTTTATAGCCGCTTGGCTGTCGGAGTATATGACAATGGTCTTTTCCTCAAACTCTTGCCTTAATAGTTCCCCTGCAACTTCTGCCTGGAATATCGTCACATGTTTACCTAAGCTTAGTGAGACTCTTATCTTTGGCTTGGCTGTATATATTCCTGCTCCTACACCTTCCTCGGTTTTTGAGCCATCTGTGTAGCAGGCCATTTCTGCATTAATTGGAGGTCCTTCCTTCCAGTCAGAGGCTTCCTCGGCACCTCAGCCTTTAGGTTTTTTGGCCTCTTGGTTTATGTGAAGAGACCAGTTCCTTATCAGGCTCAACAGACCCTAGCTTTACTTTGCACAGACAAGCAAGCATCTAAAGTTTTGATAGCTCCAGTTCGGCTTTCCTTTGATCTGTTTTTGGCAACCAGACAAATGCTCCATAGGTCTCACCACAGTTGTGTAGCTCCATTGTACGATCCGTGAATTTAGTCCCATCGCCCGTTTGGCAGACATTAGGGTCATTTTCACTTTATTTGTTCTATCAAGTAGGTGTGGATTCCAGGTGTGAATCTCAGGCGTAGAAGAATTGCAATCTTGCAGTTGAACTTGTTATTTGGGCTTTCAGAATCAGTTTGTGGTATAATGTGGAGCAATATGGTAGACAATATGATACCGATAGTTTTATAACCGAAATTCAAAATTATTCAGGTATACATCGCAAGTTGCAGATGACGCAATTGCAAAGAACCACAAAAATATGTCAAGATGTTTTCCACTACAAATTGTGGTTTGGTTGACTGCAATTTTGTGGTTCACTCGACTCAAAAATGTGGCTCGTGTACAGCCGGTCATTCTTCAGACAGGAAACCACAAAATTTGCAGTCCGTGTACTCATGAGCAATAAACGGACTGCCGATGATCCAGATTCAACTGCTGTAGAAATCCGTGTTTGATGCATATGGATGCATTCATTTCTGCCCAAATCTTCGCAGCATAATGGAAGCATCATAAGTAGTTTTTAAATCAAAAAGAAGGCAAAATACCGCCAGATTTTTGAAGCTTGCTTCTTATTGCACGACTTTTGGGAAGGCTAGTGAACTCGTGACACGTGTAATGTTACGAAAAAGCGTTCGTCACGCAACAGTGTTGCCAGATTTCTGAATAATCCACTAATCCAATGAAATTTAAATTGAAGCTTGCTTCTTATTGCACGACATAGGACTTTTGGGAAGGCTAGTGAACTCGTGAATCGTTTGATGATACGAAAAAGCGTTCGTCACGCGATGACTCATTCTTCGTCTCTTCCTCGGCCGCCCACTGCGCTAACTCTCTCCCCTCTCTTCCTCAGCCGCCTTCTTCTTCTCTCTTTCGTAGGCTACACAGCGGCACGCCTCTCTCTCTCTCTCTCTCATACACGCCGGCACGAGGGATTTCCAAACGTTCGGAAGAGAGACAGAGAGAGAGAGAGAGAGAGAGAGAGAGAGAGAGAGTATCGCGCGTCTCTCTCTCTAATTGCCAAATATGTTAAAAATTTTGAAAAATTTGGATAAATGGTCAATAATTGTCAAAAATTGTCAAAAACTGTCAAAATTTTGAAAAAATGGTCAATAATTGTCAGAATCTCTCAAAAATTGTTGAGTATTTTAAAAAATGGTCAAAAATAGTCAATCATTGTTAAAATTTTGAAAAATGGTCAAAAATTGTTAATATTTTGAAAAAATTGTCAATAATTATAAAAAAATGTCAATAATTGTTAAAAATTGTCTAAATTTTTGAAAAATGGTCAATAATTGTCAGAAACTGTCCAAAATGCTCAAAAATTGTTAAAAATGTTCAATAATTGTTAAAATTTGGAAAAATGGTCTAAAATGGTCAAAATTTTTGAAAAATTGTCAAAAATGATTAATAATTATCAAAACTGTCAATAATTGTCAAAAATTGTCAATAATTGTTAAAATTTGAAAAAATGGCCAAAAATTTTGAAAAAATGGTCAATATTTGTCAAAATTTTGAAAAAATGTTCAATAATTATAAAAAACTGTCGAAAATGGTCAATAATTGTTAAAAATTGTCAAAAATAGTCAATAATTGTTAAAATTTTGAAAAATGGTCAAAAATTGTTAATATTTTGAAAAAATTGTCAATAATTATAAAAAAATGTCAATAATTGTTAATAATTGTCTAAAATTTTGAAAAATGGTCAAAAATTGTTAATATTTTGAAAAAATTGTCAATAATTATAAAAAAATGTCAATAATTGTTAAAAATTGTCTAAATTTTTGAAAAATGGTAAATAATTGTCAGAAACTGTCCAAAATGCTCAAAAATTGTCAAAGATGGTCAATAATTGTTAAAATTTGGAAAAATGGTCGAAATGGTCAAAATTTTTGAAAAATTGTCAAAAATGCTCAAAAATTGTCAAAAATGGTCAATAATTGTAAAAATTTGGAAAAATGGTCAAAATTTTTGAAAAATTGTCGAAAATGATCAATAATTGTCAAAATTGATTAATTTTGTATAAAGAGGGGAAATGATCTCACGGGTGTGTCAAGTTAAGTTTCTATACAGTTGTATTAGGTAGGGTAAGTCCGGGATAGATGGCCATAGGGGAGAGATGACCATAGTACGGTATTTTCTGTCTCATTTGTTAGTAGACGGTGTTGGCGCGTCAGTCGACAAAGTGAGCTGTAGTGTGCGTGTTGTGTTGTCCACGGAGTGAAAAATCGCAGATAAGGTGAGTAATCAAATTTTATGTAATTCCACTTGGGGGAATATTTTATGTGAAGTATTCTTAAAATTAAATTTTATAATTTTCTATTGTCTCTTCAAAATTTAATGAACGGAATTGGCTATTGCGATGCTGCGGTGTCCTCAAATCAAGTTTCTAGTGAAAACGTGGTATTGAGACACGCTATGGCCATCTCTACCGGACAATCGGGAGAGATGGCCCGCTTTTTTCGGGGAAAGATGGGATAGTTTCCCTCTAAATAAATGTTGGATGTTTGGAACTGTCAGCTCATAAAAATATGATTTTATTATTTATTTGCAGATGTCAAACAAGTACATAAGAAAATCTGTGCAAACACGTGGTACGTGGTCACAAGATGATCTGTCATAGGCAATCAAAAGTATTGTTGATGGAAATAGTTCTGTTCGTCGAGCCTCTATTGAATTCAACATGCCACGTAAGACCTTAGAACGTAGAATTAAAACCGGAAATTCTCAAAAGTGAAGCATGGGCCCTAGCAGCGTCTTTGGGAGTGATAATGAAGATCGACTATCACAACATGTCCTGTCTATGCAAAAACGAGGTTTCCCATTAACCAGAGACGACATCAGGACCATCGCTTATCAATTCCAAGAACAGCTATGAATTAAACACAAGTTTTAATGAAATTGGAAAAGCTGGTTACGACTGGCTTACTTTGTTTTTAAGCCGTCATCCAGAAATTAGTATTCGTAAACTAGAAGGTGTCTCCATAGCTAGAGCAACGAGCAACTATTTTGATTTACTTGAAACAACTATGGAACAGAACTCTTAATTTGACAAACGGGTCTCCAACTCAATAGTAGACCAGGCGAAGTGCTTGCCAGAAAGGGGTCCAAAGCTGTGTCGACAGTAACATCCACCGAAAAGGGATAAACAGTCAGTTTGGTAGTTTGCTGCAATGCTGAGGGTAACTTTTTACCGCCTGCCGTTATAAAGAAGGGAAAAAATAAAAAAAAAAGAGTGGGAGGATGATCTGCCACCAGGATCTATGTTGTTTATGGCACACAAATCTGTCTACATCAACGCCACTATTTTTCTTCAGTGGATGCGTGAACATTTTGTACCTAGAAAACCTCAAGGAAAAGTCCTATTAGTGCTCCACGGGCATGCTTCTCATGTAAATTCAGTCCAAATGTTGGAGTTTGCAGAATCTAATGACATCATCATATTATGCTTGCCCAACCATACCTCACATTATCATCAGCGTTAAAAGCGCATTTTTATGAATCGTGTCGTTTATGGCTTAGCAATCAGGTTGGACGGCGTATTACCAATTTGGTGAGCTTCTGAGTGTAAGTTGGGGAAAGGCTGCTACTGTAGAAAATGGTTCGTCTGGCTTTAAAGCGACGGGAATTCTGCCTTTCAATCGCAATATTACACCGGATTATGCTTTTTGTGTTGGAAAAACGTCTCCAGCAAAAACTGTAAACTTATCGCCTCAAAAACCAACAGAAATTACAAACCAACCAAACGGTAACTTGGAAGCACAGCCATCAACTTCTTAAACCATAAATAACAAAATAACTCCCTCGAAAATATTTTCAGACTTGTCGTCATCTGCTCCAGAAAAAATAAATGCAGTTAGAAAACGAGCTAAGCAAGTAGCGACTATTTTAGAACATCTGAACAATCGCAAAGAAAAAGAGAGAAAGGCTCGAGGGGGAAGAAAAAAAGGCAGCAAAGAAAGATAAAAAGGTATTCAAGACAATAAAGGGAAGAAAAAAGGAGTTTTCAAGCAGTGAAGAAGATGAAGAAGTAATTTTAGAAAGTTGCGAAAGTGAAACCGAGGATTTTGGTGACAATTTGTGCGTCGGGTGTGGGGAAGACTATACACAGGCAAAAAACAAGGTAGACTGGATTAAATGCATACACTGTGCATGTGGTAAAATGTGGTTACACGAAAACTGCATGTCTTACGGCGACTTCTGTCAAAAGTGTGGAAAACTTGACAAAAAAGGCAAAAAACACTCAAGCATTGAGGATACGTAATTAATTTTTTTATGGCCATCACTCCCGGAAGGCATTTTCAAATTTTTCTTTTTTAAAGTTCATACCTTGTTTTTCATTAGAATTATGTTGAACTAGTACTATTATGTCTTTACTATTAATATTCTGCAGAAAAAAAATTTTGTGTGAGTTTTCAACCGTTAGAAAAACTATGGCCATCTATCCCGGACTTACACTATACAGATACATTCAAACACAAACGGAACATAGGGATCTTAAGCATTGTATCAGAACTGCTTTTGAACTAGTCGACCAACATCCAGCTTCAACAGATTAAAAACACGATTATTACAATCGTTTATTTGGACACCTATAACATATCGTACAATTCCCACCACTCCGTATTCTCAACTGTGGGCGGTCCTTAATTAGCGTCAGACAGTCAGTAAACAGCAGTCGGTAGAAGAGAGCGTTGCTTTGTTTCAATTTAAAGAATCCTATTTTGTTTTATTTACGAATTTATTTTAATTTTGAAAGCCGTTATTGCCAAAAGAAATCAAAACATATTATCTTAACTCGAAACATTAATTGTTAAAGAGAATTTAACAATTAATTTTCGATTTTAACAACATAAAACGTAAGCATATTGTTTCAATATGTAGCCATCAAATTATTATACAATACTAAATCGCAGTTCGCACACAACTAACAAATTTTGGAAGGAGAAGGGGCGGGGTTTCTAACATTGGTTCTGAATCCAGCTGTCCAGATCAATACTTGATATTCATTGAAGTGAACTTATAGAAATGGACTATTTAGATCGGACAATAAATTAAATCCCAAAATCCGTTTGTGTTTGAATGTATCTGTATAGTTACAAAGTTGAAATTGTTCAAAGTTATTTATATATTAATATTATGTATTTAGAGTTTACTTTGAATGAATAATAAAAATGGATTAAAATAGTCAAGAAATGTGATATTATAAAAAACAAACATTTATTTAATTTAACCTTGTAAAACTCATAACCATTCAAAATAAGCAAATTATATAATAAATTAAAATTGTATTGGTTGCTTTACATTCATGAAGTAATTTAGAATTTTTCTCTGAAATATATACTACAAATTTTGTGATGTGAAAATGAAACAATCATTAATATGTTTGTAATAGTATAAGAAAATACACCTTTAAATGCGAGTTTTTATCTAAAAACCAATTGTGGAGGTATTTATTCAATAAACAAAGTATTTTTTTTTCAAATTTTGGGGAAAGGATATTTTTTTCCTATCATTAAAGAACTACCGTCGAAGTTTATTTGGGACGTAACTTCTGATGTGCGGTCGTGGTGACCGCTCATATAATTGACGCGAAAAAAATATATCCATCGCATATTCATATTTATTTTTACTTTAGTTTAGTTCAACTGAAATATATTGATTTAAAAATAAATTATAATTTAAACAAAAATATTTTTATTAAAGAAATACACATTTTTATGAATCGTTGTAATTTAAGAAGAATAAATTAACCGTTGTACAAAAACGAATGTTAAAAAAAAAGAATAATAAATTCATCGAAATCCAAAGAAAACTGAATGGCTTATGGTCTGTACTAACCAAAAAACAAGAGAAACAACAATTATAATTGGTTCATTGTAAAAACTACAACACTTTAAAACACTAATGATCGTGATTTCAATTTTGACACAGTTTTGAAGAGCACCCCAAATATATTGGTATGTTGCACATACAGCACAAGTGGTATCTGAATCAGAAATACTTTTTGATGGTCCTGGTCTGCTCTCCATTGTAGAATAGCCGATTATTGCAAAAAATTATATAATAAAACAATTACGGATTCACCGACGTGCGGTCACAGAGACCACATCAAAACTTTGGTTAACGTATGCAATATAACTAATTAATTTCTCAACACTATTATCACAGTGTACTAACTTAAAGTAGGATTGGAGAACTATCGATGGTTTATCGATAACTATCCATATTTTTGACTATCGAAAAAAATCGATAGCTTTCGGTACTATCGATAGTCGAGATGTTTAGGTGAAGAATATAAATATATTTTGAAAGTTGATATGGAATAAAAATTCGATCAAAAAATGGGACAGAGAGAGAGAGATGCGAGAGAGATACGAGAGAGATGAGAGAAATGAGAGAGAGAGAGAGAAAAATCGCGATAAAAATTTTTGATCGTCGGATTATTGTTCATTGATCTATCCTGTAGGTGCCTGAATTTTTTCATTTCTTAATTTTCATATTTAATAAGTTTAAATAATATTTTCTTATTAAATGTCCGAAGTGGGCGGAGCTTAAGCAAG
This sequence comes from Lochmaea crataegi, assembly GCA_947563755.1. Lineage (NCBI taxonomy): Eukaryota > Metazoa > Arthropoda > Insecta > Coleoptera > Chrysomelidae > Lochmaea > Lochmaea crataegi. The sequence goes on along the minus strand of OX387425.1, from coordinate 28,186,625 downwards.
CGAGAGTTCCCGTTTTCGGCTGTATTTTCAACCCTCTAGAAAAATTATAAATATTGGTCCTAGAGTTCCGGTAGGTCGGACTTGTTTTTAGGAAATTTCTTCCTCTTTTTTGATCTTTCATCAAATTTCTAAAATTTTGAATACTTTTTGAGATATTCGCAAAAAACAAAACCCCCCCTTTTTTTACTAAATTATTTATAACTTTTGTAATTTTTGCAATCAAAACTCCAAATTTTTCAAAAAGTTTCTAGATGCGATGACGAATCGAATGACACCTCGATCATAATTTTCCGAGGCGGGCTAAAAATTTTGACCTAAAAAGCACATGTTGACTAGACTAATATAAGAAAAACAGTAGGCAAGACAGTACAATTACAGGGGAATAACACTATTAAGTGTCACATCTAAAGTGTATGAAATATAGGGGTTTAGTCACTTCACTATACGTATGAACAGACTTTGCTTAGGTTCATCGGACGGACCCGTAGGAATGATACGATCGATCGTACGGTGACGTCCATAAAATCAATGGCACTAACTCATCAGCTCATATATAGTCCGTTTTTATATCTAAAATGGCTTCACTTATGAAACTGTTTTTTTGCTCAGGTTGTTTTGTGTCTAAATAATCCCACCCTTGCTTCTCCCATTATCACGAGATGTAGTGGGGGAAAGCCAAATAAAGTTTCTAGTGCTGCTGTTGGTGTGCTTACTATGTACCCAGCAAGTCTTTGCACCTTGCCTAGTATTATATATACTAGACCACTTTGTATTTTGTTATTTTTGCATTTGATGTTTTTTGTCAATATTATTACTACTGTCAGTTTAAAAAATAAATGTCATATCACTAAAGAAGTATTTCCTATTTAAATCTAGTTCAACCGAATTGAATACAACTCCTAGTCTCATCATTGTATTTTTTGTGCCGTCTGTCCACCAGACCAAAGACGCATATGTTATTATGGGTTTAATCACTACACTAAATATCCAGTGTATCACCGAATAATAATGGTGTATCAAGCGCTGACTTAGGTCACAAGTTCACCTTGCCATAATTAATGTGGTCTCTCAACTTGTCGCTACTATTTCCATGTTAATCTCGAGTCCATAATTACCCCAAGATATTCCATCACCATGGAATCTCCGTACCTTGAAGGAATGCCTAATGGTTACGTTCCATGTGAAACGGATCTTAGTATCTCTTGTTTGAAATATAGTTACACAATGTACTACTATAATTATATTTTATGTCTATCTTAATGACCCAATTTTGTACAAGATTTCATTAATCTACAGTTCATTTTTTTTTTCACTGTAAATCAACGATGTGTTGCAATTCTCCAATTATTTCATTTAAGTAAATACTTTAAAATCGAAACTTTGTTAAATTAAGTTTGATTGGCGTTTACTTTGGGTAGCCAAGGGTAAAATTAACATATTATTCGTTCATTATTCATTTGCGGCTTTGTGGGTTAATTACAGCTGTTAAGTGAGGAAGGAAATAAGAAAAAGTTTCAGATTGCCGTTAGTTTAGATTTAAAAAAAAGAATATCTCGAAATTTTAGATATACAAAAATTTTACATAGTATCCAAAAATATACTAAAATACAAAGTGTTCCATTTAAATTAACAAAGTTGCTGTCCACTGCTGGTATAACCGGAAGTAGGATATAAAAATTGTGTAGGTATAATATAGGTACGAGGGTTGTCTTTTATATTTTGCATATAGAGCTAGAAAAAAACAGTGGATAACTTTTAAACACTATTGTTTTTCAAAGTATTCTCCACGAAGAAAATAGTTATTTATATCATAAATAAGGGATATAAGTAACATTTACGATTTTGCGCCCAAGCTATAGAGAGGGCTGGCAATAAAAATTCGAGACTAGTAAATTACGCTTGTCTGTGGCTGCTGCCAGAAAAATCAAGCAAGATGTATGAAGCAACGTACCAATACTTCAAAAAACGGTGCCAAACAAAGACTGCTAAGTACTGTAGTTTCAGAAGCCGTGCTTTTGGCGTACTTTCAAGAAAAATCTGCTGTATTAAAGTCTCCATCAAGCTTATGGTGTGAATATTCCATGCTGAGGTCCACCCTTTTCATAGAGGAAAACATAGATATTTCCAAGTATTTTAAACTTCGAGCATTTTTAAAAAGAAAAAATGACGGTTATAAACCTAATAAATCTATTGTGTTTGACAAGGAAGATGTAAATAAATTCCTGTTTGAAGCCCCCGATGATATTTATTTAATGATGAAGGTTGTAATGATAATGGGAATTGCTGGAGCGTGCCGTTCTAGTGATCTCTGTGCAATGAAAATGGACAATGTTATATTAAGACATGAAGTCATAATTGTTACTATTCCTGATTCCAAAAATGGAATGGCACGTGAATTTACAGTGACTAAAAAAGTGACGATGAGAAGGTTTGTTATTTCAAAATAGTTCGAAATTACCTTGTTATAAGATCCCACATGACGAATTTTAATCCTTGCTTCTTCATGCCATATCAAAATGGAAAGTGCTTAAACGATCCTGTCGGGAAAAACTCGATTTCTTCAATTCCAAGTAAAATTGCTACATTTCTGAACTTTGAGAACTTTAAGGAGTATACTGGAGTCTCCCTTAGTAGAACGTCGGCCACTTTATTAGCGAATACTCTGGAGTTGATGTCTTAGCTCTCAAGCGACATGGTGAATGGAAATCTGCAACTATTGCGGAAAGTTATTGCATCTTTTGGAACCAATTCTGGAAGCAGTTATTCCACTCGCTTGGTGGTACATTCAAGATACAGTTTTTGAAGGCGTAATTTTTGGAAAAGTAAAAAAGTCGTTAGATCGGGACATGGTCCACCAATTCGATGTTTTCTTGCTTTAAAAACTCAATTATTTTTCGAGCTGTGTGGGAACTTGCATTGTCTTATGGAGGATCATTCTTCGTTGGGTGTTGGTTTCAAACTCATCTATTACTTCCGGCAAACAAATCGATATGTACCAATTAGCAGTAACAGTACTTTGATCTTGTTGCTTGACCCGCTTTTCAGACCATCTTTTTGGACACACTTCGAGAACAGATAACTTGGATCAACTTACGTACAGCAATAAAAAACAAATACAGACCAAGATTTTACAGTCTGTACAAAATGCAACAACAGCTACGTCGGGGTACAATTGCGGCGCATCTTCATCTGGTATGCAATTTGTTAACAAAAACAATGTGGCATCCTCTACATCAAATAAACATTTGGACTGTGAATCCCCTATAATTTTGAATAATTGTTCACATATTGTAATTGATCAATATTGAAATCAAAAATAATTTATATTTAATAGAATTTATAGATTTGTGTTGTGAAATTCAATAAAGATTTTTGCATTATTTAAATTTTGTTATGAGAACTCGTCGAAACCATTTTTTAGGCCCGAGAACATTATCCAGCTTGGCTACGCCTCGTTTGATAAACTGTTCTCTCGCTTGTTCACTCGTTGAACAACAATATACTATTTTTTTATGACTTTTGTTTCCAAAAATTGAAGGTTTTATAAATGGGCAAATGCAATCAATTTTTCAATAAGAAATCTGTGATTCCGTCTATTATCACAGTTAGACAGATAATACCCCTCTTATCCCTTGCAGCAAAATGCTCGTAGCATTTTATCTCTATATTAATTTATAGAAAATTCTAATATCATTTTATATTCGACAAAACAATCTAACAAAACAACCGTTCACCAATAGCCAAAAGCTATACTAACACTACATAATGAAAATGAAATACGATACATCTAATCTACTTTTTGATAACTACATCCGGTCATCGTCCGTCCGCCCACGGCGTACGTGGATGGTATCGTCGACTCATCACGCATCAAATAATATCAAAATCATAAATCCCTTTCGTCGTAAATAAAATCACGTTCCGACTTTCAAGAGTGTCGTTCTATATATCTACACCGACATTCTGCCGATGTCCGATGGTCGTTCGGTGCCAGTTTTATTCATTCTGAAGGGTGTTACATCTTATTAACCACATTAATTATTTAAACATAACATTCTAGACTTCTTTGGTAATCAAATCGGGGTAATTTATCATTATTTAGCAGCTATTCAATTTTTAGTTATTGTCTTTTAAATGTTATTTGCTATAATTGATGGCGACCTAGTAGGGATGCGCGATACTATCCGATATTCCAGTGTATCCATACTTTTACTTCCGATACTCGATATTTTGTATCGATACTATGCTTTTCGACACATTCAAAGTATCGATAAATTTGTAGTGTATCGATATACCTTGCGATACGGGATTTTTAGTGGTGGCGTTATCTATAGTGATGAGCGATATCGTGATTTTTTAATCACGTTGTGAAATGATATCGTGCTTTTTTTAACGAAACTAAAAATAAAAAACGAAAAATGTGCAGTTTTTTGCGTTTTTCGAGCTAATTTTGAGGTTATGTGAAAAAGTCACTAATGAAAAAGTTGTAGATTTTCAGAAGATCTACAATTTTTATAATCAACTTTTTATTCTAGGAACTCAACTTTGGCCGGAAATTGCAATAATGTCTTTTTCCACGCCCCCAGAAAAGTGTGTTTTACTAGAAAAACGTTATAACTCAAAAAATTTCCAATATTTCAATTTGAATTTTGTTTTCATGGTTTGTGACTAGCAAAGCTACCTTCTACTAAATTTTCATCAAAATCGAACATTTTTTTAACGAAACCAAAAATAAAAAACAAAAAATGCAGTTTTTTGCGTTTTTCGAGCTAATTTTGAGATTATGTGAAAAAGTCACTAATGAAAAAAATGAGAAAATCTACAACTTTTATAATCAACTTTTTATTCTAGGAACTCAACTTTGGCCGGAAATCGCAATAATGTCTTTTTCCACCCCCTCAAAAAGTGTGTTTTACCGAAAAAACGTTATAACTCGAAAAATTTCCAATATTTCAATTTGAAATTTTTTTTTTCATGGTTTGTGACTATCAAAGCTACCTTCTACTAAATTTTCATCAAAATCGAACATTTTTTAACGAAACAAAAAATAAAAAACGAAAAATGCAGTTTTTTGAGCTAATTTTGAAGTTATGTGAAAAAGTCACCAATTAAAAAGTTGTAGATTTTCTCAAGATCTACAACTTTTATCATCAATTTTTTTCTCTAGAACCTCAACTTTGGCCGGAAATCGCAATAATGTCTTTTTCCACCCCCCAAAAAGGTGATTTTTACCGAAAAAACGTCAAAATTAGGAAAATCTCGGATCGTTAACGTATCGATACTTCGAGTATCGATAAATTAATATTCGATAATCTACTGTATCGATACTTTACGTTCCGATTCGTATCGAGACCTAATATCGATACTTTCTAGTGTATCGCGCAACCCTACGTCCTAGTAATCAATATTTAGGTTCGTTCCAACCACCAGTAATTTACAGTAACATTATTAATAAACATCCGTAGTTAAAAAAAGTCGTTCCAACTATCTGAAATTACTGGTTCAGAACTCTCGATTACTATAGGCTGAAACACAATTAAAAACTTAGGATTTAAGGAATAAGATTTATAATTTAAGAGATAGGCTTTAAGGAATGGACCAGTGCTTTCTAATGCGGCAAAACAGAATCAAAATTTATGTTATAAGGAATAAGAATTTAGATATAAGAAACCGACTTGTTGGTTTTAAGATTTAAGGAATAAGAATTCAACCAATCGGAATATAGGACTTAGGACTATTTGTTATTTGTTTGTTATAATTGTAAAATTCAATGCTGCACCATTTCATTGTTCATTTTACATAAATTAAAAATCTTTTTTCTACGCCCATGTCCGTAAACGTCAAAAATCGCACTGACGACATTCCTTGTAAGTGACATTTAACAAGAACATGCAAGTAATGATAAGAAAACTTAAATTTCTTTGTTTAATCAAATTGCAATCAAATTTTTATCTACGAACTACTTTATTTGGTCTATTTACATAACTTTAGTCAATCGGAAAACATAAAAGCTTTTAGCATTAGTGAAATACATTTTAGATTAAAAGAGTAATGCCCCTAAATGTCGGCAATACATTATACAATTTCTCGCGTTTTTTTAGCATGATATGGAAATAAACGTCATGTCATTTATGCTGTCAATTTTTTTAACAAAATATAGTATCTTCTACAGTGGCGGGAGGCTATGTGAATCACTCTTTATCAATCTTCATCTTCTGATGTATCGTGAAGTATTACTAATTAAAAATAAATAATTTAACGTTAAAATTGAACGTTACAGTTCCGCCCCTTTCGTCAAAGAAGATTAACTACAATCAGTTAATCTTCACCTGGAGGTTGTCCTACAGTATACGGTTTCAAATCCTTACTGTGCCAAACTCCACAATATTTTCCTGCACTATCTCGCAGTTCGTAAGTCCAGGGTGACAAACGCTTACTTATTGAATACGGTCCAACAAAACGAGGAGCTAACTTCCTGGAGAAATGTTTACTAGCGTCCGATAGAACATAATTTCTCTTCCAAACCAATGAATTTGGTAGATATTCAACTTGTCTACGTCTCAGATTATACTTGTAGCAAGTCTTATTATTGGCTATTTCCAAACGTTTCCGAACATCCTGATACATTCCCCTAAAAAGTAGATTTCTACTTTTTCCTGGAGTCTGCGTGCCATCCTCTGAACAATCAACTCTACTAGAATCATAATCGGCTCCTGACAGCACCAAAGTTCATTAAATATGGCGTGAGCTTAGTAATCTCGTGCGTGGAAGTGCGTATGGCGCAAGAAACTTCTGCAATGTGCTACGACGCAATAATAGTTTTAATAACGCGATTACTCCATTCACATAGGTTGGCCCTGGGATGATATTTTGCATCAAATTTCAAGTGACAGTTATACTTGGAAGCAAGACGGAAAAATTCCTTACTACGGTATTGAGGACCATTGTCACAAACTATTATTTTCGGAACTCCATAAACAAGAAATACCTTCTCTTCAATCTCGCGTACAACTGGGGAAGTGATAGCTTTCCTAAGTGGAAATAATAAAGTATGTATACTTTGACAGATAATCTGTGACCACCAATATAAAATAATTTCCCCGAGTTGATCTAGGCAATGGTCCAATTAAATCGGTGCACACCATTTCCCAAGGTCTGTCAACTTTTGGATGTGATATCATCTTGTTAACTGGTCTCTCTTGTGACACTTTATGAGCAGCGCATACTGCACAATGCTTCACATACTTAGCTATGTCTGACCTCATCTTAGGCCAATAATATCGAGTAGCGATCCTGTGGAATGTTTTAAAGACTGAAGTAGGAGGATCATGAGCAGTCGAAATTATACGGTGCCTATCAACCTTTGGAACTACTATTTTCCAAGATTCGGATGGAGCCAGGGATTTAGTAAATCTGACAACCACATGCTTATTAAGACGACCGTCTTCTTTACGCCAAGACGGAAATTTCAGGGGATTACTTTTAACCTTATCAACCATAGACTGATACCATTTCTCACCAGAGCCATCTGAAACAGGACATAACTATTTTTTCATCTTCTACACTAACTTCATCTATAAACGGAACTGACCGAGACAACGCATCAGGTACAACGTGATCATTGCCTTTCCTATGGATTATTTTAAAATCATATTGCTGCATCTTGACCGCCCATCGCGCTAAGCGACCCTTAGTTAAATTTTGTAACCAAACTAGACTGTAGTGATCAGTTATTACAGTGAAAGGAACTCCTTCCAAATAGGGTCTGAAGTGCTCAATGGCCCATATTACCGCTAGACATTCTCGTTCTGTAGTCGAATAGTTCCTTTCTTGAGGGGTTAGTGATCTGCTGAGATAACAGATTACTTTATCTCCTTCTTCGTCTGGCTGATTGAGTACAGCGCCATGGCCAAAACCACTACTATCTGTTTGGACAACAAATGGCTTAGAGTAATCAGGAGAACTAAGGATGGGTGCTGAAACCAAACATTCCTTGATGTGTCGAAATAGTAACATTTTAACCGGTTTATTAGTTTAATAATACATTTTTAGTTACATGTATTTATAGTCAGTTGAATTGAGTAATAGATCAGGAATAAATAATAGCAATAACGATTACTTAAAAAAACTATTTCATAAAATAACTAAGTCAAAACCCACTTTTCAATTCAATTCCTTTCAATGCATGTAACTAAAAACCAGTTAAAATGTTACTATAATGTTTTATGAAGCATTATCTCTTGGAATTCAGATTAATTTTGACGACTTGCAACAACGCAATCCAAAAACTATATTTAAGTATTAACATTTTTTAATATACAGAAACACGAAATCAAGAAATCAATTTATAGACTAATAAAAAAATAAACTATATCCAACATACCCTTTCTGGTCAGAGATCCTAGGGGTTTTTATTGCCCAATTTGTTGCCCTGGTGATTCTTCTAATTACCAAATGGCCGAGCCTCGAGGTACTCCTTCTCGATAAACTATTCTTAAGACCCTTCCAGAAAGGCTATAGGCCAGTACACTATGCCAAATGAAAAATTGGGGAAATGGAAATGATAAAAATCATTGATGAAATAAAACAATTTAATTTCTTCATTTTTATTTTGAACTAACGTTCAAATTAAAATTAGTGACGCGTTTCGCTACACAGTAGCTTTTTCAAACTAGTGAAGACACAATGAAAAACTTTTAATTTATATAGTGCCTTAATACGGAATTCTCAGATATTGACAAAAGTATTATAATATATTTAAATAGGGATGAGTACAAAAAATCACTAAATACGGAATTCTAAGAATGTTACAGAGGAATTGAAACAGAATACCTGGAAAATGTCTCCACAACCATCACATATTCTAGGTAAAAAGATTTAATAAGTGAGAATGATTGATATCTATTTGGTCTATTCTGTCTCGACTTTGAATCGTACTCAAAAAGGTCTAGAAAATGTCAGTAGTTTTAGACCCGAAAATTGTGTAGTGGCAATACTGAATAGAATACTGGAATCATCCATTAGGAAACATGCGCAAAGGTGACATTTTTGTTTTATACTCAAACTTGTTTTTTATGGAAAGTGTAAATAGGCTATGGAAGCGTGTTTATAGTTTTTGAACTGGGGACTGTTTCTTATCTATGATTGTTTCTTCGTGTAGTTGTTGATCGTTGATGTAAAAAAAAAGTAAAGAATGGAATCTGAAACGCCACCTTGTTAATTTTAATGAATATACTTTTTTTGTACAAGTACGACTGGAAGAATTTCTTGTTGTTTGGTCAAGAGATAACGAGGGTGCAAGCACTTCAGGAAATTCGGTAAACAACGTGCAACTAGTTCAAAATACGTTCCAACCGTTTGGTAAGAGATTACCGGTAACTTTACTAATTTCTCTTACGCTTGCGCATTAAACAGTTCAATTACTAACAGAATTGTTGGTTGGAATGAACCTATTTTATAAACGATATATGGTGATTGCGCCAGTTTGCCGGCCACTTCCAGTTGTCGGTCGTTTTAATGGAATAATAAGAAAAATGATAACTCTTCGAAAACCTCGCCAAACTTTCGGCCACAGTTTTCCCGCCATTTTCCTTTAGATTTACCTGTGCTGCCAATACAATTTTTCATACCCTCTCAGTTCAGTTAACGGTGGTCGAAGTGACCGTTGCTCGGACGTTACGCAGTTGAAATAAAATAGTGGGGAACAGCTTTTTCAACGGTAAGTTTCTGTTTAATTTTGTTAGATCTACTATAAACTTTTGATGTAGGAGGTATCTGAACATGTTAAACTGCAGTTCTGATGCAAGAACATTGAAAATAAATGATTTTTTCTCTTTATTAAGCGGTGACCGGTGCTCTGGAGTCTTAAACAACGATTTTCCATTTGTCGGCGATGATGGCCGAGAATTGGAATAATAAGCTGTCTATTCGTGCTCCCTCAATTCCAATGTCAAACGCTGTGGACACTTATCGTTCTATCCTTTTTGACGGTGCTACAAAAGTTAATACTATAGCCGGTTTCCGGCCACCAAAATGTTGTATATTGAGTAATTATGATCGCTTGCCTTTTATGTGGCCGAGAATAGGTTTAACATGAGCTAGTTGTCGGCCAGCACATATTTCTGTAGGATCCAGGCGGTCGAGAACTAGCTTCAAAAATGCCTGTTCTCGGCCAGTACTATCGATGGACCTGTTGATAGAAATTGCAATACATATTTTACTTTGTTATTGAATTCAAACAATTTAATTCAATATATCTTTAAATTACAAATATTCAGAATGGGAAAAAATAAGGCCTGGGTACCTAGGTGTTTTCAATAATTCTCCATTCTTTTATTATTATTTTTAGATGGCCCCAGTCAAGAAAACTCCGAAAAATGGGACTCAGTTTAGATCTACTGTAAAAAGGCACATTTTCAACTTTGGTGAAGATGCATTGAAAAAGGCCATTGATGATATGAAGGAGCACGGTATGGGTATTCTTGAAGCCTGTCGACTGAATGATGTTCCTAGATCAACAATTCAAGATAGGATCCATGGAAGAATCATAGAGAAAAAAAGGAAAATTGCACCTAATCCCGTACTGGGAATAGAAAATTTCACAATGGGTGATAAATATGGCGAAGTGTGGTTTTCCGATTCATAAGAAAGATTTGTTGGAGACTGTAGCCATCCATTCGATAAACATCTTAAATTCCCTGAATCTAAACCAGATACTCACAAGAAACGTTCTGATACACTTAAATTTCCTATGGCCATCTCCTCTGAGAAATGGCGTATCAACTTGGCACTCAAAGAAGAACAAAAATCAAAACAAAAAAAAAAGAAGTCGCAAGATGCGGGCTTCTTTGAAAGCAGAAAGGGAAGCAAAACTGCACGAAAGTAGGCTAATCAGACGAAAGAAATTTGCTGAAAGACAAGCAAAAATGAAATCAAAACAAAAACCTGAAAAGCCAAAACAGTAATGTTCGTTATGTGAAGAAGAACTGATTAGCGATATAGAGGACGAGGGAGCGAAAAATATAGACTGTGACAACTGCATAAGATGGTACCACCTGAAGTGTACCAATCTTTCTAATCTACCTTATATTGAAGCTGCCGAAAAGGATTATACCTGCGAAAATTGTGAGTGATCGCAAACACAAATTTCTGGGCTCCGGACTTATTCAGTTACCTAACTAGTTCCTTATTTCCTGTGATACAGTTTTTAATTTGTTCAAGGATAAACATTTCTTTTAGTCGTTTTCATATTTTATTATTGTGTTTTTGTTTTTTGTATTAAAATTTTGAATAAACTCATAAATGCGTCATTTGGGTTGCTCATTGGAGTATTACTAATATCGACCTTATTGATAGGAAACATAAGAATAATGGCCGAGAAAAGGCGTTAATGTAGGTCGAGAAGTCGGATCTTGTGGCCGAGAACTGGCAAAAGTGTTTTTTTGTTAATATTATTTTTTCCATTAAAACGTGGAAAACTTATGAATCCCTAATATGCTAATTTATAATTCTAATGACATGTTCTATTCTCCATAATTTTTTAAATTTATTTATATGTGAATATCCACCTATGGAGCCAAGTCAAATTAAGTGGCCGACTACTGGCGCAATTACCCAACAGGGACTCATGGGATTTTGTACCCAAAACATGAGAGTTGGTGGATAGATCTAAAATATGAATACTAAAGTCTGTTCATACTTATAATGAAGTGACTAAAACGTATTATTTAGTGATAACCATAAGCAAACAAGGAAACAATATATATTTAGGCCTGATTTAGTTTAAAGCAGTTAAATTACGATCCGTACTTAATAACATGTATCCAAATTTGCAAATAATATAAAACGGATTTTATGCTGACTAACACCCAGACATCGACTTAGTTGCAGTAGTCGCCAATTACTTGGTGTACCGGGTGTCTGAGTGATTAAGAGAGGTATCCCACAGTATCTCAGAAACTATTTATCTTGCAGCTTAGAGAAAAAAATCTGTATTACAAACTCGTATACGAGAAACTGCTGCAAGTTTCCTACTCCACCGCTAGAGGGCGTAGTTCACAAAAACCTAATTTTTCACACTATTTATTGGTCTGATCATAATTCACAATGGATGCAACAAGATTTTAACCAGGATCGCTGGTCAGTGTGGGATTTTAGATGGTAAAATTATAGGCCCTCTTGTTTTTGATGAACATTTAAATGGCGAGCGAAGATTCTTGAGAGATGAATTGCCTATATTATTAGAAGATGCTCATTTAGCAGTACGGCAAAATATGTGGAAACAAGAAGATGGCTGCCCAGCCCACTTTATAAATGAAGTGATGCATTTTTTAAACCAATAATAGAAGGTTAAGAAGAGGTAGCATATTCCCGTGGCTGCCAAAATCTCCCCCCACCTTACTGTGTTAGATTTTTATTTCAAACAAGACCTACAAATAGAGCAGATCTTATTCAACGAATACAAAACGCAATTGACAGTATTCCCAGGGCCGAAATAGAAGCTGCTGTCTTTTCTACAACGCAGAGAATAAATATCTGCATCGAAAAAGATGGAACGCATTTCGAGCAGTATCTTTAGGTTACTTTACTAGGTCAATGTAGTTTATTTGTGATGTTTTTGTTACGTAATTAATTGTTGGTTATTGTTACAATGCTACTGAGTTTGTGAAAATCCTATTTTTATGTATACCTATTTTTTCTCATATCTCTGGCGTTGAAAATATATATTGATCTGTGGTTTTTACCGGTTTTTTCAAATTCCATCCTCTTTCAAGTAAATGATTAAAAAATATAGCATCGCATTGGAAGATTCCCAAAAAAAGTTGATAATAAAACAATTGTTCAATCACCGCCACCTAGCGACCGTTAAAACCACTTGAATGAAACGATGATTTATTAGGCATTTAATTCCCTTTCAAATGATACTAAGTTTGTCAAAATCCATAAAGCGGAACAAAGTTTTATTGAGTCAGCTTTCCCACTCACCCCTACAAATTATTTTACAGGATAGATGAAAAAGTACTGGAGCAAACTTACGTAAAATGATCTAATGATTACGAATATTTAAATTTTGTGGTATAATATAACGGTGGATTTATTGTAGAAAAATGATGTTTTTGTAATATTATTGTTAACTACGCTCTCTAGCGGTGGAGTAGGAAACTTGAAAATCATTTCCAGCAGTTTCTCGTATGCGAGTTTGTCATACAGATTTTTTTCTCTAAGCTGTACGATAAATAGTTTCTGATATACAGTAGGTTACCTCTCTTAATCAGACACCCGGTACTAGACAAGTGAGATAGTGATATCGATTGTTTCATATCGACGGCTACATTGGTTAAGCATATTCGAGCAAACGCCCAACCTGTGTAAAACACTCAATAGCGAGCAAACTGTACTCCTGTTAGAACGTTTATAAGATAAGTGATCAAAGTAGAAACAAAAACGTAAGCACCGTGTTTACTTATTATCAGACCGCGCAGCTCGAGGGACATTAGTTCGGGGACACCAGATAAAAAATCAACAAAACCTTATTTTGTACATTTATTTTCTTACTATAATAATTAATGAACTTGAACCGACGCCACCACTGCCTGTCATAATTTATTGACGAATGGTAGTCATAATCTCCCTAGTCTCATTTTACTGCATGTAAGTAATTGGCGTCTACTGTAGTTAAAGTCCGAAAAGATGACACCGTGACAACTGGACGTAACTTGCAGCCTACTTGGTAATAGTTTGACATTGGCTAAAAGAAAAGTAAAGTTTGTCCAAAATCAATTACAGAAGCTACAACATGTGTTCATTGCCCTTGCCGACTTTTTCCTTTGATCGGCATATGCTCCTGAATTGTATTTTATAAAATTAAAACTACTATCCCTTTGAGAGTTCTCCGAAAAACTTGTTCGAAATCGTACCTATATTAATTACTAAAAAATGTGGTAATTGGAGAATGGGAAAGTAGTCCCCCAAACAATAGAAACTTTAATCTACAACATCCTTAATTAAGTAGAGAGAACTACACACACGATATTAACATCAAATTATACTTTTAAATATACCTATCATTGTTTTCATTTACAAATTTATCACAACGTACGTGCTTATTACAGTAAACAATGTTATTATTAATACAGAATAAATTAAATAATTTCAATAACCAATGAAATCATTAAATAAATATTCTACCCGATTTATAAGTTTTATACGGTTCTCTTCCAAATTCACTTAACCTTAACTTTAGTAGTGGGAAACGTTTCGCGCAGATTCATATGCGTCGGGTTAGAATGTGTCAACAGCGACAGCTGGCACTAGTAAACATTCAACTATTTTCTGCTATAACCGACATGCAACGTACTTAATTTACGAAATAAAGGTGGACACCAATATCAAACAGTCGAATAATTAATCCCTGGACCTGGACCCAATTTTCTATTTACTGTGACCTATTTTAATCAATAATAACGAAGTACATACACTCTTACAATTAAGACAAACATTTTTAGTCCGGCCCAGACTTCTAGCCCAGAATGGCTGCATCAAGGTCGAATTCGTTTCATGTATTTCACCGAGAGATTGTTTTATATGCCGTCATTTTACTATGAATATACCTACAGAGTCGCCTGTTCCAACATTGCTCGAAGCATGTTCGCAACCAGGACATGCGCAAAATAAAATTATCCCGAACAAGTTGAATTAACTATTCTAATAGAGCAAACCAGTCGCCATCTTGAATGCGCAGAAGTGCAATTGCGTATTATACCAATAATTTTGTCCCGTATGTGATTCACAGAAATAGTTAAGTGCTTTTACCTATATCTAGAGCTAGGACCAGGGCCGGACCGCGATCTTTGGGGGCCCTGGGCTAACGATATCCGGGCAACCCACGAAATAATGAAAATATTTGCCAATTTCCTAGAAAAAAGGATTATGCGGGAAAATTAAACATATATTTTTGATTTTCATTTTTTTTTAATGGTTTATTATTTCATTATTCGGAGCCCCTGGAACCCGGGGGCCCTGGGCTGGAGCCCATTAAGCCCATACGTAGATGCGGCCCTGGCTAGGACTACATTGAGTGAGAGTGTAATATGAAAATCCTTAAATTATGTTTTCTGCAGCCAAATGTATACATTTTCCAATAGAATACAGATAAATTAATTGTTATTGATATTGGTTTTTGAAGTAAATTAATATTGATCGGCATATCGGCGTTTTATTTTGGTTGCGAAATTTTATCAGCCTATACAATACGTATTTGTTCCCATCCCAGATTATCAATACACTGTTTATATAACTATAAATATTTAATATCAATAATACCCACAATAAAGAAACAAATTCCAGAAGTTCTATTTATATAAAAATATTATTTGTCTTGGAGAAAATTTTTTTCAACTAAAAGACCTTAGACTAGAGCAATTTTATTATAAAAATTTTAGGGAAATTTGAAAGTAGCCGGTATGTTTAAAACAATATAATGGGTATTATTTATATAAAAAATTAAACTCCGATATATAGTTGTATACCAAATGTCAACTACTTATTTATACTTTTTTATTAGTAGTACTTAAAAAACATGACTTACAGAAATTATTGATTTTTGTTATCTTTTAATTTTTTACAATTTATTATAAAACTAGAAATTAGTTACTGATAATAAAAGTTGTGTATTTAAATATCTAGTTGGCAATTTCTCCTCACTACCGTATAGAAAACAAAATAACAATTTATTAAATTTTTTTCATAAAAATGCGATAAAATAGGATATTCATAATTTACAATGTTTGATACGTTTTAGATATTATTACACACCGAAATGTTTAAATCAAATAAACTTTTTAAAAATCGAAGTCTGTAATAAAAAATATATACATAACGAATAGGTACTTACCTAGAAGATGTATTTAGCACTTACAGTTCTTAACAAGGCACTTTAAGTACAAAAAGTCCGATTATGCGAAAAATTTCACTGAATTGAATGTCCAAGAAAATTCCTTGGCAATGAATACGAATACGCCCTCCTAACTTGACAGATGTCAAAGGACAGGGATTTTGCGAGAAAATTTAGAATCTAGATTTTCCAGACAGTTGAATACAACTCTTTTCAGAATAATGTTAATATATTCTGTTCATAAAAAAATTATATGAACTACTTTAAAAAACTTTAGATGTGACAACCAGGGATCTAATATTCTAATAAATGAATAATAGAAATAGGAGTAGGAGGTGTATGAACCGAAATGTCACGAGTCACGAATAACGATGAAAACATAGAACCACCACATCGATTTAGTAGTCGAATATGTGACCTTAAAAATGTATTAATTAATAATTAAACAAAGGAGTACTCATTGAGTTAAGGTAACTTGATAAATAAGTATACCGTAATCACTTATAGTATATTGAAACACTACGTATTTCGTATTTATTTTGAAAACCACATCTTTATCAATTGGTAGATTTAGCTACACTACTACCATCTATTATAATAATTTTAAAGTATGGAAACTTGTGTTCGATCTGTTACTCTTGGAACCATAGATAACCTACTGCTCGGAACAAAATGTATTATCAAAAGCACTTTAAACCGTTAGAATAGCTATAACATTTTTTGGTTTTTTATGCAAAAGAAGACAGTTTACTTTTTTGTGCTTAATATATTGCCCATAATACCTATATTAATGGTTTTAGAAGTACTCTTCGATTCTAGAATCTATCTGTGTTCCAAAGTCTACACCGCTTTAAATAAAAGTAGTATGACAGTTGGCAGCTCTGATTTAAAAATTATAAACAACATAACCTGTACATCGAAAGCAAATGTGCAGCGTTTCTTATAATAAATTATAAGGCATTAGCCTATTATGTATAGTTTCAAACTATCTTAGTAACCATTTTTTAACCTGATTTAAAGTTTATAAATGATGAGTGATGAAAAAAGACCACAGTTCGGAAATCGTTACTTAACAGAAGAAGGAAATGTGTTTGAGCATAATGCATGGTATGAAAAAAGCTAATTATTTGTTATTTAGAATCGGTTCAGCATACAATTGTTACAATGGTTTAACGAGTAGTCGTTTTTGCTCTACCCGATACAGAAAAAAACCGAAATACGGATTTCGTTATTTAACTGAAACCTCAGATGTATTTAGTTTTAATGCTTGGTATGTACGCACTCTACACAAATCAATTAGTTGTTGAAATTGTTTTGTTGCAGGGATGATGTAGAATGGGACGACAATCAAGAAAAAGAAGCTCAAAGCAAAGTTACAGCAAATAGCATTGTAAAATTTAATCAAGAAGATATTAATAAATATGAAGATGAAGCTGATAAATTTTGGAATGCTTTCTATGACATTCACACCAATAGATTTTTTAAAGATCGACATTGGCTGTTTACTGAATTTCCTGAGCTCAGTGATGATAGTGCAAATGAAAAAAGAGTATTTGAAATTGGCTGTGGAGTTGGCAATACTATCTTTCCTATTTTACAATATTCAACCAATAAAAATTTGAAAGTAAGCATTGAAGGCTAAAAAATTATGAATTTGTGGTTCTACAGCGGATGGGGGAATCCTATAGGTGAAAAATGTTTAAATATTAGTTTTAGTGAAAAATGTCATTCTTGATAAAAAGTTTTGCTTGTTCTGAAACCCCATAAAATGAAATAAAACTCAAGTTTTTCAAAACCCGTCTCATTTTATAGCCAGTTTTATGAAAACCTTATGAATTTTTGCACTAAGTTCGAAAATAATGAATTAATCTAGTGAGTGACGTTTACGATGTACCAAGTAACTGTCAACTTTTATAAATAATTTTCAAATTCATTCTTTAATAAATATTTGACAACAATGTTAACTATTCAAGAATTATAATCACTATCAAAAATAACAATACAGAATAATAATGTAAGAAACACTAAGTAAACAAAAAACATCTATTCAATATATCCTCCCCCAGCTTCAAAACATCTCTCAATTCTCTTTCTAAATTCTTTGTAAGTATTTCGCAGCATTTCTGGGGTAATTTCGTTAACGGCATCAATGATAGCTCGTTTCAAGGTCTCAATATTATGGTTTAAATTATTTGCGTAAACTTTTGTTTAGCTTAGCTAAATCTTGGGATTCGGGCGGAAAAAATATTGGTCCATAACGTGCCATCCATCGCCCAGGAAAATATTCATCCAGCCATCTTCTAATTAACAAAGTCGAATGTGACGAACATCCATCATGTTGAAAGTACATTTTACGCCTTTGCTCCAAGGGAATATTTTCTAATTCAGGTATTAAGAAGTTGTCCAGCAAATACAAATATACCTCCTGATTTAATGAATCTTCCAGAAAATACGGTCCGATTATTCGAACCGGTAAAACCGCACACCAAACATTAACTTTTTTAGCAAATTGACTATTACAGTTAATCCTGTTGCTCGGGTTTTCACTAGGCCAATATCGACAATTTTGGGAAGAAACGACTCCGTTTGTTGTAAACTTTGCTTCATCAGAAAACAAAATATTATTGTGAAAGAATAGGTCCTGCATAAGTTTTTCAGCAATCATCGCACAAAAGTCTAACCTTGTGTCATAATCACAATCTTCTAAGGTATGAATAAATTTTGGTTTGAATGGATGAATTTTGTTTTGCTTAAATATTATCTATAAGTGACTCTTGCAAAAACCAACCTCCACTGCTCTTTTTCGTAGACTCAACTTGGGATTTTCCCTTAACGAATGCATAGCTAGTGCACTAGCTGCATCATCCTCCTCAACGTACGCTTTTTTCAATTTCTTTTTGTCTTGAATAGGTACATTCGTGAAATTTTGCAATTGCATACTGGTATGAAACTTCCCCAATTCCATAACACTTAATAAGATATTCTCTTTGATGAATAGTTAACATTGTTGTCAAATATTTATTAAAGAATGACAATTTGAAAATTATTTATAAAAGTTGACAGTTACTTGGTACATCGTAAACGTCACTCACTAGATTAATACATTATTTTCGAACTTAGTGCAAAAATTCCTACGGTTTTCATAGAACTGGCTATAAAATGAAACGGGTTTTGAAAAACTTGAATTTTATTTCATTTTATGGGGTTTCAGACCAAGCAAAACTTTTTATCAAGAATGACATTTTTCACTAAAACTAATATTTAAACATTTTTCACCTATAGGATACCCCATCTGTGGACACACTGTATATCCAAGTATATAAAAAGTACTTCATTTGTTTAGGTTTATGGTTCAGATTTTTCATCTAAAGCTATAGATATTTTAAAAAATTCTCCAGAGTATGATCAAGAAAGATGTGATGCTTTTGAGTTGGATGCTACGAATCAAATATGGAATGTACCTTTTAAAGAAAACAGTATTGATATTATAGTGTTAATATTTGTTTTATCAGCCATCAACCCTCAAAAGTAAGTACATTAAAAAATTAAACCAATATTCTAAAACAGAAAATTATCTATTTTCTCAACTTCAGATTGGACCCTGTAGATTACTAAGGTAGTGTAATTCACCAGGTCCAATTAAACATCTCATTATGTATTTCTTATCAATAAAAACTCCCATCTGTTTTGGAAAAGACTCCTCTTCAGATGAAAGGGGCTAATAAAAAAGAAAAACACATTTTAAAAAGTTTATTCTGTTACTTTAAAAATGTCTTGGGCCATCAAAAACAACAGATCTAAATAATAAAATATATTTCAGATTTACTCAGGTGGTGGAAAATATTTATAAGTACTTAAAACCAGGAGGTCTGTTATTATTTAGAGATTATGGTAGATACGACATGGCACAATTACGGTTTAAACCTGGAAGAAGTCTAGGAGATAATTTTTATGCTAGGGGTGATGGGACTAGAGTTTATTTTTTTACCCAAGGTAAGTACTATATATACACTATTCATCACAATATCCCTAATAAGTAAAATTACCTTAATTGAATATCACTTAACATATTGCAAGAAAAAATCAAAAAAGCAACTTTCGAGAAATAACAAACAATAGAAAACTTTTACTGAAATTCATTTTTTTTCAAATTTTATTTACGTAGGGACAGTACATTTTTTATGTCATACCAGTACATTATTGTGTTTTTATAACTTAGATACCATCTACATAATGGATTACTTTGGCCCGCGCGGGCATTAAGGCGCAAAAAACAGTTTTCATTCAACTTATTTTTTCTTAACAAAATATAAATTTACGTTTATATATTATTTGGTTGTATTTACATAGAATTGGCAATTCTGGAAGGTTCCGCTGATAGGTAAATTTCCTGCAGCAAAGGTTGACTCATGATTCATTGTCTGGGTCTCTAGTTTCTGTAAGGAAATGCGAGATCCAGATGGTACACCTGCCAACACCCTTGAAACCTCATTTTTTGAGGATATGCTGCCCTCTAAATATCCTTCAGCAACTGTGGTACCTACTCTTCCATCCACCTTGGCGATTGAGCGTAGTCATACTTGCTCCAGCTAAAAGAGTTGCCGACGTTCGACGTTAACAATGACCGGTGTACTTTTCAGGGTTTTTCAAACCCAAATATTTTGCAATAATACAGGGAATTTTCCCAAATTCCTTTTTTCAACAGGTTGTGCAGTACAGCAGCCTTGTCTGTAGCTTAAAAATAGTTCTTTTTTCTGAGCAGCCATGTGGCTGGAAAGAAATATAATCTCTTATAAGTATCAAATTCTTCATTTCTTCTTCACCAACAATGGTGAAAACTCGTTTTTTGTCAGTTTTGGTTTCTGGCACCGTTACAACAAAGACTCATTTTCTATATTCTACATTTATGACTAACATATTTACAAGTCCTTGCCACCGATATCCACCAAATAATAATGTGACCCTGTTCACTTGGTGCCTCATAAATTTTAGGACATTTTCTCTAGATAACACTCTGGATTTTTTTTGGTTAGTTCCCTTTTGACCTTTGCTTTTAATACTCGCCTAATTCTTATTAAACATTAAAGTCTTCTTTATCATCGAATATTTAGCCCACAGATAGCTCAGGAAATTATTTCGGATAGATCATTAAAGTACCCCAGCAGCACAATTTCGTTATTGTTTCCACTGCAGTTTCTGACATCCACTTCAAAAATTGGTCATATTCTTTGTCCTAGTCTATGGATTTTCTCGGTAACAGGTTTTGTGTTGCCTTTTCAGCCTTCTTTGCAATTTCGTCGGGAATTTCAAAATATTGTTCCATTTTTGATTTTTGACACATTAAACATTTTTATACTTATATCCCTAGCAACAAAAACGCAGCCCTCGGCTTTGTAAGACTGTCGCCCTCAGGGCATAATCATCTACTTTGTATCCCTTGATACATAAATGACTATTATGTACTATGTAGCAGTTATTATGAATTTGTAAATCATTTTTTGCTGAAAATGTGGTGTAAGCAGGCAAGGTTACTGAATTGTGTCACTTTTCTTGCCAGGGTGCGATGTATAGAATACCAGTTGCATGTTTTCAGTTAAATATGTTTATTCTTTGTTGTAGATGAAATTAAACAGTTATTTGAAGGAAGAGGATTTCAAGAAATTGAAAATAGGGCGGATCGAAGGCTGCAAGTAAATAGAGGAAAATTATTAAAAATGTATAGAGTTTGGATTCAAGCAAAATATCAAAAACCGAAATAAAAAAAAAACAATGTTTATTTTTGATTTTTTACTAACCATTTTACATCATTTAAAAATAATAAACTTTACAAAAATTGAAACGAATTATTGAAGAAAAAATAATAATATAAAGTTTGTAGACATAATTCTAGATCACCTATATACAAAAGTGATTCTAAAATGAAATTTGTCAAATTGTAGACTAGTTTTCAATTTTTTGTTACAATGTAGACATTTCAATAAATAGTCAGATATAGTAAGGCATCATTTTAATTTAATTCAGTTTAAATAAATGATTCCAACTTGAATCAATGCCATCAATAGTACCATTAAATTTATTATACAGAGTGTCAATTTGAAAACCTACAATGAGCTGTATCTCCATTGGCGTAGCTAGATGGACCAGGGCCCCGGTGCAATTCCAATTATTAAGATAAGATGAAAAACGCGATTTTAATACCCTAAATAAAATAATTTTCAGTTAATTGCCTACAATCCTACGATATAATTTTCATTGCTCCACATATGAAACGATATATTTGCATTAGCGTAGGTGGATCTTTATGAGGATAATAGCGAGTCTAGATCATCCGAAAATCCTCGAACCTTAATAAGACTTTCTCTTATGCTTTCATACAAGGGACAGACCAGCAATATGTGTTCAAGATTTTCAGGCATAAGGAAGTTACATATTGAGCAAATATTGGTCATTTCAATTTTATATGAATTGTTATTGACATATATGTACAAGTTTTCTGAATTTGTGGTCCTAGTTGAGCTATAAGTCTCTTAATATGTAGGGGAATTGTACAGGTTAAATAATATATTTTGTTGTAAAATAAATTTATATGAAGCGTGATGAGTGCTAAGTATTATTCTATTTTGATCTTGTTCATAAGTTTTATTTATGTAACGAGATAATAGTTTCTTTTGTGTTTAGGTCAATATTATTTATATTAAGTTCTATGTCACAATACTTTACCATTGCCTTGCAGAGTTGGTCAGCCCAATTATATTTTGAATTTTAATTTTTATAGAGCGGATTAGTGCCTACGATAGTTACGTCACTGTATCTCGTTAACCAAAAAGTCTGAAAGCTTCGTAGGTCTCAAGACCGTGCTCAGCCTTGATTAGTCTTGTTAATAAATACGTTCATAAGTGTTTAATCTGTAATAATACTTTTAAAAGTCGGACCTTTGGGACATTAGTCGTATCGTTTATTTCTACTGTCATATTGATTTGACTCATATGAATATCTTCGTTAACGATTGGTTTTGATAAGCAAAGGATTGTTCATCTTGCGATATGTCTAAACTGTATCAGAAAAAAATTATTACCAAACTAATTTACAATAAGTACTATATGTATAAGTGTTTGTACTTGATAAATAAACAACAAGGACAAAATGTTAGTCACTACATCAAGATTTAAAATATTTAACTAACGATTTAAATACAAGAAAAATATACAAATACAATTGACCACAAACATTGTCTAACCTATAACATAACTTTAAATAAGTACCTACTTCCACGGTAGTTCATAACAACTAGGTAGAAAACATTATGAATGGATACTCGCTAAAACCTTTATGGACATATTATTTCTCTTATAAATTATATTCAATTTATATAAACCACAAAAAGCTGTAGCGAGTACAAGCAAGTTTAACGTCACTTTGTATTATTTTTTTTGGTTGAAAATACAAAAAAAATCATAAATTTTAAAAATTTGGTTTTGAAACTTATTTTAGCTTGTTTATTTAAAAACGATTCTTTTCATCTTGGGAGTTTAAAAACCACAATCCCTCCGGTTTCATTTTGTACTAAATCGAATTCAAAATGTACTTGATTATTATTTTTGCTTTTAATTCAATGAATACAGTGTGACATCTTACATTTCAAGAACTATTGCTATTAATTTGTTACTGTGTTGAAAAGAGAACACTTTCAGTCTCATATATATATATTAACTATTTTTATAAAATAGATGAGATACATTTCATTTCATAAATTCTAAATTTAAAAAAACAATTCGTTATGAAATTTCCATAATAAACGTTTCTTTGTACAATCGAAAAAATTTGCTTTTGCTATCTTTGGCATTATAAATTTAATATAAGTAATCTTGTCCACAAATAATAGAAAACGACAAGACAAAGTTTATAACTAAAAAAAATCCATTTGACAAAAAATTTACCAAACAAATTAAGTAACGAATAAGGTAAGAATATTTTTTAAAATTGTGATCAGGTTTGTTATACACCCAGAGTTATCACAAGAGTTTGACGTAAAAATATGACGTTCTATGCTCATCACTTACTGACATGCAGGTACGTTTACATCTGACACTTGGGACAAGTCAGAAGTGTCAAATGTCTGACATAAAATAGCATTGATTGTTTACATGAATTTCATAAATCACTTGATATATATTGTACAACACTTCTACGCAAGTAGGCGACTATAATATATTCAAATTTAATTTAAGCCCCTTCAAAACAACAGACGATTTTTCTTGGTATACCACCTAATATACTAAGGGTACTTGACGTTTTCGACTTGCGAAACCATACTAGAAGTATGAGACCAGAGTCGAATACACTTCGTTTAGTATCACTCCTTCTCCTTTCTTTTTGTTGTCATTTTTATTCAATTTCTCTAAACGCCACAATTAATATTTAAGTTCTATTTTTCACAAAGGGAATCTAACTAAAATTTGTTTTAGTTGAATATTTGCAACAATACATGCGAACAGTATCTAATTGACTGGTAGAGTATGGTGTCATGGGAATAGTACAATCAAGGTACCCTATAACGATACCAAAGTATGCCTGGTATATGCAAGAAAAAATCGTCTCATGTCCCCACTTGTTATCTCTCTATTGGTGTACTTGTCCCGAAACTATTTTAATCAGGGTCGAATTTCGCTTTACTAGTTTTCAAAGTAATTGTATCGTTTGAAACACATCACAGTCGACGTTTTAACCAAAGTATTTACTCTGAGCACCAGTTCTATTCTATACTGAAGGAAATGTGGAACTTGCAATGTTGTGCGACGCTAAATTTTGCACACTTATGTTAATAAATATGCAATAAATGTCTGATGTAAAGGTACCTTAACCATAAAAGCGGATGTAACTTCAACATTGTGCTAACTTTGGGTAATAGTCATATTTTGACGTCAAGTTCCTGACAATAATCTGTGGAATACCTGTTTAAACAAAATTTGAAATATATAAAACATTTTATGAAGTATTCCCAGTTTTATGGCCGTATGCACCGTTTACACTTAAACTCGTTTAAGCATTAAACTAGTTTATAATTTTGAGTTAGTATGCACCATCGATTATATGGAAGTTAAACCAGTTTAAAATTAAACGACCAATGTTGGAGGTTTAACTTTAAACTGTTCTTTTTGACACTTGGGTAACTTATGTCAGTGTCCCATGAAAGGTTGGTTAGATTTGATTAGGTGACTGAAAAGAAAAAGTTGTTGATTCTAATTATTTAAACTGTTGCTCGTTTTATCAATTCATGTAATTCGGAATTCAAATAACAACAGTCATGTCCGTAACTGTAAACGAAAGTACTCAAAACTTAAATGACGTTAAGCATTGTCACCAACGAACGTTTTTCTCAGACAAAAGTCCCTAAATTTTCGACGTTATCAAACTTCTTTCAGGTTTTAAACTTCGTTCGGTGCATACCAACATTAACGGCGTTTAACTATTTAAACCAGTTTAGTTAAACGAGAACAATAGTATAAACGGTGCATACGGCCATTAATGTCGTTAATCCTTCATAAACGCAACTAAATCTGAAAAAAAAAATTTATAGTGTGCAGCAGAAAATACATTTTTTCTCCGATTGACATTAAACGACAGTTTTAGTGACATTTATCGATCATAGAAGTAACACTTTTACTGCCTAGGCAGTAAAAATGATTTTTAATGCCTAGGCATTAAAAAAAACATTTCTTCTTCTTTTTTTGGAAATTACCAGACTTTACTCAGCAACGGCAATGATAATGTGATTTAAGCTGGCCCATGGAATCAAACAATCACTTCCACGTCACACATACATAGGCTAACTTCACTGTGCACACTATTATTGGCAATATTTAACATTATATTTATTATCTTTCAGTAGATATTATTATGTATACAATTTGAGGTCTAATCGACAATAATAATTGAAAAATACGATTTAATTATTACCTATAACTCACGATTGGAAAAAATATTTAAAATTATTAGTTATATCCGTCATAAAAAAGTTTTCATTTTAATTTGATTTTTCTAAACACACTGTACAAACAATCGGAGAAAAAATTATATGTTTCACACGGCAGAGAAGTAACAGATTTACTGCCTTGGCTAATTCATTGCCTCGGCTTCGCCTCGACAATGAAATGCTAGCCGCGGCAGTAAATCTGTTACTTCTCTGCCTAGTTAAACAAATAACTATTTGTTACAATAAAAATTTAATTATTCTTGACAACGCTACCGAAACGTTGAAATAAAAATTATGAAAAAAGGTTGTGGTTTAATTTCCCAAAAATAACAAATACTGTATTTGGATACATAGTTTCTAAAATTACAATTACACAATAAACTTAGATTTTGTAGGTGGTACAGAGTATTAAAAATCGTTGCTACTTGGAAATATATGGCACAATATGGTGATGTACAGTAAAGTAATTATTGCCAAAATTACACATTAAGGTGCACTTAGACATTTTTTACAAATTTGAAAACGTATTCAGAGTTTTATGTCGATAGTGCACTCTCGATGAATGTGTCGTCAAATAGTCGCAAGTAGAGCTGTGTTTAATTTTGTCTTGTCTAGTCGAGAGTGTTCTACCGGTAATACAGTTATCGTTCAATCAATGGATGACATCGTTGTAGACGTGCTGTTTTGTGCTCATACACCTATTATAATTATGCTTATGTGCATTATAAAAGCAAGTTAGTTGAAATCTGGATGGAAATGGAATAAAAAAATTTATAACGATTTTCTACTAACTGAAATTGATAAAATTGGATAAAGAATAAGATTTTTTGACCTAATTATATGTTCTCCTGTTGAACACACTCCTGTATTCAACTGTATTTTTGAAATAGTGGTTAAAACATAGTGAAGTGCGTTCGTACTTGTCTGTTAAAAAACCGACTTTAATCTTGAATCAGAGCTTTTTCAAAGCGAGGCGAACAATACGAGCCTGACTGAGCATTCTCGTGTTCGCTACATTTTGCCAAGAGTGTATTAACGGTGTTACAATATTATTTCCCAAATTTCAATGTTAAATTGAGCATTTTAAAAGTTACTTGTTCTCTTTGTTTTTAATGTTACTAAAAGCTAAGGTTGAACAATTCATTCGCAGAGAACATATTTTTAATAGTCTCTCTTTGTAATTGTATGTAACTACTTTTGGGGGATGGGTTGGAACCCACAAAACTTCGACTCCAATAGGACTTCTTCGTAAAAGAAATCGCAGCTCCTTTCGGCCTTCTATCTAGTCTACTATTATAATGTAGTTGGTGACATTGACTGAAGGTTCCGCACTCATGTCAACTTATATTTGCCTATATTTTTGTGGATGATACTGTCAAGAGTGTCACAAATCACATGACCGATTGTTTTTACTTACATTTCGTCAACAATCATTCCCTTTCAATGACACGTTTCTTTTATTAGGACTTTTATTAGACCTGCTGCTTCTTCGTCAGATTATTGAAGTAGTTCACAAGCAAGCCAGCAATCTTTATTATCATCCCTATCTTCTCTGATTCAATCAAAGATGATGTTGATCAGTTATGCTAGTAAATGATAATATGCATTTTTTTATTTGAATTTTAATAACTAAAAATATACAGCCGTACTCTTTAAAATATATACATTTTATATCATTTTTTTTTATAAAAAAAAGATAATGGTAATTTCTAAATTTGTAAGAGATGAACATTTTAAGAATGTTTACCATCTACAGTTAATTTGGCAATTATTATATTTTAAATTCGAATCGGCTTTATTGGCATTAATTATCACAAAAACTTATTGATAAATGACACTTAAAATCTTAGTTATGTTAGAGGTAAACAAACGAAGTCTATACCCTTGCGTTTTTTATAACCGTAGGTGTATTTCCAATTCTTTTGTGAACTTCATTTCATTGAGAAACGAACATACGTCACTGAGGTGATTCTAAATAACCCAATTAAAATTTTTTTTTTAAAATCAATTTTGCCCATTTCTTTCCTTACTCATAACTGCATAGACTCTTGCGAGTCACAGTCTAATAGACCCATACTATGTAGATGTAGATTTTTTTTATATTTGACACGTGACATTTACGCCTGTCGAATATGTAGATATTTTCCATGTCTCTGTACATTACAAACAACTGAAATTAAACAGAGTTACACATTTTTTAATCATTATGTGGTCCCATTGGTAAATTTCGCTTCATCAGTTAATTATATTTGGTTTAATTTCTGCACTTTTATCACCAGCCAATAATATCTTATTTCTTTCACGAGAAACGGATCTAGCTTATACCCATAAAATTCTAATATTTGAAGTTTAAAAAATATGTAGCTTCCTACTTGTTTCTAAATGTAGAAACTAATTTAACACATTTCAAGGCGGAAACATTTTTGGCTGATTCGTAAGCCAGATCTGGGTTTCTTATTTTTTTTAATATTGACATATTTGAAAAGATGGGGATTGGGGGAAGTTAAGTAATAAAATAAATGAGCGAATTAAGTATGGATCGTTTAAAATCACTTTAGTGACACATTAGTATGTGCCCAATGAATCACCCTGTACATGATTATAAAATATTCCTACTCAATAAAAATTACAAATCTATTGTCACATTTACGTGTATATGGATAAATACAAGATTGTATGCTATTATTTTTGAAAAAGTGTAAAATCACTACTGGTTAATACTATACATTAAATATTTTATTAAAATTCAAGAGACATAAATAAGAGTATTTCGTTATCGTTTATAAAAGACGTCCTCAGTTTCTAAGTCCTCATATATGCAATATCCTGATACATATTAAGTTTATTTGTAGAAAGATAAATAAGTACCTATTGTGAAACGTAGTAAAACTTTTTTTATTGTTCAAGTAGCGCAAAATAAACATTGTTCTTTTTACTCTATATCGAAAGTATAGATTAACAGGAAGTGAAAATTAAAAATCATAAATATCACTAACTTTTCGATCAAATTAACGAGGCTGAAATAAATTTCTTAGCTGAATATTTCAGATAAAAAAAAAGGATGTGGAAGTCACATCTGTCAGTTATAACTGACATCTTTATGCTGTTAAACTCAAGTGGATTGATAAACAAAACTATATTAATTCTACTAAAATCATTTATTCATTTAATATGATTCGAACTTACTTAATTTCAAATATATTTCTTTGAATTTTAATATTTTTAAAATATAAAGGACGTTCTTTTGGGAAGGTAATATTTTAATATACAAAATATGAAGCTTCACTGAAACAAGTTTCGAACAATATTTTGAATTTGTTTACTTCGCACCGAGTTTTAAATTCGATCTGAATGTATAAATATTAATAAATCGTTTCAGTAAAGCCATAAAACCAAACTTGATACATTATTAATGTATATTGGAAGGCAGTTAAGTTTGTTTTTTCATATTTTTGTAAATAAAGTACCTTCAAATAAATAATACACTATAAAAATTGGTATAGGACAGGTTCAATTATGTATAAGGCTTATCAAAATCACATAACTATTGGTGACGGAAGTTTTGCATTCAAAATCAGTTAATGCAGCAATTGCATCAAAAAAATTAAGTCGAATTGTTTTTATCGACAACTACTAGTTATCAAAAATGATTATCAACATCAACTAATTATCACAATCACAATTTATCCTGTACTCATAAAAATGAGATCTTAGTTGATCGAATTGAACTAACGTAACTAAAATATGAAAAAAATTTCAATAGGTAACAAAAAATAGGCGAAACATAATTATTTTAAAAGTTACATTGATGTTGATTGAAAAATGCAGGTTTTTATGGTCGGAACTTTCATTCCAATCCATTTTTGAATAGTCAGATGGGTTCCTAGACACCGGAAAATTTTATTTTGAAGGAAACCGAATATTATCAATTAAGTTTTCTATAAGTGGAGTTGTTAGGAGGATGAAGTGAGCATAATCAACTCGAAGTTAGTTGATTTTAAAACAAAAAATACTGACTTTCAATTTTTACCAGTTTCTTGGTATTTATACAGGGTGCGCCAATTATTTCCACTCGATCTCTAGCACCGAAACTAAAAGAGGTATCAACAAGATTTCTTGTAGGTTTATACGGTGTCACTCGGACTACAATTGTAAAATATTTTGATGTATACAGGGTGGCTAATTTTTGTGGAATGAAAATTAATTTGGTTTTTTTAAATTGAACACCCTGTATACGATTATGTCTTCTGATTCTACTTAATATTAGCTTTACGGTAGTTTTTTGAATTTGTAAATCCGACGCGGCGTTGACAAGTTATTCCTATTATAAGCAGATTTAATGAAAAAACAGCACTTCAGAAATATTAGCACAATAAACACATTTTTTCAAAAATTCCTCCAAAAGGCTACTATGATGTAAATGAAACATACACCTACCACAATAATTACCCAACATCTTCACCTGTTGCACAGGGTGTTTGCCGATGGCGTGCAAATAGTCTAGTTTTCAAATTGCAATAACTTAATTTTTTCAAATGGGACACCCTGTATATTTTTCTTCAGTTAGAAGCTCTCCTTAATACACATTAAAAAAATATAGGGTTTTGGACATCTAACTTTACTATTTACTTTAATAATTGACGTTAAATGAGAAATAACATATTTTACACAATTTTTAATAAGAAAACAAGTTATCTATGAAAATGACAGTAGGTATATTTTGTTGTAGCATTAATTGTCAACATAAAATTTTGTATTATATCACGTCTACTATATTTAATCGGTATTAGGTATAAAAAATGGATTATAATAAGAATTATAGTGTTCAAGAAAATATTGATATGATATGGATACTGGGTGAATGTCAAAAAAATGCGTTTCTTGCTAGTAGGGTCTATCGTCAAAGATACCCAGAAAGACGTCATCCACAAAAGGATACTTTTGAGAATTTAAAGAATAGATTTGATAGAACGGGAACCGTCAAGTATGAAAAACATTCACGTGATGCTACAGCTGTTACTGTTGACAACGAATATAAAGTAATGATCAGTATAGTTGAAGATCCCAATGTAAGCACAAGGCAATTAAGCAATCAGTTAGATATTTCCAATACCACAATTAGACGCATAATAAAGAAGAATAAATATCACCCTTACCATATCCAGCTTCACCAAGAATTGTTACCGCGTGATTTCGCGCGTAGAGAAGAATACTGTAGATGGTTAATAAACAAGATAAATACAGAGCGTAACTTTTTAAACAAAGTTTTATTCTCCGACGAAGCCACATTTCATAAGAACGGTTGTGTAAATAGACACAACTTCCATTATTATTCGGACCACAATGAACATTTATTTAGAACCACATCACAGTATCGATGGTCTTTGAATGTGTGGGCGGGAATAATAGGTGATTATGTAATTGGTCCCTATTTCTTTGATGGGACTGTAAATGGAGCTGCTTTTTTAAATTTTTTAGAACTTGATTTTAGAAACCTTTTGCAAAATGTGCCTCAAAATTATCGCAACGGAATGTGGTTTCAATTAGATGGTGCCACACCACACTACCAATTAAATGTTCGCAATTGGTTAAATAGGGAATTTCAGGATCGTTGGATAGGAAGGACAGGACCTACAAATTGGCCTGCTAGATCGCCGGGCCTTACACCTTGCGATTTTTTCTTGTGGGGTTTTGTTAAAAATATTGTTTACAAAGAAGAGGTTACCACAAAACAAAATATGAAAGACAGAATTACTGCAGCATTTAGACAGGTGACCCCTGCAATGCTAAGAGATGTGCGTAAATCAATGAAAGAAAGGGCAAGAAAATGTATAAATGAAAATGGAAGACATTTTGAACACCTATTATAAATTTTAACTTTCAATATTGTAGTTTTCTTACGATTAAACTTTGTAAAATTTTGTACTTATTAAAAATTGTGTAAAATATGTTATTTCTCATTTAACGTCAATTATTAAAGTAAACAGTAAAGTTAGATGTCCAAAACCCTATATTTTTTTAATGTGTATTAAGGAGAGCTTCTAACTGAAGAAAAATATACAGGGTGTCCCATTTGAAAAAATTAAGTTATTGCAATTTGAAAACTAGACTATTTGCACGCCATCGGCAAACATCCTGTGCAACAGGTGAAGATGTTGGGTAATTATTGTGGTAGGTGTATGTTTCATTTACATCATAGTAGCCGTTTGGAGGAATTTTTGAAAAAATGTGTTTATTGTGCTAATATTTCTGAAGTGCTGTTTTTTCATTAAATCTGCTTATAATAGGAATAACTTGTCAACGCCGCGTCGGATTTACAAATTCAAAAAACTACCGTAAAGCTAATATTAAGTAGAATCAGAAGACATAATCGTATACAGGGTGTTCAATTTAAAAAAACCAAATTAATTTTCATTCCACAAAAATTAGCCACCCTGTATACATCAAAATATTTTACAATTGTAGTCCGAGTGACACCGTATAAACCTACAAGAAATCTTGTTGATACCTCTTTTAGTTTCGGTGCTAGAGATCGAGTGGAAATAATTGGCGCACCCTGTATAATCATTCTACGGTCAATTATGAACATGAAATGATTATCGGTGGAATATCGGTGTTATAAAAAATTGTGATTATAGAGAAAGAGGAAGTGTTTAGTCAGTTCGTATATCTCACAAACCTAACTCAATATGCATGATGACAGTCAGTCACTAAGAATAACTGAAATAAAGGTATATATACAATTCTAAAGAAATCACTTATTTTTACATTAGATGAGCGATTATAGTAAAAATATATATACCAAAAATAAGGTTCCGACATTTTAGCTCAAACTCCGATCAGTAGCACGTGACGTCATTCTTTTGCAAACATCAATTTGACATATTGTATACCATTCGGACTTCCATTTTGTTTGTTACTTTTGCATCGTTTATGTGATATTTCCCCGTTATAAACTATTAAGAATATTAGTTTTATACTACCAAAACAAGCAAAAGTCATGGAGCAGTTCTTCAAAATCAGTCATCATATCTATACCATCCACGCCCATACTCTCAATTCCCTCTAATGCGACTGAAGAAACTAGAAAAACCTGCTCCTTGCTACTGGGGAGAATGTAATTCTGCATTCGGTTATATATAAAGGATTTTTTAGTGTATTTAGCTGGTCTAAAATGATTTTGAAACCTCCTTATTGGTTTGAATACAGTACAGATACTGCACCAGGGTCAAAATACCAAAAAAATCCTTTAAATAATACAAATTTCTCGTCAACTGATCGGAAGCAACATTTTATAGAAAATTGAGAGAAGTATAACGATTTTGAAACAACAAAACAATGGTATGATATAAACTTTTAATGAATATATAAATACTTTATTATAATTACAAAGAAATATTTTTATTCACGTTACAAAGATAAATAAAAAATATACTGAAATAAGTATACAAAGTTTGTGCTTTAGGGATCTAAATATCAGTCTGATATGATAAGGTAGAGATCTTTTTTTTGGTTTTCCAAAATAATTGACTAAATTTCAACAAGTGGCCAGTGCTAGTAGCTATCGATAAAAAAATTATTCTGATTTCAAGTGCATTATTTATGTATCACTCAGTCTAAGCAGATTTTTCTACGGAAAAATCTTGTTTAAATTGATATACTCCTAGTGCACATCATCTTATATTTTATTTACCCAGATTTCATCCAATTATTGTTATAGTTAGCTTTCTGATTTATCTACGCTTATTTTATCGCTGTACGCAGCATGTACGCTTTCACAAACAAAGCGATATTGACTCTGAAACAAAACATTTTTATCATTAATTAAAAAAAGAATTAAATTGAACAAAACCCACCCAATGGAAATAGTGTATAGAGTAAAAAAATGGAAATATGTACTGCTAAGTCCAACAATAAATTTAATATAAATAAATTTAATTTTAGTTAACAGTTAACTGATTTTTTTTCATGTTATCTAGGTTTTAGATGTTGTATACTATTTTATAGTGTTATCCGAGCTGAAACTTTTTTCCCCTTCCTAAGCAACTTCCATACTAAGAGCCCATCAATTCCACATCCGTTGATCATTACTAAATCCACCGAAATATTGTATACAAGACGTATTCATTTTACCAACTCATATTAACTAAACAGACGAATACTGATCTCGAACGGACTGGAACTTTGATAGCAGACTCGACAAGGCGCTTCGAGAGATTCTAGAAGCTTTGGCGCGAAATGTATAAAGGTGGAATTCCACAGACCCGTCATCCGACGATACGATCATCCAAAAGTTATGTGATTGGTGGAAAAATTCAAAATTAACATGCCGCCATATATTTGACCAAAAGTTTTAATTTACGTCCGTCCCAAAATGTTCAACTTTTATCCATCATCGGATCTGATTTAACCTAACTTTTTCATGATCTGCTTTTTTTGGGATATTATTTCAGAATGAATAATAATGATTATAATGAAAGAAACAAATCCAATAACAAAGACCAAACCCAAAAAACAAACGAACATTTTCATTCATCCGATAAGACGTGATACGACTAACAATCGGACATCGGATGACGGATCTGTGGAAAACCGGCCTCTAATAGAGTGAGCGATATGGATATTGACATGTTCAAATAAAAAATGTTCAGTTCATTGTTAGTGTTCAGTTTTCCAGAGGTTTTCTCGAAGTTCTTTATAAAATACGACCCTTTGGGATATTAGTCATAACTTTTATTTCTACAGAAAATAATTTGTTTCTGAGAAATATAAGATAATATAATCAATGTCATTGTCGAAATATAAGTTATACTTACAGCATTTTGTATCATCATAGCTCGTTGTTCCCTCATAGTTTTAACTATTTCTAAAGGATAAACAGGTTCGTTGACTTCCATTAAACATAAAGCAGTTTCCATCAGTACCATAACACCGGTCCTACCGATGCCGGCACTACAATGCACCACCACCGGAGCAGAACCTTTTCTTGCCGATCGAACCTTTTCGGTAAAATTTAGAAATTGCTGAGGGGAATCAGGCACTCCGTGGTCAGGCCATGCAATATACTGCATGTGTTTTATATCTCTTGATTCGTTGTTCTAAAAAATAAGAATATATTGATAATTTGTATATTATTGAAAAGGTCCATTTTGTATCAGTTTGTTTAAAAAATAACAAAAGTTATGGTCTATTTATTAATTTTTAAGGTATAATAGGGATGGCGATCTGAAATCGATTAATCGAATAATCGATTCCTCGGACCGAATAAATCGATATGTTGTATTGAATCGATTCGGTGAATCGATATTTCACCCTTGAAAATCGACTTTCGATTTTTTTTGTGTTTTTGGTAGAGCAGTTTTTTTTTCAATTGCCCCGGCAACATGCAAGTAGTGATGAGAGCGGAACCGCTCGGATCCCAGTAGACTCGACAGACACTGTTGATTTTTTTTCAAAGAAGCTTATAGGGAACTCTATAAGTAGGGATGTTTGAAAAATTAAACGATTTTTGAATAAATCGATTATTTTGTTATAATCGATTTTTAATTAACGATTTTTCCAGAAATATTAATCGATTTTGTATAAATTAGGTGTGTTTGAGGAGTGGATTTTCTGAAACGGCTCTCGTATTATTTATAGACTATTTTTCAAAATTTTGACACCTTTTGATGATTATTGACCATTTCTCAAAATTATTGACTATTTTTTAACAATTATTGACAGTTTTTGACAAAAATTGTCCATTTTTAACAGTTTTTGACCATTATTGACCAAATTTGACAGTTTTTCAACAATAATTGACCATTCTTCCAAACTTTTTGACCATTTTTTTGAAATTATTGACCATTTTTTACAATTATTGGCCAATTTTGACAATTTTTGACCATTTTTTAAAAATTATTGACCATTTTTTACAATTATTGACCAATTTTGACAATTTTTCAACAATTACTGATCATTTTTAAGAAAATTATTGACCAATTTTGACAATTTCGCAACAATTACTGACCATTTTTCAAAATTTTAACACTTATTGACAATTTTCACCAGTTTTTGACACTAATTGACAATTAATGACCATTTTTCAAATTTTTTTTAAATGTTCGATAATTATCGACCACTTTTCAAAATTTTTGACAATTATTGACAATTTCCAGCAGTTTTTGACAATTATTGACCATTTTTTAACAATAATTGACAGTTTTTGATAAAAATTGTCCATTTTTAACAGTTTTTGGCCATTAATGACCAATTTTGACAGTTTTTCAACAATTACTGACCATTTTTTAACAATTATTGACCAATTTGGACAGTTTTTCAACAATTATTGACCATTTTTCAAAACTTTTTGACAATTTTTTTGAAATTATTGACCATTTTTTAAAATTATTGGCCAATTTTAACAGTTTTTCAACAATTATTGACCATTTTTTACACTTATTGACAGTTTTTCAACAATTATTGACCATTTTTTAAAAAATGATTGACCAATTTTGACGATTTTGCAACAATTATTGACCATTTTTCAAAATTTTAATAATTATTGACAATTTTCAACAGTTTTTGGCAATAATTGACAATTAATGACCATTGTTCAAATTTTTTTTAAAAATTTTCGATAATTATCGACCACTTTTCAAAATTTTTGACAATTATTGACAATTTTCAGCAGTTTTTGACAATAATTGATAATTATTGACCATTTTTAACCATTATTGACAGTTTTTGACAAAAATTGTCTATTTTTAACAGTTTTTACCATTATTGACCAATTTTGACAGTTTTTCAACAATTACTGATCATTTTTTGAAAATTATTGACCAATTTCGACAGTTTTGCAACAATTACTGATCATTTTTAAAAAATTATTGACCATTTTTCCAAATTGTTTAACAATTTTTGATCATTTTTTTTTAATTATTGACCATTTTTTACAATTATTGACCAATTTTGACAGTTTTTCAATAATTATTGACCATTTTCTACAATTATTGACCAATTTTGACAGTTTTGCAACAATTACTGACCATTCTTCCAAATTTTTCAACAATTATTGATCATTTTTTAAAAATTATTGACCATTTTTCAACAATTATTGACCAATTTTGACAGTTTTTCAACAATTATTGACCATTTTTCCAAATTTTTTTACCATTTTTCCAAATTTTTGGCCATTTTTCAAAATTTTAACAATTATTAACAATTTTCAACAGTTTTTGATAATAATTGACAATTATTGACCATATTTCAAAATTTTTGACAATTTTCATATAATTTTATTTGATTTTATTTTCAATCCGATAAATATCGTTAACAAATAAATCTCTTAGGTTTATTATCGGAATATATACGAAAAGCATGTCCATTTTTAAAACAATCAAAAAAAAATCAACGATCTTTTCGCAGAAATCGATTAATTTTTTATTAAAATCGATTTTTTCGACAAACCCATCAATTTTGAATAAAGAAAAATCGATTTTTATTTTATCGATG
Source organism: Lochmaea crataegi (assembly GCA_947563755.1). Taxonomy (NCBI): domain Eukaryota; kingdom Metazoa; phylum Arthropoda; class Insecta; order Coleoptera; family Chrysomelidae; genus Lochmaea; species Lochmaea crataegi. The sequence goes on along the minus strand of OX387425.1, from coordinate 28,149,267 downwards.
ATTCTTTTCCATTAATCTCATACATTTCTAATCCGATACTTTGTGATAATAATATGGTAATAAAAAAATAATTGTTATTATTATCGAATTCCCTGAACTTAAAAAAAATCCCCAATTTTACTGATAAGAGATCCCGGAGAGAGATTGTTTATTTAGGGGTACCTTTCTTGTTGTTTTTCAATAAAAAAGATCGATTTATATTTACATTGTAAAAAATACAAACTTGAAAAAAATCGATTTTTTTAAAATCGATCTTTTAGACCTCGATTTTTTTATGTATCGATTCATCAAGTTACGATTCGAATCGATTTAAAAATCGATCTTTTTTAGAAAGAATCGCCATCCCTAAGGTATAACCGGCAAGAAGCTACCTGAAAAGTTCTGTCTAATGGCTGATTGGTTACATACTTACAACCATCCGACTGAATCTGATCGACGACTTATTACTTACTTGAATATCGTGGAGAACGAAATCTCTAAAAACAAAACTCTCAGAAGGATCAGTCTCTTCATTAACACATTTCATAGTGGTATTTTGCATAGTTAAGGTGTCACCTATAGCCGGCCAATACTTGTGACATTTGGCTCTCCCCCTTTCAATAAGAGTAGTTAACATTATAATCAAATTGCAGTTTTCTTCCAGGATCATTTGCCAAAAGTCTTCAGTAGTAGCTGGTAGTGGGCCTTGAGTTGCTATATAATGGTTAACTGTTTCAGTACTAGATATTGACATGTTTACATAATTTGCGTTGATATAGTCACCGTTTGTACCATTTTTCAACACTACCCTGGTCGAATCGTCTGAAATAAGATTTTTTTATAGTCTGTAACAATAACCCATTCTAAAAACCTAAAACTTATTACAATTGAAACAAGTACAAATATCTAGTAATTTGTTTCTTTTGATATTTTGGAAGTCAAGATTGTATTTGTTAGATAAATAATTCTGATTAATCCAAATCTAAAACCTGTTAGGAGATGTTAAAAAAGTCCGTAAATGTTGAACGATGCTGATTTCACCAAGATTGGGACAATTAACAAAATCTAATCAAAAATAATAAATATGCACGACTTGTTTTAGGCAGAGCAAAAGTTGTAGGGTCAAATCAATTTACATCACACAGTACCTAATTATCAAGGTATTTATGAAAACGCATTATTTTATAACTTAATAGTAAAAAGTAGGCTAGTTAGCTGGTTAATAAGCATGATGACAGTCACTAAGGATGACTGAAACAATTATATAGGATGCAGAGATTCTAAAGACGTCAATTATGTAACGTAAAATATATACAACTACTATACTCTGTCCATCCAAGCAACGGAGTGTTCCAAAACAGTATCATGCATAGTGCACGTGATATCTTCGACTCTGTATGGATGTACCAAAGACAATGAATTCTGCAGTTAAATCCGATTGGCCAGCGCGTGGAGGCATGTTTATTTTAGCCAATAGATGCAAAGGCCCACTTTGATCACGCATCTATCGTTGTTTGGGTCGCTCTGTTTGTTCGATGGATATATTATAGTTATTTTGGTAAAAATATCAATACAAAAAATAACAATCCACCATCTCAGCTCAAACACCGTTCAGGAGCATGTGACGTCACGCTTTTGTAAACAATTTATAATTTAGATGTTTCAAGCCAGAAATTTCATTAAACACCAATTATTTGAAAAAAATTAAATTATTAAAATACTTACATGGCAAAATATCTCTATATCGGTTCTTATTTACATTTTGTTGTTTCAATGAATCGTCGCAAGTTAATTCAGGATGTTTCCTAAAAAGTGTTTCATATCTTGCTATCAATGTTCCACTACCTAATCCATCGGCTAACAATAGCATACTTTGTTGGAGAGCATTTCCGGGCGATGGGGGATCTACGTCTCCTGCAGGTACATATTGATATGGGGGTTCTTCGAAGTCTTCAAAACCTTGGTACAAGACGTTTGCTTTTACCATTAATATTAGCTTCCCTAAAAAATACAAAATCACATTTGAAATTGATATAAAAGTGAAGTAAAATATCTAGGTACATACAGATTGAATTGCAAAAGAGCTTCTTCAACGAACACATTTTTTTTTAGTTGCTGTTCTTAAAACACTGTATTGTTTACTGGTTCATTCAACACTTGAATACACCTCTATGATTTGGTCTCCTTACTATGATTGCGACAAATATTTAATTGAAAGTATCCAAATGCGTTTTGGATTTAAATTGTATATGTTAAACTATAATTATTGTGATGTTCTTTATCGCTTAAACTTGCCACTTCTTGCAAATAGGAGAATTAAACTTGAAATGATGTTCATGTTTAAACTAATATATAGCTTTGTAAATTGCCCCGAATAGTTATTAGAGATAAGAATGAATACTATTAGTTATAATCTTCGTAATCCTTCGCAATTTTGTATTGAGTATCACAGTACTAATTATGGTAAAAATAGTTCGATGACTAGAGCTATTAGACACTTTAATACATACAACGTTGATTCTTTTTTTGGTTCAATTAATTGTTTAAAGTGTTCGCTCAAGTGTGTTGATATTACATACTTTTTATATTTATGCCCTTTAGCACCAGCTTAGCTTAAATCTAAAGCTTAACAAAGTGCAGCTTATTGATAATTCCAATGTTTCATTGAACCATGTTTGGCTTGGTAAAGCCGCGCTTACGTACAATACCGTATGTCCTTACTTGAATATAATAGGAATGTTTATTTTTGATCAATTAGGCTGTCATATTTTTAGTTGGTAGCTCCAGTATACCATAGATAACCTATTATACTTCATAAGTGTCTAAACTACCATACATAAACTTTTTAATATTTTGTAACTACATTTTTTCAATCCAAATAATCCAATTTCTATTATAGAAAGTTGAAAGAGAATTTGATCGGCAAATTTCAATTCAGAAGAAAACTTGCTTTGCCTGAATTTGGGTTAAAAATGTAAAGATATTATATAATGCAAAAAGACGGACGTGGTAAAGTGGTAAGAAAAAGAAGTAACGTGGAAATATAATTTAACATTCAAAGCCCTTCCACAAACTTCTAAACTAAAATTTTTAGTTCTTCATTAAGAATCTTAAGATTTTCTTCTAAATTAGTTATTTTTTGCTAAATCAGTTAGATTTAATAAACACCAACACAAAAAAATAGGTTATATACTAGCTAGATTGTCACAAGTTACACAAATGTTCAAATCAACAACATCACGGAACGTCAAAACACATATAAACGCTCAGTCGCATATTTACATCTTAAAAATAAGCCATGGACAAAACTATGCCTAAAATTTTATGGAGTTAAGCTTCGCTTAGATGACGGCGCAGCGAGCTTAATTTTTGAAGCCTGGCTTACTTGTTAAGCAAAAGTGGTGCAATAGGGCATTCGTTTTTTTTGTAACTTCTGCTATATTTTAGATTTTAAATTTTTTTTAATTGTAAATGGTGGAGCCGTAATTTAATAAAGTAGAGAATAAACGGATTTGAATGACCAGTGATAAGTTAATAATTAGAGAAAGGAAACTAGTTCAAGAGAAATTTGAAATACACTTTGTTACTTATCCTTACTAACTTCGACCTGATGTTATCTTTTGTGAAATACCCCACTTAAATTCTTAATAGTTCTCCGAGTAGAATGTACGTATACTTTTGATGCTGTTACTTCACTAGACTCCTTATTTCACAAAACCTGCATTTATCTCTGCCAGTTTTGATCAATTGTTTTCAAAATGAATATATTAACGCTAATTAAATAATGAGGCAGGATTTTAGATCGGATATTGTAACTTTTATTAATAATTACAGAAGTAATTCAATTTTATACACTCATAAATTAATTTGGTATATTACCTGAGTTTGTTCCTCGGGCATCTTGAATTAATTTGACAACGTCTTGGTGAAGAGCATGAGTTACATCGTGGCCATTAATTTGTAACACCTGATCGCCTTCCGATAATCTTGGCACACATTTATCAGCAGGTGTGTTTGGAGCTACTCTAGATACTAATATAGGCACATTTCGTTCGTTTCCACCTATAAGAAAAGCAATTTGCATCATAACACATTCATATTACTGCTATAGTTTAATTAAAAATTATAGTACAAATTACGTAAGGGTCTATTATCTTTAGTTTTTAGTACATGAGCTAACTAACGATTTTGAAAATATTGATGCGTGTTGTGAATAATTATATTTTATGCAGTAGTCGGAAGCAAACAAGAGCCCTGGACCCCAATTCTTGATAGTTCGCAACACTCAAGGTTACTCGCTTCCTAACGAATTCATTAAAATACTATTCTTGAGCGCTCTCTGTTTTGCGCATCCGCTTGATATTGTTCGTTATGCAGCGAGCACATTTTTGTACGTGATAACCGTAGATAATTTTTATATTTATACTGAAAGTGGGCGTATAGTTAATGGAAAATTTAGAGTTTGCGGAAATAGATAAAAAATTTCCGGGTTCCGCGCAATCCTTCGAATCCGTTCACGACAATGAATGATCTTCTCCCCCGGGAATACTATTTGAAATATTTGCTAATTTAGTCCACTCTTCCACGGAATCTTCGAAGTTATTTGTGAAGTTACCACCTATTATTTGATCCTTCCCTTGCAAATATTCCAACATCATTTTTTTGCTTTTCCGAAACTATTCCTCCGCGTTCGCGTAATTCATTATTAATAATGTTTTTAATCATTTCTTACAGACATACATAAAACATAACCATAAAATTGGAATAATTTGACAGCGTCAAGCTTTATTTACGGTATTGCCAAATTTCTCATTTCGCTTAAGGACGCCCTTTAACGAACCACCTCAAGAATTGCATTGTAGTAAAATCTTCGCTAACTACTGCTCGTTATGCTGCGAATTCGCTCGATAGCGAGTGATGTCAAGAATTGGGCTCCTGGACCCCAATTCTTGATCCTTCGCAACACTCAAAGTTACTCGCTTCCTAACGAATTCGTTAAAATACTATTCTTGAGCGCTCTCTCCTTTGCGCATTCGCTTGATAGTGTTCGTTATGCAGCGAGTACATTTTTGTACGTGATAACTATAGAAAATATTTATATTTATACTGCAAGTGATAAGTGATACCACGCGCATAGTTAATACTATTTTTTATAGAAAAATTTCAAATTGTAATTGTGTTTGAGTAGGTAATTGAGGATGGAGGAACTTGTGGATTTAATGTTACTGGAAAATTTAGAGCTGCCGGCAATAGTTCAAAATTTCCGGGTTTTGCGCAATCCTTTCAGGACAATGAATGATTTTCTCCGCCGCGAGATATTTGCCAATTTTTAGTCCAGTCTTCCACGGAATCTTCAAAGTTATTTGTGAATTTACTACCAATTATTTGATCCTTCCCTTGGAAATTCTATAACATCATTTTTTTGCTCTTCCGAAGCTTTTCCTCCGCGTAATACATTATTTAGAATGGTTTGATCCATTTCAGACAACACTTTTAAATAGATATACATAAAACATAACCATAAAATTGGAAAAATTTGACAGCGTCAAGAAGAACGAAAGCTTCATTTACGGTATTGCCAAATTTCTCATTTCGCTTAAGGACGCCTTTTAAGGAATCACTTCAAGAATTGCATAGTTGTAAAGTCTTCGCTAACTACTGCTCGTTATGCAGCGAATTCGCTCGATAGCGAGTGATGTCAAGAATTGGGCTCCTGGCGTGTCCATGTCGCTGTAGTTGGATTTTTGTAGTAACAATCGATATTTTGAATCGAAAACCAATTATCGATACCATAAGTGTCGACAAAGTCGAATCTGTTTACACATCAGGATCTTTTGTAGTAGAACCGTCGAATCCATCCGTTTGTTAACTTTTTATTTAATTCAAATCAATAGTGTGACCAATTTGGTATATTTAGAATTGTTACTTTATCTAGTGTTCGTTTTGTTGTTTAAAAATTCGTTTTTCTCAACAATGGCCGAAAATTAAAGTGCATAACAGTGTTAATATTATTATCTAGGTCTTATATATTTAGTTGTTGTTGAATGTATGGCAATAATGTTGTGTGATTTGTGAAATATATATATTAAATGCTGTTCTACTTCAACTTTACAGCGTTTGCTTTATTCAGTTATATATAGTAAATACCATTATTGAATCAACATTATTCAGTTTCACATTACAAAAGAACAAATTCCAAAAATGAAAAGTCTTGATAAAAACAGATTGTTCTGGAATTTATGAAGCAAATAATAACATACACGATACACATACACCGGTATGCCATTGCGCAGGCACGCGCCATCTCTCTCGCTCTATGTGACGTTGGAATCAAAAATTTGAATGCTTTAATGTATTATGATGTATAGGTTAGAGCTTTTTTGTTTTATTTGGAAATATAGAATAAATTGGATATTACAATCGTAATACCGGGTGTGCCGGTGTCTATAAATAGCGCATCGATGGCCGCGCCTCGCCCTATAGTTGTATAATTCGAAGCGATCGCACGCGCCCAGCAGCCTCCAGCTAGTAAAATAAAAATAAAACGCGACACGACGCTATAAACCGCACTTATCAGTGCGACTTTCAGTACGTTGTAAATAAGATTAAAACGCTTTTCTTTTCGAATTGTAGATATTAGGGAATTTATCTATTAATCTATTTAGGTTAATTGATCTATTTAGCTACTTAAGCAAGATTAATTTCAAAGAAAACAATATTTTTTTAATTTATAATTTTAAAGTTCAATTCTATTAAACGCTTTACAAAATTAGAAAAATAAATTTCCAAAAAGCAGACCGTCCACTAAGAAGCAACAACTACTTCTCGGGCTATATGCCCCGACAGACATTGAATTACACTTCTGAAGTAAACGGGGTTGGTATATCTGTTAAGATAGAACCAACCATTCTGGTTTGCGATTAGAAGGAATAACATCACTTGTAGACCGGTTTCGGCGTTTTTGCGCCTCATCAGCACAAGGTAGATGCTATTCGACCAGAAGCTCTGAGAGCATAATCCTGGACTAGAGATTACGTTGATACCACACCAATACATTAGCCTCAGTAAAGGAAATGCTAAGAGTGCGATATCAGCGACATCTCCACATCTAATCACAAACCAAAATTCGATATCTATATTTTTGACGTCTATAGATCACGCTTTACTAATATGACAATTATTTACAGGTAACTGTAATTAAGTAAATTATAATTTTAAGGTTTTCAATTATTATAGTTCAAAAGTGAACTGAGTTTATTTGTTATTGATGATCGTTTATTTTTTTCCGTAAAGAAAGCAATAGGTATTTCAAAATAATGCGTTCAGGTAGATATAGAGAATCGTCGCGTCGCGTGCGAAGCCGGGGCGGGTCGCTAGTTGACAATATTTAGGTAAACAAATAATATTGTAATCCTTTTATCTACCTAATATAAAAATATGAAGTATTGATAATTTATATTTATATGGATAATAATTTAAATTAGGTATATGTAGTTATACTTGGAGAAAATACATTAAAAAAAAAACAAATTGTAATGAATACTAGGTAACTAACTTTATTCAGTGAAAAATTAAATTTAACCAACCAAATCCAAGGAAACTATTTATTTTTTGGTGTTTGTGAACTTGGTAATTTTTTTAAAGTTTTCTTTGGCAGTTGTTAACTAATTTTTCGGTCAAGCTCCCTCAGTCTGAAAGTAAAATGTGTAAACAGTTTTTAAATAATTCACTTTAATTAAGAAAACCGAACATTGAATTATTATTTTACAAATTACTATAACCACGACCGACTCAAAAGAGAGCAAATATACATACATATATATATAAAAAATACTTCTTTTCCATTTTAAGCAGTCTTTTCAACAAGTGTTTCGATACTCATAATTTATGTGACAGAAAGGACATGAGCTATCAATAGTTGATAGTAAAACATTATTAAACTAAAATATAAATTCTAATAGACACATAACTTCACGTTTTGTATATGAGTTCTTAGAGTATTTATATTATACATCTGGAGATTTGTCACTTAGTTTTTACGTCGATATTCTTAAGCAGCATTATTCATCTCTTCCTAATGAAAATAATATTAATATGGTCAGCGGCGTAGATAGCCGTTCACAAATATTTTAAAAGAAAATAATAACAGTTAGATCAACTCTATAATAATCTTAAACACTGGCTTAGCATAAAACAATATCATTAACACACTAAAACCGAAAATCCACAGGAAAAACAGGCTAAACACTCACAACTCTATCCAACAATTTCTGATTCCCGAGTAACGTCATGCGCAGATCGTACAAAATTTAAGGCGACTAGTCAGTATGTGTATCGTAATAAGTGATAACATAAAAATATAAAAGCAGATTTTAAATGACAGCTTTCATCAAAAAGAATGCAGTCCAGTGTTGCCGATGCAAAAATACAAATTATCCGAATTTATAATTCAAATTATAAGTATTTGTCAAAATTACCAAAATAACACCGTGTTGTCTAAATAAAAGTCTTCGACCCCAGTCAATATTAAAAATCCCCCAATACATTAGCCGTTTTATATATCCTTCCTGCAAACAACTCGATAAGTTAACTACTGGTTAGCGAGATTGTCTGAAAATCGGATAATCATCCTCACATTGACGACAACACTGATGCAGCCACTAAAATTGATGTATATTGATAAAATCATTCAATTACTAATGTACAATCGTTAACATTGGCTCCTGATTGGCTGGTTGCGATGACCTTTATTTTAGTTCGCATATTTTCCGGGGATCTTGTTTGCTTCTGCCGATTGTTTACAAGGAACATGCAGATGGAATTTTATTGTACTGTGTATAAAAATTACCTTTTACATTGAATCCGTATTTTCCATCTTCATCCGGATGAAGAACTATCGTAACTAAATTATCATCGATTATCTGTGACGTCGGTGAGTGACTTAAACTATATGGCGGCGTATCATACAATCCATTAGATGTAGGAGATGGTGGTTCTTCGTCAGCATAGCTTATAACTCTTCCTGCTATTCCAGGCGAAAATGGACCTTCTAATGTTCTTTCCAAAAATCCACCATCACTAAAAGGAATGCTTTAGTTATAATAGAATAAAATTGTTTGAACTGAAGACGAACAATAATTTACAGTTTATAGATGCCATATTTGGAATAACTTACTCATCTGATATCCTACTGTCTTCAGTCCACGCCTTTTTAGGTTCTTTGGCATCTAAGGAAGTTACTTTATGTGCGTAGGGTCCTGGTGGTCTAGCAGGAGCAGTTATCAGTTTACCTTTATCTTCTAAATGTGGAGGTGTTTGAGTTGAAGTTTGAGTACCCTATAAATTAAAATTGAGTCAGAACAAATCAACAGAAAAATAAAAATTAATATAATTTGTTTTAGACTCTAAAATTAGTGACTAAACATACATTTATATTTAAGTTGTACTTTCGAAACAGATTATAATTTGGTGGATAATCAATCATATCATTTACTTTTGCATTACCATTAAGCATACCAAAAATTCAGTCATATATTATACACTGTATAGAAACGAAGGAAAAGTACAAATTGTAAGCCATTTGTTTATGAATTCGATCAATACAAAACATATTTTTTCATACCAAATATTTACTGGGCGATCTCACGAATTTCCTTTCTAAAATCCCTCGCTGTCGTACTTCTGCTACTGTTTGATATTCTGTTCTTCCGGAGTATGTGAATTTAGAACCAAGAGACAACGGAAATTTCCTTTTTACTCTCGGCGAATGCAGACGGAAGAATGTGTGATGTTCGACGCATGATTTCCAAAGAGTTTTAGATGAACGATATGTTTCCATGTTGAAACCGAGCAAAGTGTCGTATGATTCAGACTAAAATGACAAATAAAAGTTGTTTTTACATCCAGATTATCTGTTTATGTTCAAATCAACTAGTAATTTTCTGTTCAGATTCTTTAACCAAAAACATACAAAGAAGCAATTTTATGTTTGACTTGATATAACACAGGGAAGTAAATTCAAATCGAAGCTGACGACGATGTAAACAACTACCAGCATGTCTTGCAATTGAAAACGGGTTCTATGGAAGATATTTGCAAAGTTCCAATGAAAAACGGTTTATATGAGTGATAGATTTTTTTAAATTGAATTTGTTATAAATTATATGAGTTTTGAAGACGTTTTCCGTTGAAACTACGATAGTTAAGCTAATTATAAATAAATGATGAAGTATGCGGTGGGTAATACCGAAAAATTAAGGTTTACAGATATACATTTCTGATTATTAACCTTAAAATGTAATTTTTGACAGATAAGTAATATCCATATCATACACATCATAGGTTTTAGAAATTTCAAAACATATTTTTATTAAACCACAGAATTTCTTCATTTCATTTCCTCGTGTGGTTTATTACATGGTTGTAAATTAAGTAATTTACACCTTTGATAAGATCTTAAAAATAGCTATAAATCAGTATGACTAAAATTAAAAAATACAATCTACTATTTAGTCCGGGAGCGGTCAATGCTGCCGTGTGCAATCATAGGGCCAAGGATAAAACAGTGGTATCCTTATGTATTTTGAGCCGCTGAATCCAAATATGCCCGGCGTTTTTGCGAAAAACTGGTACGTTTTGTTTAAATCGTAGTTGTTTAAACAAATTATGAACAAATGGTTTTTTCGGTTCGGACAATTTTTTTTATGCAAATATGGCCCATTTTAAGAAGATAATGTCTCTTGTAATTTTTCCGTATAATGCATATTTAAAGATTTATAAATTTTTGAAAGTCGAAAAATCGACGATTTTTACTAACTTTCGATGTTAATAACTTTTGACCAACTGAACATTTTTTAAAATTGAAAAATCGTACTTGTTCTTTGAACCTTACTCTACAAATTGGTATACTTCGATATTAGTGCAGGTCCGGAATTTGGCACTTATCGCGATTGACAATTAAGCGCTTTCTTAACGTTGCAGCGCCTGGCGACAAGCCTCGATCACAGCGCGCCGAACGCAGGTGGCTCTGTTCTGGCGCGCATTTTATGTCGCTAATTTACTATCTGCCTTAAAAAATAGATCAACAACAAAACTGGATCAGATTACACCAGTAAAGTGGGGACGAAATTAAGTTCCCAGTGTGCAAAACCAGAAAATTATCTCCCTTCATTTTGGACTAAGTAAAATGTTTATAATTCTCAGTTTCAGTATTTCATACTCTATATTATTGAAGCTTTAATTCATTCATTTTAGGTATCTCAGAGGAAATCGTAGTATAGAATTGGCTGAACAGTACCTCACTCAAGTTTATAAAAAAAATACTGTATGTGAAAGTTTTGACCAGCTTCGTTATTGGGTTTATCACGACAAAAAATGTGATGTCACTGAATTACCTCCTACTTCAGCATCTATTAAGTTACATATACTTAGAGTTTTCTACGTAACATATCAACAAGTTACTTTTTTAAATGAAACTAAGTGTTTCTAATTAATTCCACTATTTAATGAAAACATACATTTTGCATTAAATGTTGTCCATTCTGTTCTTGTCATATAATAAAAACAAAAATAACGTGTAAAAATAAATTAAACAATACTGAAGCATTGGACAACAGCATGTGCGTAGACATGTAATACTGACTGTGATATAAAATTATAATTTACATTAAATATTTATTCAATAAGATAAATTATTCAAAAAAATTTCGAAAAATATATTCTTTTCCATGATTTGAGAATATTTCAATGGATCTCTTTTTAAGGCAGATAGTAAATTAGCGACATAAAATGCGCGCCAGAACAGAGCCACCAGCGTTCGGCGCGCGGTGATCGAGGCTTGTCGCCACGCGCTGCAACGTTGAGAAAGCGCTCAATTGTCAATCTCGATAAGTGCCAAATGCCGGACCTGCACTAATATCGAAGTATACCAATTTGTAGAGTAAGGTTCAAAGAACAAGTGCGATTTTTCAATTTTAAAAAATGTTCAGTTGGTCAAAAGTTATCAACATCGAAAGTTAGTAAAAATCGTCGATTTTTCGACTTTCAAAAATTTATAAATATGCATTATACGGAAAAATTACAAGAGACCTTACCTTCTTAAAATTGGCCATATTTGCATAAAAAAAATTGTCCGAACCGAAAAAACCGTTTGTTCATAATTTGTTTAAACAATTGCGATTTAAACAAAACGCACCCCAGTTTTTCGCAAAAACGCCGGACATATTTGTATTCAGTGGCTCAAAATACATAAGAATTCCACTGTTTTATCCTTGGCCCTATGATTGCACACGGCAGCATTGATCGCTCCCGGACTAATTCATCTTAGAGTAATTAACTTACCAGTTCTCGACGAAGTTGTATGAAAAATTGCTTTCTTTTAAAAGAAATTTTCATAATTTTAGACCACGAAAAAATGTTGATTCGGATATTATTTTGAAACACTACTAAACCTAAATGTGTCACTCCCAATTGTATTTCTTTATTTGCACTGTCTCTAGCTTTATGCAATTCTACTCCATACATTTCAATTCGTTTTGCATGGTCCAAAAAGTTAAATTCAGCGTCAGCGGGCAGTTGACCTCTATAAATTCAAACAAATATTTACAATTTTTCCCCAAAGTAAATGATAATATCCTAATGTAAAATAATACTTCTAAAAGTAGGTATTTACAATATCAAGGAATGTATTAGATCATGAATAGTGCTAAATAAAGCATTTAGGATTAAAATGAACAATATATGGAAAGAAAACCGAACTAACAATAAATGACAAATTGGTATATGTAGCAACTTGAATTTGATTAGATACTATTAGTTAACATATACTTACTTGTGCAGTTTGTGTAGCTCTGATATTTTCTTCTCGATGTCTTCCGTTTGGTTTGGAACAAGTTGTATACTAGATAAGTAATTTGGTCCATGTTCTTCAGTTTGATAATCACCTAATTCAGCTAAAACATCATTATTAATTTCACAGCATGACTTTCCATTAAACTTTTACAACTAATATTATGGATTCCTAAATATTGAGGAGGTAACTTACATTGTGCAGTATAACTAGCTAAAAGTATGGCAGTGCTTGGAGGTAAATATAATTTTCCTTCTAAAATATCTCTTCTTAATTGTAAATAAAACTGATAACGTGTATATTCCTCTTGAAGTTTACTTGGATCGGATACATAAAACTTAACTCTAAAATATAATGGATATTGACAGGTTCCCAGCTGCTTTTTTATTGATTTGGACGGATCTAACCAGCGCTAAAACAATAATTACTCGTTATTTACTGGATTATAACATTTTCGACATCGAAACCAGACCCATAAGATATTGTTTCATTACACATGTAGAAATCAAATAAACATAAGTATCATGTTATGAGGCCTTTATTTAAAATGAACTGCTAAAAGATTATCCTTGAAAAGATGCTCTTTGGTCAAGTTCTACATAAGAACAAACCATTAAAAAACAAACTTGGAACCAGCAGTATCATTTCTTCTTAAATTAGCAGTAGTTAATACAAGTCAAATTTAATAATGTTTCTATTGTGGCATGTAAATTTGTTTTCTGGAATTTAAATTTAATAATTTTAATTTTATGAATATCCACATGAAATGAATCGCCAGCCTTTCATCTAAAGAGTTAAGTTAGGTTTGTTTAACTTCCAAATACAATTTATTATACTTGAGCAAATAAATATCAATACTATCTCTTATTTTATAAGAATTAAGTTTAATGATATGACCCTTGATGTTACAGTATTATACATATCACCCTTTTTGTGCAATAAATATCTCTAAATTAATACAAAATGTTTGTCAAACCCAATGGCAATCTGTTTATGAGAAACATAGATATGTACAGCAACCTTGAAAGAATTAAAAGGTCAGCAAATGAATTGCATTGTTTTTTCATAGTGGTGCTGAATTCAGAGATATAAAATATATAATAAGCTAAATTGTTTAAGCAGAAATGGAAAAAGTATTTTATTCATTTTTCATTCATGTCCACGAATATATTAAATGAATATTGAAATTTTTTCTTCTAGTAGGGTAACTATGAATTGGTCTCTCAGTTAAATTGTGAAAGTGTTTTCGAACCAAACACACAGACTCCAAAATGAATAGAGCGAGAAGGTTTAAAATTTTGTATTTTTTAAAATAGAATTCGCTATGCATCCTACTACTTAAACCATAAATGTAACAAATAGCTCCTTTTTGTAATTTGAAGATAGATTCGAAGAGGTGCAAACTACAAGACCCCCAGAAAGGCAAACCATAGCAAAGGTGCAATTCAAACAAAGAGTGTTAAAGCAGTAGAATAATCAAGCTGTTTACATGTACAGACCATTTAAGGGCACCATCAATATGGAGACCAAGAAACTTAATCGAATTTGAAGATCTTATTAAGTCATATTTAGGTTGCAAAACTCTTTTGTAAGATAAAACTAAAGTTGTATCAGTATTAAAGCAAAGCCCATTCGAGTCAGACCAGTCAGGCAGACTAATAGTAATGAGATCTTTATCACTGCTAACTGGTAAATTTTTCGAAACTTTACCACTTACTCGTACCAGTTGGTTTTACATAGATTCAAACCCTTTTAAAGGAATACCACGGATGCCATAATATTCTAGTTTATTTATCAAAATTTCATGATCAAACCAATCAAAGGCCTTCGCAAAACGAATAAATATTATTATTATAAATGAAGGAAACTTTATATATTTTGATAACTGTGGTATTGACACATTTCAAAATTGTAACAGAAATATTATTGGTATCTGATTAATAATGTTTAAATAAATAGACGTGGAGCCAGTTCATTTACAATTATTCTTCCTTGATTGGATGATTTTTACATATGTGATAGTTCTTACCATGATTGATGCTCAGTCAATGATATGAAGCTAAAATAGTGGTGGATGTGTAAACCATCCACCCTCCCGTATAGGGAAAGATTTTGAAAATAGTCATTGTTGTTAAGGTCATATCAAAGTATGTTTTCGTTTATAGCTTACATAAGACACAAAAACTGGTCAATTGGCAAATAACTGGTGGAAAACCTTTCACTGACCGTAAGAACCTAAAAAAAGTGACAAGTCATAGATTTTCCGTCAAAATTGAAGTGTGGTTATCGTGGTTATTTACAGTGTTCATTAAA
The DNA here is from genome assembly GCA_947563755.1 of Lochmaea crataegi. Classification (NCBI taxonomy): domain Eukaryota; kingdom Metazoa; phylum Arthropoda; class Insecta; order Coleoptera; family Chrysomelidae; genus Lochmaea; species Lochmaea crataegi. The sequence goes on along the minus strand of OX387425.1, from coordinate 28,134,128 downwards.
TGGTCTTTCCAAGTATTAATCAACAGCTAACCAATTTTTTTATCTAATGTACAATGTAAAGATTTTGATAATATTTATGCAATCCGATTACTATACAATTCCCTAGTCAGACCTATTCTGGAGTATGCATCTTCGGTATGGAATCCAGGATATGCATGCTACATTCACAACATAGAGCAAGTCCAACGTAAATTTTTAAGATACCTAGCATTTAAGTCTAATATTCCGAGTTTAGATGAATATAGATATGATTTCAATCTCCTTTACAACAAGTTCCAACTATTTCCCGAAGAGATCATAATGATCTTAAAAATATGTTCAAAATATTAAATACCCTTTCTAACTGCCCATACCTACTTAATAAGATTAATTTCATGGTTCCTGCAAGAAGCTCTAGATCAGCTAATACATTCTATCAATCTCTCTCTCCTACGAAAATAGGCCATCATTTGTACATTTCCAGAACAACACGTTTGGCAAATAGCTTACCAGAGTTAGATTTCTTTAATAATTATGAGCATTTTATAAGGCCACTTTGTGATAAATAAGAGTAGGGATACGTTTGATTCTTTTAGATTGGGTATAATGGATATGGATGTATTATACTTATGTTACTCAGTGTAATTAAGCATATATTTCAATGATTTTAAATAATTGTTTCAATTTTCAACTTTTGTTTTAAGATATTTTAATGTTCTTTTTATTTTTGCTTGATGTTTTTACAATAATTATGTTATAGTGTAGTACTGATAAAATTTTAATTATTGTAAATGAATGGGTAATGCTCTTAAATAAATAGTAAATAACCACATACATACATACATACAAATCTATGACGTCACTTTTTTTACTTTCTCACGGTTAGCGGACAGTCTTTCTACCAGTTATTTGCCAGTTTATATATATAAACTAAAACATACTTTGATATTACCTGATCAACAATGACTTTATTTTCAAATTTTTTCCTTATGTGGGTGGGTGGATGGTTTGTACATCCACCACTATTTTTGCTTCATATCATCAACTGAGCATCAATTATGGTAAGAACTATCACATGTAAAAATCATCCGATCAAGGAGGACTAATATTAATCTGCAACTGACTCCCATACTAAAATATAATATTAATAAAATTTATTTCACACTTACCATCCACACAGAACTCCTGGTTCCAGGTAAAATGCTATTATCTGAATACTGCAAACCAAAATAATCTTTTTCAACTAGCTCAAGATGATGATAAACCTGTTCCAATAATGTACTGCCTTTAGCACGTTTTTCAATATGAAAAACATGTTCTGTGTCATCCAAAAATTTCACAGTAATACTTAATGTTTTTAATTTCCTTTCTCTTGCTGCAGCCAGTTCTAATGCATGTACGTTGTATGTACCACTGGAACCACTGAATGCTCTTTTAGAGACACTCTCAATCATACTTGGAAATTCAGATTAAAACAGCTACCATCTCTCTTTACATTCTAAAACAAAATATTCATTAACTATAAAGGATATAATATTTATTAATTATCAGTTACTACTAATAGTTTCCCCAACTCTAAATAATTATAATCTGCTTATATCTAAAAAGTGGAGGTGATTATTGATCTTGATAATATTAGAAATTCTTATCTGCTACACTAAAACCAGATGAGCATTTAGTAATATTTGATATTCAAAATATATTTACAATTTTTTTAATGGATTGTGAGTAATTTTTAATTAAAGAAGTTTTTTTCATTATTATTAAATTACAATCTACTTTCAGTTTTTAAATAGCCTTATAAAGAAGCACTAGCTGTTTGGAATAAATAAATAACAAACTATAAATATATTTCAGACAATTGGTAATTTAATTCTGTTGGGAACTAACATCTAAATAGTTGGAAACAGTACATATAATTTATACCTTGGCTCTTAGTCGAATATTTGTTAATTGCTTGGCACATTCTTACTAGTTTGACCAGTTTGTTTGAAATACAAACAGTTAGTATTTGTTTACATTTTGTACTAAACTATGTTTAAATGACTTCAGTAACATACTGTCTCTAGGAATACAGTACCAAGTAATATTTTAAACATAAATATTATATATTTTAACTAATATCAATACCATATTCTACTATTACCTTAGTATTGTCAAATTCTAAAATTATTTGATTAGTTTAAAACTGTTCCATATAAAGACTACGTTTTTGTTATTTTTACTTTCAGATAAATTAACTAATACAGGTCATAAATGTACTTTAAACCAAATCACAAAAAAATAAGTACAAAGGTAGACATATATGTTTACCCTATTTGTTTAAATCCCCAAGTGGCATTTTAAAAATAAACGTTTCCGGAACGCCCAACATTCAAAATCAAATAAAACAAATCTACTAATCTGTGATTTAACAAATGTGTCATCTAAATGTAAATTGTTACCAATGAAATATGATTAAATGAAATTATCTTCTGTAATAATTAGAGATTACAATAGTTCGTTGTTATAACTGAAAAATGTAGTCGTTAACCTTTTGGTCTTATTCATTTTTTAAATTGATTATGATTGTAAGCTTAATCAAAAGAGAAATTATCATATAATTACCTAAGATCCTCTCGTATTCATCACAATGATTTCATAGTAATTTAAGTGTTAATGAACCAACGATATAAAAAAATGGTTTGGTTAATAATATGTTAAGCACATTTCTTATAGTGTTCGTTTTTTCTAATTACATTGACACATAATTATTTAATTTTTATTAATTTCCATCACAGACTTTTAGTCGATGCTGCCCGCCACTAGTCATTCGTCAATATCTTCTTCTTTTTTATCGCTGCAGTATTTTACCATGTACCACAGAATACCCCACTCACTGTGGTATCAAAGAAATATTAGTTTAGGTTTGTTCCAACTATGTAAAAAAAATTAAGTAAAACCAAATGTAATTCAAAATTCAAAATTCCACAATACTATATTATTTATTTTGGACCTTGACCGGTTTCACGAACATAAGTTCGCATCATCAGAAGGATGACAGTGATGGAATGTCAATATGTAAAATGTAAAAATGAAAAATACAGGAGTGGGACTCTGCACACTAAAGAATTGTACTATCGACTCTATTCTACACGTCCTGTCGATGGAAGTAATCGTTATCGCTTTCTAGATGTGAAGACGTGTAGTTTTCTACGATTACTGTTATCTCTCAAAAAGGTGGATTCATGCAAGAAAAAATTAAAACTAAAACTAATTTAAAACTAAAACTAAGAAGATAAAACCATGTAATGTAATGTAGATGTTCATGCAAGAAACTAAGAAATTAAGATTTAAATTAAAACTAAGAAAGATGTCCAACTTTCAACTAAGAAATTAATTTCTTCCATGAATTCGACACAACGCATGCGTCAAGCCCTGGCCACAGATTACCTACTGGTGATTTGTGTGAATTTATTGTTTACATGAGGTTATATTACATGTGTGGAAATATTTTTACAGTTTACAACAATGTTATTTGTAAAAAAGTTGCTTTACGTTTAATTTTATCTTCAGCTATCTGACAGCTCGATTACTATTGGAAGTTTTGACAAATCATTGAAGAAACTGCGCATGTCCAGTTGATTCATTAATTTATGTTGCATGAACAGCTGACTATTCTTAGTTAAAATTTAATCTTAATCTTAAATTAGTTTTAGTTTAGTTGATGTTGCATGAATCCACCTTAACAGTTTAATTCAGAACAGTACTGTAGAAAAGGCAAATAGAAACAGCTACGGTAAAAGTGGAGTTAAATATTTAACAATAATACACAAAATATCATATACAACAACCAAAGCGCAACAAAAAACTTATGAAATTAAATACGTATCTATAAATAAATCTAAGCAAACGTTGCCCATCACGGCTGGAAGTTGTCCCTCTCGACTAGACGTTATTCCCTTTATCGGTAGAAAATATCATCAACCGGTGAAAATATTCACAACCGATGGAAAATATTCCCCGCCATTCCCCGCCGGCGGAGGAATACACAGACAAAACTAGAAAATGCCCCCCCCCCCCGAGAGCTGGATTTCTTCTACTTACTCTAGCAAAGTGCAAATATATACATTTACAAACAGGATAAAATAAATGCAAACTTAGCAATTGTTAACTACTGTAGAATATCATTATTCAACTCGTTAATTAAGAAAGAATATATTAATTACAAAAGTACAAAAAATGGGTGACAACTCTCGAAATTATCTTGTCAAAAAACTCTGACATTTTATTGACCTTAATATCTCTTATCCTAGTTAGTAGTAGTCTACAACATCTTCCCCTTTTAAGTAGGTTATTTTATTTTGGCTAGGTAAGATCGTAATCTGCAAGTCTTTGAGGCATTTTTCTACTACGTGTAGGTCTACTGGAGATTGGTTGACTTCCAGTTTGAAGAGACTGAGTTTCTTCAGATAGATCTGGACGAGAACCAATGTCATCTTCATGTGGTACATGACCATTAGTTTTGGAAGAATGAACGAGACTGAACGTATCTAGAAGTATATGGAGTGGTAAATTTGTTTCAAGTCTGTTTTCCTCTTCTTTATTGACATCTTATCTTGATTTCAATTGATTGGTATGCACTCTAATTAACTTGTGAGGTTGACTAAGTAATACATTGTACATTACCTTGCCAATGTTTTCAATTACCTTTCCTTCTGTCCAATCCTTTGAATAGTTCATTTTTACATATACCGCTTGTCCTGGTTGAAAACGTCGAATTTTCGCACCGTTTTTTTTGTTAACTTGTTCTTCCATTTTCGTGTTTCTTCTAATTCCTCTGTGATTGTCTGATGGAAGTAGTAGGTCTAATAAAATTCTTGGTTTTCTACCAAACATCCTTTCGAATGCAGAATTTCCTCCAGGGACGTTTCTGTTTGGGGTAGTCCGGTATGTTTGTAAAAATGTGGTAATAATTTCTTCTGTTGTCTGTCCTCGCATTTTCTTCAATGCCCTTTTAAATGAATCAAAAAAACGTGCCATTAGATTGTGGATGGTATGGAGGAGATCGTATATGTTCGATTCCATTTTTTTTGACAAAAGTCACTGAATGTACTGCTGGTGAATTGTGTTCCATTATCAGATACTACAGTTTTTGGTATGCCAAAAGTTGCAAATAAAGAATTCAATTCTTTAATTGTAGAATACGACGTAATAGAATTCATTTTAATAACTTCATGCCATTTAGTACAAGCATCTACAACTATTAAAAAGTTTTGTCCTTCAACAGGTCCTGCAAAGTCTATATGAATTCTTTCCCAAGACATTTCCGGAATAGGCCAGGATGCAAGCACCATTTTGGTTGGGAATTTCGAAGCTTGTAAACAATTTACGCATTTATGTACATATTCTTCGATTTCTTTATCTATTCCAGGCCGGTATGCAAAATTTCTTGCTAGTGCCTTCATTCTTTCTTTACCTGGATGTCCTTTGTGTAGTTGTTTGAGAATTCTAGCCTGGTATTTTTTTGGAATTACTATGCGATGACCAAAAAATATACAGTCTTCAACTATAGAAAGTGAATCCATTCGATTTGAGAATTGTTGAAGCTGAAAATCTGTTACCTTATTAGGCCATTTATTAGAGACGTAGTGTAAAACTTGTTTTAGGGTGACATCTTTTGAAGATTCCGAAGCTACCATTTTGGCAGTGACTGGTAAATGTTCCAAAGCATCGTTTAAAATTTGTTTTACGCTCGTTTCTAAGTGTAGGTACTGCTGCTATAACAAACTCTTCATCTGGTTTAGATTTTCGGTCCATTAATCTTGACAGGAAATTTGCGTGACCAAAAGCTGTGGTTGATGTGTACTGAATCTCAAAATCGTATGATAATAGCATTAAACCCCATCTTTGAATACGATTGGCTGTGTAAACAGGTAAACCTTTTCTTGATCTAAAAATAGCTAAGAGTGGTTTATGATCGGTTTGTAAAGTGAACCTTCTACCAAAAATAAATTTATGGAACTTGGTAACAGCGAATACTCAATTTGACTGTATGCTTGTTCTGCTGAAGTGAGTGAACGGGAGGCATGGTAAATAGCTTTTTCAGAGCCATCAGGAAATTTATGAAGAATACATGCACCAAGACCATAGGACCTTGAGTCGGCAGCTACAATGATTGGTAAATCTGGTTTGTAGTGCGTCAATAGTAAGTCTGAAGACAGAGTTTTCTTAATATTGTCAAAGGATTTTTGGCATTCAGTTGTTCAGCTGAAATTGGTGTTCTTCTTCAACATATTATCTAACGGACATCGTAAATTCTTCAGATTTTTGACAAATTTGCCGTAATAATTTACTGCTCCTAAGAATGATCTAAGAGTTGTAATATCAGAAGGTGGTTGCATTTTCTGAATTACTTCAATGCGCGAATTATCTGGTTTTATTCCTTCTTTGCTTAAAATGTTACCTACATAAATATTTGATTTGTTGCATAGAAATTCTGCATTTGTCGGATTTAAGTCTAAGACCATAATTTTGAATTCGTTTAAGTACAGAATAAAGATTTGCATTGTGTTCTTCCACTGTTCTTCCTGATATGATAATGTCATCAAGATATGCAACAACCATATCCATGCCGGCGAGCATTGTATCCATGAGTTGTTGGAATGCTCCTAGTGCCGTTTTGACTCCGTATGACAAGCGATTAAAATTATACAATCCCTTGTGAGTAGTGATAGTTAAAACTTTCTTGGATTCATCGTCTACTTCCACTTGAAGGTAGGCATCAGACAAATCTAAGTTACTGAAGATTATGCCGTGTGATATTTTAGAAAATATATCTTCAGGAACAGGTAACGGATAACAATGTGGTTCTAGAGATTCGTTGAGACCAGTGGAGTAGTCGGCACATATTCGTAGTTTTCCCGTAGGCTTCTTAACTACAACAATTGGTGCAGCCCAATTAGAAAAATCGACAGGTGTGATTGCTCCTTGTTCTTCCAATCGGCATAACTCCTCCTCAACTCCTTGTCTGAGGTTGAATGCTACAGGACGCTTTGGACGAAACACTGGCTTGGAGTCTGCCTTAAGGTAGAGTTTAACTTTATGTCTTGTGCAACGACCCAGTCCTTCTTTAAAAACTTCATTAAAATCACTTTTAAGTTTTTCCATTGTAATAAAAGTTTCAATTTTTGAACAAAGTTTGTTAATGGGTACTTCGTCTAACTTAAATTGATATATCCAATCCAAACCAAGTATATTCAAATTTCCGATTGAAGTGACGTAGCAATTTGCAGTTTGAATAATTGAATCTCTATCCATCCGGACTTGGCATTCAATTTCACCCATGAGATCTACTGTTTTTCCACAAGCGTTAAATGCAACATTTGACGTATTTGAAATAATCGGTTCTCCAATTTTTTTCCATATTTCGGTGTTTATGATGGTAATGTCTGAGGCAGTGTCAAATTGAAGAGACACTTGTTGACCATTCACAGATACTGTTATGTACTTACGAGGAGTATTGATTTGGTTTACGAAAATTGTCTTTAACTGCTTCTTTTGAAACTTTTTTTTCTTTTTGTTCTGAGTGGACGTCGTACTTTGATTGTCTGTAGATTCTCTAGTTTTGATTGATTTCTTTTCAAAACATGAATAGTAACCTTTCCTGTGTCCAATTTTGGAACATACTTTGCATGTGTGTTGCGAATATTGGCAAAATTTCTTGAAATGCATGCCTCCGCATTTCCAACAAGGTGTTCTTGGCTTCTCATGCTCCGTATGCTTTTTATCTGAAATCTTGTGAACCGTTGGATTGTTTTTGTTTTCGACGAGAGCTGTATCATAAAATGAGGCATTTAAACTGATTCTCGCTCAGCCTTTTCAAATCAAAAGCTTCACAATGTTTGTTCACGTAACCTGCGTAAGTCAAAAAATCGTCGGTAATATTTTTCTCCGTCTGTAAGCATTTATAGCGTATGCTAAAAATAGATTCTGGTTTTCCAAAAATTCTTTTCAAAATCATTATGGTAGTCTCAAAATTGTTGTCTCGTGGATGTTTTGGAAGAATAAAATTTGTGTATCTTTCGTGTGCTTGTATATTCAATGTTCTAATAATGAGTCTGACCTTAGCTGCATCATCTAGTCTTGAAGCGTCTTTGAGGAATAAGTCTTCGTATCTGTTGTACCAAGATTCGAATGTTATGATGTTTTCTGGGTCTGGTACGAATTCTGTAAGATTCCTTCGCAACGATTCAATAAGTAATTCGGTGCTGTTTGTGTCTGAATCACGATTTGCACCCGAGCTAGATGAGTTTGCTGCCAGCATTTCCAGAATTTTCATCTGCTGCTCCAGCATTCTTTGTAATAGTTCTGGTTCCATGATCCTCGTCGCCAAATTGTTAACTACTGTAGAATATCATTATTCAACTCGTTAATTAAGAAAGAATATATTAATTACAAAAGTACAAAAAATGGGTGACAACTCTCGAAATTATCTTGTCGAAAAACTCTCTGACATTTTATTGACCTTAATCTCTTATCCTAGTTAGTAGTAGTCTACAACAGCAATTATAAAAAATATATGTTTAATATCAATAAAATATTAACATTTACATTTTTTTAGAAGTGCCGAAAAATTGAAACACGAATTACAACATAAAGATATTTTTACATACAATATTTTATAATTAAAATACTAATACCCCTAGATCACCAGTACTTTACCACCGTCTACAAGACATGCACATTTTAAACCCATGCAGCTAAGAAAAGAAGAAAACTTTACCAAAATATTAATGAAAATTCTGTAGCTCCAAACTGTAGTCACTTTTGTAACCTAAAAAATCCTTTCCTAATAAGAATTCTAAAACAAAAAACAAAATTAATAAGAAACATTTTAATGTAAACCCTAGGACATAAAAAAAGTAAAATTATTAGATAGGCCTATCAGCAAGTTTAAATATATGCATAAATTCCAAATAAATCCATCCCTAAGAAAACAGAAAATTAAACAAAATTTAAAAATGTACAAAAAATTTGATGACATCTCTGAAGCCTGTAAGAAAGTGTTAGTGTGCTGAAAAGGAAGCGTTCAAAAAAAGTATTAGTAATAAATTGCCAAGTATAGCCGTTTTGCATATACCAACTTAGAAATTTACGATATTTTGTTAGCCCATACTGGGCAACTATTCCTCCTACTTGTCAACCCATACCCATTCGACAAACGGAAAACACTTAAGCGTACTCGCCCATCTGGAAGTGAGGCTAGCGGACAACCTAGGTAAGGAGCACTTTCTCACAGTGTGATACTGCGTGCATCCGTGCGGGAAATAGTCAATCGTAAACAAAAAAGTCGGTTCATGTGGCGTACCTACTTAACAATTGCAATAAAAAATAATTCGCAATTCCAAACCGAATCACACCAACAGGGGAGAAAGGGCAGAACAAAAAATACGAGGAGCGACATAGCTTACCTATGTCTTTTGAAAAAAGTACCTACCAACTTGACAACGAAAGGCATAGTGTATTTAGAAAATTTTCGGATTGACATAGCTTACCTGTGTCTTTTGAAAAGTACCAACTTATTAATGAAAGGCATAGTATTTTGAAAATGTTTCTATGTATTTTGAAAAAAGTACCACTTGTAAAAAAAGGGGTTGGATAGTTTTTAGAAAATATGAGGAACGACATTGCTGACCTATTTCTTTTTGAAAAAAGTACCCTTTGTGAAAAAAGGGTTGGATAGTTTTTAGAGAATATGAGGAACGACATAGCTTACCTATGTCTTTTGAAAAAGTACCTTCTTGTTAACGAAATACTAGATAATATTCAGGAAATATGAGGAATGATATAGCTTACCCATGTCTTTTGAGAAGTAACAACTTATTAACGAAAGGCATATAGTGTATTTAAAAAATTTTCGGATTGACATAGCTTACCTATGTCTTTTGAAAAGTCTCCCTCCAATTTGTTAAGAAACTATACATTTAAAGAAAACTGAATTAGCACAGCTAAGCTCCCTCATGGAATAAAAAACAGTATATGTAATTATTTCGATTGGTTCCCTAGATATTGGGAGTGATTCTCATTCAGTACCGCGCAAACCGTCTTGTAGTACGGATCTGTCGGGAGTGTCGGTTTCGAAATTTTGTATAGTGAAGCGTCGGGAGTGGCGTTTTCGAAATTTTGCGAAGCATCGTGAGTGACCTTTTCGGTATTACGTGTAATGTAGTGTCGGGGTGGCGTTTTCGAAATTTTCTGAAGTGCCTGTAGTGATGTTTTCGCTATTACGTGTAGTGAAGTGCGGGGAGTGACGTTTTCAGTATTACGTGTGATGTAGTGTAATGTCGAAAGTGCCGTTTTCGAAATTTTGTGTAGTGTAGAGAAAGTGAGTGCCATGGAACGGAATCATATATTGAAATAGAATGAATATGGTAAGCTTTTCTTTTATTTAACGGTTTTTACTAGTAATTATAAAAGTTTCCATACTATTTTTGATCCCTAAAATATTTATTTTTTATAATTTTTGCAAAGAATAATGTTACTAATTGTTTAATCGATTTTGAAATCGCTTAGAACGTTATCGAATATATTTTATCTAAAAACAGAAATTTTCCGCCCTTTAAAAAATAAAATTTTCAATAATTATTTATTTCGAACTTCTTCCGAATATCCTGGTAATCAATAATGAAATTTTATAATTGTTTATAATCAACTTTTGAGTCTTTTTTAACTAAAAATTTCCATATTCTACCAAAAAAGACTGGCCGGCTTGACTAATTGGGATTATATAACGCATTGACTCATTACTTATGACTGAATTTTGTAGGGATTGAAACTCAAATTCACAAAATTGAAATGGATCTGGAGTTCTAGTTTATAATTTTAGGGTAAGTTTATGTTTTACTATAATATTTCTTATCACGTACAAATAATTTTTTTTTACTTTTGATTGAATCTTGGACACATGAATTAAGAATATTATTTGAATTGAAAATCGGTTAATGTGAACTATTTTTTTGTTATTTTTGGACTTTTACTGATTTTAATTTAAAATAACAATAATTTTAACAAAGTTCCATTTCTTGTGATAAATCTAGAAATATTTCAATAAAAATTTATACGATTTTCAATATATTTTTTAAAATCCTATTTACAGGGTGATTACTAGAAAACTTTTGCTTATATATTTAACATAGAACAACTTTTATATTATATTCTTTTTTATATACCTATACTATTTCCCATTAAATCTACTCAATATTTTCCCATGACTATTTGTGTCAGTTTTTGACGTTAATTTATTTTTGTTCTGAAAATATTTCTACGTTTATTTAGAATAGATTTGGAGAAATATTAGATAAAATACCGGGTGTCCCAGAAGTTTCCGTCCTATTTTAACTGTAAATATCTCCAAACTCACAAGTAAAAGAGAGAATGAATAGAAAATGGATCAGAAACTTTTGGGATATCTGAAATTGGTGATCAATGGATCGATATTTATTTAATTTTTTGTTTAAGGTAACGGAGCGAGGAACTACCCTAAACGCGTATGTACCTATATTAATTATTCCATTCAACCAAATGTTATAAAAATGTAATTTCATATGTCTTCAAGGTCAATTATGTGCAAATTTATAACTTTTCAGGCTATATATATAAAATTCTGCGCAAATTTATAACTTTTCAGGTTATATATATAAAATTCCGCGCATCCCGTGTAAGTCACAGAAAATCTTATAGAATTGTGAATATTTTCGATCGCGTTTTCGGAAATCGGTGCGTCTTATAGTTTGTTTTTGTGTTGTATATTTATTGGTGAAGCTACATTCATCTCTTATAATTACACGAGAGCTTTTTTTTTGTCGAAGTAACCTTGACATGTATCAATAAGAATTTTGTTGCCTGGCAATTTAACGAAAAAAACTGCCTCTGAAAAAATTACGAGTCCGTAGGACTCGTAATTTTTTCTGGCAATTTTTTGAGTTGATTTACCTAATGGCAACAAAATTCGAATTATAAGTGTCAAGTTTACTTCGACTCAAAAAAAAGCTAGAGTGTAATTCGGTAAGACAATTTAATGAATATGTAAATCGCGACATTTCCACAAATGAAAACTTTTCTGACAACGCAAGTTTGAGAAAAATTGATATAACGTCATCAAAAATTTGTTTACAATGCTGGTTGTCATGCTTTCAAAAGTTAGGTTCCGTTATTGTCGCTGGAAAAGTTAGGGCAAACTTTTTTCGCTGTCATAATGACAAAATCACGCTGCTTATGGGATTTTTTATACATGAATTAAATTGTCAGAGAAAAAAAATAAAAAATTGGTATTTCCAATGATAGAAGAGTGTGACAGGTAAGATATGGTCCTATATCATAGGTATATGTGGTATCATAATACATATATATTATTTTAGAAATCATTTGATATTTCAACGGAGAGTTTTTAGGGATGAGATGGATCCTTATGAAATACCGGATTTCCAGCTTAAGCAATTGTTCGGATTGGATAGACAAACAACAATGAATTTAATTACCAATTTTTCATCGCACATTCGAAGAAGGAATAAATCGACCATAACTTTGACAAAAAAAGGTAGGATGGCGCATAATTTATAATAATCTTGTATTTTTTGCTCTTTTTTTTTAAACAACTGTACACCTGTAAATTCCAGGTTCAATTTTGTTTGATCCAACCCAAAGGGACATCTTCTAATCGAGAGGAATTTCATCTAGCCGAGAGAGTCGTCAACTGTACACCTGTAAATTCCAGGTGTCTCTTCTGTTTTCGCCATTTGGTTTGTAATTTGCATATATTATTTTACAGGGTTCATTGATTCCAACGATGTTTTTGTTGAATTTTTTCAATTTTATTTGTTTTTCTGTTCAAGGAATTTTTTTAGATTCTTCCAACTGGGGGATGTATCATCCAACCTAGAGGGACATCTTCTAGCCGAGAGGGATTTCATCCAGCCTAAGGAGACGTCTTCCAACCTAAAGGGTTATCATCCAGCCGAGAGGTTCATCTTCCAGCCAGATGGATCGTCAACTGTACACCTGTAAATTCCAGGTGTCTCTCCTGCTTTCGCCATTTGGTTTGTAATTTGCATATATTATTTTACAGAGGGTTCATAGGTTCCAATAATGTTTTTGTTGAATTTTTTCAATTTTATTTGATTTTCTGTTCCAGGAATTTTTTTAGATTCTTCCAATTGTGGGATGTACCATCCAACCTAGAGGGACATCTTCTAACCGAGAGGGATTTCATCCTAAAGGGTTATCATCCAGCTGAGAGGCTCATCTTCCAGCCAGGAGGATCGTCAACTGTACATCTGTAAATTCCAGGTGTCTCTCCTGTTTTCGCCATTTTGTTTGCAATTTGCATATATTTATTTACAGGGTTCATAGGTTCCAACGATGTTTTTGTTGAATGTTTTCAATTTTGTTTGATTTTCTATTCTAGAAATTTAGGTTCTTCCAACCGGGGGGGGGGGAGGTGTTTCATCCAACCTAGAGGGACATTTTCTAACGGAGAGGAACTTCATCCAGCCGAGAGAGTCATCTTCCGGCCAGGAGGATCTTCAACTGTACACCTGTAAATTCCAGGTGTCTTTCCCGTTTTCGCCATTTGGTTTGTAATTTACATTATTTTTTTACAGGGTTCACAGATACAAACGATATTTTTGTTAAATTTTTCAGTTTCATTTGATTTTTTGTTTCAGAAACCTTTCCAATATTCCACATGATCATGGGCCTTGTAGAGGATTATTATCTTTGCTGGTAAAGGAGGTGGTGGTAATTTTTTGTATTGTTATTGCCTAGTAGGGGATTATTATATTTGCCGAAGGTGGTAGTGGTATTTTTTTGGTAGTATTGTTGCCTTGTAGAGTGGCTACAGCCAACCGAGAGGGACATTATCCAGCCTAGAGATAAGCTTCCAGCCAGAAGGGTATCATTCTGCTTAGAGGACAGGGCATCTTCCAGCCGAGAGGGTTATCACCCAACCAAGAGGAACCTCACCGAGTCTAGAGGGCATCTTCAAACCGAAAGGGATATCATCCAGCAGAGGGATGCGAGGTATCGTCCAATCGGGAGGTACATCTTCCAACCGAGAGAGAGACATCATTCATCCGAGAGTATCATCATCCATCCGAGAGGGTGATCTTCCAGCCGGGAGGATCGTCTAAACATACTTTGTCATTGGATATATTTTTTATACGTTAGAACATTTTCTACCGTTTCGGTATATCTTCCAACCGCGAGGAACATATTTCAACCGCAAATGTTTTCCTCCAATTGCAATTGTTTTTATTTTTCCATATGTATAGAATTTATCGAGTTGTTTTCATTGTTTATTTTTGTTTGTGATTTATTTTACTTTTATCCACAGCAAGTCTAACTATGTTCCATTTGCAGCTTCCAGCAGCGAGGGACACCTTCCAACCAAGAGGGGGATCCACCAGCCGAGAAGACGGTCCTCCGTCGCTGAGAGACATCTCTTACCGGTTGGATATATGTTTTATCGGTAGTGACATCCTTCACCGGTTGGGGACATCTTTCAACAGCAACGGCAGCCCCAGTCATTCCTTCCTCATAAAATGTTCGATGCGCTCGAACAGGTGCAAGAGTGCACTTTCAATACTAATCTTTAGTCTATGGTGTGACTTAGACGGATGACATTTTATGTTGACACTTGACTTTGACCTTTGACACACGAGTGGGGCTCTGCACACTATAGAATTCTACTATCGACTCTATTCTACACGTCTTGTCGACAAAAGTAATCATTATCGCTTTCTATATGTGAAGCCGTGACGTTTTCTACGATTACTAAGTCATCTACAATGTTATATTTTCAAATTTGTGACATTTGACACAATAGACATAAAGTAGAACAAATTAATAAAGGACAAGTTCCTAATTCGGAAACAAAACAATAACAACACAAATCACCTAATCTTGATTTGTAAATAACAATTGAATTATCGCATATTTGCGTAAATAACCCAAAACTTATTACTAACAAATTTCATCTTCATAAATTTACAGTTCATCCAATCTAGAAACATCAATGGCAAATACCATACACACAATTAATCAATGCAAAAATAGCTTTAAAAGTTAATTATAAAACGTTTACCATGTCAAAAATTGAATTACCACAAAAAATGAAGTAAAGCCATAATGAGAACTATGACATTTTTACATAAAAACTTCAATATCTTTCAAACGGATAATAATAATTCAGAAATAATAGAAGAGTTGTCGTCAGTGTACAGAGTGAGATTTTTGACTACTGTCGACTGGAATAATAGTTATCTACTGTAGTGAGCGACCGGTAGAATTCTATAGTGTGCAGAGTCCCAGTACTGGATAGCAGCCCATGCGTTACATGCGAAATTCGGATCGCACTCAGAGATAAATGAATTATCTATTTCTGTGGAGCTGCACTCTGGCAAGAGTGAAGTGCCAAACAGTAGGTAGGTGATCTGTGGGTCAAGTTACCTCAACAAACTGTCTCTGTATATGGAGGTATTGTTCTATGGTGTCAAAATCAAATGCATGTTTTCACCTGTAGCAAAATATTCCCAAATAAACAAATACATTTTGTGATTGTTATTATTTAAAAAATAAAATAAATATGAGTGTGGATTTAAGTAAATGCAGTATCGTTCAATGGTTTGAAGGGACAGAAAAACATAGATGTGGTTATTGTAAAACTGAAAACAGTATTTCACAAGGTTAGTGATTTGCTTCTCTGTTTAAAAAATTGAAAACACTCCTCTAATACGAAATTTTTGGAAGCGTCAAGTAGGAACAAAATTTTTTTTAAACCTATTATTGATAACGGTAGCTAGAACGCTACCGAAACAGTGAAGAAAAAATATAAAAATATATTGTGGTTTTATTTCCCAAGGAAATAACGAAAAGAATAATGAATGTACCACAAGAATCATACAGAAGATTCAACATTTACACTTAATATTCAGTTACATGATCTATAACAAATAAAACTGCTCAATGCTTTGGTATAAGTAAACATTTGTATCACAATAATTTCTATACTCTTGTGTATTTCTATTTGAATTGTAATTTTTTTAGGCATGTGGGCCGAGAGTCTTAATGTTGAAGATTATCAAGAACTCATAGATAGAGGATGGCGTAGATCAGGAAAATATTGTTACAAGTCGATTATGGAAGAAACGTGTTGCCCTTTGTATACAATAAAGTGAGTACATTAACAATAATCCAATTAAAAGATTGAGATTGAAAGAATGAACACTTTTTTCTATTGTTAATGAGTTGTAGTGAGATTTTCTTTAAAAGCTCGTTTAAAACTAATATGGATATTATCATTTTGTAAATATCCAATATTAATTGTTTACTCACTTTTAGGTGTGATGCAATTAATTTTTCATTAAGTAAATCGCAAAAGAAGGTTATTAAACGGTTTAATAAGTTCCTCAAAGATGGAGAAATTAAATATGAAGACCATGTTCATTTAGATGAACTTGAAAATTGTTCAGAGATACCCCAAAAACAACCAAAGATAAATTTAAGTGGTATCAGTACAAGTATTTCCAACAGTGAATTACAAAATCATATTCCATCTATAGAAGAACCTTCCACATCTAATGCAAATGAAATAATTCAGAATGTTGAAGAAAAATGTGAACATAAATTTGAAAAACCATGTGGTAAGAAGTAATATTCAGATACTGGTCCATTCCTAATCATATTAAAATTATTTCCATATTTGAAAATCTATTTTTTTTTAACTTGGTAAGGTACTGCAATTCTATACTTTAACTAGTCTGGTGGCAATAAGTATAGAGTAGTATCAATTTATTTAGTGTTAATTTTGATTTTGTTACTTAGATTTTAACTGCTTTATTATTTATTAACAATAAAAGTTTTTCTCTAAAACTTGGTAAAGAAGATGACTCTATACATTCAAACTTGTAGATAACGTAACTGATTCTAGTCAACTGAGGATTAAAACAAAGATAACTTTTAAAGAAGGGGCTGGTGCTGATCCTAATAAGCCACCTTCTAAAAAAGCGAAAATATTAAGAATTGAAAGGAAAAAGATGAAAGGGTTGGAATTTCATAAAAGTTTACCTACATCAAATCAAAAAAGTTTAGAGCAATTTCTTGAAGAGGTATCTGAAACTGACAAAAAAAAGTTGCGAGTAAGTTATGCTGTACTACTTTTTATGTAATAGCTAACTAAGCTTGACCAAGTCACTCGTTCAAAACAACAGCAACACAACTCAGTTTTACCTGTAAAAATGTCATAATTTGTAAAGCGTGTTATCAATAGATGTCAAAGATAATAGTTTAATACTATTACAACACCTTACAAAGTTTTTGAAAAATATTTTTTTTTCAAAGAACAGACCATTTACTAAGAAGCAACAAGTACTTCTTGGGCTATATGCCCGACAGACATATTAAACTATTATCTTTGAAATCTACATTTTAAAATGTTTATTTGCTTTTTTATTACCCAAAATGTCAATAAATAGCCTTTTCGCCCGTCTCTTAGAATAAATAGAAAGTAACTGGGTTCTCTCAATGTTACAAGTTGATTATTAAATAAAATTTTGATTTTAGAAGCTCATTATTAGGCCTTTTTTGTCACTATTACTCATAAAAAATTGTTGAAAAATAATCATTTGTGGTGTTATAACTCAAAATGTGTCACATAATTATTTGATAAATACTTACCGCCAAGATACTTTATGTAATGTGACACTATTTTTTAATCAAAACTTAACCATCCCTCTTGACATGGGTAAAATAATAGTGACACTTATGCTACCTACCACTCATTTACTAATGTACAGATGTTCTGCTGTTCAACAATGTTATTTAATATATTTTAAACCTAATTGACTAAATACCACAAAACGGAGATATTTTGAGTTGTGCCACTATTGTTTCAAATGAGCAAAGTGTTGATATGGTTCCGTTCTATTTATGTCATATATGCATACGATTTTATTCCCTGGCTGGCTATTTTTTTAAGTAATTTTTTTTCAAAAGATATGTTTGATTCCAACCTGCATTCCGAATTCTAAATGGAAGGCAACGGAAGATCTAGAATTTCAATTATATAAAAAATATCAAATGGTCATTCATAATGATCCACCAAGTAAATTGTCATTGAATGGGTTTGACAGATTTTTAGTGAAGTCTCCTTTGAAGGTAACACATATGAAAATTATTCTAAAAGCAGAGCAAATATAAATTACAAAAGGTGATTTCACTTCAAACAGACCATTCAACAGTGCTGGGTAATTCCTAGTTAAAAAGTAATTAATAATTACAATTACTTTTTTTTTCATGTAATTTGTAATTGTACTTGAGTACTTTTTTTTCTTATAATTTGGAATTGTAATTGCAGCAAAATCTGTGGAGGAATTGTACTTTGGAATTATATTATTTGAATTATCTAAATACAATTACTTTTCCAATTACATTTTTTAATTACAATTACTTTTAAATGCGTGTTTACAAGATGCATGTGGTACAAAAACAAGAAATTTCCTGTTTGAACCGAACCCTAGACTAATGTTGCCCGATTTGTATGATTATACCTAATATATAATCGAGTACATAATCATAGATAAATACTTTATATTACATAATATATCTATGTACCTAGACACAGATAGGTACACGAACTTTTGTTTTTTTGTTTCGTTCGAATCAATAAACTTTTTAAGTAAACATTTTATTTTAACTTCCCTGTTTCGTTTTTATATTACTTGTTAATTACTTATTAAGAATTTTGTCTTTTCCCATAAGTTAACGAGACCTTAAGTTGTATAAAGCTTACTTAAAGTTAATCTCAGTTTTAGGTGATACATGTCAATTTCCGATCTATAACTATAGGTGTAGTCTAATGTTTCGGACAACAAGCCCTAATTGCTAAATGGTGTTTAGACTGTATATAAAATTTGTCATATGTTATCTCAAACCAAGTTTAACTTCAAATAAGATTTATACAAACCACTCTTAACATATCTTTAACTTTAGGAATCCTCAAAAAAGTCGCTGCAATCGGCTGTTAGTTTAACAGTTTGAATTACCTATTTAAAAATTTTATTCGTATAGGCTGGCTCCCCCATTCTGTCATAATTTGTTGATTTATCCGCAAAGTAATTGATAATTCCTATTTTTACAACATGTACTTTGTAATTGTAATTATTTTTAAAGTACATGTAATCACCCAGCACTGCCATTCAATATGTCATTACATTATAGTTACATTCATATTACTTATATTTTTAGGTAACTTTTTATAGTTTAGTATTTATTTTTTTAAATAAGTGAAGGGTATTATTGAAATAAGTCTACTAGAAAAGTAGTTGCGTATCTAAATTGCTGTTGATATTTTGATTAGGCCTAAATCTTAATAATTTGTAATAATCAAAAAACCGTAGAAACGGTTTTTATCTAGCCACATTTTAAGCTAAATATTTTTTGTTCATATAATAGATTACATTGGAACGGATGTCCCTTTCAAGTAGTACTTTCGCTACGAGTGCGGAATTGTATAAAAATTATCAAATTCGTATTCACGACGACGACCCATTAGAATGTACTGAAGATCAATTTGATAATTTTTTGGTTGAAACACCTTTACAGGTAGATTTTGCTCTGCTTTTAAAACTATTTTACCAAATTTAATGTATGACCACCCTAGATAGACAATGAATAGTAAGTTCACTCTATGCTCCTCCCAGCGCAATGTCTATCTCACTCGGTCTCCGTTGCTTCTCTTTTTCGAGCGATAGACAGATATAGTGTCTTTTGTAGTTTGAAGTATGGAGGGTAGAAGGAAGGAGCACCATCTTGTATGGGTGACAAGTTGAAAAAGTGTCCACCTGTAAACAGCAAATTATAATTCGAAGATTCACCGAAATGGCGCTCGTGTAGCAAATGGAAATGATGTGAATTTAGGGTTATAAACCGAGTGAAGTGTGCTGGGTTGAAAAATTTAGTATTTTCCGTGACTTGTGTAATTGAGAAATATACAGTATTTAAAATCTCAATTATTTACGTAGTATTTCCTTTTTTAAGTTTGTATCTTACTCTAATAATTCATGGCGCTGTTTTTAAAATCCTTCCACTTGCTACTATGGCGCCATCTTAATTTGCTTCCTTTCGATGGACACTTTTCAATACATTCAGATGGTGCTCCTTCCTTCTACCCTCCATAGCTTGAAGGTACGAGCGGAGTTAATAGTATACCGGCTGGAATGTCTTACAGTGAACTATTTAATTACTATTACGGGATATTTATTAAAAAGAAGATGCCGCGAATGTGTTGTGAGCATGTAAAAATTGTATCGGAGCGACATTAAAAGATTTTTTGAAAACGTATCATTTACGCATCCTTGTAAAATTTTTCCATCAAGTTACTTCTTATCTCTTTATACAAGAGAGCGTTTATATTACACAATAAAATTTCCAAATCGCGACATAAAAATTAAAAAAATTTACTAAAAGCAAATATCCAATACTGTTTTTATATGCAAAACGAATTCTAAAGTATGTTATAAAATCTGGTATAATTTTTAACGATTTTATGTTCCCAATTAAATTCTGGAAAATAGCAAAACATCGTTTTTTGAAATAGTTTTCTAACAACGTACATTTTTATAAGTACCTGTACCAAACACTCCATTTATAAATAAACAAGCTATGAAGGTAGTAATTCGCGCGACCTATTTATTGTCTATGTATGGTGGTATGACTGGACAAAACAATGTTGAAATACATTGATTTATTTTTTGTAGCTGCACTAATTCAGAAAGTGTGGACTAAAATATAGACGATTTTTTCTTGGTATATCTAGTATACCTTGCGAAACCGTACTAGAAGTATGGGACCAGAGGTAGTTTTCCAATTACAGCATTAAAGCGCATTATGCGGCACAGTGCTTAACGGTGATTGTTCCAACTACAGCCATGCTTCGCAAAATCGAGCACTTTGAAAAGTACTGCTTTGGGGGTACTGCGCGCATTATAGCAATAATAATAAACTCAGTAGCGGAAAATATGAGAATTGTTTTTCTTTAAGTTAGCTTTGATAAGAATTTTGTTTACACTATTATTAATAATATTGTTTATTGTTGAAATGATTTCTAAAACTTTCAACGTAATTTTTGGAAAATATTAAAAACCGAATTTACATTGTGTTTAAGAGTAAATCTAAATATGGATGAACGTACCGAACTTCTTATTTTTTGGTATTATGTTTAAAGTGTAAATAATTTTCATTTGAATCAAAACGAAAATTGTCTATACAAATGTATTTTACACGAATATACCTTTGTCAGCATTGCAATGGTTGGCTAAGTCTATGAATGTTTTTTGCTCACATCACTGAACCTTGTGCACTTGAAAACCAATGCACGTACCAATTAAGAATTAACACACCTCGGCATTGTGCGCCAATGAGTCGCATTATGCGATGTAATTGGAAACCACCAGATACATGTAAGAAAAAATCGTCTTATATTTACTCACAACCATATATTGGCAGTCAATTTAATATTATCGAACCCAATTGATATTATGCATGTGTCTCAACAGTTTTTTGTCCACAGTTAGCCGATTTCAAATTAATTAAATACATCATTTTAGCCCAAAAATTTTCCCGAAGGCGTAGACGGTGAAGGATACGGATCTTTCCATCAACAGTATTGGATAAACGATAGGTTAATAGCAGTTGGAGTGATAGACATTTTACCTAGATGTGTTAGTTCTGTTTATTTTTTCTATGATCCAGATTATCGAAATTTAACGTTAGGAACATATGGATCCTTGAGGTAAATTGTACGATATGGCTAATATAGATTTTACAAATAATGATTTTTAATTCGGAATACTATACTATTCAGCAGATGACGTAAGTGACGCTAGCCGAATGCTTATTGAATACACATTATATGTGCGTTCTTTTTTACTGAGATCTCAGTTAATCTCAGCTCACATCGGTAATGTGCGCGTTTTTTTATTTACTCACATCGAAGTGAGCCGAGATTTTTTCCTCCCCCTTCACCGATGCTGCATATGCTATGCGGGGGTATCAGTTATACTTGAGTCGGAAATAAAGTGGAGGGGTTGAAGAAATATTCGATTTGTTTGAGTTTTCAACAACATAATATAATTTTCTTTGGTTTTGAGTGAATGTCATCTATGCGTTTCAATTGAGTGTGTCGTTCTTTTTAGTGCTTACTCACATCTCTTTATCTCATATCACATTACCTAAAGTGAGCTGAGATCTCAGTCAAAATGAACGCACCTATTATATGTGAGTAGAATATTTTGTCCAGGACTCTACTACGTTGTATTGATTTCTTTATTCGGGAAATTATGAAACAGTATAAAACTTTAAAATATAATTATATCAAAATGTTTATTTTTTCATGTAAGGAATACTTCCTAACCCAACTTTTGGCAACATTAATGTCAGGAATTGCTGAATTTATTGTCTATTGATTATTTGCAGAAATAATAATGATGAAATTCTTTTACAATATGTGTCTTTTGTAAAAAAATGATATAACTTCTGCCAACACAATAATCAACTTCATATTATGTAAAATAAACTTCTGTCAAAACTAAAATAGACTATTTATATGAGACAATAAAGGAAAATGATTGAAGAAGCATTTTTCAACACTGTATAGCTTCTTCAAGCATGTTCCTTGCCCTTCTCGATAAATTAACCAATGGATCTGTTTTAACCAAGAAAAAATAAGGTTATGACTTTCAAGATATTGAAATAAATTCTAAATGGTGGGGGGTGTCGGTTGGGAGAATAAAGTCTCATATATAAGCTCTCATACTATTTATTACCCGTCGAAAAGGGGGAGGACAAAATCTACAGGGTGAAATACGGATGTTGCATAATTTCATAATGCAAGTGAACTACTACTAGCTGAACTATTGTTGTTAGTTTCATACGAGAGATAAAGTGGTTTGATAATGAATCACAAGACTCAATATTGTTTCATGTTTGGGGTAAATTCACATAACGGGGTCTTCGATAAAACAATATCTGTACGAAAAAAAAATTATTTTACTCAATATATTGTCTCATTTCCTAATAATAACTTAAAATTTGTAGGGAAGTGCAATTAACACGTCAACTACAGAAGAATTTACCTGATATATCAAGTTATTACATGGGATTTTACATTCATTCTTGTCCTAAAATGAGGTACAAAGGGAAATTAACTCCATCATATTTGGTTTGTCCAGAAACTTACCATTGGATTCCTATAGAAAGATGTATTAAATTATTAGAAGCAAAAAATTACTCCAGATTAAATGAAGATATTGATGCTATAGACGTGAACTTTCCCACCGAGAGAGATATTTTAAAAATTAAACTTGTATTAGAACATCGTCTAATGAGTTACGCAGATTTTACAGAACTTACAGGTGAATCGGAAAAATTTAAACTCATAGGAAATTTAATAGGTAGAAAATGCTGTAAAACTCTTGTTTTTTGGGAACAATAATTCTAAGTAGAAGTATAAATTGGCCAAGTTTTATGAAATGGTTTTGAATATACCATAGTGGTGATGAATTAAGAAGAAATCCTCATGAAAGTATTGATATTTAATGATAATATAATAAAGGAAGTAAAAGTATGTGCAGAAGAATCAAGGCGAAAGAAATGTACTTAACAAATAAAATTAAATCATTATAAATGAGTGAAAAATATGTAAATGTCCACTAGCTAGAATCAACTAATTGATATTTAAAAAATGATTGCCTTTTTTGTACAGATTCGCATCAATCAATAAGTTATTGCTGTCATCTTAATGTCATGCATTTTCTAATTGGGCTAATTGCTTTTTTGGTAATCTTGAGTCTGAAGTAAACAACCCTTAATCTGAAAAAATTCTTTTTCAATCATAAATCTTATAAAAGCAATAAAAAGTTGAGTGCTTTATTAAATTCCTCTGTACGCCGTGGTGCTTCATCTTTTGGTAAATAAAATATTTTTTTATCACTTGTAAAAAAAATGTTTTCTCCCATAATTGTCAAGTTATACAAAATACTTGTTCTATCCATTTTACAGAAATGGGATTGTACTGTCCTGCTCTGGTTGGAACGCAAATCATTATTTTTCACATGTAGAAAAATATTAACTTTTTGTTTTCAGAGTGATCAACTTATAACATGAATATATTGACTCACAAATGTACTAAATTATAAAGACCGTTCCTAATCACTACTTGACATAAATATACGAATCTGTGGACATTTCCATGTATTTTTTTGCCAGCTCATGTGACAATTTCAACAACAATGTTTTTTAAAATAAAATAAACCCCATGGAAATTTTACTTGGAGCAATATGTATTTTTGTCTCAATTGATTTATTATTAAAATATAAAACATTTAGAAAAGTAGTTATTTCCTGGTATGGATATGAAACGTATTCTAACTTATACCAGTTTTCATGTTTTGAAAAATGGACTGAAAGATATTAGATATCTAATGAAACGGTTTTGATTTTTATAGTATTTTCAAAATATGCACTTTATTTCTGTATTAATAATATCGAGATTTACTAATTACTAGTTTTAACTAATACTATCACTTATTTCAACTAATAATTTTTCATTCAGTTTTTATAAATTTGTTTGCGTTACAAATACTCCAAAGGTAAGAGTGCCTATTGGTATACGTATCCAGTTTTGATCAATGTCTAAGTGAGGGAGAAAGCGCGGGAGATCGAAATTTTAGAAAGTTATTAAAATTTTTGGAGTGGGTGGGAGTGTTTTTTTGCTTGTATCTTTGTATTGATTTTTAGTTAGTAAGTATTTGTTTGGATCCGATTATTTCAAAATATTATACTTGTTGTAATACATTGTAAAAACTTAACCATTACAGTATGTATAAAAGTTTTGCTCAATATTGTTTATTCTTCTTGGCAACTAAACATGTTTTCTCTTTTTCTTCTACGACTCCTTTCCATGTCTGCCTCTGTCTTCCTCTTTTTTTCTTCTGTGGCATGAACAACTAAACTATTGGTTTTTTCAATAAACTTTTTCTGTATCCTTTCCTTTCCGACTCTTCTAGGTATTGTATTACTACTTCTCAAATCTTACTTTTTGCCACTACGTCTAAACACAGTTATTCAGATTTATTTATCTCTTACTTTTTAGTTCAATCTGCTGTAAAAGCGTGTTTTTTATTTTTTTTGAATTATTGTTTTTTCCTATACACTTTATTGACTTTGCCTTGTCCAATAGGGCATGACCACCAACTGACAAGTTGACACAATGACAGTCACCCTGAAGATAAACAATTATTTGGATATATTTTAGATTTGTGATTTGGTTGTTTTGTATTGATATGATCCTTTTTATAATAAACAGTCAGATATAGCTTTTAAAATACCTAAGCAATTGGAACAATGTCGAAGAAAGCACCAAATCAAAATTAAATGAACTCAAACACGATCAAAATAACTATTAAGAACCACGTGTTGTGCAAAGGACGCTTGTTTTTCATCATATTCATCAGGGCGACTGTCACATGACGTCACGTGGACTTGCCCTATAATCAATATTTTAAACTATACTGTTTGTTATTGGAGATCCTTCCTCTTAGTGGTCATTTTTGAATCCATATCTTGACGACGCAATTTTTTTTTTAAATGAATTTAAAAAATTAATTTATATTTGTATAAATGAAATTTAAATTCTCATTTCTTGTTGCCGCAGTTTGTATTATGAAATACATACTTCAGAATTTGAACGTGTTTTTTTTATCAACAACCACATCTTAGGTTATATGCCCAGACAGATATTACATTACACTTTAATGAAAAATGTTATGGAAACGACAGTGCAGGATAAGATACGATCATGGAATGGACTACAATTAGAAGTGGAGCTAGGCGCAACTTTCGGCATTGTCCATAGACCCATTTCAGACGTAGATTCTGAATCTCAGATACAGGATGCGAATTTCAGAATTGTATGGAAATTCTTGCCAGCTTCCGTATCCGATTCTCTGTCGAAATAGCTTGTGCGAATTTGTTAGTTCTAGTGTAGTTCTGAACACTTCCATCCAGCATTGTTGTTTTTTTATTAGGATCGGAAAAATAAGGATGAGAAATATCCCAAAGGCAGTTTTTGGGCTCAATAACACTTATAAACTCTCCATGATCAAGCACTGTACGCTTCATGAGGATTATTTTTCGCGTACCGCCTATCTTGTAAAAGTATCCCAGTGGAAAAGCTTGAATTAGATTAGGCGAACGTATAACATAATATATAACCATTAATTCTCAAAATTGAAAGCAATAACATTACAAAATCATTTTATATTACTAAATCGCTTAATTCTATCCATCTTTTTTCAAGTACATGATTTTGTGTTCCACATGGAATTTTACGTCATGAAACTTCCATATTAATTTCACTTTTAACAGCTTCCGCTGCCTCGTGCATTTCCAGACCTTCTAGGATGTACAGAAGGTTTTCCATAGTTGCGTCTTCATCATCTTCAAACCACAGTTGCAGTAAGTTTCGCGCTCGTTCCACCATAGTTGAATTTTCTTTTTCGAAAAAGTCGATTTCTTCTTTTTTATACCCTACATACAAAAAAATATATTCAAATTAATATTTCTTTCGTTTCATATATTGGTATAACATCGTCATAAAAATTTAAATATAGAATCGCCCACTCACACAGTATTAAGTGCCGATAGTGTCATTTTATTGTTAATGGTGGCTATGTGAACAGTAGACAACCCACACCACTTGTTACATTTACTGTTATTAACTAATTAATTTTAATAGACGAATTTCGCGATTCTATATTTTTGCGAGACACAAGAAACTTTATAGTTTGAAAATAATCAAGCTTTCTATTGGTATACACTGGAATCAAGTTATGTTATAAATTTTGTACATTCACCTAATTTTGCTGCCAATTTCTGCCAATCGGGAGCAATTTTGCCGCTAAAAAACATTATTTGCTGCCAAGTAATATCTTTTGTGTCGGGTCTGACAATAGTGTCATCTACAAATTCTTCCGGGTCTGTCGGTTTTAAATCGTCTGTTGCTTGATCTGTTTCTGTCAGAATATTATCCAGTTCGTTGTCGTTTTGAATTTCCTGAGGAGCTTCCTTCCCGGGTTTTTCGTGAACTATCTTCTTAACCATAATTTCTAAATAATTTGATAGCGAATTTGTGACAGTTGTATCATATGTGAAAAATTGGGGACTGCGTCTTGCTAGCAGTCTTAGCGCTCTCCATCCTAAGCCACTGTCTTTTAAGACACTGTCGTCTATTTTGTGGTGAGTTTCCAATTGTTGAATCGCTTCTGAGAAGAATTCTTCTAATGTTGGCAAGAAATTTCTACCTTTGCATGCTTCTAAATTATTAGGGCATTGATTCCATAGTTTAGTTAATTCACCGCTAAAATTAAAACATATCATGATTTACGAATGCTAAGTACTTTACATTTGCGTAATTTTATTTGATTCATTATTTTTCCCAAAGTAAATTATTTAACCCCCATAATTTGTCGCTAATTTATTACCATAATTCAAAATTTATCTCTCGTCGTTTAAAAAAAACCCATGGTTCTGCTAGGTTGATATTAAGCTAGCAGAACCACTGTTTACCTAATCAACTTTTCGAAAAAACTAACACTACCATAATTTGTCGCTAATTTATCGTTTTTTATTACCATAATTAAAAATTTGTCGCTCGTCGCTTTTTCAAAAAACTTTAAAAATCCAAGAATTTGCTAAGCTTATACGTGTTTTACATCTGCCGATGCACTTCATATTTACCTTTTGGCAAACATACTAATACTACCATAACTTGTTGATAATTTATTATCATAATTAAAAATTGGTCGCTCGTTATTAGCAAGGATTGCAAGGAATATGATGTTAGTAAATAGATATGTAGGGTAACTGTTGAAAAAGTGAGTTAATAAATAATATACTTTAAAAAAGTGACCAATCCTTGCTTTTGTAATTTATTTTTTCTTCTAAATTTAAAGAAACTTTGATATATAAACAATATGATGGGTAAAGTTTTTATTAAATACTTCGACTTACGATTTTTGAAGTGAAAACTTCTTTAGGCGCGTTGAGCACTTTTTTTGGAAGAAAAAACATGGATTTTTCGACATCGTCACGCTTTTATGCAACACCCAAGACTTTTGGTCATTCGTCACGCTTTTATGCAACTCACAATACTTTTGATTATGCAACACAATTAAAAATGAAGCGTATATAGTGTTGCATAAATCATTGTCACGCTTTCCATGAGCTATATGTATACTGTGTACTTAAAAAAAAAATTCCATTTACGATGGGCTTATGATAAAATTTTTAAAAGGGATTCATTTATTGGTGTTTTCACTTCTGTCGGCAGTCCCATGACTGGACTCTACGTTTTTTTTAATTTATGGATAACAACATGAAACTGTCGGCATTGTAATTAATCCCATTGATGATAATAAATGCCGTCCAGTGGCGTGCATAAGTATTTCGTAAAAATTTGGAAATTGTGAAATAATATTTTTATTTTTTTCAAAAGAAGTGAAAAATAAAATAAACTATTGTTTTACTTTTTACTTAGGATGCACACAACTGATACTTTTGAAAAATTATTTGTAATCTGAAAAAAGTACTGCTCAGTCTTAACCACATATAGTTTATACGAGATCAAAGGGCCCCTTGCTGGTGCTTTTGGCGACCGACAAACATTCCAAAAAAAATTTTGGGATAAAATTTCCAAGACTTTACACTCAAAAATACCGTCTACTTCCCAATATTCTATAGCTTGTAGGGAAAAAGAGAAGATTTTTACTCCATTTAAACCCCTCAACGAGTACGAGTCAGTTGATTACAGAGAGATAGATTGTGATAAACCTTTAGACAATAGTGATAATTATCAATTAGAGTCATCTATTTCTTTTTCTGACAATTGTGAGCTTTTGTGTTTTCAAATTGAATAGGACGAATTTGAGAAGTTACTAGAAATTAGAACAAGGTAAATATGAAGTGCATCGGCAGATGTGAACTCGTATAAGCTTAGCAAATTCCTGGATTTTTTTGAAAAAGCGACGAGCGACAAATTTTTAATTATGGAAATAAAAGTGCGATAAATTAGCGACAAATTCTGGTAGTGTTAGTTTTTTCGAAAAGTTGATTAGGTAAAAAGTGATTCTGCTAGCTTAATATCAACCTAGCAGAACCAAGGGTTTTTTTAAAAAACGACGAGCGAAATTTTTAATTATGGTAATAAAAGTCCGATAAGTTAGCGACAAATTATGGTAGTGCTAGTTTTTTCGATAAGTTGATTAGGTAAAAAGTGGTTCTGCCAGCTCAATATCAACATAGCAGAACCATGGGTTTTTTTTTAAAAAAACGACGAGCGACAAATTTTTAATTTTGGTAATAAAAGAGCGATAAATTATGGTAATATCAGTTTTTTCTAAAAGTTGATAGATAAAAAGTGGTTTTGCTAGCTTTAGCTTAACATCAACCTAGCAGAACCATGTTTTTTTGTCTTAAAACCACTAGCGACAAATTTTTAATTATGGTAATAAATTAACGACAAATTATGGCATAATCGAAAATTCAAATTTCCGAAATGGTTCTGCTAGGTTAATGGGGATAATTTTTTAACTAGTTAATCCATATCCTGTTCCACTCACCTTCCTATAAAATACTTTCCTTGATCACTAGCGTCTTTGATTATATCTCCCAATAATGGTCTATCAAGATCTTTTTTACTTTCTGACACATCCAGTGGTTGAGGTAAGGTTTTCTTGATTTCTAAACAGATTATTTCAATTAAAATAATAATATATATCTTTATTTAAATAGGAAATCCTAATTTACAACAATATGTAAGTATAAAAATAACGTACATTAAAAGAAACTTTTACAATGTTAAAATACATGAAAATAAAAATAATAAAATTAAATAACAATTACAAATGTCCTGAAATGTTTTCATATCCATCTAAGTATAGTATAATGATAAATGTCGTTTGAATTCAGCAAGAGTTTTTGAATTTTTTATATTATCTGGTAAATTATTGTAAGTGATAAAACTTTTAAAGAATAAAGTTTTTACATTATATGTACTACTTTGAGTATTTATATATAAATTATTCTGGTTTCTAGTATTGTATGTGTGAATTTGATTAGTGAATACGATAAATTTACTAAAATATGACATCAATATATTGTGTAGCATTTTATAAATATAAACCATAGTCAAGTATTGTTTCTACTACACCTCAAAATAACTCATTGCTTGATTTTTTAATTTTTGTAATTGAGTTATCTTATTTAAATCAAGAAAGTATAGCAATGTTGGACAATATCAAAAATGGGGTTGAATGATGGTTTTATATACAATTATTCTTGAATTTAAACTTAAGTGTCGACACTAGAAAAAAAATTGTTTTTTCAAAATTTTCTTCTTAATGTGTTCAAAGTGATTATTAAATAACAAATTATTGTCTAACATAAATCCTAAATATTTCAACACTTTTACAGTCTCAATTTTTTCATTATCTTTGTTGACATTAATTTGATCAATATTTATTTGTTTGTATTTATATGGTGTAGTAATTATCATTTTATTCACATTTAGCTTCAATTTATTCATTTTTAAATATGTATGTATACTTCTTAAAACATTATTCATTTTTGCTATAGCTCTCTCTAAAGTTGCTTCACTTACTGAAATTAAAGTGTCATCAGGAAAAATATGAATATAGTCACATTCAACAAACTTTTCCATGCCGTTTACATACATTAAGATAAATTATAGACAAAGAATGAGCACAAACTGATAAATTATATCACCAAGAATCCTATAAGACCCAACAAAACAAAATATGATTGTCAAACATAATGAAGTCCCATCTTAAATCTTGTAGTTAAGCTTTGAATCATTCACTGTTAATAACACTCTCTTCCATTTATTAAACATACCTGGACATTTACTGTTTTTCCAAGCATTCCATAACTCTTCACGGTTCAATATACTTTTCACAATTTGGGCAAATTCTTCTCCATCAGGAGGAGTTTCTCTTAATAAACTGTAAACTTTCTCTGTATTTGCACTAATCCACTCTTTTTGATCATTTTTCAAAAAGTCTGCATCTCTAAAATAAAATTAGTTATATAAATGATACCCAAAAGGTATTTAATAACAATCTAACAAAATAAAATACTAAATATTCACTAAAAAGGAAGAGAATATTTCAGCAAAAAAGAGAACATTGAAATAGCAACTTTTTTTAATGTACCTAAATGCTATTTCCATTGCCAAACAATAATTATTAATATACTTACGACTTAAATTTAACTGCTGAAGTAAAATACTGGAAAACTACTAAGAATTGTAATAATACAGATCTTCTGAAATTCACATCATGTAACTGAAGGTCCAATAGTTTTTGGCTAGTAAGATATTTTGCGAAATATCCCATATCTGAAGAATTCTCCATAGAAGTTACATAATCTAGTTTTATTCCTTGGAATGTATTTAATACATTAGTGGCATGCTAAAATTAGGTGAATTTTTTTATTACTTTTTGAGAAATTAAACCACAATATTTTTTTTGTTTTTGGTTCAACATTTCAATAGCATTCTAGCTACCGTTATCAAAAAATTTGACAACTAAACAATCAATGAAAATGTTTAAAGTTTTAAGCAAGTTATAATAAGACTTTTTGATTCCAACATAAATAGATTTGAGCATGTGCATTGTTTTGGATTGTAGGACTTAAGAAGTTTACTACTTATGAGCAATACAAACTTACTGAACTAAAAAGTTTCCATTGGACTTTATTATAGCATTGATTTGGATTTCTAAAAAAATCCTGAAGATGCCACAACTTGCAGTAAAATGTAAAATCTAGCAAATTTTTTTCTTGTTCAGGTTTAACATTACCACTTTTAACATCAGGTGGATCTGTACCATATTCTGTTACATTTTCTAAATTAAATTCACTAACAATATTTAATCCAGAACGTTCAGAAAATGGAAAGAATTTTGCTAAAAATAAGAGAATCTTTCCACAAAATACTGTTGCTGTAGTTCTAGAGAGTCTTCTTAGGAGATCATTACACAAGCGTAAAAGATTGTTTTTGCAACCAGAAAAGAACAATTCTTCTTTCCAGACATTTACATTTTGTTCTAAAACATTAACATGATTAATAATCAGTAAAACTTAAATTTAGAAGAGTAGCATGTTTTTTTGTGAAAAATATCTTCTTACCCACAAAACTGAACATATCCTCACATATATCAAGAGTAAGTGTTTCAAAAATATCTCCCAGAAGAACCACAGGAATTGTGGGTGAACTTAGTCCTTTTCTACAAAGTAAAATTGCAAAATCCACATAATCTCTCAAAACTTCAACATTATTCTCTTCTTCAAGTAGAGTTAGTAGCATATCCCGAAGGGCTTGGTCTAGAGGAGCTTTCAAGTCGACATCAGTTTTTCCAAGTGATTTTACCTTTTGTTCAAGCAGATCTGCATTGTTTGTTTTGAAGGAGTTTTGAAGAACATTCTAAATGATTTTTAATTCATTATAGTATAATAAACTAAATAAAATGTGGTCTGAACTTAGCTAAGTAATTAAAATACTTGGAAACAGGCTTAGTTAAAATCAATTGATATTAGTGTATGTGTATATGTATACTCACGTTATACTCTTTTCGCAAAACTTCAAAATTATAATCCATTTTCAATTTCGTTTAAATTTAAGCTGAAAGATAATTTCTTATTCTTAAATGAAAAGTCAATAACGTATTTATACTTGTTATCTCTGTTTATACCATTATACCAAAATGAAAATTCAGATAAACCCACAACACAACCTCACTTTTGTTGTGGATAAACCTGTAAGCACAAAACATTAACCATAGGTAACATAAATACATTAACCTCCGTAGGTTAATGTTTTGTGCCTTCGACCAATGAGAGAGAACAGATACCATCGTGTAAGGCTGGTTGCATAGTTTTGCGAGTATGTAATATGGAAATACACTGACTTCGAAATTTCAGAAGGATTACTAATGCAGTTTTTTTTTTAAGGTCTTTAGTATGAATATATAAGTTGAAGTTAAACTGGCATAATATCTCGAACGATTACAATAAAAGTATTTGGTTTGGTTTGGTTTGACTGTGCAACTAGCCATACACATGGCTATCTGTCCTCTCATTGGTGGATGCCGCGTTCGATTTAGCTTCTTGTGTGTGACACAGAAGGCTATCGTAACTATTCCTTCTTCAGTTTTCCTATATTTTAGGTGAGGGTATCGTATACCAAATTTAGGTCAGTAACTGATTACAACAATTATTATTTTTTAATATGTGACTAAAATAGCAGTACTTATGTTGACGCTGTCTAGCCGTTATCTATGACCTAGTCTAGTTAAAAAAAGAAGATAAACAGACATGTCACAGCTGTTTGTAAATAAAAGCTGGGTGTCAAATTTAAAGTATATAGGTGGTAGTTACATCTTTAATCGCTGTTAATTCAATAATTTGCCTTCCAGGCTTTTCTACAAGTGTTGTAATCCACACCAAAGGTGTAGATTAGTCGATATCAACATGGAAACTAGGAACAAAAATTTCTGGTGGTTAAAATCGTCGTTAAACAGTGTTCCTGATAAGAACGAGAACGATTCTGTAGTCTCTTCTTCATCATCTGTAAATAATTTGTTAAATGATAAAAATAGTAATGTTGATCCCGACGTAGATGTAGGAAGTATCATTGAAGAAATAAATAGACTTGCTGCAAAAAGTCCCTTAGGTCCCTATGAAAAATCAGTTGGAGATAGAAGCGTTGATGATCTACTTAAAGAAGCAGAAAAAATATATATGGAAAGCTCTAAAAGTTTTGAACAGTTAAGTCAAAGAAGTAAAACTTCCCAAAATTTATCTGATTTGTTATCTAATCTTTCTAAAGACTCTACACCAACTCCAAAGAGTTTAAGTCCCCTACCAATGGACCCTGAACCTCAAGATTTAGAACATCAAGAAATGAGTGAAAGTGATGATTATACTGAAGATTTTTCTGAAGAAAGTAAGATACATTCAATTAATGTATCTCCTTATAATTTAACTGACAAAGAATCAAAACACCCAAATTTTATCACGAATAAAGAAAACGTTGAGGAACCTGTGGACAAGGTAGGGAACTGTTCTGTCTATATACAGGGTGATTCATAATGAATTGTACACAGAGCAATGGTAGACTCCTGACATCAAAATATGATGATTGGCCAAATATGACCTTAGTAAAATGTTGATAGAGGGTGGTAAATTTGGAATATTTCATTGATGATTTTGAAATATTTTGGTAGCCGCGTTTCATACTAAAACGGAGTTTACTCATAGAACTAAAAGTTTTTTATGTTAATTAAGAGACATATGGCGACATGCTAAATTAGTGCTGACAACATTTATAAATAAAAAAGGTATACCTGTTTCAACTTGATAAATTCAACCGTTTTCGAGAAAACAATAAAATATTATTTTAGAGCACATGTCACCATCAAGTTAATAAATTGGATATTAACAACAGTTGAATAGTTGCAGAAAAATGTGTGTGTACTATTTTATTAATTTATTGATAACTTTGACACAAAATGAATAAATTACGCTGTTTAGGGTCAATAACTATGGAGAAATAACAAAGAAAGGACAATAATAATAATAACCGTAACATTGAATCTACAAAACAAATTTTATAACATATTAAGATGAAAATACATATTATTGCCTCAATAAATATTCAAAGAGACCTCCGTTGACATCAATACGTTTTCTAATTCTTTTTGATAATAAATGCCTAACTTTGAAGAAAATACTTGGTGATGTATTGGGAGGCATTCTGTATTTGGTGCCATAGCTCCTGTTGATTGTTGATTGATTAGGAATAAACTAATGCTTTCATATGCACCCAGAAGTAATAATCCATTGGATTGAAATCGGGACTACGAGATGGCCACCGAAATTCACTGCCCCTACCAATTCATCGATGAGGAAACTGCAAATTCAAATAATTACGGACTTCCCGGGAATAGTGATCCGTCCTGCATAAACCACAAGTTCCGTCTAATGTCTAAGGGCCACGTTGTTATTTCATCGAAAAGCTCTGTTTGTAGGAAGTTTAGATAAGAATTACCATTTACATTTGGTGGTAATTCATATGGACCGACTAAGCGATCTCTTACAATTCCACACCACACATTGATTTCAAATACTTACTGAAAATGAGATTCTTTTAATTGAATACTCCTCTCCTAGTGAACGTTGCTTTATCCGAAAATAAAATATTCTCGAGAAAATTCCGATTTGCCCTGTGTTCATTATTAAAAGAAGAAATTCTGAAAATTCTCTTCGTGTGGGAAGATCTCTGACTAACAAGTTTTGCATTGGGGTAAAATGAAACGGTCTTAAATTTTCTTTCTTGAGAATTCTGGATATGGAAGACTGACTTATTCCTGTAGCTGCTGCCAATCTCCGTGTACTAACTCCAAGATTTTCAGCAGCTTGAATTAAAATTTCATCAACTTGATCCGCGGTAATTATTTTTGGACGCCCCGTGCTCCTCTTAGGACGAAACTCTCCAGTTTCTCCTATTGTCATAAATATTTTCAAAAGTTTGATGGTTTGGTTGGGGCCTATTGGGATACAATCGTAAATATATTCGGCAGGCACATTGTTTGTAAAGTTGTTGTGACGAGGCATGATGATAAATAAAAAAATAGTTCGAGTTGAGTTTCGCGTAGTTCACGGCGCTTAGGGCTAGGTTAACACTATGTATTTAATCATGACATTTATTATATGACTAAGTGACATAAGCCTTCTAGATTTTTGTATTAGCAGGCACAACAAACTTTTACATGGAATAATTATTATTTACAGTTACAATTTAGGAAGCTCATGTCAATTAGATGTTTTGTTAATAGATTTTAATAATACTTTGAAATGAAAGTAATACCTGTATTGTCATCTTAATATACTGAAAAATTTAGTTTGTAGATTTACGCCTATTATTATTGCCGTATAATTTCTTTGTTGTTTCGTTCTCGTTATTGAACCTGTATCGAGTAATTTATTTTGTTTCAAAGTTATCAATAAATGAGTAACATAATACACACACATTTTTTTGCAACGATTTTACTGTTGCTAATGTCCAATTCATTACCTCAATGATGAAATGTGCTCTAAAATAATATTTTATTATATTCTCGAAAACAGTTGAATTTATCAAGTTGAAACAAGTATCCCTTTTTTATTTATAAATGTTGTCTGCCCAAATTTAGCATGTCGCCATTTAGGTTTCTTAACTATCAACATTTTACTAAGGTCATATTTGGCCAATCGTCATATTTTGATGTCAGGAGTCTACCATTGCTCTGTGTACAATTCATTATGAATCACCCTGTATATAGTAATTTTGGTTGCGCCTTTTGATAATATCATTTTATATTGTAGTCTGCTGGTGAGCAACACATTAGCATGGAATCAAGCACTGGAAAATCATCAAGTATGATCAAATCTCAATCACTCAATTATTTTAAAGATTCAAACCCTTCTCATATTAGAACAATGGTTAAGAGTCAGTCAGAAGTGGCTAATTTTAGCAAAAATGTGCCACCAATAGTGCAGACAGAAAGAGAACAATTTTGTGAATTAGATGAAAAATTACAGAAATATGAAGAAGATGAAGTGAATAAAGAGGATTTGATTAAAGATTTGGAGAAGCACAACAAACTTCTGAAAGTTGAAATGGAAGAATTTAAGGTACATATTTATATTACCATTTGGTATGCTCTTGCAATAAGTGTTGTAATTGAAAATGAACTATGCTTTATTAAAGGGGAAGTTAATATTTTTTTTATCCACATTATAATGATCTGATTATAATCCTTTCAAATGTGTGGATATCCTTTTCCACAAATTATACGCTTTGATAACTTTGGAGCACACAGGAGTTTTTAATCACTCATCATCATAAGTTGGTTAGAATTATTTTTTTTTTCAGAAATAAGTTTACTCACATCCAGTAGAAGATTTATTTATTCAATCTAATAAGACAATTATTCTTACATAATTATGGCAAAAAATTATCTTCAATGAGTTCGTATTTTTATGCATAATGTACCTAGTTTTGAAAATAATATTGGAAATTTCTTAATTTAAAAAAATTCTTATCTTAATCTGTCTCCATAGGTAAGTATATTATGCAACATACTTCCTCTTAGTTTTATAATGGCCTTTTGATAAATGCAAAAGAAAATAAGAAATGATTTTCACTATAAAAAGGAATCTTGCTTGCTTAATAATTGACTTTATTCCACCAACACAAGTAGCATCATTAATTAATAATATGAATAAATATGTGAAGATGGATATTATATCAAAAAAATCAGATCAGTCAAAATGTATTTGCTTTGTCGCTGCTTATGTTCTACACTTTTTGGGCTGCTTCTACTATCACTCGAACAGCTGCTAATGCCTCTTTTGCTGTTGGATTGATATAATTTGCTGGCAGTATAAAACCATGTCTGAAAAAAGAAATAAATAAATAATGAGCTGCTACAAAATCTGTAAATGTATTTTTCAGAAAGCCATATTATTATTCTAACTCAAATAAAGTAACACTTCTTACCTTCCATTATCTCTCAATTCCAATGTATAAGCATACTTCATATGGATAGCTCCTTTTGCCCAGTCATCAGATCCACCTGAAGCTGGATAAAGAGTATTTCCAGCAGGTCCAACAGTGTAATTGGGGCCACCAGAATTTCGTATTGCTGCTGCTGCTTGTCGACCAACTGATTCTAAATCTTGATAATCTGGTGGAACAGCTCTATTATATCCCCAAGGATATAATATATATTGTCCATAAGAGTGGAATGAAAGATATGCTCTCCATTTAGCTGGGGTTTCTGTAACGGTAGGGTTCATGATTTTATTTGTTTTTCAAACAAAAAAGCAAAATTTTTAGTAGTACTTAGTGTTATTGAATTATTAACTATATAATAGGTATAGAATGTCATTATGGTATTGGAATGAGTGTACTGTCAATATGTAACGCAAGATAAATATTTTAAACTGATTCTCTCATAAATATTATTAGTTATTTGAAACTATTATACCTGTAATAAACTTTCGAATAGCTTCTGTTTCCGGTTCTGAAAAAGGCCCTGTTCCACCGTACGTTTCAGCGCATGGATTTTTTGATGAGCCTGGTCCTCCCCATTTATAACTAAAAAATAAGTTGTTGAATAAGAATTTATTAGGGAAGTTCAGAAAGAACATCGTCCAATAATTTATATGGATGAAATATATTTTATCTTCCTATACACTCCAAAATAAAGTGAAGGTGAATGATTAACTGCAGTTCATTCGGAAATGATATTAACTTTAAAAACGGGTCGAGGCAAAACTTATACCTAACATGCTACCAAAAATGTTGTTATTGATAATGTCTATGTCTATTCAATATAAGTATCTTGTAAATTGAGTGATTTCTAAAAGGTGCGTTGTGACCTATAGTTGTCGGATATCTGTATCTTTCGGCTATCAAAATGTATAATATAAGTATAGGTTTCCTCCAACTGGCATTAAGGAACCGTTCTGGATACTACAATCAGTTGGAACGCGAAAAAAATACAGCACTTGCGCGAACGATACCTAGAACGGTTCTATTGCCAGTTGGAACGAACCTTAGTGCTGTGTCACAGTATCAAATTAGCTTTAGTTTGGCTGTCAACTAGATTGATCAAACTGTAAAATGACGTCATCAATTTTATGGTGAAAATGTAGACTGTCACACCGCACACGGTCAAATAAGCATCACATTAGTTTCAGTTTGGCAGTCAACTAGTTTGATCAAACTGTAAAATGACGTCATCAGTTTGAAATTGGGTCAAACTGAGGGGTCAAAGTATAACAAAATAGTTTGATGGATCTAGGAGCGCTCCTATTCGTATCAAACCAGAGTGATGAAACTAGCGTTTTTATTGGTCATTGCAAATCCCCTCCAGAAAATGCGTCCAAATAAACAACTACTATTGGAAATTCAAACATTTCAAACCACAGATCAGAGATAAAGAAATCAACTAATGATTCAAACGTGGTTTGTGATTCGAAAACTACCAATGTTGCAAATCTATAATGTTATTAGCTCCACTATCAACATTGGTTAGTTGGTTTCTTTTCTTGATCCCCTAGACCAGGGGTTCCCAACCTTTTTGCACCTGCGTACCACTTGATTTTTTGAGAAATTTTGGCGTACCACCTTACCTTAATAAATGTATAATATTTACTCTTCTAAAAGTGTTCAAAGGCTTTTTGAATTAAATTCATGAGAAAACCTCATATTTGGTTAGATATTTGTTTACTTATAATAGCAAAAAATCAATCATCATACAAAATACACTTTTATAGTCTTTTGTGAGAAACTTGTTGTTGTTTGCCTGTATTTTGAACAAAACAGGACCAACTTTCTCTTGAAGGCGTTTATTTTGTCACTGGCTGTGAAGGCTGTTGTGTTTGGTCCCTGAAGTCCCAAGTTCAGTGTGTTGAGTTTGTCAAAAATGTCGGCTAGATAAGCCAATCTTGACAACCATTCTTCATCAGCAAACAATTTTTTCATGTCATGATTTTTTTCACTTAAAAACATAAAAACTTCTGATCTCAGTTCAAAGAGACGGTTCAAAATTTTCCCCCGAGATAACCACCTTACTTCTGTAAAGTTTGAACTTGCCACCCATTTCTTCACACATCAAGGAGAATAATCTTATGTTTAGAGTCCTAGCATGTATGAAGTTAATAACTTTCACAGCATCTGATAGAACGGAATTAAGATTTTCCGGCATACCTTTAGCAGCTAATGCTTCTCGATGGATCACACAAAGCGTACTTTTGCATTCAGGAGCAACTTCCTTTATTTTTACTGCTATCCCTGTCAATCTTCCTGACATAGCTTTTGCGCCATCTGTACACAAGGCAGTGCACTTGGACCAAGGAATGCCTACTTTGAGCACATATTCATCAATTACCTTAAAAATGAGTTCCGCTGTAGTATTTGATTCAAGTGGTTTGCAGAACAAAAACTCTTCTATCACCTCTTCATTATAATCAAATCGCACGAAAACAAGTAGCTGCGCCATGTTTGTAACATCGGTACTTTCGTCAACTTGAAGTGCAAAATAAGTGCATTCTTGTAGTTTTAAAGCCAGTTCTTCAATATTATTAGACATATCGACAATTCGTCTCTTTACTGTGTTATTTAACATTGGTATTTTTTGAATTTCTTTGGCTGCCTTTTCTCCTAACAAGGCTTGAACCATATCCACAGCGACCGGCAGTAAAAGCGTCTCACCGATTGTGTGAGGCTTTCCATCTCTTGCAATTTTTAAACTAGCAAGGTATGACGCCTTTATCAAGTTAGTATCAGTATTGACAAACTTCGTCTAACATTGGGTTTCTTTCTTGAAAAAA
Source organism: Lochmaea crataegi (assembly GCA_947563755.1). Classification (NCBI taxonomy): domain Eukaryota; kingdom Metazoa; phylum Arthropoda; class Insecta; order Coleoptera; family Chrysomelidae; genus Lochmaea; species Lochmaea crataegi. The sequence goes on along the minus strand of OX387425.1, from coordinate 28,093,598 downwards.
TTAGATTTTCTTTTAAAAAATTCAATGGGCTTACCACTCAAATCAGGGTGCTTAGTATTTTGGTGTTGCATCAGTGAAGAAGGCTTCATGCTTTGGTTCGAAAGTGTTTCAAGACATACAACACATTGAGGAATAGGAATGTCACTGGTTTCAGTCCCTGGCTTCACTATAAAACCGTACTGTAAGTAGCTTTCATCGTATTTACTATTGGCCGGCGATTTAGATTTTTAGCACAATCCTTTGAAGTAGAAGAGGACGCCAGAAATCGTTTCATAGTTCAGTTATCTTATACGAAATCACAATTAATTATTACAACACCCACAACGAACCATTGCAACAACAGCAGATAGAAGCTATAATGTGCACACATCACTCACGCGTACCACCTGAAACGTTCCCGCGTACCACCGGTTCAGAACCCCTGCCCTAGACCATATTCTCTTCTGCTTGTTTTTAGTTTCTTGTTTTTGTTTTGGTATAACACCATGCCTAAGGCTGCTATTGATAATGAAAACACAACTTTCTCTCCACCTTCCAGTTTCATTACATTAACAATTAAACAAACTCAAAAATCAATGAATTTTTAACCTCAAAATTGACAGTGACAGTCAAAAGTCTTACTGATGAAAATAGAGTCGGGCATCAAATTCGCAATGACGTCACCAGTTTGATGGTTCGATCAAACTCAGTTTGCTGCTAATTTGATCGAGTGACACAGCGCTTATACTCACCCAAAATTTCTGTTCAAATCTGTTCCAGCACATTGTCCAGATCTAGCTCTATTTTTTCTCCAGAGTCTGTCAACATTGTGGGTGTATTCGTATCCATCGGGATTTACCAAGGGTGTAATATACCAATCAATATTCTGCATGTAATTCGGTTCGTTTTCAAAGTTCGCTATCAAATGATTGATAATGTAGGTTACTACAGCTGGCGAAATCCATTCTCTTGCGTGGATTCCACCGTCGATCCAAACAGCTTTGTTGGATGCGTTACCGTTGGAAATTTTAACTAACTAAACCAACAAGATATATTTATTGTACACTGTGTCCAAGATAAGGTTTCTCATCACAAATATCTTTGGAATGGCAATAGATACAAATTGGTTTAAATTTGACAAAAGTTGTATAATTAGGGAAGCAATGAACTTTTTTTTTAAACACTCTTCTATGAAAAACATCATTGTGTGGTTTTATGAAACCACGATGCAAGTGAAACATCATACGGTCTATATATAACATAAAAATATTATGTCTATACCGAGCGGTATAGAGGTTTGGATGCCGAAAATTATGAATTGCAGGCATAGGGTTCGAATCTTGGACACAGTGATAATTTTTTTGTTTTATTTGTTATATTGTGACATTTGTATATGGATAACTTTCAATGAATTAATCAGTAAACACACCTTATAGTAAATCGAACTAAAAAGTAGAAAATAAATGAAAAAAAAATTTTTTTTAAGTGAATTTATTAGAATTATTAAAACTTTCTGATGGTGCATATTGTTGTTTATGTATTAGTTTGAATTTTGATTGCTTCCATTTATTTTAACTCATTTCATATGAATATTTGATGAAGTATTTATATCCGGTACATTCAATATATTTAATTTTATTTAGGCCTCCAGTCATCTTCACAAGCCGAACTAAACTCAGTTTCACTTGCATCGTGGTTTAATAAAACCACACAATGATTTTTTTCATATATAAATGTCACAATATAACAAATCCGTGTCCAGGATTCGAACCCTATGCCTACATTTCATAATTTTCGGCATCCAAAACTCTATACCACTCGGCTACGAAGAAATATTTTCATATTGTATATAGACCGTATGATGTATGTCAAAAACGACATGCGATAGATTGACGAAAAATTCAGATGTAAAAAAAGTTTCACTTTAAAATTTTTAAATACGATAAAAATAGGCATTTTTGTAATATTGTTACTTACCATAATTGGCCGTCCTTGAACGGAATTTCCTATAGTCCTTACGGAACAAAGATCGGGATACGTTTGGTTGATGTACGCAAGATATCCATGGATGTCTGGAATCCTATGATATGCCCTCCATGTTAACCGGTGACCTACACATTTTTAGGTTAGGTTGAAGTTTTTACTATAAATGTACTCAGAACTTTCAGAAAATTCTACTCGTTCGAAAATGAGGGTTGTCACCTCTCCCGATTTGATCGGCAGACTCCCGAAATCGTACTATGTAATTTCCCTGAATCCCGATTTTGATTTTAAACTCCCGACCGACCCGAAATTAGTCATCAGTATTGATAAAGATAAAATATTTGATGAAATTGGCACAGTGAATTATATTCGTGAAAAAATAAATGGTATCCCTACCGACAAAAAATGGTGTCAGATATTTGATTCTCTTGAATAGAGTGAATTGGTGAAGATCGTTAGTACCGTCAATATCTATAAGTTTTGTTGAGATAACTTTTTCAATTATGAATAACTTATGGACTGAAGATAGTAATAATTTGAGTGTTCCGATGGTAAAGTAAGTTATGTGTGAGATGGTTAAGTAAGTTATGTGTGAGAATAAACTATAACATGAATTGTAGCTAATTTTTAGACTCTATCACTAAGTCAGACCAAAAGGTTGAAGAATTTGAAAGCTACAAAAAAATACCAAATATGATTTTAAATTTAATAATAATAATAATAAGTTGTTTTTTAAAAACATGTTGTGAACAATTAAAATGTTTAATTTATGTCAATTTCTTGAAAATTGTGGTCTTAAATGAAATAATTATTAAAATTTTGAGTATAAATTTAATTGTTATTTATTTATAACTTTAAATTGTTTAAATGATACACAGTCACGAATTCGTATGCACGAACGAGGATAAGTACAAGGTTACTACAAAAGAAGAATAATCGGGTTTGACAAAGCTATATTTCAGTTAGTATTACAACTAGAATGGTAAATGATATGTCGGTAGACAGAGAAAACATTAAAGTTTTAGCGCATTACAATTGTTCAATGTGGGCTCTGTGAGTCCCACGACAGACGTCCAAACGATAGTCCAGTTCAGCCCATACATGCTGCAATGTATCTCGGTCGATACTGTTAACAGCATCGGTAATGCGTGTTCTGAGCTCAGTCAGTGTTGTAGGTAGTGGTGGTACGAAAACCGTGACTTTAATGTACCCCCAAAAATAAAAATCGCACAGTGTAATATCAGGAGAATTGGGAGGCCACGCAAACGATGCCAAATCTTCTGCAGCACAGACGCACTTCATGATGCCAGTGAGGTGGAGCTCCATCTTGTTGGTATATAAAGTTTTTGGAATCAGATGTCAGTTGCGGAAATAACCACAGTTGCAACATACCGAGGTCCGACATACTGGTCACAGTTTTTTCATGAAAGAAAAACGGTCCATATACTTTTGTGCTGGATACGGCACAAAAAACATTCAATTTTTGAGAATCTCTTTCATGTTGGAGAATTGCATTTTTTTGCAATTTTCGATACCTTCGTAGAATGGTATCATCAATGCTCTGATGACCTGGAGGATCAATTTCGCATTCCCGTCGTATTCTAACACAGAAAATGCTTTCTGCTGCACAGTCGCCATTTTGATTACTGCGGACGTGACTTGGGCGTGCGCATGACAAGTTGCCTCCGCAGGCGCGAGTTTTAAACGTAGAGGTTGCCTGTAGACATGCAATTTATTGTTCTATCTGTCATATTTTCCGAATTATAGCTTTGTCAAACCAAACCCTGTATATCTCCCGACTTCGTAATATATTGAGGTGGCAGATAAATGAATCTTAAACATTTTCCTCCGATAATTTTTCTTACCTTGTCTATCTTCTGTTTCTTCTGTTATTGGTGGATTTTCCTCATCGATGGCTTTTTGTAAATCTTGTATAACCACATCGAAGTTGATTTGTTTTTCTTTTAAAGCTTCCTTTACGGTAAGTAGAGAATTTGGTTTTACTAATATGTCGACTGTAGTCCTGTTTCCTCCCCACATAGATATATCTATAAAATAAAAAACCTCATATTGATAAAAACTATAATTGTTTTAACAATCTTTAGTTAAATTTTTGCACACCTTTAGTACCTGGTAACTTCCAAAGTAACCACGTTGTAAATTTTTTTAGTACCCTTTTGTTACTATCTATTCCAGTGAATTTGTTGACATTTTATCTGAATCAAGAACTACCTCTCGGGTGTGGTTTCAGCGTTGTCTCCAGTCCAGGATTATGCTCTTAGGACTTCTGGACGGATGACATCTACCACAAATACGCCCGAAACTGGTCTACAAGTGATGTTGTAGACCAGTTGTAGAAGTGTAATTCAATGTCTGTCGGGGCATATAGCCCGATAAGTAGTTGTCGCTTCTTAGTGAACGGTCTCTGTTCTTTGAAAAATATATAAGGCGTTATAATTGCATTAAACTATTATCTTTGACATCTATTGATAGCAAGTTTTACTAAATTATGACAATGTTTACAGGAAACTGTACTTAAGTAAATTAATCTTAACTGTGCTTTTAATTGATCAGTCACTTAAACTATGTTGTGTTACAGCTTGACAAACGTAGGAAAAGACGCGAGTTTTTAAATATGGCCACGCTCATCTAGGGCGCAATGGACAGCGGCTGAATTCATCAGTTGTTAAAGGTAGGCTCTGTTTCACATAAGAAGAAGCCACGTGAAGTTTGCCAACTGACCCTTGTTTATCTATGTCGCCTCGTAACGACTGTTTCATGCCATTGGCGTTACAAACGATTTTTATGCCGACAGTCATTTTATTATTGACATTTGAGGTTGTGTTTGAAGCAACCATTTACTGTCGAATATTTTTTATTTTTGAATATTTTAAGACGTTTAGCTAGTTTATCTGTGTGTGTTTTATTTGTTATAAAACCATGCGTCCTAAAAAAACTTGTTGGTGTTAAAGGAAAAATTATCCACATTATTCTAATTTTGTGTTAACCTACAAAGTGTGAAAACGTTACGATACTGATTTGAAGTCGGATGTCAATGGCGCTGGTTTTGACAACAAGTTCGCGCATACGACTGCAACTTCATGTGGGTTCTTCTTACATGAAACGGAGTCTATATCGTCGAGTAAAGTTCGCAGAGTACAGCCAATGAAAGTATAGTTGAGTTAAACTTCCTTGTACACAACCCGATACATTTCCACGTGTCTTCCAACGTTTGGCAAGCTGTCAATGAAGGTACCTACAGTTTAAAAATAACTCTTTAGTCTACGGTACTACAAAAAGTATGAACAACTGAACAGAGTTAAAAAAAAACGTACGATTTCCATCTCGTAATCCAGTTACAACTCTAATTTTTTCAATGTCGTCAATCACAGCCTTCCATAATTGATTTCCATTATAGCTAATTCTTCCGTTCGGTATAAGATCTTCCTGATTTTGTTCGTTTTGGTCTTCATTTTCAGGCTCGATTATCTTTATAATCGATTCAGGCTCTTCAACAATTACTGGTTCCAAATTCAAAGGAAATTCGTCATTTTCTCGAACTGTAAATGACGGAGCTAAAATTAAAAGATAAATAAAATCGTAAAAAGTCAATGTGAAGACATGAGAAAAAAGCAAAGGTTGTTTGATATATTTTCTAAAATTGCTTACTATACAAATGTTTACATTACTTCAGTAAACTGTTAGTTAGTGACGTTCTTAGAGTTTGGAAATATTTAAAATATATGTATAAAATAAATGAATTGTATTGTTCATCTCTAGCCATATAAAAACTCTAAAAAAACCACAATATATAATCATAGTTATAAAATAAATATATATAAATTTATTAGTTAGCATCAAAATAAAGCGTTTAAAATTACTTGAAAAAATAGTTGATGAAAACAACTTTATGTATATTACTATTAAAATTTTGAAAAGCCGGCAACATGGTTGCTAAAACGAAAGAAGAACTAAAGAGTCCCAGTTAGAGTTTTTTTATTGAGTAACATGTATTTTAAGTTTAAAAATCAATGATCAATGATCAATGCTAATATTTCTATTGAATTAGCAAGAAAAAGAAAATGTCGTTTTAATTTGATGACATTAAATCAAAACTCTACGAATTGATTGATAATTGCGACAAATCTAACAAATTAACTAGGGAAGAATTAAAATGGAAGTTTTGAAAATTGGGAGGAACTTGAAACTTTTCTTTTAGATACATATTTAGAAAAAATAACGATAGGATTAAGTATTAATAGGAGCTGAGGAAGTGGTGTGGATTTCGAACATTACATGGCCTTGTTTATTTGAACACTTGCATTACATCAAACGAAAAGCGGAAGTTAGAAACAGTTATTGCCGACGTTAGAAAAAGTTAATATGCCGGTTGTACAAAAGAAAAAGTCGTTTACCATTTTCATAGGAAAATTAGGAGCGGCTTAAAAAACAACTGACAAACTATGTTTTTGATTTCAGGAAATCTTTTAAATAGTATATTACAGACCAAGGCCAGTAAAGTAAGAAATGTCTCATATCACATGTAATAATAACCTCGGCTAGGCTTCGGCCGACAAACATGTGGTCTGAGGCTTTCTTATTTATTGACCGAAGTGTGTATACTATTTTTCTGTTCGACGGAGCCGGAAAGCGGCAACTTCGTTTAGCGCGGCGGCCCGAAAGTTGATGCTTTCCGGCCGGAGGACAGAAAAAAAATTTTCTTGGGTCGTGTGCAAAATGTGAGATAAGGTTGTTATGAATTATTTTGTCTCGTAATATTTTCATGACAGAACATAGAAAACGAGTATTAGAAATATTATTTTGGTCCACTAGGTCGTAGAAAAATGATTTAAACGACTATCGTTACAAGAAAATCGTTAATGCATTTATAATGATTTGGAGACACATCAATCGAGATCGGTCTCTATCCTTGTTTTGTCAACAATTTGATATGTTTATTGTAGACGCATGGCACGGCCTTGTTTATGTGTGTATATAAACGAAAAGCGGCGTTAGAAAAACTTATTATGCCGGCATTAGAAAAATTTATTATGCCAGCGTTAGAAAAACTTATTATGCCGGCGTTACCTAGGCAAGGCAACACTTTTCGTCCTAGGCCGAAAAATATTTTTCGGACGCTATTAACTGTTTATATCATTGGCATGTTTAATATTTACCACTGCATGTAGCATGAAATACTGCGACGACAAAGTAGATGACTTTACATTTTTTGATAAATCAGCCATATAGACTAAGAAAACGTTCTCTGAGAACGACTGTATATTTTTCTCTTGTCGATAGTCCATAAATTTTGTAAGAGCTCCATTTTGGAGTTTTTCCGATTTTAAAACTCTCGTCTTATTTACAAAACGTCAGTTAAATTTAATTATTTGTTATTTCCATAGATACGCAAATAAGGTGACAGGTTTCATTTATCTTTCCGTGCAAAATTAATTGTATTGATTTACATTATTTATAGGTACATTTTAGTCATTTGGATAAAAAACAATCGGATAAAAAATATCTTATGTAATATGGACGAAAAATGTTTTTTCGAACTAAGTGGCTTACCAGCCTCGGCTTCGCCTCGCCCGGTAATCCCCACATCGTCCGAAAAACTTCATTTTTCGTCCTTATAACATAATATACTATTTTGTACAGCTGCCATTAAAAGTGACATTTTTAATGCCTGTCAAACGTGTTAAAAGAAGACGTTTACAAAGTAGCGTCTTAAAAAAGACATAATCATTATGAGAATTATTGTTAAAACGTCAAAAAAATAATTAACTGACAATAGACGTCAAAATGTGATTTTCTTGAAATTCTTTTATTTTATTATCAAAATAGGAGTTGTACAAAAAACTATGCATGATATTTGTGTTAAAAGTAAATTTTATTTTGTGAGTGAAAAGGTTTGCGAAACGAGCGAAGCGAGTGGAGCAATTTCACGAACTTTTAACACTAATATCATAAATAGCTATTTTTTACGACAGAACGTAGAAAATGAGCATAAGAAATATTATTTTGGTCGATTAGGTCGTAGAAAAAGGATTTAAACCATTATCGTTACAAGAAAACCGCTAATGCATTTAAAACTATTTGGAGACACATCAATCGATAACGGTCTCTATCTTTGTATTTGATCTCTTTATAAATATTTTTATTGTAGACATGAAACTATCGTTTTTGTGTAAAAGAAAAAAGCTAAAAGTAACTAAAATGATTGTCATATATGAGAAAAAAATTATCATAATGTTGAAAGACGAAAAAACTAAAGCGATATATAGTAGGTGCATACATTAACGACCAGTACTATTTACATGAAATAATTGAAACTAAAACCAAATATACAAATCAAATCAAACTTAACTGAACAGTGTTGAAAACGCAAAATATTGTAAAAAAAACCTTTGTTGCTGCTAAATCGCAAACGTAAATTTAAAATTCATGAAGCACACAACAACGCGAGAAGCTTATTATACAAAACCACATTTTTTCTGCGTACTCACCTTGAAAAGGTGTCCGACCTAAAGTTACGTCCACTACGACACCCAACACAAATAAAAACAAAAGGCTGCGCCTCATTTTAATGTGAGTCGCGGCTCGAAAATTTTCTACTTTATATACTAACGAGAAGTTGACCCGTTTCAGAAGAACGGTACTGGTCAGGTTCTTCGAACGACCACATATCAAAGACTAATCGCCGTTTTGAATATTGGCGTCGCGTCGTCGATAACGTTGTCTAAGAAAAATAATATAAATTCTAACCGTCTGCCAACGAGTTATCCAAACAACACGAGCGTTTAGTTTTTATAAACCGGTCGCATTTTTGGAAAATTTAAGTGTCTACAGGGTGATACAGATACACTATAAAGCTCATACATTTAGTATAAATTTTCTAGCTTGCCCGTTATATCCAACTCATTGATTGATTTTTTAAATCTTATTATTTACGAGTGTAATAGAATTGTTGAACGGACTTGCCGTGTGTTTGCAGAAAGATATCCAAATCGACCAAATCCAACTGGTGATATTGTAAGAAGATTCCTTAAAAACTGCCGTCAGTTTGGTCAATTTAAGACAACATTAATAAAAATAAACCACTAGTGGACAGTGACATAAACGAAATTAATGTTTTGGGTTATTTTACGGCCTCTCCAAATGCCTCCATTAGATATTGTGAGATATATCTTACTTTGTCGACGAGAACAATTCATCGCATTTTAATAAAACACAAATGGAAACCATTTTCATATCATTTGGTGCAACACTTACAATTAGGTGATCTTCCTCGAAGGGTAGAATTCTATGAATGTTTTTTAATGAAGACCCAAGAGGATGAAAACTACATAAAAAAGTTATATGGTGTGATGACGCAAAGTTTAGCAAACATGGATTATTTAATCGACATAATTTCCATTTTTGGTCTAATGAAAATCCACATCTTTAGTAGAGAACGTTATTTCCAAGATAGTTGGAGTTTTAACGGTTTTTGTGCAATAAAAGACGATAAAATTTCAGCATTAAAATTTTTGGTTGAAAATATTGCCACATTTTAGAAGAAGCCATACGACCGGCGTTACATACTTTAAGAAATGGAGAGGCGGCTTCAGCTTGGTATCAGCAAGATGGAGCACCTCCTCATAACTTTGTGCCTTTTGCTCAGCATCTTTACGACATGTTTGATGATGGATGAATTGCCAATCAGGGTCCGTTTCGTTGGCCAGCTCGCTCTCCTGACTTGGCTCATTTAGATTTTGGTATTTGGGGAAGGGAAGGAAGATATGATGCAGAGAGTCTTACTTGCTTTTAATTTTCCAACCCCCGACCATATTTCCAGAATTACAAGACATAACTTTTTAAGGAAAAGGATTCATAAATGTTTAGAAGTAGATGGTGCTAATTTTGAACACTTATTATAAAACTTTATTTGTTTAATATTTAGTTATTTTTGTTTGTAAGTTATCTAATTAAATTAATACAAAATACCGTTTAATGATATCCACCAGGTAGGTGATCTGTGATATCCACAATTAATAATCCTTTCATGCTATTGGTTACTTTTCAGAATTAATAACTTAGGCCATCGATCCTCAACCATTTTTATGTTGCGACCTACAAAAAGCCAAAAAGTTGAGTGACAAGTGTTGCGACCCCGTCACTATTTTGTCACTTATTTTTTTTTGTATAAAAAAACATATTTTTTTGACGTCACATATTTATTTCATTATCATTTTTTGAAATTTGTATAGGATAAAATAAATCTACTGAAATCTACTGAATATCGAACATTAATTTATCGATACTCGAAGTATCGATACGTTAACGATCCGAGAGTTTCCTAATTTTGACGTTTTTTCGGTAAAAAACACTTTTTTTGGGGGGTGGATAAAGACATTATTGCGATTTCCGGCCAAAGTTGAGGTTCTAGAATAAAAAGTTGAATATAAAAATTGTAGATCTTGAAAAAATCTACAACTTTTGTATCAGTGACTTTTTCACATAACCTCAAAATTAGCTCGAAAAACGCAAAAAACTGCATTTTTCGTTTTCTATGTTTGGTTTCGTTAAAAAATGTTCGATTTTGATGAAAATTTAGTAGAAGGTAGCTTTGATAGTCACAAACCATGAAAAAAAATTTCGAATTGAAATATTGGAAATTTTTCGAGTTATAACGTTTTTTTGGTAAAACACACATTTTTTGGTGGGGTGGAAAAGACATTATTGCGATTTCCTTCCAAAGTTGAGGTTCTAGAATAAAAAGTTGATAATAAAAGTTGTAGATCTTGAGAAATACAACATTTACATTAGTGACTTTTCCACATAACCTCAAAATTAGCTCGAAAAACGCATAAAACTGCATTTTTCGTTTTTTATTTTTGGTTTCGTTAAAAAATGTTCCATTTTGATGAAAATTTAGTAGAAGGTAGCTTTGATAGTCATAAACCATGAAAAAAAATTTCAAATTGAAATATTGGAAATTTTTCGAGTTATAACGTTTTTTCAGTAAAACACACTTTTTTTGGGGGGTGGAAAAAGACATTATTGCGATTTCCAGCCAAAGTTGAGGTTCTAGAATAAAAAGTTGATTATAAAAGTTGTAGATCTTGAGAAAATCTACAACTTTTTAGCTCGAAAAACGCAAAAAACTGCACATTTTTCGTTTTTTATTTTTAGTTTCGTTAAAAGAAGCACGATATCATTTCACAACGTGATTAAAAAATCACGATATCGCTCATCACTATAGATAACGCCACCACTAAAAATCCCGTATCGCAAGGTATATCGATACACTACAAATTTATCCATACTTCAACTAACAAGAAGCGAAGCCCGACGCATTTTCTTTGATGTTTTGGTAACCAAAATTTATGACCTTGAGAGACCGTCGTTGACAGATAACTTAGTAAATACACTGAGAAAAATGATTAAATATACTGAGAAAATGATAAAATTTTCAATTATCGGCGATATATTTGGTCGACAAAGTGGAGTATGACAAGTATCTTATTATAAAAATGACGATTTTCAGACACGCGCATACAAAAAATGATCGGAAGCTTCGCTTCTTGTTAAGAGGTGTATTCTTTGCCACAACTATCTTATCTCACTCACTCAGTGTTTAATTTTTATAAATAGAATAAAGTAAAAAGTGGGTTAAAAAGTTAAATTAAAATGGACAAATATGTGACAAAACGAAATGCTCCTACTACGTCTGGTGAAACGGTGAAGAAAAAGAACAGGTTATACAACGACACATTTGAAATATGGATTTATTGCATTGGATGACAAGCCACAATGTGTTGTTTGTTTTCAAGCCCACTTGTTTTGAAAAATCAACAAATTGCTATAAAAAAATCCAGTCGTAATGAGACTGCAACACTTCATGCATCCTACTTAGTAGCACTGCGAGTCGCGAGGAAATCTAAGCCCCATACTATTGCGGAAAGACTCATTTTACCTGCTGCCATTGATATCACTCGAAAATAATTCACTTTTGAGTATTTGCAAAGATGATCCACGTATAGACAAACTTTTAAGTGAGAAACAACGCCAAATATCGCATTAATTAATTAATGTTCATGATTAATCTTTTTTTTTTGAAATAAAGTAGCTATAAGTTTATTTTTTTCATGTTATTTATTACATCTGTAACAAGATCCCCTTCTCATCCAACAAACGTGACAACTGCGCTTTGTGGGATACTTACCTTTGACCGCTCGTTGCAGTAGTGTGATAATTAGTTCGAAAGAGAGAACACGTTGAAACCCTTTTTTTCATTTACCGGCTTTTCTGATTCCCGCGTTATTGTCAACCGCCGTTATTTTTTACCTTTTTTAACCATTCTGTATTTCTAAGTTTTTGTTAGTGAATAAAATCGTTTATAGTTATGGAATAATTTCCTATACCCCAACACCCGGACGATAAATAATTGTCCACCTGTTACACATCTTAATATTTAATTTTATAACACTACACTAAAATTAATTCCTTCAATAAACGAATCTTTTGTACCTATATCTAGTTTTCATTAGACTGCGTCCCCCTTTAAAAACAAACTCGACCCCCTCAAGGGTCGCGACCCCCCGCTTGAGAAACGATGACTTAAGCATAGGGAATACCGATACCAACCGAATTGGCTTCAAAAAACATCAGAAAATATAATAAAATACAGGGTGTTCTATATAAAGTAAGCAACTTATAAATGATTTAAATTGTGCATGTTGGCGGTTTAAAACACCCTGTATAAAATATCAATGAGTTGGACATATGGAGTTAACGGGCAAGCGCTTGTTGTTTATTGGTTACAATTTCACGTCACTGCTTCGTTATTAATGGAGATATCGTTATTCAATGTGGACTAGAATTTTTTCAAAATTTTGAAAAAATCGAAACATTTCGAAAATACTTTATTTTTGGTATAGGACATTGTGCACAAATCTATATATATGTATATATATATGTTACAGTCTATATATGAAATTAGGCATTATATTATTCTGTCCAGCCGGTATATATATTGCCTGAACTTACTCCGCTATATATGAAATACGGCACAAATTATAAACTGTCTAGGCATTATATAAAACGCACATAAAAAGTTAGTCAGTTTATTTTGTTCATTATTTTTAACCGCTAGGAGATTTTATAGTTGTAGTTTTTATCGAGAAGGGCAAGGAAAATCATTGAAGAAGCTATACAGTGTTGAAAAAATGGCTTCTTCAATGATTTTCCTTGCCCTTCTCGATAGATTAATCAATGGTCTATTTTAACCAAGACAGAAATTCTAAATAGTGGGGCATATAAATAATTATTTTATTTACCATAGATTAATAATATTTGGGTATAGAACAAAATTCTATTACGGTCTTGTTTGTAGATGTAAATATTGAATTGTTTCACAAACTGCCTAAAAATAAGTACGCAATATAATACGGCCGACGCTGTTTATATAATGACTAGTCGATTTATGAAATAAATATTTTTTATATAAACGGTCTGATATGGGCAGTCTGTTTATAAACGTTTTGCGCGGTATATATACGGCGTCTTTTCACAAGTTGACTGTAAAATATGTAAAAGGACGTCGTGTTAGTTACACCATTTATTACTTAAGAACGGTTCAACCGATTTGGCTGGAAATTGGAGGGGAGGTAGCTTAGAACTAGGAGACGGACATATGATACTTTTTATCCCGTTCCCGTGGGACGTGACATAAATTCTACTTTGGACAAAAAATGGCGGTAAATCAAATTTAAAATTTCTGTATAGGTATCGATACTTGGAAATTAGCTAATTGTAAGGATGGCATTTATAGAAGTTTGAAATAAACAACAGCTACTATGACACTCTACTCAGCAGGCAGAAAACGACCACTGGCATAATATCTTATTGAGTCGGGTTTGTTCGAACACTTATACCTAACTCGAGAACGGCTGAATCGATTTTCATGGTTTTTGATTTGTTGTATTTGTCTCCATCCCGAATAGCAGAATAACTATTAAAATATAGGAGAATTGCGCGGGAAAAATTTATTTAAAAAAATTCTACTTTGGACAAAAATTGGCGGTAAATTAAAATTTGAAATTTCTGTATATAGGTATCGTTACTTGGAGATTAGCTAATTGTAAGGATGGCATTTACAGAAGTTTGAAATAAACAAAAGCTACTCTGACACTCCACCCAGCGGGCAGAAAACGGCCGCTTGCATAATATCTTATTGACAAGACAATATTAGGACAGGACAACCGGAAGTACCATATTTAGGACATCATTGTATTTGAACTCAGCGTTATCCAAAACCTACAGCTTAATAATTTCAGATTTTTAACATAACTGTATCCGCCATTACTTTTAATCAAAACTTTTCGCGCCACACCCTGTATTGTTTTTCAAAGTATTCTGCACAAAGAGAAATGCATTTTTGCATCCTTTGTAACCTTTTCTTGAAGCAGTTATTTCACTCGTTTGCTGGTACATTCAAAATAGAGTTTTTGAAGGCATTGACTGCATCTTCTGGGGACTGGAACATTCAACCACGCAGTCCATTCTTAATTTTTGGAAAAGTAAAAAAGTCGTTAGGCCGGGACATGGTCGAACAATTCAATGTTTTCTTGCTTTGAAAACTCAATTGTTTTTCGAGCTGTGTGGGAACCTGCATTGTCCTGGTGGAAGATCATTCGTCGTTGAGGTTGGTATTTCGAAACTCAGCAATTACTTCCGGCAAACAAATCGATATGCACCAATCAGCAGTAATAGTTATTTGATCTTGCAGATGAATTGTTGCTACATGACCCGCATTTGAGACAAATGTCGCCATCATCTTTTTGGAAACACTTCGAGAACGGATAACTTTCGTCGGATTTGTTTCATCTTGGAACAGCCGACTGATGTTCATTTTAGAGTAAATCCAGGATTCATCACTACTGACAATACTGTATAATTTTTTTAGTTTCCTGCGTTAAACCGGCTTAGAGGTTTTTGTCACCAACTAATTGCTTTCTGTTGTTTCGTCAACAGATGGAGTATCCAACGAGAAACTAATTTTTTTACAGATAATTCTTCATGTGAAATTTTTTGAATTGCGGTCTTTGAAATGCCCAATGATGCTCCAATCACACGATATGTCACATGTCGATCTTCTTGGATCAGCTTACGTACAGCATCGACGTTTTTCAGGGTTACTGCCGTACGTTACTCTCAAGGTACTTTGTAAAATCAACACTGTTACCGTTACTTTTCGCCCATTTCAAAAAGTAACAAAATTACTAGTAACGCGTTACTTTTAGAAAAGTGTGGTTTCTGCTCAGTTACTACTCTCGTGTCTGTGTGAACCTTAAACTAGGAACTCTTTCATAATCTAAGGTGTGAACGCAGGTATTATACCAATGAGCACGAGGTATAATGTAGATATGCCGTCTTTCGGATGAGACGTAAAACCGAGGTCCCGAGTCCATGGATGTTGGGCTCGATAAACTTCCCTGATTCGGCAAAATTTCCGATTAGGGGTAGAGTGCTCCCGGCGTCGGTGATTAGCCTCAGTTGCAGAAATAGACCGACGTTAAATAATCGAATAAAAAAAAAGGTGTGAACCAATGTTCTTAACCTATTGTATTATGTACTTATTTATCTATTTTCTTGCATAGTTTCCTTCATTTATTTTTGTTGTCTAGTTTCGGAGATAGCTTTTAGGATCCTCACAGACTTCTCTAACTGCCCTCGTATAATAACAATATTTTAAGTATGCACAGCACATCAAATAAACCAGCCATGTAAATTTTAGTTTTACGATGTTTTCAAATGTACTGTTATGGTATATTTTATTTTAAAGAAGACCACCTGCAATTATTTTTATTGTTTTCAGTTGCCAATTTCATAATTCCAACGGTTCATTGTTGGTATTGAATTTGAATGTACAAAAATTTAGAAAAAATTTTGTTATTTCGTTGGGGTCAACGGGTCTAGTCGCCGTATTTAAAAAAGTAGTAGGTCAAAGAAAATACAGAATTGGAGAAGAAGCTAATGTTTTTGGGTCATGTTGGTTATTTACCTTTATATGCAAATAAAAACATATTTTACATATGCGTGTAGTAAAGTTGAAATTCCAGAATATTAATACACTGGCCGTCAAAAAAATCCGGTTACAAAAATTTGACACATTTTCAAAACTGGTTATATCTTAAACCACTCATTTGATTTTTATGATTTTTTTGTGAGCTGTAGGTCAATTCTTCTATAGCACTACTGTGCTTTCACACCAACACTTTCGACATGTATTGTGTAGTGTAAAAGGCGCTAATTAGTAAAAAAAACTCGATGTACTTTTATATCTATCTACCAATATTTACATACTCAATTATAGTATTATATATTTCACATTTAAGTTTAAATCTCCTAGAATTATTGTTGATATACATTTTCTATGGAAAACCCCAAAAAGTTGTGATAAATTATGTTCTTATGAAACAATTTAAATATTGAGAATCACTTCTATGAAAATATATTGACGCACCTGAACTTCTCCTTTTTTATTTAACAACTAAATTACTCGCGTTGACTAATAAATTATGTTGAGCATTTTAATATTTGTTATATAATTTGTTATGTTTATCCGTAATGCAAATGCAATGAATTTTAATGCTGGCATTTCCATTAGTCAGTTTCTCTGTTCTTTATCAAGTTTGTAGCTGAAGAGTAGTACTTACGTGGATGTAATATGGCTTTTTTATAATTTTCTGTTTTATATTTATCGTGGGTATATTTCTGGTCTCGAAATCACTTGATATATACTCCATTCCAAGATATTTCGTTTTGACTTGATGATTCAAGGCCAAAACTTACAGCAGGTAGTCGTTAATCCGATAACAATAGCACAGTATCGTACTGGTTTTTTCGAAAAGCGAAAAGATAATGCCTAATAGTATGATTATTTTACAACTGAAATATTTGGCTGGTAGAATAATATTTAATTATTCTATTATTTATTTGTGCTTCGGAAGATATATTTCCGAATTTTTATTTTTAAGTTTAAAGTATTTTTCACGATAAATGGTTGAACACCTTATTTATAAATATTTTAATCTGATAGGGTAAATTGCTTGTTTTCCTTTGTCTGACCTACTTTATTTCCAATGCCCTTTTTATATTTACATATAATGGGATTAAAATGTTTATAGATAAAATAGAAAGTAGGGAATTTCGGGATATTTATTTAATTATTTTTAATATTGTCTCAGAATTTTAGTTTGTAATAAACATTTCACTCCGAAAGTAATCTTGTATTTAAAACTAAGTATGTGGCGTCCTAGGGCAAAAAAGTGCATTTATCGCCGGATGCGGAGCGAATTGTGAAAAATGTATTCGAATCATTGAAACATCGAGGTTATAGTATAACCGATGCAGCAAAAGAAACATGTAAGTTGACCAAAACCCCAATATCCACAGTAAAAGACATTATCAATAAGCCAATACGAAAAAAACGAAGTGACGCTAATAAAACCAAATGTGTTGACCAAATGCAAAAGGATATACCTAATCCGAAAAACAATATATGACCTATACCATTAAACAATGCCTATACCAAAAAACAAATGATACCAACCATAGATTGTATGAAAAAGCGGTTAATTAAAGACTAAACGGGAATTGTTTGTAGCCAATAAGAGGCAAGCGATAATGGAGTCATATCGTTTACGAATGAGGCGTCATGATTACTTACAAGATATAAAAAATATAGATGTGAAAATCGTTCAATTATCTACCTCGACGAGATAATTAATTTAATTTATGTTTTAGTATCTAAATTTTACCGATTACGGATCTGTTACTGTTTACTGTACAATGAGGGATATATATATATACACACACTTTTATTATTGAATCCTTAAGGCCAGATGCCGAGTCAACGAAATATTGTGAAATATTCCTTACAAACAAAGCCAGTTTAGTGCGATTTTTGCGCTAATATGCTTTGTAAGGGCAAGTCTATGAAAATTCAAAATATTCTTACGCGAGATACTGCAATAATATTCTCACTTAGTGCCCCCAGTGAAATCCCCGTATGAGACGACTATGGCTCCTCCGCCCAAACTTCGAGAAACATCGAGAATACCCACCGCACCCGGTGCATCCGCCAGAACGTCGAAAATATCCATTTCGAGAATTACGGCGTGCGAGTATAAATAGGCCACCAGCTTCGCTGCAGGTAATTAGTCAATCAGCCAGTGTTGATACCGAAGGAAAGTAATCGCGCCTCGATAAAGTGTTTATTAAGTGACTCTCATATAAATTATAATTAGTGTGTTTAGTGTATGACATAAATTATTAAATAAGGACTGAATTACATATAAATCTGTAAATATAAATTAATTGTAAATATAAATTAGAATAAACGTTACAATATAAAAAAAAGTGAAAATTCCTAATTCTATTTTATTTCTTTTATATCTCAAATATTTTTGTCTCTGGATTACTCGATTTTCTATTTGAAAGTACAGATAACATCGCCATGCTTAAAATAATTATTAATCTAAAAGCTATTATTATTTATATTGAATTCACGGTAACATAGAGTCGTAATTAAATTTTATTGTTATTGGTCAGTAATACATATTTTACAATTCTGTAACAGTTTAGATGCTTATTAACATCAAACCTTCCCAAGCAAACTCAATTCAACTAGTATACTTTTAATTCTAAACCAGGAATTACAAAGAGTTGGTAAATATTCCTTGAAAATGACCTCAGTTTAACAATAGTTAAATATTCTACATTTGTAACGTTCGACTGATTGTGGATACTAATTTTCCTTGATTACACTAAAAAAAATTGAATTTTCGTTTTGTTCCGTAATTTTTCCAACTTTTGATGACTTTTGTTTGGTTCTTATAAAAATAATAATTATTATAATTTCTACCTAGAAAGTTGATGATATTTCGGCATATTATTTGTGAGTAGTCTGTGGGGTAGAATCTGAGTTTTCGACCTAACTAGAGAAGAGCCAAAAAATCACGAAATCCGAACTTCTTTAAATTCTCCGTTTTTAGCAAAATACATCTATTTACAAAGTTGAAGAACGTCAGAGCTTTTGATGAAAAAAAAATCACTTTCCTGGAAGTTTAACAATCGACAACCTCACTTTGAGGGCAGCAGGTGACCCAAAAAGACCGGTTGGATGGTCGCCAAGGAAGTGATCATAGCACCGGCAGTTGAATGGACAATCAAATCATTTCAGCCCTTCAAATCTCCCGGTGAGGATTGTATATTTCCAGCTCTGCAGCAAAACGGACTGGGATTACTTCTACCTATCCTAATAGGGAATTTGTCTAAAGTTTTAATTAGCAAAATTGTGCTATAAATCATAAGAAACAACCTTTTTTTTGTTATTGTCACAAACAACCACTATAACGAATTTAACATGCCGAAAAATTTAAATTAGTTTTTGTAAACACATTGCTATTGGGTGTGACGTAGAAGAGTACGATTTCGGTAATGCGCGTGCATCCATGCGGCAACTAATAAAGGTATACCATTAAAACAGCCAATATTCCCTTGTTTACTCGAGTGCTTCCACGTGTTTCTTTGTATTTCCAGTTATGTAATGTTTTTTTATTATTTATTTAAACAGTTTTTACCGGTGGGATAAAATTATATACACTATGGCTAATTACTATCTATTTATTTAAAGAAACACACACACACACACTCTATTGAACTTAATTTATATACACGCTCTACTTAATGTCTATTAATTTATTTACACTCGGTATCTTAGTTCTAATTTATTTTCACCATTTAAAATTTACACTATTTATTTGCACTATTTTATGCACTGTCCCTTTCACTAATTCTCTCGAACTAACTAGCTGACTAACTAACTGTTTACGCACTCAAAAACCCGCGTATATATAGTCCTTATCGGTTCTAGAAGACTCCAGCGCCTTCGACGCTCGGGCCGTGCACGAACAAAGCGTCTTCTCGAGAATGTTCTCGAAGCGCATTCGCCAAAATTTATAATTGGGGGACAGGACCGGCTTTGAGTTGGTGACCTCGCAACAGTTAATTCTAATTTATTAGATTTTGTTTGTGTCCATAATATGCTTAACATGACGAAGATACAAAATGTCACAAAGAACTAACAGCAGTTGAACACAAATTTTAAAAACGTAAATGATACGCAATAGGTAAATATTTTTGACAAAAATCCTAGTTGAAAACGGATTGTGCCATCATATAAAAGACAATACGTAGTATAATTTTGATATAGGACACGCAATGGTTTGTATAGATAAATATTCGAATCATTTTATTACAAATCGAAAATATAAGTTTTGTTGCTCTATAGTTTCAACTCTTAAAATTGAATAATGGCAAAGAAATGAATTTTCAAAAAATTTTTTCTGCTTTTTCGAATTTTCTCGGTTCCTAATTATCCGATCAAGTCGCTCCCCCTCTGAGGGGTAGCTAGGAACACCGAATAATAATGTTCATTATTATTCGGTGCTAAGAACTATGGCGCCCAGGGCAAGCTCCATAACTTTTCGTGATTTTTCTGCAGCAAATTTTTCGATAATATGGTTGTAGTTAGTTTTTTCTGCAGTTTCATACTCAATTGACATTATGGCTAAATTTTATAAGCGCTCTTGTCCTATTTCGGATCTCAAGAAATTTTTGACAAGTTTCACCTTGCTGAAGAATATCTCACAAGACGCGGACGTTACTGGTAGCGTTAGTGCAAAGCAGAGACATATTTCTATATTGGGATAATTCGACGATAACATATATTCATGAATAAAACTTCTATTAAGTTAGCCTCTTTAAGATTGGGTATTAAAGAACATGCTTGATATTTACACCTTCAATCTCTAAACTTAGCTCGTTTCCATCAAGATCATCTTTATATTTTAGTGCCAAATCAGCTGCTGCCTTTTTAAGATACTCGGTAGATTTTTCCAGAAGAAAGAGTTCTGTTAAAATACAAAAATCTGAAGCTACTCGTGACAAAGTCTCAAATCTCCACTTCATCTGCGAAATTATCGAAGCAAGAATATCATACAGCTGGATTTTGAATTTTTTTAAAAACTGAGCTTCATTGTCGACCATCTCATCAAACATTTTTTCTTTTTCCCTTTTTCGGTTAACAGACAAATAAATTTATCAAATTCTGGGCTGAAGACACAGAATCTGTGGAATAGGTTACTTCATCCGTTTCTTCAGAAATCGCATGTAGGGTTTTTACGACAGCCTGCGATTTCCCGTCACACGAGGCTTGCGCCCCTGGCGTGGGCCCCGGTTGCCCTGCCGTTGCTACGATACTGCGACCCCTTATTTTGTTCGTATTTTAATACTATGATTTTTCTATACATACCATTGAGTACCAGTACCTCCATTAGGTCATTGGGCCCCCATTGACCATTGACCCCCCATCAAAAAAAAATTAAACAAGCATTTAAAATAATAAAATATACCTACTATACATAAAGTATAGTATTCCTATTAAATAAAATTCACCTAAAACGTTCCAAGACCACCGTGTAAACGTTTTTCAAGTCCCCCGTGTAAAAGATATTTCGCATCAAGCATCAAGTACTCGGCGAAAACAAAATTGGAAAGCGGGCTGGTGTCCACCGTTGACCTCAAGGTGTTATATGGGAACGGAATTTGCCGAGCGCTGACGATCTTCGCGGCGTGAGAGAATTGACTTACGTCGGCTTATTATTACACGCTTAAAAAAGAGATGAGTAGAGGGGTTGGCAGGCCGAGCTATATTTTGATTTAAAGGAGAGCATTTGAAGCGAAATAAAGAGAATAATGAGCTGTGTTTTGACGTAATAAGTTGTTGCAAATACAAAAGATCGAATTATCATTTAATTTAAGTTTGTCATATTTAATATGTATAAAAATGAATAAAATATGCCTCTGGGGCTTTGGAAAGGAACTCCACAAATTTTGCTTTGTAAACGATTTTAACGACTTCTGGGCAAAAATTGGGAGTGTCTTTTCGAAAAATTTCCGCCTATGGCGCATAGGCCTCCGGGGGGCTAAGATTTTGGTCACATTATCTATGACTCCCTATCAAATTAACCACGAGCCGCCACTGGTACCAGTACTTTTCACGTTATATGAAAAAAACTAAACAAAGTACGTTTTTGTTCGTTTTAAATGTTTATAATAAATTACTGAAAAACATTCACGTGTTTGCAGAGATAGAACATTTCCATCTATATTTTAGTCAAAATTAACCATCATTTTTTCTTTACGTTTTTACATTTTGAAACATTCAATGCGAGTCTGTTTATGGAACACCAGTCAGATATTTTTTCTAAGTTGGATTGCAATATTAAACAATCAGCTACATTTGATATGGGAAGAAATATTTTCATGTCATCTGCATAAATCAGCCTACCTGAATCTAAAGAGCGATCAATGTCATTTATAAATAAAATAAATAACAAAGGTCCGAGATTTGATCCCTGTGGAACACCTGATTTAGCTGTATATTTTAGTGAGGAGTGTCCACTATAAAAACAAATTGCTTCCTACTTTTTAAGTAAGATACCATCGATTGACCAATTAGCCTAACATGTCTCCTGCTTAAAGGAATTCAAAGAGATAGTGGAAAACGTATTATTTCAAAATATGCAATAAAATTCTGGGTGTCCCATTTGAAAAACATTAATTACAACAATTTTTGTATTGATGGTTTTATTCAAATTTTGTCAGCAAGCCTTAAAAATCAAAATCTAATGTAACAAACTTATTATTGACTATGCTGAATATATATTACATTAATTATTCTAATTTTTTGTTCTAGATGGAATTACAAAGGACACAAGCCACCTTAGAGCAGACCAAAGCTGCTTTAACATCTAAAACTCTTTCATCTCCAGAAATGAATATGGAATTGGAGAGAGTCTTAGAAGATTTGAAAGATTCAAAAGAAATAAATACATCCTTACAACTTCAATTAGAAACCGTGAATAAGAGTCATCAACTTTTAAAAAGTTCCTATGATGATCTTTTGAGTTCTAATAAAAATCTTAAACGTCGTCTAATTGAATTAGATTCCAATTTGGACAAATATAAAAACGAATTTTTGACAATACAACAATCAAAAGATAAATTAGTAGAAAATGAAATGAATTTAAATAAATTGCTAGAAATGGAGAAGATTCAAAGTAAAAATTTAAAATTTCAACACGAAAAAGATGCCAAATGTATTCAAGATTTGAATAGACAAATTAAAGAGATGGAAAGAATAATAGCTAGAAAACATCCAGATTCAGTATCTGCATTAATAGTAGCAGCTAAAGAAAATGCTATGGACACCACCATAACAGCAAGAAAACTTCTCGAAGACAGAATTAAATCTTTAGAACAAGAACAAGTAACCAGAGAAACCCAGTCTTCCAAAGTTTTTATGGAAATTCAAGAAAAGTTTAATCAAATGAAATCCAAATACGAAAATCACATCGAAGACTTGGAATTACACGTTAGTGATCTAAAGAACCAATTAAAAAGAAGAAGCGACACTTATGACGTTTATACTCAGACTATGGTAGAAGACAAGATACCACAAAAAGAAACTTTTACTACTTTCACACAAACCGATGCCGTTACGAATGTATCGTTAGCCCCATCTCCTCCAGCAGTTACTAACAAACCTCAGAGATCGATAACCATCAAGAAAAATGAAGATTCTCATTTGTTAGCTACGATTCGAGGTTTACAAACAGATCTTTCAAATAAAGAAAAAGTTGTAACCAAACTTCAAAAGGAAATTGATGATTTAAAGAAGACAAACAGAAGATTACAGAAAGAAAGAGAAGGAAGTTTAAAAAACTTAATTGATAAAAAAGAATCAAAAAGCCTTCCTCTGGATAGATTACAAGCAAGATCTAACAGTAGTAGTTCTGAAAAGGATTTTCGGAAGGAGGAGCCGGTCCTTCATTTAAAACGTGAAAGAGATAAATTAAAACTGCAGTTAGATAAATTGCAAGAGGATTATCAACTGCTACAAAGTAAGAGGATACAAGATGTGAGTTTAATGTATATTTTTAGGTTTCGCTGAATATTTATAGTTATAATCAAAATATACCGTTCGCTTTTGGTTGAAATAAAACCCCATTCAACTCTTAAAAAATATACTACATAATCGTGTACCTATCCATCGATCCAACAAACGAATATAGCTTATAGAAGAGTAGAACTTATGGGGGGTCAGTTGAGGGGCTGACTAACAGATCTTTTAGACAGTCACCTAATGGCGCCACTGTCGCTGACTTACAAACTCAAAATCCGAGTTGAGGGCCTGTTCGCTCGCAGATCCTACGTGCTCCACCCCTATTTCTCAGCCACGCGCTTTCTCTTTTCACTCCCCCGGCTACAAAACGACTTTTCCGACCATCTGGGCGCCATCCCACGGTCAGTTCGAAACCTACACATTGGCCTATAACCATCTATATTCGTTGATCCAACGCATGTGCAGCTTTGTCTTTCCCTCTCTCTTTCGTCTCTATGTCTAGTGACGTTAAAAATGCCAGTCGGTCGGACACTTTTACTCGTGTAGTTCCCATCCGATAACCCGCTATAATGAGTTTTTTTCCAACATGAATACAAATCTAAAAACAATATTTTTATTTATTCGAGTTACTTTAGTATCAAGTTTATTTCAGTTAACTGCTCTTCAAGAGGCCCACGAACAAGAAGTGGCTAATTATATGGCCAGTGTGAGTCCTTTAAGAGAACAATTAGAATTTCACCAGATGTCCTTAACTTCACTCCAATCTCAATTGACTTCTGCTAGAGAAGAATTAGCTATTGTTAGAGTTGAAAGAGATCATTTGAATAATCGTTTGCTAAGTATGCCAACTTGCAATAAGACGTTTCCAGAAGATAATATGGGCATGCCTCCATTACTACAGAAGGTATGCTTTATCTCAATATCATATTCAATTCACAAATATTTTCAATATTTTTCAAAAACTTGAAAACAGCATACAAATACAATGAAGCATAACCTTAAATTTGATTGACTTTTGTTTTGTCGTACACGGAACTACAGGTATAGGGTAAAGTGAGGCACAGTGAAACAAAAAATACTATTTTTTAGACTACAAACTTATGTGGTGCAATTTATAAAAATGGTTAAGTGATATTATATTTTTGTATGTATTTAATATATATTACAGGTTAGAAATCTAGAAAAAAGTATAAAACTGATTTTTGATACCAGTTTTGAGTGAAACAAAGCAGCAGGCACAGAGAAACATTAGAAATATTCTAATTACGTCGAGAAATAAGTTTTTAAATTAAAAACCTTTATTATGGAACATTATTACAAAGAAAAATATATGGGATGGGTATATCAACGTACATCCAGATTTGCGAATGTCATTTCAAAAGTTAGGAAACGCTGTGTTCTTTTGGTCCCTTGTTTGTGTTCTGGAGGAGGTAATATTAGTTTAACTTCACCAATGTTAACGTATGCAATGTCTTCAACTTGGGGATAGCAAAAAGCCCGAGTTACTTTAGCACTTTTTCTTAAAAATGAAATTTCTACTTCATTTTCGTCATTTTTTTCTTTAGTGACCTGGCCAACGTAATAAAATGTTTTCTTATCTGTAAACTCAACCAACACAAATTCATTTGCTTTTACAACCTCTACTGGAGTAAAAGATAATTCTATAGAATTTTCCTGTTCTATATCGTCAGTGTTAAATGACCCTCCACTTGATGAAGTAGCAGACCATTCATCAAGTGGATCATCTTCATCACTAGTCTCTTCGACAAATAATTTTTTAGTTGCTTCTTTTCTTTTAGAAATGCTAATTTTTGAATTTTTTGCAGCCACGTGCTGCCTCTTCAATCAGATTTTTTTCTGGAGTATCCGTGGCGATCATGCTTCTTCCAGATTTCCTTTTTTTCCCAGTCGTCTTTCGAGGGCCAGCTTTCGGATACCCTTTGAACTTCGCAGGACTTCTAAAAGTTTTATTATCAGTTGTTTCCATTTCACTAGTGCTTTGCAAAATATTTTCGGTAATATTCAGTGATGGCTCTTTATTTGATTGTGATGAAGGACCAGGCAGTGTTGAGGGATTGATCAACTCATTGTTTAAATGCTCAGGATTCGGTCTGTCAGTTACAAAACTGGCCATATAGTCGGCTTCAGTAAATAAATCGCGCTTATAAAGAAAAATTCCCGTTTTCCTAAAGCCGTTGATAAATTGTTGTTGGAATCATGGTCTTTTGATGTGCTTCATTTACACAACCAGCGATGTCATATATTGAGAAAACCTTTCCTGGGTTTTGTTTTTGCCAAGAATCTACGGCTGCAGCATAATATGCTTTGAATTGAGCATAACACGAAACATCTGATGGTTGTAGTTTTCCACTGTAGTGAGGTGGAAGTGTGACTATTGTTATACTATTTTCTTTAGCCAGATTAATGACTTCAATGCATATATGGCTGTGGTGATTATCCATTATTAACAACGTTGGATTTTCCTTTGTAGACAGTGTATGTTTAATAAAATGCCTAATGACCTGAGGGAAAATATCAGCAGTCATCCACCCACTTTTAGTTGCCAATCCTAAAGATCCTGGTGGGCCGTTTATTAACATATGATCTTTGAATTTTACACGAGGAAAAACGAGAGCAGGAGGTATTGTATTCCCAGATGCGCTTATAAAACAACAAATCGTTACCAGTGTACCTTTTTCTCCAGCCGTTACAGTAGATACCCCCCTGGATCCTTTTTCTGCAATTACTTTGACAGATTTATTTACTACTGTAGAGGTGGCAGTTTCGTCCAAGTTCCATATCCTTGAACCATCTGCAAAACTGGTGAAACGTTGTAAGGCTACATCAAGATTATCGTAGAAAGTATTAACGGTATGCCGATTGAAAGATGTGCAGCGAAAAAGAGAGCACTTTTCAGGCTGCCTCTTGGACAATGTTGTATTTCTTTTTAAAAACCCTCTTAGCCATTCTAAACCAGCAGCCGATTTAGCATGCCAGCTTGGAGGTACAGTTATATTATTAATAACTGCCATTTCATATGCTAACTCACGTGTATCGCGCGTTGATTTTCCATAACACATTTTGGAACAGGTTAATAAATATTCCGATAGAAACTGTTCTTGATCAGCAGTGAATACCAATCGGCAATTATAATTCGGAGTGAATCGAATTTTTGCGTCAGGTCCTTCTTCATTTGCGGCTTTTTGTTTTTTGACATACCTGCATAAAAAAAAACATTTAAGGTAATATTTAATACCTATTATTTATTAATATTTATTTAAATTATTACTTACCTATACAATGTACAAAAACTGACATTACATTCGTCTGCTGCCCTTCTTAAGGTAAATCTCTCTTCAATAATAAGTTTAACAGCTCTCTCCATTTGTTCGTCAGAGAACTGTCCAATATTGGTTTTTCTTGAACGGTTTTTCATGTTCTTCTATAAAACAAAATCATTTGTTTTATCAATTTTATTCATGTTATTAAATTATTAAGATATTTTTTAGCATTAAAAATTTTAATGGGGTACAGTGAAACATGTTTCAGTGTGCCCCAAAATATTTGTTTCACTGTACCCCAGGTCAAAAAAACTTGTTAGCATGCCTTTTCATCACACAAACATCAGACTTAATAACAAGAATAATATGGCGATCCATGCCTTATACGCATTCGTTTTATATACCCAAGAAAGAAATTTAAGTTATAAAAAACATTACCGTTACAGAAGATATATTAGTAGTTCAAATATTTACTATACTTACCCAAAGTTCGAAAACGCCCTCTTTCAAACACCAAACAACCTCAACTAAAAGAATTCCTTACATCCTTACATCAACCAGAGACAACCCCATCAACTGTTTCACTGTACTTCACTTTACCCTACGGATTTACTATGGTATGGGCTAGTATGTCATACTGCATTACACCAATGAGAGCAGCCTTTACAAATGGCTCGTAAAATTGTATGTTTGAAATGAAAATTATGTAATTATGTAACTACTTCATATAGTAGTTTTTAGACATGGAGATCACGATTATACTGTTTTTACAAATAAGTGGTCTTTCCCATTAGAATTGAATGTGGTTTTGCTAGAGTGGTATTTATAATATTTATTTTTTGATCATGAGCATGAGTGATTTTTTATTGTAGATAATTGTTTTGATTATTATCTTTTAGATAGTGGGTTTCATTTGCAAATTTTTTAGGGTCCCATTCTTGTATAATTTTACTGAGTGGTATTTAAAATGAGAAACTCATTTTATTTTTTCATATTTAGTGAAAAATTTTGCTCTACTAATATTGTATAATTAATATTTTACAGATTGGATTTCTGGAAAAACAGTACGTGGAACGAGAGTATAGGTTACGATCCATGATCCAGAACTTGGCCCAACAAAACCCAACCAACAGAAGTTGCTTACAGTGTTCAGAAAGACATCAGCAGTTGATCTCATATAAAGCAGAACTGGATCAAACTTTGACTACCGTCCGAGCTTTCCAATAATTTAGGCTAAAGCAGATTAAGCATTCAATAGGGATTGGTTTATTACCAAGTCAATTTTTTTCATTAATAGTATTACAAAAATGATTAATTTCGATATTTACATTGATGAACAAAAATTGATTTTGTTAGCAATCTCTTTAAAAATGAATATTAAGTTACTTGAACGTTTTTCAAATGTCGTTTAATATAAGTGTTATGTTTATACTGTTTGTATTTAAAAATCAAAGCCAGTATGGGAATGTAAAAAAATCCTTAATTACGTAGTCAAACCTAATTCAGGATGCCTGAACTCGGAGACACAGAAAGTTGTGAAATAGCATATAAAATAGTACCATAGATTCCTCAACCATGCTTCGGCATCGGTAAAAATCTCAAATGGGAATGAATCGAATTATATTTTTGTATACAATAATCTACTAAGATAAATGAGTTAATCATTAATCTGCGATAGAAATAATCGAAAAGTATGTGTAGGTACCGTTGTCACGTTTGGAACAGAAAGTCATCACTATCCGCTGTATTTCGGAAATTATTTATCGTATAGCTTTAAGAAAAAAATCTGTATTGCAAACTCTCATGCGAGAAACTGCTGGAAATTATTCTCAAGTTTTCTACTTCACCGCTAGAGGGTGTAGTTTACAATAAAAAAAAAATCATTTTTCTATAGCAAATGTACAGTTATAATACCACAAAATTTAAATATTCGCAATCATTAGATCATTTTACGTACGTTTGCTAATTAAATGCCTAATCAAATATAATATCATTTTTTTGGGGATCTTCAAATGCGATGCTATATTTTTTAATCACTCACTTGAAAGAGGATGGAATTTAAAAAAAATGGTGAGAACCGAATCTCAATATCCATTTTCTATGTGAAGGTACAAGAAAAAATAGGTATACATAAAAATAGGATTTTGACAAACTCAGTATCATTGTAACAATAACCAACAATCAATTACGTAACAAAAACAGCAAAAATAAACCACATTGACCTAGTAAAGTAACCTAAAGATACTGCTTGAATAAGATTTGCTCTATTTGCAGGTCTTGTCTGAAATACTTATTCTTTAATTCGACCCCATAGATAAAAATCTTACACAGTAAGGTCGGGAAATCTTGGCGGCCACGGGAATATGCTACCTCTTCCTATCCACCTATACTCATATTGTTGGTAAAAAATGCATCACTTCATTGTATCCACATATTTTACCGTACTGCTAAAGGAACATCTAATAATAAACGCAATTCATCTCTTAAGAATCGTAAGTAACGCTCGCCATTTAAATATTCATAAAAAACAAATGGGCCTATAATTTCACCATCTAAAATCCCACATCATACGTTAACTGAACAGCGACCCTGGTTAAAATCTTGTTGCATCCAGTGTGGTTATGATCAGACTAATTATGTCTATTCACAGATCCATTATTGGAAAATGTAGCTCCATCGGACATTATATTTGATACAAAATTTCGATTTTCATTCAGCAGCCAATTACAATGATCCAGTCTTTCATCGTATTCTGTGGCTTTTAATCCTTGATAAAGAGATACGCGATACGGATGAAAACGATTTCTTTTTAAAATAGAGTGAACACAATACCTAAAAATTCCTAACTCGCAAGTTAGTTTTCTTACTAACTTGTGGATCTGCAGCAATGTATCCTAAAACATTTATTTCATCTATTTCTGTATTGTTTCTTCTCCGTCGTGTAGACTTTCTTTTAGGTTGAACAGATCCGGTTTGTTTTAAACGTTTAGCCAAATTTTTAAATGCTCTTCTGCAAAAATGTCGTAAGGGATACCTTAATGCATATTCTCTTGCTGCAATTGGAGCATTCTCGAAACATTCAAAATACACTTTTAACATATCATAAGCTTCGCTATTTGTGTAAGGCATTACGTATTTTTAAATTACTAACCGTTACAGGTTCATAAATTCACTCTACATTAATTTTATATTTAAGTTGTCAACAATGTATGATATCTGGACGCCTACTACATTAACTAAAATTTTCAATTTACTTAATTATTAAACTCGATCCCCTAGTATACCTATTTTTTCTCATATCTTCGCTTAGAAGATAGATATTGAAATGCGGTTTTACCATTTTTTTTCAAATTCCATCCTCTTTCAAGTAAATGATTAAAAAATATGGCATCGCATTTGAAGATTTCCAAAAATAGTTGAAAACGAAACAATTTTTCAATCACCGCCACCTAGCGACCGTTAACCCGTAACCGGTGAGGTGGAGTCACACAGACTCCTAACTATTCACAAACTACTATAACTTTTTTCCGGTGACCCTGAATCTTGCGCGCGTTCATATTCCTTCGAATCACTATTGGTAGTTATTGGTATTTAGTGTGTATCCAGCTAGGTTACTGTGAACACTTTGAAATTAGAAATCAGAGTCTCGGTGACTCCACCTCACCGTTAAGGTAAGTTTTCCAAATGTGATAAAATTTGGAAAGTTCGTGTAAAACCTGTTATTTGCAGATGGATTCAGTTCCCAGTACCTCGAAAAAGTTCACCCATTCGACAATAATTTTGAACGTACCGTTGTGAGATGGTATAATGAATTAGAATCTGATGCGTCTGATATAGAAGATGGAGAGGATATTGAAGAAGAACACGAATATCTGCCTTCAATTGAAAGTGATGATAATAAACGATCTTTGTCAAATGATGAAAATATTGATGAAGAAGCAGACCAAGACAATGATGATGGAATTCAAAAAAAGTACTTTTATGGGAAAGATCTACAAAAGTTGGCAGTAAATGAACCTGTAAGGAATGTACGAACCACACAACACAATATTGTTGTAACACTACCAGGATTAAAAGGTCTTGCTCGTACTCTAGGAGATAAAGCCAATCCAGAAGCTATATGGAACCTTCTCATCTCAGAAGCTATAGTGCAGTATACAATTATAAATATTGCAGAAATTCGAACACGTTATGCTGAAGAGACGCGAACAGATTTCAAAAATACGGATAGTATTGAAATAAGAGCTTTGATGAGCCTACTAATATATACCGTGATTTACAAGTCTAATTATGAAGATATTGATGCCATGTTTACTGCAGATGGAACCGGAAGAGAGATTTTTAGGACTATTTTGAGCAGAAAAAGATTTAGAGTTTTGATAAATTGCTTGAGATTTGATGACAACTACGAAAAAAAGACTGAAAGAAATACCAGCAGCACATATTAATAACCTTTTTAAAATGTTTTTTGAAAATTGTCAAAATCTATTTACCATTGGGAAAAACGCATGCATTGATGAGTTGTGAATCGGATTTAGGAGCCGGTGCAAGTTCCGCATGAACATTCCAAACAAGCCACGGAAATATGGCATAAAGCTTCTGTTGTTAACTGATGCTAAGACTCAATTTGCCTATAATGGCTATATTTATACGGGAAAAGGTTCGGATGGAACGGCTCTTTCGAATTCAGAAAATAATTTAACCAAACCCACACAATCCGTAAATCGTCTTTCAAAACCTATTTTTGGCAGTAATAGGAACATTACTGCGGATAACTGGTTTTCTTCCCTTCAGTTGGTGAAAGAGTTACAATCTAGAGGCCTTACCTTTGTTGAAACAATGAGAAAATCGAAAAGAGAAATACCACCAGAATTTAAGGCAAACAGACAAAGACAAGTTGGTTCTGCATTATATGGATTTACAAAACATGAAACGCTGGTTTCCTATATTCCTAAGAAAAATAAAGCCGTAATCCTTATTTCTTCCATGCATCACTGTCGTGCTACGGATGATCAAAGTAACAAACCCGAAATAATATCATTTTTTAATACAACGAAAGGAGGTGTTGATGCACTAGATGAGAAATGCACCATTTACAGCTCTTCAAGGAGAACTCGACGTTGGCCAATGGCTATTTTCTACCAAATATTAGACATGAGTTGTGTCAACGCAGTTGTCATGAACATATGTTTCAAGAATAACGAAAATAATTCCAGAATCAAATTCATGAAGGCACTAGCGAAAAGCCTGACAGAACTTTTTATGAGGAGACGTTTTCAAAATCCAAGATTTAACTTAGACATATTAAGAAACTCGATAAAAAGAATACTTGCACTCGAAGAACTAGTACCATTTCAAGCCGAAGAAAAATTAGAGGTTAGGAAATATTGTTATCTATGCCCATCCAAACTTCATAGAAAGACATTTTACTTATGCTATGATTGTAAAAAGCCTATAATGTTTATCATGTAGTAAGAAAATATGCACACAATGTGTTTCAAAATAGTCATATCTAAAATAAATGTTGTTTGAAATTAGTGTAGTTCACCTGTTGTCAGATTTTATTTATTAGTATTCCATTAGCCCCGGCTAATATTTGAAACTTCTAAAAAAATATATTTTTTCAATTGATGAAATTGAGGAAGCTTGTTATCATGATGAGAAATTTCCATACTACTGTATAGAAACAAAAACGTAGTTTAAATTTTTTTTAATATAAAAATTATATATGACCCAATAAAGCTTATCCAGTTTTAACTTATTTCAGTGAAATTTATTCATTACAATATTTAATTTTTGTTATATTATTTTTTTTAAAGGAGTCCGTGTGACTCCACATCACGTTTAATGTAACTGAAATTGTACTCACCGGTTACGGGTTAAAACCACTGGAATGAAACGTTGATATAATATTTTATTAGGCATTTAAATCCCTTTCAAATGATACTAAGTTTGTCAAAATCCATAATTTCTCGTATGCGAGTTTGTAATACATATTTTTTTCTCTAAGCTGTACGATAAATAGTTTCTGAGATACAGACAGCGGGTTACCTCTCTTAATCAGACACCCGGTACAATTTGCAGTTTAAGTAGTTCATTGTTCTATCCGTAGTCAGTTAGTGGATTTGATAATTAAGATTCAGTACGAACCAGCATATCACTGGTTTAGTTTAGAGTAGGTTGATGTAATAGGGACTTAATCCTGGTCTCTGTATATTGTTCTTAACATCTCAGTGTATAGGTGGTTTGCAGAGTTCAAGGTGGACGACACATTTCTTGAAGGTGGTCCAAGAACGTTTGTGTGCCAAAAAACATCGATGCTAAGTTACCAAAAACTGGTTCAAGCGTATTAGTATTACAGTGTGTCCAATTTCATGAAGAATATTTTGAAAAACAAATCTATTTTTTCTGATAAACATTTCCGAAATTTAAATAATAACCCACTAGTACCTAGCCAAGTAAAACGCACCTAGTTTTAGAAAAAATAACTTCCAACTATAATAAGAACAATAAATAACGATTTATTATTTTTATTGAATCTACGAGAGAACAAAATGTCACCTTTGTAACGTCATATTAATATTCTTTAATCCAATGGTTACTTTTATTGTCTAAAATAATAAATCTTTTTCTTATTTCATAAGTGAGGTTTGCAGTTTTGGAGTATTAAGTGATTTATGAAAAAATTGGTCAACTTTTTTCCGAAGAATGCCAAACTGAAAATTGATGTTCCTGCTTTTTCTAAATTATAATAAAAACAAGAAATAAGAGTGATTTGTAAAACTTCTAGCAATTATTACAATTTTTGACAAACAAACATCAATTCTTCTCAAAAAAGTATTATATTTTTTAATTGCATTCTCCATAGTTTCTATATTTGAAAAATAAACGTCACATTGACGTCAATCCAGTACACACATTTTTTATTTTTTGTAACTGCGTTTGTCACGTTTAGCTTAAAATTTTATATTTAAACAAATATAAACTTAATCCGTATATGTATAGTATTATTCTGCATGACTTTTCAAATTCAAAGTAATTTTGCAATTGAATATTGACGAGTAGATAATCCGGAAATCTCTCTTAAAAAATGTTTTCGAACGGCAAGCGTACACCATTTTTCTAGCGACTTATTGAAACAAAACAATTAGACACGTTTCTCTATATTTCTTATCTATTGTTTATTCGTTGCTAGCAAAGTGATTTTATTAATTGCATGAAATATTTATTTATGTACCAAGCACGAAAAACTGTCTATTATAGTCGAGTCTGCAAATTGATATTCGAGGCGTAGCCGAGACTAGCAAGCGGACGAGACAATAGACAGTTATTCGACGAGGTGCATATTACATTTTTCGTCGATCTTAACAAAAAATTACTAATTTCCTTATTATTGACACGTAAAATCTAGCGGATTTTGTAAATAATTAATTTGACAACAGCAAAAGACAGTTATTGTCACAGCCATTCTCACACCGTGCTGTATCGTAGCGACCACAGCGGACGAAAAGTGTTCGCGGACGAAAAGTACTTGACGTCAAAAATAGACGAAAATGGTACGTAAAATGTCATTTTTTGTAAAGGTCGACAAAAAAATATATTTTCGAACAAAGGGTATTTCATACGAGTGAGATGATCGAACACGAGCCTATAAAAAAACCTATGTTATTTTCATACAAATTGCTACTAAAATTGCTAGCAAATATTCGGATAAATAGTTTTAGAAATTGATAATTCCCACAAATTTCAACAGTATATTAACTTGTTAATAACTTCCGTGCCATTTTTGTAATATCTAATCTGGCAGTTTTGGAAAAATCACCCCATAAATTTGTCGAATATTGCCATATGAAGAATAAGATTTAGACTTTTTCTGGTGGTAGATGGAATATCTAACAAGTAGGAGAATCTGTACTGCGAAGTCAGGAAAGACGCTTTGTTGAGGCGGGGCTTTACTAAACTGGGACTAGACCGTTGGCGCTGGTTGCCGCCGTACTAAAATTCAGCAGCTTGCAGCAAATTCGGTGGAGCCCAGCTTCTGTCGGCGATTGTAAATTGCAGCGGCGGTCAGAGTTTCTATAATCCTTTCATGTAAATTGCAGCGAATGGTCATGTATGGGTTCGTAGTAACTATGTAAATTGCAGCGCACGGCCAACAAAGAGCGTTAATCTTTCCCTAGTTAGATTTGAAAAAGTTGTAAAAACACCCCTTTTTCAAGTTTTGCTCCCATTTTTTCGAGGTTTGCCACTATGTTTTAAGGTGTTTGCCCCTATTTTCCTGAGCTTAGAGAGGGTTGGGGTTAGGTTTTGTTAGGTTTAGTTGAAAAAGTTGTAAAAGGTTGTAAAAACACCCCTATGTTTCAAAGAATTTAATCGCTGCAATTTACAAGTCGGATTAAAATCTCAAATTTGACCATCGCTGCAATTTACAGATTCTATTATCAACTCTTATCAGGTATACGGATTAAGGATTACCAAGCGCTGCAATTTACATCTGCCCGCTTCTGTATGTAAATGAAAAATACCGATTTTTTTTATTGTAAAAACGTGCTGGAATCTTATATAAATCATTAATTGATTTGGAAACTTATTTAAATAATAAGACTAATTCTGAAATGGGCTACTTCGGAGTCTTTTGCTCACAATTGAGAATGTTTCTGTTAACGGGTAATAATAATTTTAGACGGTCCAATATTATAGCCTTATCGTTGTATCTTTATGGTATACATAAAATATCTTTCACATTTGTTTGGCATTTTAAATGATACTAAACTATTATTTAATTTATAAAACGATCTCGTTTTGACAACTGTTCTCTTTTTGAATGACTTCAAGTCGTATTTTGTAATTCTGGACTTATTTATAACAGTTATTTATGACGCAACGTCTCTAAAATTTAAAATGTTGCCATATTAAAAGTAAAATTATAAAATTATTTCAACTTGTCGGTATTGAATTTAAAAGGTCCAAAGTTTCTGATCCGACCTTTTTTTATATTCAATGTTTTAATAAATAATTAGTATTGTTGCTATATTTCTATTGTAAGCAGATTGTTAAAGCCATCTAGTCATTTTTAAATGTAAAATTGTAAATTTATTTTTTGTAACTAGTGAATATATGATTTTATGTAATCTTTGATTTTTATTTTTCCTCTCCATATACTTGCTTCTAATCTTGCTTGTCCTCTGTTACTAGTATAGGGACTATAGGCATTTCTAGCCTCTTCAGTCGCATTGGAAGGAATTATGATATGTTGGTCAGGGGAGGAATGTGGGGGGTAGCTGAACTAAGAATCTGAGAGATAACATTTTTTTTTCGGGCCGAGATGGGAAACTCGTGTTCCAATGGGTCCAGGACCCAAACAGTGTTGGACTCATCCCCAAGGGGATGCCTACCATCCAAACCCGCCTCAAACTCGCCGTTACCCCCGCATCGGAATCACTACTCTAGCATACTTCGAGACGGGCGGCGGCCCCTCGCACACTCTCCGCTCACACCGTCATCTCCCTACTATCAATCCTACCTCTCATGCCATATCGAGACCTTCTCTCCCCCTAACGATGCTCTCTACTTCTCCACTCACCTCCATCCATTCCACCTCCCCCCTCAACATTATCTCCACCATTCTCTCCCAGTACACCGCTTAGTAAAAAAAAGATGAGAAATTGTATGGATCTTGGAGGCTGTAAGTAAAAGCAGGCCGGCAACGAATACGTCTCTGCAGTTGGTCCCAGAGCACCGTACAGTAACTAACGACAAGTAAATTCACTTCGTCGATTCAGTGGTTACCGAAAATTTCCTTACCCCGCCTATCGTCTGCTGAGTTCTGGCGAGCTTAAATCGAGAAAGTGGGAAGTACAGGGGTTGCACGGCAATAACGGGGAGTACGGCGCCAGAGAGAGACGATGTACCATAAATTTCAAACGTTCCGACGTAAGTGAATCTACTTGTTAGTTGGTGTACGGTGCCCAGAGATACTCATTAGGATTGAGATCAGGGTTGCAAGCTGGCCAAACTATTCCTTGAAAATAAAAATAAACGAAAGGTTCATAAAGCATTGTGCTACATTTTGATACCTTCTATTGTAGTTGCTGTGCTCCGAATTTCGGGTAAAAAACATGTTCACATTAATGCACCCAGTATATTTTCAAATTTAGCTCTTCATCAAAATTTCAAGCACAGCATTGCTACAGAAGAATTGACTTACAATTCACAAAAAAAATCATAAAAATCCAATAAAAGGTTTAAGAGATAACCACGTTTGAAGATGTATAAAATTTTTAGTGTAGGATTTTTGTGACGGTCGGTGTATTTTTACAAATTAATCATTTTAAAAACTGACAATTGGCGCTCTGTAAATGATATAGATGAATGCGTTTCATGTCACTAATCTACCTTGTTGTTTCAGAAGTGGCTTTGTAAAATGAGGGTAGCTTGTACTGTTGTAACTCTAAAAACTTAGTGAGCCAATTTAACAAAGCCTGAAAATACTGTTATTTTCAAACACTGATTTATTTAATTAAAAAAAAATTAATTTTTTTTGAGATTACAATCTGATCGGTAACGATCAATAAGCACTTTTAATCTAACTTATTTTACTAATTTCAATCCTAAAACCAAAGGTCTTACTCAACAGTAGTTCCTTAGACTCTAATACAAATAGACACTAACACTAGTGTGTAAGCACTGCACTGTACTCTGCTTTACACTGACACTTATCTACTGAACTAACTCAAAGGGCTTTGTCCTCTTGAGTCTTCTCGTCTGGTTGTTATTGTCGAGGAGCTGGATGGCCTCAACATTCACATGTTCTAGGAGTCGCTGTTCATGACTCTTGGCAAACTTGGTGATCGTCTGGTTAACAGTGTCAATCTCCAGGTCCCGATAGAGGTCTCTGTTTCGGCAGTACCAAGGAGCATTGGTGATATTCCTCAGTATTTTGTTTTGAAATCGTTGTATGATCTGGGTGTTGCTTTCTTTGGAACAGTCCCAAAGCTGAATTCCATAAGTCCACACAGGTTTCAGGATTTGCTTATATATTAACAATTTATTGTATATAGACAGAGTGGAATTTCCTCCCAGTATCCAATACATTTTTCTAAATTTGAGCCCTAATTCTTCTCTTTTCTTTTTGACATGGGGTTTCCAGCGTAGCCCCGCATCTAATGTAATACCCAGGTATTTGGCTGTATTGGCATAAGGTACCTGAGCATTATTGAGTATAATTGGTACTGATTGGCTTCTTTTGTTAGTAAAATTTATGTGCACTGATTTTGTTTCGTTAAGCTTGATTCTCCATATTTCAGTCCATATATGAATCTGGTTTATGGTTGTTTGTAATTTGGCTGTAGCTTCGTCATGACTATTTCCGACTGCTAAGATGGCTGTGTCATCAGCGAAATTGGCTATAGTGTTATGCTCTAAATCAGGGATATCACTAGTATAAAGAAAGGGATAGGACTGGTCCTAATACACTTCCCTGTGGCACTCCCGCTTTGATTTCTCTGAGTTCGGAATAAGCTTCTTCCTGTTTTATTCTGAAGACTCTGTTTGATATGTAAGACATTTGAAGTTGTGAGTACTGTTTTGGCAGGAGATGTCTCATTTTGTACTCGAGTCCTTCGTGCCATACTTTGTCGAAAAACTTTGCTACATCTAGGAAGATTGTAGAACAGACCTTTCTTTCTTCTTGCGTTTTTTCTATGATGTTGGTTATTCTGTAGACCTGGTCTATCGTTAAATGGCTTTCACGAAATCCAAACTGGTGATCAGGTATTAGCTTCCTTTCCTCTATTATTGGTTTTATTCTTTTCATAAGAAGTTTTTGATATTACAGGTAATAGTGAGATCGGTCGGTAAGATGAAGCTTCTTCAGGTTTTTTGCCTGGTTTGGGTATCATAATCACCTCTGCAACTTTCCATATCCTGGGTACATACTCTAGTCTAAAAGCAGCATTTATCAGGTGCGCCAGTTTTATTATGGCTTTCTGGGGTAATTGTTTCAGGATTTCTCCAGTCAAATCCTGTGGCTTTCTTTGGATTTATATTTTCTTTAATTTCCTTAGCTACTTCTTTTGTTGTGGCAGGTCTGTAAAAAATGTATATAAAAAATATTAGTAAATGGACAGTGGAAATAGGATATAACAAGCTAGAAAATGGGTAATAAAATACATGTTGTAGATATGAATGAAATACAACATTGGAATACCTATAGTTGAAAAAAGAGACATACAAATAAAACTGGAGCAAAATTATTTAGCCCTGTATCACTGTATCACTGTAGCCCCTGTATCACCTTACTTCAATCGTCTATCCTAAAGAGCGACTTAAAATTCCATCAAAAATTTTTGTTTACTTCGTTTTTTAGGATTTCGAATTCAATTGAATTTTCGCTTGAAGCTTATAAAGCTTATTTTTGCAGCATTTATTTTTTCTCGAACTAAATTTAGAACAATAAATGTTTTAATAATTTAAAACTGTTAAAGATTTAGTTATTTGATTGTATTGTTTGATTTTAACGACCTTAAACTTGACGAACGGAATTTTCTGCAACCGTAAATTAGTCTCCAGGTATGGATCATAGTGAAAAAGTGAACCGGGAGATTAATCCCCGAGAAAATGCAAACATATTATCTATTTTAAGTTTCGGGTAAGTTTAAACGTATTAGGTGAGAAAAGTTCAAATTATTAGTGGTTATTACTTTAAATGCTTATATTTACTGATAACCAGGATCTGCTCAAAGCTATTATCAATCCAACCATTGAGCTTAGTCTGGTAAAAAACTGTAAATCATCTCTTAATATACTGTCAAGAGACAATACAGTGTCTCTAGTTTGAGTGCCGGGACATGAGGGGATTGCAGGTAATGAATTGGTGGAACAGTTAAGGCAATAAAAGGGACTTCATAGGTCCGGAAGCGTAAATACATCTTACTACGATGCAGCTGAGTCTTACGCTGTGTCCGGATAAATAATGGTAAATAATAGCTTCGTTCCAACTGTCGTTAGAACCGTTTTTGGTATCGTTCGCGCAAGTGCTCTATTTCTTTCACGTTCCAACTGATTAAAGTATCGTTCTTGGGACGATATACAAACTGTACCTTCTGTAAGGGGTGATAAAGTTGATGTGTTCATCCCAAATTCGAGTTTGCGCACTATACAGTACTCGAAACGATTCCAGTACGGTTCATAAATGCCAGTTGGAACAAACCTATTGTATTCATTTGAACAGCGTTAGTAGAGATGGATTGTTTACCGTGGTACAGCGGTGAACTTAGCTGCGCCCTGGTAAACAATGTATTTACGCGGTCCGGAAACGTTATGTGGAATCACAAAGGACTGCGTAAGAGGGGAATCCGGAACTAACACCAACTCAAATGGAGTTTGACCGAAGGTCACCTCCATTTAAAGAGTTTACTAAACAAGGTAAACAAGGAACTCTCAACCAGGCTAATGAAACTGGGTAAGAGAGCTGCTATCTGTTTTGGATAGAACACTTTACTCAAGCAGGTACCAAAAAGTTTTTGTTTTATAGGTATTCGGGGAAAATATTTGCCAAGGGATTCAAAAAAGATCTTGAAGATGACGATCTATATGAAGTTATCAAAAAATGCCGATCTCAAAAATGCACAGACGAGCTGGAGGATACATATTTTAAACAAGTTGATACTATGGAGCCAGGGAAAAAAGTTTCTATATTTAAAGTGATTTTCAAATTGTATGGAATAAGATATTTCGGATTGGGACTAATCCATATGACATGGAGGCTATTAATGAGGTGGGTACATGGGTTATTTTCAGAAATGGTGTATTTTTTTACTTATGCATATGCAGGTTCGTTTTCGGCACCAGTATACCTACTTCTTCATAATCTCAAAGCTGATCTCTACCTAAGTAGATAAAGAAAGTTGTCCAGTGTGTGACCTGTTCGTTGCAATTCTTCATGTGAGACTATCAAAAATAACCTTTTACCTCCGGAACTTTGCAGCCTCTTAAACTGTTTTGCCATTAAATCTGTTTCTAACCAGTTTGATTCTTCCACAGCATTAATAACTTCCTTGCCGAGCTTTCGGCTACCAAACCGAAAAAGCATATGTTATTGTAGGCTTTACCACCCATTTCCGTTCTTATAACCCGTACACTCCACCATATAACTCCACCTGTGAGCATCCTCTAGATAACTGAGGCAATGTCTTGAGTTAGTATGTTATCTTATAGCACTAACTATATTGTTAGACAGGTACAGCTTTAGAAAAAAGTTATTTCGCTATTAAATGGAGCCGAACATGTTTCTTCACTCTTGTTAAATGCCTGAATCGTACCATCATTGTTTGGGCTAATTCAGAAAATAGGTGAGAGTCAGCTTCGAAAGTTTCATCGTCAAACCACTGTATGTATTACACTCATATTTGGTTCATTTATACTCAATGTCTCTTCTATAAAAATATTTCTGGTTCACCCGCATACATCTTAGATGGAACAAGTAGATTTCTGATTGATTTGGCGATTTGCGTTTTAGTACATTGGAACCAGTGGCAATTTCGAACTTGGTCGCATACTATAAGCCTGGTCAAACCAAAATGACAATTTATGATGCTCTTTATTATGCTGGTATCATGCTTGGACTCAAAGCATTGCAGTGTTTGTACTTTCAAAATTATTTTATATATTTGACAGAATTGGCAATTCAAATAAGAATTTCCTTTTGTTCTCTCATCTATAGAAAAGCTTTAAAGTTGAGTACAAAAGCCATGGAAAATACAAGCTTGGGTAAGTGCTAAACGATGAAATGTAATTCCAGACCATCTTATGTATCTGCTTCTAGCAATTGTCATCTCCTTGGTACTGTAAAAGATATATTGTTCTTAAGTTGAAATTAGTTCGTACTTTATACAACAATGATGCTTTTTAGGTAATATTGTTACTATTATTACCAAAGATATTCAACAATTTGAGCAGTCGATATGGATTTTTAATGATGTATGGATTTCCATCGTACAAACGATTATAATCTGTATTTTAGTTTATGAACGAACAGGAATAGTATCCTTCGTAGGTATTTCTATGTTATTAGCTGTGATGCCAATTCAAGGTAAATACATAAAAATCTGTACATGCTAAAAATATTTGAATACTTTTATTACGTTTTAGCAATCATATCGAAAATGATAAAAGGTCTCAGATTAAAAATGGGAAAACTAACAGATGAGAGATTGCAAAGAACGCAGGAAGCCCTATCTACCATCAAAACAATAAAAATGTATACATGGGAACAGATATTTGCAGATAAGATCGGTGAGGCTAGGGTGTGAGTATTTCAAAATTTCTAATATATGAAGATACGTGGGCAGATAAGACAGTTACTTTAAATGCAACACTGCTCCCGTCAAGTCATCTATCAATAGACTATTGTCAAATTTTTAGTAAGCTGCCTTAGTTTGGGTTTGACAGCCATTTGTTCCATTAAAAACAAAGAATATCGACTGTACTGGATTCACGTCATGTATATATTAAAATTTATGTTCAGAGAACTACAATTCCCAGGCACCCACAACAAAATCACTTTGTTGTGTCTAGACAGCTGCTTAAGGGATTGTTTGCAAATCCAGACTGTTTTAGACTCGATAACTTGTAGACTTCAGAGCCTTCAGCAGCTGTATAACATTCTTCAAGCCATTAAATATTTTTACTCTCTTGTCAAACAC
Source organism: Lochmaea crataegi (assembly GCA_947563755.1). Taxonomy (NCBI): domain Eukaryota; kingdom Metazoa; phylum Arthropoda; class Insecta; order Coleoptera; family Chrysomelidae; genus Lochmaea; species Lochmaea crataegi. Next base: position 28,050,630 of record OX387425.1, on the reverse strand, counting down.
GTCGCAATTTGTACCGATTCCCTTTCTTCTATCCATTCACATGACATTTATCAAACTCTCTCAGCTCGTGATGTAACAGACTGTTTCATATCTCACATTGGTATTACTGGCAATGAAAATGCAGATCACCATGCCAAAAGAACCGCTTCTTCCATCACCACCACAACCACTATCCAGCTCTAAAATGACATCAAACTTGGATTTAAAAAGCCAATAAAAGAATCCTGGCAAAGAAGATGCTAAGCTGCACCGTCGTAGTTCTAAAGATGTTAAATTTATCAAAGACCAAATTATTTTGTGTATATTTATGTTAAAAACTTTTATATTGAGCCAACGGCCATAGCACTTGAATTTAAATAAAAATAATATTTTTTTAGAAATGAACTGAAAACTTTATTGAAGGCTGCCTATTCTAAATTGTCTTTAGCCATTTCCAGTAATCTGGTAGCTAGATTTTCTTTATACTCAGTAATCATGATGTACATATGGATGTACCTCGACATGGAAGCAGATGATATTTATTACGTGATAAAAATATTTGGAGCTTTACGAGTTGCAATGGAAATGGATTTTGCAATGGGTTTTACGAAAATTGGAGAGCTTTCAGCCTCGCTAAAAAGAATCGGTAACATTCTTGAACTTGAAGAGTTACCTGAAGTTGAAGATGTTCCTAACGATAAACCTCAAATTCATTTCAAGAGTGTATCATTAAAATTGCATGATAAGGATGTCTTAAAAAACATAAGTCTTAATTTGGAGATAGGATTAAATATTTTGACGGGACCACTTGGTTGCGGAAAGAGTTCTCTGTTGAAAGTTGTATTAAGAGATTACGTGCCGGACGAAGGATTTGTTGAAAATAAAGGAACGATGTGTTATGCCTCACAAGATCCATGGCTATTTCCATCTTCAATTAAACAGAATATTTTGTTTGGGGAAACTTTCAATTTGGAAAGATATCAACAGGTTAGTTAGTAACATTATATATAAATGAGAAACTGTTCCTTAGTTTTGTGTAGTAAAACATAATAAATACCTTGCCAGCTTCAATCATTTACTTGCTCACGAGAAATTAGAATCTTTTATGGCGATTTTCAGGTAGTTGCTGCTTGTGCTTTGAATTACGATTTTGAAATTCTTGAAAAAGGAGACGAAACTATCGTAACTGATAGAGGGTTGAATTTAAGTAAAGGGCAGCAAGCTAGAATAAATTTAGCGAGAGCTATATATAAGCAGAGCGATATATACCTAATAGACGACGCTTTGACGGCTCTGGACCCTCGAGTACGGGAACATATATTCCTGAACTGCATTCAAGGATTGTTGAAAAATAAATGTGTGGTTTTAGTAACTCATAACCCAAAACACATTAAACAAGCAGATACATTAATAGTATTGAAAAAAGGGGAGGTGGAGTTTGTTTCAAATCAGAAAAATATTCCGGAAGATGTATTAGAAACATTAGAACACGTAGAGTGGAGTAAAGCAGAAAACGTGACTGACAAAGATATTGATGAAACTACTAAATTATTAGATGATAAGCCAACAGCGCGAAGAAAGCAAGTATATCACGAAGAAAAGAAATCTGGAACAGTAAATTCTAGACTTTATTTCGAGTACATTAAATTGGGAGGATATTTTTTATGTGGCGTACTTCTAGTGACTTTTATTGCTGAAATTTTTGTGGACAGCGCTTCTCAAAAATTGTTAAGTACTTGGTAAGTTTGATCATTTTAATAATATTCATCAAACGATGATAATAAATTCTTGTTTTATAATGAATTAACGCTATTTCGTGGATAACAGTTCTACAGATCTCGACACCTTTTTTTATCACTCATGTTTTCAATCTTTTGCTGAAAGTTCATTGAGCGTGAGAGTAAGAGTAATGAGTAATAGAATAAGAAATTGTTCATATATTTAGGCAACAAGGAGGATGAAATGTCGTGCTACAACTGCAAATATTTTCCCAGGACATTGTCTTGTGCCAACTGCAGTAGGGTAAAGTGAGGTACAGTGGAACAAGGGGCACAGTGAAATATTTCAAATTTCGCGGGCGTTTATCATTGAAATTGTGAACAACTGAGTGTGGTAACACTGACCTGTGCGGGACCGTCAGTTGATGTAACGAATTCGTTTAGTTGAGGTTGTTTGGTGATTGAGAGTGGACGTTTTCGAACTTTGGGTAAGTATAGTAAATATTTGAACTACTAATATATCTTCTGTAACGTTAATGTTTTTTATAACTTAAATTTCTTTCTTGAGTATATAAAACGAATGAGTATAAGGCATGGATCGCCATATTATTCTTGTTATTAAGTCTGATGTTTGTGTGATGAAAAGGCATGCTAACAAGTTGTTTTGACCTGGGGTACAGTGAAACAAATTTTTTGGGGCACACTGAAACATGTTTCACCGTACCCCATTAAAATGTTTAATGCTAAAAAATATCTTAATAATTTAATAACATAAATAAAATTGATAAAACAAATTATTTTGTTTTATAGAAGAACATGAGAAACCGTTTAAGAAAAACCAATATTGGACAGTTCTCTGACGAACAAATGGAGAGAGCTGTTAAACTTATTATTGAAGAGAAGGGCAGCAGACGAATGTAATGTCAGTTTTTGTACATTGTATAGGTAAGTAATAATTCAAATAAATATTAATAAATAATAGGTATTAAATATTACCTTAAATGTTTTTTATGCAGGTATGTGAAAACACAAATAGCCGCAAATGAAGAAGGACCTGACGCAAAAATTCGATTCACTCAGAATTATAATTGCCGATTGGTATTCACTGCTGATCAAGAACAGCTTCTATCGGAATATTTCTTAACCTGTTCCAAAATGTGTTATGGAAAATCAACGCGCGATACACGTGAGTTAGCATATGAAATGGCAGTTATTAATAATATAACTGTACCTCCAAGCTGGCCTGCTAAATCGGCTGCTGGTTTAGAATGGATAAGAGGTTTAAAAAGAAATACAACATTGTCCAAGAGTGCTCTCTTTCTCGCTGCACATCTTCTAATCGGCATACCGTTAATACTTTCTACGATAATCTTGATGTAGCCTTACAACGCTCCTCCAGTTTTGCAGATGGTTCAAGGATATGGAACTTGGACGAAACTGCCACCTCTACAGAAGTAAATAAATCTGTCAAAGTAATTGCAGAAAAAGGATCCAGGGGGGTATCCACTGTAGCGGCTGGAGAAAAAGGTACACTGGTGACGACTTGTTGTTTTATAAGCGCATCTGGGAATACAATACCTCCTGCTCTCGTTTTTCCTCGTGTAAAATTCAAAGATCATAATGTTAATAAACGGCCCACCAAGATCTTTAGGATTGGCAACTAAAAGTGGGTGGATGACTGCTGATATTTTGCCTCAGGTCATTAGGCATTTTATTAAACATACACTGTCTACAAAGGAAAATTCAACGTTGTTAATAATGGATAATCACCACAGCCATATATGCATTGAAGTCATTAATCTGGCTAAAGAAAATGGTATAACAATAGTCACACTTCCACCTCACTGCAATGGAAAACTACAACCATTAGATGTTTCGTTTTATGCTCCATTAAAAGCATATTATGCTGCAGCCGTAGATTCTTGGCAAAAACAAAATCCAGGAAAGGTTTTCTCAATATATGACATCGCTGGTTGTGTAAATGAAGCACATCACATCAAAGGACCATGATTCCAACAACAATTATCAACGGCTTTAGGAAAACGGGAATTTTTCCTTATAAGCGCGATTTATTTACTGAAGCCGACTATATGGCCAGTTTTGTAACTGACAGACCGAATCCTGAGCATTTAAACAATGAGTTGATCAATTCCTCAACACTGCCTGGTCCTTCATCACAATCGAATAAAGAGCCATCATTGAATAATTCCGAAATTATTTTGCAAAGCACTAGTGAAATGGAAACAACTGATAATAAAACTTTTAGAAGTCCTGCGGAGTTCAAAGGGTATCCGAAGGCTGGCCCTCGAAAGACGACTGGGAAAAAAAGGAAATCTGGAAGAAGCATGATCGCCACGGATACTCCAGAAAAAAATCTGATTGAAGAGGCAGCACGTGAAACAGCTGCAAAAAATTCAAAAATTAGCATTCCTAAAAGAAAAGAAGCAGCTAAAAAATTATTTGTCGAAGAGTCTAGTGATGAAGATGATCCACTTGATGAATGGTCTGCTACTTCATCAAGTGGAGGGTCATTTAACACTGACGATATAGAAAAGGAAAATTCTATAGAATTATCTTTTAGTCCAGTAGAGGTTGTAAAAGCAAATGAATTTGTGTTGGTTGAGTTTACAGATAAGAATAAATTTTATTACGTTGGACAGGTCACTAAAGAAAAAAATGACGGAAATGAAATAAAAATTTCATTTTCAAGAAAAAGTGCTAAAGTAACTCGAGCTTTTTGCTATCCCCAAGTTGAAGACATTGCATACGTTCACATTGATGATGTTAAACTAATATTACCTCCTCCAGAACACAAACAAGGGACCAAAAGAACACAGCGTTTCCTATCTTTTGAAATGTCATTCGCAACTCTGGATGTACGTTGATATATAGGTTGATATACCCATATATTTTTCTTTGTAATAATGTTCCATAATAAAGGTTTTTAATTTAAAAATTTATTTCTCGTCGTTATTAGAATATTTCTAATGTTTCACTGTGCCTGCTGCTTTGTTTCACTCAACCCCACGAGTGGGGCACATTGAAACAAACTACACACCTTTAAAAAAATTGGTAACAAAAATCAGTTTTATACTTTTTTCCCGATTTCTAACCTGTAATATATGTTGAATACATACAAAAATATAATATCACTTAAAATTTTTTATAAATTGCACCACATAAGTTTGTAGTCTAAAAATAGTATTTTTTGTTTCACTGTGCCTCACTTTACCCTAGAAAATGGGAAACTATACATAGTACACTACAGCCTTTCTAGCCTCAAACGTAGGTGGTTATTCGTTTCTCTCTGACATTAACTACCGAATGCACAATATTTTATTGCTTCGCAGCTGCTGTTGCAGTTGCTGCATACTATAGGGTGTTTCAAAATTCGGTTAAAAAACATCTTCACACTTATGCACCCCGTACATTTTCAAATTTAATTCCACATCTAAATTTTATAGCATTGCTACAAAAGAATTGATCTACAATTCACAAACAAAATCATCAAAATCAAATGAGTAGTTCAAAAGATAACCACTTTTGAAAATGTGTCATATTTTTTTTACGGTCAGTGTATTTTATATATATTTTAGGCTAAATCAAAAATCAAAATTGACTCAAATTAAGAAGAATATGGCAGTGAGTTTGTCTAAACAAAATATAACAAACGTTTCGGATATCGAAATGGATTTATCTAGGCAATATGAAACGAACATTTCAACAGAGTCTTTAAATCCAATAATTTTGGAAATTAATACTTTGGAAAGTTCGGCTTCATACACATTAAATTTGTATACAGCCTCTATGGTGATTATTGCCGCCATGGAGTTAGTGAAACAGTACTTTATTTTGAAAATGGGGATGAAGGCGTCAATTAATATTCATAATCGTATGGTGGATAAAGTAGTAAAAGCTACGATGGCGTTTTTTGATACTTTTTTTATTGGAAATGTTCTTAATAGATTTTCGCAAGATTTAAGTGTTGTTGATGAACACTTACCACGTACAATGGCTGCATTTGCCGGAGTAAGTATTTGTTTGCAACGTAGTTAACCATTTCTAAGAGCATATGACTGTAAACAATTTCTGCCGCCTAACCGTCAGTTTTTAAAAGGGATTAATTTATTAGCAAAAATTTCCATTTATTATGGGCCTACGATTAAATTTTTATAAGGGAACAATTTATTTGTGAAAATTTCTATGGACCGACGAAACAATTTTTAAACAGGCTTAATTTGTAACAATTTCCATTTACCATGGGAGTACGATAAAATTAAAATTAATTAAAAGACGTTCATTTATTTGTTTTCACTTCTGTCGACAGTCCCTATGACTGGCTATTCCTTTTTTATAGTTGTTTTAGGCCAACACATGAATTAATTTAGGAAGCCCAAACGTCTGAGTTAAGCTTCATTTATCTCTCAATATTTTTCAGACTTCCCTCCAATTGTTTGGCATCGCAGGCTTAATTACTTCAGTCAATTGGAAGTTTATATTTCCAGCGGTTGTAATAGCCGTAACTTCAATACTGATTCGAGTAATATATATTCGTACAGCAAGAAGCTTAAAACGTCTCGAAGCTGCTAGTAAGTGAAAAAAAGTCTCAACTAAAATCAACTTTAGTAACACTAGTGAATACCAAATTTATAATAAAAACACATTTTGTATACCAAGATAAGTGCTATTGACGATATAGATTATCTAAATGAATAATAATAGTTAAACTCCAAGAATAATATTAGATTATTCTTTGTCAGAATGTTTAAAGTAATCTGACTTAAAATATTGACAAGTTTTGGATTCCATTATTTTTAGAAGTAGCAAATTATCTTGCCTGTGATTTAATATTATATTCTATAAAAGTTCGGCAGTTCGTAAAATATCATAGTTAAGTTGATATTTTGTTTTACAAAAATTGTAACGTAAAACGCCCCAGGCTAGAGCACTCCACCTCAGGGAGAGGATTTCGGCACCAATTAAACTATCTTATACGCTAACACTGGGATGGGGTGTGCAATTAATATTAAATTGGACGCCACCAGCTTTTAATCGAAATGAAAGCAAAAGGTGGAAAGCTGGAAACACCTTTTGTAAAACTTAACGTTAAGTTACTTAAAAATACAAACTTTAACTAATTATACCCGAACACATGTATCCAATTCAATAAATATTGAATAATCAATACAAAAGTTGAAGATATTAAATATTTATTGATTTATCCAAAAATTCATATAAATTGAACATTCCAAAAAACCAAACTTGGAGAATAACAAGTTATAATAATCAACACGCCAAATTCAAATCTTATACACGCTAAAGATAAGACGAAGGAACTTATCTTAAAGGACTGGGTTGTTTGCAGCTCTTAGCGATGGGGGGCAATAGCTCCAGATAAAACAGGAACGGCACAGGAACAGGAACGAAACTTGAAAAATTGTCTTGAAATTGCTTTTAACTTGCCTTAAACTTGTCGGCTGCAGAGCTGCGGAAAAAGGAGAAAAAAAAAGGATAAGGTACCAGAATTAATTATTTGGGAAGGAACGAATAAATAAAACAGATCGGGTAAAAGAGCTTATTATATACTCTAACGCATACAAAACCCGACCTCCACGTGTTAAAATACAACTTAACAGTGTTCTGTTTTATTCTATTCGTTCTGTTCTTTAAATATACAAAAAATACAAATCAGCAAATAAAGCAATAACTACACTAGAAAATAACCAAGGGAAAATACAATACAGCAAGCACCAAACGTGATGGCGAGCACGCCCCCATGCGCACAAACTCATTTTCAATGTTACCTCCCAGTACAGCTCTTGCAAGACATATAAATGCTCTGTACAGAGGCGTATCATTAGTTGTCCTCCAATTCTGTTGGCGTTTGGCATTGTCTGAATAATTTTTGTGTTGTTTCTGAAAAAATGTCATTGCCTAACAAAAAACCAGTTATCAAGAGTCAGCATGTGAAATAATTTTTAAGTGTTCAATTATTTTCAAAGTGTCAAATGTGAGTGGGATACGTTATCAAATGTGAAAAATAAAACATCTCTCGCTACAGGTAATATTAAATAATTAAGCAGTTAATTTCTGCAAATAACGTGTAAGTAAAATTTTCCACCCCAAGAAAGAAGCGGCCTAGAAGAGCACCAATAACTGATATTCCCGAGTATGAGTATTCCAATATTAGACGGATTATTTACGACTTTCATAAGACGGAAGGTGTCTTATTACGGGGAAGGGGAATTTGATAAAAACTAATGTTTAATTTTGGAGTGGCTAATGCGACAAGAAAACGGCATGTTTAGAAATTTGGGAGGAAGTGATTAATGTGCCACATAAATTAGTAAAATAAAATATTTTTACAACGAAAAAACGTAACAATCCGGACAGCATGTTACAAAATATAATTAACTTTTCAACGTTATCAGGTATTAATTAGTTAAATTGACTTCTGAAAATCCAGAGAAAAGGTTAAATACATTCAAATGTTAAAAACATCATATCGTCAAAAGAAATATTTCAAATACATTTTTGATCGAAACAACCATTTTTGTTGCTTGGCAACTAATCACATGTTTAAGTCTCAGAGTCATCCAGTAAACATCATTTCTAGACGAAACATTATTCTTGTTACGTTTGTTGTTGAGAGACGGATTGTTCCTATGTGAATGAAGAACTTTTATATATTGTTCTAGGTTTCATAATTTTGTGATCAAGCTTAAAGGAAACCATTATTGTGGTATATGTCACATGGTACATATGTATGCCAAAAGAGTAAAAGAAATAATCTTAATTGAGTCCAAACCATGAAACAATCATTAGAAGATAAAGGTTTTATGACGGAGATTAAAACAAAATTATATACGAATTTATTTGGTGTTAAATAAAAGCTCACTTATTAAAAAACTACAGTCCAGTTCTGGAGCTACATACTCTACGGAAAAGGCTGACAAAATGCTAATTTTTCCAAGTTTCCGGCCACAAGGAAGTGGGAGAAATCTCTAGAATAGTGGGTAATCTCATCAGGACAGAGACAGGCGAAACAGTTCCTTAAAAGACGTTCTCCTTAATTTACGGCAGACCTATTAATCAAAGATAGGAAAACTGTCAAAGACGTAATAGGAATGTTAACAGGGCACTGTAAGCTTAACAGGCGCGCAAAGCTAATAGGGTTGACAGACGAAGCCATGTGCATATTATGTCACGTAGAGAAGGGAACTGCAGAACACATCCTATGCTAGTGAGGTTTCTTGTACTAGTCCATGAGAAGCCACCGATAAGAAATTACATGAAAGGTTCAGTATTGAGGCTAATTGGCTATTTGAAAAGAGTCGGGCTGGAGAATGTAATCTAGATTCAGACGACCATGATAAATCTGAAAAGGTCGCAGTGGAATCATCAGATCTAATCTAAGTGTCCGGAAAAAATGTATACTTACCTATTTTTTCTCGTAACTTCGCACAGAAAATAGATATTGAGATGCGGTTTTTACCATGATTTTACAATGATTTAAAAATCATCGCATTTGAAGATGCCCAAAAAAAAGTTGAAAACGAAAACAATTGTTCAATCACTGCCACCTAGCGACCGTTAAAACTATAGAAATGAAACGATGATATAATATTTTATTAGGCATTGAATTCCCTTTCAAATGATACTAAGTTTGATAAAATCCATAGAGCGGAACAAAAGTTATAACAGTTTTATTGAATCAGCTTTTCCACTCTCCCCTATCAGTTATTTTACAAGATAGAGAAAAAAGTACTGAAGCAAACTTACGTGAAATGATCTAATGATTACGAATATTCAAATTTTGTGGTACTATAACGGTACATTTATTATAGAAAAATGACGTTTTTGTGTTATTATTGTGAACTACGCCCTCTAGCGGTGGAGTAGAAAACTTGAAAATGATTTCCAGCAGTTTCTCTAAGATGTACGATAAATAGTTTTCGAGCTACAGCGGGTTATAATACGACCAGAACAGCTAGAGTGTTGGATGTGCGCGAAGGAAGAGAGTGAAAGATGCAGAAATGAAAGATAGAACATTAACGTGTTTGCTCGCTGCGTCAGTAGCGTACCAACAAAATAATCAAACACAAATAGTAGGTACATATACCCTCTCTATTGTAATATTTCAGAAACAGCCTATTATACCTAATAATAATAATATGCACTTCTAATTCAAAATTAATATATTATTCTTTTTATATCTCATCAGAAGAACTGGTGTTGATATTGAAATTTAAATTAATAAAATAAGTATGACTAATTCCGAAAAATATTTGTAAATGCAAATGCTAATAGCTAATAGTAAATCTCTTTCCTAGAATGATCATTAACTCTAGAAAGTACCTACCTAATCGGGTAGGAAATGTTTGCTAATATTATTTAAATAGAAAGAAATGTTTCCTAAAATCGGATAATACTGATAATGCAACTAATCTAAACATAATCAATAATTTATTTAAATGTGAAATATTCATTCTATATTTATTATAAAATGAAATAATAATAAGACTTTTAAATACTCAAAAGTTTTATTTTATATACTAGAAGACCCCGACAGACGTTGTCCTGTCCTAACATTGTCTTGTCAATAAGATATTATGCAAGCTGTCATTTTCTGCCCGCTGAGTTGAGTGTCAGAGTAGCTTTTGTTTATTTCAAACTTAACGATACCTATAATACAGAAACTTAAAATTTTAATTTACCGCCATTTTTTGTCCAAAGTGGAATTTTTTCCCGTGCAATAACAAATCAAAAACCATGAAAATCGGTCCAGCCGTTCTCGAGTTAAAAGTGTTCCAACAAAACCGACTAAATAAGATATTATGCAAACTGTCGTTCTCTGCCCGTTGAGTGGAGTGTCAGAGCAGCTTTTGTTTATTTCAAACTTCTACAAATGCCATACATTTCTTTCTTTCCTTTTTTCTTTCTTTCTATAAATGCCATCCTTCCAATTAGCTAATCTCCAAGTAACGATACCTATACAAAAATTTTAAATTTTGATTTACCGCCATTTTTTGTCCAAAGTAGAATTTTTTTAAATAATATTTACCCGCTGAGTGGAGTGTCAGAGTAGCTTTACAATTAGCTAATCTCCATTAGCTCTTATATTGTACTACAATTATTATATTCGATTGCCATCTTGCAAAAATAAAAATCGCAATGGAAAAATATGGGTTGATCGTATAAAGGTGAAAAAAGAGTAATATTAAATTTTTTATTCTAAGTCATGACAAAATTAAAGTTTATAATTAACAAATAAAAAATAGGGGTTGATCGTAGAAGGGTGAAAATTTAGGGTTGTATATATTTTTGAATGATGTATCATAAATTTTGTCTAAGAAATAAAAAAAAAATGAAGGGGTGGACCACCCTCAACATTTAGGGGGATGAAAAATATATGTATACCGATTCGCAGACCTACCCGATATGCACACAAAATTTCATGAGAATCGGTCGAGCTATTTCGGATAATTAACAAATAAAAAATAGGGGTTGATCGTAGAGGGGTGAAAATTTAGGGTTGTATGTATTTTTGAATGCTGTATCATAAAAAAATAAAAACAAAAAATTTTGTCTAAAAAATAAAAAATTAAATTAAGGGGTGGACCACCCCTAACATTTAGGGGGATGAAAAATAGATGCTGTCCGATTCGCAGACAAAATTTCATGAGAATCGGTCGAGCCATTTCGGAGGAGTTTAACTACAAACACCGTGACACGATATTAGATTTACAAATCTGTAGTCATATTCCTCCTCCGAATCCGAATGATCGTTTCCTTCGCTGGAATCATCTGCTAAATTTATTATACATTTTTCGACGATTTGATCAATCATAGGCTCTTTCTGCATATACTTACTTATTTTCCGATGACAAAGCATGCTTGCATCTGGACCTCCAATCCTCTACAGAAAAGTTTTGGAAGAATTCATCACAAAATTCACAATACTTCGATTCGGCAAATTTGGATCTATTTTTCGTAATGATGGTAATTCATACACTCTGCTTTCCAACGAAGGTAAGCATTAGGAACAAATCCATCTTCGCTACCTGCGTGTACGATGATCATACGAGCTCCTTTACTAGTAGGTTTCCTAAAACCTAATTCACCGCTTTTCCAACCTTTCTCATGTGCGTGAGTGGAGTGAATATAGGTTTCATCAGTATAAACAATCGGCCTTTTTTCTTCTCTAGATGTTTTCATTTTTCTTAAAAATGCCAATCTCAAATGCCGGATTGAATCACGCTCTACTAATATTGCTCTATCGCTTTCAGTTTTCCTCCAGCAAAATCCCAGTGCTCGTATTTCTTGACGCAGAGACTCCCTTCCTTCCTCAAATCATATTCTGAATGAAATTTTGCGCAAACCTGCTTTGAAGTAAACTCTAATATTGTTTTTCTAAGTTGAGTTTCCTCCAAATCATCTAGTGCAACTCTTTTTTTATACTAGGCCTTTCTTTGAGGGGCTGTGAAAGATTCGGTCTCACCTTTTTCCAGCATTTTTTCCTCCTTCGCAATGCGGGCTACAGAATTTTAACTTATGCCTAAAGCAGCTGACACCCGTTCGTAAGCTCGGAAGAAAAAGTGTTTTATATATTTTTTTGTAAGTAAGAAACTTTAGTACTTTTATCTATTTAGTTCCTGAGGAAAGTCTCAGAGACTAGTAGTTCCTTCAGATCTATTTTCTGGAGGAATTTTAGGTGTTGTGACCTAGGAGATCTTATATTTAAAAAAAGTTTAAAATGTTCATGGACATATTATAAAAAAATCAGGTTTATTATTAAATAATCATCTTAAACTGTATAATCAAACCTTGTTTAAACATTTCCTCTCTTTCTTCTTTAAATTAAGAAATAAGGATTACGATAATTATTTCAATAAATGTTTTATAGCAGAAGCTTCCTTCAAAAAATTTATAATGGATGTTCCCTCCTTCTTCTTCCTGCATAAATTGTATCACATTTCCAACAAGTTCACGACTTTGGCCACTTAAAACTCTCCTTGTCACTTTACTCTCAATTGTCATTGTAGATACTGTTCAAACACTAAACCTAATAATTAATTAAACAGAATGTTAAAAATGTAAAACTAATACCTAACTAAACCGAATCTTGAAGTTGTAAATACTAATAAATTAATTAACTAAAAAGAATAATAAAAATGTAACTACGCCACTGCAAATTTGTCGAAGTGCGTTGTCTGACAAACTTTTACCGACTGAGATTCGTCAGCGTAACAAGAAGTTTACGGATGCGCATACAATTCTCAACACTCTAGCTGTTCTGGTCGGCCTATACCTCTCTCAACAAGACACCTCGTACAATAAATGTGTAAACTATTTCGTTGGTTTGAAAAGCTTATTATGTAGTACTGTCGCGTATTTTTATATATTCACGTGGTCTCTTCTGAGTGGTGTGTTGTTCTCTTCTATCACAGAAAAACTTATGACTTATTATGGCTTCACATTATTTAATTTAATTTTAGCTAGAAGCCCAATCGTAGGCCATTTGAATTCGACAATGGAAGGACTAACTACAATAAAGGCATATAAAGCTCAAAAAATATTAAAACTTGAATTCGACAAGCATCAAGATCTGTATACAAGTGCATTCTATACATCAATATGCGTCAAAGGAGCATTTTCTTTTATTATGGATATATTTTCACTCTTTTTCGTAACTTCTGTTGTAGCTAGGTTTTTATTTGCTGATACAGGTAAGTAAAAATCATCTATTCACATGCAAAACTTTGAGAATATTTTCCATAGCTTTTCTCAAGTAGACTTTAATTTAACTGGACGTTGGTTACAGATAAATTATTGAATTATTTTGTTTGTTTTTAAAGGCAAAATAATCCCTAACGTTTTTGTATATTATTATCTCAACGTTTCGGTAGCGTTCCAGCTGCCATTTTCAAGAATTATTCTATTTTTATTTAACAAGCATAATATGTAATTCTGAAAATGGTCACTGATGAACTAAATTTGTTAAAGATTCCTTAGCCGGAGACGTAGGTTTGACACTAACACAAGCTGGGAATTTGACTATGATAATCACGAGAGGTTTGATGACATGGTCTGATCTCGAAAATAGTATGACTTCTGTTGAAAGAGCCATGGAATACACCACTGTGGAATCAGAAAATAATCACGGGCTAGAAGTAAAACACTGGCCCAATAAAGGAGAAATTATTTACAAGAATGTTTCGTTGAAGTATACGAACTCTCATGATACGATTTTAAGAAATATAACTTTCACAGTTGAAGCAGGAAATAAAATTGGAATTGTTGGAAGAACTGGAGCCGGAAAGTCTTCTATTATATCAACATTGTACAGGTATAATTCTAAATTGCATCTACTTTAAACAAAATGTATGGTATCAGAAATAGAAACATGAAAAATTTGGTCTTTCTCTCATGAAATTACACTTTCTGAACCTTCTATGTTTCTTCTATTTCAGAAGAACCTATTTCTTGAAGTAGATACATTTTAAAACAATTTTTGTATTGTGCTTTTATTAAATTACTTCCGAATTTTATAATTTTTATATTCATTATAGATTATACAATTATGAAGGACAAATATTCATCGATGGAATGGATCTTAAGACCTTGTCTCTTAAATTTCTGAGGCAGCACATATCCATCATCCCTCAAGATCCAATAATGTTTTCAGGTACATTAAGAAGCAACCTAGATCCTTTAGATGAGTATACAGATGAAGAAATTTGGAAAACGTTACAGGAAGTAAAACTAAGTGGCGTTATATCCGATCTTCAAGCGAACATAGCGGATATTAATTTTAGTACAGGACAAAGGCAGTTGGTCTGTCTAGCTAGAGCAATTATTAGACAGAACAAAATTATTGTTTTAGATGAAGCTACTGCGAACATGGATCCTGAAACTGAACGTCTAGCTCAACAAATTATAGATAAACATTTTTCTTCGTTTACTTTATTGATTATTGCTCATAGATTAGAGGCCATTTTAGACTGTGACAAAGTAATGGTATTAGAACGAGGGAATATTATTGAGTTTGATGAACCTAAAAGTTTGCTGGAAAATGAAAAGAGTTTGTTTGCTGAGATGGTTAGGAACGCAAAAATAAGTGATGTCAAAAATATAACAATAAATTATTAGAACTATTTATATTAATATATAAATTTTGTTTTAATTTATTCAATCTCCCAATACCAATCGATGTTTTCTATACAGCGCTAGATTAGATTACAAGGGTGTTGATTGGCCCGGCTGACCTTACCATACTGCGACCTATAAGATCTTTTGTGTATACTCTACATCTATGCTTCTGAGAAAGCCCATTATCCATTTTGGAGCTAGGTCTGTAACCTGATCAAGTTCTAAATAGACCTGTTCCAGGTATTTAAGGCATTGGCGGACAATTACCCTGCAATTGCAGATAATGTGTTCCGCCGTCTCATCTGCATCATCGCAGAATCTGCGCAGATCGCAGATCTCTCCAGCTCCAAGAATAATTTAGGCTAGTGAAAAGAAGGTCATAATAACGTTTTTGCCTGTCTTTGGTCTGAAGTATTTTTCCAGTAGGCTGCCCTAAGATATTTTTCCCATTTTCGAACTTCTTTCACGATGTGGCTTTTTGGGATACCACAAAATGGTTCGGGTCCGATAAAAGAACGGAGCTTGTCCTTCCTTTGCGAGAACATTCGCAATCTCATTTCCGAAAATTCCTTTATGCCCTAGCAACCATAACAAAGTTACTTTGTTGTGTCTAGTCAGTTCCTTAAGGGATCGTTTGCAGTATCAGACTGTTTTAGTCTCATAAGTTGTAAAAGCAGCTTGGCTGTCAAACTCAATAAATATTCTGACTGAGTTGAGGCGTTTTTTGAGACACTCTTGAACACAAAAATCTATTGCTAATAGTTCCGCTTGGAATATTATACAGCGCTTGATTTTTTGTTTATAGTGTTTTCGGATATCTTCTCCAAGGCCGCTGGGGCACCCATATTCTAATGGCCACCAAGCGTAAACAAAAGTAATAAAATTAAATTGTTTTGAAGCTGACCAAAGAGGATTCCTTCAAAAATCCACTAAGGACTAAACTTAACCTTCTTAAATGACAGAATAATTCTTGTTGAATTAATTGTTCATCAAAAGCTCATTTATTACTTTTTAGATAAAAGTAATGATTTAATGAATTAGTTGATCTGGAGTCCATTTCCCATTGGTTCATGTCCCTTTGTTTACATTACCATAAGTAGGATACCCCATTAAATGTAGGGGGCCCACAAGTTTGGTGGAGGGCCTGATATTCTCACAACTTTTATTCAATGTTGTCTTATGGTGATCTCTTTGTTGCATTCAGAAATAGGTTTTACACAGGATGGCGCATGTCCACTCTATCAAAGAGATGTTAGGCAATATTTAAAAACAATTTTCTCCCAGAGATGGATTAATCGAAGAGATGTGACATCCCTTGATTTCTTCTCTCCAGATATGATCATCAATTCCATTTGTATATTTTAAGAGAGATTGTATGATTGTCAACAAACAAATGGCCAACAATTTTAGCACTGTAGTTTAGTAAACTGTTTAGTTATAATTTTTGTGAAATGAAATTTTGATTAATATCACATTTTTATATTTTTTTGTTATAGTTCTCTCATAATTGCGTACCAAAGTAGTACATTATCAATATTCTGGAAAGATGAAAAAGATTAGCTTTTCTGTATTATATCACTCGATCTGAACTAAAAAAAATGAACATGGCTGCGGTACGCCAAATGCTGAACTAAAAAAAAGTATTTTTTTTTATTGTACACTCAACAGCAATGAGAAATAGAGTTTATATGAGCTATTCTGTTGGCTATTAGACCAACAGGTTGGTCTTAAAAATGTCCTGATGAGACTTCTCCAATGAGAAGATCTCTTACGCTTTATTTGAGGTCAATTGGTCAGCTACGTTTCAATCTTCTGTTGCTTGGTTCTTGGGTTAGAGTGTTAGAGGCTGTAGTAGTAGATTAGGATGGGTGTCTAGCTTTAGGTGGTGGTTACGGCTTTTTTCTTGACCTGTCTTTTGTTCTGTTGGAATACTGAGGTCTTGATGGATCAATTTGTTTGTGACGTACCATGGTGCATCAACTAGTGTTCGAAGGATTTTAGATTGTCCTCGTTGTATGAGAGCGATACTAGCTTTGCTGGCACATCCCCATATTTCTGCCTGCCTGCCCTATATATGAAGACTTTATTTTGTAGTGAGACTGGCGACCTTCATCCAAGTAGCCAGTGTAGTTCTCGGAACTTTAGGTTGATCTGCTTTTGTTTCTTGACTAAGTGTTCCCTCCAATTGAGTTTTGAGTCTAAGGCTATGGTCCGAAAGTAACTAACCGTAACCACGGTTAACCGCTTCTATTGACAGAATGAAACTGAAAAATCTAGGTAAAAGTACGAAACGAAAATATAGCCTTAAATATATTCCCAAAACGACCCCAAACTTTATTTTTGTTACTTCAAAAAACAGTTTTTGGAATTTTTGAGTTGTTTTTAAACATGGACAATCGGGCTGTTTTTGTGTTTCACCACTTTCTTTTGTCAAGTTCTGATGAAGAATCTTCAGATGATAACTACAGAATTCAGAATTTTGTCACCAGAGTAGTGGAATTGTATTCTGATGGAGAATTTAGAGAGAATTTTCGAATGTCTAGACTAACACTAACTATACCATATATGCTGTCGTTAGTTAGGGACAAACTGGTTTCTGATAATAACATGGGAAGAAATCCTGTTTTTGCAAAAAATCAGTTTTGTGATTCTCTTCGATAGTCGAATAATCAACAAATAATAAAAATCATAAACAATGCATGACAAATGACAGTCGAAACCAGAAGTAACCGGGCTCCTAAGGCTGGTTACTAGTTTGACAGTTCATTAACCATATTTCAGGAAACCGTGTTCCAGAACTAACCAGATTTTCAGCAACCACTACGTTTCAGTTACTTTCGGGACGGTAAACCGCAAACCAGTTACTTTCGGACCATAGTCTAAGTGTAATCCCAGGTATTTGACACAAGAAGTTACAGGTATCACTATGCTGTTAATAGTAACTGGAGGACATCCGCTTTTTCTTAGTGTAAATGTTATGTGCTGGTGCTGCTTGTTTTCGTTGATTTTTATTCTCCATCGGCCGAGCCATTCTTCTATCTGGAATAAGTGGTCTTGGAGATTGGCAGAAGCTATTATTGGATCTTCATGTATAGCGATTATCACAGTGTCATCAGCAAATGTGCCTATCATAGTAGAGTCTGAGGTTGAGATGTCAGACGTATACAGATACATTCAAACACAAACGGAACATAGGGATTTAATGTATTGTCCGATCTAAATAGTCCACCAACAAAACATTTCTATAAGTTCACTTCAATGATTATCAGTATTGATCTGGACAGCTGGATTCTTAACCAATGTATGAAACCCCGCCCATTCTCCTTCCAAAATTTGTTAGTTATGTGCGAACTGCGATTTAGTATTGAATAATTATTTGATGGGAGTAGTAAACGTCGCTACATATTGGAACAATATGCTTACGTTTTATGTTGTTAAAATCGAAAATTAATTGTTAAATTCTCTTTAACAATTAATGTTTCGAGTTAAGATAACATGTTTTGATTTCTTTTGGCAATAGCGGCTTTCAAAATTAAAATAAATTCGTAAATAAAACAAAATAAGATTCTTTAAATTGTACTCTACCTACCGACTGCTGTTTACTGACTGCTAATTAAGGACCGCCCACAGTTGAGAATACGGAGTGGTGGGAATTGTACGATATGTTATAGGTGTCCAAATAAACGATTGTAATAATCGTGTTTTTAATCTGTTGAAGCTGGATGTTGGTCGACAAGTTCAAAAGCAGTTCTGATACAATGCTTAAAATCCCTATGTTCCGTTTGTGTTTGAATGTATCTGTATATCAGGTACAGGACTAGCCCTAGGACACTGCCTTGTGGAACTCCAGCTTTAATGGGTTGGAATTCAGAAGTCTCACTAACTTTTGTTCTGGTGGTTCTGTTTGTTAGATATGACTTGAGTAGAGTGAAATATGAATTTGGTGTTCGATTTTATTTAATAGACCTACATGCGAGACTTTATCGAAAGATTGGCTCACGTCCAGGAAGGCTGCAGAGCAGTATTCTTTTCCTCTATACTTGTGTTGATGGCATGCACTACTCGATGACACTATTGAACTGAAAAGTGTTTGTGGCAAAATCTGAATGGGTGATCTGGAATCACATTTTGGATAGGGTCTATACTTTGTAATACCAACTTTTCCAAGACCTTGGATAAGGTTGATATTAGGCGGATTGGTCTGTATGATGCGACTTCCTGTAGCTGTTTCCCTGGTTTTGGAATGAGAATACGTGTACTCCAAAAAATGCAGATCACAATCCCATTCATCGTCCTAGATCATCATAGTTATCTATCCACCCGTTTCAGAGATAACTCCAGCGTGCGATACTTTCTTGCAACCCTGTGTTTAGTAAATTGTGCACAACCAACCCATATTTCAAAGAGCGTTCTTCTATTTGATTTATGAGAAACTAATAGTTAATAGCCAAAAGCATTAAAGGTAAGCTTAAGTTACCTTCAATTAATGAACACCTGGTCTTGTTTAATAAAGATCTGTTTTATCTTTCTGTTAAACTGAAAACTGTATTATGTACAGCTGAGAGCATAAGGTGGATAAAGCCTCATTGTTTCAAATAGTTATCAATCTTTGAATCATTATCATTCTGTAAATATTTAATTTTCTTATTTGTTAAGTTTTTAATTCCAGCTTCGTATGTTTTGAAAAGTTGATTCAAAAATTCGTATTTAGCTCCCTCTCTCTTCGATTGAACACTAAATAGTCAGATTTTGGTTGTGAACATGTCAAAGAAGTTCTACGTCCCTCGAAAACATGAGTAAACGCAGTCTGTATTATGCACTCCCTAAATGTTTGTAGTGATCCAAAAAAATTAGTGGATATTTCATTTAAAATAATCTTAAAATGCTCCTCGTCTCAGATAATACTTTAGCGCCAGAAAGGGACCGGATTTTCAAAATACGTCATCTTATTGTTAAATTACACACCAACTTCCAAAATGTCTTTACCCCAGAGGAAGAGATTGTTATAGAAGAGACAATGGTGCACTGGCGCAGTCCAGGAAAAAACACAAATATGGGGTAAAATTATTCAAGATTTGTTCTACTGACGGTTTTACTTGGAAGGTACAAGTTTATACTGGAGCCACAGAAAATAAACAGCTTGGTCTTGGGGAGAGAGTGGTGCTAGATTTATGTGAGGGCTTATACTATGAGGGATGCACCTTGTATACTGATAACTTCTATCCAAGTGTAAATTTGGCTAGAAAACCACTCAATAAAGATATACACTTGGTTGGCACCATCAGAAAGACAAGAAAACAGCTACCAAAAAGTGTAATTTATCACAAACTAGAAGTATTTAACATGTCTATCGACCTGTTTCGATTTTGTAGAATAAATCCTATTAATTACCGCTCGTCGTCTCATTAGCCACCCCAATCTTCAACCCTGGCCATAAAACAATTGACGTCTGCCAAAGGTCGCTTCCATTTTTTCAACGCCACGAGGGACAGCCGTTTCCGCTATCGACTCTCTTCGATGAAAGACCTCCATTTTCTTATCGCTTTTATACCTTTCATATCTAATTAATTTTGCTGTGGTAAATTCAAAATCATAATTTATAATTAATAAGCTTCTTCTAAAGTACTATCTGATATAATTTTTGTATGCAGTCTTTATTTTTTTACAGAGACGAAATTAAATTTAACATGTGGTCATAAACTGTTCTTTTTTACTAATATGGTCGTTTTAAACTAAATATTCTTTTATAATTCACTGTTTTACTTTTGTGCAAACATTTGCAAGCTTTTTATGTTGCAGAATAACTTTTTTAACCATAAAATAACATTTTTATAACAGAACGAATCTGTTAACCTATAAAAATATTCTTTCGTACCGCCAGTGCCGGTTTCATATATTTCTCAAGCACGATATTTTTTCATATAACTACATGACTTTCTGCTATAATTAGTGTCTTTCAGATCATTAGTATATTTTTTAATTTAGCCGATAATTGCTTTTTTACTGTTTTAATATGGGACATATATGTTGGAAAGCTTTCAGTAAATTGAACATTTTTTACTTTCAAACAACTGCTGACCAACATAATGTGCCCATTACATTCAAGTTCTTATATATCCCTGATCCACCTGAACTTCTAGGTAAGCACAGCCCCTAGGCTAGGATATAAGCCCTAGGCTAGGATACAAGCCCTAGGCTGGGATACAAGCACTAGGCTAGGATAAAACCCCTAGGCTAGGATAAAACACCTAGACTAGGATACAAGCCCTAGACCAGGATACCGCCCTAGACCAAAATACTGCCCTAGACCAGGACACAGCTGCTAGGATACCGTTCTAATCCAGACATCTCTATCTTCCCATCTTCTTCGAGATCTAGTCTCCATCTTCTCAAGACTTCGTAGAGGCAAGACCTACCTACCTTCTACAACGATCACCCACTTCAACTACTTCATAAGCTAAGTACCTATAAAAGTACAAAAGTACAAATTCTCCTCATATTTGTTCCATTTCCTGTGACAGAAGAATAAATGAAAATTTGTTTTAAATCCTATTTTTTTTTAGGTAATTTTTTTAACTTTTCTCTAAATTCTACAAGGCGTTTCTACCTTTTCCGCCTTAAGTTGTTAGTACTTTTTATCGACGTCAAAAAGGTAGTGGCTCCCTCAAATTTTACAACCTTTCTGTTATCCTTGTGTGATATAAACTTGGGGTCGAACCACCCTTGGGAGGAGTGTCTAGCCGGAGCCCTTCAAGCTGGAGCGTTTACCGTTACAAATTGGCGCCCCGTAAGGTTACAAATTGGCGCCTCTTACCGTTATAAGTGGATGAGGTATATGGAGAAGAAAATGTCGAAGGAATAGTGATAATGAAATGGAGACCCAAAAAGAACAAGGAGGTCCATAAGCTTTCTACAAAATATGGTCTGAATACGGGGAATGTAAAAAGAAGAAAAAACCTGTTGCTATCATTGACTACAATATAGGAAAGTGTGGTATTGACAAATCAGACCAAATGGCATCGTATGTCACATGTGTCAGAAAAGGAATAGAATGTTATCACAAAGTGGGATTTGAGCTACCAACTGGGGTATCTGTAGTGAATGCATACATAATGTATAAAAACGACACCTCGAGAAAAATCACTATATCTAAAGATTATCTTTACTTGGTCTTACAAGTGGAAGAATTGATAAAGTTAAAGTTGAACACTTGTTAATGAAAAGAGAAGACAATGGCACCAAAGACGGGAAAAATTGTGTTGCGAGACAAAAAATATGTTGCGTTATGAAGCCCGCAATAAAGTTAAGCGAGTCAAAACTTTTTGTAATAGTTGTCCTGAAAAGCCGACTTTGTGTTTTGAAATATATTCAAGTATCTAGACTAATATCTGTATGTTCCATGTGTTTTTAAAATTTCAATTAAAATGTATTTAGAAAAAAACAGTGTTTTGTTGGGTTTAAACCACAGATTGTAATTCCCCATATGAAACTCGTTTAATAAAAACCGTTTTTGACTGACACGGTTCCTAGCGTAGTCATTATTGTCAGCCAATGCCAATTTTAATTCTGTGCATGGCCGCTAAAGTGTTAAATAGTCACAAAGTAACATCCGGACTAGTAGAGGAATGCCAGAAAGAACTAAATGAAACATAAAATAAGAATAGGTTCAGCAACAGTTTATGTTGGAGTAGAACGAGTCCTTGGACTTCGGGATGAGGACGGCTCCAATAAAAATTTTAATTAATACTTTAATGAAATTGAATTTTTTTTCAAAAAGTTAATTTGCCACCTTTACCGTCCAAGACTGGGCTAGATTTGTAGATTTTCCAAAAAATCGGCTAACCTTCAACAATATTTTGGAATATTAGGTGAATTATACAATGTCAAAAATTTGTCTTTGTTTTAATTATTTAATTCAAATCCTAGAGAAAATATATTTACATACCAAATATTTACTTAATATAGATAGGTTTTATTTATGTTCATTGTGTCGACGAGTAGAGATGCAGCAAGAGCTTTTTGATATAAAACAGATATATAGTAATGTAACAGTTTTTGTGATTTTAAAACTATAATTTATTACTTAATTTAGAGTTAAGTCTTTCATCATGGATCACAGTGAAAGGGTTAATCGACCGCCTCATCCAAGAGAAACGGCAAATATATTGTCACTATTAAGTTTTGCGTAAGTATTTAGATGATATTTAAGAACATTTCACTTGCGGAGTAATTTTTGGTATTTTCTACTATTTTATTTCCACTGTTAAACAGCACCTTAATTTTAAATTGAATGATAATAGGTATCTAAAAATTTTTTTCAAATTAGGAATTTACAGTTAAACTCCAAGTTAATTATTATCAGAGGTATTTACTCGACTTCCCTTACAAGATATGACGTTTTGGAAACCTGAAGATATGGTCATTATAAGAAAAAGTAGTGTATAGTTTGTACAAAGTCAGTTGGAACAGCCCATAGGCTTATAAATACTTCCATAAGTCTTCGTACAAACTTTGCCTAGAAATATATAAAAAAAAATATAAATTAAAGTTTACACTACAACACATAACACCCGCGCGGTCATAAAGTACACATTATGGCCCCCGCGGACATTAAGGCGCAGAAAACAGTTTTCGATGAACTTATTCTTTATTAACATAAAAACGAAATATAAATTTACGTTTATATATTATTTGGTTGTATTTACATAGAATTGGCAATTCTGGAAGGTTCCGCTGATAGCTAAGTTTTCTGCAGCAAAGGTTGACTCATGATTCAGTGTCTGGATCTCTAGTTTTTGTAAGGAAATGCGAGATCCAGATGGTACGCCTGCCAACATCCTTGAAACCTCATTTTTTTTGGATATGCTGTCCTCTAAATATCCTTTAGCAACTGTGGTACTCTTCCATCCACCATGGTGCTTCCGCGTAGTCATACTTGCTTCAGCTTCTCCTAAAAAAGTTGCAGACGTTCGACGTAAACAGTGACCAGTGTACTTTTCGGGGTTGTCCAAACCCAAATATTTTGCAATAATACAGGGAATTTTCCCAAATGTGTTTTTTCCAACAGGCTGTACAGCAAAGCGGCCTTGTCTGTAGATTAAAAATAGTGGCCGCAAAGAAATATGATCTCTTATAAGTTTCAAACTCTTCATTTCGTCTTCATGGACCATGGTGGAAACTCGTTTTTTGTCAGTTTTGGTTTCTGGCACCGTTACAACAACGACCTATTTTTATCTTCTATATGGGTGACTAAAATATTTACAAGTTCTTGCCGCCGACATCCACCAAATAATAATGCTACCTTGTTCATTTGGTGCCTCATGAATAAATTTTAGGACATTTTCTCTAGATGGTCTGTTATCAGTGTAATGTTGTTCTGATTGGTTGTGTTCAATCAAATGACCTCAAATTAACTGATTTCATTGGATATCAACTAGAATCTACGTTGCCATTTTGATTTATTTCGATTTTGACGTTTCAAGATATTTAATATTTCATAATGTCACGATTCTGTCATAATACTGACGAGAATATTAATAAAATTATTGAAGCAAATATACTCTGTAGTTTTTTCTATAATTAGCAAAACATTTTCTATTCGAATAACCCTCGAACATTGATAAATGCTCAAAAATTTTATAACAACTTTCTCAAGCTTGTTGCTTATTGGCCTGCGGCGTCGGTCCGTTTCCAAGCAACAAGCTTTCGAAATCTGTTATAAAATTTTTTCGAACAATTATCAATGTCCTTTGGTTATTACTACTGATAAAACACCAGATTTTTTTGGTTGGTACCCTTTCGACCTTTGCTTTAAATACTCGCATAATTTGTGACAATTACAAATTTTAATATTCTTATTTACCATTAAAGTCTTCTTTATCATCGAATATTTAGCCCACTGAGAGCTCGGAGAAACTTTTTCGGATAGATCATTAAAGTACCTCAACAGCACAGTTTCGTTAATGTTTTCTACAGCATTTTCTGAAATCCATTTCAAAAATTGGTCATATTCTTTGTCGTATGAGTCTCTGGATTTTCTCGGTAACAGGTTTTGAGTTGCCTTTTCAGCCTTTTTTGCAATTTCGTCGGGAATTTCAAAATCTTGTTCCATTTTTGACTTTGACACATTAAACATTTTAATACTTACCTCCCTAGCAACAAGACGCAGACAATAATAATGTCAAGTGAATGTCGCAGGTAAAAATATAAAATTGGTAAATTAAATTAAAAAAAAAATTATTCAAAACGAACTGGTATGACATAAAAGTTTGTATGCACCACGGGTAGGTACTTACGAACCTCGGGCCAGAGGCACTCGGCTTTGTAAGTATGTCGCCCTCAGAGCATAATCATCCATCTACTTAGTTATTTCGGTTGTCTTAGCCATCCCTGGATTTTTTATGAGTTAGTAACAAATTGTAAAATCTGGGACTGTTTGTAGTAATATACTTCTGCTCTATGCTGACAAAGTTTGAATTCGTATAGCTCGATTTTTTTTTGGCTTGTGTGAATTTATATATAGCTCGTTCAGTATAAAAACCGTTGTGCATGACGTCTGTCATAACTGGACTATGTTGCCAAGCCCTTGAAATAGTATGAGAATCTAGTATATGTCAAATGAAGTTTATCAATTATTCTAGGTTAGGTTTAGTTATTGATGGTTATTGTGTGCAAACAAACTTCGACTTATTTCAGTTATATATGATACTTTTATTTGTATGTTAACAGTACAGCACTAACTGAGAAATTCTTATTTTAAAAACTCATTACTGCTTATGAAAAATTACTCACAGTTTTTTGCAGTTTTTTAATACGTAGATAACACGTGGATAAAAGAATCGAAAAAATAAATGAGCATATTATAAAATTGTCACAACATAACCCCAAAAATGTGAAGACATCAACTGAACCAGAAATAAACCATTTTAATCGCGACAACATTGCGCATTTTTACCAACATAAAAAGTTTTTAGTACGACTGACGTTAGTTTGAGTTAAATATTTAATTAACCTACACATGATATAAACAAACGTCTCTTTTTCGACACTTTGATGATCCACAACGGTTTTTATACTGAACGGGCTATACTTAAACACATATCTAAGTTTATCTTCAGAATGGTAACATCGGTACATTGATATTTCGCATATCTTAGCTACACATTGATTCAACTGACAATTAATAATTAATCTGTAACTAATGTCCAGTTAAATCAAAGTCTACTTGTGAACAGCTCTGTAAGATGAGAGTTTTTTAGACAAACTTGAGACAGCTACAGACGTAACTGCAAGCTCGACAAACATTCTTGCTCAAGCTTTTGAATTGTAAAAGTTGTTTAATGCATGGTTAAATTTTAATCATGGCTTCTTTGAACAAACTGAGTTTTCGCAAGCAAGCAACAATGTATACAGTTGATCCGGTGAATATTTTCCCATGCGTCATCATTCATATACAAACGCAATAAATCAATACATCAAGTAACACGTAGGTCGTAGATTGATGGTTTAATTAGGATGTGGCTAAAATGACGGTGAACGTTATTTATTATTGTATTGAAGCTGGTGTAATAGATATTTGTAAATATTTTACATCCATTTAGCAATATGCTACCTAATCATTTAGTTTGAAAAAACTGTTAGTATTCCAGAGTTTTATGGGGCTATTCTGCAAACTTGCTTTTAAGCAAATTTACTTGCATAAGAGTTAGTATTAATAACAACTTCCTCAGTAGAAACTTTGCAAATCGGGTTATGGCTGGCAACCATTACTATTGGGCCGTCCCACCCATACAGTTCAACAATGAAAAATAAAAATCTTTTGGGTTGTAAAAATAAATAATTAATATTTTAAATATGTATATTTAAGACTCATATATATACAATAGATTTTATTTAATTTTCCTCATAGTCAGAATCAGAGCTATCACCAGTATTTATATCTATTGTAATTGGTTGAGTGCTAATATCAACTATATTCTGCTCTCGGGCATACCACTTTTGAATAATTTCATGGGTATGCCTAACACATTTTTCCCAAATTTTTTGATTACATTGTCCCAGTGCCTCTTTCCACATATTTATAACACAACTATCTGAATACCCATCTTTACCAATATATTTATTATAATATGACTTGCAATTTGCCCAAATTAATTCAATAGCGTTGAATTCACAATGATATGGCGGTAGTCTCAGCACTTCATGATCATGTTCTCGTAGTAACTCATCAATTATATACACGTTTTCTTTTCTATTCATTTTTGCAATTTGTAGCAATTCAGGTTTCGTAAGTTTTGTATCAAACTTAATGTTGTTTGTTATCAACCATGTAACAATCTCATTTTTTGTTGAATTAGTAGAAGGTTGCTTTTCTAAAAGAACACTATGATATGGAGCATTATCCATAACAATTAGAGATGGCTCTTCTAAGTTGGGAATTAATTGAGTACTTATCCATTTCATAAATATTTCATTGTTCTTATCTCCATGGTAATCAGCTACTTTAGATTTTGAACAGAATAATAAACTTGCTTCAGAGACAAATCCTTTGGTAGAACCAGCATGGACAATGATAAAACGTTTACCATCATAACCATCTGGTTTACGTACACTTTTAGTGGCCAAGATTTTGTTTTATTTCCCTTCGAATAGATCCATGTGTCATCCAAAAATACAAGTTCTCTTGGGTGAGTACTTGAAAGGTTTTCCATATATTTACGCAGAAAATTGGCTCTCAAGGCTGCAATACTGGTCCGCTCCATTAAAGCTCTCCGATTGTCATCTTTGTTATATTTGAATCCCAATGTTTTTAACAAAGTGCTCAGAGATGTTTTGCCAATAGATACAATTTCGCTTTCCCTCAATTTACAATTTAAGGTAGTCAAAGTAACATGCTTCTCTAAAACAAAAACAAAAATTATAGTACAGATTCAATTTGAACAAATACTATATTTTTAATGATATTATGTTTGTTCATTTCATTAATGTTTTAACCTTGACTGTTCAAAAATAAGGTAAATTCAATAGTTGAATTAAATTGTAATGTAGTCACCAAACTACTAAAATCTATATAAATACCTTCCTAAATTTTTCTTGAATATACCATGATTTGAATACTCATTACAAAATACCTACACCTATATTTTACCAAAAAATTCTAATTAAATAGTTTGATATTTACTCTGTTGGTACATATCATATAATGTGTTCCGTACTGCCATCTTAGCACCCTCAGGTAGATCAGTTGTTTTAGTTTTAGAACGAGTTCTGCTTTTGCCTGGGCTTGAAAGAATTGGATTATTTTCTTTTCTTTTTTTTATAGCATATACTGTTCGTCGAGATATTTTCAAAGCAGCAGCTACCCTCTAACATAAAAAAATTGATTAGTAATAAGTACATTGCTAAACAAGGATGCACTTAAATTTACTTAATTACAGTTAACTGTAAATAATTGTCATATTAGTAAAGCGTGATATATAGACGTCAAAAAATAATAGTTCAATACCAACCCCGTTTACTTTAGAAGTGTAATTC
Source organism: Lochmaea crataegi (assembly GCA_947563755.1). Taxonomy (NCBI): domain Eukaryota; kingdom Metazoa; phylum Arthropoda; class Insecta; order Coleoptera; family Chrysomelidae; genus Lochmaea; species Lochmaea crataegi. The sequence goes on along the minus strand of OX387425.1, from coordinate 28,022,248 downwards.
ATTGTCTGTCGGGGCATATAGCTCGAGAAGTAGTTGTTGCTTCTTAGTAGACGGTCTGCTCTTTGGAAATTAATTTGTCTAATTTTGTAAAGCGTTTAATAGTATTGAACTATTATTTTTTGACGTCTATGCACTTAAATATTTATGTTACCTCTTGAACACATGAAAGTGGTTCCAAAGGTCCTCCATTTCTTTTTTCTAACTCAAAATACTCTAACACATTCAGGACCAGCTCCTGTGCTTGCGAATTCAACGTTTTTCCAGGCATATTCTAAAAATAAAAACCATTCATAAATAGTTCTGGTCTTTCGGAAAATGAGGTCAATATTTTCTACATTGGTGGCAGCAAAATATGTTTCATATATTTCAGTTTGATGGAGTTCTATCCAGAATCATAATGAAATGTCAATTTAAGGTTAGTTTTCATTACGAAGTAAATAAATAAAAAGTAGATAAATAATATTTACTTACCACAATAATTCGAACACTCAGGTATAAGTTAGTCGTTATAACAACTGTTTTTGAAATAAATGTATATGCAAGGGGCAAAAAAATGGATAAAAATGTAAACAAAGTCTTTGGTCTGTCAATATACAAATTCGCGGTTAAACTACAGAACTTCTGTTGTATGGGTTACACCTAATCACCCACGTTCATCATATATCTATCTCTGTCTGTTATATTATGTTGTAATGGAACAAACGGTTTCATTTCGGGGGTTTAGATTCTGTGAGTAGAAAAGAGACGTACTACAAAAAGTAGTATGTGAATAATTTCATACATGGGAAAAGATTCGCCGGACCAACTGTATTGATGAACTGACTGCTAAACGATCGTTATATATATATTATGTGGTGCAAAATCATTTACTTTTTTCTGGTAATAGTTGTTGTCATGTGTCATGTTTGAATTTCTTGGAGCTACATAGCTCAAAAGTCATAGTCGGTCATTCACTTTAAACCGAGCCGGGCATTGCGCAATTGGCGAGCTCCGAGCAAGAGTTCGCCGAACTGCGATCAGTGCAGATGGGAAGTTTTTAGTTGGGCAAATCGTTTGGCACCTCGCTTGCCTTATTCCGCGCGGTGTTGGTAGATTTACATGCATCAAAGGGACGAGAGCTCGTCATCTTGTTGAATATTTGCATTAGGTGTAGGTCTACATTGCTTCTGTACATCCCTGTGGCTGTTTGTGACAAAAAAAGTTTTGTTGATGACAAACATTTTAATGAAATATATACTTACGGTTTATAGCACATTTTTAGGATTTAAAATTTTTGTCAAGTTCCCTATTATACTAATAGGGCGTGTCCACTAACTGAAAAGTTGACACTAATGACAGTCGCCCTGAGGATAAACAATTATTTGGATATATTTTAGATATGTAATTTGGTTGTTTTGTATTGATTTAATGATCCTTTTTATTAGAAATAGTCATATATAGCTTTTAAAATACCTAAGCAATTAAAACAACTTCGAAAAAAGCACTAAATCAAAATCAAATGGACTCGTCCACGATTAAAAGAACTATTAAGAACCATCTTTGCTGTTTTCGTAGACTTCAAGAGAGCGTTTGATAGTATTAACCATAATTTATTATGGCATAAATTATATCAAGCAGGTGTTAGCTCCAAAATAATTCGTATCATAAAAAATATATACGATCACTCATTTATGTCTATTAAACTAAATGGTCGCTTCAGCAAGAAGTTTGATATAACTGAAGGAGTCCTTCAGGGGGAATCATTGAGTCCCTTGCTATTTTCTTTGTTTATGTCAGATATTGAAGTTTACTTTAGATCTGCTGGGCACACTGGAATTAATATAGATGGACGAAACGACGTGTTACTTCTTCTATACGCCGATGATATAGTAATATTAGGCGATTCTCCAATAGATATTAGCCGGAAATTGAAGACGTTAGAATCCTATTCCAACTCGATAAGAATGGAAGTAAACATACAAAAAACTAAACTAATGATATTTAGTAAGGGTGGATATAACAACAACTATAAACTAAATTTTTAATACAATAACGAACCTTTGGAGGTAGTAAAAAATTTTACATATCTGGGTGTTACTTTTTCATCTTCGTCTTTATTTTTAAATATGACAAAGAGGACAGTAACCAAGACTCTCCATTCTACAGGTGCTGTTATGAATATTATGTGTCGGTCTAAACTACATTCTTGGAATGCTCGTATGGAACTTTACAATTCTATCATTTTATCTTCTCTATCATATGGAATTGGAATTTGGGGACTACGATATGCTGATTTACTTGAACAAGTTCAGGTAAACTTTTTTAAAAGGTTGCTGTGTCTGCCTCTTTGCACTCCCAATTATTATTGAGTTTTTTAATATTCAAATCGGCGTTGTTGTGGTTGAATAGAGTGAAAATCATGGATGATAGTTCATTAACTAAACAATGCTTCTCGAGGTTAAAAGCCATCAACATTCCCAGTGTATAGTATAGTTTTCTGGGTCAAGTTAAGCAGTACTTCGACTATGCCGGTTGTGATAGTCTGTGGTTAGAATTCTTGCACAATAACTCCAAGCACCTTTTAAATAACATATTACATAAAATATTATATAAAAATAAATTAGTCGCACATGATCAACAAAGAATAATAAACTCCTCGTATCCTTTGTTATATTTAATTTTGTCTGAAAATAATTGTTATTTGCACAGATCTTGCCCAATTTTAGAATAATATCCCAAATTAGACTATGTAGCTCCAAAACTCTAAAAATCTATCATCGAGGTATAAAATACACAGTAGATATGACTGCAACTTGTAGTCTTTGTAACTTGCATGAGACCGAGACATTAATGCACTTATTTATAGAATGTCCAATATACAATGAACTTAGAGGAGATTGCATATGTTCAGAATTGAAGGAATTTGGCGAATTAATATATATTCTTGACACCACTGATTTCCTTAAATTAACTAAAGTTGTGTATTATCTTCTCAATATTTTGAAGCTGAGGGCCTTTTTACTAGAAGAATGAGATACCTATTCATTGTGTTTGAACTTTTTTTTTCTTGTTAAATTAAGAATGTTTTAATTAGTTTTTTCCTACCTTATTATTGTTGTTGTTTCGTTTTCGCACGTTGGTATGTAAAGACCGAACTTATTGTAATAAGAATTGTAAATTCTTTTTAATGCAATAAAATTTATCTATCTATCATCTATCTATCATCTATCTAACTATTAAGAACCACGTGCTGTGCAGAAAACGCTTGTTTATCTCAAGGCGACTGTAAGATGACGGAACGTGGACTTGCCCTATATCATCATAGATTATTTCTACTTTCGTAAAATATTTTTTCATTATACCTTACTGAAAACCCTATCTTAACATGCCTATTAAGAGTACCGAAAATGACCTTTTCCCGCTAACATGCGTTGCTAAGGGAACAGAACACAGTTCCCTTAGAAACACTAAACCACAATTGTATTATGATAGCCGATGTCAGTGTTTTGAATTATAATAATTGTACCATGACAGCAGATGTCAGTGTTTTGCATTATAGTCTAATATAGTAAATACTTACTAGTTTTAGTATTAAGAAAGGTATAATGAAAAGTATCGTTCATTACACATCCATAAATGCTTTTCCCGTGCTTGCACGACTTCCCGTGTTCGGCTACGCCCCACACGGGAACCCGTCGCGCGCACACGGGAAAAGCCTATTTTCTGGACTCGTAATGAAATATACTATTCCGTAACTGATGTCAGTTGTCTTATTTCTTCTTTTTTCCTTGTTGCTTTTTGATTTCCCGTCATACAATACATTCCAATGGATCTTAATTATTTGAACAATTTATTACAATAAATATTAAAAAGTATTTAACATTGTGCTTTAAGGAAAGTCAACAAAGTTAAATCTTCGAAATGTCGTCAGAGTCAGATAATGTATTGTATTGAAATACCAAGATAAATATTTTTTTTTTCATGCGTATTTTCTGTTATAAAATATAAGAAATGTTTTATGTACTTTGAATTAACTTTTTTGCATAAAACAATGTTTCCTTAAACGAATATTAACAAATGCGCATTGAATTTTTATTACTATCTATTAAATAAATATTTATAAAGAAAATATTGATATGAATGAAATACTGTTATGTGAAACAATATTATCTTCAAATCCCGTTTTAAAAGTATAATCGCTTTGAAAGTGTAATAAACAATTGTCATGTCGAACCCAGGGCTCGTATTTTTAAATTCGCACGACTAAGTACACGGAAAATAACAAATTTCGAACGAAATGTCGTGTGGAAAATCGGTATATTTAAGAGCAGAATGGTGGATCTCAATAAATTGGTGCATTTATACTCCTTTAATGTACTTGGAAGAAGCCGAGGATTTAGCGAATAATCCACCTCGACGATATAATAGAGTTTATAGATCCATTTGCGCTTTTATGTACTTAAAGTAGTTAGAAAATTTCCCATTTCCTCCGGGGGGTTTTCCATAAATTCAATTATCATTTCTGATCCACAAACATTGCCCGTTCTTTCTTGTTTATTCATTTTGATTTTATTTGGTCCGATAATAATAACAAACCAGCATAATAACTTTGTATTTGTAAAAGTACCTAACCTAAAAATACGTGTGAAGAGAAAGGGAACTGACAGCAAAGACATACAGAAATATTTGATAAGCGATGCTGCTAAATTATATTTCGTATTTAAATTTTCCAATAATTCTATAAGCGTAAAAAGAGGAATATTGTAAGATAGATCCAAAATCAAATGATATACTGATTATTAATTCACAAAATAAAAAATTTAACTGATGTGTTTTAAATAATAATAATTCCACGATTTATGAACAAAGAAACTAGAAATATGTAGAATGGATCATTTATCAGAAATAATCTTCTATGGCGTTATTATTGAATGCCTGTCGGCGCATATAGTAGAGGAGTATAATTTATAAATATGTATTCAACTCACTACTTCTTCAAACTCCGTTTTCTTCTTGCCTTTGTTGTAATTTCTATGCATTTTTCATAATATCTGGTTCCATGGCATTTGAGAGATCTTCTGGTATGTATTCTTGCTTTGTGAGACAATTTTAGCTAGAATGTGTGTATTTGAAAGTTCGATAGATTTTTCTTTACTTTTCATCTCAATCAGCAGAGTAGCACTTTCTGGTCCCTAAAGTCAATTTTCCTGTCCCTAACGTCAATTTTCCGGTTTTATGTATGTGACAGAATCCAGTAGACATCTCATTTTTGCACGATGGAAGGCATTAAGACACTAGAAATTAAAAGTAGACAGGAGTCAAAACTCAATGTAAACCTAAATTATGTGACACAGTCTGCTTAGTTGCTAGATTTTTGTAATAATTACTTAATTTTTGTATGTAGGTATTTAGGAAAATTATTTTCAAAAGGATTTAAAAAAGATTTAGAAGATGACGATTTATACGAAGTTGTTAGAAAATGTCGTTCTAAAAAATGCGGAAATAAACTGGAACAAGCATATATTAGCCAAGCTAAAACTAAATCCTCTGGACAGTCAATCTCATTTTATGGATTATTGTGGCATTTGTTTGGAATTCAATATGTAGTGCTTGGACTAATTCAGTTGAGTGTCAAGTTATTTATGAGGTAAGTTTTTTTAATAGGAGGTGATATGAAAGTGCATTTGACAACATTTTGATTTGTAGTCTCCTATAGTTAGATTAGATTAGATATGCTTTTGCTTTTTTTTTCGGGTCGAGATGAGAAGCTCATATTCGAATATGTTCTATCCTACCATCCAAACCCACCTCAAACTCGCCGTTACCCTCGCCTCGGAAACACTAACCTAGCATACTTCGAGACGGGCGGCGGTCCCTCGCACACTCTCCGATCACACCGTCGTCTTCTCCCTATCTATCAGTCCTTCTCTCCCCCTTATCATGCTCTCCACTACGCCACTTACCTCCATCCATTCCTCCTCCCCCCTCAACATTATCTCCACCATGTTCTCCCAATACACCGCCTCCCCTAGCGCCCTCTCCAACTTCTTCAGCACTTCTTCCAGCATCCAAACACATGCCTCACATCATCCTCCACTTCACACCTCTTTTCCTAATATTGTGAGCACCTGTGTCAAGAAGTAGTTCACCTCCGAGAATTTCCGGTCCAACCAATACTCCCAATCGCTCCTTTTAGCGCGCCCTCATGCTCCTCCCACCTTCTCTCCATTTCCTCATTTATCCATTCCTCTCTGGTCGCACCCCTACAGCGTTTATTCTTTGCTCTAGCCATCACGTCCAATGGGTAGGACCTTGCCAGAACCGCTACTGCCATTCCACCCACTATCCTGTACCCCTGCACCACCCTCAATAGTATCCCTCTCTGCACACGCAGGAGTGGCCTAACCCTCGCATTCACCCCTGCTCTTTCACCCCACACCTCCGCACCGTACAGCATACTCTGCTCTACCATCCTACCAATTATCCTCCTTTTCCACTCTCCCGGCTCTTTCACATTACACATAAATCTCCCCATCCATGCTGCCCTCCCTTTCCCCTCCTCTGCCGCCTTTAACATGTGCGTTCTGAAGGATAATTGACTATCCAACCACACCCCTAGGTATTTCACAGACTCCTCCAAACGAATTCTCCTTCCCTTCACCATCACCCCCACTTCCCTCGTCTTGTTCCGACCCTTCGCTAGCAACCCCACCGTCTTATCTTCCGCCACTTCCAGTCCGCACCTCTCTATCTCCGCCTCTCCCTTTGCCGTACATACCAGACACACATCGTCCGCATACACCGTAATCTCATATCCCTCTTCACATACTATCCCACAAACCTCATCATATATACACTTCCAGAGCGTCGGTCCAAGAACCGAGCCCTAGGGCACTCCAGCTTCAGTCTCATATCTCCCCACTCTAGAATCCACTATCAAACGCCCTCTACCAGGTTAACCAACCTCTCCCCCACTCCAAGCCTCAGCAACGCGCTCTACACAGCCCGTTTGCTGAAACTGTTGAACGCGTTCCCGACGTCGAAGAACACGAGTAGGGCCAATTTCTTGTTCCTCCAGTTGCCTTCCCTAGCCCTTTCCACCAAGCCTATCACCCTTCCTAGCGCCGAGATGCATGATTTCTTCTTCGCAAACCCGTGCTGTTTACTCTTCTCACCAGCTTCCTCCTGAATCCTATCCTTTATTATCCCCTCCATCGATTTACCCATTCGACACATCAGGCTGATGGGCCACCGCCAGCTTCCCCTCTCTACTTGCCTTCTTCATCAGTATCACCCTGGACCCCAATTCTTGATCCTTCGCAACACTCAAAGTTACTCGCATCCAAACGAATTCGTTAAAATACTATTCTTGAGCGCTCTCTCCTTTGCGCATTCGCTTGATAGTGTTCGTTATGCAGCGAGTACATTTTTGTACGTGATAACTATAGAAAATATTTATATTTTTTTATATAAGTGATACCACGCGCATAGTTAATACTATTTTTTATAGAAAAATTTCAAATTGTAATTGAGTAGGTAATTGAGGATGGACGAACTTGTGAATTTAATGTTACTGGAAAATTTAGAGCTGCCGGCATTCAAAATTTCCGGGTTTTGCGCAATCCTTCGAATCCTTTCAGGACAATGAATGACTCTCTCCGCCGCGAGATATTTGCCAATTTAGTCCAGTCTTCCACGGAATCTTCAAACTTATTGTTGAATTTACTACCAATTATTTGATCCTTCCCTTGGAAATACTATAACATCATTTTTTTGCTTTTCCGAAGCTTTTCCTCCGCGTAATACATTATTTAGAATGGTTTGATCTATTTCAGACAACACTTTTAAACAGACATACATAAAACATAACCATGAAATTGGAAAAATTTGACAGCGTCAAGAAGAACGAAAGCTTTATTTACGGTATTGCCAAATTTCTCATTTCGCTTAAGGACGCCCTTTAACGAATCACCTCAAGAATTGCATAGTTGTAAAGTCTTCGCTAACTACTGCTCGTTATGCAGCGAATTCGCTCGATAGCGAGTGATGTCAAGAATTGGGCTCCTGGCCACTTTCCATCCTTCCGGGAACTCTTCCTCCCTCAGCACCCTGTGGTTTTCCTTACTTTAATGTTTCTTCCCCCTCCTCTACTTCCCACTTCTCCCCCTTATTTTCCCTACCCCCTAGTATCCTGGACTTCCCGAATCCTACCCCCATTCCTCCTTCTCCCCCTGTGAACAATTTCCCTATAATCTCCTTCTCCCAATCTTCCTCTAGCACCTTGTTCCTATTTCCACCCATCCTTTTCACCGCTATTTCATACGCCTTTCCCCATGGATTGTTTTCCAATTCCCCCAGTAACTCTTTTTTCCCTTTTTCTTCTTGTACTCCCATACTCCCATTTTCCCTCTATTCTTCCTCTTCCCCTCAGCATCCGTCTTTGTTCTTTCTTACACTCCCTCTACAGCTCCTCTATTTCCTCATTACACCAGTAATTCGCCCTCAGCTCACACCTATTGCCCCTCTTTCCCTCTCTTTACATCCATCTCTCATACTCTCTGCCTCGTCCTTCGCCCACCTCTCTCCACACTCTTCCAATAATTTCTTTCTCCCTTTACTTATATCCGTCTCCTATGTAAGCTCAAGCTTTCCTCATCCTCCAACACCCTCACTCACTCTTTCTCCCAGCCATTCATTACATGCTGTTAAATCAATGAATGATGAACTCCCGTCACCCCGCACGAAGGTGGGCAGTAGTCCATCATTCAGCACCACCAACCCGTTGGATTTCAACACTTCCTCCAGGATCTTCCCCTTCTGTCCGTTTTCTTCCCCCCATACAGTATTCTTAGCATTGAAGTCCCCTGCCACCATTCTCCTTATGATCATCCTTTTCCCTTTTGACACCCTCAGATCGTCCTCCAATCCTGTCATGCTCCTCTCATATTCTTCCAGGCTGACATTTGGGCTTATATATTCACTGTACACCACCATGTCTCCGATTCGCACTACCACCCATCCGTTTCCCTTCATCCGCCCTCAGTCCATCTCCCACCATTCTTATTCCTGCCCCTCTTGTATCGTCCATAATCCATCCCTGCTTTCCCTCATATCTAGCATTTACCTCAGATCCACACACCACATTCACTTCATCACCCTCCATCTATCCCCTACATTCCTCCTTCCCGCGCTCTGCTTTCCCCTTCCTCCAATTTGACCAGACTTGCCCCCTCCCATTTTTTCCTTCCTCTTTTCCATTGTCTTCATCGCCCTTTCTTCCCCTACTACATTATATCTCCCCTGCTGCTTTAAAGGGTCTGAAGTCAACAACTTATTAGTCTAAAACAGTCTGGAACTGGCTAGACACCACAAAGTAACTTTGCTGTGGGTGCCAGTGCATAAAGGAATTGTCGGAAATGAGATTGCAAAACGCATAGGAAGGAGCTTCTACTTGTACTATACTTTGTAGTATAGATATGTGATTTGTACTTTAAATTTTATATGGATAGCTTTATTAGAAAGTGTAGGTAATTAGAGTAATTTTCATTTTAGTGTTATAGAACCTAATGCTGTAGCAAATTTGATACAATATTTCACACCAGGTCAAATTACTATGACATTTCATGATGCCATCTATTATGCTTGTATAATGATTGGAGTAAAAGCATTCCATACTATATATTCATCCAACTATCAAGTTTATTTGATAGAATTGATGCTTAAAATGAAAATCTCAATAACATCTCTTATCTATAGAAAAACATTAAAATTAAGTCCTAAAGCTATGGAAAAAGCAAGTCTAGGTAAGTTAGATCTTCAAATAAAATGTAATTGAATGTGATGGTAAGTATTGTATTCCTTAATAAGCTCATGGGATAAGGATTTGAAAAAAGTTTTGAGCACATTTTGGAGCAGAGTCTCAATCAAAAGTGATACTCTCTCTAACGTTTCTATGTCTTTGTCTCTTCAATATAAGTTACTTTGAAGGTGTTTATCGGTTGCTGTTCAGTTGCTCAGGAGTATAATGATGAATCCAAGTTTTGTCCATTTTCATATATCGCAATGAAATAATTTTTATTTTTCTCAAACCACTCCAAAAAGAAGGCTTTTTCTTCCATTCCACAGAATCTACAATTTGCTTGCTCCACTAGTTTGAGCTTTTTGAGGCGCTCATTCAGGCGGCAGTGTTCTGTCAGGACACTTGTCAAAACTCTAAGTGCAATCTCACTTGGTTGCATTTTCCCAGCAGTATCTTTGTATGTCTTGCCCTACTAGATCTTTAGGTCCCCAAAAGTATGTATCAGCCCCTCTCTTTGCTAGTTCATCTGCTGTTTCATTTCCAGTGAGTCCTGGAATCCACAGTAAGGGGATGATGTAGTTCTTGCCTAGTTCATTGAGCTTTCCTAGGCATTCCCATAACATTTTAGAAGTGATTACGCCAGAACGCCAGAGCTCAGTGGTTTAATGGCTTCTTGACTATGCGACAAGATGATAATCCTTTGCCTTTTTCATCTTTTATCAATATTTAACTGGGCACACTCTTCTATGGCGTGAATTTTCGCTTGAAAGATACTTGGGGTTCTTCCCAAGCTTTTTTTTGGTTCCTGGCCCGTATACTCCCAGACCCTTCTAAAGCACTCTGATTAAAAATGGTACGATCAAATGTTTGTTTTGTGGAAATTTTTATAAAGTACCAGGCCTAAAAGTTAACGTTTGTTGGTGGAACTATAAACAAGATTTAGTCTACTTCTAATGCTTTAATCTTTGTGATTTCATTCCTTGATTGTAATCTAATTTCTGTAGTAGCTATGATGGGTCTACGTGAAGTGAATACTTCTGTGAAAATTTTACTTTTTGATATTATATTTCAAAGCTTTATGTGATAATATGTTGCTACTCTTTTGAAAGAGATTAGTGAAAGTTATCTGTCAAAATGTACCATGCGTTCCAACATATTATTTATTTGTATATTTTTGTAGGTAATATTATCACCATAATTACTAAGGACGTACATCAAATTGATGGTGCGGTAATGATGTTAAATGAAATTTGGATTTCCATTATACAAACATGTGTTATGTGTTATCTCATTTATGTGAGGATAGGGATATCCTCTTTTGTTGGAATTTTCATGCTGTTACTCATTATACCCTTTCAAGGTAAGTATATTCCCTAGGACTACCATTAGTGATATACGTATGTACTACATTATTTTAACGTTAATTGATTTTAAAAGTAAGTGCTTATAAGCATTTATTGTAAAATTATTTTGATTTGTAGCGTATGTATCCAAACTTATCAGACAACTTAGAATAAAGATGTTAAAACGAACTGATGATAGGTTGCAAAAGACACAAGAAAGTTTATCAACTATTAAAACTATTAAGATGTATACTTGGGAAGACGTATTTTCAGACAAAATTGGAGAAGTCAGATTGTAAGTATTTAAATACTTACCCGCAGATAATTGATCGGCAAAAAGTTAATTGATTAATTAAAATATTACTTTTATTATCTGTTCCATTCACAATACGCAGCCAACCGATAATTGGGAGTAATTCTACTTCAATTTCTCTTTGAGAATTACTATTCCACTTTTGTCTCTTTCTGAATTTTCTTTCATACTTTACTCTCATACTTTACTTTCATACTTTCATACTTTCATACTTTCATACTTTCATACTTTCATACTTTCATACTTTCATACTTTCATACTTTCATACTTTCATACTTTCATACTTTCATACTTTCATACTTTCATACTTTCATACTTTCATACTTTCATACTTTCATACTTTCATACTTTCATACTTTCATACTTTCATACTTTCATACTTTCATACTTTCATACTTTCATACTTTCATACTTTCATACTTTCATACTTTCATACTTTCATACTTTCATACTTTCATACTTTCATACTTTCATACTTTCATACTTTCATACTTTCATACTTTCATACTTTCATACTTTCATACTTTCATACTTTCATACTTTCATACTTTCATACTTTCATACTTTCATACTTTCATACTTTCATACTTTCATACTTTCATACTTTCATACTTTCATACTTTCATACTTTCATACTTTCATACTTTCATACTTTCATACTTTCATACTTTCATACTTTCATACTTTCATACTTTCATACTTTCATACTTTCATACTTTCATACTTTCATACTTTCATACTTTCATACTTTCATACTTTCATACTTTCATACTTTCATACTTTCATACTTTCATACTTTCATACTTTCATACTTTCATACTTTCATACTTTCATACTTTCATACTTTCATACTTTCATACTTTCATACTTTCATACTTTCATACTTTCATACTTTCATACTTTCATACTTTCATACTTTCATACTTTCATACTTTCATACTTTCATACTTTCATACTTTCATACTTTCATACTTTCATACTTTCATACTTTCATACTTTCATACTTTCATACTTTCATACTTTCATACTTTCATACTTTCATACTTTCATACTTTCATACTTTCATACTTTCATACTTTCATACTTTCATACTTTCATACTTTCATACTTTCATACTTTCATACTTTCATACTTTCATACTTTCATACTTTCATACTTTCATACTTTCATACTTTCATACTTTCATACTTTCATACTTTCATACTTTCATACTTTCATACTTTCATACTTTCATACTTTCATACTTTCATACTTTCATACTTTCATACTTTCATACTTTCATACTTTCATACTTTCATACTTTCATACTTTCATACTTTCATACTTTCATACTTTCATACTTTCATACTTTCATACTTTCATACTTTCATACTTTCATACTTTCATACTTTCATACTTTCATACTTTCATACTTTCATACTTTCATACTTTCATACTTTCATACTTTCATACTTTCATACTTTCATACTTTCATACTTTCATACTTTCATACTTTCATACTTTCATACTTTCATACTTTCATACTTTCATACTTTCATACTTTCATACTTTCATACTTTCATACTTTCATACTTTCATACTTTCATACTTTCATACTTTCATACTTTCATACTTTCATACTTTCATACTTTCATACTTTCATACTTTCATACTTTCATACTTTCATACTTTCATACTTTCATACTTTCATACTTTCATACTTTCATACTTTCATACTTTCATACTTTCATACTTTCATACTTTCATACTTTCATACTTTCATACTTTCATACTTTCATACTTTCATACTTTCATACTTTCATACTTTCATACTTTCATACTTTCATACTTTCATACTTTCATACTTTCATACTTTCATACTTTCATACTTTCATACTTTCATACTTTCATACTTTCATACTTTCATACTTTCATACTTTCATACTTTCATACTTTCATACTTTCATACTTTCATACTTTCATACTTTCATACTTTCATACTTTCATACTTTCATACTTTCATACTTTCATACTTTCATACTTTCATACTTTCATACTTTCATACTTTCATACTTTCATACTTTCATACTTTCATACTTTCATACTTTCATACTTTCATACTTTCATACTTTCATACTTTCATACTTTCATACTTTCATACTTTCATACTTTCATACTTTCATACTTTCATACTTTCATACTTTCATACTTTCATACTTTCATACTTTCATACTTTCATACTTTCATACTTTCATACTTTCATACTTTCATACTTTCATACTTTCATACTTTCATACTTTCATACTTTCATACTTTCATACTTTCATACTTTCATACTTTCATACTTTCATACTTTCATACTTTCATACTTTCATACTTTCATACTTTCATACTTTCATACTTTCATACTTTCATACTTTCATACTTTCATACTTTCATACTTTCATACTTTCATACTTTCATACTTTCATACTTTCATACTTTCATACTTTCATACTTTCATACTTTCATACTTTCATACTTTCATACTTTCATACTTTCATACTTTCATACTTTCATACTTTCATACTTTCATACTTTCATACTTTCATACTTTCATACTTTCATACTTTCATACTTTCATACTTTCATACTTTCATACTTTCATACTTTCATACTTTCATACTTTCATACTTTCATACTTTCATACTTTCATACTTTCATACTTTCATACTTTCATACTTTCATACTTTCATACTTTCATACTTTCATACTTTCATACTTTCATACTTTCATACTTTCATACTTTCATACTTTCATACTTTCATACTTTCATACTTTCATACTTTCATACTTTCATACTTTCATACTTTCATACTTTCATACTTTCATACTTTCATACTTTCATACTTTCATACTTTCATACTTTCATACTTTCATACTTTCATACTTTCATACTTTCATACTTTCATACTTTCATACTTTCATACTTTCATACTTTCATACTTTCATACTTTCATACTTTCATACTTTCATACTTTCATACTTTCATACTTTCATACTTTCATACTTTCATACTTTCATACTTTCATACTTTCATACTTTCATACTTTCATACTTTCATACTTTCATACTTTCATACTTTCATACTTTCATACTTTCATACTTTCATACTTTCATACTTTCATACTTTCATACTTTCATACTTTCATACTTTCATACTTTCATACTTTCATACTTTCATACTTTCATACTTTCATACTTTCATACTTTCATACTTTCATACTTTCATACTTTCATACTTTCATACTTTCATACTTTCATACTTTCATACTTTCATACTTTCATACTTTCATACTTTCATACTTTCATACTTTCATACTTTCATACTTTCATACTTTCATACTTTCATACTTTCATACTTTCATACTTTCATACTTTCATACTTTCATACTTTCATACTTTCATACTTTCATACTTTCATACTTTCATACTTTCATACTTTCATACTTTCATACTTTCATACTTTCATACTTTCATACTTTCATACTTTCATACTTTCATACTTTCATACTTTCATACTTTCATACTTTCATACTTTCATACTTTCATACTTTCATACTTTCATACTTTCATACTTTCATACTTTCATACTTTCATACTTTCATACTTTCATACTTTCATACTTTCATACTTTCATACTTTCATACTTTCATACTTTCATACTTTCATACTTTCATACTTTCATACTTTCATACTTTCATACTTTCATACTTTCATACTTTCATACTTTCATACTTTCATACTTTCATACTTTCATACTTTCATACTTTCATACTTTCATACTTTCATACTTTCATACTTTCATACTTTCATACTTTCATACTTTCATACTTTCATACTTTCATACTTTCATACTTTCATACTTTCATACTTTCATACTTTCATACTTTCATACTTTCATACTTTCATACTTTCATACTTTCATACTTTCATACTTTCATACTTTCATACTTTCATACTTTCATACTTTCATACTTTCATACTTTCATACTTTCATACTTTCATACTTTCATACTTTCATACTTTCATACTTTCATACTTTCATACTTTCATACTTTCATACTTTCATACTTTCATACTTTCATACTTTCATACTTTCATACTTTCATACTTTCATACTTTCATACTTTCATACTTTCATACTTTCATACTTTCATACTTTCATACTTTCATACTTTCATACTTTCATACTTTCATACTTTCATACTTTCATACTTTCATACTTTCATACTTTCATACTTTCATACTTTCATACTTTCATACTTTCATACTTTCATACTTTCATACTTTCATACTTTCATACTTTCATACTTTCATACTTTCATACTTTCATACTTTCATACTTTCATACTTTCATACTTTCATACTTTCATACTTTCATACTTTCATACTTTCATACTTTCATACTTTCATACTTTCATACTTTCATACTTTCATACTTTCATACTTTCATACTTTCATACTTTCATACTTTCATACTTTCATACTTTCATACTTTCATACTTTCATACTTTCATACTTTCATACTTTCATACTTTCATACTTTCATACTTTCATACTTTCATACTTTCATACTTTCATACTTTCATACTTTCATACTTTCATACTTTCATACTTTCATACTTTCATACTTTCATACTTTCATACTTTCATACTTTCATACTTTCATACTTTCATACTTTCATACTTTCATACTTTCATACTTTCATACTTTCATACTTTCATACTTTCATACTTTCATACTTTCATACTTTCATACTTTCATACTTTCATACTTTCATACTTTCATACTTTCATACTTTCATACTTTCATACTTTCATACTTTCATACTTTCATACTTTCATACTTTCATACTTTCATACTTTCATACTTTCATACTTTCATACTTTCATACTTTCATACTTTCATACTTTCATACTTTCATACTTTCATACTTTCATACTTTCATACTTTCATACTTTCATACTTTCATACTTTCATACTTTCATACTTTCATACTTTCATACTTTCATACTTTCATACTTTCATACTTTCATACTTTCATACTTTCATACTTTCATACTTTCATACTTTCATACTTTCATACTTTCATACTTTCATACTTTCATACTTTCATACTTTCATACTTTCATACTTTCATACTTTCATACTTTCATACTTTCATACTTTCATACTTTCATACTTTCATACTTTCATACTTTCATACTTTCATACTTTCATACTTTCATACTTTCATACTTTCATACTTTCATACTTTCATACTTTCATACTTTCATACTTTCATACTTTCATACTTTCATACTTTCATACTTTCATACTTTCATACTTTCATACTTTCATACTTTCATACTTTCATACTTTCATACTTTCATACTTTCATACTTTCATACTTTCATACTTTCATACTTTCATACTTTCATACTTTCATACTTTCATACTTTCATACTTTCATACTTTCATACTTTCATACTTTCATACTTTCATACTTTCATACTTTCATACTTTCATACTTTCATACTTTCATACTTTCATACTTTCATACTTTCATACTTTCATACTTTCATACTTTCATACTTTCATACTTTCATACTTTCATACTTTCATACTTTCATACTTTCATACTTTCATACTTTCATACTTTCATACTTTCATACTTTCATACTTTCATACTTTCATACTTTCATACTTTCATACTTTCATACTTTCATACTTTCATACTTTCATACTTTCATACTTTCATACTTTCATACTTTCATACTTTCATACTTTCATACTTTCATACTTTCATACTTTCATACTTTCATACTTTCATACTTTCATACTTTCATACTTTCATACTTTCATACTTTCATACTTTCATACTTTCATACTTTCATACTTTCATACTTTCATACTTTCATACTTTCATACTTTCATACTTTCATACTTTCATACTTTCATACTTTCATACTTTCATACTTTCATACTTTCATACTTTCATACTTTCATACTTTCATACTTTCATACTTTCATACTTTCATACTTTCATACTTTCATACTTTCATACTTTCATACTTTCATACTTTCATACTTTCATACTTTCATACTTTCATACTTTCATACTTTCATACTTTCATACTTTCATACTTTCATACTTTCATACTTTCATACTTTCATACTTTCATACTTTCATACTTTCATACTTTCATACTTTCATACTTTCATACTTTCATACTTTCATACTTTCATACTTTCATACTTTCATACTTTCATACTTTCATACTTTCATACTTTCATACTTTCATACTTTCATACTTTCATACTTTCATACTTTCATACTTTCATACTTTCATACTTTCATACTTTCATACTTTCATACTTTCATACTTTCATACTTTCATACTTTCATACTTTCATACTTTCATACTTTCATACTTTCATACTTTCATACTTTCATACTTTCATACTTTCATACTTTCATACTTTCATACTTTCATACTTTCATACTTTCATACTTTCATACTTTCATACTTTCATACTTTCATACTTTCATACTTTCATACTTTCATACTTTCATACTTTCATACTTTCATACTTTCATACTTTCATACTTTCATACTTTCATACTTTCATACTTTCATACTTTCATACTTTCATACTTTCATACTTTCATACTTTCATACTTTCATACTTTCATACTTTCATACTTTCATACTTTCATACTTTCATACTTTCATACTTTCATACTTTCATACTTTCATACTTTCATACTTTCATACTTTCATACTTTCATACTTTCATACTTTCATACTTTCATACTTTCATACTTTCATACTTTCATACTTTCATACTTTCATACTTTCATACTTTCATACTTTCATACTTTCATACTTTCATACTTTCATACTTTCATACTTTCATACTTTCATACTTTCATACTTTCATACTTTCATACTTTCATACTTTCATACTTTCATACTTTCATACTTTCATACTTTCATACTTTCATACTTTCATACTTTCATACTTTCATACTTTCATACTTTCATACTTTCATACTTTCATACTTTCATACTTTCATACTTTCATACTTTCATACTTTCATACTTTCATACTTTCATACTTTCATACTTTCATACTTTCATACTTTCATACTTTCATACTTTCATACTTTCATACTTTCATACTTTCATACTTTCATACTTTCATACTTTCATACTTTCATACTTTCATACTTTCATACTTTCATACTTTCATACTTTCATACTTTCATACTTTCATACTTTCATACTTTCATACTTTCATACTTTCATACTTTCATACTTTCATACTTTCATACTTTCATACTTTCATACTTTCATACTTTCATACTTTCATACTTTCATACTTTCATACTTTCATACTTTCATACTTTCATACTTTCATACTTTCATACTTTCATACTTTCATACTTTCATACTTTCATACTTTCATACTTTCATACTTTCATACTTTCATACTTTCATACTTTCATACTTTCATACTTTCATACTTTCATACTTTCATACTTTCATACTTTCATACTTTCATACTTTCATACTTTCATACTTTCATACTTTCATACTTTCATACTTTCATACTTTCATACTTTCATACTTTCATACTTTCATACTTTCATACTTTCATACTTTCATACTTTCATACTTTCATACTTTCATACTTTCATACTTTCATACTTTCATACTTTCATACTTTCATACTTTCATACTTTCATACTTTCATACTTTCATACTTTCATACTTTCATACTTTCATACTTTCATACTTTCATACTTTCATACTTTCATACTTTCATACTTTCATACTTTCATACTTTCATACTTTCATACTTTCATACTTTCATACTTTCATACTTTCATACTTTCATACTTTCATACTTTCATACTTTCATACTTTCATACTTTCATACTTTCATACTTTCATACTTTCATACTTTCATACTTTCATACTTTCATACTTTCATACTTTCATACTTTCATACTTTCATACTTTCATACTTTCATACTTTCATACTTTCATACTTTCATACTTTCATACTTTCATACTTTCATACTTTCATACTTTCATACTTTCATACTTTCATACTTTCATACTTTCATACTTTCATACTTTCATACTTTCATACTTTCATACTTTCATACTTTCATACTTTCATACTTTCATACTTTCATACTTTCATACTTTCATACTTTCATACTTTCATACTTTCATACTTTCATACTTTCATACTTTCATACTTTCATACTTTCATACTTTCATACTTTCATACTTTCATACTTTCATACTTTCATACTTTCATACTTTCATACTTTCATACTTTCATACTTTCATACTTTCATACTTTCATACTTTCATACTTTCATACTTTCATACTTTCATACTTTCATACTTTCATACTTTCATACTTTCATACTTTCATACTTTCATACTTTCATACTTTCATACTTTCATACTTTCATACTTTCATACTTTCATACTTTCATACTTTCATACTTTCATACTTTCATACTTTCATACTTTCATACTTTCATACTTTCATACTTTCATACTTTCATACTTTCATACTTTCATACTTTCATACTTTCATACTTTCATACTTTCATACTTTCATACTTTCATACTTTCATACTTTCATACTTTCATACTTTCATACTTTCATACTTTCATACTTTCATACTTTCATACTTTCATACTTTCATACTTTCATACTTTCATACTTTCATACTTTCATACTTTCATACTTTCATACTTTCATACTTTCATACTTTCATACTTTCATACTTTCATACTTTCATACTTTCATACTTTCATACTTTCATACTTTCATACTTTCATACTTTCATACTTTCATACTTTCATACTTTCATACTTTCATACTTTCATACTTTCATACTTTCATACTTTCATACTTTCATACTTTCATACTTTCATACTTTCATACTTTCATACTTTCATACTTTCATACTTTCATACTTTCATACTTTCATACTTTCATACTTTCATACTTTCATACTTTCATACTTTCATACTTTCATACTTTCATACTTTCATACTTTCATACTTTCATACTTTCATACTTTCATACTTTCATACTTTCATACTTTCATACTTTCATACTTTCATACTTTCATACTTTCATACTTTCATACTTTCATACTTTCATACTTTCATACTTTCATACTTTCATACTTTCATACTTTCATACTTTCATACTTTCATACTTTCATACTTTCATACTTTCATACTTTCATACTTTCATACTTTCATACTTTCATACTTTCATACTTTCATACTTTCATACTTTCATACTTTCATACTTTCATACTTTCATACTTTCATACTTTCATACTTTCATACTTTCATACTTTCATACTTTCATACTTTCATACTTTCATACTTTCATACTTTCATACTTTCATACTTTCATACTTTCATACTTTCATACTTTCATACTTTCATACTTTCATACTTTCATACTTTCATACTTTCATACTTTCATACTTTCATACTTTCATACTTTCATACTTTCATACTTTCATACTTTCATACTTTCATACTTTCATACTTTCATACTTTCATACTTTCATACTTTCATACTTTCATACTTTCATACTTTCATACTTTCATACTTTCATACTTTCATACTTTCATACTTTCATACTTTCATACTTTCATACTTTCATACTTTCATACTTTCATACTTTCATACTTTCATACTTTCATACTTTCATACTTTCATACTTTCATACTTTCATACTTTCATACTTTCATACTTTCATACTTTCATACTTTCATACTTTCATACTTTCATACTTTCATACTTTCATACTTTCATACTTTCATACTTTCATACTTTCATACTTTCATACTTTCATACTTTCATACTTTCATACTTTCATACTTTCATACTTTCATACTTTCATACTTTCATACTTTCATACTTTCATACTTTCATACTTTCATACTTTCATACTTTCATACTTTCATACTTTCATACTTTCATACTTTCATACTTTCATACTTTCATACTTTCATACTTTCATACTTTCATACTTTCATACTTTCATACTTTCATACTTTCATACTTTCATACTTTCATACTTTCATACTTTCATACTTTCATACTTTCATACTTTCATACTTTCATACTTTCATACTTTCATACTTTCATACTTTCATACTTTCATACTTTCATACTTTCATACTTTCATACTTTCATACTTTCATACTTTCATACTTTCATACTTTCATACTTTCATACTTTCATACTTTCATACTTTCATACTTTCATACTTTCATACTTTCATACTTTCATACTTTCATACTTTCATACTTTCATACTTTCATACTTTCATACTTTCATACTTTCATACTTTCATACTTTCATACTTTCATACTTTCATACTTTCATACTTTCATACTTTCATACTTTCATACTTTCATACTTTCATACTTTCATACTTTCATACTTTCATACTTTCATACTTTCATACTTTCATACTTTCATACTTTCATACTTTCATACTTTCATACTTTCATACTTTCATACTTTCATACTTTCATACTTTCATACTTTCATACTTTCATACTTTCATACTTTCATACTTTCATACTTTCATACTTTCATACTTTCATACTTTCATACTTTCATACTTTCATACTTTCATACTTTCATACTTTCATACTTTCATACTTTCATACTTTCATACTTTCATACTTTCATACTTTCATACTTTCATACTTTCATACTTTCATACTTTCATACTTTCATACTTTCATACTTTCATACTTTCATACTTTCATACTTTCATACTTTCATACTTTCATACTTTCATACTTTCATACTTTCATACTTTCATACTTTCATACTTTCATACTTTCATACTTTCATACTTTCATACTTTCATACTTTCATACTTTCATACTTTCATACTTTCATACTTTCATACTTTCATACTTTCATACTTTCATACTTTCATACTTTCATACTTTCATACTTTCATACTTTCATACTTTCATACTTTCATACTTTCATACTTTCATACTTTCATACTTTCATACTTTCATACTTTCATACTTTCATACTTTCATACTTTCATACTTTCATACTTTCATACTTTCATACTTTCATACTTTCATACTTTCATACTTTCATACTTTCATACTTTCATACTTTCATACTTTCATACTTTCATACTTTCATACTTTCATACTTTCATACTTTCATACTTTCATACTTTCATACTTTCATACTTTCATACTTTCATACTTTCATACTTTCATACTTTCATACTTTCATACTTTCATACTTTCATACTTTCATACTTTCATACTTTCATACTTTCATACTTTCATACTTTCATACTTTCATACTTTCATACTTTCATACTTTCATACTTTCATACTTTCATACTTTCATACTTTCATACTTTCATACTTTCATACTGTACATATTGTAATGTTTGTTTTAGCAAGGAGTTAAGGACCTTATTGAAATCATCTTACCTGAGAATAGGATTAATGATTTCAAGTATCCTAGTCAGTAAATTTGCCTTTTACGCTATGATAATGATGTATATTTATTTATATGAAAACATGACTGCATCAGACATGTTTTACATTATGAGAATATTTGGGACTTTAAGATTCACAGTATCAATTGCCTTTTCATTTGGATTCACGAAATTAGGAGAACTAAGGGCTTCTATGCAACGGCTCAATAATGTGCTACAGTTTGAAGAACTACCTGATTTCATAGACAAACGAGACGATGATCCACAAATAGATTTCAGATCAGTTTCGGTAAATTTACACAATAAACACATTTTGAAGGAAATAAATTTAAAATTAGGAAAAGGCTTAAACGTAATTACAGGTCAACTAGGTTGTGGTAAAAGTTCACTAATAAAAGCAGCTTTAAGAGATTATCCTGTCGAAGAGGGTGGCGAAGTGAGAGTGCGAGGAAGGATGAGTTACGCTTCACAAGACCCGTGGCTGTTTCCATCTTCGATTAAACAAAATATCCTGTTTGGTGAAAAATATGATAAAGAGAGATATCAGCAGGTAAGTTGTTGTTATGTATAATAAGCAATTTTCACTAATCCATCCTATTCCTTCTATCAGTGCAAGATCAGTTGGGGTTTCAAAGAGGAGATTTCTCCCTCTTCTACTCGAAGTTTACTCAGGAGAAGAAGTTTCTTCAGTAAGAGAGATTCTCTCCCTATTTCCTGTCAGAGACGATGTTGCACAGGTGTTAATTGAGTTTACAATGCAATGTGAGAGTTCTTAGTCTGCTTTTGCTTAAGCTTAACAGTTCCAGTAGATATATTTTGGACTTGTTCAGTCCTGGACCTTTCAGAGGTGTGTTCTGTCTCTTTTCCTTACTTTTACGTTCCATCCATTAGGGTCAATCCTGCATAACGGTACAGGTCTTACAAACGGAGTGGCTGTCTTCCTGACTAGCGCATGAGCTATTTTATTTCCTTGTTCATCAGCATGGCCTGGTATCCGCACCAAGGAGACTGTGTTAATTACTCCTAGTTCGTACAGTTTGCCAAATTAGTATCAAACCATCTTTGAGGTAATACAATATGAGCTCAGCTCCTTGGTGGATGTTTGACTATCTAAGAAAATCGCGATGTTCTGCCCACGATAGTTTCTATCCAAATTGAATTGTGCACATCCTACTTAAGCGTGATTTTCCAAAAGAAAAATACTGGGTGAATTTCCCATTTGAACCGCATATCGACTTTATCGCTACTCTTTATCTGAGTTTGTCTTATCTATTCTAGAATTCAGTTGCATCCTCATATCTTGTCTAGTTTTCGTAAATTGAGTAAAATTAAATTAATTCATTTATGTTTACAGGTTGTATCAGCATGTGCGCTAGAATTCGATTTCGAAATTTTGGAAAAGGGGGATGAAACTATCGTAGCTGATAGAGGAATGAATTTAAGTAAAGGACAGCAAGCTAGAGTAAATCTAGCAAGAGCTGTTTATCAAGATAGTGATATTTACCTTATAGATGACGCATTGACAGCTTTGGATAGTCGCGTGCAAGAACATATATTCACAAACTGCATACAAGGTTTGCTTCAAGGCAAATGCGTTGTTCTGGTTACGCATAATAGTAATCATATCAAGCTAGCAGATAATCTAGTAATATTGAAAAATGGACTAGTTGTATCCCAAACGGATCAGATACAGATTTCTGAGGAGCTCTTAGAAGCATTTGAGAATGTAGATTCAAAAAGTCCTGAAAATGTGGATATTACAACGGAAGATAACACTGATGAAAAGTCCAAATTATTACCAAGTGTTAAACCACAATTACGTAGACGCCAAGTTTACCATGAGAACAAAAAATCTGGTAAGGTTGACTTTGGACTGTATATTCAATACATAAAAATGGGAGGTGGAATAATTATTGGAACATTTTTGGTTTTGGGTTTTACGGCTTCTACTTTTGTTGATAGTGCATCACAAAAGATTTTAACTAATTGGTAAGTGTCTTTCAAGTAATAAGTAACCAGTTTTATACATTACGACATTTAAATTTTGAAAAACTATTTTAAAGACTAATTTAAAGAGCATTTGTAATTTGAAACCGAATGTGAAATATTCGTGTTTGAGGATTAATATTAACTTAAATTTGGTTAGGACACTTTTCACTTATAAGATAGAAATAAATGTCATAAGTGTCAACATAGCGATCTTTCGTAAAGTCACTCTTCAGTCTTTCAAATGGATAATGTAGCAGCAAGAATTAGAAAAATTTAAGTGCACTGCTCTACAGGGAGTTAATTAATAAACTTGGCCGCAGTTATACTTCCGGGTGTCAAGTGGTAAGTGAAAGGCGACGTTTGCTCTACCCTTGGCAGGAGACTACGCGGCTATGTTGCCTGACTGTCACCCGTATCTACGAAATGCGACAAATTCGCGGCATGCCACCCAGCGCTGGCTGCATTATCGCAAAATATTTTGATTGTTTTTAGGGTAGATACGTTACAACAATTGCAAAATATGCCATAATAGACTCTTGCCAGTCGCATACTAGACCCACTCACCACAAACCTAGTAAACATAGAAGAACTGCAATTTAGAACGATGTGAACTCCAACCACAAGAACGGGGAACAGTGGAGAAGAAATGGCGTGAGTTTGCGCAGATTATAGTATGATTCTCGAAGTCTCGGTAGAGATGACAAAATTTACCATATTGATAACGCATAGGAGAATAACAGCACATATGCATGATAAAACATGCACCGTTAGGACAACTAAAGGATGTCCTCAAGGTGGAGTACTTTCACCACTAATACCTAGTTGTGGATGACTTGATTTGTAGGCTGAATTATCAAGGTATATGGACGCAGGGCTTTGCGGACGACATAGGAAATTCCCGGAGGTGGTTATGAATGTCCTATAGGAAGCACTGCGAATTGTGGAGGAATGGTGCCTTAAAGAGGAACTTTCAGTTAATCAAAAAAAAAACTAGCTGCTTTTACGAATAGAAGAGTTCTCCCGCAGGGTAGAGTACTGTTGTTCGGAGAAGAACTAGAAATATCCAAAGAAGTTAAATATCTGGGAGTGACCCTTGATATCAAACTGAATTGGATGGCACACCTGGAAAAAATTAATACCTGGGCAACTAGGCTTTTCTGGCAATGCAGAAGAGTTATGGGCAAAACCTGGGGAATGCGACCTGAGGTAGGTGGTTCACTGGCTCTACACAACTGTGATAAGACCAACGATCACCTATGGAACAATAGTCTGATGGAGGAGGACAGAAGTGTCCTCTGCAGTTAATATATGATTCATTAGTGCGATAAATTCCAATATCTTGTAAATCCTCAAAGATATTCGAATAAAATATTGACGATTGTAGCCAGCCTAAAGGCCCATATTTCAAAATCAAAGTCAAAATTGTACAGCGTGTTACAGAACGCCATGCCAGGTTACATTTTTTTAAATGGGACACCCTGTATTTTAATTCAAATTTGAATTCTGCTCGACTTCCCTATTAATTGTAATGATGTAAGGTTGTAGTAGGTTATACAGTGTATTTAAAAAGTTCTGGCCACTTGTTTCTGAAAATCGTAATGAGTATACTTTAAACTGCACAAGTCGAAATTAATCTTTTACAGCCATACGTCTGTGATGGTCGTCTAGTATCATAATTCGCTACTCTTGCTTCCATATATAAGAAACCGTATACAGGGCGAGTCCAAACTCGAATACATCGGTAATTTTTTTATGTAATTGAAAATGAGTTTGGACTGTATTCGGTTTCTTAGATATGGAAGCAGGTTTAGTTAATTATGATACTATAAGACTATCATAGACGTATGGCTGTAATAGATCAAAATATAAGTGGTGTTGAACTCATTACGATTTTCAGAAACAAGTGGTTAGAACTTTTTAAATACACTATATAAAGCTACTAAAACTTTATATAATTGCAATACGGAATCAAGCAGAATTAAAAAATGAAGTGAAATGCAGATCTTTGATCTGGCACGGCGTTCTGGAACAAGCTGTACAATTGCGACTAATTTTAAAATATGGGCCTTTAGGCTACAACTGGTCAAACTTTTATTTGAATATCTTTGAGCATTTAGAAGGTATTGGAATTTATCGCACTAATGAATCACCTTGTATATAATATATATCGACTTGAAAGCAAAGTATGCTTTACAAAATTACAATTTTTACAGGATAAACTTAAAAGCAAACATAACAATTGCAAAAGAAAACTACACAAGAGAAATGGATCTTTACAATAAGACTCATCCCGGTATTAGTCCTATGAACTTAACTAATGGTACATTATATTTAGAAAGTCTCTACGACGCTGAACGGCAAGAAATGCAGGCTGCAAAAGCTTTACATATCTATACATTCCTAATACTTGCCTACGCAGCCGTAGAACTATCAAAGAACTATTGCATTTTGAAACTTGGTTTTAATGCTGCCGTCAAAATTCATAAGAAGATGATAAATAAAATTGTACATGCTACTATGGCTTTTTTCGATAATTTCTTCATAGGCAATATACTTAATCGATTTTCTCAAGATTTAAGTGTAGTTGATGAACACATTGCACTTACTATGGCTCATATTGTTTCAGTAAGTATATATTTATAATTTTTTTCAATAATATAAGTACTTTTGAATGTTCTTGAGTCAATTTCCCAAGTTGATTCGTAAATATATACAGGGTCGCTGGACGAAAACAAAACAAAGCCATTATCAGAAACTGCGTCAATGTTTAAAAAAAACGCAAAGACATGTCGATTTTTGATCTAAGGGGGACACTTTTTTCGGATATTTTTGACTTCGCTACTTTCACCCCCTAGCGGGGTAAGCATCACCTCAAAATACTTAATTAGCATTAGGGGTCGAGCAAGGTATCGTTTTAAAGCCCCTTAAATTATCTTTACAGCAGTCTTTAGATTTTAAAATTCGGCCTAATAAAGTGTGGCGATGCACCATCCTGCTGAAACCAAGTGTCATTAAAATTGTTACCAACTGCACTTCTTATTGCAGGAACTATTTGATTTCTTAATAAATCTAAATACTTTGGTCCGTTCAAATTGCCTTCTACAAAGAATGGTCCGATAACAGTGGTGCCGTTAATACCTGCCCAAACATTAACTTTTGAAGGTCTTTGTTCCCGCATCCACCTAAGATTAGTATCACTCCAATATCTACAATTGTGGCGATTAACTGTACCATTTAACATAAACGTGGCTTCATCGGAAAATACTATCTTACTTGTAAAATGAGGAACTGCATCTACCTTTTGCATTATAGTTTCACAAAATTCCATTCTGCGGTCATAATCATCTTCAGATAATTCTTGTAATAGAGTAACTTTATAAGGATGAAACTCATTCTTCTTAATAATGTTACAGACGGATCCCACACTAACATCATGTTCTTATGCAGTTTTCCGAATGGATGTAAAATGATTTTCTACAAAACTTTGCATAACGTCCAAGGATTTTTCATCATAAGTTACGATCTTTGGTCGGCCAGTTTTAGGGCGATTTTTAGTCGAACCTACTTCTTCTAAAAGTTTCACAATCCTCCAAACTGTAGTTTTGGAAATTTGGTTGCGATTTGGATTCGTATCATCAAATAAGTGAGATACCTCATCATAAGTTCTTTTACGATCACCCTAACCTCTCATCATAAGAATCATTATTCTTTCCTGTTCGGTAAACATACTTAAATTTTAAAAGCAACTAATTACAAAGAACACCTTTCACTAATGTCAATGAAAAATAATTCATGACATTTAAAAATAATTAATAACAGAAAAACCTGCTACTTTTTTGACATAATTTTAGATTCAAACCAATGTAACTTTGGAATTATTGAAGATAGAAATATGCGGTCTTGTCGGTTGTTAATTTAATAGATTATGAAAAACTGAAAATATATACATGGTGTACTATTTAAAAAAATTTGTTAATAAGTTATTTTAGAGCAACGGTGCACCCTGTATACTTCCAATCGACTTATGCAGATGGTCTGGATTATTTGAAAAAACTTTTATTCAACATTTTTTTCTTGTAAACCTAACGGTAATCGAAATATTAGCAAGTTACGTTACTTTATGTACACACTGTATAACATTTAGTTTTAGCAAAAATAAGTATATCGTCAGCAAATGCCCCTTCTGACACTTCTACTTTGTTAAGATCGATGTGTCCTATATTGATTTTTTTGTTTTTTTCCTTACATTTCTTCATTATTTAGTCCGTATAGGTAATGAATAAAGTTGGGCTTAAACTACCTCCTTGTCCCAATCCTTCTGTGGTTTTAAATGTTGACGATTGTAGAGTATTGGTTCTAAGCGAGTTAGTATTATGGATTAATTCTATAAGCTTGGTGTTTTATCAAATGCTTTTTCCTAAGATCACTACTCAAAGTAGGCTTTTGCACACTCAAATCTAACCGCAAAGTTGATGTTTTCCGCGAGCTGTCATAATTTGACATTATTGGCGCTCTTAAGCAGAAAGTAATTTTGGCGCACGCCTAATTTTATTTATAGATAAAAGAGAGATAGTAGTTATTTTAATATAAACTGTAGAATAAATAAATATTTTAGTTGATTTTCTAATATATTAAAGCATCCAACAGTATTTTCCGAAATAATTTAATGAGAAATAGGGAAATCTAAAAAATATCTGACATTAATGTAATAAATATCTGACATTAATGTAATAAGTGTTGCCTACATACAGTATCCGCCAAAATAAACAGTACCGAAAATAAAAATAAAAATTAATTTTTAATTTCTGTAATGTAAGTGTTCAAAATGTTCACCATTTCGACGCAAACACGCTTCATATCGATTTTGTAAGTCAATAAACATATTTATAAAAAGTGGTTGATGTAACTGCCGAAAAATATTTTGTATTCTTTCCCGTAGTTCGGCAATATTCGCCGGCGGATTTTCCGAGTGAAATATTTTGTCCTTCATTATGCCACAAATGTATGCGTCAGGTGGCGTCAGATCAGGTGAATGAGAAGGATATTCGAAGTCTGTTCCCCGAGAAATTATTCTATTTTCTATTGTCATAAGTAGGCAACACAACATACACAATTAATCTTTTGTCTTCAAATATAGGCTTAATATGTCAAATAAACTTCCAATATTGTAATAAAAGTAACACGTTTTTAATAAAAAATTAATTGTATTTTGGTGTGATCGTAGAAAAAATCTTGTGTGTATTTCGAGCAGAAAGTCCTTTGGTAGTCTCGACAGATTGCCGCGCTCCGATGACGCGTCGCGCTTTAACTTTCTGTCTCGACTGCCAAAGAACTACTTTCTTCTCTTGATACACAAATAGCTATTTCTAAGTCAATAAATGCTAGATATATATTTTTCTTTTCTTGCCAGACATTTTTCAGTTATTTGCTTTATAGCAAAACTATGATCTTGTGTGCTTCTGCCCTTCCTAAAGCCACTTTGTGACTCATCCAACGAATGATTCGTAAATATGCATTCTAAAAAGGCCTGTTTTCTTCTGGCGTGGATAATATTGAGCACGCAGTATATTCTTGGTGAGACAAAATAATATGTGATTTGGGGCTAAATCATTTCACTTTGACGTTTCGTTCCGATTTAGCGCGAGCTTACATTGTCGTGATGAAGAATGATACTGTGTAAGCTATTCTTTTTCCAAACTAATAGTCATTTATAATGAGCATAGCAATATTAAGGAATTGATCATAAGTATTTATTTGAAAATGTCTCCTTTTTAAATAAACTTATAACGGAATTTTTATTTTTAGTCCGTATTTCATTTGATAGGTGCAATTGGATTAATTGCAACAGTCAACTGGAGGTTCATAGTGCCTGCTGTAGCATTGGCTGTATTCTCAGTTATATTCCGAAGTATATACATACGAACTGCAAGAAGCTTAAAACGTCTTGAAGCTGCTAGTAAGTGTACTATAAAGCTATTTTCCAATCAGCAAAGTTATTTTATAATTTGATATTTTACACTATTCGATCCAAATTGAACAGGTAACCGTTCTTACAAAGGTAATATTTTACCTTTTAAATTTAGTAAAATATATAAACCATAACATAGTGTGAATAACATTTTCTATTTACAGGTTGTAATAGCTATTCATATTTTTTAGCTCGCAGTCCAATTGTAGGTCATCTAAATTCTACAATGGAAGGCCTTACTACAATTAGAGCCTACAAGGCACAAGAAATATTAAAGGGCGAATTTGATAAACATCAAGATCTGTATATTAGTGCACTGTATACATCTGTATGTGTTAGATCAGCTTTTTCATTTGTTATGGAAATATCTTCCACTATATTTACGGCTACAGTTATTCTTCGGTTTCTGCTCTTTGACAGCGGTAAGTTTATTGTATTTTCAAAATAGGTTTTTTCAACTACCTCGCCGCTTTTCTTAACATATTACTTTTGAAATGTTTAATTCGTTCAGGAAACTGTAACCAAAAATTGTTAATGTACCATTTTGTACGTGTGACAGTTGACATTCTATAATGATGTTCTAAAGGTTTTCTTGGACTCTATTTGCAGTTAATTGAAGCTCTTTTTTTTGTCTCCTACATATTATATTTTTTGAACGAAATTGCTATATGTATGGTCTTTTTCCCGTATAGAATCAATTTTCGTTATTATTTTTTCAATTAATCGATATTTTATTAATTTTTGAATTAAAATTCTCAAATATTAACATTAAAAAAATAGAATAATTGACAATAAGTATATACTGATAAATTTACTACAAAATTGATTATGTTATATTTCAGTTAGTCTGAGCAATTATTATTTATTTTTCAATGATGATTTTTACAGATTTTGATATAGGATCTGACTTATATGTATAATTTGCGATGAACCTGTCTAGGCCAGGAAATATAGGGCCATGAGCATTGTTCGCTTTCGAACGGCTGATTCTTTGTGTACAGGGAGTATAAACGATGTACCTACAAGACGATATTATTATTATTATTGTACAAAATCGCTTGCTTGGTGTGTTAACAAAACATCGCAATAAAGAATCTACATTAAAATAGCTAGCTACTGAAGTTATTTAACTTGAAGTTTGTTTTTGTCAATTTTCCCATAAAATAATAGGTTGCCTAATTTGAGACACACCGATGTCCCAATTTGAGACAGATTTCCTAATTTGGGATTCTACTCAAAAAAACCCTTTTCTTCGCAGAAAGAACATATAAAATTAGCATCTTTAATTTCCCCACAATCTTCATGGGCCCATCTGCCGCAGTGAACACATTTTGCCCATAGCTCGCCATGCTTGTCCTCGGAAAATCTCCCGGAACAAAATAAACATTCAGCATCATTTCCCTCGGATTCGACTGAAGAGGAATTAGCAAATATAATACTGCTGTCGCGTTCTGAGCTTGAACTAGAAGAAACCCGGCGTTTTTCTCTCTTCTGCTCTAACCCCGAATTGGAAGGTTGGTCCTGTTTTAAAACTTCTCATTTCTTTTTTCGTACAATTGCAGTAGACTTTTTTGCCAGTTTCTTTGATTGTTTTTCTTTTGGTTCTAACTCTTCACTGATGTTTTTTTAGGTATATTTTTCCCTTTTCTTTTTCCTAAACTATCTTGTAATTCATCTTTGTAAGGAGTTAAGGTAATTATTGATGTCATATTAGTAAAGCGTGATATATAGACGTCAAAAAATAATAGTTCAATACTATTAAACGCTTCACAAAATTAGAAAAATTAATTTCCAAAGAGCAGACCGTCCACTAAGAAGCAACAACTACTTCTCGAGCTATTTGCCCCGACAGACATTGAATTACACTTCTAAAGTAAACGGGGTTGGTATATCTGTTAAGATAGAACCAACCATTCTGGTTTGCGATTAGAAGGAATAACATCACTTGTCGACCGGTTTCGGCGTATTGCGCCTCATCAGGACAAGGTAGATGATATTCGCCCAGAAGCTCTGAGAGCATAATCCTGGACTAGGGACTACGTTGATACCACACCAATACATTAGCCTCAGTTAAGGAAATACTAAGAGTGCGATATCAGCGACATCTCTACATCATTATTTTTTGACGTCTATATATCACGCTTTACTAATATGACAATTATTTACAGTTAACTGTAATTGAGTGAATACCTACAAAACCGAGATGGTTTTTTGTCGATATAGAATTTTGGTTTGTGATTAGTATTGGTATTGGTAGTATTAGTAAGTTCTTCTGGGCTTTTATCTGACTTTGAGTATCTTTCCACAGTGCCTTTGGGTACACCAAAAACTTTTGAGGCTTTTAGATATCCCATCTCTTTATTACGCACAGCTTTCACCATAGCACGAGGATCCCATTTCTTGTGTTTTTTAGGCATCTGTAATAAAACATCAAAATATATGTATTGGGTGCCTAATTTGAGTATCTCAAATTAGGAATTCTCGTTATAAAAATTGACAACAATATTTTTAGGTTAGTTATGAAAGAATACAGCCAATTTTAATAAGACATCATTAGGCAACACCCAAACTAACTACTTCGACACATAAAATATTTTTTCTACGACAACCTCGATAAATGTTCATTTTATAACCGTAACTTCAATCATAAACAAGCACATTTTGTACAGAATTTTATTTTTGCATCGGTTGCTAGGCAAGTTGCTAAGCAGCAAATGCGAAATGGAATATTTCGTGTTAGGTCTAGGTTCACTCTAAAATCACGACGACTACGGCTTGTCAAATTATGACGTCCAGCGACAAATTGATGAAATGTCAGCAGATCGATTCTGTCAAAGTTTTAGAAGGTAACGAGTAATTTCATAGTTGTTTTCTATAAAAACTATTACTTAAAATGGAAACTGATAGTGATATTGACTTAGATTGGACACCTCCGAACATAATAGAAGCAGCGAAGGTAACAACACTGAATTTATTACCGGAAACGTCGAAGAGTATGTATCAATTCGGAGTAATGAAATATTATCAGTTTATTTCTTTCAAAGTTTTTGCAATGTATGCATGTATTAAACGTGAACGATATGTTGTCATAGAAAAAGTATAGTATACAGCTCGCAACAAAATGGCCATTTTGCACTCGTATGAATTGCAGCACTTGCATTCGGCTCGTGCTGCAAATTTCATACTCGTGCAAAATGGGCATCATTTTGTGCTCATTGCATAATATTTTAATTTTTAAAACAGTTCAAAAAAGTGACATTAGGGTGAGATAAAGTAGTTTTTTTAACGCTAATTTTAAATATTTCCGCTAATGGTTCTGCAGATTGCACTCATCTGACGTTTTGTCATCATGACAAATATAAACATTCAAATCGACGCCATTTTTAGTCCATTTAGAGCAACCTAAATAACCTAAACCTAAACCTAAATTGCTTGATTGTAGAAAAAATAGTGTATGCAACATATGCATAAAATGTCTTTCTTTCACCCATGGAATTGATGCATTCGCCTGCGGCTCATGCGTCAATTTTTCCATTCGTGAAAAAAAGCACCACTTTATGCACTTGTTGCATAAATAACTATTTTCGTACAAAGCCTAGTTTTGTAGGACTTTTGAAGACGAATAAGAAAGTATTTAACTTTTTTTTTTGTAAAATCCGAGGGAAAAGATATGAGAGTAAAACGTAAAATATCCATAAAATGACAGTTTCAATTGACTGTTAAACAATGTGAGGTTCGATTTGACGCTTCGGAAGCACAATATCGTCTTGTACATCGTTTATACTACCTGTACACACAAAATCAGCCGTTCGAAATCGTAAAACACGAAATGGTCATTTTCGGTCTATATTTCTCGGCCTATGTCTGTAAAAATTAAAACAGCATTCTACTGATTCAACAGTTTCGAAAACTAATGAAATATCGATGAATTATCAAAAAAAAGGTATACTTTACGTAACTTCAATTTTAAAAAAAAATTTCACGACTTTTTCACGAAAATTTGGTCAATAAAGTAAACTTTTTCAATGATTATTAAAAAATGTGTTCCCAAGATAAAAAGTTATGGATTTTTTCCAATTTTTAAGTGTGTTTTTGAAGGACGACCATACAAAGTTTTTATTTCTTGGAAAACTAATTCAATACGAAAATAATGAGCCCTACCTGAAAATTGAACCAAAAATTTTTTAAATATAAACATCTACTTGAAGTTGTGGGTGGTTTTCGGCTTTTCGATATCATAAAACATAAATTTCTCGGAAATGGCCAAATATTTCAATTTAAAAAAATTTTTGGTTATTGTAGAAAAAATTTGCGGAAATGAAAAATAAAAAAACAAAAAAGAATTTAAAAACGGTGTTTGCAAATATTTCGGAGATTTTGAGGTTATGGTAAAAAGTGTTCTCTCCAAATTTGCAAGACGTTTTTCGTAGGACGTAACAGTATAAACCGGAAATTGAAAAAAAAAACAATTACACCGTTTTTTATCCCCCTGTTTTTCGGATATAGCTGGGCATCGTTGGCATTTCACGGGGTTTTGTTCCTTATGTACCTGTTAACCTTTTAAAAATATAAAACTTTTTTGTTCCCAAACCGGATTCTGATCGATCTAATAAACTCAATTAAACTTCCTGGTTATCTGAATGAATTTATGTAAATTTACGAATTCTGTTGCAATCAAAGTTTTAATTAATATTTAATTCCAGGTACTGAAGCTGGAGACGTTGGTTTGACGATTACGCAAACTGGAATGTTGAGTAACATAGTTCATATGGCTCTTTCAAGTTGGTCCGACCTGGAAAACACCATGACGTCTGTTGAAAGAGCAATGGAATATACAACAGTCGAATCGGAAAGTAGAACTGGTTCGGAAATTGAGAATTGGCCAAGCAAAGGAGAAATTACGTATAATAACGTCTCGTTGAAATATACGAATTCTGAAGAAAAGGTTTTAAAAAATATTTCATTTACTGTCGAATCAACTAACAAAATTGGCATTGTGGGAAGAACTGGAGCTGGAAAATCTTCGATTATATCGACATTATTTAGGTACATACTTTTTAATTGTTTCTTAAATTTTGGGTACATAATTTTTCTGAATAAAATAAGGTATTTATACTCTTAAGTTTAAATTGAGGAGTAGATATTGGTGATCAGTGAGGATGTGTTTTGAGTGTAATGTTGCATTAGGAACGTTTAGACGTTCTCAACGGTTGAGTTGCTTACTTAGCGGGACCCTGTCGTTCTGATGACTCTCAAAGATGACAGAATATTTATTAGGCAATCCAGATCACGTGACCTAATATGGTCGTCCAAGGCAAACAATTTGGACAGCTGGTCAGTTTTGTATTGTCTATTCAATGGTAAACAGTGTTCAAGAATTTTTTTCGTTGATTTTATTATTGTGTTTTATATTATGTATACATACGCAGTGGTTTGACTTTGTGATTCTTTGAAAACTTTCATTGCATTTCAAACACATTTGAGAAATGAGCTCCTAGATTTGAATTTAAATAGTTATTTGATATGTTCACACAGTTTCTGCACCAAAAAGCAGATGGAGGCTTTCAAAACTTTACATGCCTACAAATATTCTGAAATATTTTGGGCTGAAAGTAGGTCAATGGAGTATTTGTTTTAGTAGGCAAGGTAATACTTGAGTCCATTATTTTGATCTTATATATGAAACAGAAGTACCTGAGAAACCCTACAACATGCAGAGAAAGTTTCCATAGATGAATAAGAGTAGCTAGGTGAAGAGATAGTTCAAAATTTTATTGCAAGCATATCCTCATCCCATGCAGAAGTTTGAAGAAACAAAGAAATAAAGGAAAGATCTTGATAGTAGACCAACGATTGTTTGATCAAGTCGATTGTAAGATAAAATGATTCCATTTTGATCGCGTAAATTCAAAAACTGTTCCCTACGACTTATGGTATTGCAGTGTGTTTGAAAGGAGTTTAATTTGTTTTGGAATAAGAGACCCGCTGAGTTTGGGTATGGCTTCCATTGTCGCGATCTGGCTGCTCCATCTTTGTTAGTTTATCTGCTATTTAATTTCCTTCCATTCCAGTGTTTCCTGAAATCCACTGTAGGATCACGATGCTGTTTTTTTCTGATTCATTGAATTTTTCTAGGCATTCCCATCCCATTATAGAATTACATAAAATTTCTCTTGGATACTTTTATTGCATTTTTATCAAAAATATGTATGATTATAGTTGGATCGCTAGAATACCTACCTACAGCTGAATTCTTAGCATTTTTTTTCAAAGCTGATCTTAGAAATTTTCTTAATGTTTCAGATTGTACAACTATGATGGTGAAATTATAATAGATGGAGTGGAACTAAAAACTTTATCTCTTAGATTTTTAAGACAGCATATATCCATTATCCCACAAGATCCAATCATGTTCTCAGGTACAATAAGAAGTAACGTAGATCCTTTGGAAGAGTACACAGATGAAGAAATTTGGAAAACATTGCACAAAGTACAACTTGACAGC
The DNA here is from genome assembly GCA_947563755.1 of Lochmaea crataegi. NCBI lineage: Eukaryota > Metazoa > Arthropoda > Insecta > Coleoptera > Chrysomelidae > Lochmaea > Lochmaea crataegi. The sequence goes on along the minus strand of OX387425.1, from coordinate 27,984,800 downwards.
GCTGTTCCAGATCTTCATACTGAAGTTGGAGACGTTAATTTCAGTACAGGTCAAAGACAGTTGATTTGTTTGGCGCGTGCAATTATCAGAAAGAACAAGATTCTCGTTCTGGATGAAGCTACTGCCAATATGGATCCAGAAACTGAGCATATTGCTCAAAAGATTATAGATGAAAACTTTTCACATTGTACTTTATTTATAATAGCGCACAGATTAGATTCTGTTTTGGAATGTAACAAAGTAATGGTATTGGATAGAGGTCAGATAATTGAATTTGATAATCCGAAAACTCTACTTAAAAATAAAAATAGCATGTTTGCAGAAATGATGAAAAATGCAGGAATGCAAGACGTTGTAGATAAAGCTTCTTCGTGAATAATAATTTATTATTTTTATAAGTATTTAATTCTCTAAGTTATATTTAAAAATATAAAATATATTAAATTGTTATGTAACAATTAAAGCCATAAAAAAATATGTTAAATTATTATCTAAAAAAGGTTGCCATAAAACTACTTCTCTGTTAATTATATTTCGTAAATGTTAAATAAAGTTCTCGTGTATTATATATTTGAATGAAATGAGGGAGTAGGGGAGAAGTGGCATGAAAGGGACATTTTTAGCATATTTGTAGGAATACCTCATTTTTAATTCATTAATATGTTCCTCTTTATCCAGATGAATGGTTGATTGAAATATTACAAACTGCGAGAGTCAAAACGTACAAAAAAAATCTCATCACTTTTTAGAAGTCAATTTGTGATAAATATAATACCATTGTCCCTTTCAATACACTCAGGTGTAATGAAAGGGACACTTCAAGTGATGAAAGGGACATATTCAAAACAGTGAAACAAACTCTGGATGAATGAGAAAAACACAATGTAACTAATTTATTTTTCATTCAACATGTTGAAATATATATACCTGAGTGTATTGAAATGTTCACATCATTCCAATAATATTGGAGAAGTCGACAGGAAAATAGTAAAAACCTTGGACTCTTTTCGTTCCATCCATTTGTGATGGTTGAGGGAGTTTCATAATAATATCCTCTTCATTGACGTCGCTTATATCTTCGCCGGAAAATGTGAAATTGTCGGTTTTGTTAGACTTCTTCATAAATTGAACAGTGTATTCTTTTTTTGCGATATTCTTGATAACTTTCCCAACGGCATGCCTGAAATTATTCTTTTCTTTTGTTTCGAATTTTACTACGACAAAATCATTTTTTTGTATATTAAGACATTCATTTTCATTATCAGCTGTGATATCTTCGAAATCTTCACTATCCTCGCTATCGTCATACTCCACACTATCTTCTTTTTCACTGCTGCTGCTACTTCTACTTTCTGTTAGGTTCTTTCTCTTCACTTTCGAATCCTTATTAACAGGACGTTTCTTACTCTTATTATCTTGTTGATTCTTCAATAAAGCCATTTCAGGTGTGTCTGTAATAACTCGTGAATATCCTCTTTTTCTTCCTCCTGTTTTATCTTGCCTGCTGGGAGCTTTTGGAAAAGGTCTCACACAATCAGGAGATCTAATATTTGACTTGGGCGAAGTTTCTTCTCGTTCTCGGAAGCTATTCGATATACGAAAAATGTCCTCATGCTCCTGAGTATCAGCCACATTACTGCAACTTGCCACAGAAGTAGCAGTGTTGACATCGTTTCCTACGGACGGTGGTGGACGATCTGTTACTGATGAACATAGGAAGTCTTCTTCTGAGAAGTTATGTGAATTGAATGGGTATATTCCTGACTTGGAGAATCCTGCTACAATGTTCTTTATGGTGAATGATTTCTCATACGATATTTTCGCAAGCTTCGGAAGCGTATAAATTGTCGCTGTCCTACCCTACCTTACTTATCATCCAATCGTTGAGAGCTGACTTGAAGAAGCTCTTAAAAGGACCAAACACAGATATGTCTAAAGGCTGAAGCCTATGACTACAATGCGGTGGGAAAGTCAATGTAACGCCTCCAACAAGGTTGGGCGACAATTTGTAACGGTTACTCAGTTTAGAGAGCACCTCAGGTGTAGATTCTGAGACCAAACTAGTATAAATTCAGAGAGTAGTCTTACCGGTTCTCGGGTAATTCTACTTGAAATTTATTTAAGGTGAAATAAAGATAAATTATGAAAATTAGGAAAGGTAAGTGGGCGCCACTCTGAATAATACTAGTTTATTTGTTATTCACATCTGCATTATAGCGACAAATCCTGGAAGATTGGAAGGGAAAAAAACTATATGAACAACGTTATTAAATTTACAAGTTGTATATTTTCAAAAAAAATATGAAATAAAAAAAATTGACTAGTTATTGGATGACGACATATGTTGTGTTGGAGAGCAAGAACTGTTGTACTTTCCTGTTCTTGTTGTAGTTGTAGATACACTTGTAGAGAAGTTGTCGGAAAACTTGAAGTCCCGGATAAAGTATTCCAGGTAAAGTATTCCAGGTAAAGTGTCCCAGGTAAAGTGTCCCAGGTGAAGTGCTCCAGGTAAAGTATCCCGGATAAAGTATCCCAGGTAAAGTGCTCCTCCAGGTAAAGTGCTGGGGAACAAATATAGTATCAGGAACAATTTTCCAATTTAACTAAAATCCAGGATGTCTGAAGTGTAGGCGATATTTTGTAGTTCAAATCTCGCGCCTCAAATCATAGACATTATTTCAAATATTCTGTGGTTAACGGAATTTAATTTCTGTGGTTCTAGGCAAAAGGATATATGTGAAAAAAGAGGAAGAACCGCGCTTTTGGGAAAAGAGACGCGGCGTGGCACTCAAGTAGTGACGATTGACTTAGATTTTTTATGATTATTCTTAAGCCTTATTTTGTGAAAGATATGTGTTATTTCTTCATAGAGAGAATACAAATATACGCTCCTTCTTACAGTGAATGTTTATGTTAATACCGACCAACCGTTATTTTATTATCCTCCCCATAATATTCAGGTGTGGGGTCTGAAACACATCACCTAGCACCTACATAGTCTGAAACAAAGAGAAAAGCCATGAATGACAGTGAGGAACGACGAGGCTATAATGATGGTAACAGTAGCAGTGCGGGACAAATTACGGTTGATGATCTTGTTGAAACCACCGTGAGAGCATTAAACATTCAACAAGGAATCCAAACAAATAATACAGAGCTAGCCGCTTTAATTCCCGTATTCAGTGGCTCTGCAGATGAGGACGTCGTGAGATGGTTCGATAGAATTGAAAAGATAAGAGTCCGTTTCCAATCATCTGGAGATAGACTGTTGTTACTCGTAGTCAACAAATTGAGAGGAAGTGCCTTAGACTGGTTTAATTCTAATCCAGATTATGTATCATTAACATTAGATGAGTTAAAAACTCAAATGATAGCCTTATTTGAAATCCGAGATGATATTTTGACACTAACTAGAAAATTTCATCTTAGAAGATGGAGGAAAAATGAAAAATTCCCTATTTATTTCATGGACAAAGTTCTTTTAGGCAATAAACTAAAAATGCCTGAAAACGAATTGATCCTTCATGTCATTGATGGGTTTGACAATGAATCGTTACAGGTAATGGCCAAAATGAAGGGATTCACAAGTTTAAATGAATTATTAAACAAAATGAATGAAATAACTCAAAGTGAAAGATTTGGTCGTGATGTAAAAAGAATCCCTCAAACTTCAGGAGTAGCACCAATAAACCGAAGACAGGGTACACCAAACAATATTAAGTGTTACAACTGTGGCGAAACCGGACATGTAATAGAAAGGTGCACTAAACCAAGAAGACCCAGAGGTAGCTGTTATCGTTGTGGTTCTATGGACCATATGATCAGAGACTGTCCTACACAATCAAGACAATTCCGACAGCCTACTTCGACAACAGGCCCTGACAGTACAACAATGGTTTTAGATACAAATTCACTAAGTTTGAACAACAATGTAAGTGACACTTCACCGATAAATCCAGAGCCTTATGCATTGCAGGTAAAATTTGTAACTGACTTTTGTACTATTTTATCAAATGGTATTTTAGACACAGGTAGTCCTATTAGCCTTGTCAAATCTGAAATATTGCCAGAAAGATGTCTACAACCTTATAATGATCAAAATGAGTATTTTGGCATTAATAATTCTAAACTTGATATTAAAGGTATCTATTCTCAAAAGGTTGAAATTGGGAATGAAACCCTAAATCTAAAGTTTTATGTAGTATCAAATATACAATGGTTTATCCTGTAATATTGGGCAGAGATTTTGCTAGTCTTTCTAAACTGAAAATATCTTTAGGAAATGAACCTATATTACCCAGTCAAAATTCAGAAGTTTCAAATAATGCTTTTATTGATCATGAAATAATGCAAATAAGTTTAATAGAAGATGATAATATAAAATTAAATATTAATCCTAATTTGAGTTACAATATTAAAGTTGAAACTGAAGAAATTATAAATAATTATTACATTAATGCTCCTAAGCCTTCAAATCCAAATTTAACTTATGAAATGAATATAGTCCTAAAACACGAACAACCTTTTTCTTATAGGCCAAGAAGATGATCATTTGACGAGAAAAATAAATTACAGAAAATGGTAGATGAACTTTTAGCTCAGAATATTATTAGAGTAAGTAACTCCCCTTATTGCAGTCCAATAGTACTAATTAAGAAAAAACGATTTGATGAACTACGCCTTTGTGTAGATTACCGACATTTAAATAGTCTGACAGTACGTGACCATTTTCCTTTACCACTTATTAATGACCAGTTAGACAGGTTGAAAAATAAAGAATATTTCACAACCTTGGATTTAAAAAATGGCTTTCATCACATTAAAGTGGCTGAAAACTCAGTCAAATATACTTCCTTTATCACACCCTTTGGACAGTTTGAGTATATTAAGGTTCCATTTGGCTTGACAAATGCACCATCAGTTTTTCAAAGATATTTATATTTAATTTTTGACTCACTCTTAAGGCAAGATAAAATTCTTTTATATTTAGATGATATTTTAATTGCTACCAGAGATTTAACTGAGCACTTTCAAATCCTAACAGAAGTGTTGGAATTGATGGTTCAAAACTGTCTTGAACTGAGATTTGATAAATGTAAATTCCTACAGAACAAAATCTTATACTTAGGTTATGAAATTGACCAATCAGGCATTAGACCCAACTCTGAAAACATACAAGCTTTAGTTGAATATCCCATTCTAAAAAATCCAAAAGAGGTGCAACAATTCTTAGGCCTTGCTAGCTATTTTCGTAGGTTTGTACCTTCATTTTCCATAATTGCCAAACCTCTTTATGATCTCCTTAAAAAGAATACCAATTTTGAATTCAGCGAAAAACAGCTGGAATCATTTAATAAGCTAAAGCAATCTTTATCGACTGCCCCTGTATTAGCTGTGTACTCTCCATTATTAGAAACTGAACTACATTGTGATGCTTGCTCCAAAGGATATGGATCTGTCCTATTGCAAAAACAAGACAATAATTTGTTCCAACCCATTTTTTACTTTAGTAAACGTACCACAGAAGCTGAAAGCAAATATCACAGTTATGAATTAGAACTTTTATCAATAATCCATGCTTTGAATAGATTCCATGTTTATTTACAAGGAATTAAATTCAAGATTATCACAGATTGCAATTCCATCAAATTAGCCCTTAACAAAAAGGAAATTAATCCTAGAATAAATAGATGGGCTCTCATTTTGCAAAATTATAATTATGAAATAGAACACAGGAACAGTAATCGCATGAAACATGTTGATGCTTTAAGCAGATGCAATTCTATTTTAGTCCTTGAAGAAAACACATTTGAACAAAATTTATCCATTGCTCAGAACTTAGACCCAAATATTACCAGTATTAAAGAAAGTTTAGAAAAGGGAGAAAGCAAAAATTTTGAAATGCGTTCTGGATTGATTTATAAAAAATACAAAAATAAAATCCTATTCTATGTCCCTATATCTATGGAACAGAAGGTAATATTTAACTGTCACGATAGTTTAGGTCATGTGGGACTGGATAAAACTACTAATTATTTGTTAAACACATATTGGTTTCCAAATTTAAGAGAGAAGGTAAAATTATATATTCAGAATTGTATAAAATGCATTACATACTCTTCCAAGTCAGGAAAATCTGAAGGCATCCTGCATAATATACCTAAAGGCGACAAACCATTTTTAACGTTGCATATAGACCATTATGGTCCTCTTGAAAAAACTTCTTCCAGCAAAAAGTTTATTTTTGAAATAATAGATGCTTTTACAAAGTTTGTTAAGTTGTATGATGTCAAAAGCACGGGCACTAAAGAAGTTATAGTCAGATTGGAAAATTATTTTCGAAATTATAGTAAACCACTTCGAATTATTTCAGATAGAGGAACAGCTTTCACTTCTCAAGAATTTTCCAATTTCTTAGTAAAACATGACATTGAACACGTTAAAATAGCTACGGCCTCTCCTAAAAGTAATGGACAAATTGAGCGCGTTAATAGAGACCTAACCCCAATGATATCAAAAATAGTGGAAGTCAAAAATAAATGGGACCATGTCCTGCATATAGTGGAATATGCCTTGAATAATACTATTTGTCGTTCAACGGGTACAACCCCTAGCTTACTATTATTTGGTGTTACTCAAAGACATTATGATGATAGTCTGCGAAACTATTTAGAGACTGATTATCTAGTTGATTTAGACAAATTAAGACAAGACGCATATGAAAAAAATAAAACCGTTCAGGACTATAATAAGCAAGTTTATGACAGAGCACACAAAGCTCCTAAATTATACAAGGTAAACGATTTTATCATGCTGCGCAATTTCGATTCTACACCAGGCGTTAACAAAAAACTAATACCAAAATACAGAGGCCCTTATGTTGTAAAGAAAGTATTAGGAAATGACCGCTATTTAGTAACGGATATAGAGGGTTTTCAAATAACCCAAATTCCTTTTGAAGGAATAAGTAGTTTTGAGAATATGAAACCTTGGCTAATGATTGATTAAACTTTTTGAATCATGCCAAACTACTAATTTTGCATTTTATTTTTTTATTACTTACCGAATTTAATATATGTTACATTATTTAATTTAAATATAAGCTATTATAACTTTCAGCATATTTAAAATAGTGATTTAAGATTGTATTTTTGTATCCCTTTATGAAGCCTTTTATGTACCCCTTTATGTAGTATCATTATGTATTTATGATTTCTCATCTTATGTATTACTTTATGATCACTCAACTTATGAATTACTTTATGATTACTCAACTTATGTATTACTTTATGATTACTTAACTTATGTATCACTGTATGATTATTTAACTTATGTTTATGCCTCCATTATGTTTTATTTTATGGCACTTAGGTTACTTATGTTTTATTTATTATTGCTATGCATTAATACAGCAAGCATATGTATTCGATTTATGACCGAGACGGTCATAATGTCAGGTAGGCCGAATTGTAGGCGATATTTTGTAGTTCAAATCTCGCGCCTCAAATCATAGACATTATTTCAAATATTCTGTGGTTAACGGAATTTAATTTCTGTGGTTCTAGGCAAAAGGATATATGTGAAAAAAGAGGAAGAACCGCGCTTTTGGGAAAAGAGACGCGGCGTGGCACTCAAGTAGTGACGATTGACTTAGATTTTTTATGATTATTCTTAAGCCTTATTTTGTGAAAGATATGTGTTATTTCTTCATAGAGAGAATACAAATATACGCTCCTTCTTACAGTGAATGTTTATGTTAATACCGACCAACCGTTATTTTATTATCCTCCCCATAGAAGTATTGAAGTATGATATTACAGTACAGATAATATTTAATGTTGAAGAAAATTATTTGACAACGTGGTTCATACATCCTGTATTTTTTTAGATAAAAGAAATACTCAAAGAAAGTAATAAATGAAATAAATAAATGAAAACGATAAAATCGAATAACCGATTCTGCACCGGTATTTTAAATATGTCTATATTTTTAAATAGGTTTGAAATATATTCAAAGATAATAAAAAAAACTGAAAGAAAAAAAAACAAATTCATGTCGATATATATTATTCCTGGCACTGGAATGACATTGCTACATAATAAAGATAGGAAGGTAGAAGCTATTAAGAAAGGAGAGTTAGTTATACATTTAAGCGAAATGACTTACCACTCAAATGAATGCACTTCTAAGATAAGATAAGATAAGCCAGAAAGGCTTCAATAGCACATGTTCGCCGGAAAGAAGAACGAAACCCCTTTGCCACTTGTTTAAATACACGAAATCATGTGAACGACAACCGACTTACGTCTCATGTTCGTGTCACGCTCATACGCTTTGACCAGGAAAGGAATTTAGCTTTCAGTAGTGAATTCTTGATTCATATTTGATTTATAATTGGTAGAAGAAGAGACACGAGATCAAAGTGGGAATTTCAAAACAGACGTGACTATTTTCCGACAGACGGACCTCGATCAGCGCGCATAGAAACGTTGATTTCGACTCTCGTCGACAGTAAATATATTCAGCCTTGAAACATTTCTCGGTGTTGGGTATGAGAAAGGACTGGCTATTCGCCGCCCATACGATAATTTATTAATTCAATCGAGGGAAGTAAAGTGAACGAAATTAACGTTACATCAATATAATGACGTTATTCTGCCTTGCATGCATCACCACATTTATGCTCAAATGGCTATCGTGATTATCCATCAAGAGTAGAACTGGTTTATCTTTGGTTGGTTTCGCGTACGTGACAAAGTGTTGGAAATATTTGAAGAAATTGTCACTAGTCATCCAACCTGATTGGTTGGCTAAACCCAAACTTCCAACTGGACAATCTTCTGTCATGAATGGTTTGAAATTTACCCGGGGGAAAATGAAAGCAGGAGGTATGCTATTACCAGTCGCCGATACAAATGCCAGCATAGTTACAACGGTCTACATAAAATTAACTACAAAAAAAAACATATAAATAATATAAATAAATAAATTAGTTGCATTTCTAATGTCGTGTTTGAAAAAAAAAGATTACGTGCCTTAGAATATATTGTTGCCCACGTTCTTGAGAACAAACTTAACCTACTTGCTTCACGCCTTTCTGAGCAATGACATTAGGCATTTCTGTTACAGTAAGTAGACCTGTTTCATCTGCATTATAAATATTCTCTGGTGTGAATTTGTATCTCTGAAGAACGCGTTCCAAATTACTGTAGAACTTTTCAACTGTGTTTTTGTTGAAAGCCGTGGCACGAGCCAAACTCGTTTTTTCTGGCTTCCTTAATGACAGATCTTGATGTCGTTTGACAAATCCTTTGTACCAGTCGATGCCAGCGATTTGATTCCTATTCCAACAATTTGGAAATTCTTTACCCAGTTTTTTCGCGTATTGGAATGCTAATTCCCGCATTTGTATACGTGTTAAGCCATAGCACATTTTTGATGCTGTTTTCACGTAATCAGCAAGTAACACCTCTTCTTGTATAGAAATTATTTTTCGGTTACCTATATTTGGACAATATACAAATGTATCCTCTTGTTCCCTCGCTCTTTTGACTAACCTGGCTAGCAACGATTTTGCTATCCCAAAAGATTTAGCTGTTGACCTAATGGACTGACGATTATTAATAACCTCCAAAACTGCTTGTTGTATTTCATTGGCACTTTTTCTTATGCGTTTGTTCTTTATAGGACGTTCGTTTTCCATGATACTAGAAAGAGTGAGAAATCCCATGTGAAACTATGGATAAAAATCAGAAGTCATGAAAGGGACATGCCAAGTCATGAAAGGGACATGTCCCTTTCATCTACCGATCTGCTGTCCCTTTCAATACTGGCATATTTTTTTGCTAATAATAAACATAACACTTTTCTCAAACAATTTTTTTGACATTGCCGTATTGAAGCCTGAACCTCACGTATTATGTGATATCGAAAATGATTCTACTCACTTGATTTGTTCAGCAATTACATGGATTTGAACGCTGACTGAATATTCCACTTATGACGCTCATAAACAGACTGAATGAAATATTTTTGCCCAACAAGGAATTACGTCGCTGTCGATAAAGTAGAACACGTTTAATTATTAGAGACATCTAATGTGCACCGTTTGAACTACCTGTGATGTTCAAATTGCTTACAGTGACCAGTGTCCCTTCAACACATGTCCCTGTCATGCCACTTCTCCCCTACATTAAAAACATCGTGATGGTATCTTATAGAAGGCTTAAAACGCAATCACATCATTTAGTGTGATAATACATACATAAAATTACATGATTCCTTACAGCTATGTCGTTGAACTCCTTTTATGACAACTTCTTACAGCAAATTTGTAGTGTCCGCAGAAACTCTCGTGAGTTGTAAAAAAAAGCACAAGTGAAGGACCTGCAAAGTGGAAATCCTCCAATTCCTAGGAATCAAAGCAAAGTTAAGGCTGCTGCACAAGTACCCGGGAACGGGAACGTGAACGAGAACCAGAACGGAAACGAGAACGAAATATTATATTTAGATGCACAACAACGAGAACAAGAACGGAAATAGAAGGGATGTTTGAAATTTCCTGGGGATATTTATTTTCTAAAAGACTGTCGACTTGTGACTCAATAACAAACTTTCGAATATCATATCAATCATTTTTGATATAATGGATGTTAGCATTGGCCTCTTCTTCTTAAGAAAATTGGCCAGCACATTAATTGCTTCTTTTTGGGGCTACTTTTACATTCAGGATTCTCATGCAACGAGGTTATGTATGGTTATGTTTGCATCAAACAGGTTGCTGGTTTCCTATTGGCTCAACTATTAGCATTATATATCCTGTGCTGTGATTGGCTCCGGGAATGCAACAGCAACGGGAATGTTAAAACTGGGCCAACTTTCCAGTTCTCGTTCCCGGGCATTTTCTCGTTCTCGTTACCGGAAATTGGTTGTGCATGGGTACAATAAAATATTTTCCGTTCTCGTTCCAGTTCACGTTCCCGTTCCCGGGTAATTGTGCAGCGGCCTATACTCGGTAACTCAATACGGAAATTATTATATGAATGTTTTGAGCTCGCAGTGTACAACTAAAACTAGCGCATCTGCTACGCATGGGTCACTCATAGCTCACGAGAGTTTTTGTTCACTCTTTCTCTTACCTGAGTTCTTCAACACATCCTAGAGAAAGGAAAGAAGAATACGTATAATTTCACTCAAATTTTGTCCAGGATTTTTTTGATGAAAGAAGGGGACAGTGACAAAGGATCTGGAGACACTAATATGTATGTACTAGCAGATGTATCGGAATATCAAAGAAAAGCATCTTAAATAAATAACATAAATATATTTATTCATACAACATCTTAGTCTACATTTTTAAGGATATGGTGGTCACAACATCTAATTAAGTTTACCGTTCGCCCAATAGTAAAAAAAAATAAAATTTTTCTATAGTACTCAAGATTTTCTAGAATTCGGTAAAAATCACTGCACATATCACTCAGAAACATGTCGAATATATACACTGTGTTCATTTGAAAAGGACCTACCCTTAATATTTCAAAAATGGGACATATTAGAAAGAAATGCCGAAACACATCAACTTTTAACTTGAGGGGGACACTTTTTGGCGCTAATGTCATAAACGTCAGATTCACCCCCTCCCTACTGGAGACACCCCGTACATTTTTTCAAATGGCATTACGTATCAAGTCACACCTCATTTAAAAGGTCTGGTAAATCTCTATTCAATCATTTTGATTTGCCTTTGATTCCAGCCTTCCATTGTTATATAATCGTTGTTTAAAATTGGCTCTCTTTCAATTTTTCGTATGCCCCCGTATTGTGTTATGATAGAGAGACTCTTTAAAGAATAAAAAATTTACAAATAGTAAAAAGGCAACTCTTAAAAAGAAAAAACTGCTATTTAATCATGTGACAAAGTGACCACCGTTAACATTCAGGCAATAAAAGTTGAAAAAGAGCCAATTTTAAACAACGATTAAATAACAATGGATGGTATCAAAGGCAAAACAAAATTATTGGATAGAGATTTACCAGACCTTTTAAATGAGGTGTGACTTGATACCTAATGCCATTTGAAAAAATGTAAGGGGTGTCTCCAGTAAGGAGGGGGTAAATCTGACGTTTATGACATTAGCGCCAAAAAGTGCCCCCCTCAAGTTAAAAGTTGACGTGTTTCGGCATTTCCTTCTAATATGTTCCATTTTTGAAACATTAAGGGTGGGTCCTTTTCAAATGAACACATTGTATATGCTGCTACCCGAAACTGTAAATAATATTGCGAAATTAATGGAACTAAAATTGGATATTGACATCTGTCATATGTCAACCCCATTCGCTTTATTAGGAAAATATTGTATTGAGGTATTTCACCACAAGAGCGTCAATGATAGTTTTCCAACAGTAATTTTAGCTTTGCAAAAAAAATCTTATATAATTTATTTATGACTTGTTAACAAATTAGACAAACACAATTTAAAATTTTGATAATAACTTTCAATATTTTTACAATCTTTTTATGTAGTTATGAATAAAATGATAAGAGTTCAAAAGAAAATTTCAAGGCTTTTTTTATTCGGTTATTTAACGTCGGTCTATTTCTGCAACTGAGGCTAATCACCGACGCCGAAAATTTTGCCCAATCCTCTAGTGTACCAACCAGTGGTAGGGATCTTTATCGAACCTCAGGACCTCGGTTTTACGTCTCATCCGAAAGATGGCATATCTACATTATACCTCGTGCTCATTGGTATAATGCCTGCGAGCTGTGATATGCTACTGACCCTAGTAATCTAAGGTGTTTCGCTGCAGGCTGCACGGGCTCTACAACGGTGTTTCCCCATTGGTCCCCCATCCAAGTACTAACCGCGCTAGACTCTGCTCCACTGTAAGTATCGCATCAGAGGCGTTCCTCTACCTCTAGGTATACAACCGTATTTTCTAATATGTGCAAATGTATTTTACCGCAATAATTATATTCACTATTACATCTACAATTTGCAAAATAGAAGAGCTTAATGAAAAAATAAATTTTTTATCAGTCTGTGATAAGATAAGAGTCTTACTTCTTTTTTAAAAAGCCTGGTTTAGAAGTCTGTTAATAAAATAACACCAATCGTATATAAATATACAGACTGTAAATTTTATTTGATTAATATACCTACTGAAATTTATTCTTAGATATCAATCCGTTGTAATTTTTGAGTTGACAGGTATAAAAATGTCTTCCATATTATTCAGAATCATAAAATCCGTAAAAAAATTGTGAACAATAAGATACAGGGGATATTTGTAATTAGAGTCAACTTACCTATTAGTGCAATACAGAAACCAAGGACATAATAATGAACATTCCTTTAGCAGGAAAATAGTTGAGAAGGGTGGAACTGCCATATTTGTAAAGCAATATAGTAAATTTAAACCTCTTTGCGTTGATGATTATAACATTGAACAAGTTGCAGAATTTTGTGCAATCCAGTTATTAAACAATAAGCTAATCATTTTAACTGTATATAGATCAGGAAATGGCAAATTTGATACGTTTCTTAACAATTTTGAAAACCTACTTAATAATATTATAAGTGATAACACCCAAATCGTAGTTTTGGGCGATTTTAATATTAATTGAATCTGATTCTTTGCAATTGAATTATTTAACAGATCTATTGTGTTCCTTCAATTTATCAATAAATATTCGGGATTACACTAGGGTAACGGCAACATCTGCAAGCTGTATTGACAATATATTCACAAGTATGGATCAGAGTTGTTTTAGAACGGGAGTTTTCGAACCAGGCATTTCCGACCATAGAGGACACTATTTTTTACTTTTTAAGGAACTAGTCAAAGCTAGTAATATTCTCCCTAAAAGAAGGATTTTCTCAAAATCAGGCATGCATAATTTCACTCAATCATTAGATAAGGTTAATTGGTCAATATTTAACAAGAATAAAGATGTCAATTTTTTAGCTAACTTTCTTACAAGTACTTATAAAGTTTAATCGTTAAACATTTTAGCCTTCGGACAATTTCACCTAAAATGAATCATTGTCCTGTAGATTGGTTCAATGAGGATCTAAAGTCTATGAGACATAATTTATCTAGTTTAAAACTCGTTTCAGAAACTGGAAAAAATCCAAATGATATCGTAGCATTTCGAAAGTTCAAACAAGACTACAATTTAAAGCTTAAAGAGACAAAAGAGTTAGCCTACAATAATTTTATCGCAACATCGCAAAATAAACCAAAAGCCTGCTGGAAAATAATCAATTTTGAGAGAAATAAAACGAAATCTAGTTCTCAAGATTTTCCATTGTCTCCAAATGAGTTAAATAATTTTTTTGTAAGCGTTGCTGATGGTATTATGAAAACTTTGCCTACAGTAACTCATGAACATTTGTTAAATTTTAATAACTTTCCAGTACCGTGTACTTCTTTCTTTTTAACACCAGTAACCGAAGAGGCAGTTAGTAATATAATCAGTTGCTTAAAAAATTCCAGCTCTCTACATACAAATAATCTCAATAGTTCAATCATAAAAGAAACTTAATTTTATAATTAAACCGCTCACAATATTAATAAATTCAATTTTCCATTCAGGAATTTTCCCCGATGCCTTCAAATTCTCTAAAGTTCTTCCATTACATAAAAAAGGAGATATCTCTCAGGTTGACAATTATCGTCCAATTTCAATTATTTCTATTTTTAGTAAAGTCATTGAGGTACCTACTGTTAAGGCAGAGGTTATATGATTACTTCGACAAACAAGATTTTTTCTGTAATTCGCAATATGGTTTTAGAAAAGAACGATCAACTACTCAAGCTGTTCTAAATATTATTAGTGATGAAGTTGAAGGCCTTGGGAGCGGAAAGCATACGGCTATTACACTATGTGATTTTTCTAAACTTAATTACTATGGCATTAGAGGTGTGCAGCTCCAGCTAATTGAGTCGTATCTAAGTAATCGTTATCAGGCTGTATCATGTAATAATTATTTATCCGATTTTAAACCGGTTGTTCATGGCGTTCCTCAAGGGTCATTTCTTGGACCTTTGCTATTTATCATTTATATAATTGACTTACCCAAATTCATGTTTCCTTATAAATCTGTTTTATTTGCCGATGTCACCGTCACCACTTTTATTTATTCCGACAAAAACTATGAAAACTTAAAGTTAATTTCGGATGACATTGAAAACAAATCTGAACTATGGTTTTTGTCCAATAAACTTGAATTAAATTCGGAGAAGACACAAAATCTCTACTTTTCTTCTTCTTCTAACCAAAAAGTGTAAAATTGTTGGGACTTTTTCTAGATAGATCTCTGTCATGGTATTTCCACGTAGACTATTTAAGAATCAAATTGTCAAGCTCAGTTTTTTTACTTCGACAACTTAAACGAGTTGTTAGCTTTCAAACTTTAAAAACGACTTACTCTTCCCTTGTACATTCCCATATTAACTATGGAATTGTGCTTTGGGGAAATTCGTCGTCGGCCAAAGATATCTTTGTAATTCAAAAGAGAGCAATTAGGATTTTGAGTAATGACAGTTTCCGTGAACACTGTAGGGCGTTATTTGTTCATCTACGGATAATGCATCTCCCGACCTTATTTATTTTTAATACCCTTATTGAGATCCACAAAAATCTTGATTCCTTAACAAAAAATTCAGACTTTCATAATTATAATACTAGACAAGCATGTAATATTCATACAAATCGTTTTCGTCTGACAAGGTCACAGAAGAATTCACTCAACTATTCTCTTTATAATATCTTACCAGCAGAAATGAAAGTTTTGAGTTTGAATAAGTTTAAGAGGAGTTTAAAGGATTTTACTCTGTCAACGAGTACATTGAAAACTGTCAGAATATCTAGGATTTTCAAAAATGTATTTATGCTCATTGGACATTCATTTTTCTTTCTTCTGTTTTGTTTGTTTTTACCTATTGTAATTTTAATTTTACGCCAAATATCTTCACCTTCCAGTTTTTAGAATATATTTTTATTGTTTGTATTTTAAGTACCTATTATGTATTTTTATATGTTAAATGTTATACATTTTGTACCTTTGACTTGCTACAAACATTGTAAAACATGTAATGTAGTCAAATAAATCTATCTATCTATCATACTCTATAGAGCTTTTTATTAACAAAACGTATTTAATGGACACTGTTTTACATATTGCTGTATTCGAAGTATTCGAAAAAGAATATCATTATGAACACGTCCGTATTAAAAATAAAAGTTCATGATAGTTTTGAAAAAATGTTAAAAGTTAAGCTGAAAATTTAACATCATCTGCATTTTTTTTTTGTTTTTTTTTGGCTTGTCCTGATTTCGTCAACATTCAGATAAAAGCAAACTGTTCAGAAAACTTTTTTCAGTATTTTTATGGATAGTCACAATGTGGGTAAAAAACCAAATTGCATTTTCTTTAATTTCTTGCAAACCGGGCCTGAAACTGGTGATTACAAAACGTCTCTGTATTGCACTTATAAATAGACAAATTTGTTTTAATTACAAATATCCCTTATCTTTTATTGCTTACATTTTACTAATACAAAATCAATAAAAAGCTGGATACACTGTATACCGGCGCCAGTTATTATCTGATTCCATCTGTAACTCTTTGCCACCTTAACCCCAGTAACCCGTATAAAACCTTGACGTCTGAATTAGGGATGGCGATCTGAAATCGATTAATCGAAGAATCGATTCCTCGGACCAAATACATTGATTTTTTAAATCGATATATTGTAATGAATCGATTCAGTGAATCGATATTTCACCCTTGAAAATCGACATTCGATTTTTTCTGGTTTGGTTTTGGGAACTATAAGCTATATTATCTATTTTCTTAACTATTTAATGTAACAAATACATTTAGAAAATAAATGTCTTCTTTTATATCTGATCTGATACTTTGATATGGTAATAAAAATAATTGTTATTATCGAATTCCCTAAACTAAAAAATCCCTGATTTTACTGATAAGAGATCCCAGAGATTGTTTATTGTGGTATATTTCTTGTTTTTCATAAAATGGATTTATATTTTCATAGTAAATACAAACTTGAAAAAAATCGATTTTTTAGAAATCGAACTTTTAGACCTCGATTTTTTTATGAATCGATTCATCAGGTTACGATTCGAATCGATTTAAAAATCGATCTTTTTTGGAAAGAATCGCCATCCCTAGTCTGAATGTGCACATATTTAAATTATGCGTCACTACGCCGTTCGGTGTTTTTGTCGTCTCGATTAAATTGTCGAAGCAGTGTCCGACTGAACGAGCTGTAAGGCTGTTGGTTATTGAGCGGATTTTCAATCAGCACAGGTTTCCCAAACCATATTTTTTAAAACTTCGATTAGGTATTCCTTTATTATTTATGAATTTTTCATAATAAATTGTTAGCCACCTAATTGGATCACTAAATTATCACCAAAGCGAATCAAAACTTTGAAATCATTTTCAAAATATGTGAATTTAGAAGAAAATCATTTAAAATATACAGTCTACATTCTACAAATACTTTGCACATAAATACAAAGATGTTAGTAAAAGAAAAGTGACTTTCAAAAATATTAAATTTTGCTTTGTATTGAAAATCAGTTTTACATTTACAACATTTGTATAAGCTCATCTGTATATAATCACATCTATAGCAGTTCCAGAGAATTCATCAATTTTTTACATCTACTCACCGCTTTTCAAAGCAAGTTTCTTTGCATGATAAGTTAGCATTGCACCATAGTACCTGCTAATGGTGACTCAGTTAAGTATATTAAGTATAGTATTCTCTCTATTTGGCTATAAGGCAGTTTTTATTTCAAATTGTCTATAACAACTTCCTTAATTTTGTCGACAGATATTGGACTATAAAAAGTACATCATGTTTTATTGTTTCAGTTTACTGACACATAGTCAAAACTTTCTTTTAAAAGTGTCAATTTATTTTCCACCAGTTGTTACCAAACGGAACTCTCTGAAACCACTTAGTTCCGTTTCACATGGAACGTACCGACAGCGCTGACAGTCAGAGCTGATGAGCTAGTAAACACTTAAAGCCAATTATAAATTTTTAGCGGCATCCGAAAACGTATCAACTTACGTAGATGGAAAAAAAACTTCTGAAGCAAGAAAATCACTTATACATCCTTTAGAATATGCAAAAATAACTAGGGTTATGGCCGAGAGGTTAAAAAATGACATACAGCACTTCTTTGGCAGAGGCGTACATCGGGCCCGATCATTAGTGCGTCACGAAATATGAGCGGGAAAGTTAATATAAACTTAGTATAGAAATAGAACTAGTAGGATAACTCCCGGGAACTACAATGTAATACTCTGCAGCAACACCTCGTGCTGTATTGTCAGGTACATAAGACCGTCAGTTTTCATATGAAAGCTGTCATGCCGTGTGAGCGTACAGGCAGTACTGATCATAAGTGTTGACGGTACGCTTCATGTGAGACGACACGTAGGCCCTTTTCAGAAAGGCCCGATGATCAGGAATGATACATATAAAACAATGTATCGGACCGATCATGAAAATTGATCATCGGTCCTTTCTGAAACGGACCTTAAAGTTATATGTATATAGATTACAACACAAACTCAATATCAACTATAATTACTACATTTACCACTGTTGCGCCTCTACAACTAACAGAAATAATAAATGCAAAGGAAATAATGTTGGGCATTTGGTAACATATTTTTTTTGGCAGTTTGAAAGTGACTATTTAACCAATTTACGTAACTTTATTTTATTTTTTATTTTATATTATTTCAACCGTTTGAGTTATTCACCGAAAATAATATCATTTCTTAGTTTCCTAGTTCTTAAATACATTGAGAGTTCGAAATTCGACTATCAACATCATATACTATATTGTCTTCTTTTACGTGCTTATTATAATGTAGTGTTAAAATTTAACTACTTGGAGAAGAGATTTGCGTGTTTAATTCTATTTTATATTCGATAAACTACAGTTTGAACGTGATCGTACAGGTTTCAATGTTTAAAAACGTTCTATAGGAACACCAATAAAGTACTAATTAGACACCATAGTAATTTCAAAAATATCTAAACTTCTCTTCCTTTTTATTTAAAGAATATACCCCTGCACCGAACAGCAACTGAAATATATTTTCTGTCACCCAAAATTAACGGAGTAAGATAGTGTCACTGTTGGTATAGTGGTAGTGTAACTTGTGTTCGGGACCCGAATAACCTCTTTTATGTATTCAAGAGAAAAATAGTTGTTTCTGTTTCTGTTTTCATTCGACGAGAGCTGCAAACAAAATCCTAATTAATGCGAAAATCCGACCCTGGGATACTTTTTCTTATTTTGATCTACTTAACTTCTAAGAGCTGCAGCGGGATTCTATTCCACGACACGATTTTACTTAGTCGTACGATGTGGAATACGATCTTTAATTCGATCGTATCGGATTATCCCGTTTTACGATCGAATTGCTATCGGGTGTTCTCGGATTTGGACAGCAATTTCAAACTGAAGTTAGTTAAAAAAAATTTTTTACGTTGTCGACAGAATTCATTTGATATTTGGTAGATTAAAAAAACTCTTTTTACATTTTTGAACTTTTGATTTTTATATTTACTAAAATACTATATTAATGTCATTCAAGATACGAGTTTGCCACTGGGAAATTATTCTCCAATTTATGAAGGAAAATAGAGATTTTGCAAATGGGAGGTTCATTGGGGCCTCATAAAAAATTTTGGACTGAATTAGCCCTCAAACTAATTTTATTGGAATTTGGAGAAATAATAATCCTTTTAATGATGAAATAAAACAATTTAATTTGTTTAAATCTTCATTTTTATTTTGAACTAACGTTCAAATTAAAATTAGTGACGCGCTTCGCTACACAGGAGCTTTTTCAAACTAGTGAAGATAAAATGAAAAACTTTTAATTTATATAGTGCCTTAATACGGAATTCTAAGATATTGACAAAAGTATTATAATATTTAAATGGGGATAAGTACAAAAAGTGCCTAAATACGGAATTCTAAGATATTGACAAAAGTATTATAATATATTTAAATAGGGATAAGTACAAAAAGTGTCTAAATACGGAATTCTAAGAATGTTACAAATGTATTGAAAAACAGTACCTGGAAAATTTATCCACAACCATCACATCTTCTAGGTACTTTGTACTTATCCCTATTTAAATATATTATAATACTTTTGTCAATATCTTAGAATTCTGTATATAAATTAAAAGTTTTTCATTGTATCTTCACTAGTTTGAAAAAGCTACTGTGTAGCGAAACGCGTCACTAATTTTAATGTGTACGTTAGTTCAAAATAAAAATGAAGATTTAAACAAATTAAATTGTTTTATTTCATCATTAGTATCGATCTTCATCAAGTAAAAGCCTCATCTATTCAATAATCCTTTTATCGATCTGCGCTGTAAGGGTTCTAGTTGATTTAAAAGATATAGATTATTGATAGTAATAATATCAACATTTTTAAGATGACTACTCTGAACTTATCACTTATTTAATCTATAAAGATCTGTGAATCACAAGTCAGGTATTTCAAAGGGGTCACTATTTCTAAGTTTTTATCGTTGTCGACAAAGGAGTAAATTTCATTGGGCTTGCTCTGCCATTAAAAGACCCTCCCTCTCAGTAGGCAACGTTGTACCACCGTACACTAACTAACGACAAGTAAATTCACTTGCGTCGGAACGTTTGAAATTTTTTTAAACTCACCAGAACTCGCCAGACGATATGCGGGGTAAGGAAATTTTCGGTAACCGTTGAATCGACGAAGTGAATTTACTTGTCGTTAGTTAGTGTACGGTGGTTGTACCAAGCATAATAGTTTACTGCATGAAAAATGACTTCTCTTGAAGTTAGGTATTTTCGTAAATATTTGCAAAAATCGGCAGAAAACACATAAAACGTTTTTATTTTTTGTTAGAAATTAGAATGCGCAGATTAGAATATGTCAAAATATCATATAAGTTTCAAAATAAGTAAACGAATACGACTCGTCCATACCTATCGAGTGAATCGACTCGTATTTCTACGATTAATCGAAAAATAGAATCGCTGATTGTCAATTTTGGTCGGCCGTTACGATCGTATCGTAAAATAGAATCCCGGTGCTGTCCAGGCGAACTTTTAGAAGCCCCTGTATAGAGATGGTTTTCAATATTTAGGACCAGCTTTTTGAAGTATCGTTTACATCGAATCATTACAATAAGAAAGACAAGGAAAAACACTGAAATCCATTTTTAATTATATCCTCCCTTATCTACCTTTTAGATATTTGATTATTTGCCAGTACTTACACACATTTTGTGTTTTACTGTTAACAAAGAAATATATTACAGCTGAGAAACAAATAGTTTTCCGATATTAAATAAATGATAACGTGGCTATGTAGTCATTTTCAATAACACTTTGACCATTGTGGTAACTAGGAACTAGGATGTCACAACAATTATAATATTCTGGGAAAACAACAATATTCAACAAATTTTCGTAATACTAGTGATTGGTCAATGAGATGACTGGTAAGATTAAATCATTTCAGGAACACATCATGGGATACATCCATAGGTATTGACAATTAAGTTATGCTAAGTCATAGTGAATGCAATACTAAAAAGTGATAAAACTGTAAATCCAAAAAACTGTTTGGTCCACGACTATTTGATAATGCTTACATTTTTCGTGTGCTTCTTCAAGCATAATGACGTACATTATTCACTAGTGAATAATAGGCGTGGTTAATGAACAGGTCACATGACACGAATAAATAGGACCTCTGTTCAAGGTTATTTATATACAAATGTAACAATATAATATATAAAAATTATTACCGCGACCACGATCCGAACCATATGCCTATAATTCTCCATTTCACGCAGTCAGACCTCTACACCATTCCGCTACGAAGACATATATAATGATTTATCAAGCTGTTTTATATAGATCGTATGATGATGTCAAAACTAAGAAAGTGACGTTTTAAATAATTTATAGCTGATTGCAAGAATTTTAATTGTTATACTGAATTTAAATTACTAGAAAATATAATGGCTGATATTCACTTAGGTGCTTGAATGATAGCCAACTTTATATGATTGTTGAGTAATATACTATTATCCACAATCACATTATCCACACTTCTGAAGCATATAAAGTACCACTTTATCTACTAGTGGAATAATGAAAAATACAATCTTAAATCAATTACATTCTAGTTAATTTCAATAATTTTTGACGTTACAGCTGCTGTCAGAGCGAAATATCAAATCACTTTTTGATAAAATCTTATTCTAAACGACTGTGATTGTGGATAAAACGTTATATTGCATTCGTGTTTTAGTTGCGTTTTATCCACTTAAGAACATTAAACTTTCTTGCGTGGATAAAACACTATCTAAAACACTTATACCATGAATAACTATTATCTTGCAGTAGGTAATGAAAAAAATTGCTGTTGTTTGACACTATATCTCGTAAAAAATCTGAAAACCGTATCTTGGGTAGAGAGGAGGAACTAAAACGACAAAAGAGATAATGTAATCGCATCAACCCCCTATGCTCTACCTTCAATTTCCTCTCTCTACCGTAGAAACTATTTTCAGATTTTTTTGACATCTCTTTTCAATCACGGGATATAGATCATTGTAAGATTTGAAATTGGTACACTGTTTATGTATAGCTGCTTAATTTTACGAAGAGAATCATTTTTCGCACCATTTGTTTGTCCATTTTGACACAGAAACAGTTATTTAATAAACAGTGCTTGAAGGGCGATTAAAAATCAATAATTATTAAAGAGCCTAGCAATAGCTTTAATATTCTTAATCCTTGTTTCATCATCCATCCACTCATTCCTAGATGTTACCAAAGATCAATTAATCAATAAATATAACTCAGAATAGTACATAAATATGAATTATAAAAAAGTGCATCTCTTTTTTATTTGGATTTACTGCTTTACTCACTGATAACACCATCTACAGTATTAGCTGGAATCCAAACTTGATTTAATCAAAAATTAATAACATATTCAGATCATGTTTGCATTTTCACTTTGAAACCATCTACTGGACATAATTTAATTGAATTTTATTCTCACCTACTCATTGCTTGGAATATTCAACTCTATTTATTTTCGAAGTGGTACTTGCTGAGTAGCTACAATTTATATTAAGCTAATATAAGTACTAGGGGTATAATAGACACTGCGGCTCCCCTTTCAGCTATACCTACTGCACGTTTTAATGTTTGTTCCAACAACAATCAGAAACTGTCGAAAACTGTCAGAGTATCAGTTCTAAGAATTACGCGAAAGTAAACTCGTTGTTTGCTATGACCAGTTATTTTCTGATCATTTCTGACAGTTTGTGATTGCTGTTGGAACAAATCTTTAATAGCAGACGGTAGATGACTCATGACATATACGGTATCCGCCAAAATAAACAGTACCGAAACAGAAAGTGCTGTGGAGTTGTTTATGTAATATGGATTTGTCATATTTGACTTAATTGTCATTAGTTGATATATTAATAGTACGCTGCAGTTAAATTTGATTTAAAAATGGTTCTAACAACGGAAGAAAAAGTGTTTTTGGTAGAGCATTATTTTCGTTCATACGGAAAATAGAATAATTTCTCGGGGAACAGACTTCGAATATCCTTCTCATTCACCTGATCTGACGCCACCTGACGCATACATTTGGGGCATAATGAAGGACAAAATATTTCACTCGGAAAATCCGCCGGCGAATATTGCCGAACTACGGGAAAGAATACAAAATATTTTTCGGCAGTTACATCAACCACTTTTTATAAATATGTTTATTGACTTACAAAATCGATATGAAGCTTGTTTGCGTCGAAATGGTGAACATTTTGAACACTTACATTACAGAAATTAAAAATTAATTTTTATTTTTATTTTCGGTACTGTTTATTTTGGCGGATACTGTACATATAGATTGGAGGACGTAATCGAGCTGCTCATATATTATGTATACTCTAGTTCAACTTTTTAGATCATTAATAATCACTTATCGATTCTTTATATAGTAGAAATTCTGTAAGGGACAGAAGCAGTTAAATTGACAGGATTATTGAAGTGCTTGTAAAGTTATACTTACGTGAATACCGCACCTTCCACCTGGATTTGTAGATATTTTATAGTTAAAATGGGTCAGGTTTTTCAGGTAAGTAGATATAAAATGAGAGTCCAAAAGTGCTGAGTAGAAAGTTTTATAATGAAAGTCCAAAGTTGCTAAGTACGAATGACAGCAGTTGTACTTTATATAGTAGGAGGATAATAATATACAGAGAGCAGCGGAAGTTAGTATGTAGTACATGGGAAATGTATATGAAATATTAAAAATTTAATTATACAGAGTGCATTGAAAGTATGTGTGCTTCGACATATTATTGAAAATATCAGTATACGAATGATGCATTAAAATTCAATATAGCGAAAGTAAGTGTTATCGGACATATAATAGGAGGGGAAGCAAGGTAGTATATACGGGGCAGAATAAAAAGTCAATTTCATTAGAGAGAATACACAGCGATAAATGTTATTAAATTACTATGAATGTTCTTTGATGACAGTTCAAAATGAGCAAGGGTAATGACTGCAGTTGAACTTTTATATAATAGGAGTGGGGTTAGGTAGTACATAGGGAGCAGAATGAAAATTCAATTAGGGTAGACTGGGGAGGATCAGACACTTTTTTTTTAATTTTGTAATATTCGCAAAGTTTTGGTTCTTGGAAAAAATTTAATACTCGAAATCTTTTGCTACATATATTTTTATTATAAATTAATTTTGTTAGTTGAATCAAAACATTTTGCAATATTGTTTTTTCCTAAAAAAGAAAACTGTTCCAAATGACGAATGTCCCCCTTGGCTGGGGTAGCTCCAACAGCAGGGTGGGGTAGATACGACGCTAATTGGGATGCATAAGATATTAACGTATTATTGTTCAATGAATAAAAAAATATTAAACTTTATTAAGAAAATATAAACAAGAATTAAGTATGTACATAAGTAACTTAGGAAACATTATATCGGCTTAAATATATATTAAAATTGTACATAGTACTTGATCGTGATGTTCCGGGAGGATGGATAGGTGCTGGCATTTTCAACTCAATTTCGTCTCTTAAAATAATGGCAATGTCTGGAACAGTGGGCTTGCAGAAGGTTGTAGAACTTTTTCTGCGCAAAAAATCCGCTGTGTAATTTCCTTGTTCAGGATTTTCTTCTATTATGCATCCTATATAAAACTTATCGCCAGTTTTACATTTGAACTTGTCCAGAACAAAATCGCCACTTTTAATTGTATCTTGATCGCACAATTTAAATTTATCGGCGTGGCTATAATCGTCGTCCATATCATCGAAATCACTTAGTGTTTCGTGTAATGGCCCAATTGAATCGTCTGTGTCAGCAGCGCTGAATGTTTCTGATTCAGCTGAATCTGAAGAATAAAATTCAGCCCTTTTTTTAATTTTCTTAGCCGCTAGCTTTCTTTCAGCTGCAGCTTTTTTCATGTTCCTTTCCAGTTCCATTAAACGATCCTTCTCCGGGGTGTCAGTATATATACGTGATTTTCCCCCCTTTTTAGATTTGGCGGCGGCAATTTTCGGAAGAGGACGCAAACGATCCGGAGTAACATATTCCGTATTTTTAGTGCTGGGAGATGGATCGAACGTTTCTTCCAAATCGGTGACTACTGTTGGTGGCTCTCTGGTATGCTCATGCAACGAAAACTCTTCTTCTGGAAAAATTTGGGTGTTCAATGGATAAATACCCGTAGATCTAAATGATTTTTCAATATTTTCTGCCGTAAACGCTCGTTGAAATGGTAGTTTTGAAAGCTGAGATATTTCAAAAATAGTTACTACCTTTCCAGGGTTATTTGTTAAATAATCATTAAAGGAAGTTTTGCAATAGGTTTTAAATGGGCCAAAGACGGCAACGTCCAAGGGTTGTAAACGATGGGACGTGTGAGGCGGGAACGACAATAAGATTATACCATTTTCTCTACAGTAAATAATAGCATCCAGACTGCAATGACTACTATGGTTATCGAGTAGGAGTAAAATTGGTTTTTCTTTAGAACATTTACTGTGGTGCACGATATGCTTCAGTACATCAGTAAATAAATCACTGATCATCCAACCACTTTTAGAACTTAAAGCAATGCATCCGTTTAACCCGCCTACTAAATATTTCTCGATATTCCTTTTTCTTGGATATATATATACAGGTGGAATGTAATTTCCTGATGCATTGATTATCCCAATGACAGTAACAAGAGACCCTCGCTCGGCTGACACAGCTTGAGAAACAGTTCTTTTTCCTTTTTCACTTATTACTTTAGGTGCTTGCAAAACAGTTGTTAGTCCAGTCTCGTCAAGATTGTAGATATCTTTTGCTTCGAAATTATGTTTCTTTAAAAGATTGGTCAAATTTTCAAAAAATTCTGCTACCACTATTTTATTAAATCCGGAAGCACGAGCAATACTTGTATTTTCTGGTTTGCGAAGGCTATTTCTCTTCATAAAGCCATACATCCAGTCAACACCTGCAATTTGATCTGATTTCCATCCAGTGGGACATTTAATATTATTAATTTCCGCATATTGAAATGCAAATTTTCTAGCCGACAAATATGTCAATCCATACTTTAATAGCGAACATTTTTTAAAGTATTCAGCAAGCTCAGTTTCTTGGTTTTGCGTGAAAATTTGGTTTGACGTGTATTTTGAACTGTAATAATTCGATTCATCATCGGTGCTTTGCCCAGAATCACTGCCATGTGTATTTTGTTTTTTCTTTATTCTTGTTATAATGGTAGTCCTCTTTAAATTATATTTTAAAGCTGCTGAAGTTGGCGTTTCTAGTTTTCGAATGACATCTTGAACTGCTGATTTCATTGCCTCTTCTGAAATTTCAGCTCGGTTTGTCTTTTTTATGTATTTTCGTGGCATTTTTCTGTAATAAAGATAAAAATTTCAAATTAAAAACTTTGAAAGTAGTTGGTACTATTGTGCTAACATTTGAAAACAGTAATTTAAACAGACTTTTACCATATGGGGTGGATTCGACAGTGTCGAATCCTACCCAAAATAGATTGTCGAATGGTCCCCATAACCACTTGTTTATTTTAAAAATTTATTAAACCTACATAATTTAATTATTAGTAAAAAATATTGTTACTTACCAACTCAGCAAACATCAATGTTTATTACAGTTAGTATATTTATTGTTTATAATAAAGGATGGCACGAAAATTTTTTGAATTTTGAACACTGTAATTTATAAAACACGTGGCGAAAAATAGCAAACGCGTCTAACGTCTACTACATTTACAGAACAACTAAAATATTTTGTGGGGTTATTCTATGGACTACCTCAAGTATTCACGAATTTTACCGAAATTTTAACGTTCCATTTGGCGGCAAAATTGACACTGTCGTATGCACCCCAGTGTCGGATCCTACCCAGTCTACCCTATTAGGTATTGAAGAGTAGAGAACGTTATTAAATTATTATTAATTTGGAAAGAAAAAGTGTTTATATCAAAATGGAAGAATTGAAAGAGGCAGTGCAAACTTTAGTATATGACTTTAACAAATGTTTGATCGGGAGCAGATATATGGTAGGGGAAGAATATACACAGCAGAAGATTGTATGCAGCAGGCGAAGATGTATAGAAAAGGAGCTGACGCTTGCAAAATTTTTGTAAAAGTGACCTGCATTGTATGTTTAATGCAGTTAGATTTGGATAGATGGATGTATGAATACAAATACTTACTTCCGGAGTTACTTCGCTTGAAGAATGAACAGGAAAAATGTAATTATAAAATAAAAAATCAGAAAAATTTAATTGTTTTATTAATACCACCTTCCACTCCTATATTACATCAAAGTCCCAGTGATTGCAATTTTTATACCTGTGGTTACTGATTAAAATAGCATACGATAAATGGAATGGGAGTTTGCTGTTAGGTTCGTGCGGATCTCGGAAAAATGCATGTTATAAATAGAATGGTATATTAGATCTCCGGGGGATTACTAATTATAAATAAATTAGATCTAATCAGCGTTACGTGTCTTCGATTAGTCTTATATTTGGAAAAACGCAAATTCATAGATACATGTAACTTTCGCATACAATCGAAATGGCAATGCGAGAACGACAGGAAACCCGTAAATCAAAAGTGTATCCATCTCGAAAGCAAGTGTATTAAAAACTTGTTCAAATAGGCATCATGTAAAAGAGTTTATTATATTAGATCTAATCAACATTACGTGTCTTCAATTAGTTTTATATTTGGAAAAACGCAAATTTATAGATACATGTAACTTTCGCATAAAATTAATTGAAATGGTATATAAGAGGAAAAATTCAACCTGAAAGTATATTTTATTTTATCTCATTAATGAATACCAATATATAGTGAATATATTGAGTGATTAAAGAAAAACAAGTAAACAAACAGAATTTGAAAAGATGAGTGCAACCAAAAAAAGTTTACCAATGGGTATTAGAAGAGGACCTAGTGAGACAAATTATCATATTAAATCAATAGATAATGATTGTTTGTCACCAAAATCAAGCGATTCAATAATACTATTATCAGGAGAGATGCATGCATTTTTCCGAGATAGACACCTAGTTAATGAACTATTTAAAATATTTTCAAATACATGGAGGAAGACATGAAATATTGATTTAATATAATAAAATCTTTATTTTTTCATAATTAGTATCACTACCGCCGATCCGCACGCACCTAACAGCAGACATCCATTCCATTTATCGTATGCTATTTTAATCAGTAACCACAGGTACTTATAAAAATTGGAATCACAGGAACTTTTATGTAATATAGGAGTGGAAGGTGGTATTAATAAAACAATTAAATTTTACTGATTTTTTATTTTATAATTACATTTTTTCCTGTTCTTCCCCCCTTCATTCTTCAAGCGAAGTAACTCCGGAAGTAAGTGATTGTATTAATACATCCATCTATCAAAATCTAAGTGTTTTAATAACTGCATCAAAACTTACAATGCAGGTTACTTTTACAAAAATTTTGCAAGTGTCAGCTCCTTTTCTATACATCTTCGCCTGCTGTATACAATCGTCTGCTGTGTATATTCTTCCCCTACCATATATCTGCTCCCGATCAAACACTTGTTAAAGTCATTTACTAAAGTTTGCACTATTCTTTCAATTCTTCCATTTTGATATAAACACTTTTTCTTTCCAAATTAATAATAATTTAATAACATTCTCTACTCTTCAATACCTAATAACTGAATTTTCATTCTGCTCCCTATATACTACCTTACCCCACTCCTATTATATAAAAGTTCAACTGCAGTCATTACCCTTGCTCATTTTGAACTGTCATTAAAGAACATTCATAGTAATTTAATAACATTTATCGCTGTGTATTCTCTCTAATGAAATTGACTTTTTATTCTGCCCCGTATATACTACCTTGCTTCCCCTCCTATTATATGTCCGATAACACTTACTTTCGCTATATTGAATTTTAATGCATCATTCGTATACTGATATTTTCAATGATATGTCGGAGCACACATACTTTCGCTGCACTCTGTATAATTAAATTTTTAATGTTTTATATACATTTTCCGTGTACTACATACTAACTTCCGCTGCTCTCTGTATATTATTATCCTCCTACTATATAAAGGTCAACTGCTGTCATTCGTACTTAGCAACTTTGGACACTCATTAGAAAACTTTTTACTCAGCACTTTTGGACTCTCATTTTATATCTACTCAGGTATTAGTTTCAAAGCATCATTTATAAGTAACATCAAACTTTGATTTTTTTCAATTTCTGACTATTGACTAATAGAACATCAAGATCAATGTTTTCTAAATTTCTTTTATTTTAAGTTACATACTTTTATAACTCTTATTAGAATTGAAAATGGCAGTATTATCTAATACTGTCTGTAAATGAACCGGCATTTATATAACCTAATTCTAATAATTGTTTTGATTATTATTTTTGATTAAAGCATTGCTTTGGATTAATATAATAAAAAATATGAAAATTAGTTGATGCTGAAAAACCGCCATTGAACACAATCGCTTCATTAATTTTCTATACAGTTGATCAAAGTTTTGTTTGGAGAAAATGGTCAATCGTTTATTCAATTTAAATTTTGTGAAATTTTTTTGTATTCTTTGAACTGAAAATTTATTAACTAGAAATATTGATATATAATGATCGAAACTTGGTAACGAACGAGTTTTTCTAGCATCTTCATTCAACAAATGTGCTCATTCTTTTACAATTAAATTCAGATTTCAACAATATTCTGCTATTTACAGAATCACTAGAGTCCCGAAGATCGAAGTCGTTCTAGCTTGAAGATATGTCAACAATTACATCGTTGTAATTTTGAGCTTAAATTATTGCTAATTAATATTGCTAATCAAATATGTTAACAGTTTTAGTAAATTTTTCACATTTTTAATGATGATAACCAATTATTGCCTATAATGATTGTATATGCGAAATAATTTTGTTTAAAGTTGTACAAACGTCTAACATATTTTTCCCTTTTCTAACTTTTAAACAAAAAAAAATAAATCACACTTTTTCCTCTTTGATAACAAAATAAAGCTATTTTTGACTAAAAAAAGTCCACAAGGTTATATTTCAAATTTTGAGAGCAGTTTAATAGTAAAAATAAGTGTAATAAATTACCCATTTAGTATTACGGTCTTTTGATAAAACTTCCTATTATACTCACAGTTTCCACACATACTAAAACAAGCTTTTTTCTACTTCTAGCATAATAAATAGTAAATTAAGTCAATTGAACATTTAAATGTCATTTGAAGCTTGTAGCAGAAATAACATTGCAAGTAGCAAAAATAGTGATACTATTATACCGGAGAAGTCTAAAAGTGGTAAATGAATTATGCATAAAATGCCGATTACATTGGTAAAGGAAAAATGAATATAATTTTTAGCTGCTAGTATACTACAGGGTGTGGCGCGAAAAAATTTAATCAAAAGTAATGACGGATACAGTTATATTAAAAATCTGAAATTACGAAGCTGTAGGTTTTGGATGAGGCTGGGTTCAAATATAATGTTGTCCTGAATGTGGCGTGGATTCTACATGAAATTTTATATGAAATTTGTGCACTATACCAAAAATGAAGTATTTTCGAGATATTTCAATTTTTTTCAAAATTTTTGAAAAATCCTAATTCACATTGAATAACGATATCTCCATTAATAACGAAGCTAGCGACGTAAAATTGTAACCAATGAACAACAAGCGCTTGCCCGTTAACTCCATATGTCCAACTCATTGATATTTCATACAGGGTGTTTTAAACTTAGCCTCCAACATGCACAATATAAATCGTTTATAAGTTGCTTACTTTAAATAGAACACCTTGTATTTTATTACATTTTCCACTGTATTTTTTAAGCCAATTCGTATGGTATCGGTTACCTATACCTAAACCCAACAACTTTTGCGATATTTCATTATCTTAGTTAAAATATAACAGCACTTAATTATTTCAACATTAGTAAAGGGTAGGCCATGGCTGTCAAAGATTTGATAGGGAGTCCGGTCCTGACCGATATTCAGCTAACAGTTGAAAACTTCAGCTCCAGATTAAACTAAATATTTTTGTGGTAAAAATCAAAGATATTTTAATTAAAGTGTATAGTTACTCTCAAATTAGTGTAAACAACGATTCAAAGAAGTCCACGTCTTGTAAGTCGAATCATATAATATTATAACTTGATCCATAACAAAAACTAGCCATTTATTTTGTGGTTTGTCAAGCAATTAAGGTTCCACTTATCGTCTTTTCAAATGGGTACAGGGCCGAATTCAGATGCAACAAACATCTGAATTAATGGAAGCCGCTACCGAAAACCATACCAATTCACAAACTACCATGCAGAACCAAACTCGAAACTACTCATCAGTTGTAAGCCAACCAGCCACGCCAAAATTTCCGTCACAATCTCAAGCAATCGTATTTAGCTCCATCGATGACATCAAAATTCATGAATATATATTAGCCACAGGACCATTAGTCAAACCAAAAAATATTCTCTTCTGTTCCCGAATCTCACACAACAGAATATGTATGTATTTAAGCAGTGCAAATATAGTCGACGATTTTCTACGTCAGCATGGCGCAATCACTATTAATAATAGAGTCATCAGTGCAAGACGCCTTATTACTCCTTCGGAGCGTCCAATTCTGTTCGAACGTTTGTCCTTCTATACCAAATTCAATTCTAGAAAAGTGTTTAACTGACAACAACCTAACATTATTGTCCTCTATATCCTTTTTAAGAGTCAATATTCCAAATCCCGAATATTCCCATGTTATGAGCTTTCGCAGACAAATCTACATATCTGCATCTGACAACCTTGTTATCCCTGAATCTATGCTTATCACCTTTGAAAATACCCAATACCGGATATATATATATATCCAGAGATATTTTCTTCTACAAATGTAACCAGCCTGGACACATATCAACCAACTGTACAGCAGAAATTAGACAATCTGAAACACAAGACGAAAACAATTTTCCCGATATACCCCGTCAAAATCGAAATATGGATATAGAAAATCCAGATGTAGACGTAACTGATAAGAGAAAAGCGGATGAGATTGTTACACCTCCGTTAGAAAACCAAACAATTTTAACTCCTCCATTTATGGAAAAAACCCAGACATCTAAAAAACAAAAACCCGAACAGGACCAGACCAAAACTTCCAACGAATACCGAAGTAAGTCCAGGTTTTACAAACACATTTACTAAAGAACCTTCAACTAGCTCAATCGCAATCGAAGATGAATCGCAATCACAATCACAATTTGTAAGACCAATTGCTCCAAGTAAAACTCAACACCAAAATAAAAAACCACTATCAGTAGAATCCTCTCTTGAAGAACAACTCTTACCAGCCAACAATTTTATTGAAGAGCATTCGAGCATGTATGGATTAAATTATCTTCAGTTCAAAGATTTTATAGAAAATGTCCAAGGTAACAATGACTTTCACATATATACATCTGACGTCCATTCACTAACTATTTTGATGACTAAAGTTTATCCTTTTCTTACAGACAAAATTTATAAGTCTCGTTTTGCAAAAATAAGAAAAAGGTTAATGAAACTCCTCATAGCACAAGAAAACAAAAGTCACCCCCCATCGGATACTGACATAGTGACATATCATCACAAGAAACTTATTAATATCATTTTCAACACCATAAATAAAATTTTTCCACTCTTACAGTGGAATTTAAATGGAGTTATTGCTAGATTAAAAATGTTAAAACGTCTTTTGTCTGAACAACAACCTAAAATCATTTGCTTACGAGACAGGGGAACTGTATGCAATTTTTAAGGCAACAGAATGTGTGGCAAAAATTATGGAATACATCCGAAGCTAAGTTAAAACAAATAAAGCAAGTTATTTCTCCATGGAAGAACCTTAGTATTACGCGTAGACACCAAGTAATATTATCACGTCTTAGGATAGGACACAGGAGATATACACATCAATATCTGCTGAAGAAAGAAGACGCCCCAATACGCAGTGTGTGTCAAGTGCAAATAAGTGTCAAACATATTCTTGTTGAGTGCCCTAAATATAGTAATGAGCGAAAAGTGTATACTTTTAGCGATAATCTTATAAATCTGCTTGGAGACTCCTGTAATATCGGAAACTTAATTATGTTCCTTCAAAATATTAACATCATTCACATTCTGTAAATAACACCTATGTAAATTGTAATTATTGTACCAATTTATGCATATTTGCTAATTACCTCAGTTGATGAAGCAAATTGCATAAATATATTTCTTTTACATCCTTTAAATAAAAAAAATAAAAAAAAAAGATTTGATAGTTAGAACGTAACTGTTTATGTTGTTTTGAGAGTTTTCTTCACCAGTTTGTATTTCATAGTAAATAATGGCAAATGTAGGATTTACTATTGTAATAGAATTATTGAACGGATTTGCCGTGTTTTTGCAGAAATATATCCAAATCGACCAAATGCAACTGGTGGTATTGTGAAAAGATTGCTTAAAAACTGCCGTCAGTTTGGTCAATTTAAGACAAAATTAATAAAAATAAACCACTAGTGGACAGTGACATAAACGACATTATTGTTTTTGGTTATTTTACGGCCTCTCCAAATGTCTCCATTAGAGATTGTGAGAGAGATCTTACGTTGTCGACGAGAACAATTCAGCGCATTTTAAAAAAACACAAATGGAAGCCAAACTTTCATCCGGTCCTGATGACATTCCATTGTTTCTTATAAGGAACTATGTTTTTACTTGGTACAAACCAATACAATTCCTCTTTAATCTTTCTTTAAACTCTGGTATCTTCCCTGATTTTCGGAAACATAGTTTCATTACTCCAATTCACAAATCAGGACCTAAAGATGATGTAAAGTATTATAGATCCGTCTGCATTCAATCTGAGTTACCTAAATTACTGGACTGCCTTATATCTAGGAAGATGAGTTGGGATACTAGTCAACTAATTAATAAGAAAGAACACGGATTTGTGAAAGGTAAATCAACTACCACTAATTTAATCTTTCAAATTGGTGGAATGTAAACCTGTTGAGGCTTAATCCTATTAAGTGTCAACAAATTTCATTTTTCAGGAACAACAACCCTATTTCAACATCTTACTTGCTGAACAAGCGTTAAAGACTGTCGTTTTAGATCATAAGTTATTATTTCAATCGCATATTTCTAAGATAGTCGCAAAAGCGAATAAAATGCTGAGCTTTATAATGAGATCATCAAGAGATTTGTCACTGCATTCAATCAAGGTTCTTTGCTGTTCCTTGGTACGCTCAAAGGTGGAGTATAATTGTGTTGTGTGGAATCCGTTCCGAATGACTGACGTTAATTTGATTGAAAATGTTCAAATAAAATTTTTACGTTATGCAGCTTTTGAGATGGGGCTTATTAAAGGCACATATCAAAGTAATGCTTTATTAACAGTATTAGATTTAAACACGCTGTTACATCGTAGATCTGTTAATTCTTTAACTTTTTTACATGCATTAATTAATTGTCCTGATTTATTAGCACTCATCAACCTCAATGTTTACGTTCGAAGAACTAGAAATAGTGAAATATTTAATATTCCATTTCATCCAAAAGACTATGGACAAAATGAATCCATCCCGAGAGTTCTCAGAATTGCCAATGACATTAATTTTAGTATAGAACTTTTTAATTCCTCCATTTCTACTTTTAAAAAACAAACAATAACTTTAAATTTTTATCTTTCAATTTTAATTTTCATTATACGTAATTTAAATTGTAATATTTTGTTTTATATTTCATATTGTATTTTATTTATTTCCTGTTATTTTGTGCATTTTTTATTATTGTATTTTATATCCACCCACTTTTAATCTTTTAATCTAATTTTGTATGAAAATGGTATGACCGTTAAATAAATAAACCTAAACTAGACACGTTTGATGGTAGATGGATTGCCAGCTCGCTCTCCTGACTTGGCTCCTATAGATTTTGTTATTTGGGGTCACATTAAAAATCAGGTATTTTCCAAACCTGTTACGATAAAGGAACATATGATGCAGTGATTCTTACTTGCTTTTAATTCTCTAACACCCGACCATATATCCAGAATTCCAAGACATAACTCATTGAAAAGGATTCAGAAATGTTTAGAAGTAGATGGTGCTAATTTTGAACACTTATTATACAACTTTATTTATTTAATACAACATTTAGTTATTTTTATTTGTAAGTTATCTAATTAAATTAATACAAAACACCTAGTCAACGTTTTTAATGATATCCACAATTTATACTACAACAATTTTCAATTGATGGTGACTGATCTACAAATTGAACTGAGGACTAACGGCAACAATGCTAACTCTCAGAACTAAATTTTTACCGGCACTTACCGGGGTCATTTTTATTGTTTATGCGCTTCGCCAATGTGGATAAGTGAAAAGTAAGATGATTCCACAACGATGTTTCTAATGAATCATCATCAATTGAAAATTGTTATACCATAACAATCCTTTCTTGCCATTGGTTACTTTTCAGACTTAATATGAAAAAATATTAAAATATCACCTTAAATAATGAAAATCATGGCCTACCTTTTACTAATGTTGAAATAATTAAGTGTTGTTGTTTTAACTAAGATAATCAAATATCTCAAAAGTTGTTGGGTTTAGGTATAGGTAATACCGATACCAAACGAATTGGCTTAAAAAAATACAGCGGAAAATGTAATAAAATACAGGGTGTTCTATTTAAAGTAAGCAACTTATAAACGATTTAAATTGTGCATGTTGGCGGCTAAGTTTAAAACACCCTGTATGAAATATCAATGAGTTGGAGATATGGAGTTAACGGGCAAGCGCTTGTTGTTTATTGGTTACAATTTCACGTCGCTAGCTTCGTTATTAATGGAGATATCGTTATTCAATGCGGAATAGGATTTTTTTTTAATTTTGAAAAAAATCGAAATAATTCGAAAATACTTCATTTTTGGTATAGGATATTGTGTACAAATTTTATCTAAAATTTCATGTAAAATTCGAAATTAAAATAAAATCTATTAGGTTCTATTTAAAAGAACAAAGTTGACGTCAACTTTCGGTATAGCCGGAAGTGCCACATTCAGGACAACATTATATTTCAGATTCTTAACATAACTGTATCCGCCATTACTTTTAATCAAAACTTTTCGCGCCACACCCTGTATATTTTGTTTCCAATAACTGAAGTGGGAAACAGATTTAGACGTTCGTACTGTGTAGAAAACACATTGGATTTTGAAATATTTATTCAGTTAATATTATACGCTTATTTTGATTAGATTGTGAAACATCAAGAATATAAAACGTGTATCAATATAATATAGATATATATATATTAATTTAAAACTAAAGATAAATATAATATCAAGTTTTTTAAATACTTTTATAATCTAGTGTAATATTTTCTTCTAGATTGAGTATTTAATACAGTTGACAACAAGTCTTTCATCTTTTAACGAAACGATTCGTAAAGGTGGATCAATATTACTAGTGTAACAATATTACGCATCTTGTTTAAAACTGACATAAAACAAAGCACAGGGATTCCCAAGCCAGATACCCCTTTTCCAAAATAATCTGATACCTCAGACCTCCATAGACAAATTACTTTAAAAATCTTATCTCTAGTTCTATCCTGTTGATACAAAATACTTACCAATTGAAAAAATTTTGCGGTTGGTTAAGGGAGTGAACTTAACATCATTTACTCATCAAAATTTAATATAATAAATAGATAAAATAAAATTCAGTAGATATCAAGAAGTGTAATTAGTAATTATTAATACAAATTACGTAAAAATACTACTAAATAGAAGGTAATTGAAAAAAATATTAAAATCGCAAGGTAATTTCAAAAAAATCAAAAATTCAGTATGATGGATGAACCTGGTGACTTTCTACCAATCTAGCTAAATTTGGTTCAATATTGGTGAGCTGCAGCCTTAAATCTCCGCGTTCGTTGATTTTCAAACGGTTTCTTTGTTTAGTCAAAATGTTTGTAGCCTCACTGAAGCCTTTTTCGACTAGGTATGATGATGGAAAAGCGATAAGGTATTTTTCAGCGATGTTCCTCAATGCCAAATTTTTATCTTGTTCTAACTTGTGCAGGCGTATCGACTTGTTGAGTCTTTTAAAAGTACAACAATTTACTGTTTGGACCCTTACAACAATGATACTTCTTACTAAAATATTAGTTATTTTTATAACAAGCTGGTACACGTAACACACAATATCATGAAAGTTTCAAATAATAACTTGTGTTAGTTAATAGGGGTAGATTTTTAGACCCCCAAAATCAGTTTTCGTTTATGTCTACCTCTGAGAAACTTATTTCGACCACTTTGGGAATCCCAGTCTAGCAGATCATCACTCCAGCTTTACGAATCAATAAACCAAAGCAATTTCTGGAAAACGTAACTTGGTAGAGGAAGCTTTGTAGATAGATAGATATCAGAAATATACTTTTTTTAATATTAATATTGAAAGGATTCAAATATTGGTTATTATTTAAACATCAAATTGCTTTTTAATTTGCTCGACCAATTAGCCATATTTTTGCATAGGTTAAAGTGGAATTAATACATAATTTTTGGTTTATTTTACAACACATAATTTTAAGGACAACTTTGTGTCTCAAAGCTCTAGCTCATCACCTTTTGAAAGAGGATGTTTGAGAATGAAGACTTTTCGAAGTAAATTAAATAAAAAATAATTATTCTGTATTACTTTATTAATTTCAAATTGATCTTCAAAAATATATAGTTTTTTATAAGTAAATTTCCTATAATTTTCAAACTCTGTAAACATGCTATTTAACCACTTAAAACTCATGGTGTAAAATAACAGTTTATAAAAAACTAAGATCCAAAATCTACAAATCTACCTTAACCAAAGGATTTGGATGCTTTAGATCGTTACTGTCTGATTGGACTTGTATATCCAGAAGGTTCAAATTATACTTTAATAGCTCAAGTTGAAGTTTCTTTCGGTGTAACTTTTTTTAACACAATAGTAAAAGTAAAAGAATGAGCAGGAGATGATTGCGGAGAGGGTGAGGATGAACTGATGGTCACTGTTGGTGGCTGAATAGGAAAATGTTTTGGAGAAGGTGTAACAGATACAGTAGGCGGGGGAGCGGGCGCAACAGTGGCCTTATGTTAGTTGGAAGAATGCTTGCCATCTGAAGAAGCTAATTCGCTGGATTGGCTGCTGCTCAATGTCGTGTTAGAGCCATATGGATCGGAACTCTGAACTGACATTGAACGACCTTGGGCCTGACGTCTTACCCGATTTGGTGAGAGTTTTCCAGGGTCGACACTTGTTGGGTCTGCCTGCAACATGAAGTGCTTGACTATCTTGGAATTATATGTAGTAAAAATAAATAATAATACAACTTTCCATTATAAGTATTGTACTAAACGAGATTGAATCTTCATGCATTTTTATTGAGTTATGTTGAAGAAACATTTGTTTATTTACTCACTTTATTAGATTTGATGTTTTTGCAGTAACATCTCATATTGGAAGTATATCTTACTTTTATTTAGAGTATACAGGATGATCAACTTACTCCGGGCTTAATACTTCCGTTGCCTTCAGAGAAACGAAAAAAAGTTATAGAGAAAGTGAAGTTTCACCTTTCAAAATTATTTATGTTTTTTAAAGGAAAAACCCTATATAATATATTGAATTTCAAGTTAGTTCATATCCCCTTACTAGGTTCCACTGGGTACTTTTAAAGCCCATTTTATGTTAAAATCTTAATGAAATCTCCACCCTGTATAATTTAAAATCAACATCTGAGGGTTAATCTTTTGAGGCCAAAGGTTTTCATACGAGTCTAGTTTAATTGCAATTGATCAAGCTTTTGAAAGCTGCCTTTTCGTATACAGGATGACCCAAAACACACGTCCATCATTTTCTCGTTTATTTTAAATGGTACAACCTGTATTTTATATCATCTTTTCAAAAGCTACTTACATAATACTTTCCCTTTTGTAAAACATTCCCTAAACGTAGTTACAAAATGTTCCATTAAAAATTATAATCAAAAATAGATCCAGAAATTAACATCCTCATTAAAAAAAAAAACTTGAAAAGTTTCAGAGAAATGGAATGGTAGGGTCGCCATGGAAGATCATTAGTTTTGTGCAAGGAAAATGAAAAAGATATCAGACTTACTAAATATATCAAATTGGCTTGAAGTATACTTAAAAGTTTCTCTAATAATGTAACCAGAGCAAAATATCGGATGCTCATTATTGAAAGCGATTTTCCAAAAGATTCTCCAAGGAAATTTAAACTTGCTTTCATTCGTAAAATTATTTTATGAATCACTTTTTTCATCAAAGTTTAGTACCTCCAAAACATGCATTCTGAATGTAATAATGGTTTTTTCATGCATCAAAAAATTTTCATCGAAGTCGTTTTAAAAAAGAAGTAGTATTGAAATAAAGTAAGCCTCTGTTGAACTTAAGCAGAATTGATAGAAAGAAGAACAGTGAAGTTACAAGTGACTGTAAATATCCGAAAATGAGTGAATCTGGCAGCTATTGTGTTTTTTGGATTCAATTCGTTTAGTAACAATACTATTTCTTTGAATAATTCAATTTCAACTTTGTATAACGACAATAATTTTATTTATGCTATAAATAAAATTAATAAATAGATAAAGTTGAGCTTAATTTATACAACAGTTGTTGAATTAATCTAAAACAAACTCACAAAACTAACTGCAAAAAAAAGTAATTAGATATTTTAGACGCACACAAATAGAAGTTGTTCAAAACAGATCTCTACTAATACGTTTATTTGTTCGAAGTATAATTATTCTTGATTCAACGAATAAAAAAAAAACTGTCTAAAAGTTACTGACCGTTAAAAAACATTTTTGAAAGAATATTAATTATTTTAGTTTATGCTTATACTTCACTAACACCTTACCTTGCCAATAACTAAAGTTGTAATAAAAGTTAGAGTTGAAAAACAAAATTACATGCCAAGTGTATACAGGGTGTTAAAATAGTCCCGGTACTGCTAAATATCTTAAAAACTAAGAGTCGGAATAAAATAATAAGCAGAAAAGCTGTACGAAGTTTTCTTGGTTACCGACCTTAAATTTGACCTTGTCGTTGAGCTTAAAGGTAATTTCTATGTCCATTTTTCCTAACTGAAACCTATATTGTTGACTCCAAAATTGAAAAGAGTGGAATATTTTACATTTGGATATGGACCTTAAGCACTCTCCTGATCTTGTAGTCGCGTGGTGATAGCCAAGAAAGTTTCCTACAACTTTTGTTCCTGGTATTTTTCAACCCGACAAATTTCAATCTATTCCTCATTACCGGGACTCTTTGTCATTCGACCTTCACCACAACATCAGGGAGGTACTTAACGTCATATATTATCTAAACGTAACAAATTCTGCTTTTCCCAATTCCGAGGTCAAAATTATGGGACCTCAAGGTTGAGGTCACGTGGTGTTAGCCAGGAATATTTTCCAAAGGTTTTGTCTTCGCCATTTTTTATTCCGATGCTTGGTGTACAAAATATCTTGTCGCACCGGGATGTTTTGAACACCTTTTATATGGTGGTGTTGATGATCCAACTTCAAAGGAGAAAAAGCTGTAGATTATGTGGGATACATTCATATACAGGATGTCCATTTAGTATCCCATTTCTCCTTTACGAGTTTATTTTTGATTCGACATTAAAACAGCTTGGGAATCTAAACAGTATAGTTTTTTTTGGTACCTCTAAATTCCTTTTATTGTACGGTTTAACTTCAAACTTTTTTTTATATTATCATGCAGCGTTGCCAAGTTACAG
Source organism: Lochmaea crataegi (assembly GCA_947563755.1). NCBI lineage: Eukaryota > Metazoa > Arthropoda > Insecta > Coleoptera > Chrysomelidae > Lochmaea > Lochmaea crataegi. The sequence continues at coordinate 27,943,255 of OX387425.1, read as the reverse complement.
ATACATCTATGAGATTTTTTTGATTTTTCATAAGTCCAAAATTGTTTCATAATAGGTAAGAGCCACAAATACCCCACTGTTTTTACATACTTTAAAGCTTTAATTGTAGATATATAGTTAAGGGGGAAATCTGTTATATATATTTTAAGGCTTGAATGGTAGATATATTACGGGTTACGGGATTTGTCACTTTTTACTCTTGACCTTGTCAAGTTATTCGAAATAAAAAAATTGAAATACTTCATTATTGGCAAATACAACATTTATAACTCATTTTTATTATACCGGGTGTCTAAGAAAATTACATTCAAAAATTAACATATTGGTATTGGAAGAAGGTAATAGAAAGATCAATCCATAGTTACATTCATATACAAGGTGTTTCATTCAGGAAACACTTTTAAAAAAAATTTGAACATTAAACCGAAGTGTGCAAAATCAAAAAGTTTCAGAAATATACCTGAAGCTAGGCAACGCTACATAGAATTCTAAAAAAAAATTGAGAATAAAGAAAAATTTTGCAGAGGAATTTGTTGCCCCTTTTTGAAACAGTACAGGTAAAAATAATTTCAGACTAAACCCCATTTGAAGCTATTTTCGGATCCCAAATTGTTTTAATGTACAATTTAAAAAAAGGGTAGGGGCGAAAGTGAGAACTAAATGGATACCTTATACACTGTGTTCATTTGAAAAGAACCCACCCTTAATATTTAAAAAATGGGACATATTACAAAGAAATGCCGAAACACGTCAACTTTTAACTTGAGGGGGGCACTTTTTGGCGCTAATGTTATAAACGTCAGATTCACCCCCTCCTTGCTGGAGACACCCCTTACATTTTTTCAAATGGCATTAGGTATCAAGTCACACCTCATTTAAAAGGTTTGGTAAATCTCTATTCAATCATTTTGTTTTGCCTTTGATACCAGCCTTCCATTGTTAAAAAATCGTTGTTTAAAATTGGCTCTCTTTCAATTTTTCGTATGCCCCCGTATTGTGTTATATAGAAAGACTCTTTAAACATTAAAAAATTTACAAATAGTAAAAAGACAACTGTTAACAAGAAAAAACTGCTATTTAATCATGTGACAAAGTGACCACCGTTAACATTCAGGCAATAAAAGTTGAAAAAGAGCCAATTTTAAACAACGATTAAATAACAAAGGAAGGCTGATATCAAAGGCAAAACAAAATGATTGAATAGAGATTTACCAGACCTTTTAAATGAGGTGTGACTTGATACCTAATGCCATTTGAAAAAATGTAAGGGGTGTCTCCAGTAGGGAGGGGGTGAATCTGACGTTTCTGAGATTAGCGTCAAAAAGTGTCCCCGTCAAGTTAAAAGTTGACGTGTTTCGGCATTTCCTTCTAATATGTTCCATTTTTGAAATATTAAGGGTGAGTCCTTTTCAAATGAACACAGTGTTTATGTTTTATAGATGTATAACCTATAGTGTAGCGTTTCGACTTTTACTTTTATTGTATACCTACACTTGAAAATAAAATTCTTCTCATTGAAGGACCCTATAGTGGTTAACAGATATCGCGATATTATTTTTAATACAAATGTATTTCGTCCTATAAATTAAAGAATATATATTTTTAAAACCATTATATTTTTCTGTTGCAGTTAGTACAAGAATTCGATTATCATGAGACACTAAGCTACTTACAAATGGATTGGTTCTAATTTTAAAAATGCACCTGTTTTACCAACCATGAAACATTGATCACTACTGTTAAAGTACGACCAAAAATCTAAGAAGATCGTAAATCAATATTAACCGACGACTCTCATTATTATCTATTGTTCGAGACATAGATAAGCAATAAAAGAGTGTGTCCCTTAAAATATTCTCAGGTCCGGATTAAAATATCTCATGAAATAGTTTAGCATTTTAATAATAGTGGGCTCTACATTATTTTTGGCTTTTGTTTACAGTTTTGTATCAAATATTTCACGCAACCGTATTATCGTCATGGATAATACTGTCGAAGACTAGATAAAGTTATTCGTTAAAGAAGAAATATTTTTGTGATTCATTGGCTGAAAGCTTGGGACATGCGGTGCTCAGACTTCCTTCTTATCACTGTATGTTTAACCCAATTGAACATATATGGCATCAGCTCAAGTCAGCAGTTCGAAGAAATAATACTTCTCCATCCTTAAGTCCAACTGTGCTTATTCAAACAGAAACTGCAAAAATTTCTGATAACAGCTGGGCCAAGTGTTTTCCCCATATTAAAAGGGTGGAAAAGTCATATATGGATATAGAAAAAATTCCCAAAGAAAAGTTTATTATCAATTTGGATGACGACAGTGAAAGTGAAACTGATTTTCGTGAGTAATTTAGTTTATAAATACCTTAAACTTATATACATATACTTATATCCAAACAACAGCATTTTCACAAGTGTGTGTCTATTAAATTTAATTAAATATTATAAACTTTCTTCACTATAATCGCATTCATTATCGTGATATTTATAAATGTTTTTGTGTTATATACCTATCATAATATTATATATAAATAAACAATTCTGAATTATATTCAAGCGATTTTTCCTAATAATCATCTTAACCCAATATCAACTATACCTACCCATAAAACACAATTTAATGGCTAGGGCAGGTACAACTCTGCGTAGAATCGACCGCCTGCTGATATCTCAAGTGCGTGGTGATTTATGACCTTCTTAGATTTCTGGTCGTACTTTACTAAATGATGAATACATAAGCAGGGAAACATCGAGAATTACTTACTGTCAATTCCGTAGGAAACAATAAGAGAATAAATATAAATGTTACTTATTTCTTTATTTTGCGTGTGTCATGTACCAGTTTGGTTATTGAGTTTAAGTTCAAATAATTAATTAATTTATAAAAGGGTGTAATTAGTTTAATAATATATACAGAGAATGTTACGTAATATAATTTTCTATATGCTGCTTTCTTGAAGAGAGGAAAAGAAAATAAAAAGAAAGAAACAATTCAAAAAAAGATTAAAACGAGCCGAGCAATCTGCTGGATCAAATTGGCGTAGATGGGATTTTTTTGTGGAATATTCATATTATGTAGAGAGCTGTCTAAGCCTGGAACATGACTGGATAGCACAAGTGTCATTTTCCAATAAAATTTACTACAAATTATAGAAATAAATGTAGTAATTTTGATTTTTTCATAGTAGAAATATTAACTATAAAAACTATAACAACGTCAGGTAGGCCATCATCTTTTTGTTACGGAAATTGTTGTAATGTGTTTTAAATCATTTGTAGTATGATGTAGTTCATTTTTTATTGTGATATCAAGTAGGGTTTCAGGCTTATACTGCTCAGACTACAACCGTTTTTAGGGAATTCTTGTCCATTCGGAACATTCAATGTTATTCGCTTCCTGACGAATTCTCTAAAATATTTTTCTTCAGCACCATCTCCTTTACGCACTCGCTAGATAGTGTTCGTTATGCAGATTTTATTAAAACATTATTTCGTCTTTCGAAGCATTTGGTAAATTATTCAACAGCACAGTCCAGCTGATTTGGATATCACGGCAAAAAGTGAAGTTTCCTAGCGTTTTAGCTATCAAAATTATGGAATTTTCATGTTTTTAGGTTCCTTCTTCTCTTTCAAATATTTAACCATCATTTTTCTTTGCTTTTCGCAGGTTTTGATCCACGTATAGTTTATTCATAAATCCGACGGAGCAATAAATCAATCAATTGGCCAAATTCCATAAGCGTACTCAATGAGTTTAAGAATGCGTGGCTCAATATAAGTTCACGTCACTGACTACCGTAATAACTTAATTTTTAAAAGAAAAGACCCTAAACTCGTCCTGATACGGTGTGAAGCTACCTGTCCGACACAGAATTAGAAAAAAAAATTAATGTTAACGATAATATTTCAATATTACTTGGATGGTTCATCCTGTATTGGTTTTGCAAGGCTCACGAAGATTTCTTACTTTGCCGCATTTATGAATAAACTATAATTATTTATTTCGATGCATTTAAAGAAACATATAAAACATAACCAAATATGACCAACATAACCATATAATTGTAATAATTGACAGAGCCAAAAAGCGAGAACGATTTATTTATGGTGTTTCCAAATATTTCATTTTGCTCAATATCGAGTCAAGAATTGTGTCGTTGAAATAACGAAATAATTAACCGTGTATAATAAACTATTTTAGGGTTTTCTAAAAGCGAAGGGAGCTGGATTAGTAAACAAAGAAAAATGAAATGAAACTCTACAAAATAAAGCAAGGGTGGGTACACACTTGTAGGTCCAGAAAAGTTTATTTTATAATATTTAATTTGCTTTTAAATTAATTTCAATAACCGAACTGTTACATTCTCTTTGGTATATTATAATGTTATTAGATGAAATTGAAACAATCCATTTGCTACTTCAATCGTGGTTAATTGGGATGTTTAAACAATGGAAACAGGATACTTGGTTTTGTGTAATAATAATACTATTTATTGATCTAAAATGAAAAAGGGAATATTTTTCATATCATTGGTATCTACTACTACTAATTATAATTATATATCAACCCCGTGCTCTTTAGTGTATCCGGAACCTTATCAGAAACAGCATTATTAAATAGAAACCAACGAGTTTTTGAAAATAATTTCCAATAGGATGATAATTAGAGCATATTTTCACATTATGGGAGAGATTTTCCGATCCAAAGTAATTGAAATTCGTTTTTTACCATTGCAGAACGATATATTGCTAATAATAATGGTAATTGTGAATATAAAAACTCAATTTGTTTGTGATCTTATTTTGACCCATTCAACATAACTGAATATTGTTTTCTTCTGTTAATTTTCCTAATAACAATTGTATTTTTTCGTTTAAACTAAGCAAAGGAGTATTACTCATTTCCTGTAAGTCTAAAAATGTGTATATTGATTTTTCTCATGCGAGTAGTATAGTTTTACACCACGGGAAGAATGGAAAAACCTAATCGTCATCTGAGAAGTAGTCGAGAAGAAAAAGTCCAAATCAGAAAATAGCCCACAGAATCTTCAGATGCCGGTGGAAAAGACCGTTGTCAATGTACATCAACTGAAAAGTTTCATATTCAAACAGACGACGGTAGGGTGGCGAATTAGTATCAGATACGCGAAAACCCGAAAACCATAACCAATTTACGAATATTCAAGACCAACAGAAGGACCATCCAGGACCAAGCAGAACTCAAAAAACTACAAGAAGATTCCCATGAATTAAGAAATCGGTTTTGATAAAATGTGAATAAGGAACAGCAGCGACCCGGAGGATTTCTTCAATAAATCTATGTGGATTTAAAGCTCCGTTTTCAACAGAGATAAGTTCTGAATGAGAAAACTACGTTGGAAGGGTTTCCTTTAAAAGCATGTAGCTTCTTTAATAACAAAATGTTAATAAAGCATGATGCTACATTTTGGCACCATTTGATACTTCTTATTGTCGTTGTTACATCTTCACATTTACGCACTCTATATATTTTCAAATTTAACACTACATCAATATTTCAAGCAAAGTGTTGCTACGGAGTAATTGACCTGCAGTTCACAAAAAAAATTATCAAAACCAATTGAGTGGTTTAAGAGACAATCACTTTTAAATTGTGTAAACTTTTTGGTTGTCGGATTTTTTGACGATCAGTGTATTTACGATGGTCTTGAATTAAACAAATAACCTGGAATGAGCCAGAGTAAGATTAATCTAAGGTTTTTGACAAATGTCCTAACAGAACAATGCTGCCTAAAAAGCTCGAACTAGTGGAGAAAGAGAAATATATATTTTGTGGAAGAAGAATTCTCCATTCACATCTTGCGGTATGCATTGCTCTACAGAAAGAAAATATCTTCATTAATAAATAATACAAAAAATATCATCAGCACTAGTAGTTAATAGATGTCGAAGCTAATAGTGTAATACTTTTATAACGTCTTACAAAGTTTTTGAAAAATATTTTCCAAAGAACAGAGACCGTTCACTAAGAAGCAACAACTACTTCTCGTACTATATGCCCCGACAGACATTCTGGTTTATAATTAGAAGGGACAACATCACTTGTAGACCGGTTTCGGCATATAGCCCGAGAAGTAGTTGTTGCTTCTTAGTGAATTATCTCTTTTCTTTGGAAAATATTTTAAAAAACTTCGTAAGGCGTTACAATAGTATTAAACTATTATCTTTGACATCTATTGATAACACGCTTTACTAAAATATCACAATTTTTACAGGAAACTGTAATTAAGTAAATAACTACAAAACCGAGATGGTTTTTTGTCAATATAGAATTTTGGTTTGTGGTTAGAAGTGGGGATGTCGCTGTTATCGCATTCTTAGCATTTCCTTTACTGGGGTTAATGTATTGATGTGGTTTCATCTACCTTGTACTGATGAGGCGCAAATACGCCGAAACCGGTCTGCAAGTGATGTTACCGTGTATTGTATGTCGGTAATGCGGAGTTCCACAGGGACTAGTGGAAGCCCGGGTCCTGATGGAATACTCTACTTACGGAAACTACAGTATTCACTGGAATGAGCTTTATTGTATACTTAACTATTTACACTAGTTTTACATATGTGTTACTTAAGATGATCATGTTACTGGTATAACATAGTTTTAGATTTGATATCGATGAACTACATTTCAACATAACTAAATGTATCTGAATGTATGTGAATAGATCGGAATGTCTCCGACTATTTCTGAATGTTTATTATGAATTATGAATTATTCTGAATTGTTCGCTTATCTTCTTCATTAGCATATGTACGTACTGCCCTAGGTCAACTATCCAGTTACGTGATAGTTCTCTGGCCTTTCACTGTCACGTTCGTGACCTCGCGTGATATAACAAATAACTAAATAGATTGTTTTTATAAACATAAAATACCTTAAATGAATTAATTAATAATAGATAATTTCAATGAATTTAATTCTTTATGTAATGCCCAAAATACATCACAACCGCTTCTAATTACAAACCATATTGGTTGGTTATATCTTGCAGATATACCAACTCCGTTTAACTTAGAAGTGTAATTCAATGTCTGTCGGGGCATATAGACCGAGAAGCAGGTGTTGCTTCTTACTGAACGGTCTCTCTTCTTTGAAAATTATTTTTCAAAACCTTTTTAAGGCGTTATAATAGTATTAAACTATTATCTTTGACATCTATTGATAACACGGTTTATTCAATTTTTGATTCATGAACGACCAACGGCGAGAGTTAAATATGTTCCATTGGCGCCCAACGTGGGTCACGAACCCACGACCCTGAGATTAAGAGTCTCATGTTTCAGATGATACTTTTAACAGGAAGCTGTAATTAAGTAAATAACAAGTATTTAACTTATTCAAGATGTTGATTCTGCAATCTTATTTTAAGAATATTTATCGGTTACATGAGGTTCTGCACAAATTTCATGCCTATTTACGAGTACCTACATACAAATTCTACGATACATTAAACACCGAAGTTACTAAACATCAAATTACTAATGAATACCAGGATGTGTAAAATACCCTTAAAACACCAATTTCTGATAGGAGGTTAGCAATTATTTGATATTTATCAACATTTATATATTTTTTAACCGCATGTACAGTGAACGTCATAACATTAAAGCCCAAGATGCAGCAACACATTACCTTTCATCATATTACAATGTGAAGTTGTAGGGGATAGCTGATATCCAAATTGTATAAAAAATAGAGCAAATGAGCAAATACAGCGCAAATATTTGTAATTGGTTGCTGTTTGGAGCTCCTCAAGTAGAAAATTCTCTGCTACTATACGAGAGTACACAAGAATGAAATTACATTTACTCCGCCACATTGACATTTTCCTTAATGTCATACTGAACAACCACACGAAATAAATGGTGATGATGACAGGTGAAAGATTTCATAATGTGTACATCAACATTTAACTGATTTGATAGTAGATCTAGAGGGTGGAGTGAATAGATAATAGTATAGACAAAAAGATGGAAGAGTTTCTAAGTAAATCAAAATTTTGAATTACAAAATGTTACATAGCTATGAGATCAACAACTCTTGAGCATGAACAGAACATTTAAAAATGAAACAAATAATATTGTTGGTAAAGGACTATGAGCTCAAATGAAACAAAAACGCCTTAATAGACAGATCAGGAATTAGATGCTTCTTACATTTTCAGGGACAAAGAAAGCATAATTATATGATATATGGTATGTATCTTTAAAACCAATAAGCATACCAAAATTGTGTACTTTTTCTCTAACAGAATTACTTTTGTTTGTTTATTTACTAAATTTAAGCAACTGGACGAACACTGTACTTAAACTGAATTAAAATCGAAACCGACATCCAGCTACTGGTACATTCAACACTCTATTCTATATTATGATGTTTGAAAAATGATTGTTATAAACGTTAAAATAAGAGTTCAAAAACCAATACTACATTTCCAATAATTTTAATTAGAGTTAAAGCAAAATGAGTATTTGGCATAGCTATAATTATGATTATTTGAAGGAGTCGATTTTCCGTTTCAGTTCGTCAGATATTTTCTAAAGGACCCCTCAGAATCAGATTGAAAATCGGGATGAAGTGACGACTGCAATACGACTATAGGAATAGGCAGATTCAGGTCACGATATCGTACTGAACCTATTCATATCTCTCAATAGTTACTCCAAAGTTAGAGTGGAATTGTAGAGAGAACGAAAGTTCTTTAGCCCATTTGGGAATGATTGATAGCACAGGGCTTATGGCAGCAATCAAAAAATGGTTTTCTACGTAACAGAAAGTTACAATAATTATTTAATGTTATGTTAATGTTATCGCTGAGATTACAAAAATTAGAATATTTTACATGCACGTGTACGCAAAGAATTGCATTTAATATATAGCAGCCTAAGTGGCACAATAAAAACATTTTGGGTTTAATTAGGTTTTAAGACGGTTTTATTATGGTATATATATAGATACTGGTTTTTAAGCTATTTTTGTAAATATACTGCCAACACTGATTAACATTTAATACTGATTCTAAAGTGTCTAAGAATATATATAATGAGATCACTTAGTCTTAAAATATTATTTGACTTATTGGGGTTTGGTCTATATCATGACGTTATAGTTTTGAAATGGTTTTCACACTTAAAACTATTTTATTAATAGAATAGGTATTACAGTTTCCTGTATCTATTTTATTAATCTACCTTCTTAAATGCCGTGATTAAGCTATGTTAAAACAGAACAGTATTATACTAAATAATTTTGGTTATCATTGAAACTGATTGCATTTCATGTTGTCATCAATAAAACCAAAATTATCCCCTCTCTTTTTGTGTCTCAAATAAGCACGCCATGCTGATCAAAGTCCAAACAATAGTGAGTACCTAGTTTGACCAATACGTCTAATTACCCATTTTAAAAATAAAACTATAAAATTACAATTACAATTCCAGGACAAACAAAAAAATCAGCTGCTTTATCTTTTGCTTTACGATATGGTTTTGCCATAAAACTGAATTCTCTCAGAGTGGGCTTTTTAATGGTGAAGGCGGTTTTATTTTATTATATAGAACGATCAATATTCCCTTTAATTCCTATTATAAAAAGATCTAGTGAAATAAAAATATATTCTTGGTTCAGTTGGTGGCTAGAAAGATTTTAGAACTCTTATTTTATATTTTTGAATCGTTTTTTCAAAAAGCATCAATTCTAATGAACATCGATTACTGCACCTGGTAGGCCAGAGCGTTCACGATTATATCTTCGGGCACCAAACCCAAAGGGTTTACCTCTCGCATCAGTAGAGCTGCAGGAATTTTGTAAAATGCGATATATTCCACGAAAGATCCCATAACTTCTTGAATGTTGGTACTAGGATTATAGTCGCAGTAAGCCTTACCTACATGAAACATTGAGCAACGGTAAAAAAAAAGTTCTAATAAGAGGTTTTGATACTATAATATACCTACAATAATACCTACATTTTTTTGTTTAATATTAAGTTTTTTTTAAATATTGGTTACTAAATTTAGAATATTTTAACATAATGTGACATATTTCCAGATCGTATGTAACAAGTGAACCTGATAACAGAAAAGCAAAGATAATATATTTTTCCACAATCACATTATAACTGGAGTTTTATCCACACTTATGAAGTATATAAACTACCACTTTATCCACTAGTGGAATAATGAAAAATATAATCTTCTATCGAAACCAAATAGCAGCAATTCAACATTGCAGTATCTTGTAGATCATACCGACCCCGTTTGACTTGAAAGTAGTTTTTTCTTGTTAGTTGAACGGTCGCTATTTTTGAAAAATATTTTTCAAAACTTTGTTGTAAAGCGTTTGAATAATATATTCATGGATATCTATTTATAAAAAGTTGTATTGCATTCGTGTTTTAGTTTCGTTTTATTCACTTAGGATAACAAACTATCTAAAACACTTATACAATAAATAACTATTATCCACAATCACATTATAATTGGAGTTTTATCCACATTTATGAATATTTTTAAATTAATTTCAATCATTTTTGACGTTACAGATGGTGTCATAGCGAAATGTCAAATCACTTTTTGTTGAAATCTGATTTTAAATGACTGTGATTGTGGATAAAACGATGTATTACATTCGTGTTGTAGTTGCGTTTTAGCCACTTAAGAAAATTAAACTTTCTTGCCTGGATAAAACCCTATCTAAAACACTTATATAATAAATAACTATTAAACTTACCTACATATCTAACAAAAATGCTAAATGCCATTTTTCATATTTTTTCCTAAATAGTTTTAATTTGTATAGGTTTTCTAATACCTCTGTACCCTACCTGGGATGACCAAAAAAAATACTTAAGAGAGGATTTTTAATGACTCTAGAACCCAATGTATTTGCTTTGGAGGAAGAAGAAAACTAGATTAATAGACTCTCTGCAGACGGTTTTTATACACTGCGCATGAGTTGTCCAGTTTCAACGGTTTGTTATTGCTCTACAAACAAAATTACGACCTGGAAATACGCATGAAATATTTTATAATGTTCAATAAACTAAATTTATAATGCCGAGAAAGTATATACGTTTCTGATTAAAGTTTTAATTACAACAAAATGTACACTTGCTTAATTCAATGCTTTGTTAATAAGGTAGGTGTGTACAGTATCGTCATTTTCACCAGTTTCATATATGAAGATGGCATTGGGGGTATCTTTTCTAACTACGAACTTGGTGTTTTGGTAGAAGGGCATGTGAATATAACCTCAAATTCTAGTCATATAGGTACTCCTGTTAGACATTTAGTTATTAGAGTTCCTGTATTTAGTAGTTACTTGTGTATTTTCTTTATTTTAAACTAGTAGTAACCTCTTACTTTTTTATAATAGTAGTGATGGATAAGATTTTTCGAAGTATATTCAATTTGACATGTAATTTTCCTAGAAAATAAAATCTAACAAAAGTCTCCCGTTTTTGTTCTTCGAGCGGGGATTTAACTAGGATAATTTCAGGTCTTCGAGCCTACAGAACAGCGCTACAGAAAAATACGGTCCACATTCAATCGAAGATGGAAGGCGGTAAGACATATTCTGTACCACTCCGCTGAAGTAGAAGGATAAGGGATAATACGGCAGCAGTGGAGACGACCATCGTCGCCGCCATATCACAGACAATCATGACTCCCATATCCGAAGCAGCTGTGGTAGCGACAGAAACGATAGCCGTCCTACCATTGACCGTACCACAACCCACAACTTCGAAATGTTTTGACTATACTGACGATAGATCTTTAATCAAGAGCAGCTCCAGTAATAGAACCAGGATCAGGATGACAGAGCTCCGTCATGCCATTCAAAAGAAACAGCTTGAACAAGAGGAAGCAAAGAAAAAACAAGAAATTCTGGATCTAGAACTAGCTTTAAAACTTTCCGAGATAGAAGAAGCCTCAGAAGCAAGATCTCGATCTTTTTCGTCGGAAAAGTCAGAAAAACCGGACGTGGAGAAATGGCTGAGAGGTAACATTCCTTGGGAAAGGTATAATGAAATGAAGATCAATAATGAAACTTCTAATTCTCATTTAAAAACAAAACCGCTAAATCCAACTACCAATCATATAGGTGAAGTCTCTCTTCTTCAAATGAAGCAACTATGTGTAAGACAGTCCTTGCCACGAGATTTGCCTATGTTTACAGGCGACCCCACAGATTGGCCAAATTTTATCCACCAATATAGAAACTCAAATAAACTTTGTAATTATAGCAATGAGGAGAACCAAGCCAGACTGCAAAAGTGTTTGAAAGAAAATGCTAAGAAAATCACAAAGTCATTAATAATCATGCCTCAGAATGTAGAAAATGTTATAGAACTGTTCTGAACAGAAATAACTAAACTATAAATACATGAACTTTATTCGACATAATTCAAGATAATTAATGACAATATAGGAAATTATTAGTCAAGTAAAAAAAATTCGCGACAAATATTAAAACTATCATGTGTTCACAAGAACCGTTAAAAACGATAAATTGTAAATAACCAGCTTATCAAATATACTACATTCCCCCCCCCCCCCTTTGTATTAATGACGAAATCTTGTAAATGACTTGGCATACGACGTTCTCCATTAGATTTTCTCAGTTCAATTACCGGGACTTCAGTGTTAGTCGTTTCGAAAATTGTAGGTTGTTGCGGTATTTCGGAAGAGTCGGAGGTATTCGGAGACTGTATTATATCATTCGTAGTAGATTCTGGGTAATCGGTGCCACGTTGTGTTTGAGAATCTGCTTCAGTTTGATCGCTATTCGTAACTATTGGTACTTCTTTTCCTTCACCACATGGAGCTAAGTGTTTCAGAGATACTGTCAGTTCTTCGGCCATTCTGAAGACGAACAAGGGCATGATTAGAGTCTGCTTCTAATAGATCTACTTCGTCAACGTTCGTATTTAGATAACCTCACTTGACGACGCATAAGTACTTTTCCGGGAGTCTACAACCAGGATGGGATCGACTCTCCATTCGGTGACCTCCAGGGATGTTGAAACATGCGTTCAAGTGGAGTTCCATTAATGGCAGTACAAAGAAGTGATCGGACACAATGCAGGGCATCATGAAGAACAATCTCCCATTGAGAAGTCTTTAGCATACGGGACTTAAGTGCCAACATAATAGTCTTCAATATTGTTCCATTATATCTTTCTACTTGGCCATTTCATTGAAGGTTATAAGGTGCAGTGTGACTGGTACCACGCTAAACTTATTTAAGTATATTTTAACTTCATCAGATATAAAAGAGGAGCCTCTATCAGAATGGATGTAGGACGGTATTCCGAATACAGTAAAACGTTTATGTAAATTTTGTATTACCGTCGCTGCTGACACATCAGAACATGGTAAGGCAAAAGGAAATCGTGAATATTCGTCAATGATCACTAATAAATATCGATTCTGTGATGTGGAAGGTAGAGGTCCCTTAAAATCGATATTAAGCCTCTCAAACGGTGCTGTCGCGTCAATTTTCCTGATAACTTGACGAATCGTGGTTTCAATTCGCAGCATATCGGACACATATTTGTTATTCTTCTTATTTCATCTATTGAAAATTCCAACTCCGAGTAACTCCAGGATGTTAGAGAAAAGTGTGTAATTGTCCCAATGTTTATCCGTTGGGTGCTAGATTACAGTGAATTCTAGTAAATGCGTCTGCCACAGAATTGAGTTGGCCAGGACTATACAGGGTGTCCCAGACTAATTTATCCAGGCTATATCTCTTAAACGAATAGAGATTTTCGAATGGGACAAAACTGATCTATTCCATTTCTAATACACTTTAATATGGCGTAGAAAACATCATCCACTAAATATTCATCCCTTAGTTACAACCCCTAACTTTAAATTAATAGCACCCTGTACAATTTTTTATAATTTTGTAATCAAGAAAATATCAGTTAATTTTTCATTTTTGTTAAATTAATCAAGAAAGCCTTAAAGGAACAATAAAAATAAATGTAATAAATATTACATGGCTTGAATAATTGCAGGAGTAATTTGGCGACATGCTTGTCTTATATTTTCTTTTAATTCGTCTACTTTTTTCGGTTTTGATTGATAACAATATCTTTTATTACTGGTCCTGGCCCCACAGGTGAACCCTTTTCCAAAAAGGGTCCAGTACTCAAAATCTTCCTCCTACTGGATGGCAACCAACAAATAATGAACCGACATCAACAACATGTGGCACACCTCCAATGCCAAAACTTCAACGTTGGCGCTTTCAATCGTTTGAGAGCAATATATCCCCTATAAGGGTTTGTGAAAACGGCTTCCAGAACAGGACGGAATTCTCCAACAATACGAACTCCTGTAGAACAAAATACTAAACCGTATATTCCACAACTAATTCAGAACGAGATCCTATAAAACCCAGCAGGGGATGACTTCCCAGTCATTAACAAAATTCAGATTCTCGTTTGATGTACTTTTGGAAACCAAGCCATCTAGTAGAAAGCACACAGCGGAAAAAAAGTGACTAACACTTCCTCAACTTCAGTACAGAATACTACTATAGAGAAACCTACCCGAAACATACATCCGAACTACACTGCTCACTACACCGAGCGTGTTCCGCACAGATCAAGTCATAAAGTGCTACACTTCCCTCTATGTAAGCCACGGCATTACAAATGAACGCTTTTATCCAAGACACGACTATCACGGCCAATTGACAATTTCATCCAACAAATAATTCCATTTTGTAAACAATGGACAGAAATAATAAAGTCTGTAATAAGGATTTTTCAAATAAATTTGAGCAATAGATAGCACCACAATACCTCCCTGCCAACGTAAACCCCCTGTCCAAAAGAAAGAGTCAAGAGGTGACAAATCAGCTGATCGTGTCGCCCACATACTTTTGGAGAGTTGTTTGCTATCCAGTGGTTATCGAAACGGTTTTGTAGGTGGTCGCTAACGATTCTCGCATTGTGTGGAGGAGCTCCGTCTTGTTGCTTGTTTCTTGATTACTTACGAACCCATTTTATTTTTGAAAAATTTCTTGAATAGACGATGGAAGACTATATCCAAAATTATAAAAAAAATTACAGGGTGCTATTAAAAAATTTAAAGTTAGGGGTTGTAACTAAGGGATGAATATTTAGGGAATGATTTTTTCTACTCCATATTGAAGTGTATTAGAAATGGAATAGATCAGTTTTTGTCCCATTCGAAAATCTCTATTCGCTTAAGAGATATAGCCTGGATAAATTAGTCTGGGACACCCTGTATATTATGTCATACTTATATTCAGATAATTCTAGTCTCCATCGCTTGTTTTTGATTTTGCTACTTTGTTTAGAATTTAACATAAACGAAACTGATTGTTAATAAGTAATCAATTTAAATTGTCTATTAGAAGCAGACTCTAATCATGCCCTTGTTCGTCTTCAGAATGGCCGAGAGCTGACAGTATCTCTGAAACACTTAGCTCCATGTGATGAAGGAAAAGAAGTACCAATAGTTACGAATAGCGATCAAGCTGAAGCAGATTCTCAAATATACTACATTTTCACCCCTTTTGTATTAATGACAAAATCTTGTAAATGACTTGGCATACGTCGTTCTCCATTAGATTTTCTCAGTTCAATTACCGGGACTTCAGTGTTAGTCGTTAGGTTACGAATAGTAAGAGTCGATCTAGATCCTCCAAAATCCTCCATGTAGAGCTTTATGTTTCTTCAAAATATCATGTCCAATGATGATATCGGCACAGGCTTTTGGTAATATTGGCATTTTAATATTACTGTAGATATTCCCAAACATTTTTAGGTCAACTACAGCTATTGTGTATTTGGCATGTTAAAGAACTAGATGCCATTAAAATATTTCCACATTCGGTGATTAAATCTATTTTCAAAGATTTGGCAAACGATTCATTTAAAAAACTCAGAGAAGAGCCACTGTCGACCAAGGCCGTTGCAGGTTGAGAATTGATAGTTACATTAATTAAAGTCTTAGCTAAGGAAGTAGGTCCTGTAGCGGCTAAGAAAGAATTCTTCCAAGTATTAATCAATGTTTCTTCTTCAACAGGTAAGCTGCTAGCAGTTACTCTTTTTTTAGACGATCGACAGACATTAAAGAAGTGCTCCTTTTTGTTACAATTTCTGCAAAGTGCTTCACGGGCAGGACAAATATTACGAGGATGTTGAGACCTTCCGCAAAAATAACACTTACTAGTTGAAGCTACCGAATTAACTTGAGGTTCGATAGCGTTTTCAGGAAGACCATTTTCGGATATCACATTCAAGTTTATAGGTGACGTGCCAGAAGTAAATGAATTCGACTGAAGAACTGCCATTTCTAACGCCCTAGCCTGAGAATAAGCTTGAGCAAGAGTAAGAGTTGTATTCTCCAAAAGTCTTTGCCGAATTTTCGGATCGCTTAGCCCTTTTATAAAAGAATCTCGTATATACGCATCCGTATTCTCGGATGGCAGTTACATGTTTAAAGTCGCATTCTTTACCCAATGAGTTTAATGCACACAGATATTGATCTACTGATTCTTTTGGTATTTGAGAACGAGATGCAAGTTTGTGCTTGAAATAAATTTCGCTTACCTTCATGACAAATATATCTTTAAGAGTACTGATTGCTGTGTCGTGTCGTGTGTAGATTCGCTTATGTAAGAGTATACTGACGATGAAACATGGTTAACAAGTAAATCCAATTTTATCTCTGGAGTGATCTCATTTATCGTGCCAATAAAGTTTTCAAACGTTCTCAGCCAATAAATCCATTCCTTGACAGCAGTTGGAGACGAAGGATCCACTTCTAATTTCTCCGGATGAAGAAATCGATCCATGGGTGAAAATTATGTCGAATAAACTGTTCTGAACAGAAATAACTAAACTATCAATACATGAACTTTATTCGACATAATTCAAGATAATTAATGACAATATAGGAAATTATTATGTCTAGTAAAAAACATTCGCGACAAATATTAAAACTAATCATGTGTTCACAAGAACCGTTAAAAACGCTAAATTGTAAATAACCAGCTTATCAAATATACTACAAGAACTTTTGCAATCTCGCTTTGGTAAACCCGAACACATTATTTCACTGTTAATTTCCAAATTAAAACAATTTTCTAGCTTCAAAGTGCTAGTCATATACACCGGTTAATGGGATATTGGAAGGTGGTTTTTATAAAAAGTTTTAGTATTTGGTTAGCTGCTGTCAGCTCAAATTAAGGTAAGTGTTTTTGCCCATTATGAATAACTTGTTAGGGATTCTTTAGATTTTTGATAACGTGAAAACTATTTTTTTTCTAGAAAGTTTTACTGGTGTTTTAACCACAAAAGTTAATTACGACACTGTTTGTAATATCGCTCTTGGCGATTTAACTAGCGATAATAAGTTGACAATAGAATATGAGAAAAAAATGATTTTTTCCAGAATAATCATGCCAGACAAACACAATAAAAGTATTAGAGGGAAATGGAAGGATTATTATTGGGACGAGGAATTTTTAAAGTATGGAGCAAGGTACACTAAAAACTCTATCACGAAACAATGTTTCGGGATAATTTTTTCTACAGTTTGGTTAGGACAAAGCATGACTCCATCTAACAATAAGTCAGGTTTTTCGGCTACTTGCATTTGTCCATTTTACTCTGACATTCTACCTCCAGAAGCATTTGCCCCAAGTATATTGACAGGAAACAAGAATGTTGAAGATCTCTAGGACTACGTAATACTTCCCCAAATAATCAAATGCAAAAAACTAGAGTCATGACTCCACCTCCAGGACCATCAAATATTACTAAAAAACGTCGGGTAACTGAGCTAAGTGACAGTTATTCAGAGGACGATGATGAGGATGAATCAGAAGAGAATGATAAATCAGAAGAGTATGAAGATGAGCCAACTAAAGAAATATCCTCCAGTGACATGCTTGAAACACCTGAAATGGCACACAAGTATTGCACAAGACAAAAGAAGGCAGCACAGGTTGTAACAGAAGACCTCTTTAATAAGAAATCTGATTTGGTGCCAGAAAAAACTTCAACACCAAAAATGTCTGTGAAAATAAACCTACTACAGCCAGTATTCGAAAAAAAAAGAGGAAAAAAGCAGAGGCGAAACATGGTATTGTAAGGCTTGCAAGGAAGATCGAATTGCCGACATACATCTTTGCGTCATGATAAATTTGAAGGATGCATAATATATGTCCTTATTGTTCATGAGTGTCTCAAATAAAACATGTTCGATATAAAATGGATTTAATTACGTATCTACTTATATTCCATATTAAAATTCACCTTACGTTAAAAAGTAACCCATGGTGATATTGACAACAGGGGTTGACAATAACGCCAATTGACATACTTTAAAAAAAACCTTATTAATTAGTAATAGTCAGGATAATTAAATTGAAGGGTCACCATTTGTTGGTGTACAGTATAGGCCACAAAATGGCAACCTCGCTTTTTCTTTGTTTTAATATTTAATCTCCAAAATTTGCATTTTTTTCTTAGCATGGCGATATTGTATACACCTACCTCATATTTCAAAATGTCATGATTTTTAGGAATGGAAATTAAACGTAATAACCAAAACAAAAATAAAGTATCTATTTATTTAACATTTTTAGACTTATATCACTAAATCAAACAACTAAACCAAATGCTTATTATTACACTATATGGAAAAAAATTGTACTGAAAGATGTGATAAAGAACGCATCCGGAAAAAGTATGTAGAAATGGTATAGTTTGTATCTCAGTTGGGTAACCAAAAAAAGAAATTGCAAAGGACCGATTGTCCCTCATGTTTCACAAAACAGACAAGCGGTGTTTTTGGTTGCCCAACTGAGATTGGACAAAATATACTATGGCTGTTAGAATAGGTTTATGATTATTACCAATTTATAATATTTATTTTAATGATAAATGCTATTTAAGTAATTTTTAGACAACAAAATAAAGGTGTATTTTTAGGTATTCAATTAAGTGTATTATTTTCCATGTAATTTTATAAACTATAATCTGTCATATCTACATTTTTGATAAATTTAAAAAATCTCAAGTAATAAATAAATTGAAATATTCCGTGGTAGTCCAGGAGGAATCGGCGCATGAGTACCGAAAACTATTCTACCTCAATTTTTTTATGCGATCCTCTTCAAATTACCCTACTGATGATATAAAAGCACGTTGCCATGGTGTAATGTTGGGGATTAGGTGTGGATAGGCCTCTTTAATTGGAGGTATTGCTGGTCACTCGGAGGGTCATCTTACTTGAATAAAACTACTACTTCTGGCACTGGGATGAGTTCTATTTATTAACATTCTTTACTATTACACATTACAACTACTTAAGATTACTAAATCTATATAAGTATCTATCCTTATAGCATACTTATGGTTTAACGGGATAACATAATGACTACAACTAAATTAGACTGAATATTGATTACTTTCGATTACTGATTACTGATTCTTTTTTATTGTGTTGTCACCTGTATATTTATACTACGGTTCAAATTCAGATCGATGTTATTTAATATTTACTATTAAATGTTTATATACGTGATGAACTTGACTCCGTACCTGTCGACCTCGCTACTTATAAATATGTAATATTCCAACTTTGAATGATTTATTGAAATTAGTTTCAACGGAATTTATTTCTTATTTAATTTTATTGTTATATTATTATATTATGCCAAAAGGCATCACAATGGGGCAACCCAGTGCCATATTGTTTAAACCGAGATATGGATTTTTAAATGATCGAAAAATCTCAAATTTGGGTACTTTTGACCTATGAAAAATATATTAAAAAAAATATATATAAAAATAATATTTTTTTTCTTTCTTTATACAATAGTTAATAATATTTTTAATTGAGATAGTTTTTAAAATAAATGATAAATAATGATTCAGGACACAGGACGGCGAGCGCGGCTGAGCGCAGGTATAAACAATTAAATTTTTTTAAATCTCAATTAAGAATATTATTAACTATTGTATGAATAATTTAAAAAAATATTATTTATATTTTATTTAATTTTTTAATATATTTTTCATGGGTCAAAAGTACCCAAATTTGAGATTTTTCGATCCATTAAAAATATCTGAAAATATTAACTTTATCGTGAAAAATCATAGGACTTTTTTTAATTGAATTTCAATAAAGAATACAAAAAAATTTGTCCGGTTGCAAAATAACAATTCCTTGCAATTGTTCATACAATTTCGGTTTAAACAACCACGGGGCTGCCCCATGGCAACATGCATTTATATATATCATCAGCAGGGTAATTTGAAGAAGATCGCATACAAAAATTGAGGTGGAATAGTTTTCGGTTCTCATGCGCCGATTCCTCCTGGACTATGGTGTGTTTGATGAGTTCAATGTAGAATTAAGACAAAATTCTGTTACTTTTTAACCATTAAACTTTATAAATAGTTGGTGTTAATTAAACTGCTGCATTGGCCGAAATTCCTTTCAGAGGAGTGTAATTGGTTTAGGCAAGCTAAAATAACAATAATCTAGCCTCATCCATTTTTATTTATATTGTACAAACGTTTCTCCATTAAGTTATTCTGCGGAATACTTGGAAGACGATTTTAATTCCTTTATGCTTTAAATTTCCAACTTCCAAAAGCTGTCAACAGAATTTTTGGGTTTGAAGAGTGCAGTTAAAATCATCAAATCGTCAAATCGTCGGCCTCTACCTATGAAGAGATAAAAAAAATGACCCAATAATTATTAAGATAAATTAGAATGAAAAATTTACAAGGATCTTTAGTTAGCTTTAGTTAACTTGTTTGAGTTAAAGATTCTTGGATTTTGGTTGCATACTGGTTGGGAAGTCGAAGAGAAGAAATTGGCAGGAGACAGGCGTAAAAATATGTCCTTTTTGAATCCATTTTTGCTTATTGTGGTGTACCTATTCATTATTCTTTTGGTTAAATTTAAATGAATACTGTTAAATATACAGATGCACTATTTTTAGTACCACTCTTTATTTTATTAGGATACTCGTACATATTTAAATACATTTCTCTCTACACTCATGATAGCATTTTCATTCATAGCTATTGGTTAGTCAATTACTTGTTTTTTTTAAGAATCCAGTTTATTGTTTTCAATGAATTTTGTGTAAGATGATGAAAGTAATTTATATTTTAATTATACAAATATTTATAAATTTACTTTTACACTTTTATTAATCTATTCATAAATAAACTTCATTCTAACAACCATAGGTAATATGTTATAAATAGAGTTGCGATAGAGAGTATAAGATATGAAGTATCTATAAAAATTTAAAGAAAAATATAATTAGTTGCGGAATATTTAGACGAAACGCATTCAAGAACCAACCTTTAAAACTCGAAGTAACCTGTTCAATAAAATATAGTTTGTTTCTGTACGACAAAAACTTGGGAGGTCATAGAGAGGCAAAACATAATGATAGTACCCACTTCATATAAAATGTGTGCCTTTACTCCCTTCGATAACTTCGTTAACTATATTCGTCTAAATGTAGAAATTGGTGTAGTATGAACAGATCTGAGAGCTCAGATACGGACTAAGTTCAATGGTTGCAATTGCTTTTCTTATTTGGTTTCACTTCTAAATGCCACGCCTAAATTCCTCAAACGTTTTCAAAGAAAAATGCTTGCGTTGATAAATATTTCTTTATTTTTCTATGAATTCATTATCCAAAAATAAAGGCTAGATGTAACTATACGATAATCATATTTTCTGGAAAATCTAGGTACTCAAACCCAACAGTTTTGAAGCTTCTGTTCTGACTCCTGACTATATATACTCCACATCTGGCAAGGGTTGATTTTATATATGAGATTAACAGCTTGGATTATAGGTTAGTCAATTTTGCTACCTCAAAGTATATAAAAAGATAGTCAGCTAGTCTCAAACAATACCTAACTAACTTATGTACGTTTCCAAAGTACAGTAACCCCTTGAAGACTACAATGCACTTTCTGATTTTGTCTCAAGCTTTGGAGGTTGCTTATCCTTGCACATTTCATCAATATACCCGCCCTAGAAACAATAGATGACATAAGTAAAATGAAAAAAAAGCAAAGCCATATGACATAGTGAATGAATTGATGAAATGTGAAGGCAGCGAGAACCAATTGCATATGCGTTAACTGACAAGCGGAAGTAATATCAAAATAGTGGGAGTTTGGACGGGCCTTGTTTATGTAGATACTTCAAGTGTGCACTGCATACTTTATTTACCTAGCCCAAAATATAATGATCGTGGTTAATTCACAAATATTATCCACAATGACTTACTCTATTGGGCATTGTTTACATAGACTGGACACTGCTGGCAATGGCCGTTTTCTCACTGTGCCTGTAGCATTATACACTTTTTTACCGACCATAGCGGAATTGTATTCCCACATCTACATTTTTTAGAGGAATACAATGCATAGTAGTTTGCTGCATCAGCGTTGTGACAGCTTGCTCAATTGAACGAGATATCGCTCCTTTCTTTCCTAGTTCACTTGCTCGTACGCTTTGTTAAATCTTGCTCGTTTCCAAGTCTACAACCAGAATCATAGAAGCAGGACACAAAACAGAATCCGATCTATTCTGTGAGCCATAATGAATTCACTATTTTTTCAATTTTAATTTAGTTTTGTTATTTTTTTATAGATGGCGGAGATTATTTTGGCCTATTATTGAAGCTTACGACCAAATCCAAAAAAGAAGAAGAAAAAACTTAATGCTTACCATCTTTTTCGTTGGTTATGTTATTGTTATTGTTAAGCGAAAAGCAATAGTAGAAGCTGTTAGAATTTGAAATTGAGGATGAAATAGGGAGAGACGATTTGTCCTGGAAGTAATGTCATTATTGTGTTAAGTTAAGCACAAAAGTTCGTAAATAAATGAGTCTGTGGCAACACTGTGCTGCCCTTTCCCTTTCTGTCGATTCGATTCGTTCGCGTCTATGTGCCTTGACGTAATTTAGAGATGGGAGGATATGAGTATTGTAGGTTCGTGGATTTTAAGAGTATTAGTTAGGTAACTGTTTCCACTGATTTTATTTGTTGTTCATGCTCAAGTTCTTCTCTTCACTCAATTTCTTTTAGGCTAGGCCCATTTTCTTCTTGTTTCATTAGCTCTCTTCTTCATGTCTTTGTGTCGACAGTATTTTCACGTCACAACTATCTGACTCCATGAGTCATCTAAACCACTTCTTCAATATTGAATTTGATGGTGTATAACCCCCTAGTATTTAATTTATTAAGCTTTTCCACACAGAGTTGAATTTTTTCTATTTTAGTTAAAATTCCTAAGTTTGTTTGCTTTCGATGGCTGTTAAACACAAATAATGGCGTAGCCTGCTCAAAATTTGTCAGTTTACAGGAGCAGTGTTTAATTTAAGCTGCTGCTCGGGAAACTCAAAACGTCACATATAGCTGAATATTCCGAACATTGAAAAAGCGAAGCCATAGGTACTCGAACCCGGGACACCTCGGTTAGAAAGCACTTACGTATCCCTGTGCGGTACAGAGGGTTCCTACCTATCAATGTTCTGTTCGGTATTATAAGCTACCATTAACCGCGACTGCGTCTTACGTCGGCTCCGCTCCTCGTCCTCGAGGTACCTAGAGTGCTGGACCTAAGGTTTGTGCTTTGTGCGTACTCCTATCTCACCTGCTCGTTCGTTAGCCTGATGCCTTGTCTGCCTACGCCTATCTCGCTCTCTTCGCGAGCGTGACGCCTGCACGTCCATTTCAGTCACCCCCTCTCACTATATTTCCTCATGTGGACATTTCGTAGATCAAATACCACTTCTGATATATAAGCTGAATATTCCGAACATTGAAAAAGCGAAACCGTCGGGATTCGAACCCGGAACCCTTACGGAACCCTCTGCGCTACGGACGGTTCCTACCTATCAATGTTCTGTTCGGTATTATAAGCAGCTACCATTAACCGCGACTGCGTCTTACGATATACCTAGTCAAACTGGAGGAATACCTAAGTAGATCTTAATTCAAATTTAAAATAATAAACAGAATCGGTATGAACAAAATATTATTTCAAATTATATTACTGTAATTACTCTGTATAGAAAATAGTATTGATGCACTTATCAATTTATCAAAATAATCTTTTAATAAGATTAAGTAGGGTCTATATTAAAACAACATAATTCATTTCTTTAGAATAATAAAGTAGTAGTACACTTTAGCATTAAAAAATTATGTATACAATGTGTTCATTTGAAAAGGACCCACCCTTAATATTTCGGAAATGCGACATATTAGAAAGAAATGCCGAAACACGTCAATTTTTAAATTGAGGGGGACACTTTTTGGCGCTAATGTCATAAACGTCAGATTCACCCCCTCCATTCTGGAGATACCCCTTGAATTTTTTCAAATGGCATTAGGTATCAAGTCACACCTCATTTAAAAGGTCTGGTAAATCTCTATTCAATCATTTTGTTTTGCCTTTGAACCAGCCTTCCATTGTTATTTAATCGTTTACTCTCTTTCAACTTTTATTGCCTGAATGTTAACGGTGGTCACTTTGCACACATGATTAAATAACAGTTATGTCTTGTTAACAGTTGTCTTTTCACTATTTGTACATTTTTTATTATTTAAAGAGTCTTTCGGTCATAACCTAATACGGGGGCATACAGAAAGTTGAAAGAAAGCCAATTTTAAACAAAGATTAAATAACAATGGAAGGCTGGAATCAAAGGCAAAACAAAATGATTGAATAGAGATTTACCAGACCTTTTAAATGAGGTATGACTTGATACCTAATGCCATTTGAAAAAATTCAAGGGGTATCTCCAGTAGGGAGGGGTTGAATCTGACGTTTATGACATTAGCGCTAAAAAGTGTCCCCTCAAGTTAATAGTTGACGTGTTTCGGCATTTCTTTCTAATATGTCCCATTTCTGAAATATTAAGGGTGGGTCCTTTTCAAATGAACACAGAGTATAATTAAATACAGTTGAGAATATTACACAGATTACACTCTTGAATATTCAGTTAATAGTATTAGTGAATAAATGTATTTAACGTAGAGATCTGCTGGATTAATAAAAGTGAAGCGAATTAGTCAAATATTAAGACGGCTGACATCAGAAAAATCACTCTTCGATGTAAGTTCAATACGGAAATAAAAAATTGATTAATGCAAATGTGTAGTATGAATTTTTAACACTGTTTAACGTATTTGGGTTGCTTATACAAATACAAATATCCAATTTGACAAAAGTTTAAATAGCAAAAAAGTGCTATAAACCATAAATTTATATTTCATGAAAACGTCTATCATCAACAAAACTATAAGTTTTGACACAAATAGCCACTAAAACAAATTTATAACGTGGAAAAATTATTTCAAGCGGCTGTAAACGCGCTTCTATTGCTTGTGACATCAAACCACATACGATAAGGAAGGAATCCCTTTAAAATAACCAATATCGCCTTTCTACTTGTGTGTCTACGTGTTTCTTTGAATTGGTGTTTCATTGTGACTTACTAGACCTTTTGAAACTTTCTTTATTTCCACAATAAACTCACTATGACTGATGAAGGATTTTACAAGTGTAAAGGGTGTCAGAAAATAATGAGTTTATTGTGTTTTATCTGAAACACTAAAGAACTAATGCAAAAAAACAAGAACTACAACCTACTGCTGGGCAAAATCATAAGTTATTATTGATTATTGAATGAAAAAATTTAAAAAAGTGACTTTTAGGAACGTGAATCCTATTCAATAGGTTTGTTCCAACCAGCGCCAGAAACCGTCAGGATTCTGCGCAGTAACTTAAATACGTTCCAACCAGACATACAAACGATTAGTTAATGATCAGTTTCTTGTTCCAACCAAAATTTAAAACGGTTTGAAAACTATCAGAACGGTTTACGGATTTTCTTCTGACCACTAATCTGGCGCATGCGAATCGCTGTGTTTTTATTTTATTTTACTGTTTCTTTCACTGTTTTATTGAATTGCAGCATAACCTAGAACTTTTAAAGTGTGGATTGTGTTTGTATTTAGATATAATTAAAAAGCTTGGTTTTATTCCTAATTTTAATCATAATAAAAATCGTGTAAGCCTTTGGATCAGCTGATTAACGATGCCAACATAAGCGCATGTACAGTACAGACTGAAGTTGTCAGATGTTCCAACCATAAACATAAATTGATCAGGGATCAGATTATTTGATAGACATGCGCGTTGAAAACGATTTGAAAATTGTTGGAAATCAGTTCGTGATTTGGGGTTGGAACAAACCTAATGTATTGTCTTTATTCATACGTTAGATGTTAGAATGTTTAATGTTAAGAGTGTCGAAGTTGCTTATCATAATTTATAATCTACAATATATCGTGTTCGTCATGTTGGACATGACACACCATGTGTAATAGGTTCTATGTTAAAAGAGAATATTGTTCGATGTCAGCCATCTTAATGTCTCATTGCCATAGCCCGTGTTAGTTAAATGGGTTGGTGCAAATGTGATACACATAAAACTATATCTTTCAGTGAAAAAAAAATTGGCATTATAACCGAAAAAGTATTTCTAAAAAATATGTCAATAAAACGTTTCGCACTCAACTCAACACACCAAATTTTTTTCCAACATATTTTTATTCTTGGGGCACCAGTACTACTACTAGTTATCTATAGATTCAGAGATAGTCCCGCTCATCCACCAAAAGATGATCCAAAATTTTGAACTGGGACAGCCTTAACAATATATAAGGTGGTTTTTAGTGATGCCAAGAGTTTATTAACTGAAACAAACACACCAGAAAACAAGGGGGAACAACAGGAGTCTGTTAAAGAGAAAAACGCCTGTGTTACACAAGAAAAAAGAAAACTGTGTGAACCCGTACCATCAGCTCTTTTGGGTCGAAGGAAAGTGCAACGCGCAAGACACTAATGACGTCGGTGGGGCTTCTACGATGGTAGAGGTCTGGACATGAATCGCTCTATGAGGTTGGAACAGATTAAGTTTTGTTTAAACTAGTAGTCAATGTCTAATATCTTTTGTTATTAAGCAAAAAGAAATGTATAAGTTCAATTTATCACTCACGATTTGCCTCATTTTGTTCTTCGCGAACATGACGACACATTCGACAATAGAGATGGGCTCGTTGACTTGTCAGTGCATTGTGAGGTAGATACTGCTTATAACTTATCTTAGTGTAGTGGTAATTATTTATAACTATTAACATAACTGATGTATATAATAAATTGATAGTGCAATTCGTGATACTTTAAACAAATTTGAAACACGGACAGGGGCTCTAAGCAATATACAGAGCATTTCAATGAAAACTATCCACCCCACATAATTCTGAAGGCAGGCATCACTTTTATGGAAAAATAGAAAAACACGTCAAAAATCATATAAAGGGCGGCTTTTTTTTGCTCATATGTAGACGTTATAAATTTTACCCCCTTCCCCCTATGGTCACCACTCCCCAAAGTTATAACGTCTACATATAGTTTTCATTGGAATGCTCCTTATACGTTCGCATTTATAAATATATTATATTCGAAATATATTCGTCATCACACTTCTTTAGTGCTGTTGAAAATTTTATCGGTATGTAAATGAATAAAAAATATTCTCGAGCCATTTCACTTAAATTTCGTTTTCCTTGAAAGATACAGTTATGCGCGGCAAAAACGAACTGGATCAAAATACTACTGCACCTGATACGCTAGAGCTTTTACAAAAATATCATCTGGTAACACGCCTAGAGGATAGATCTCTCTCATTAGAATATTTGTAGGTATTTTATGAAACTGAATATGATCCATTAAGTTTCTTATTATCTCCTTGATGTTGGTATGGGTATTATTGTCGCAGAACTTCTTACCTATTTAAAATCATTGCAACGGTAAAAAACGAATTACAGAAATCATTTCAAAGTGTCGTATTAACTTGGAAGGAACCAATACCAAGGAAAAACTACATTTATTCATCTGTTGTGTGCTATACAATTAAAGCTATGCAAAAATATTTGTAGGTATATTTTAAATTAATTTCTGAAATAACATATCATAACTTATTTTGTACAAGAAGTGCTTAAGAAAACGTAAGAAATTTTTGAAACTATTTTCTTGAAAAGTTTAATAAAACATTGTTATTTCTAGCAAAAATAAACTTTATAGATTTTTCAAATTATTATTCTTTTTTCCAAACATATCAATAGGGTGATCTACTTCAAATTTTAATCCCATATTTTTTATGGGTTATCCAAAAATAAAATTGTTTCATATTTTCTCTGCTGATTACCAGAAAAAAAAGGAAACAAAAATTTACTGAAATTATGCAACTTATAATGCAGATACGTCACTAGTGTTAATGTGAAGTTGTCGATAGTCTTCGTTTGTTGTTCTATGTTTCAGATTGTTCATGAAAAATAAATAATAATAGGTCTGTTCCAACCGCAATCAGAAACTGTCAGAAACGATCAGAGACTAACTGGTCATATCAAACAACGAGTTTACTTTCGCGTAATTCCTATCACTTATTGCAATTACTATAGAGTAATTCCGTGTAAGTATTAACAAAAAACAATATGAAAAAGTTTAACCATAGAACTGATACTTACACGTAATGGCTGTCAAAAACAAAAAAAACTAAAAGAATATCAGAAAGTAATTTATCAGAACTATCTATCAATAATATTGACACACGTCAAACACAACCTTGCTTAGAGCTACAATTCAAATTACAATGCATGTACCATGGAAAATAAATATTTTAAAACTAAATTTTATATCAATAAGATTATTTACGTTAATATTAATTTTGCAATTAAGTATTACCAATTTAAGTGTTACTTCAAATTTTATTAAATTGAATTGAATATATTTCTTTCAATGAAAACTTCAACTTTAGCAAATAACGTTCCTTTTTTTCCATCAAATGACGTAAATATTTCTTTACTTTCAAATTGTTATTCAGATAAAATGTTACCTTCTTCAACTGGATTGTAGCTTCAGCCTATGCTTAATTGGAGATCATAGCAAATCTCTACGGTATTTCTCCTTCGGGATATTATTTATATTTTAACCACCAATACATGCAAAATTTATTATGCTTTGTATTTACCAACTGCCATAAATGGATTAATCGATTAATTCTTCTTCGTCTACAGCTAGCCTCTCCTGTTTCATTCGTGAAATGTGGCGTACCGGATGATAACTACTCTCATATCATGAGTTTTCGCAGAATAACATATATTATACCAGAAAACGACAACTTCACACTGCAAACATCCCTTTTGATTACTTTCGATAATACTCCTTACAGAATCTTCGTGTCCACGGATAAACTGGAATGTTTCTTATGTAAACTCCCTGGACACACCGCCGAATCTTGCACCAATCCTCCTAACTCTGAAATTCAAAATCCTCCACCCCCATCCCCAATAGTGCAAATAACTACTACACACTCTGACAATCTACCGATACCTAACACTCAGAGTATACCTGTCGAAGATGATCAATCCAATCTGACACCTATCGAGCAAATAAATTTACCTGTAACTCATGGCCAAAAAAGAGGTTTATCTACGGATAGCAATCTTGAAACTCCCTCTCAGCTCTCACCGATAGATACTCCGACCGACAACCAAATGTTACCCCCTCTATATACAATACCCCAAAACTCAATCAAACCGCATAAAAAAAAACCTAAAACGACCGGTAAAGAGGATTTTAAACTTACACCCACTACTTACTCTACTATACAAGAGCTATGTAAAAACAATTCTACTGACTTAACACTAACTGAAACTCAACTCACCGCCTTCTTAGAAAATTCATTTGGCTTGTCAGACCCATTGAACGAAGCCCTCTCTTTCACAGAAAATATACAAGGTCTACTAAATGACTTAACTCTTATGTACAACAAAACCAAAGAACGGTCTCTTAAAAATCGGTTGACTAGATTACAGAAGAAAATAAAGCATCAACTAAACCCTGAAGATTCGTCTGACGATAAGAGCTACACATCAGAAACCCAAACTGACGAAGAGTCAAATAATCTAACCTCTTAATTAGCACAGAATTCGTTAGAACCATCAGTCCATATTAACAATATCAATATATGCAATAATAATCTTCAAGCTAATCCAATGGAATTGTGATGGATTCTTTCCTCGCCTGGAAAGAATCCAACAACTCATATCCAATGAAAACATTCAAATACTGTGTCTCCAAGAAACAAATGCCAGAATCTCGAAACTTCCCCATCTAAAAAACTTTGAAGGCTACCATTACATAAGCAATAATTGCAATAGAGCCAGTGGCGGTACTTCTATTTTTGTTTCTAGTGACATATTCTCATCCCTTCTTCCCCTTAATACCGACCTTGAAGCTGTTGCTGTAACTATGTGGCTCCCGAATAAATTAAATGTGTGCAGTATATATATTCCCCCAAACCATTGTCTAAAAGAAGAAGAACTAGTGAACCTCATTTTTCAACTACCCCATCCCTACATTCTAGTAGGAGATTTCAATGCGCATAATAATTTATGGGGATCCAACTCAACATATGGTAAGGGTAAAACAGTGGAAAATGTAATAAACTGTACAAATGCTTGCCTACTAAATACAGGATCCAATACACACCTTAACTTCTCCTCTGGTTCCTTTTCCGCCATAGATCTCAGTCTATGCGATCCTAAATTAGCTCCCACATTAACTTGGCATACTGTTGATGATTTACATGATAGTAATCATTTCCCTATCGTTATATCCTCTCCTCCATTGCCTCTCAAAACCCAAATATCTCAACCAGAACATTCTGGCGACTAAACAATGCTGACTGGAAAAGTTTTACATCACAAACAGAAGATGCCTTACATTCTCTTAATTTCTCCGAAAACGTTGATGATAATATCGCAACATTCTCAAATGTCATTTTGTCAGCTGCTGAATTACATGTAGGTAAAACTAATACATCCCATCCAAAGAAAAGTGTTCCTTGGTGGAATCCCTCTTGCAGAGATGCTGTACAACAACAAAACATAGTATCAAAATTGTTCCGACAAAACAATACCCCTGAAAACCTCATTAATCTCAAAAAAGCCAGAGCAAAATCAAAATTCATCATCAAACAAAGCAAAAAATCCTCCTGGAAAAACTATGTTTCGTCAATAAGTGAAAACACAAATCCCAGTCAAGTATGGAAAAAGATTAGAGGTATTCAAGGAAACAAAACCAATAATGGAATTCCCCATCTTATTTCAAATGATACGGTAATAAATAATGACCATGAAATAGCGAAGATCATTGCTGAAAATTTCGAAGCAAAATTCCGAAGTAGGTTACACCCAAACATTACAAATACCTATACTAATACCTCTTTATCATGCCCAATTCCATCAAATCAAGATATAGACTCACTCAACCTACCTTTCTCTCACCAGGAACTTATTACTGCGTTAAAATCGTGCAAAAATTCTGCTGCTGGTCCTGATGACCTGCCATATATTTTCCTTAAAAAACTTGATATCTTAGGTCAACTCAAACTCTTAGAACTGTTCAACTTAATTTGGACCTCTAACATATTTCCAAGCCTCTGGCGACTATCCATCCTAATTCCCTTGAAAAAACCTAATCAGCCGACAACCTCCCCCAAGTCCTATAGGCCTATTTCATTAACTTGTACAATGTGCAAAGTCATGGAAAAAATGATCAATAGAAGATTTATATGGTATTTAGATAAATACAGCATTATATCAAAAGACCAATCTGGATTTCGGCGGCACAGGTCAACAAAAGACAATTTGGTAACATTGCAAACACATATCTCCACCGCTTAAACAAAAAACAACAAACTATACTTGCTACATTAGATATAGAAGGTGCATTCGATACAATACACAGAAATGTCATACTTGAGAAATTAATGCACCACAATATCAATGGAAATATATTCTTTTTTATCAAAAACTTTTTATCTCATAGATCCTTTAAAGTATCTGTTAATGGTATCCTTTCCTCAACATTCAACCAAACCGACGGAATACCTCAAGGCTCCGTACTCAGCCCCACACTCTTCAACCTCGTAACAAATGATCTATGTTCTAATTTCACTGCTCCTATTAGATGCACGATGTATGCCGATGACTTAGTATTATATTGCCACGGTCAGTCAGTGTCCACTACCTCCTCTATAATTCAATCCGCGGTAAATTCCCTGTCCAACAAGATAAAATTATTGGGACTCTCTCTATCCCCATCAAAATCCAAAGTCATCAATTTTAGTAAATCTTCAATAAACGCTACCCCTAATATTATAATCAACAACGTTCCTCTTCAGGTTGTGAATCACTGCAAAATATTGGGTATGATATTTGACTCCCGTCTCAATTGGAAAAAACATATTTTAGACACAAAGAACGAAGGATACAGACGACTAAATATCATAAAAACCCTTTCTCACTTCCATTGGGGCGCGGACGAAAATTCTCTCTTAAAAATATACAGATCTCTTATTCGATCTAAATTAGATTATGGCAGCTTCGTATTTATATCCGCATCTAAATCACTTATTAATGTCTTGAACTCGGTACACAATACAGCTCTTCGCCTGTGCCTGGGGGCGTTTAGGTCTAGCCCGGTAGAAAGTCTCTACTGCGAAGCAAATGAACCTCCTTTATGGATAAGACGTCAACAATTATTACTTAACTATGTTATCTCGGTATCTTCCAATCCGCTTAACCCTGTATACAGCTTGTTTACCAATGATAACTTACAGAATATCTCAACATCCTCAACAATAAGACCATTACCTATACTACTAAAGACATTGCCAATCAAAATTGATATTTCGCAAACATTTCCTCTACCTCTTTCCTTAATGCCCCCATGGACGAAAAACATTCCTCATATCAACACATCTCTCACAACTCTAAATAAAAACGAAACACCAAACGATCTAATTAGAAAAACTTTTCTGGATATAATATACCGAAATGAATACGATTTGGTACTGTATACTGATGCCTCGAAAAATGAAACAGGAGTCGGTTGTGCCGTAACAACATTAGAATCTCCAATTTTCTCTTCCACAATATCATCAACTTGTACTGTACATACCGGCGAACTCTATAGTATACTTCAGGCTTTCAAACATATTTCCACTCCCTATAAAAATGTCTGCATATGTACAGACTCTCTTGCCTCTATACACTCCATTAAAGATATATTCAGTGACCATCCTCTTGTACAGAATATCCATGATACCTACCAACTCTCCATTTCCCAAAATATAACAGTTACCATTTTATGGACACCATCTCATATTGGTATAATGGGAAACGAACTTGCTGATCAACTAGCTAAAAGGGCCACAACTTTGAACTATTATGCAGATAACATCCAAATTGCATCCGATCTCAAGCAAGTCATCAAGCATAAGGTCAAAGCTCTATGGCAAGATCATTGGAACTCCATCCCGACAAAACTGCAAAAAATCCAACCTTCATTAAGCCACCCTTACTATATTGGAGCTTCAAATCTCTCAAGACAAGACCTAGCGGTGCTGAGAAGACTAAGAATCGGTCACACTAGATTCACTCATGGCTACCTTATGTCATCCAACAATCGAACATTCTGTTCAACCTGTAACTGCATCTACACCATTGAACACATTATTTTAGAATGCCAACAGTACACAACTAGAAGACAACAGCTCAACCTCAAAGGAAGTCTTCAAGAAATACTCGGAAATCCAAATAATGTCCTCACCGTTCTCCAGTTCCTGAAAGATGTCCAGCTATACCACAAAATATAATATATTTATTGTATACTTTACTGTACCTGTGCGAGTGGCCTTAGTAGCCGAGCACGTTAGTTGTAATAAAAAAAAAATTCTTCTGGTTTTTCTTTTTTATTTTCTTCTATACTTTTTTGACTTTTATTATTGTCCCCTTTGACAGTTTTTTCTAACCTTTCGTAGTATTTCTGTCAGACGTAGCGAAAACGATTTGATGCTTCCTTTACCAGTGACAAATTCAGATTAAATTGTTAAAAACTTCTAAATATCTATGAAAACAGTCACTTTTGAAGGATATTTTGACATATTTCAAATTAAATTTCATTTAAATTGGTATTTTCACCCTCTAAAATCTAAATTGTACAACTATTTTATGCTAAAAACTTTACGTAGAAGTTCTGAAAAATTACTTTCCTTTTCATCTCATACTTCCTTATAATTAATTTTATCTACCAAATTTTTTGTAGTGAAATGTCTTATGATAATTTATGTTCCATGTCAAAATTTGTGTCTAACTTCAATTTATACTATAGTGACGTAATAATCTAAAAGGCGGATTTTGAAAAATTTTGAAAATACGATTTTTTTATTGGGGATAAAAACAAAAATTTGATTAAATATGGCGCGAAGTAATTTGTTACTTTAGAATTATCTATCTGTTATGCATAAATAGGAATCTATTTTTAGTTGAACACCCTATTGTTTTTTTATTTTACATACAAGCGGCTTTCGCATTTTAATAATTTTATACACTTTTGAATTAAAACAATACAAATGTTTCAACCAATGTAGTTTCTTCTTGATATTAATTTTTGACCAATTACTCTCTATTTACAATAAATTTTCAGGTGAAACTATCCTTTAGTGTAAATATTTACAAAAAAAACAATAAAATAATGGAGGTGAATCAATTTGTTCATGAAAGTTTAATAAAGGTAACGACCAAAGGTATCCCATAAACTTTAATGTTTAAGTGTTTGAACAGAACTGATAAATAAGTTCGCTTACCCTACTCGAAATATAATAATATACAGTACAAGCCACTCAACTGAGTTTATCTTCAGTCTCTGAAGAAGATAAGTTGGTTATCGAAACGCGCGTAAGATAGTGTAAAGTGTTAAGCGCAGATCACACTAAGCTGGTTGCCAGCCGCGATTTGAAGAAGTTGCTTAACCACTCTGGCAGGGAATCAACACGTGGTCTACCGTTTACGTGCTGAACTGAACAACTGTGAATTGGTGACTAGCCAGACGTTGCTTGCTGGTGATACTTCCAGTCGCTGTGATATGTGAAACTGTGCTATATTTCTGTTGTTGAATTTGTTATTAATTCATTTCATCTAAATATCATCGTCAGTATTATTAAAAATATTTTCCCATAACTTAATATTTTAGTTTACAAGATATCGATGGTCGTTATAGAGTTTGTAAGGAAACTTTTTGTGCTTTAACAGCACTTTGTGGAAAACAATTCATGTTTATAGAGCTTGGCATACCATGATTCAACTAACTTATTATAATTTATAAAGACCATTATCAATAATGATTTTTCAAACCAATCTATAAAGAAAACAATTTTAAATAAAGATGGGGTTATAACCGCACTAGTATCCTGTTGCCAGTTTTTAGAATGTGGTGTACATAGTTTAAGTAGCATATATTTTATAAAATCATACGTTTTATATGAACTATCGACTGGATTAAAAATTCAATCGTAGATAATATACTTTACGTGACATATGAAATAAATTAAGGAAGTGACACAACGTAACGAGTGGTTAAGGCGAAAGCAAGAGATGAGCTTCGGCTTTTTCTTAGAAGTCTTTAAAAACACTTCGGGCAGTATATGCACTACTGCATTCAAGTTTTATCGGTAAAATTACTTCCTTCCTTCCTTTGATGTCATATCACGGGTTATTTAAGACCTATTGCGTTTTACATTTTACAGTCTTGGGGTACATGTCTCCCTCAAATTTCTAGTAGCCCAGACACTCATAAACCCTTCGATCTTCCTTTTCCCATCCATTCGCCTAGTAACAGCCGATACCGTCATTCGTTCAGTGTAGCCACATAAATGGTTGGCCTTTGAAATATTGTGTCATACAATGAGCTAACTATCTTGAAAATTGTGCTGTGCCTCTTCAACGATGTGCGAAGTGTCCCTGTATGTTGATGCAGTTCGTGTGTAAATAATGAGGAAAAGGTAACAAACTTTTTTAATAAAGAAAAGTAAGTAAAACGAAGTAGAAAAAAGTGACGTTCCCCCTACTTTCATCTGTAACTAATGCAGGCCGTTACAACATCGATTCACATCGCATAGTGATAAGAGACTGCACGGTCAGTTTGATAAAACTCTCGATTTACATAAAAAGTGAGCAGCTACATAAATGGAGGGAAGATTTCATTTCAAAGAAACTCTATATCACTAATCATTCGTTAGATAATTAATGGGGTTGAGATTAAGATAAAGTTTGGAAGTAAACAACCATATTTCAAACATAAACAAAATTATTAATACAACCATACAGACAACTGAAGAGAAGTTGAATACGTTCTTTAGCTGCTGGCTTTAGCCGGACAATTGACTGAATTAAGATTAAGATTAATATGGGGATCTCTACTACGACCACCTTTACAGATCTATTGTGTGTGCCCTCACGTTTCGCTAGAGCTTCTTGTCTAGACCTGTCCTTATTAATATACTCCATAGGCCAGATCTCAGGTTCTCCATATATTGGGACGGTTGTGGTTTTTCTTTCCATAGTCAGACCTTCACAGTATTTGTGCAGGAGTTTCCTCATATTCTTAGCAAAACCTTCATAGGGTTGTGTCTGTCTTTCCGATGTTGTTCATGTGTTTGTTGAGTCTACTGTGCATTGTCAGGAGCCCAACCAAGATCCTGGTTGTTCGCCTGTTCTGGCTTATTAGGTACTCCGTTGCAAATGAACATCGAAAGGGGGTATAGAGGCCAAAAGATCCTCATACTCTCAGATAGTCAGACAGCACTGATATCTTTAGCATGTTCCCACTTCCCAGATCAGATTTAGACTGGCCTGGGACTGCCTACAAAAACTTTAAACCCTGATGAACCATAATAGAGTAACTCTTAAGTGGCTCCCGGGGCACAAGGGTATTGTAGGCAATGAAAAGTCAGACACCCTAGCAAAGGTATGGTCTGAATCTGCATTCACTAGTATTTTGAATATCAAAATCTGCTGCACGTGGTTGTACATCTCGCTGGATTCAAACTAAACATCAGACGTACTGGAGACACGTGCCAAAACAGGAACACAGCAAACTCCTGGTCAAAAAACCCTTGAAGTCGCTGACTAACGCAATATTAAACCTCAGAAAGGGCCAGATAAGGAAAGTGACGGGATTACTTACCGGTAACTGTACCCTTAGGAAGCACATGCATACAATTGGCATATATAGGGAGGAACCCATCTGTTGGTGGTACATTATCTTCGAATGTGAAGCACTGTCTCATTGGAAATATAGACTCCTAGGACTAGAGTATCCATGGGAAGATTTTTCCAAGAAGGACCTAGTGAAAAGACTGTTGAGCCTGATAAGGGCTGTTCTCTTCACATAAACGGTATAACCAAGAGCACAAAAAGCCTAAAGGCTGAGGTGCCGAGGTCTCTAAGCCTCTAACTGGTGGTGCCGAATCAATCAATCAATCAGATAGGGGAATTGTGCCTAAGATGGCATACTTTTTGTTTGAGCCCTTGTTTGTTAGCGAAACAAATTATATTAAAGAACACGATCAGTTCTTTGCATATCTTAAATTCATTTTTTACACGTGATATCAACTAATTGGAATATATATTGAATTTAGTAAAGCGTTGTCTGCAGGTTTTGTTTTGTTTAAGTTTGTAACATTCACTTGTATTTTCTTATTGTCAAATAAGACAGTTATATAGTTGTCATTTTTACATTAAAAGATCATTCCAGTACCAGTTTTTCATTTTCATATAATCACAATAATTCAAAAGGTTATGGGCCCAGATTACGTGAAATTGTAAAGGAAGATTAACTGCAGTAAAAATCGTTATTTATTTTGTGCAAGATTTATTTGTGAACTCGAAAAAGAAAATTGGAAAGCAATTTATTTTTGAAGTTTTGAAGCCGATAATTATTAAAAGACAAAATAAATGGAAGGCGATCGCGTTAATATTGAAAAGCTGGAAAGCGGCAGCAACTGGCTAACATGGAAGTTTCAAATGCGTCAGATTTTAGAAGCTAACGAACTTTTTGACTACGTCGATGGAACAAACGTCAAACCGACAGCTGAATGTACAAATTATGCGAAGGAAATTGTGACTTGGAAGAAGGCGGACGCTATGGCCAGACGAGCAATTTCCACGACTTGTATGAAACAGGCATTACTGCAGATTATGAATTGTGAAACAGCTCAAGAGATGTGGGAGACGCTCAAAAGTACGTATGAACAAACATCAAAGGCAAATATTTTATTTTTACAACAAAAATATTATGGCTACACAAAACAATCGGAAGATGACATTGCGACATTTTTATCAAAATTAATGGAAATAGTGCAGCAATTACGTGATCAAAAAGAAATTATTTCTGAGTCCATGGTAATTTCGAAGATATTAATGTCACTACCGTCCGAGTTTAATCATTTCCATAGTGCAAGGAAATCTGCAAACGCAGATAGTCAAACTTTGGCAAATTTGCGGCCTCGTTTGATGGCAGAAGAACTTCGTTTGAAGTCGCAGGGTCAAGTTGAAGAAGTACAGGCGCTAATGGCTAAGAGAATCTTCTCGAAGAAACAAATCAATAATTACAAAAAAGGAAATTCATCGAATAATAACAAAGCGACAGATAAAAATGACAAACCGAAAGGCAAATGCTTCAAATGTGGGAAAAAGGGCCACTGGAAAAGGGAATGCTCGGAAAAGAAGACTAACTTCAACGGGAGAAAAGAAAAAAATTCAAATGATGCTTTTATTTGTTACAAATCAACAAATAGAGACCAAGATACTTGGATTTTGGACTCAGGTGCAACTGATCACATGAGTCATCGTCGAGAATGGTTCGAAAACTATACGGAAATAGCTGAACCAATTACAGTTGGTAATGGTGACAAGATCATGGCTCTGGGCGAAGGCGATATCAACATTTTTGCTTTTAATGGAGATGAATGGATTCGCAAACGAGTCATGGGAGTCTTGTTCGTGCCGGAGCTGAAGAAAAATTTGTTTTCATCGGGAAAGGTGACAGATCGCGGGCATCAATTGAACATGAACAACGAAGGTTGCAAATTGCTGAAAGATGGAAACATTGTTGCAGTGGGAGTTCGCAGAAAAGGTTTGTTTCAAATGTTGTTCAAAACAATACAACCATCAAAGATTGAAACTACAGCGAGTGTAGCAATCAAAAACGCTACGCTTCGTTCATGGCACGAACGTCTAGGACATCAGAATTCGACACATGTGAAGAAGTTCCTACTAAGTCGGGGTATAGATTTCATTGATGAGGAATTTGCATGTGAAGCTTGTGTCTATGAAAAGCATCATCGAAGCAGTTTCAAGAGTCGCGAAGAAAAGTCGTGTGGCGAAATCATTCATACTGACGTGTGTGGTCCGTTTCAGACGAATTCAATTGGTGGATCCAGATATTTTTTGCTGCTCAAAGATGATTATACACATTTTCGTTTCGTATATTTCATGAAACAAAAATCAGAAGTAGAGGGTATTATCGAAAAATGTGTTAAACTGATTCAGAAGAAGCATGGTCACAGCGTTCGCAATATCAGATCTGACAACGGCACAGAGTTTGTCAATGAAAAGCTGAAAGTTTTCTTTGAAGCAGCTGGAATTCATCATGAACGAACTGTGCCATATACACCAGAGCAGAATGGTTGTGCAGAAAGGGAAATACGAACTATCGTTGAATCAGCAAGGTCAATGCTTGAGGCAAAGAAGATTGATGGGAAATTCTGGGCGGAAGCAGTAAATACAGCAGTTCATGTGCTAAATCAAACTGGAACAAGCACAGTTGTCAACAAATCACCGTATGAATTATGGCATAACAAGGAGGCGAAGCTAGACCATTTACGGATTTTGGGTTCGGATGTATTTATTCACATTCCAAAAGAAAAACGTCAGAAGCTCGATGCGAAGGCAGAAAAATGTATGTTTGTTGGTTATGACTATAATTCAAAGGGATATCGAGTTTGGAATTCGAAAACTGGTAAAATCGAGATCTCACGAGACGTCGTATTTTTGTTAGAAAATTCATTGGAAACACTCGATATTGGTGTTGAAGAAAAAGCTAGTGTAGACAGTAAGAATAAAAATAACGAAAACGAAGACAATTATGGTATTGACAAAGGTGCAGAAAATGAAAATGACGATGATAAGGACACAAATGAATGTGCGTCACTAGATCAACAGAAAAATCGTGGTATGACCTGCGATCTTGATAGCAGAAATATTGTCAATAGGCGTCTACGTGATCGTAACACATTAACACATCTGGTAACTGGTGAACATTCTGCAATGTTGGCAGTCAGTGATGAGCCAAGAACGTATGAGCAGGCAATTCAGTCGATTGATTACAAGCAGTGGGAGCGAGCAATGGATGAAGAGTACGATTCACTTATGAAAAATCATACTTGGATTTTGGTCGATGCGCCAGTTGATCAAAAAGTGATTGACAAGCGCTGGGTCTACAAGGTCAAAGAAAATCCGGATGGGAGTG
The DNA here is from genome assembly GCA_947563755.1 of Lochmaea crataegi. NCBI lineage: Eukaryota > Metazoa > Arthropoda > Insecta > Coleoptera > Chrysomelidae > Lochmaea > Lochmaea crataegi. Next base: position 27,902,662 of record OX387425.1, on the reverse strand, counting down.
TTAATCGGTATGACACTAAAACAGTTTGATGTGAAAACGGCTTTTCTAAATGGCGATTTAGAAAAAAATGTTTATATGAGCCAGCCAATTGGATATAATGACAACAGTGGCCGAGTGTGTAAACTATACAAAAGTTTATATGGTTTGAAGCAGGCTTCGCGCTGTTGGAATAAGAAGCTTACTTCTTTCCTTAACAGTTTTGGTTTCAAAGAGAGTGGATCCGATCCATGCGTTTTTGTTAGCAACGGAAAAGATGGAATGTTAATTTTGGCAATTTACGTTGACGATGGATTGATTGCAGCAGAAAAACAAGAAGCCATTAAGCCGGTCATTAGACACTTACAGAGAGAATTTGAGATCAAAATTTTTGAGCTGGAATGTTTTTTGGGACTAGAAATTGATCAGCTTTTGGATGGATCGATTCATGTTCATCAACAAGGATATGCAAGAAAGGTTCTTGATCGTTTTGATATGACATATTGTAAGACAGTGACAACTCCATTAGCTAGTTCACAAAACCTCGGAGATTTTGAAGCTGATAAAAAAACCGATTTTCCTTATCGAGAGGCAGTCGGGAGCTTGATGTATCTGGCCGTTGCAACCAGACCAGATATTAGTTTCGCAGTTGGAAGTGTCAGTCGATATTTGGAAAAACCAGCTACTGCACATGTGAATGCAGTAAAACACATTATGAAATATATCAAAGGTACGATGAACAAAGGAATACGTTTCGTAAGCGGAAACAATTTAGACTTTTGCGGGTATAGTGATGCCGACTATGCTGGAGACACGCAAACACGAAGATCAACATCAGGTTATGTTTTCATGCTTGGAGGAAGTGTAATTAGCTGGGGATCAGAACGACAAAAATCCGTCGCACTATCCACAACAGAATCCGAGTATGTGGCAGCGTCACAAGCTATAAAAGAACTTGTCTGGTTGAAGAATCTCTTATGTGATCTTCGACAAGTTAAATTGGATGTACCAGTTTTATTTATGGATAATCAAAGCGCAATACGACTTGTGAAGAATCCAGAGTTTCATAAGAGAACTAAGCATATTGACGTACGTTACCATTTTATCCGAGAGAAATTCAAAGATGAATTTTTTGAATTACAATATGTTCAAATAGATGACCAGGCAGCCGATATCATGACAAAGGCATTATCAAAATTGAAACATCAACATTTTTGTCAAATGTTGAATGTATTGTCAAAGTGCATGTTGACATTGACTTGTAACAAAAAGTGGGAGTATTGAATTTAGTAAAGCGTTGTCTGCAGGTTTTGTTTTGTTTAATTTTGTAACATTCACTTGTATTTTCTTATTGTCAAATAAGACAGTTATATAGTTATCATTTTTACATTAAAAGATCATTCCAGTACCAGTTTTTCATTTTCATATAATCACAATAATTCAAAAATATAACTTAAAAGAAATATTTTTTCCTGCAACTGGAAAAAAAAGTGCACCTGTACCATCTCACACTGATATATAATGATAAGATGGCATACTATGTCATCTCACCCAAGCCAAACTAAAACCTACGTACGTAATGCAAAGTAACATTTTATTACAATTGAAAGTTATCAGAAAAACAAAATAATTTACAAAATGAAATTATAAGAACAAAATACAAATGCACATAAAAAACACACTTAGTAGGAAGTTAAAGTTGAATATACCTAGTGCTATTTTGGACTGCGAAGAATGTAGATTCTACAGTTTGTGAACGAAAATGGGGTAATTATTTTCTATTTTCGTTTGGTGTCGACTAGGCGTTAGTCGAGACACTTAAGCAAAGTAAAGGTTTCCTCTTGAAATAAAATCCATGACTTTTAAAAACAGTTTATTTTCCACACACAACGGGTTTAATTCACTTCTCAAAGGTAGAACATTTACGGTATGACCACTAAAATCTCCAATAATTATCCAAAATAACAAATTGCCCAGATTCACTACAGTTCAGAAAAAGACCAAGATACAAAAATGACCGCTTCACAGAATTAACTAAGAAAGACCCAAAGAGACTAGAGCAGAAAATGACCCAGAATCCCCCCGGCGTAGGGATGACTAACCTGTACTGGAACTGATCCATTGGATCAGATCCGGCGGGTTGGACTAAGGGAACCGACAATTTATTCAGGTAATAGTATTAGTCCAATTATTGTAGCGTGACACGGCACGTGCGCGACTGTTCGACTGTACATACATGCATATGGAAAAGGCCATATTTCCAAATAAAATGGATCAGAACAACTCCAATATTGTAAAACATTAAAAGTGGTGAAGTAAACCTACAATTGAAGTAAATTGTTGAAAATTAGTATCGAAAATTGTAACTTGTTGAAGGGAACAGATACTGTGTCAGGATTTTGTGTCCATATTCTATTTTAATTTTGATATTTGTAAAGTATATTAAAGTTCCAGTTTCAGTTGATAATGATACTAATCCCAATCCATTTCAAAGATTATATTATTATTAATAATAAAACTCTCAACATAAAGTGTAACTTACTAAATTGGCTCAATTGTTTAGAGCCATACCTTATCTCAACTTGTTAAAAAATTAGTTTAATTTTAATTAAATGAGCTAGAATATATTCTACTTAAACAAAATGAACACCATAGATAAATCCGAAAACTATAAAATTAATCTAGCAACATTTACTGCACCTGATATGCCAAAGCATTCACGAATAGGTTCTGTGGAAGTAATCCTAAGGGGTATATTTCTCGCATTAGAACATTAGTGGGAATTTTGTGGAACTGGATATATTCCAAAAAGTTCCCGACAACTTCCTTTATACTCGTACTTGGATTATTGTCGCAGTACTTCTTTCCTATCGAACCAATCCAAAAAAATATTTTTATTACTTTATTTGGAATTATTTTCAAAATTGACCAATGCCTGTAGATTTTTGCTCAACTGATAATTATTCGAAAAATACATTATATTATGATCAACAGCGTGTCCCGTAACCAATGGGAGCGTATCAGTTAAGCCAAAATAACGTTAGCATTTTTTTTAAATTCAGGTCTTAGTTTCCTAGTTATAGGCATCTAAAGTTAGAACTCCCCTCAATAAAAATATCAAAAATGAATGTAACAATTGTTATAGTTTAAAAACAAAATAATAAATAGCTAATCTTATTTACTTAAACGGTATTTTATTATATGTAAAAAATCACAGACAAAAATTAATTGACCATAAATTAATTTTTCGTGGTAGAGAATGCATTAGTCAATTTGGAAAATTGGGTGAATTCGTGATTAACAAAACCAGCGGATCATTTTAAACTTTTGACGTATGCTTCAGCCATAAGAGTATATGGATATAAAATTATTTTGTTTATCATATTAAATATTTGATGTTTTATATATGTGCCCACAGGTACTTACCCCACATAAGTGCAGCCTGAAATTTAGTAAATTCGTCGGCTTGTAGTTCTTCTCTAGCTAAAATAAGTCTCACAACATGTTGGGGTAAGAGAGTGAAAGAACCCAAATTTAATACTTCGTTTCCATGCTCATCCACAAATTCTAAGACCTTAAATTGATAATTTCGTTAGATATTAAAATCCAGCTGGAAAGGGGAACACTGCAGATAACACATTAGCAGTGGCCTTGTTTATTTCTAAATATCTTGTAGATACACTAACTATAAATATACATACCTTTTGTACTAACGATTTTGTGCATTTGTACTGTATGTACCGTTCGGCTGAAGCTAAAAGAGCGCAAACAGTATCGACATTGATACAACATTGAACGAAACCAGCACAAGCCCTCCTTAGTTCGTCTAAACCGTAGTAATCCGCTGCATTCATCACACCTGTAAATACACAAAAAAATGTTCAACAATAAAACCTTATTTTTTAATTCAACAAAGCAGCAAACTTTTATAAATTGGATTCAATTCACTTATTTTGGACCCCAGGATTTGTAGCAATATTTATGACCAATTATTTTGGGATGAATAAGTGGTATTAGGTATACTCTTTCTAAAGTCAATGTGAAAACATGAAAAAACAGGGTTGTCGGATATATTTTCTACAATTGCTAAGAGTCGGCAGCATGCCAGGATGGCTGCTAATACAAAATTAGAACTAAAGTTACCCAATTACAGTATTTTGTATTAGCAGCAACTAAGTCGATTAGTTATTTATGAGGTCCACTGTGTCGTTAAAATGATTTACAACATTGGTTATTCCCGCCAGTGGCGCCGTGACTTGTATTGTGTTTAGATGTGTAGAGAAGTATTTTATTTCAACTAGGTTCGATTTTATTACAATATTCGCCAGCTAACTTGATGTCCCAGAAATTACCAACTTAGAGAGACAGAGTAATAGTGCCCTGCCTACTCGGCTGCTATTGGTGGTAAAATTTTGACAAACGCCAATTGCATCGAACCTTATCAGGTATTAAGATTTTCAGTAGCGTAGCGTCACACAGTTATTGTTAATGTACTCAGAATTCAGGTATAAAGCAGATCCGTTTCTATTAAAATCAATATACCGATAATGATAACAAAGAATTAAATATTATTTATTAAGTTAGGATCATATATTTCCGGACGGACTTTACTTTATTAATTGTACAAGTTGTGTTAATTTGTAACAGAAAGCGTATCCTCAGAACTTGCACGGCACTGTTTACAGCTATCGGATGGGCGGCGTCAATAGCTCCCTAGAAAGCATTTAGGACATTAAGTTAGCTGGCGAATACTGTATATCTATTTGTTGAACGACCAGTAAGTTTTATTAATATAATTTATCAGTAATTGATTAATGCCATACTACATTTTGGAGGCTGAAGAAATTCATGACTTCATTTCTCCAGCGGGTTCAGTTCGCCTCTCCACTTCTAGCCTCTAAATATGCGCCACGTAACACTCTACTTTTTACCCCCCCCCCCCCTTCTGACGGCCTCGCTATGTCAGTATGGGCCTTTTCGGAAACTCGCTTCAGTAAGCTCCAGTAAAAGATATGGCGACAGCGCATTGTTTTGAGATGAAAAATGGTTAAGAGACTGTCATAGGTCAAGTCCACGTGACGTCATGTGACAGTCGCCCTGATGAAAAACAAGCCTTCTTTGCACAGCAAGTGGTTCTTAATAGTTATTTTGATCTTGTTTGAGTTTATTTAATTTTGATTTAGTGCTTTTTTCGACGTTGTCTTAATTGTTTAGATATTTTAAAAGCTATATCTGACTGTTTACAATAAAAAGGATCATTAAATCAATAAAAAACAACCAAATTACAAATCTATCCAAATAATTGCTTATCCTCAGGGCGACTGTCATTAGTGTCAACTTGTCAATTGGTGGACATGTCGCTTCTCCCTTTAGATTTTTTAGGCAAATTTCGTTTAATTTAAATTAAAATTACGAATATCAGAATTAAATTCACTTTTATTGACTGCAACATAAATTTTCAAGAATTAAGTGGAAATAAACAGAAAGAAATGAAAAGGAAGAGGGAGTGAGTTATAGTATAACTAAACCTAATGTAATGACCCATATTTTTAATTCAATTAATGGCAAATGTCGCCAAATGGCGTGCACATAAATTCGAATATTGTGAATTAATGTTTTTGATTCAAATTAATATAGTAGATTAAAATTAACCTGCATACAAAACTCATAAAATTTGTAATATAATTTTCTGTAAATAATGCTCATTTAGCCAGACAATCTGAATTTGATTATCTAAATTCATATTTTTGAATCCACAATTTAACAAAATCGCGCGCAGTGTTTCCAAACATTGATAATTATATTCAGAAATATCCCGCAATTTAACACGAATCATTTCTAAAGTTGGTACTATATTGTCCTTGTAAAACCCGTAAACAATCTGTTGAATAACATTTTTCGTAGCATTGTCTACCTTATTCAGTTTTTGATTTGGTCGTTTTCGCTTTAAAGGATGATCCGTAACAGTTTCTAGTTTAATTGCATTATAAATCGTTGTAAACCCGATTTTCGTTAATTTGTGAATTCTCGCGATAACTGCATTATCAGAAATTTCCGAATTTTCTGTAGTAAAACACGCGTACATATTTAAAACAACGCGTTGACCCTGAAAATGTAAATCTTTGTTTTTAAATTCGGCCCTATCATCAGTATCATTTATTGCTAAGTCATTTGCCTGTGGCAGTAAATCATTAGATTCCCGCGATACATCATCTTGAACTGTCGTTTCAAATGGTCTCCAAAATGCCGTTTTAATTAATTACCAATAAATTATGTTTGTTAAACTTACCCTAACGTCTACGAACAAATAAATATTATATTAATAACAATTCACTAACGCCACTTAATCAACTAACCTTACTAAACCAACAAATAGATATTATATTAATAATACTTTTCCACCCTAGATTAACTACACTTTTCTTCAAGAAAATTCACTAACGCCAGTGGAAGAACTAAACTCACTCAACCAATAAATAGATATTATATTAATAATATTTCTCTACAAAACAATTCACACACACCCCTGGTTGCCCTGGTTGAAGTTCCGTGAAGTCGTTAAAATTTTTTATGACTCAGTGGACCGCATTAAAACTGACCGGTTACTTCGTTATATTATGCCAAATACTGGACTGGGTTTTTTTCGATTCCCACTGCACTGCTGCCACGTTGCCAGCTATTCAAAATTTTCTTAAATATAGTAACAAACATAAAGTGGTTTTAATTAATTTTTCTTTTTCCAGCAATTTTAAGCAACTTATTTTAATGCTTACTAATAAATTTATATAATGTATTTATTTAATATTTCCAAACTAGCTTTTTAAGAACATCATGAACTAACAGTTTATTAAAGTGAGGAGAACTTTTGTATAGTGTGCCTAACAATTTTAGAAAATATATCTGACAATATTGCTTTATTTTAATGTCATTACACTGACTTTAGAACAACTATAACCCAAAAATGTCAGTAAAATTATGACAATGACAGTCTCTTAAGCATTTCATCTCAAAACTACGCGTTGTTGCCATATCTTTTACTGGATCTTACTGCAAGTCTCCGAAAAGGCCCTATCTTCGAAGTAGCCAGACCGCAAACATTCGCTTAACCAACCAATGTACCATTTGCTCCAGTCTTTTTGCAGTAATATAAATTTAACTTCTGAAAGTCGCGACGAAGCTAATTGTACTTTTATAGCTGTATTATTGTAAAACTGTGCCGGGAGTGAAGTGAATTACCCGCCATATTTTTAGTGAGGAAAAGGAACACTAGATGTTGCCAAGTGGTTCAGCTTGGCAGATAAATTGATTGTTGTGTTTATTTGTAACTTGGACCTGTGAACCTATCTGCTAACATTTGTGTTATTTCACTTTCGGTTTATCTAGTGTTCCTTCACCTGCTAGTGTCGAAGCTCAATGGAAAAATAAGGGACGCTCTAACATCTTCGCACCAGCAACGTTATAACTATCCACTGCTCTTCTGTTTCCACCTTATATTCCAACCAAAGACCATTTGAAACGATAATTCGAGATGATCTATCGCGGGAATCTTATAATTTATAAAAGATATACGCATGTATACAATGTACAATTAAGTAAGATATCTATTTGCAAATATTACCTAATAAAGTCCTGGGTTGAAGGGTGACACATCCTGTATGAATATACTCTATAAGTTGTCGGAAAACGTCAGGTTCAAACTCTTCAATTATCAGTGTCTGGTGTTGCTGGGAACTGGGCTGAAGTAAAAAAAATATAAATAAATACAGAGTATCCCCGAAGTTCGTACTTTAAATTGAAAGGTGAGGGCATTGTAGCTCTTTATATAAATATTTTTGATGTAAGCCTTCTTCACAGGTAGTGATGTGTCAGATTCGCTTCTTTTTGCGGATCTTGGACGGATTTTTTTACAGAATTCTTAATCTAGATATTAAAGATATACTATTAAATTCTATTTGTTGTGGTGAATTAACAATACTACCTCAATGTGTTTAGTCTAAGAAAGTTGTGGTCCGGATCCGTATCTACGCCGCGAATACAAAAGTTTTCAACGATCCGGCACATCTCCAGTTATAGGTTATCAAAATTGAATTCAGGAATTCTACATTTTCTAAGCCAAACAATTGATCCTATGAAATTAAAACTTTATTTTATTTTATAAAAACGTACATATTCCTTTCTCAGTGCTTCAAGCGAATTCACGGATTGAACATACGTCAATAAAATTTATCCTTTTGGATATTACACTCAGAGTCCTTAAGCACTAGACAGAGAAGTTCCCTTATTTGAAAGTTTTTTTAAGGCAACGACTACATCATTTTTAAAATAATGACAAATTAGAAAGTGTATCCGTTCGTTCGGATTTTCCGATAATAGTCTGTCCACAAGTTTAAAAACGTATTAATTCTTGCTCATATGATTAAGAACTATTATTACAAAAATTAATACATTTTTGAACTTATGATCTAGACTATAGATCTGGTAATAAATGGTGCCTATAATAGTGATTATATAACTCATGTTTTAATGAACCAATACAATCCTTGAATTTCCCTTAGTTACGACGTATTGATAAGTGAATATACCTATTGACGACGTGATATAATCAAAGGTAATACCACGAGTGCTTCAAATTTTATCGAGAATTTTTTCTTTTCCACGAAAACTTGTTTATTTGGCAAAAATATGAAAACAAACCGATTGATAAAATCACGAGTCCTAACGGACTCGTGATTTTATCTAAATTCGGTTTGTTTGAATGTTTTTGCCTCAAATGAACAAGTTTGAGTGATGAAAATAAAAAATTATGTGATAAAATTTGAAGAACGAGTTGTATTTGGGAAGATTATTTTTTTCAACAATTTAAAGGGATTTTGCTCTATTTTTGCTTCTAGAATTTTTGCAATTTCTTGAATACTCGTATTTTTTGTAGTTGGTAGTTTCTGATTCTGCAAAATGCTTCAAACTGATTCCATATACATTTTTTGGATTTTATTGTGTTTTTTGGAGTGAAATTTTGTATTAAATGTTCAATATTCTCTTGGGTGATGGCACTGAATCGGTTTTCATTTTTCAATAAACTTCGAAGCACTTTTAGTTGTCAATAATGACAAATTCAAAGTAAAATTTTGACGTTTCAATGTAAACAAGGTATTATCGATCAGGAAGCAGTTTTATCAATGGTTATACCACGAGTGCTTCAAATTTTATCGATAATTTTTTCTTTTCCACGAAAACTTGTTTATTTGGCAAAAATATGAAAACAAACCGATTGATAAAATCACGAGTCCGTTAGGACTCGTGATTTTATCTAAATTCGGTTTGTTTGAATGTTTTTGCCTCAAATAAACAAGTTTGAGTGATGAAAATAAAAAATTATGTGATAAAATTTGAAGAACGAGTTGTATTTGGGAAGATTATTTTTTTCAACAATTTAAAAGGATTTTGCTTTATTCAATATTCTCTTGGGTGATGGCACTGAATCGGTTTGTGTTCATTTTTCAATAAACTTCGAAGCACTTTTAGTTGTCAATAATGACAAATTTTGACGTTTCAATGTAAACAAGGTATTATCGATGAGGAAGCAGAATTATCAGTATAATACCGAATGATTGGCTAGAATAATGTATTGCTATTGGTTAAAACCACCAAAATGTCACATTTTGACAAGTGAAAAAAATAATCATATATAATACCACGACAGTGAAAATTTTGTCGGCAAAATTTTTCGATTGTCATGAAAGTTTGTTGCTTGGCAATTTTGCGAATGACATTTTTAACAAAACCACGAGCCGTCAGGCGAGTGGTTTTGATTAAATGTCATGAGCAAAATTACCTAAAAGCAACAAACTTGAATAGGACAAGAGAAAAATTTTACCTCACAAAATTTTTAATTGAGTGGTATTCGACATGACTATTTCACGAGAGAAAAACTAAAAAATCATATGTTTAAATCTTTTATTTATTGCAAACTTCAATTATACAAAGCCAAAATTCTAAAGTGTTCCCGCGCAGACTTTTTTGTCTTCATTGTATTTCGCGGTATACTTTGCTAAATTGTACTCTCTATTTCATTTATTGAATTATTTCCAAATCTCGTATTATTCATGTTAATAATACTTATTTAAATTTTTGAAACAGTTTTAATAATTTTTAGACAGTTAAATAAATAAATAAACAACTTAGTTTCCTTAGAAACCACTAACAAAGATTTTATATTGAATTTTATCACAGAGTGATAGAATTTTATACACATAGATTTGATATATTAAACGTCAAAAAATTGCCGCGACAAGACAAAAAATTGCCAGTTCAAAACCTTCAAATTTTGTCAGTTATCAATTTACTCTAGTGAAATAGTCAGTATAATACCGAATGATCAGAGATAAGGAAGGTTACGAATGATTGGCTAGAATAATGTATTGCTATTGGTTAAAACCACCAAAATGTCAGATTTTGACAAGTGAAAAAAATAATCGTTCTGGTGTTTCGCCTCCTGCAATATTGTGATCATTTCCATAGTAACGAGCAAGCTCAATGAAATATCAGTTAATTCTACTACAAATTCCGAAAACAACAATACATCAAATATGTATTATAATAATTGTACCTTCAATATTAATATTAATCAATAAAAAAAATTAGAATATTATTCGTTATATAATCGTAACGAATACCAACTTGAGCATAGACAATATTTTTCGATTATTCACCGAGTCACGAGACGTATTTGGCGAAACATCACGAGAGCGCAGCTCGAGTGGTGGAATATTGTCTATGCTCTTGTGATATTATAACTGATAAAGTGACTAGAATAGTTCTCGTTATATTTCAAAATGATTATAAATAGCACAATGATGAATGATTATTTTTAAGGCAGTAGCTTGTGACTCCAAAGCCCTTCATTAATCTAATTGCAATATTAAAAGTAATCTGATTTAACATCAAAAAGGATTATGCCCATTTTTATAAAGCATGGCTTAGAAAATATAATTGAAACGCTATAACTTCCTAACGAAGGACTAGTCACAAAAATGTTTTTATGAAGAACACCATCATACCTCCTATATATTTCTTCCATTTAAAGCATAAACTCATAAAAATATCATATACCATAAAAACCACCATGCAATAAATTACGAAATATCGTACACGTTTTTGTGACTTAAGTTTGCGTGGTTGTCACTCTATGGTAACACTCAGTGGCCAGTATTTGCGACTTCGCAACGCTACTGAGTAGTTCGTCTGGTCAGGCACTAAGTGGTTACAAAACGGATATTTATTGTAAAGAAAAAGAAATAGAAAAACTATTTAATATAAAAATATGTGAATAGGTGAAACCATGCGAGAGTGCATTTTCATAAAGCAATAATTACTTTTTTATTAAAAACTACTACATGACAAATGAACATAATGATTTATTTAACAAACCTTTTAACCATAAGTTTCCTATTTTCAAAAAAAATATAAAAATGTTGTAACCAGAGAGGAAGAGAGGAGAAGATTCACAAAAATAGGTCCAATTACAACGTTAGGTACATAGAACATTCTTACGTTAACTTCAGGGAATCGGGAATAAAATGCAAGGATCGGCTATCCCTATTACTGCAATATTTAATTATGCATTGGGCAAATAATATAAAATTATATTCTTTCATATTTAGTATTTTTAATGTGCAACATCTCTCCGCTCGGTTCCCTGAAATTTGAGGGAGTGATTACGTGAAATGGGACGGAAGTGTGTAACAGGAAGCCAGTGAAACGCGCGCTATTTAATTTGACCAATGCGCGCGAGCGGTGGTAAATTTCGCCATCAGATGGTAGTATACGAATTTACCGAAAGGTCGGTATTGTCAGCTAACAGTGTTGTGTATGATTTATATGTGTGAATTATTTTAATAATGTTATTTACTGTTTGAAAAAGAGCAGATCATTCATAAAAAATGCAAGTGAGTAATAAGGAATAATTAATAATTATTCGAATAAATATTTCATTATTTAGCTTTATTGAATTTTGAAGTTTGTTCAATTTCATTTCACAGATAGTCATTTTTAAATCAAGTAAGTTAAAAATGTCAAAAAGGAACTGTCACTGTCTCAGTCCTTTTAATTATAAAAAGTGTCAATTCTCCCTTTTAGCACGGAAAACTAATGCTAAAAGTTTCTTTCAAAATATTATTTAATAAAAAATCCAGTGCAAAAGTGATGTTTTCTATTCTATGAATTTGTAAGTTAAAAATTCCAATTACTATTTGTAAAATTTCTCAGTGAATGACAAAACTCTCAAATGCATTTTCAATCATAAATATTTCCGGTATTTGAAGCCGGTGGTCCTTCGTTTTATGTACAGTTCTTCGTTTATATATTTGTATTATAGTTGTTCTGATTATATTGTTATAATAAAAATTATAATATTGTGTTGATTGATGTCTACGATTCCAACAATCCGTTATTGAACCAGCTTAAATAGTCCATTCGAAGGTGGGAAGAGTGATCAGTGGCTTGACCCGATGTTGAGATTGATATGAGTGACACGAATTTCATCAAAGTTAATTTCTGACACTGTTTATTAGAGAAGATTCCGTATTTTTTTCAATTATCAACTCAAGCTCGAAATGATCGAAATGTTTCAACAACTAACAATGGTAATGTTATTGACGGAGTTTTTCAACGTTTTTTAAATATTTTGAAATGACAAGTATACGTCTCATATTTTAGTTTTCATAAGTCTATTATCTCCGCTCTCCCCCCAAATTGGACAAAAATAAAAAATGTATTCAATAAAAAATTGAATTACACCTAGTTTTAATTAGGGAAATGAAATACAATTTTCATTAAAAAATTATTCTTCGTTACCAAAAAATATTTCAAATATTACCTGAATCAGTTATTTCAAGATTTGATTTTAATGTTGCTTATTACCAAGGTGAGATGTCAGACGTTACACATCATATGCAGCTACTGTAACACCGCGTGTCCATTTCGCGAGGCTGCCGCGCGAGTCTTGCTCGCGCTCGTCTGCCTCGCTATTTATCGAAAAACAGTTCGCGCGGCAACTCGATAGGAATGGAGAACTATCGATAGTCCCGACTATCGATATTTATCGATAGTGCTATTTTTACTATCGATTATTATCGATAGTTTTACAATTGGTAACATCATTTTACGATTTTTGTTTAAATGTTAAAAATATACATAAATATACATATTTATTTCAAACCAACGTATCAACTTTGTCAAAAATTTGGAAAAATTGTCAAAAAATTTGAAAAATGGTCAAAAATCGTCAATAATTGTTAAAATTTTGAAAAATGGTCAATAATTGTCGAAAATGGTAACAAATAGTCAAAAATTGTCAAAATTTTGAAAAATGGTCAATAGTTGACAAAAATTGTTAATAATCTTCAAAAACTCTCAGAAATGGTCAATAATTTTGAAGAATGGTCAAAAATTGTCAAAAATTTTGAAAAATGGTCAATAATTTTCAAAAATTGAAAAAAATTGGCGGATTTTTAGTACTTTTAATAGCAATTTTCTCTTCCAAAAGTGAATTTTTCTTCTTTTAAACTGTTCTATAAGCAATGGGAGGCTTTCTAAGAAAAGCGTTACAAAATTTCGAGGGTCGCGAACCTTACCGAATCCGTCTTAGATGCTGACAGTTTAAAATAATGATTGTACTCATACGCAATACACTCTCTTTCTCTCCCGTCTTTCTCTCTTTCTCATCCTTCTCTCTCGCTTTCACATCTCTCTCTCTCTTCCAAATCTGTCTCTGCCATCTCTCTCCCTGTCTCATCTTTTTTTCTCTCTCCCATCTCTCTCTTTCTCTCTATCTGTCCCATCTTTCTCTCCCAACTCTCTCTCTCTCATCTTTCTTTCTCTCTCTCTCTCCCATCTCTCTCCCATCTCTCTCCCTCCCATCCCTCTCTCTTTCATCTTTCTTTCTCTCTCTCCCATCTCTCTCTCTCTCTGTCCCATTTTTTATAGCATTTTTATACCATATCAGCTTTCAAAATATATTTATATTCTTCACATAAACATCTCAACTATCGTTAGTACCGAAAACTATCGATTTTTTTCGATAGTCAAAAATATCGATAGTTATCGATAAACCATCGATAGTTTTCCATTCCTACAACTCGAGCCACAGTTGAGTGTTGAGTTCGAAGCTACGTTTACCAAAAATGAAAAGTGGACGCGTCACTGCCGCTGCTGCCTTTATTTCGCGGCAGCCGCGCGTAATGGATACACGGCTTAAGACTCGCTCGCCGTTTTTTATATTCAGCCCAATTTTTATAATTTTTCAAAAAATTCGTGGATGAAATGACTTTTGGTTATGGCGGTCACCGTCACCGCGTCTCCGATATGCTCAAGTGACGTGCTGCGCCTCTACTGTATCATGTTGGTACTAGATTCTTTTTTATTCTTGGATAGCTGAAGACAACATTTTTATAAGGGATTAAATTATTTGTAAAGATTTCAATATCATATGTGACGATAAAAATTTTAAGGACACTCAATTTATTTGTAAAAATCTCCATTTACCATAAGCGTAGAATAAAAATTTTTATTATCTTGTTTATTTTTTAGCTTCTTTCCACATTCCCCTTGACTGTCTATTCCTTTTTTTAAATTCATGGGTAATTTTAAAAAATAAAATCAACTTGCCACCAGAAGTTTTTTAAAAATGACTACTCGCTGTACCCTAATGTCAGATTGGCAACTTTGATTATGTGTCTAGCTATAAAAAGGCAACAATTCATTGTTAAATATTAATTTAAAAAATTATGTATGCAGCCCTTTTCAACTGGCATGAACGAACTTGTTATCATAAAATTAAGCATAATATTTTGTATAACCACCTTTAGCTCTCCTGATTTATCTCGAATCCGGTGCATATTACTCAACGATAATAGCGAATTCAAACAAGAATCCATTTTCTTTTTGGAAAGTACCTTAAAGTTTTTGAATTTAATGGAGAATTTGTCAAAAAACTGATATACTACAAATTTAACCAAATTTAAATGTTTCCCTTCCCACGTTAAACGCTTGTGATGGAAATAAAAAACGCGGGTTTGTAGTAAATTTGAAGTTTGTAGGAAGCGGTTTTTTGATATATACTCAAAAACCCGTCTTAACAGCGTCATCTTTAAATGGCGCTATCTCCCTTAGGAGGAACTTTTGGATAAAGGTAAATGAAATAAAATAACATTTAGTATCTGCGGTTTGTGTTTGGCAAGAGATATTTTGGACACACTGTATAATATAATATCAAAATGACTAAAATACGCTTCTAGATATACAGAGCATTTCAATGAAAACTATCCACCTCACATCATTCTGAAGGCGTCACTTTTATGAAAAAATGAAAAAAAATCGGGTGACCTAGGTGGCCATTCCAACATTGGGCCTCGCCTACCTATCCACCGAGCAAGAAATGATTCGTTTAAAAACCGTCTTACATCGAGAGTGTAATGGGTAGTTAATTATTCAGGTCAGAATTTATGCTTATTGTTAAATTATAGATTATTAACTTTAGTATGTATGTGTTTAGTTATAATAATTATTGTAATCATAAAATATATCGACTAAGCAGTTTGATTATAATTTATTTATCGATATAAGTAACAATTGCAAAATAAGCAGACACGCGCTAGATTGAAAGACTGTGTAGGCTGGCAATTGTTGCTTTCGGTTTTTTGGTCGGGGAGTTTAAATTAAACATTTGTCGAAGAAAGATTGTTTTATTTAAAGAACGTCAACCCTAATTAAAAGGAACCTAAACCGAATAATCTAACATTATTTATTAGATGGCGATCCTGCCAGTAGTTAAGTACATTTTGAATTGAAAATAAAATAAAACGACGACAAATTAAGCTCCAAAGGAAATTAAAGAAAAAAAAGTATGGGATCCAGTCAATCGAAAGAAGAAGTAATTATAGCACAAGCTGGAAACAGCGGAGGACAATCCACATCCCAGAGAAGCTTGGGCATATCTACACGAGATGTCCTAGAAATAATTTTTGTTGCTGTATTGCTAGTTTTTATAGTAACTTACATCTATAACAAATGTAGAAAGCAGCTTGGAAAAAAGATAAGACAAGAGATAACTAGGAGTCAAGAGCTTGCCTAAAAAAAATTAGTGAATAGTGCAAGATAAAAATTAGTGAGTAGTGCAAGATAAGAATTAGTGAGTAGTGCAATATAAAAATTAGTGAATAGTGCAGGATAAAAAGTAATAAGTAGTGTAATGGATAGAGAAACATTAAGGTAATGTCCTTAAATGATTTTAGATATTTGTTAGAGGAGCTTAGAGTTTGTTATCGCAATCTAAAAGAAAGATAACAATTTAATTAAGAAAAATAGAAATAAAACTATTAGAAAAATCACAAAGGTAGATAAATTAGATGCTGATTATACACAACTAAAAACAAATTTCAACAGTTCAGATAGGGGTTTAGATGAAAGGAAAGAGCCACATGACTTTATTATTAGTATAAATAAACATTTTCAGGCAATTAGATAAGTAGTATTATCTAGTAGGATACAATATTCAGAGTCTAGAGAAGTAGAAGTTAGTTCTGGCATTTCGGATTCAAACTCTTCGGATACCGAATTAGAAATGGCAGAAACATTCGATTTAAAAACGGCAGCAAGCCTACTACCCGTCATGGAAGGTACTGAAACGCTAACAAAACAATTAATCGGCATCTGTTTTATCTTACAAATTAATTAATGCAAAACAACATAATAAATCAGTGGATCAATTTGGTAAATTGGTGGAAGAATTGCTGGTTAATCTAATCTTAACTCAAGCTGAAGGTGACACAAATTCGCTCAATCCTGGCAGGGTCGCCAGTGTAATGGATAGTTAATTATTTAGGTTAGAATTTATCCTTATTGTTAAATTATAGGTTATTAACTTTAGTATGTATGTGTTTAGCTATAATAATTATTGTAATCATAAAATATATCGACTAAGCAGTTTATCGACTGTTGTTCTTCTTACGTTAGTTGTCCTAAAACGGTAAAACGGCAACTTCCATAGCCTCGTTGTTAACTACTCGTTGTGGTTGGTGTTTTTATTGGAAACTGATCCTGTTTCAAAAAATGTTTGCATTAATTCAATTACGAACTTATGTGTGACAGTTCTTCCGGGATGTGCAGTATTAAACTGCCTAGCTGTGGCTCTTGCAGATTGATTGTTTTCGTAGTACTAGTATATTCCTACAATTTCAATTCTATCTTGCAGAGTAGGTATGCATCATTTTCACGGTAGATAGGTACTTGTAAATGTTGATATTCGAATGAAAACTAAGCTACCTACTTGACACTTTATTTAAAAAACGCCAAACGCCAGTTTTCCGGTCGCTATGTTTTTGTCTTCAAGTAAAACATCTTTTACTTAATTGAGTAGAGTTAGTGCCGGTTAGTGCAGTAAAGGCATAGTTTACATTGGAATTATCCGTAACTCCCAACTGATTGACTTTTCACTTATGTATTATACATTTTTGTAATCCTCTTGTAGAGGAGAATCCAACAATGCAATCATGTATAGGGTGTTTCATTTAAAAATTTGGTTGGGGTGACCATAGGGGGGAGGGGGCTAAAGTTATAACGTTTACATATGAGCAAAGAGACGTCCCGTTTTATATGATTTTTAACGTGTTTTCCATTTTTTCATAAAAGTGACGCCTTCAGAATTATGTGGGGTGGATAGTTTTCATTGAAATGTTCTGAATATAGCAGCATGAGCTAAAATTAAGAAATTATTTTGAAAAAGTGATATTTTTATAATAAATAGTTGGTGTCAACAAACTCCACTTGAATACATCTAATTAGAACTGTTGTTAATCATATGCCTACATCAGTGAGCTGGGAAAATTCAGTGTATAATACCTAATAACCTATATAAGTCAATAATACTGTTAAACCCATGGTTGTTTATCTATAAATGAGAGAAATTGTGATACTGAACTAGATTTACAACAGTTGGAAATATTAGGTGGTACAAGTAAACGATTTCCCATTTGATTAAAAGTATTTTTATTCGTATGTATTACATATCGAACTATTATACAATTAGTAGGTATTATACAGCGTTGCTGAAAAGTCTCGCACCAAGGGATTATCTTTGAAACGGTTAAAGGGAAATTTATGAAATTCTAGGACGATGAATGAGACCTTATTCTGCCTATTTTAGAGCGAATGTCAAATGTTTTTGACGTCAGCGTTTAGCGTACTGCCACCATCTTAAATTTTTTTAAATGGCAACCTATATCGAGTGACGTATCACAAAGATTATTTTTCTCTTTCCAAAAATAATAGCAATGTATGGCTTTACTCGGAAATTATAATAGAAATTTAAGAAAAATATTAAAATTGTAATTTTAAACAACACTGGATGTTACAGAAATTTATCACTTTATCACAATACGTGCTCAAAATGCTGGCCATTTATTTGTTGACAATGATACAATCTCTCTTCGAAGCTACGAATAGAATGGTTGATCATTTGTGTAGTAATTTACTGCATTTTGAGACGTATGCGATCCTTTAAATCTTTCAAGTTAGTTGGTCTGTTAACATAAATGCGGAATTTCAGGTAGCCCCAGATAAAAAAATGTGTCAAGTGGTGTCAAGTCGGGGGATCCTGCCGGCCACTCAATTGCACCTCTTCGACCAATCCATCTCTTAGGGACCAGACCTTGGAATATCCTTTACACTACCAGTTTCATTAAATTTGTTTATTAATCTCGTCAATGTAGATTCAGGATTTAAATCGTTAAAAAGATGAGCTGCTTCGTCATGGGAACGTCTTTGATTACCATAAACCAACTAACATTAAGATTTCGATTCGTTGTTTTTCCGATAAATGTGCCATTTACTTCGAGCTAATTTGACAATTTGTACATAAATAATGATGTGTTTGACGTTTTTAATGCCTACAATCTTTTTTGTTAAAAACATTAAATTGATTCACAAAACAAAAGCAGTAAAAAAAGCAACAAAATGTTTACTAATAAAATAGGCCGAGAGGCCTAATACATTTCGGTTAAAAATTTATATATTTGAATTCGTAAAAATCTTAGGAAACTGGCGATAGGAAATGTATAGAGTATACCTAGATGAATGGAATAATGGGTCAACATTGTAACATGTCTATCGACCTGTTTCGATTTTACAGAATAAATCCTTTTAATTAGCGCTCGTCGTCACTAGCCACATCCAATTATAGTTCTGTGATCCCAAACTCTTGTACCCTGACCGTAAGACAATTGACGTCTGCCAACGGACGCTTCCATTTTTTGCACAACGCCACGTGAAACACCCCTTTTGGTTATCGACCGCCTAAGAGGGCAGATCATCTTTCGCTATCTTTCATATCTCAAGTATCTATCTTAGGAATTTTGCTGTGGTAAGTTCAAAATCATAATTCATAATTAATAAGCTTCTTCTAAAGTACTGTCTGATATAATTTTCGTATGCATTCTTTATTTTTTTACAGAGATAGACGAAATTAAATTCAACACGTGGTCATAAACTGTTCTTTTATACTAATCTGGTAGTTTTAAGCCAAATATTCTTTTATAATTCACTGTTTTACTTTCATACAAACATTTTCAAGCTTTTTCAGTTGCGAAATAACTCTTTTAATTATAAAATAACACTTTTATAAACCACTAACCTATAAAATATTCTTTCGCAACGCCAGTGCCGGTTTCATATATTTCCTAAGCACGATATTTTTTCATATAACTAAATGAATAACTTTTTGCTATTATTAGTTTCTTTCGGATCATTAGTATATTTTTTTAATTTAGTCGATAATTGCTATTTTTACTGTTTTAACATGGAACATATAATGTTGGAAAGCTTTCAGTAAATTAATTCAATTTTTTGACTTTCAAATAACTGCCTTCCTTTTCTTTAACCTGAAAAGCTGACCAACATAATGTGCCATTACATTCAAGTTCCTACATATCCCTGATCCACTTGTACTTCTAGGTAAGCACAGCCCCTAGGCTAGAATATAACGCCGAGGATATAAACCCAAGAATATAACCCTAGGCTAGGATACATCCCGAGGATATAACCCTAGGCTAGGATATAGCCGAAGAATTTAACCGGAGAATATAACCCCAAGAATATAGCCAAGGATACAGCCCTAGCTCAAACTACCGCTCTATTAAATTCCGTTATTCATTTCCTGTGGCAGAATAAATTAAAAATTTGTTTTTAATTCTTTTTTTTATTAAAATCCTCAACTATAAAAGTTGAGGGAGATCCGCACGGGGTCACTTTAATTATTAACTTTCATTTAAATTTTACAAGGCGTTTCCACCTTTTCCGCCTTAGTTTTTAGTACTTTTTATCGTTAAAAAGGTAGTGGCGCCCTCAATTTTTACAACCCTTTCTGTTATCCTTGTGTGACATAAACTTGGGGTCGAATCACCCTTGAGAGGAGTCTCTAGCCGGAGCCCTTCGAGATGGTGCCCTGTGAGGTACAGACATTTACCGTTACAAATTGGCGCCCAATTAAAGCATACTTTTACCGTTACAACATATAAGTATAAATATTTCGTTAATTTATAATTAAACGTGAATCAATCTGCCTATTTGTAAATCTAAATATTTACAGTAATGCGGTGCGCAATTCTGATGAGAAATTAAAATTCTAAAATTAAAGAGGTGAAAAGGTATTAGTGCTAAACTTGTTTAGTAAATATTTTAATAAAATTTCGCAGTATTGTCACTGTGCATTGATGAGTACTGAGGGGTAAGTTCAGATAATAACATTACGTAAATGTAAATAATCTTTTATGATTAATTATTTTATGTATAATAATAAGAATAATACTACAATTTAATCACACAAGCATATAATTGGATTTTAACAAATGATGATTTCTTGCATCATCAGAGTTTACATAATATAGTCGGTTTTTTTCATTTCTGTGACTTTTGATGGCACGTAAATATGACACTCTCAAGTGACGAATGTCGTGCCTTCCTATTGAAAGCTTTCTGTCATTTCTTGTTTTTCTCCAACGAAAGCCCACATCAATCTGTACTTTCGGAAGAGAATATATTCCTCTTTTTTATCCCGCTTCTTTAAATTTTCTAATAATGTTCAGAATTGTAGGTACAATTTTGTCAACAGTAAACGTATTTAAGATTATTCTACGCAGTCCACTTTTATCTGAATCATCTAAGTCGGTTTTTGGCTTTTGTTTCTTTGTATTTTTCTTAGGTGATGTAAAAGATGAACTGGCACCAGTATTTATTTCACTTGTTTCTTTAATAATTCTTCAAATACTTCTTTCAGAAACACCTGCTGCAGCAATAACGCCTAGGTACAAAATGATTAAGTAACATTTTTGATGCCCTTAAAGTTTTTTCTTCCTGCATATATTTAAATACATTATTGATCACTTCATGAGTTTGATTGTGTAAAACACATTTATTCAGTTTACTTTTAAACTCCATCACTAGCTTAATACGGCATTGTACTAATTATGTTTATCGCTTCAAAACCAGTTGAGTGCCGCGATGAAGTATTAAAATCAGTTCCCTATAGGCCGAAATTTTTTTTAATAAAAATTTACTTTTCATGTGTAACAGAATATAGAATCTCTAAAAAAACTCGTTCACGAAGTTTTTGCTAAAGTTTTGTAAATTTTTTTTTGTGATGACAAGTTGGTCTCTCGCGGCCCTTGAATACCAAAAAACCCAGCAGGCCGTGTGAGACCAATATCTGAGCTATAGTTTATAGTTTTCCAATAAAAAAATTTATGGCTTTTTATACCTTATTTTTTACCGCCCCGTATAAAAATATGTATGACTAATTTTAGCTGGCCAAACACAGAAAAATGTCTGGCTGGCCATTTTTAACAAGTAGTGTGTATTTCAATACGTTCCGTGAGACCACTGTGATATTATGAAATATGAAGTCGTCCAGTGTGAGCCATAGTGGTCTTACACGGCCATTCGGTCCCAAAATAACGTGAGACCATGGCACTCAACGTGTTAAGCCAGTGGTTCCCAAAGTAGTCTATATTACAGATAGAAATTTGAATCTTTTAAAGCGAGTAGGACTGCATCCGCTGTCAAAAATACCTTTGAAGTTGACGAAATTTCAAAAAATCATGTTCTCGGGCTACAATCCGAACCTATTCCAAAAAAGTTCGGAATTAACTCTGAATTGTCTAGAGCGCATGCCTAGTTACGAACCATCAAAGAATTCGATTATACCGCGATCGATCTCAGAACGACAGATCATCTCCAACAACCTGAACGAAAAGATAACAAGTAACTGTAGCTTTTTTTATATTTGCTCACAACGCTACAACACAACAAACTAAACAAGCAACAACCGTAAGTAACTAAAATAAGAGAACAGCTCCCATATCGATCATTTGCGCATGAGCTGTCGAACCGAACTTCCAGTCCTTACCATAATCAGAGAACCGCTAGGACTGATTCCGAATCGATAACGAACAAATCCGATATGATCCGCGAACAACGAACTATTATTAAAAATTCGAAATTATTTAACGGCGAACGCCACCTTTTAGAATGTGCATGCGAATAGTCCCTGAACTGATTCTGAATTACACCCGCGAACAAACCTGAATAAATCGTATCTTATTAGGCTCCCGCTAAACCCTATCATGATTCATGATTTTGCGTTGTTATTATTATCTCCTTTTATTTACTATGCAATAGATAGATAGATAGATAAATATGGGTCTTAAGTGCTTCTAAGAGCCTCTCCAGTACGACCTTTGCAGATCTATTGTGTATGCCCTCCTGTTATTCTAGAGTACCTTGTCTAGACCCGTTCTTATTACTAGACGGATGGCAAACCTCAGGTCCTCCGTATATTGGGAATGTTGTGGTTTTTCCTCCCCTATCGTTGAAAACCTCAGCCTAGTCAGGCCTTCGCAGTAGCACAGTATGTGTACTGGAGTTTCCTCATCTTCTTGACAAATCTACATATGGTTGTTTCTGCCAATGTTATTCATATTTTTGTTAAGTCTACAATGCCCTGTCAGGAGCCCAACCAGGATCCTGATTGTTTTCCTATTCTGGGTTAGTAGATACTCCGTGAATTTTGGCGAGGGTTCTCTGATGAACTCTTTGGCCTGCCTCATTTTTGGCGCCTTATCCAAATGCTGCTATTTGTTTTTTGCAGCGCCTTCGCTATGCCACAGAAAGGTTCTGGGCCAATGGGAGCACAACGTGCCCTCTTCATTGCCCTTGTGATCTGAGTGGCCTGGTACCCAGGCTACGGACAATATATTATGACTGCCCAGCTCTTGTAGCGTCTCCAAGCAGTCCCAAACGAGTTTGGAATTTATCTGCATTGAGCTGTTTGCTTTATATATGGCAATGGTCTCTTCCTCAAACGCATGCCTTAATAGCTCCCCTGCACAGTGCTGTATTACTGCAACTTCTTCCTGGAATATCGTCACATGTTTACCTAAGCTCAGTGAGACGAGATTCTTGTCTTTGACTTGGCTATATATATTCCTGCTCCTATACACCTTCCTCAGTTTTTGAGCCATCAGTGTAGCAGGCCATTTCTGCATTAATTGGAGGTCCTTCCTTCCATGCCTCTCTGCCTGTTATGACTGTTTTGAAGTTTTTCCCAAGCTATTCTTGGGAATCATCTCGTCCGATGACATTCCCATTATGGGGTTGATTTCCAACGCATTGTATAGCTCGTTATACACCTTACCTACTAATGGGTGCCTGCCCTCTGGCCAATCTATTATTGATTGACTATGCAATATTTGTAAGAATGTATTGTAGAAAAGTTGATAATTGAACTGACATTATTTACTTATGAAGTTTATATAATATGGCGGCCTGGGCTAGATAATGTGAAATATTTATTGGTTTTGATTTTCTTCTCATATCATTAATTAATAATTGTTATATCTATATTGCTTCAATAGCACGCACAAGAACTTCAAAATATTTCAGTTTAATAATAAATAAAATTTACTGTTTGGACCCTTACTTTGTGGAATCTACTCATATTAATGTTATAAATGAAACTAACTGTTTCTAATTAATTCCACTATTTAATGAAAAAATTATGAAAGGATATTGATAATTATTTCGATATTGACATATCATCGTCAGAATGACAGAAGTCATGTCACGTCATGTCAAGACAGAAGTGATATGTCAATATCGAAATAATTATCAATATCCTTTCATAATTTTCATAATTTTTT
Organism: Lochmaea crataegi; assembly: GCA_947563755.1. NCBI lineage: Eukaryota > Metazoa > Arthropoda > Insecta > Coleoptera > Chrysomelidae > Lochmaea > Lochmaea crataegi. The sequence goes on along the minus strand of OX387425.1, from coordinate 27,878,441 downwards.
CATTTCATAGTGGAATTAATTAGAAACAGTTAGTTTCATTTATAACATTAATAATAAATAAATAACTATTTCTTCACAACGTATATAATGGTTAATTTCGAATTAATATGAGCGTTTAAAATTGGTAAAAATCGAGTTTAAAGGTTGCTTTACAAAAAAAAAACATAACTTTGATCTGGCATCGAGTTATGGAACACCCCACCCCGTAACATTGTAACTAATTTATAAATATGAAGCGTAAAGCTATCTACAATTTTTATATATTCCTTTTTTCGGTATCTTCTATGATAACAGACCTACTGAGCTTTATCACACTAATCAATCACCCTGTATATTGAATTATAAAAATTTATTTAGCTGATTGATTTTACTTTTGTTATTCATATTCATAACTTCGCTGAGTATATAACAAATACAAAATTTTTATCCACGAGGTCGCGGTGAGATTCGAACTCGCGCTTTCCTGTTCACTAGACAGTCGTTTTAACCAACTGAGCCTCGGCACCTCTTAGCATATCAGCTCTTGATGGCCGTTTCAAGCAAAAACGTTAATATACCTCATGACTTGATTTTTATACAAGTTTAATATACACTGTGTTCATTTGAAAAGGACCCACCCTTAATATTTCAGAAATGGGACATATTAGAAAGAAATCACGAAACACGTCAACTTTTAACTTGAGGGGGACACTTTTTAGCGCTAATGCCATAAACTTCAGATTCACCCCCTCCCTATTGGAGATACCCCTTGAATTTTTTCAAATATCATTAGGTGTCAAGTCATACCTCATTTAAAAGGTCTGGTAAATCTCTATTCAATTATTTTGTTTTGCCTTTGATTCCAGCCTTCCATTGTTATTTAATCGTTGTTTAAAATTGGCTCTCTTTCAACTTTTCGTATGCCCCCGTATTAGGTTATGACCGAAAGACTCTTTAAAGAATAAAAAATTTACAAATAGTGAAAAGACAACTGTAAACAAGACATAACTGTTATTTAAACTTGTGACAAAGTGACCACCGTTAACATTCAGGCAATAAAAGTTGAAAGAGAGCCATTTTTAAACAACGATTAAATAACAATGGAAGGCTGGAATCAAAGGCAAAACAAAATGATTGGATAGAGATTCACCAGACCTTTTAAATGAGGTGTGACTTGATACCTAATGCCATTTGAAAAAATGTTAGGGGTATCTCCAGAAGGGAGGAGGTGAATCTGATGTTTATGACATTAGCGCCAAAAAGTGTCCCCCTCAAGTTAAAAGTTGACGTGTTTCGGCATTTCTTTCTAATATGTCGCGTTTTTGAAATATTAAGGGTGGGTCCTTTTCAAATGAACACAGTGTATATTTTACTACTATATTGTATTGTCATCTATCCTTGACGAGTGTGCAAATTTTCGAATTAATCTGAGCGTTTAAAGTGGGTAAAAATCGTTTTTAAAGGTTGCGTTACAAACAAACATACAAGTGAAGCTAATATAAAGCGTGTAAAAAATGAGATGAGCTCTACTGCAGGCAAACAGTACTGGAAAAATTTTGGAGAGGGTTATGTTTTTGGTGTTTACCTCTTGGATAGGTGCCAGCTGCTGGGTGAAGCCTCTCTAGTTATATAACATACACATAATAATATACTAAATTTTTTTTCTATAAACTTTGGTATTTTACACTCATTTTTTGCAACCAATACATATTGTAAGATTCTTTCAAGCTGTTCGTTGTATATTTATTTTGATTTGATCTTGCCTTACAAGTTTCTCAAACGTAGTCATACAAAGGATTATTTACAAAATAAATAATGTTAAAACAACTTAGATTATGGACAGTTGCAAGAATCTGGCAGGGAGAAATTCGGGTTTAACCCAAAAATCCTGAGCTGGATGTACACTGCCATAGTAGACAAATGATCACTTATAAAGCCATTGCGTGGAGTAGTAGAAGTAGCCTATTGACGACGAGAGAAAACCTCTCCGAAATTCAAAGACTAGCCTGTATACGCATTACAGAAGCAATGAGAACATGCCGAACGGCAGCCATGGAAGTGATTCTCAACCTCACACCACTACATATGGTGGTGGAAAGTGTTGCAGAAAGAACAGACTAAGTAGAGAGGGAATCATTAAAAAAAACAACCTTCTCACTTCTTAGAAATCAGAAAACCCGTCACATGCCACATGCCACAAGATGGTATGATGAAAAAGTATAACTTTTTAAAGAAATTCGTTACGGAATTAAGCAACAAGAACGAATGGGAACCAAATACCATTACACCAGACTTGGAAATAATGCCATTCAAGGGTAGGTACACAGACGGCTCAAAAGCAATAGAAGGAACTGGGATAGGAGTGTACGGGCCATTAACTAAGCACTGAAAGGTTGGGAAAACCCCCAAGTATCTTTCAGGCAGAAATTCACCATAGAAAGTGTGCCCAGTTCAATATTGATAAAGGATATACTTAGAAGGCAAAGGATTATCATAATGTCGGATAGTCAAGCAGCCATTAAAGCACTGAGCTCTTGTGTAATCAGTTCCAAAATGGTGTGGGAATGCCAAGGAAACTCAATGAACTTGAAATGGATTCTCGGACACACTGGAATAGAAGGAAATTAAATAGCAAAGAGGGGGGCTGAAATACCCTTTTGGGGGCCGGAACCCTTTTGCGGTATCAGCTCTATGTAATATTGGAAGAAATAGGTAAAGACGGAAGAAAGAGATCTGACCATTGGAAAGAACTAGTAGGACTTAGACAATCAAAGATTCTTCCGAGTAACTACAACCTGTTGAGATCAAATGAATGCCTAAGTCAAAGTAAAACTGCACTAAGAGTTTTAACAGGGATCCTAACAGGACATTGTCGCCTGAATGGGCACATGGAAAAGCTCAAAATAGTGGAGAAAGAAGAATGTAGATTATGTAGCATGGAAGAAGAAATCCCCACCCACATAGGTTGCAAATTGCACAGCAATTCAGAATCCTATGGCACAGCACCTAGGAGATTACTGGATAGAAGAGGGACATTTACCTAAGTTAAAGCCTGCAGATATCCTAAAATTCTTCCCGGAAGTAAGACTAAAGGAGCTACTAGACTCTGAGACTTTTCTCGGGAACTAAGTAGAAGTAAGGGGGCACAATAGATCTTTTAGGTATCAGTAAATGTCACCCCAATATACTTTCATGGGCAGTTTCAGATTTTAAATATTAAGTTTTTCACTAAAATAACAATGTGAAATAACAAATAAAAAACTTTTACTTATTGATTCTGTCAGTGACGAAAACATAAAAATTATACAGTGCGTCCTGAATGTCTCGAAAGGGGTCGATTTTTTATTTTAAGTTACTATTTTTAACAGAATAATATACAGTGTGACCCACTTAAGATCGCAACACCCAGTTATAGCTTTTAATTGACATTTGATGAACTTCAAATATTGGAGGTTTAAAAAGGTCGACAAAGAGAATTTTTACTCATTAACATTTTATTTGATAAACGTAAGTAGCGTACAATTTTACGAGGCTTCAAAACTTCGATTTAAAAAAATTATTACCGATATTGTTATTGGACTTTTGGTTTCCTCTCTGTAGAGTACAGTGGCGGATTTACCACTAGGCTGAGTAGGCTGGAGCCTAGGGCGGCAGATTTTAGGGGAGGCAAATTTGGAGCCAACATTTTAATGTCTCACAAAAATAAATGAAAAATCATATTTATATACCTTAATGTTGTTAGGTCCACACAAACAATTCAATATGTAGGGAAGCGTGGGCACGGACTAGTGATGAGCAAAATCCGTCTTGGTCTTACGATTTTCCAATACCAAGACCAAGATCATACATTCACTAGCAAGACCCAGACCAAGACCGAATGAACAAGAACAAGACCAAAACTAAAACAGAGAATGCAAGACCAAGACCAAAGTGCAAAACTAAACTAAAAATTACAACTTTCCTTTTAAATAGGATATATGAGAATATTTTTCTTAACTTGAATATATGTTTGCGTCGAAACAAAACATTTTGTGTGTTTAAGATTTCTAGATATGAATTGTTGATCATTTATAATTTATACCTATCAAAATACTCGAAAGTGTTCCAAAACGACGTAAGTAGTAAGTAACAAACTATTTGAGCAAGACCAAGACCAATACTGAGGACGCAAGACCAAGATTACAAGTATTTAAGCAAGACCGAGACCAAGACTGAATATGCAAGACCAAGACTGAGTACGCAAGACCAAGACTACAAGTATTTTAGCAAGACCAAGACCGGACAAGCAAGACGAGACCGTTACCAAGACTTGGTATTGGTTCTTTCTTTGCTCATCACTAGGCACGGATGGCTTTATAAATAAGTCTTTGCCATACTCCCATGCTTTAATTCCATCATAATAAATGCAGGAACTGTGCTCGTATCCATTACATTTACCAATTTTGATAAACAAGAATCTGGACCATTGAAAAGATCTTCGTTCCTGCGGAAACAGAATTTGCTAAACGTTTATGCTAACTTGTATTTAGCTGTTCGCATATAGCTCTATTTTCACCAGCAACAGCAGTTGAGAAAAGCTTTCATTACTGGTGCAAACGAGTGAGAAATTGTCTAAGAAAACCAAAACGCCTCAGCTTTGTTGTAAAAAATGGTATTGTGAAACTTTCATACCTGCTGTGATGGAATGTGATCGACATTAAAAAAATTTATTATTAATATGATTGCCAATTAGGGTATAGAATTGTAGAGGTCGGTAGGGGCGGAAAAATTTGAATAGCCTAGTGGCGGCAAATGTGTAAATCCGCCACTGGTAGAGTATCCCTTGAAACTCCTAAAGGTAAATTTTGAGTAATGTAACTTCACCGGTGTTCGAGATGTACGTCGTCGAAAAGTTATTTGTGTATTTAGAGCGTAATGTAACAGATTGCCGCTTGAGAAAGAATGTTGCCGCGCGACGCGTAGCGGAGATTTTACTTTACGCTCGGAAAACACACATACTTTTTTATACAGTCGCCCTTTTAATAATTAAAACAGTTTTTTATATTATCTTAGGTTATAATAGGAGTGCTAGAATAATCGTCATTTTCGCTATTCATCATGATTAACCTTAAAAAGATCTACTGACTTGTTCAGACTTGTCAGAATTCGAATCAGAATATCAGTAAAAAAGTCGAAGTGAGAGGGAAGAACACACGCACGCGCTTGCCAATAGGAAGTCAGGTCAGAAGTCAGAAGGGCGGTTCCATAAATATTCACCAATTGAGTTAATTCGGAGAGCGCGGTTTGATTAAATAAGCGAGCGAAAAAGATTCCTTTTTTGCGCTAGAGCGTAAAGTAACGATCCTCGGCATTTGTAGACTTTACGATTTCATTTGAATATAGTAATTTTAGTCATTTTACGCGCGACTGTAGAGGTTTTTTTGAACCTATACACGCTAATTGACATTTTATGAACTCCGAATTTTGGTGGTCAGTAAAAGACAATTAGTTGAGTGGTTGTTTTTATGAATATTGGGTTTGTGTCAGTAGCTTACGTCTTTAGAGTTCTTGATAAGTAAAAATAGTCCCTTTGCCGATCTTTTTAAACCACCAAAATTTTAAGTTTATCAAATGTCAATTAAAAGCCATAACTGGGTGTTGCGATCTTAATTGAGTCACACTGTATGATAACTTTGAGTGATGACTTTATCAATAGTTAATATTGTCTACACGATCGTGTATTTTATGGAATAAAACTAACTAGAAATAAGATATTGCAAATATTTTAAAATATTTTCCAATTTTATGGTTTTATTGATGTCAATCATAAGTCCATTAATATAAAAAATTACAATAAATGGATTTTTTATGACGCCCAAAGGATGTCCACTTTATGTCCGATTATAATGATGAATATCCTTTAAATACATCTGTTGTCCTGCGCAATAGATCTTTATATCGGATCTACGTGTGATATCTGGAAAGTTACTTTTAAGTGAAAATTGAAATTTTCAGTGCGTGACAAGTAGAAAGTGTTAATTTTATTTAAAATTGATCAATTTTACATTTTCATAAATATTTTACATGTTACTACCTATATAGAGGCATTCTATAATAAATAAATATTAGTTAATACTGATATTGGTTGCAAAAAATTAATAAATAAATTGTGGAATCATACTTACCGATTGTGATGCATTTTGTAAATTGAGCAGGGGTTCAGAAGATCGTTTTAAAAATAGACGAAGTTTATTCTCTCTCGGTGGTGGATCCTTTCTACGTTGAGGACTGGGTGCCTTCAAAACATAAAAAATATAAAAAGATAATAGTATAACCACCGTGTATAACGGTAGATACCTACTATGTACAATAATATTGAGAAAAACATTTACAATGTAATCCCATCGTATTTATTGGTCGTTGGTAGTTTTTTTGTTTACATCATATTGTATACAGATCTTTTTTACCGACCATAAATGGTATTCCACCTTTCGATCATTAAACAGACTAGATCCACCAGCATCTAAATCGATCCTTTCATTCCAAAACAAGGATAGCAATGCACACATCAAAGGTCGCAGCTTCCAACAACAGTGCCGAGCTGTGTGAGGAAGGGTTTAAATTGACTGAATCGAGATAATAAAACCACAAATTGCTTAAAGACATTTCTCATCTGGGCTGTTTAATGATCGAAAGCATATGCAGTCTGGAAAGTTTTTTTTATGCAATTTAATATTCTGCAGTATCATTGGTCGTATTATTGACATTGTCTTCCTTTTTGTTCGGTGGGAAAAAAGTATATACATGCAAAAAGGATCAGCGTATAATTCTCCAGTTTTCCTGCTGTTTCAATGCTATATCCAGCGCAGTACCTACATATTCCAGGTATTTTATTCTTTCTATATATTCATATAATTGAAATTATTCATATTTCCGGGAGACTTGCTCAACCTTAAAAATCACTTTTAAGCTAAAAAGAAGTATTTATAACTGACCTCTCAATTCTCAAGAGTATATATACAATATGTCCACTTAAGTTTTATGGTTTGATTAAGTAGGTTTTCTTTTTCTCAAGTTATTTATTCTATTAATGCTAAACACTATCAACCATAAAAGAAGAAACTATTCTATAGTTCATATATATAACAGCCTTTTTGGTGTGCGTCATCGTTTGTGACGTATATCCGGGTTTTGGGTATGTCGATATTTAATTTGTTATTTTGACATATAGTTAACCTTCAATTTGATAAATAAAATCATCTGGATCGTATTCAGCCAAATTCGAAAAGGCTATGAAATTAATAATACTTGGGCTATGAAAACACTGCAAAATAAAACAAATTGTATATTTAATTTACATATTAAAATAATTTAATATTGGTAAATATAGTCCTGCATTTGAATAAATAAAAAGCTAACAATAAGATCAATATTCACTTTTCATAAATAATAATTTACCGTAAACAACAAAGTACAGACCTGACGAGAACTGTCAGTTGGACATTGGAAAAATACGTAAGACACGAAAGGAACGTCTGCATAGTATTTTGAACGATGTAATTTCGCCCGATTGATAGGTCGCGTTTGCGCGTAATCTAAACATCAACCAATCAAATTTTTGTAAGTCAAATATTAGGGTTAACGTTTGTACTACGTTTAAACGGTTCATTATTGTGATATTTTGATTAGGATTATTCACAGACCTGCCTTTTTTTCCATTTCTTCCAACGTAATGTGTTAGAAAGACATTAACAATCAATGACGCACACCAAGAAGGGTATTATATGAACTTTACAAAACTATAAATATAAAGATTGTAGTTTTAAGTTACTGTAAGTTTTACTATTTACTATATACACGTTACACGTAAATTACGACCAGAAATCTAAGAAGGTCGTAAATCAATATAAGCCGACGACCGTCATTATTACCTATTGTACGAAAAATAGGTACCTAAGCAATAAAAGTGTGTGTCCCTTAAAATATTCCCAAGTCCGGATTAAAATATCTCATGAAGTAGTTTGGCATTTTAATAATAGTAGGCTCTCCATTATTTTTGGCAACGACTTTAAAAGAATGAGATTGGTATCCAGTGTTGCAAAGAGACTTTAAGGAAGTCTCTTTTACAAAACGGATTTAAATTTAAAAAACTAACTAGTAGCAGAAGAATCATAAAAGGAATCTGTGCGCCTTAAGAAGTAGAGATTTGGATATTTATTGGCAATAAACGAATTTAGAGAATATGGTAGCACAGTGGTGTATTTGGATGAAACTTGGTTCGGTACACACGATATTCCAAACAAAACTTGGGTAGACTCGACAGCTTAAGTCATCAGCAGTTCGAAGAAATAATACTTCTCCAGCCATAAGTTCAACTGTGGTAGCTCTTATGCAAAAATTCCTGATAGCAGCTGTGCCAAGTGTGTTTCCCATACTAAAAGGGGGATAGTGAAAGTGAAACTGATCTTCGTGAGTAATTTTGTTTATAAATACCTTTAACTTATATACATATTCTTATATGCAAAAAAGCAGCTTCACGAGTGTGAACTGAACTATAATCGCATTCATTATCGTGATTTTTATAAATGTTGTTGTGTTATACATATATCATATATACATAAACAATTCTCAATTATAATCTAGCGATTTTTCTTAATAATGATCTTAACCCAATAAAATCTATAAAACAAAATTTAATGGCTAGGGCAGGTACAACTCTGCGTAGAATCGACCGCCTGGTGATAACTAAAGTGGTTGGTAATTTATGACCTTCCTATACTTCTGGTCGTGCTTCACTCTTAATATTTTCCGGAATTTTCACGATATGTCACTATTGAGAACTCAATGTCTTTTCCCTGCGCCTTGTAGTCACATTCGATGACAGGGATAGGCTTGTTGACAGGTCAGTATCAGAGAGTTGGAATATTAGGAAGTAGAAAACTATCGTTGGAAAATCTAAGAACTTGTTAGAGTAGAAGTTGATGAACTACAGATATAAAGATGAGCTAAGAAGATTTTTGTTGAATGTTGTTTTAAATACAGTAGACCAAAATAATATTTAATTATATTAGAATAAATTAAAAACAAAATAATGCGTATGTAATATTGTCTTAAAATCTACTTATATAGAGATTGTTGTTTATTGTCGAACCCTTTGCAATTTACTCAAATGAAATACACAGACGCCCCTTTTATTCTACTTTTGTTTGTAATATCTAGTTTGTTATTCCTGGAAGCTTTTAATATGATTGGTATAGGTACGTTAATAAAATATGAACACTGGAGTTGTATATAATCGAATTTAATATGAATATTTAACATGAAATGAGGAAGCGGTCGACCCAAGTTTACATAATTTTCTTGGAATATATTTATTGAATAATTTCTAAGTGATTACACTGGAAAAATTCTGCAACAGTGTGTGGACATGTTGACTTCATTTCCATGTAAAAAATAGGATAAAATTCATTCTTAAAGTTATTGCGAGTGATGTCACATTGGAAAATTAATTATTACAGGACAGGAATGCGCAATAGTATATTATAGAAATAGAACTAGTAGGATAAACCCCGTGAATTCTGTCAGACCGCGCATGAGGTCACGTGCAGAAGTATCCATTTTGAAATGTCCACAGATGCTAAAAGAGATTAGCAGAGTGTTCATCGAACACAGGACTGGACTGTTATTAATTGCAGATCACTGAAATAAAAGAGCTATGAAGAGTTTGCTAATTCCAATGTATATTTAGATGATACAACATTGTATTGTTATTTTACAGCTCGGGAAAATAAAAAAAAACAAGACTCTCAATACACTACATCAAATTGCATATAATCACATTACCTTTAGCTGAAGTACTTATTTTAAAATCGCGCAACAATTCATGATGTGAATAATTTCCCAATTTAGAAATAATTCCAGGCCGGTTAGTGTCAAGCGAGGTTATCTATAAACAAGCGATCGTCAGGCCCAAATTTCAGTCTACCGGCTGCACGTTATATGCATTCCAGTTCATCCGATTCGCCTGACAATACTTCAAAGAAGCGGCCCTGAGTTATCCTACTATGAATTTTATATATGTAGTACATATATATACATATAAACATCATACTTTCCAAGATTCTATTTTGCAATGAACGAAATTTATAAAGTTACAAATTTAATAAACAAACTACACACATGAGATGTTAACTGAATCAACAAAAAAATTAGATATACATAAAGAAATTAACACTGCGTTTTTTTTAAAACTTACTTGGTATAACATTTTATGAAAAACACGGGATCTAGCGGCAAGGACAGCTTTGACAGCACATACAGGTTCTCGAGTATCTCCAACAAGGAAAGTGACATCACACAGTTCTGGCATTGAGGCAAGGAATTTCATGTCTTCGGCTAGGCCGGTTTTATTTTCAAAGGTACTAAGGTCAGGTTCGGCTTCCGCCATTACTATGTAGTTAATAGGTATAAGAAGGTTGTCCGGCATCTAAAAACAAGAATATCATAATAATAAAACTAATAGTTAGATATTAATATTATCTTTTAACTTAAACAAAACGTGTCAACCTCATTGGATTAGCAGCACTAACATAAATTTGAGGATTGTAAGTTAAGTTATTGACAGTTCTAGGGACGAAGATCGTTATTATTATTTTTACGTACTACCATTGTATAAAGATATGCCTATCTTTATACAATGGTACTACCATTGACAAATCACTACCAGATCAATTAAAAAATATCTAATTACTTTTTCTCTCATGTGCATATTTAACGTAATACTACAATGCGCTTTTCACTTGATTTCTCCAGATCTCCATATCTAAATTCCATAGACTTTTTCTTCTGGGCCTTCTTGAAAGAAGAGGTTGAGAGTTCGGAAGATGTAGTAGGTACCTACTTAGTTCGAATTCGCGCTACTGATGTAACATTTATAACCGAGAGCATGCTACAGAGGGTTCGTGTTCTAATGATAAATGTTTGCGTTGAAGTAGTCCTTAGCTATCAGCTTCCCTCGCTTCACTACGCTCGCTCATGCAGCTAATAGTCTCGGGCTAATAAAGCTCATTTTCTGCCTTTGTGACACAGTTTTTCAAATTGCTTTGAAATATGCACGCCGGTATTTATTTTCCTTAGCAACAATTAACAACGTTTATATTATTATGAGAGTTTACAGTTGTTTGTATTCCCATAAAGGTAAAATGAGGTATCGTTCAGTACTCATACAACAATGCTGTCTCGCTAACAAGGAAAATTATCACTCTCGCAAGGGAAAAGCTATTTTCTGAATAATGAAATATAGGCACCTACTATTTTCCTTACAACAAATAACATCATAAAAGCAGGATATTGCACATCCTTAAATAAGTATTATTAAAATATCTCTTACCCACTAGTACAATTCTGCTTGTGAACTCCACTTAAAAGTCTAGTCAAAATCCACTTTTAACATTCACATCAAAATTCTAACACGACCAATCCTAATTAATTAGCAGTAGGTAAATTGAAAAGATCAACTGACGCAATATGTATATCGTCCAACAAAACTATAATCACCGATCGCATACAATATAATTAACTCATTATGATGTTAGGAAAGAAAACCACATAATTTGTCATACCAACATTTTGCGGGATGACTTCATTGAAAATTCGGTTCGGTGTTTCCGATATTTTTTTAGTTATTCACAAATTATTTGTTATGTTTATATTTAGATAAAATATTAAATAAAAAAAGTCCACGTGTTTAAATTAACGTTGACAGATCTACAAATATATGTCAGCTACTAAGAATGATAAAATTAATAACAAATGTGGTTACACCGCTCAAGACGATGCAAAAAGTAGATATCTGCATCTCATTATCATAGTTCTATATCATTATTGTTATTAAATAATATTTTGTACTAAAGATTACTCCGGGTACTATATGGACAATTATTAAACGAGACACCCTGTAAATTGTTATATTTATAATCTTAAAAGTTATTTTGAAATGAAGTAAAATAGGTTTGTGTACAAAAAGTGATCATATCAATTGATATAGGTACTATATACTATATTGCAATTATTAAAATAAGAGATTGTTCATGGACTCCCGAGGGGATTCTATTTCAAAGATTTTATTGCTAATAAAAACGTTTGCTGTAATTGTAAATGTTGAAAGGCTTTTTAGTGAGCATGAAAATGTACAATTCATATTATTTTCCTATTAATTGACGCTTAGCAATTTTGCATACAATAATAATTATTATGACCACTCTTCCAGCATTTTTAATTTTTATTTTAAATGAATTATTTTAGTGTACACCTTGTAAATTGTACTCAAAGCGGCTGATTTCTGTGTTGCGAAAAATAAAATCGATTAACTTACCTGTTGAGCAGATTAGAAACTTTTTGAATAAAAATTGAGAAAAGAAGAGAAGTGAAAGATATTTATAGCAAGTAACTAATTAGCGTTCATAGAAAGCGGTTCACTGTAAAGCACATCATTTAAACCAGCAAAACAACGACATTTATAAATAAATTTGCGAGTAAAACTTTCATGCAATTTTCACTTGAGACGCGATGGAAAATGCCGAGTGAGCAGGAAAATCAGGAACTGTTGAATGCGCGCATGTACAAAAATAATGATCATATCAGTGCTTGTGATGAGAGAGGTCCATTATTAATTTAGAAAGAAAATTGGAATTAATCAAGGGAGAGATATTTTCAATTTCATTTTTATTGGAAATGTTTAGTGAATTATTTCTCATTAAGCTTCCGCATTGAATAAACGAAAATGCAATCGTTGCCAGATAAAATTAAGAGATAACAGAGTTAATAAGTAAAAACATTTCAATTCATCATACGTTATGTTACATTGTTTTGAAAAAAAAAAGGAAAAACTAGAAGGGTAATGGATTTTGGACACGTCCTGGTTAGTATATGTACACAGTTGATGGCAGTATTACTCCTCTTCTTCGAGTTCATTTGGTACCGTCAAACGGGGCTACATTGATAATTCTGGGGTAACTTTGATTTTTGGCTCTTCAACATGCAAACGCGCCCTCATTTAAAAACCGTTGATCAGAGAATGCAGGCAACCAACCACACATTCAGTCAGATGTTCCCAGAGAGCGGCAAGACAGGTTCGGTGCCAGTCATTTCCGTTTTCAAGTGATAAAAGGTGAAATAATTTCCAATTTTAATTTCCTCATAAATAATACCCTCCATACTTTCATCTATGCACGAAAAACTACAACTCTGGCATTATTTTCGACCTGTTTTCCGAAAAGCTCATTATCCTAAACTAACTTTCCCAGAAGCCTGTTTCTGTGGTTTGTTTACATTCTTTGTGAACCTTCCAAAATCACCTGGGGAAACTTTGATCGATTGGTATGGGGAACTTTGATCACCCGATCAAAGTTACCCTGGCATAAGACTGGTATAGGTTCTAATTGGAGAATTCTTTTTTTCAGCTTCTACGAGATGGTGCGCCACTACCATAAAAAAGTGGGTGGCCGCACTTATAGGAACTACACTGATGCAACCATTGAAGAAGCATTGAAATTGGCACTTTATACAACAGATACAATGGCCTTCATATAAGGTCTGTGGGTCGACCAACCCTTTTTTCTAAAGAAGAGAAGCTCCAGTTTATAGTATCTGCAGCTATTTGCGGTGAATGGGGCTTTCCTTTGAGTAAAGCGGATATTCAAGCATTTGCAAAATCATGCTTAGATCAGAAGGGTGCAATTATTCCTTGGTTGAAAGAGAACAAACCAGGAATAGACTGGGTCGACCAATTACTCCTACGACACAAATCAGCAGTGGTTAAAAGAGTTGCCGCAAACATCAAAAGGGCCAGAGCAACAGTCAGCGAGACCAGTCGAAAGGAATAATTTAAGAACATTGAAAAAACAATTAAAGGGGTACCACCTGCTAATATTTTCAATTACGACGAGACAAACTTCTCCAATGACCCTGGACGAAGCTTCAAAATTTACCGGCGAGGAGTGAAATATCCGTAGCAGATTGGCAATTATAGCAAGTCAGCAACAACAGTGATGATGTGTGGTGTTTTGCTGCCTCCATATATTGTATACAGAGCTGAGAAAATGTGGAACACATGGACAGATAATGGTCCCAAAGGCTTTCTTTGCTGCAATCAAATATGTTGCTCTGCTGGCGCGAGATACAATAGGACACGATATGGATGGATGGAAGCAGTCACATTCCGTGATTGGTTTATGAACAGCTTTCTACCTCATGCGAAAACCTTACAAGGAAAAAAAGTACTCATCGGAGACAATCTAGCTGCACATTTTTCAGACGACGTGTTGAAAGCATGTGAGCAGAACAACATTGATTTTGTATGCCTTGTGCCAAATTCAACCCATTTGACGCAACCACTCGATGTCTGTTTTTTCCGTCCTATGAAGAATGCATGGCGCTCTACCCTGAAAAAGTGGAAAGACAAAAACCCTCGAATATCATCTTTGCCCAAAGAAGAATTTCCACGGCTTCTTCAAAGTTCGCTGCTAGCAATGCACAATCCTGAATCGGCTAAAGATCCAGGTGCGATATCTCGAGATTTAATAAGTGGATTCGCTGCCACAGGAATCGTTCCTTTTAATCCGGAGAGGGTATTGTGCAAGATACCTGGATTTCAGCCAGAAGCACCAACTAAGCAAATCAACGGAAATTTAATAAACTTTTTGAAACGTCAGAGATTTGACAAAGATGACACTACACCAAACAGACAAAAAAGGAAAATTTTGAAAGTTGTGCCAGTGGTCAGCGTCCTTCCTGTAACGGCCGAGAACAACGAGCTGATAGATCAAGAATCTCGTTCTCCATCTCCGGAAACAACGGAAGAAATTGAGGAAGAGCAGAGTTGTTCTAGCCAGAATCAAGAAATCGAGGACGATTCCACCAAGGACGTGACTGCCAAAGTTGGGGACTTCGTAATTGTCAATATGAGTGTAGAAGGCTCTAACTTATCGAAAAAGTGTTAGGTGTTAGTGAAAGGCTGTGTTACTGAGGTTGATTCTTCGAACGACCTAGTGATTCGCTTCATGAGGGAACGAGTGGGGAAAAAAATAAATTTCTTCGTGTTCCCTGATGTGCCAGACGAAAGCATCTTCCAAACGACTGAAGTTATTGCTGTAATAAAACCCTCCTCTTCAAGGAACGGATCGTATTTTTTCAAAAATATCGATCTTAACTAAGTTTTTAATAAATGAAGTTTCTCCTTCCTTTTTTTGTAAATACCATTAAGAATATTTTTTTGCTTTTTTGAAAATGTTGTGTTTATTTAGTTATGGGAATAAAGAATTGTTATTTTCAGTTTAAAAGAGTTGTTTTCTTTAATTTTGAAAATTTCTTTTTAAGGAAGGTTTTTTTTAAATCAAAGTATTCGATGGTTGGGGCTACTTTGACTGATTCGCTGCCTAACATGGCTAAAACACGCAAAAAGGTCAAGTGATCAAAGTAACCCCAAATCCCGTAAAACTTTGATCAGATTATTTTTTGTCAGAGTACAGAAGAGACCTTCTTACATCACCTTGCATTTTTAACAATCAGAAATATTTACGCGCGTCCCCGGATTTTAGAATAAAAGCCAAAAAACTGATCAAAGTAGCCCCGTTTGACAAGTTCCGTGTTATTTAAAATCATTTCAAACGACCTCAATAGCGCGCCAAAGCGAGTGACGTAGAACAGTAGTATGCCCAGGGTACTCCTCATGCTAAAATGGGTACCCTTGTTGGCTTTGGTGTCAAAAATATCTAGTCTTCATAGTCAAAAACATTGAGACTAGATATCAAAAAGGTCGGGTTTAAAGGGGAGAAGCATCTCAGTAATATGTCATTATAATATATGTCGAATACTATATTAAGCTTTATCAGTAGAAGATGTCGATGACCTATAACTTTTGGTATTTTATTAAAGTATGTTTAGTACTAATTTTCCAAAATAAATTTAAAAAAAGCTTTGAGCCGGATGTTTTAGGGGAAAACTAAAAATTAGGTACTTCCTAAATGTTTGCAATTTTCACTACCAAAATCATCAACAAACTAAAGACGAAGTTTAGCAGCTTTCTGATACAATGTTTTATGAGCTAATAACCAATTACAAAGAGGCCATTAGAATTTGAAAAACTATCAGAATGAATATATCACCAGTGACTATAACAATAAACAAAAGTTATTCACTAAGAAGCAACAACTACTTCTCGGGCTATATGCCCCAACAGAGATTGAATTACACTTCTAAGTTAAACGGGGTTGGTAAATCTGCAAGATATAACCAACCATTCAGGTTTGTAATTAGAAGGGACAACATCACTTGTAGACCGGTTTCGGCGTATTTGCGCCTCATCAGTACAAGGTAGATTCTATCCGTCCATCTATTGATAACGCGCTTAACTAAAATATGACAATTTTTTACAGGTAACTGTAATTAAGTAAATAACTACAAAACCGAGTTGGTTTTTTGTCAATATAGAATTTTGGTTTGTGGTTCGATGTGGGGGATGTCGCTGATATCACATTCTTAGTATTTCCTTGAGGTTGCTGTGGTGATGTGGTTTCAACATTCCATGTCCATGCAGGATTACGCTCTCAGGGCTTCTGGAGTAGAATCTACCTTGAACTGATGAGGCGCAAATACGAAGAAACCGGTCTACAAGTGATGTCCCTTCTAATTACAAACCAGAATGGTTGGTTAATTATATCTTGCAAATATACCAACCCCGTTTAACTTAGAAGTGTAATTCAATGTATGTCGGGGCATATAGCCCGAGAAGTAGTTGTTGCTTCTTAGTGAACGGTCTGATCTTTGAAAAATATTTTTCAAAAACTTTTATGTAAGTAAGGCATTATAATAGTATTAAACTATTACATATTTTCAGAACGTAGTCTATACTTCTGTCTTCGCTTCTTTTTTCACAAGTAATCACGATTTTTAAAAAGGAGTCGACAGAATTATGCTCCTATGTCCTAATGTAGCTAACTTCCTTTTTGCATATTGTGCGTCACATCATCGTAAATGACGGGCTTTTTAAATGATCCAAAGGTTAAATTTTCAAATCGACATAATTACCTTACGAGAATAAAGTTGCTTGATTCACTATTATGCTTTTGTCCATCACCAACTATTTAGATTGAAGAGATTTTGTTGCCTCATTACCCACCCACAAAAATCTATTAATCTGATTTCTGGTCAAATTATTTTGTACTTCACATTACGTTTTCCAAAAAGAGGAAATAGTATTCCCTTCCTTTTCCTTGAAATATATGGTGGCATCTAGACGGATTGACTAAAAACTCAGCTCATCCCAAATCTTTCAAGTACTAACATTAGTATTTTTCAAGAGATTCAACTAAATACTCTCCTTAATAAACCTTATCATAAATAGTTACCATAAATCTTACTTTAGAGCAAAACAACTGAAGCTCAACTTTCAGTAATAGAACACCAAAGAGAATTACCTAGACCTGACTCTATTGAAAAAGAAAAACAACTATTGCAATTTGTTGGGATTATTTTATTAATTTACTAGCACAAAATTACAATTAATGGAACAATGTGTTTGAATAAGTTACCAAAAGATGAGACATTAATGGAAAAGAAAAAAAAAGGATACTGTATTGAAAAGAGAATTGTTTTACTTCATAATAACATTACAGAAGTCTTGTTTTAAATTTTGTTGAAGGAAGCAATATCGACAGATTGAACAAAATCTTCAAATTCTTCAATCTTCTCAACTAATTCATCAACAGATACCTTAGCATCTTCAACAACACATATAATTTGAAGTTTATGGATACCATATCCAACAGGCATCAGTTTTGAGGCACCCCAAACCAGACCATCCATATTAATAGATCTTGTTACTTTCTCTAATTCTTTCATATCAGTTTCATCATCCCAAGGTTTTACATCAAGTACGATACTGGATTTGGCAATTAGTTCTGGTTTCTTGGATTTCTTAGCAGCATAGGCTTGCAGTCTTTCTTCCCGTACCTATAATAAATGTAATTTAAGCAGAATATAGAAACTGTTTGGGAGTAGATCTTATGTCAATAAATTATATTGTTATTACTAATTCACCGGACTGATAAAACTTATCTATTTGGATCATTTTTTTGAATATGCGAAACCAACATAAATATGAAACAATATGTTATTAACCGAAATTATACACTAAATTTTAAAAGCCATGAATAGAAAACAAAAATTTGTTATAATTCTCGATTGGAATAGTAAATTAAGGAGAAATGTGATACCTTAGCTGCTTCTGCATCTTCTTCGTCATCCGAAGCAAACAGATCTACATCATCGTCGTCATCATCTTTAGCGGGGGCTGTAGTAGTTGGAGCTGATTTTAAGGGACTAGCGCCGGAAATTCCAAGGGATTTAAGTTCCTCGACAGAGTATGATTTTACGTGATTGTACCATCTCAATACATGTGGTAAATTAGCACCGGGAGCTTTTGCAAGTTTACTAAAAGTGTCAAGATCAGCTTGACTCAATTGATATCTAAAAATATGAAAATTATGTTAGATTACCCAAATACACGTGTTAAAATAGGGTTACCACAAAATGAGTATGAAATAAAACTATATACTAACCCACTAACGTAGCTCTTATCTTCTAAGAAACTGTTAAGTTCTTTTACTCCCTTTTCGGTTTTTAAGTCTCCAAAAGCCATTGTAAATGTATAGTTTTATTAAAATCTGAATCAAGCAGATGCCAACTCCTTTAAGTAAAAATGACAGAGAAAGGTACGTTCTTTTTATTCTTACGTCATCATTATCGGTATCTAGGGATGGCGATTCTTTCCAAAAAAGATCGATTTTTAAATCGATTCAAATCGTTACCTGATGAATCGATTCATAAAAAAATCGAAGTCTAAAAGATCGATTTCTAAAAAATCGATTTTTTTCAAGTTTGTATCTACAATGTAAATATAAATCCAATTTATGAAAAACAAGAAAGATACCATAATAAACAATCTCTGGGATCTTTTATCAGTGAAATCAGGGATTTTTTAGTTCAGGGAATTCGATAATAACAATTATTTTTATTACCATATCAAAGTATCAGATCAGATATAAAAGAAGACATTTATTTTCTAAATGTAGGTATTTGTTACATTAAAAAGTTAAGAAAATAGATAATATAGCTTATAGTTCCCAAAACCAAACCAGAAAAAATCGTATGTCGA
This sequence comes from Lochmaea crataegi, assembly GCA_947563755.1. Taxonomy (NCBI): domain Eukaryota; kingdom Metazoa; phylum Arthropoda; class Insecta; order Coleoptera; family Chrysomelidae; genus Lochmaea; species Lochmaea crataegi. The sequence continues at coordinate 27,859,270 of OX387425.1, read as the reverse complement.
TTTTCAAGGGTGAAATATCGATTCACTGAATCGATTCAGTACAACAAATCGATTTATTTGGTCCGAAATATCGATTATTCGATTAATCGATTTCAGATCGCCATCCCTAACGTAACGGGGACTGCTTCTCTAAGGCTACATTCGTAATCAATTCGCTGGCCAAGTGGCACTTTGGTACGCAAGCTAAGCAAATCTATTTCAGTGTGATCGTTGACAACGCAATTTGGCGTCGGAGTTGAACTTGAAGTCGTCGAAATTTCTTGCAAGCTGCAAACTTTCAGGCTACATTCGTAATCAATTCGCTGGCCAAGTGGCACTTTGGCACGCAAGTCGGCACGAAATTTGCCATTCACAATAACTTCAAAGTCGACTTTAACGCAAGCGCGTTCGTACCTAAATAATTGTCAGGATTCCTTCAACATATGGTCGAAGCATGATTCTGTCTGTATTTACTTCAGTCTGAGGTTATAATATATAATTTGGATTTGGATTTATTTTTTATAGCAGGTATATACTGGAGTTTAGTAGTGATGGACTATCAGACAGATGTCAGATATATCAAAAAACAAATAACAGAAATTAATGCGCATGTCCCATAGCCGGCACGAAGTGCAAGTCGAAGTGAAAGTTTGCAGCTTGCAAGACGACTTCGCCAAATTGCGTTGTGAACGATCACACTGAAATAGATTTGCTTAGCTTTCGTGCCAAAGTGCCACTTGGCCAGCGAATTGATTACGAATGTAGCCTCACTTCGACTTGCACTTCGTGCCGGCTATGGGACATGCGCATTAATTTTTGTTATTTGTTTTTTGATATATCTGACATCTGTCTGATAGTCCATCACTGTTTATAAGTATTATTCTATGGTCTTATAGTCCATCACTACTAAACTCCAGTATATACTGCTATAAAAAATAAATCCAAATCCAAATTATATATTATAACCTCAGACTGAACTAAATACAGACAGAATCATGCTTCGACCATATGTTGAAGGTAGGGATGGCTAACCTGTACTGGAACTGATCCCTTGGACCTGATCCGGCGGGTTGGACTGATGGAACTGATCCGAACCGACAATTTATTCAGGTACGAGTATTAGTCCAGTCATTGTAGCGTGGCACGGCCCGCGCGCGACTGTTCTGCGCCGACTACTGTGATTCGATGATTCGGGATTTCGGGCCACAGATCGGGGACAGACTAGGTGAACGGACGGCTGCCGACGCTGCCGTTCAACGGCATGTACTGCATGCAGTCTTTTCTTTTCTATAGCGTAGGATGGATTGGACGGAATGGGGCTGGTAGAATTAGGTACAAATAGTGCTTTGTACACGGACCATAATGAGAGGTTTGGACTAGTTGGTATTTTGATTTGTTATTCGAATAGGGAGAAGTGAATAAAACTGGAGAAATCGTCAGCAATTTTATGTGTACACATTTTGGTTTCGTAAGCTAAACGCAAACTACATTCGTGAAAATTAGTGATAGGTGAATTAAACCAAAGACCAAATATAGAGAAACATAATAATTATATTTTCTTAACAAACTAACAAAAACATGTAGGTAATCTCTTCAGTGATAAAAAATATAATCCCTTTTCAGTAATAAAAAATAAAAAACGACTAATTTCAAATAAAAATAATTCTTTGGTAAAAAAAAAAAATATTCCTATCAAAAACCTAGAATAAATTAAAATCTAAAAAACAATAACAAATGAATGGAAAAGTCATTGGAAATGAAGTGTCACTATTTGTTAATACTATGTCTGTTGAGCATTTGTATTCAAAAACAAAAGTTTTTTTAATTTGTCCGCACTTAGTCGCGTACGACGTTCATTTAAAATATTTCCAGCCTTTGAGAAAAGTCTCTCGCACGGTACCGAAGTTGCTAGTGCACAGCATTTTTGTTGCACGAGTTGGATGAGATAGGGATAGTTGTACTGGTTTTGTTTCCACCACTCTAGAGGATTTCCGTGTCGATCCAGTACATCGTCTTCTAAGTACCTCTGAACCTCCATTATCGCTCTGCTGGAACTACTAGAAGTTTTTGGTTTGCTTTCTGTTACTACTTCGTCCAAGCAATCCCATAATGATAATTTTACGTTTTCTTTGGGCTGCTCATTTTCCGAGGAAGCGGGGTCATTCTGAGTAATTTTTTGTTCATTTTTTTTTGTTACCATCTCGGTAACGAGATTGATCACAATTTTCTTGATACTGTCTACGGCACCCACATGCTTGAAAGCAAAAGTTTTGAATCGCGGATCCAGAAATGTACATATCGCAAGTGTATTACTAAATTCAACATTTCCCAGTCTGTGACGTAAACCATTTTCGAGACAATTCAGTACTGATTTTGACATTTGGTTAAATTGGTTTTTTTTCAGTTTATCACACACATTTAATAAGCCACGGTTTAAAACAATGACGAGTGATGCTGAAATGTAACTTTCTCCACTCACTGATTTCGTTGCCTCCTCGAAATATTTCAATATTTCGCATAATTCTTTCATAATGGTCCACTCTTCCGACGATAGTTGTGGCAAGCTTTCGTCCAAAAGACCCACTGTTGATCGAATACAATTTTCTAATTCTATGAATCGCTCCATCATATAAAATGTGGAATTCCACCGTGTTGAGACATCTTGGATTAACTTCTTGGGAACTTCAATGCCTGCTTGTTTTTGAAAGTTCAATAATTTCGAATTCGACCGACTACTTCGTCTAAAATGGGAAACAATTTTTTTTACTTTTTCAATGATGGGTTGAACCAGTTTCAAAGCATCATGAACAATAAGATTTAATGTATGCGCAAAGCAACCAAAGAATTTCCAACCTAACTCATCTGTGATAGCCTTTTTTATGTTGATGGCATTATCAGAAACAGTTAATATAACTTTTTTTTCCAAGTCCCATTGTTGCACAACTTCTTTCAGCTTTGCCGCTAAATTAACAGCAGTATGATTTTCTTCCAAAATATCACAGCTCAAAAGAACGGATTTCATTTTAAAATCATCGATGAAATGACAAGTCACAGCCATAAAACTTTCAACTTTTGCTGAAGTCCAACAATCTGTAGTCAAACACACGTTTAACACTTTCTTCATTTCAATTTTGGCTTCTTCAAAACGTTTTTCATACACTAATGGAATGAGACTGTTCGATATAGTATGCCTATTCGGCAATTCGTAAGAAGGATTCAATGAATATACAAATTTTTTGAATCCTCTGTCCTGCACTACACTGAAAGGTTGATAGTCGAAAATGAATAATCCCAATAAATCTGCATCAATTTTTGCTTTGATACTTCCTGTGATTTTTTTTGGTATAAAAGAAGAGATTTTTTTTTGAACTATATTTTTATTGTCACTATGCACAAGCAAAACGGTGTCCAGTTTACTTTTTTTCGAAGTAGATGCTTGGGCATCATTCTCGCAAATCTCAGCATCATAAGGTAATGAACGTTTCAAACCACTGGTGGAAGGAATATTTTCTGTTTGCGATTTTTCAGGAACAAGTTCCACAGAAGGGTGTTTTCGCTTGAAATGTTTTTTTAAATTCGAGGCTGAATGTTTGAAACTCAGCTGCTGTTTACAAATATCGCACTGACAAATTTTTGTATCGTTGTCTATAATAGTAAAATAAAGCCATATCGGGCTTCTTTTATTTGACATCCTCCTAACAAAAAATATACATGCACTACAGACAGACAGACAGTCACTCACTCGCCCCTATAAATCAGTCGCGGTTCAATTTCTCAAATCAACTGAACTGATATAACATTCAAATGTAAATACTCAAATTCGTAATTCGTACCCCGCACTCGTACAATACAACATTAACGATACGTTGAATTGAACGCGAGCGGTTCAAGATCAGTTCAAGTCTAGTATGTACACGTTTACGGTTGTTTACCTACCGCTGTAAAAGCATACCTACCCCTCCCAAAACTTCCGGACGGACTAGTAACTGGAACTGATCTTTGGACTAGTTATCACTCTGGACTGGATCAGGTTGGAACTGATCCATAAAAATGTTTGGATCAGCCATCCCTAGTTGAAGGAATCCTGACAATTATTTAGGTACGAACGCGCTTGCGTTAAAGTCGACTTTGAAGTTATTGTGAATGGCAAATTTCGTGCCGACTTGCGTGCCAAAGTGCCACTTGGCCAGCGAATTGATTACGAATGTAGCCTTTGTAATAGAGAGGCGGCTGAATGTCACAGCTCGTACCGACGTTGCCAAATTTTGAACGAAATGACATTTGCGTGACGGAACTGGAATTGAGGTTATCATCAGGTTAAACAAAACAAATAATTAAGTGCCGGCCGATTGTCTTGGGATATTGCGCCTTTTCCATTTTTGATTTTGAACTTGCGTTTAGTTGTTTTACTAATAATCATAATGCCTGTATGCTGTCAAATTTGTGAGAGAATATTTTCAAGTCAGAGTAGTGTAAATCGTCATGTTCGAGACATAATATCTTATGTAGAAACTGTGCATAATTTTAAATGTAGTGGATGTAGTCTATCATTTATAAACAATAACAACTTACGACAGTATTTGCATGATAAACATAATTTAAATAATAATTTAATGGAAGTATTAAAGTTCTCTTCTTATGAAGGCAAGTATTTTATTTATATTAATTAACTATACATATCCGATTATGTCTCCATTCAACCACAAATTAACGGGTACAAATGCAGTGTATTTTTACATTTATTTTGAATAATCATTACCTCCTATTTGTTACAGAATTTTTGATATGGTTAAAGCAGGAAGAGAGTGACAAAACAATACAGTATTTTAAATCTGCCACTTGCTCCAACGATGAATTCAAAACCATATATTGCAACTGCAACCGATCTGGTAAGAAACAAATTTTAAAAATTAACATTTGCAATTCTAATCAATGAAATTTTCATAGGTAAGATTATAGAGAAGAAAATCAAATCAAAAATAACAAAAATTAATGGTTCTTGTAAACTAAATAAATACTGTAAAGGCAAATTGTTGTAAGACGTCATCTAACCAATGGCTCTATAGTAGCTAATTATTATTATATTCACTATGGACATAATTCTTCGGTTCAGCATATTCGTTTACCAAAACTAGCAAAGGAGAAGGTTGCAAAGAAGCTCATTGCGGGTGTGACTCCATCGAGGTAATATTTTTTTAACTTTCTACATTATTAATCCACAATTTTGTTCTTTGGGCCTAAATTAAATAAAACAGCACTTTATTGTTCCATAAATGTTTATTTATAAAATAACAAAATTTTCATTTTGTAATTGATGTTAAAACAAGAGTGTTTATGTTTCCGTTAGTTGAAGAAAATAAACATTTATGGAACCATAAAGAGCTGTTTTGTTTAATTTAGGTCTAAAGAACAGACATTTAAATTAAGTGACACAGTTAAAATGAACAAAATTTAGATTCAATAAATTAACATTTGTCACATTCAGTTAAAGTAGACACAAAGTTTTTTGTTTTTTTCATTTTGATGGCGGTACAAACTAGATTCAGTGTCAGAAGAACTTTCTTGGCAGTTTCGTTTTTAACTTTTAATATTATATTTAACTTTCGTACTAAGTATGTATTACCACATTTTTTAAATTGATTTACTTAAAATTTGAATTACCTATAGTATAGTTCAATGTTTTACTTGCTCTATCATATCAATATTCTTTATTTTAGAATTCCTATGGATGAACGAAAATGTATTGGTAGTGAGAAGAGGCAATTGCAGCGCAAGGATTTATTAACAGGAAAAGATATAAATAATATTAAAACAACATATGGCATTCATTTAAATGATGGTGTTCGACATAATCATGACGCCACAAGTGTTGATTTATGGGTAAATGAATTTTTCCAACACCCAGAATCAAATCCTATTATTTTTTATAAAAAGCAAGGACAGTGTTTGGAAGGTTATCATCTACAAAAAGAAGATTTTTGTATAATCATCATGAGCTCCGCTCAGCATCATATTTTAGAAAGCATTGCTAATAGTATCATATGTGTTGATAGTACTCATGGCCTAAATGCGTATGACTTTGAGATGACCACACTATTAGTTGTTGATGAGTTTGGGGAGGGGTTTCCTGGTTCTTGTAAGTACTCAAATAAAAAAGATACATACATTTTTGAAATATTTTTCCAAAAAATCAAAGAAAAAATTGGTAGCATTGATTGTAAAGTATTTATGAGTGATATTGCACCTGCATTTTATAATGCCTGGCCAAATATTATGGGATCCACAGAATTCCAATTATATTGTTCGAAGCATGTAGATAAATGCTGGCAAAAAAATTTAAATAAAGTTGTTTGTAAAGAACAGAGGAAGCTTTTATATAAACATTTAAAGTCTTTGCAGTATACCTTAAGTGAAGAAGAGTTTGAAAAGAAGTTATCAAATGTTTTAATATGCCTACAGAATGAAACTCTGGCAGAATTTAAAGTATACTTTATAGAAAACTATGTTTCTATTAAACAGCAGTGTGCATATGCATACAGGAAACAATGTGGCATAAATACAAATATGCATAGGAATTTAAAGTATTTATACTTTGATGGAAAAAAAATTAAGCAAATGGATAAAAGCATTCACATGCTAATTGTCTTTTTACACGAAAAATGTGTGGAACACTTAATTAAACTTACAAAAAGAAAAACAACCAAGCATATGATTTAGATTCATGCATGTCATCGAGCTGCCACAGTATCGCAAAATTTAAAAATCGTTCACAATTCAGAAAATGAAACTTTAATTGTGAATACAGAAAACAGTGAAAAATACTTTGTAGTATACAAAAATGAATCCAAAGAATCTTGCTGTTATATTAAATGCAATTTCTGTAATATTTGCATACATACTTACAAATGTACTTGCTTGGATTTTTTAATCAGATCTATCATTTGCAAGCATATTCATTTTTTTTGTTTTAAACGACACGTTACCTTTATCCGTCACAGAGCCGATTATCAACGAAACTGTTACACTTGATAATTCTCAAAATTTAATAAATTCATTTAAAAAGCAAAAAGATAATATCCAAGTAAGAAAAACTCAGATTAAGGATGATGCTACAACTATTATTAACCAAATAGATAATAACAATGTTTGTTTTGAGGAAATTGGAATAATTTCCCAACACATTAAAATTGCTAAGATGTTAAATATGGACAAAAGTAAATGTTCCGCCAAATTTGAGCCCTTACAATCTATCATTAAGGAACCTGCCAATAAAAAAATTGACATACAAAGTAGTTTCTTTTCAACCAAAAAAAAGAAAAAGAAACATGTTGGCTATTTTAAAAAACCAAATGAAGCCGAAAAACGTGTTAGAGGGTTTATTACATGATCATATGTACTAATACTTATTTTTTCTGTGGTATTTAAAATATCTACTGTACGTATTTGGAAATAAATTTGTATTCGATCACATAAGTTTTTTTTTCACACAAAATGAAACTACAGAATAGTTCATAAGAGTATGAAGATTTTCAAATGTACCGCCCTTGTATCGAAACCTGAGAAAGCTGGCAACGTCGGTACGAGCTGTGACATTCAGCCGCCTCTGCCTAATAGATCGTAGGCCACAGCTGCGTTCGAGATGTCACTTCGATCATATAGGTCATCAGCCATCAACCTACGCTCACGACTAGTTTTATTTTTCTTTACCGAAATAAATAATTTCTATGGTCATTATGGTATTTTTATTTTAGTTTCCGATTTACCTAATTTACAAATTAGAATCATATGAACTATTCAATATTCTTTGCTAAGTCGAAGCAAATCTTAACATAATCAATCCGCTTTTATTAATATGTTGATGAAACAAATTGACAATGAAATCAATTTTTTTTATTAATACTTTTTTGTATAAGGTAAATTTTCCATAAACTAACAATGACAGGTACGATTTCGATATTCGATGGGATATGTGATTCCCAGCATACACATGCATCGAAAAACGAAATCATACCTGTCATTGTTAGTTTATGGAAAATTTATGTTATTCAAAAAAGTATTACTTAATAAGAAAAACTGATTTCATATAGGTACTATATTCTTTCTTTGTCAATAGTCCGTTTTAACCATTGTTTTAACGAAAGACATCTTGTGGTAGCGGAGACCGTTGTCCACCTATAGATTTATATAGTAATTAATAGAAGCTAACTGTAATTTTAAAAGGAAACTGTGCCCACAGAACTGGTAGATTAACAAGATAACGTTAAAAGTGTCACTGTTTACTCGTTCACTATACGAGTCCTATATTGTATGTGTCCTCGTTCTCTCGACGAGTCCCTAAAAAAAGTGAAGAAATATATCGTTGCTGTAATCTTAGATACATCTGTCCAAGATCTAAGTTACAGTCTCCTTTTAGAATTACAGTTAGCTTCTATCAATTGCTATATAAATCTATAGGTGGACAACGATCGCCGCTACCACAAGATGCCTATCGTTAAAACGGTCTATTTGTTTCATCAACATATAAATCAAAGTGGATTGATTATGTTAAGATTTGCTTCGACTTAGCAAAGAACATTGGAAAGTTCATACGATTTTAATTTGTCAGCCAAAAAATGATACACTCGGTAATTTAATGTTTATTCTTGTATAAACCCTTTTTTATTGATATTTGAAAAAACTTTTCTGGAAGTAGCTATAAGCTATCTAGTAATACATATTTATTAACTTGCACATTTCATTCTATTCATCTCCCGAACTTTTTCTTGAATTTGCAATTCTATAATTTGCCGATATTTCTCGCCCTGGCCCAATCGATCCATTTCTTCGAGCCACTCTTCGCGCTCTTTAATTTCTCGTACCACTAAAACGAAATTAATAAAGAAATTTGAAAAACTATTTATCTATATTCGATTTTTCCTAGTCTGTTTAATTCTATACTTACACTGATCAAATCTATTAAATTCCTCTTTAGTATCCTTACTAACTTTTTTTTCTATTATTTTAGATTTTTGAACCACTATGTCTCCATTAAACGCCATCTTGTTTTGTAATTTTTCCTTCTCCTTTTCTCTGTCGAATAAACAAGGCCGTGGTAAATACTGTTCCCTTTCATAAACTCCGGAACTTACTATGGTATCTTTCGATCGTTTTTTTGAAGTTCCAGGTCTTATTGTGACTTCTGGTAGTTGTTGATAGCTTTTGGATTTTGTAGGAAATGGTTCGCCTGTTCGTAAAAAGTAATTGTTTTTCTTGTTTTGGGTAAGAGTCATTTTGCTTTCTTGCGTTAATACTGTAAAAAGTACAAATAATCATTTATTAATTATTCAAATTAGTCAAGACGATCTTTTTAGGAAATAAAACAATACTCCTCTTCAGTGGCGGATTTACACATTTGCCGCCAGTAGGCCCCTACCGACCTCTCCCTAGTTGGCAATCATATTAATAACAAATTTTTTTGATAATGAAATTGTAACTTCATGGTTTGTGTACTTTTTTTTCTGGTCGAGATGGAAAACTCATGTTCGAATGGGTCCAGGACCCAAACAGTGTTGACTCATCCCCGAGAGGATGCCTATACCAACCAAACTCGCCGTTACCCCCGCCTCGGAATCACTACCCTAGCGTGAACAATTTCACTATAATCTCCTTCTCCCAATCTTCCTCTAGCACCTTGTTCCTATTTCCACCCATCCTCTTCACCGCTATCTCATACGCCTTTCCCCACGGATTGTTTTCCAATTCCCCCGGTAATTCCTCCCACTTACCTCTTTTTCCCTCTCCACCCTATACGCTCCAGTTCCTTCTTCTTCTCTTTGTAATTTCCCCTTTTCCCTCTATCCTTCCTTTTCCCCTCAGCATCCGTTTTCGTTCTTTCTTACACTCCCTCCACAGCTCCTCTATTTCCTCATTCCACCAGTAATTAGCCCTCCGCTCACGCCTATTGCCCCTCTTTCTCTTTCCCTCTCTTTTACAGCCCTCTGTATCACATTGTACAATTCATCTACATCATGTCCAAGTCCCCTTTCTATCTCCTCTCTTACTTTCTTCCTCATACTCTCTGCCTCGGCCTTCGTCCACCTCCATCTCGACTCTCCGAATATTTCCTTTCTCATTCAGCACCACCAGCCCATTGGATGTCAACAATTCCTCCAGGATCTCCCCTCTCCTGTCCGTTGTCTTCCCCCTCCCCCATACAGTATTCATTAGCATTGAAGTCACCTGTCACCATTCTCCTAATGATCCTCCTTTTCCCTTCTGACACCCTCAGATCGTCTTCCAATCCTGTCATGCTCCTCTCATATTCATCCAGGATGACATTTGGGCCTATATACAGACTGTATACCACCATGTCTCCCATTCGCACTACCGCCCATCCGTTTCCTTTCCTCACTTCATCCGCCCTCAGTCCATCTCCCACCACTCCTATTCCTGCCCCTTCTGTATCATCCACAATCCATCCCTGCTTTCCCTCATATCTAGCATTTACCTCAGATCCAAACACTACATCCACTTCCCTCCTGAAAATCACTTTATCCAATATATCATGCGCTATCCTGAATTTCCCTAAATTTATCTGCAACACCCTCCATCCATCCTCTACATTCCTTCTTCCCGCGCACTGCTCTCCCCTTCCTCCTATTTGACCAGACTCGTCCCGTCTGAGGGGTCCAGAGGGTCCCTCCCATTTTTCCTTCCTGTTTTCCATCGTCTTTATCGACTCCCTTCCTTCCCCTACTACATTCCATCTCCCCTGGCTTGTGTCCCCTTTCCCCACAAACCCTACAAAGAAAGGCCTGCCGACAGTCTCTGGCCATGTCATACTCGCTATGCATAGCCAGCACTTACTCCTCTCCTTGACTCCCTTCTCCTTACACTCTGCTACTTTATGCCCCTTTATCCCACATCCAAAGTATCTGCCGTCCTCTCTACCCTCTATTATATTTACCCTGTTCCTATTTTCCCCCTCATCCCTTCCATCCACGGGTCTATCCCTACTATCTTTATGGTTTTTGTTCCCCTCCCCGCTTCTACCACCCTAGCTCCTATCACCCTTTCCACCACCCTCAGAATTTCCCTCATCTCAACCTCCTTCTTTGCCTCTATAACCACCTCCCTATTCCTTGAGAGTTTGTGTACTATCGTCCTAATTACAACACTTTTTTCCAGTAATTAGTATGATGGTGGATCCCAACAATTTAGTTAAAACTGCACAAGAAACAGGTTGGGTTCTGAGCTAATTCTCACTCTTGCACTAATAAGGTACTAATTAGGCTCATTCAAAGTTTAGAAGAAATATATTTTATTATCCAGTAAGAATCCGGCGGATAATGTCGATCACATCCCATCACAGCAGGTATGAAAATTTCTCAATACCATTTTGTACAACAAAGTTAAGGCGTTTTGGTTTTCTTGGCTTAAGGTAGATCTCAGACAATATCTCACTCGTTTCCAGCAAAGGAAGCTTTTCTCAACAGCTGTTGCTGTTGTTGCTAAATACAAGTTAGCATAAAACGTTTTGCAAATTCTGTTTCCGCAGGAAGATCTTTTAAATGATCCAGATTCCGGTTTATCAAAATTGGTGAATGTCGTAATGGATACGAGTACAGTTCCTGCATTTATAATGCTGGAATTAAAGCATGGGAGTAGCAAAACATATTTATGAAGTCATCCGTCCCGTACCCCACGCTCTCCTACATATTGAATTGTTTGTGTGGACCCAATAACATTTAGGTATATAAATATGATTTTTATTTATTTTTGTGAGACATAAAGAAAATGATGGTTCCAAATTTGCCGCCCCTAAAATCTGCCGCCCTAGGCTCCAGCCTACTCAGCCTAGTGGTACATCCGCCACTTTGTTTCGTAGGTGAAGAACGATTCAAGCCATTAAATTTTTTGTAAAAATAAAGCTTGGTGTAAGTAGAAAATGTACCTACACTGAATATTTAAGTTTATTATCTCATAGAATAACCTTAGACGCGTAACACATTTGTCTGTCGCAAGTACAACAATTATGATATGGACTCAAACTGTCAGTGCATCTCGAATTTTATCACGAGGGACGTCACATTCGACAATTATTTATGACAAGAATGCGCAATGTGTATCGTGCTCTGAAAAACGTCAATAATTAAGTAGACTTTTGTAAATAAAAAACTAAATTATTGGCTAGTACTTAATTTTACCAAAAATAATTATGTACACCAAAATAAATTGAATAAATATAAAGAGAATCAATTCATTTTACATATTTCCAAGTCTATTTCCTCTCAATATAATCGTTAATTTTTCCTATTGGTATTATAAAAAGAAGCATTTTTGACTTACGTTTAATGAACTCATGCGTTTCAGGAGTATATTTGCATTTAGCAGGCTGTAGGAAGCCACCTCTAGGAACATTCTTACTTGGCCATTCCATTTTTAGTAGCAACTTCCTGTACGTGAAATAAAAATTAACTTGCGTGTAAACGTCAACATTTAAAATCCATGGTGATTGTTTGACTAGTTACCATAGATACTTATAACGGGCCGTGTGAAGAAAGAATTATTCCCATGACAACCATTGCATTAATTAGTATAATTCTATGATTAGGAAGTAGACATTGTTTAGTTGGTCTTTTTGTTAATTATTTTGTAGCAACAATCTTTTTTTTATATTTTTTAATTCAACGTTTCGGTAGCGCTCCAGCTACCGTTATCACGAGCAATTAAGTTTTAAATTCTGGTCCCTATCTGACACTATAAAAAAAATTCGACAACTAGACAAGGTACCATGACACCGTGCGCGAAATACTTCGCGCACTAGGGTGCGAAGTGCGAAGTATTTCGCACACTTCATATAAATTAATAAGACTTTTGTATTTCAATCTTTGAAAAAATGAAGCAAAACTCGAAATTATTATTTATTTTTAAATGAATAACAATTAAATACTTTTACAATAATGATAGAATTTTACAATAACTTTAGTTATTATTTACAATATTAACATTTATCCATAGTAACAGTGAAAATTTGATTAGGAAAGACATTTTATGCCAGCTCAACACTACTTTCTATAATAAATTAGGCATTTTACTTATTTATAATATTTTTAAAAGATAGATTTTGACGTTTGTAGAAAAAATATTGTTTGCATCTCGTGCGCGAACTACTTTGGTGGTCTCGAATAACTCAATTCCTGACCACCAAAGTAGCATTTCGCGCATTAGATACAAAAATAACTGTTCTATGACATTCTAACAATACTATAGTCCACGAGGAATGGGATCCAGTCAGTGAAGTGCACGCTCCAGGAAAAGTCTTATTAAGGATAGTGCTTTTTTGCTTCTTCCGGAAATGTTAATAAAACGCGTTTGGTGTTACTTTTTTTGTGATATGATTATTATTGTTTTAAATATGTCTAAATTAGTTTTGTGATTTTGTGTATTGAAGTATGTATTGATTAACAGCAATTCCAATGATAAATCAGAAGAAAACCTGGATAAAAACTTATGATACTATCCTGATAACGCAGGTAATTGAATATTGGAAATTTCTCTTTCTAACATTGATAACCAAATTTGCCTACATTCGGCTGAAATAGGTACTATAGCTACACATTTATCCACATTTAGTTGTATAAAAGCACTTTCTTTGATTTTTCGTCTTTTACTATTGGGCTTTTTCATTATTATGAACGCCGAATCCCATTGAATATGACTTAAAGTATAATGAAACAACACTTACTTACAAATATAATTTAATTCTACTGACATAGGTACATATGAACTAATTTCTATTATATAACTCTAGAAAACGTACAAAATATGAGAAGACGAATGTCAATATGACATCCAATCCCTACGCAACTCCTCGCTCCTATTAGCGACCGGAAGTGGTCCTGTATTTTATAAAGTCATAGAACATCCCCTCTTTAATATGAAAAAGAGATTATTGAAGTTCCTAAATAACATAATCCTTTAGATACGAGGGTTTTTTAAGTACCCTTCTCACGTAGCAATCTACAGGGTCCAGTCTGCAGGGAAGAGGTTTAATAAAATTGGGGTAAGTCTCCAAAAGTCCCGTAGATTTGGTGTAACGTAAAATCCATTAGTGCATTTTGTCCTAACATTTTCATACCGAACATACCTATAGATAAAAATATACCAAGAAACTTTTTCCCGCTCACGATTATTTAAAAATCAGAAGGAAAAAGTATGGTATAATTTATTACCAGCCTATCAGGTCACTCTGTATAACAAAACCTCGAAATATTATTTTCCTGCAGTCGCGCGTAAAATGATTATTAATTACTATATTCAAATGAAATCGTAAAGTCGACAAAGGCCGAGGATTGTTAATTTACACTCTAGCGCAAAAAGGAATCTTTTTCGCTCGCTTATTTCATCAAATTTGGTGGGATTACCCATGACGACGAAAAACAATAAATGAACGTCAAGTTACCAGATAATACTATACTATCTACTTTATTAACCATTTTAATCGGCTTTATTAATTTCTCACATTATAATAATTTTTATAACAATTTATACAATAATTTAAAAGAAATTAAAAGGTGAATTTCAAAAGTCATTGTTATTGTTGATATCTCGGGCACGCCTCTACCTAGAGCGACGGTGAATCAAATGTCGACAGGGGAGGGAGGTATAAGCGCTCTGCAGATTCTGACAAGTCTGAACAATTCAGTAGATCTTTTTACCGCCATAGAGAGAAAGCATTCAAATACTCAAATTGAAATAGGTAATTAAATAGATAATAAACCAGAAAGACACAAAAAGGTTATTACATGTTTTTTATGTCATTTGCATGGGCGTACCCAGCGAGGGGCAGCTGCCCCCCCCCCTGGAAGCAAAAAAAAATTCTTTGAACTTTTAAATTTGAGAATTAACTGTGGTGATGTAAAGCTAAAGAACCACTTGGATAGATGTCGAAAAAATGCTGTCTACTTCACCCAAAAATTCAAAATGAGATTATAAGTTTATGTGGTGAAGTTGTCAAAGAAAGAATTATTGAAGATTGTAAACAAGCAAAAGCTTACGATGTAATGGACGATGAAACAGCAGATATCGCTGGAAATGGAAAAGAACAGCTTTCTATCGGATTGCGGTTTTATGATGAGAATCAAGAAAAAATCAGAGAGGAACTTGTAGGCTACGTTGAGCTGAAATCTCAAGATGCCCTTAAAATCGCTAGCACAATTCAGAGTTTTTTAGTTGATCAGAATCTTGCAGACAATTGTGACTTGGATTTGGATTTGACGGATGTTCTACGATGGCTGGAAAAGAAGGTGGTGTACAGGCCATTTTGAAGAAAATGTACAATAAATCTTTATTTTTTCATTGCTCAAGCCACAAACTATATCTTGTGGTCAATGATGCTAATAAATAAGAAACTTAATTGCAACAGTTAAGGATGCAATCCTTTTTTCGTGAGTCGCCAGCCCGCAGGACTTCCAAATAATTGTAATAACTTAGTTGATAAAGCACTGCTATAATTATACATAATTTTCTTAAAATTTTGGTTTCATTCACCTTTTTCGTGATAAAATGTTATAACCTGAACGACCATGGTTTGCCCCCCCTAGTTTTGATCCTGGGTACGCCCTTGGTCATTTGTGAATTTTATTTTCAATCTTCAGTAATGGAAGAAATTTCTTCCGAATCTAAAATTGCAGTAAATAATTGTAACAATTGTACTTTCATATTTAACATTAATAAATAATATATGACAACTAAAACGTAGGAGTATTATCTTGAATAATAATCCACTCCTATTATAACCTAAGATAATATAAAAAACTGTTTTAATTATTAAAAGGGCGACTATAGAAAAAATTATGTGTGCTTTTCGAGCGTAAAGTAAAATTGCCGCTTTCAAAAGATCGCGCGTCGCGCGGCAACATTCTTTCTCAAGCGGCAATCTGTTACTTTGAGCTCTAAATACACAAATACCTATTTTACATTCAATTGCTGAGCTGGACAATATTCATAACTCCTCGAATTTATCGTTTATAATAGATTAGTCCATAATGAAAATGAGGAGTCAGAATGAGGATGTTCTATTAAAACATTTTAATCTCAATTTTCAATCACTGCAAGTGAAACATGCATTCGAAGTTCTTTTTGTTTCGTATAATAGTTTTATTTACAGTGAGTTATCTTGGTTACTGTTGTGAAAAATACAATTGGTGAGTGCTGGCTATCTCTTTTGTAAACAATAGTATTAGAAACAAATATTAGTGTTCTTTCTTTCGCCTATTAAATATCATAGTTGAGTGATAAATATAAGAAGAGGCGCAGCTTCGTAAACGATTTTGTACCGCAAAATGAGGTCGCCACTGTCACAAATTACACATGGTGAAAATGTCACATACAATAATTGTGTTTTTGTTGATTGTTGTTGATATTTTAAATAAATTATTTCAAATTGTTTCATTTTGTGAATATGACTGATATAAAGAATTGGATTCAAGAAATAATCTTCATAAATATAACACGACCTTGATAAATTGTTGACTATTTTTATTGCTGCTAAATTTCTCTTGTATTTATTAATTTGACTCGACATTATTTTGGCATTAATAATCACAATACATGTAAGTTGGAAAATAATTTTCCACTATTTTTGAAAACGTACTTAGGGTTGACCTTAGGTTGAAGTTCTCTGATAAAGTTGTTTGTTATTTTTAATTGGTCAGGAAATTTGTTGAAAAAGTTTCCTCAATAACGTCATAACTTTTGTGCATATAGGTCAATAATTTTTATATTCTTAAAAAAGCAAATTTTTGCGATTTTCCCAAACCTTTTTGTTTCCAATTAATTTATTTTATTCCCTTTTCCTTATTTCCATTTTTTTAGGAGTCCATTCTTAACGAAAACTTCGTCACATCTGGCAATACTTATTTTGGCACGAGGAGGATCGAAAGGCATAAATTTAAAAAATATTGCTAAGGTTAATGGTAAACCGTTAATAAGAATTTCATTGGAGAATATTAAAAAAGTGGATTCGGTTGATTCTGTTTGGGTATCGACTGATCACATGAAAATATTGCAAGAAGCGGAAAAAGGTAAACGGAAAAATGTTCTAACGGTGTAAATAAGTTTACTGCTTTGAAAT
This sequence comes from Lochmaea crataegi, assembly GCA_947563755.1. NCBI lineage: Eukaryota > Metazoa > Arthropoda > Insecta > Coleoptera > Chrysomelidae > Lochmaea > Lochmaea crataegi. The sequence continues at coordinate 27,842,175 of OX387425.1, read as the reverse complement.
AATTTAAGAGTTCAATCATATAACTCGCTTATTGAGAGCCCCTAATCACTGGTAGATCTATAACAAATTTGCTCCCCAATGTCAGGGCCCTTTTGTTCAAATCTAAAAATATCAAAACATCTAGTCTAAATAAGAATATTCATTGCATTTGGAGTAGACGGTAGGCTTGTAATTATTAGAGTGTTTGTTTTTAGAACACGTGAATATTCACTGGAGATCTGCATATACAGCAACAGATACAGCTACGTCACAAGATGGAATAAAAGAATTTTTAGAACATCACCCGGAAGTTGAGATTTTGGGTTTGGTTCAATGTACTTCTCCATTTATTAAAGGGAACTATCTTCAGCTAGCTGTTGATTATATGAGAGACGGATTAGAATGTGCTTTTTCAGTAACCAGGTACAGATAATATTTATTTGAATGTTTTCACTTCAATGTATGCTCTACATCAATTACCTACTTGAAATTTTTTAACTAATATTACACAGAACGATGTTCCCACCTCTATACTCTCGTGGCGTATTTTTGTTGGACCCATAAAAATACGAGGTTTCACATTAACTTCCGCAGCAATTTGTTCAATATATAGCAAGGTTCACAGGCTTAAAAAAATCTTCCAACATAAATATCCATATTTTGACATTCCTCACTTTGACTGGTCTCACTAGCTGTTCAGTGGGTTGGCAACACTTATTACACTCTACAACACAAACCGAAGTTTCGACGCTTTTCATTGTTACCATTTAGTATTTAGTTAAACATGATTATTCCTTAACTGTTGCAGCGCTTGCTGGAGCCTACCTGTGGTTAGAAACAATAGATGAGTGTATTGTTTCGCTCATAGAATTACCCTGACAGAACCACTTTACAAGTTGTACTTGTATGTATGTATGTATGTATATTGGAGTGAAATTCACTGAGACCTAAAAGATCTATTGTACCCCCTTACATGTACTTAGTTCCTTAGGAAAGCTCCTTTAGACCTATTTCCCGGAGGAATTTTAGGATATATTCAGACTTGTTGTACCTTAGGATTCTGAATTGCTGTGATATTCGCCAGTATGTTGATGGAGATTGCTTCTTCCTCCACTATTTTTGAGCTTTTTCAGGTGCCCATTCAGGCGACAATGTCCCGTTAGGATCCCTCTTAGTGCAGTTTTACTTTGACTTAGGCTTTCATTTGATCTCAACAGTTTGTAGTCACCCAGAAGAATCTTTAATTGTCTCTTTTTTTCGGCTTTGCCTATTTCTTCAATATTACATTGGAGCTGATACCGCAAAAGGGTTCCGGCCCCCACCAGAGTGTGTCAGTCCCCCTCTTTGCTAGTTCATATGCTATTTCATTTCCTTCTATTCCAGTGTGTCCTGGAATTCACAGTAAGGTGACTATATTGTTATCGCCTAGTTCATTGAGTTTGCCTAGGCATTCCCATACCATTTTGGTACTGATTTCACAAGAGCTCATTGCTTTAATGGCTGCTTGACTATCCGCGACATAGTGATAAATCCTTTACCTTCTATATCCTATATCAATATTGAACTGGGCACACTTTCTTATGTCGTGAATTTCCGCTTGGAAGATACTTTGGGGTTTTTCCCAAGCTTTTAGAGTGTTTGGTTCCTGGCCCCTACAATCCTATCCCAGTTCCTTCTATTGCTTTTGAGCCGTCTGAGTACCATTGAATGGCATTCTTCACAAGAATTTCTTTGAAAAGTTATACTTTTTCATCATACCATCTTGTGGCATGACCCAGGTTATCTGATTTATAAGAAGAGAGGTGGTGGTTTTTTTTAATGATTCCCTCTCTACTTAGTCTGTATCTTGTTCTTTTTGCAACACTTTTCACCACCATATGTAGTGGAGGTCGACAATCACTTCCATGGCTGCCGTTGGGCATGTTCTCATTGCTCCTGTAATGCACATACAGGCTAGTCTTTGAATTTTGGAGAGGTTTTCTCTCGTTGTCAATAGGCTAGTTCTACTACTCCACGCAATTGCTCCATAAGTGATAATATGGTTGTACTTTCTGCGCTACTATGTTCCTATATACCTACACCATAGTCGTCATTTTAGTTTGTTTTGGTAATTCTGCTACACAGTAATTTTTTAAGTCTACAGGCTTACCTTTTACATCTGCGTTTAGGTGTTTTATTGTAAAAAATAAATGAAGTGAAGAACATCGTATACAATCAATTGTGTCTTTCACGTCAATGAGCCTTAACGTAACTTTGAGAACATAGAGATATGGGAGGTATATCCACAGTAAATTCCATGCATATCAATTCTTATGGCCTGGATGATAAAATTATGTTGTAATCATATAAAACTCTTTATAGATCCCACAAATTAATTTGGAAAGAAATAGATGAAAAAGTAGTTCCTCTTAATTTCAATCCGCTTAGAAGACCGAGACGACAGGATTGGCAAGGGGTTTTGATTGAAAATGGAATGTTTTATTTTGCAACTAGAAATTTGATCAAAAATAACCTACTGCAATCTCTTAGGTAAGTGAGCTATATTAGGAATGTTTTTTTTTACTCATCTAAAACGGTTTTTGTTATTTCACGAGACTGGTTAATTAACCCTGTCGTAGGTTCTTTTTTTAAAGACTCGTTGATTCAAGGAATTCTCTGAGACTTTTCCTCAGGAAAGGTAGTAGTTAATCTTCACCCCACTATATGACAAGAATCACTCATTAGAAATTAAGTTGAATGGTGTTTCTTGAAAATTAAAAACTATTATACGATAGGTATAACTTTATTAAATTTTAACAATTTTAAAAAAATGTATAAAAGCATACTGATAAAGTAATAAAAAGACAAATAGCTTATAAGTCCCCGAATAACTTGTTCACAGAATGTTTTATTTTAAATAATATATTGTAATTAAAGTCTATATAAGTTATAAGTTTTGAATTTAAACTTTTACAATAGCTTTTCCAAAATTTCCACCTCGTAGCATGTCCGTAAAAGCTTCGAACATATTTTCAAAACCGTTTGTGACCGTCTCTCGGTATTTCAGCTTTCCTTCTTCAATCCATTTTTTATTTTCTTCAATTCCTTCTAACCATCTATCCAACCATCTGTGAACAATGAATCCTTCCATTTTCAACTGGTTAAACGTCATTGGATACTGAACAATAGATGCTGAAAAAAATGTTTTTTTTATATGCAACAATTTTATACGTAACTATTGGTTTGATAGTGGCTAGTGTTTTAATTTGTTTATCATAGTTTTTTACTATGATGTGATGTGAATTAAATATTTTAAGAAAACATTGCAATAAGTAAATTTGAAAATCTAATCGCCAAAATTGGGAAAGAAATAAATAATTAGAAACAAAAATAATAGTGATGAAAAATTGCTTCTTTTTTGACCACCCTGTAATAATTTCTTCTTAACATCGAATGTGATTTTTAAAACCCTGTGGGTCTGTAAATAGTCACCGTATATGTAGTATTTCAGAAATCAGCTGTGTAGAAAAATATATAGGGTGTTCTATTTAAGGAAATGGTAATATGGTGCCACGCGATATTAGGTTGTTAACAATTCGACCTTTTATGTTTCTGCATTTTCAATGAATACTGCCAAATATCGGGGTATTACTTTTAACTGTGACCCACATCGTATATATACACCAGGGAAGAAAATAAATTTTCCTCGTCTAAGCTTTATTATGGTTGCGACGTTATACTATTTTTTCCACTACTAGAACATTTAATATTGTTCACAATGATAATTTTTGGATTCCTTTTGTATTTGAAGTATTTCAATTGAAAATAAGTAGTTTTTGAAAACAAATAAATGAATTGTAGTGTGAATTTTGAAAATTGAACAGTAGCTAGATCACCCGCTCTTACCAAATTAGACTTCTTTTTATTGGGTTATTTAAACCTGTATGATAAATAATTCTTTTAAAAAATAGTAAATTTAACTCAAAAATCGACCTGTTTCTGGATTTTTTTATATAACTGTTTTTTTGGCTAATAAGGACACTATTCTTTACTTTATGGACGCACTGTATAATTCTCGTTTTAATAGAAACAAAATTATTCTAAAAATGAAAAATTATGGTTCAAAAAAACGAAAGCACGCAGATTCTAATTTTTATTCGAAGTAGGTACTCTCCATTCCAAGAAATTTCATTTTGACTTATGCTTACATGATTTATTTTAGACCAAAACCCACAGCAGGTAGTTGTTAATCCGATAACAATAGCACAATATCGTACTCGTTTCTTCGAAAACCGAAAAGATAATGCCTAATAGTATGATTATTTTACAACTGAAATGTTTGGCTGGTAAAATAATATTTGAGACAAATTTTTTGATTTATCGAATTGTTCTATTATTTACTTCATTTTCAAAATAAATTAAATTTATGTTTTAGTATCTAAATATTACCGACTACGGATCGTTCACTGTACAATGAGGGATTTATAAACTTTTATTATTAAATTCTTAAGACCAGATGCCGAGTCAACGAAATATTGTGAAATATTCTTTACATATCCTAATTCTAGCAAACAATTAAAATGTTATAAATACTCACCTTTTGGTAACTCGGATTCATTATATCCAGAAATAGCTCCACAGACAGATATTCTTCCAAATAAATTCATATACAACATTATCAGCGAACTTATTCCACCTCCCACCTATTAGTAGAATTTAAATATAACATATACAAGATACTTAAGTACCAAATTATACAATAGAAAATTAAAAAGGATCATGGGAAAACAGTCGAGTGTCATCTGATCACCTAATAAGGACTAATGATTCTTCTGACATTATCACACATCAACAGCTTGCGCTGGACAGTCGCCAAATCTTGTGGAAAAATGATCTGCTCAATGTAAATTGGTTATTCCGAAGTACAAACTTTTTTGGGAACCAATTCTTCCAACAATATTTAATAATTATTATTTAACCAACAAGTGTATTAATAAGGGCTATTAACAATCGCATTGCTCGCGCGTTAATGTTCAAAATTGTTAATGGCCCTTTTAATACACGTGTTAGTTATAAAAGTTTTCCGTCGACTGTACAAGGTGTATCATCCTTTTTTATCAATCTTTGAAAACTAAGAATATTAAATTTATTTGTCATACCTAAGTAGGTATGTATTGTAACGTTTATTCTAATTTATATTTACAATTAATTTATATTTACAGATTTATATGTAATTCAGTCCTTATTTAATAATTTATGTAATACACTAAACACACTAATTATAATTTATATGAGAGTCACTTAATAAACACTTTATCGATGCGCGATTACTTTCCTTCGGTATCAACACTGACTGATTGACTAATTGCCTGCAGCGATGCTTGTGGCCTATTTATACTCGCGCGCCGTAATTCTAGAAACCTTTCGACGTTCTGGCGGGTTCACTGGATATTCTCGATGTTTCGTATTCTGGATGCTTCTCGAAAATTGGGCGGAGGAGCCATAGTCGTCTCATACGGGGATTTCACTGGGGGCACTAAGTGAGAATATTATTGCAGTAGCTCGCGTAACAGTATGTAAATATCGTAAGAAGTAAATTAGGTTTTGAGCTGTCATTGTTCTTGGCTTCTTGGTGCAATGGAATACGCATGTGGTCGTAGGTTCAAATCTCACTATTTTCTTTTTTTTTTAAATTCTATTTTGAATGTTTTAACACTAATAATTATCATAGCTTTGTAGTATAATATAACAAAAACTATGTGTCAGTCAAGAACTAGATGTTAGAGAAGTAAGCATTACACAAAATAACTTTTTGATATTACTGTATGTTTGGTTGCCTATAACAAAATCGTTTATCATCAGAAAATCGTTCAATAATAGAGGTCATTGATTATAGCCACCTCATCAAATCTAATCTAATCTAGGGACAGAAGAAGGTAGTCCATAATGACTCATAATAAACTAACCAATACTTACGTTATCAAAATAACAGTCAATTTTATTTGGTGCGTACTCCTTTAATTTTGCTCTAATATTATCTGTTTTGTAATTAATAAAGTGATCGAATCCGAGTTCATCCACCAACCACTTCCCTTTCTCGTCGGAACCCGCTACGCCAATTGTTTTACATCCCTTAATTTTAGCTATTTGCCCTACATGACTTCCAACAGCTCCCGCAGCTCCTGTTATGATAACCGTTTCCCCTGCCTTTGGTTTGCAAAGTTCTAAGAAACCGAAATATGCCGTATTCCTGTAAATACAAAACATTCATTTCGAAAATGTATCAACTAAAGCTTTTATTAAACTATGATGTGCCTATTTGTCTACCTAACTGTCGTTGACTGATATTTAAAACAAATTTATGTATTTTCTTCTCGGGGCTGTTTTATATTGATAGAGCTGTCTGTTCACGGTTCATTATTCAGAGAATAAAACAACTAAATTTTATTTGAATGCGCACTTCTAATACACTTTCTTACCCTGGCATTCCTAACACACCTAGAGCTAATGATATTGGAAGATTCCCTAAATCTGGTATTAACCAAGCTGTTGGCACACCGTTTGCCAAACTTTTTCCATTTGATACTGTGTGTGTTCGCCAACCATACTCTCCAACTATATACTTTCCTTCTGGAAATTTCGGGTTTTTACTTTCTAAAATCCTAAAACATATGTAAGGTCAATATTTATCACTAAAAAAGACTGATGGTGCACATGCATTAAACTAAGTAGAACTATTGAGAACTGACAGGTAAGCGTGGTATAAAAAATATGTCGGAAAACATTCCTAAACATCATCAGACGCTGTCAAGAGAATTCCCAAAAGTAATCAACATCTCTATTGACATGGATTTTGTCGATAGAGCTTGAATGTTTTGGGTCCAAACCTCTATATTTACAATGGGCCAGCTGGGCAATCTGTTTTGATTCAATAAAGACAAAAAACGTAAGCAATGAAATGTATGCGCCTGCGGAATGGTACGTAAAATACTTACTTGGCTACCTGTGAGCCCATAAATGTCTTTCCAGTTTTGACTCTTGGAGCGTACGCCCTCATATATGGATCAACACTTAAATATTCAGCAGCTACCAGGAATTCTGTACATAAATTCACAAAATGCTTAACATAATGAATGTTGAAGGAAGGAAATTTAATATTTTTAAACTTAAGAAAACCGCCAAAGAATTGTTCTGGATAGCTGACTAGAATCATCTAATTTTTTTAGAACAATCTAGAATATGTGTAAAATAATGTAGGCACTCATTAATGAAGGAGCAAGATCAATTAATATTTTTGAACTGGAGAAAACCGCTAAAAAATAGTTATTTTCCAAAGTAATATCATAAGGGCATCTAATTTTTCCGGAAAAAATCGAAAAAACACGTTGCTAAGTAATATTTTAACAAGAAGCCTGGTGGCAACAAAAATCCGAGTCGAAGACGAGGATTTTTGCACCTTCACTGCTCTTTAGTCGACTTCGAATAAAGTTCGTTTTTTCCCACTGGAGTGTTTTTGTACCATCCACTTGATTGTTCTTTGTTTTATAATGGGTTTACTAATCTATCAGCTGTTATTCTAGATGAACGTTTAGCCATTAGAATTTGAAAAAGACGGACTGGACAAAAGGTAGGGTTCTTCGTGTTGGGGACCAGCCACTTACTATCGGCCATTTTTTTTCTCCACTCTGGACTGTTTTATTGAAGAGATGATTATATTCTACTCTTCCTAAAAAATAGGATTTTTGGAAATTAGTTATTTTAAAAAATATGTTTTCTACCTGTTTAAATCCCATATAATTATCCACTTCCTCTTTAAAATAATGAACTATGCCATTGACTGCTTCTCCACCTCTCCAGGCTAGTTCTACTAAAGCGATATGGTAAAATTTTCGCTGGAGTCCCGCAGGAGTGTTTTTGTCCCATAAAACCATTGCGTAGTATTCTTCCAATTTTACTGAAGCAGAGCTTGATTTCCTTTTATTGGCGCGCATGTGCAAATTCCTTCGTTTCGCATTACGAGCTTCCCTTCTAGACTTAAAGATAATATCTTTAAATGGATCAAAAATTATTTTCCCCTTGATAAAATACATCTCTTGCATTTTTTTGCAACGGTGTTCCACATTGTCTTCACAACTAGTTCTTTGTAATTTTCATCGTTTTCTTTCTTCATGTTCCACGCCCAATCTTTCAGGATTAGGTTTAGTTGCTCTATACTTGTAGTTTCCAAAAGCTCGTATTTCTTTGCCTTGCAGAATTCCGTAAACTGTTTCCATATTGACGTATGGGATTTAAAGGTATTGTACGGTACACTTTTCTCAATCGCCAGATCAATATTAGTCATAGAATCACTTACAAGGCGACTCATTTTCACTATATAAGCTGACTAGCACTGTTTAAAATCAATATTACAAAATTTATTGATAATATAAAATCAGAAAAAATGGAGTGCTGCATTTAGAGCGAATGCGAAAAACTCCTTCCCAAAAAAGTTAGGTAAATAACTATTGGCGTCGTTTTCTGGTGTCCTAGAAGACCATAATTACTTGTTATCAAAGGTATTGTAATTTTTGGTGACAGCAGCTGTCAAGTTTTTTTTCATCTAGAAACCATTTGTAATTCAAACTTGCGCGTTTGTGATTGGTGGAAATTAAGCCGAGGGAAATAGTCATAGGTAAACTCTGATTGCAACAAATGAATCCTCCAGGATTTCTTAGAGACATTCTAGAAGTATCCTCTTATGGAATACTGTATACACCTGTATGGTGTCCTGTCTTAACATCTGATTAGAATAGACTTGAAAATGTGCAAAGGTTAGCCACAGGACTTCCTTACGGCCAAATACGACCTAGTTATGAGCAACTTCTTGTTTCAGCCGAACTAACATATTTAAGTGAACGCGGACAACGTGGTGACTTGATTTAGAACTATATTTAACGTGTTTGGTGCTAATCTGTCACCCATTTTTACTTTAAATCCTGATATTCGATTACGGGGACATCCATATAAGTTGAAAAAAGAAATGTTTAAAACTAGAAATAGACAGAATTTTCTCTCTAACAGAATATTTTCATACTGGAATAATTCACCTAGCAGTGTGGTCTGTGCACCATCTGTTAATGCTTTTAAAAACCAGTTAGACCGATTTGTTCAGCTTTCTTAATTTTGTATATGTACTTTTCAATTATTTTATTTTCCTCTCCATTTTAGAATAAGCTATCGCCTATTTAGCATGTGCTTTTTATAATATGAGCTTTATAAAACTTCAGTACTCAGCTCATAATTTATTGTAATGATAATAATAATTTGCCTCTCACATTATCTTCAAATGTGAAGCACTGTCTCATTGGAAATTTAGACTTCTAGGACTAGAGTATCCAAGGGAGGATTTCTCCAAGAAGGACCTAGTGAAAAGACTGTTGAGCCTGATAAGGGCTACTGATCTCTTTACATAAACGGTATAACCAAGAGCACAAAAGGCCTATAAAGGCTGAGGTCTCTAAGCCTCTGACTGGTGGTGCCGAACTAATCAATCAATCAATCAGAAGCATTCATTTACTATTTCAAGTTAAAAAACTATGAGACGGGGCCCCAAATATTTTTTCGCCTCTGTCCTACATAATAGAAACTTTGTACCGCTACTGAATTCAGATTAAAACTTAAATAATACGGCTCTGTTCACTCAGTAAAAACTTTAAATGCTTTTGTATAAAATCAAGGATTTCAACATCGTCACAGGAAAATAATACCTGCCTACATCATTCGCTTGGAAAAATAACATTCGAATATGTGAATAACGTTTTGTAGGTAAACTTTTATATTTGTATACAGGTGTGTGTTCCATATAGTTACCTACCTAACCTCAAAATTTCTACTTATCTGAATAATTTACCTGCTACTTTAATTGAGTGTACAAATATATGATTAATTAACACAATTTTGAAATTAATATTTATACTTTTCAGCACAAATAACAAAAGTTTACCTCTACCAAGATAATATTAATTAAACATTTACCTCCATCTTTTAATGCCGGTAGTTCTTCATTTACTAGTTTAAAATCACTTTCCTTTGGAAAACCTTGGAATTGCTTTTGAAAAATAAAAGCCTTTGCACTAACACATCTTTTCGAACCAAAATTGAATTGTTTTAAAGCTGATTTAGTTAAAAAGCCACATAATACACTCATTTTTTCCACTGTAAATTAAAAATTTCAACAGATTATTGATAGAATAATCAGTACCTATTTTACAATTCTTTTTGTATTTATTATTTTTATTTTCAACAGAGTCGTATTAGCTCAATGTTACAAAAATAATAAATGTGAGAATGTTACACGAGGGGACACACAGCTTTTAAGATACAACCAAAATATTGTTCTTGAAAAAAAACGAATATTTCCTAACTGTAGATTTGAATAAATTGATACACCAAAGTTTTCACAAAATTATGAAACTGGTCGTCAGTTATCGATTGTTGCTGACAACTTTAAATAATACCTACCTAACTAGCTAATAAGCCTATCTTATCAGCATCACAGTGTATTCGTCAGTAGTCGCAGTCTGGTTAAAACATCTTAAATGATCTTAGTCGCGATCACCCACATCTTAAAGTTACTACTTAATTAGAATCAGCGACATATATCTCCAAAAGAATTAACGAAATTTATCTTATAATCAAGGAAATATAGGTATATAATTATAAGTTACTTTCATTAGATATTGGAGGATGATGCACTGATGAAAACCCTGAATTCGTAAGAACTGTAGATAAAAAGACACGTGTATCATCCGTGCCAGAAGGGTTTCTGTCAATCGATTTCTTGTCTTCTTTTTCTCGCTGCTAAATAGCCAATTTAACAATAATAAAGTTATTTCGTGTTATTTCATTGTAGCCGAATACAATAATTGGGAAATTTTTATTGCCAATAAGTGAAAAATCCCATGACTTTCTCTTAGTACAGAAACAATTTCGCTCACTTCTTTGCATGTACCTACTTATATTTTTTAATATATCTATCTAATCTCTAAATAAGTTTGTAAGATATTTTTGTACAACAACAAAAATATATTTGAAAATTTCACAACTCTACTTTTTAACCAATAAGATGCCTTAATTTTGACTAGTTACCATGGCAACTAAAAAAATTTCCGGAAATTTTTTCGAAGCACTACGATATTTAAGTGGAAATTTTTTGACAGTTGAAAAGGTAGACATATATGATCTACAAACCTTTAAACAATGTAGAAATACCTGTGAATAATGCAAAATTTTTATAAGAATTTTACAACTTTTCGTCACAAAATTCAACAAACTGTTTCTATACACTATACAATTTTTTTTCCAAATTATGGTGTGAAATTTTAATTATAAATGCTGAGCTGGATATATATTTTTAAATTATAAATTGATAGTTAGAGGTTGGTTGTTTCTGGTTAGAGATAGTTTTGTGTTTACTCTGTCAAAACGAGTACATTGAAAACTGTCAAAATATCTAGAATTTCCAAAATGTATTTATGCTCATTGGACATTAATGCATTTTTCTTTCTTTTGTTTTGTTTGTTTATACCAATTGAAATATTAATTTTACGCCAAATATCTACACCTTCCAGTATTTTTATTGTTTGTATTTTAAGTAGGGTCAATACGCCTGTTAGCCGGCCATCTCCTGTTCTCGACCACTACCTTAATAAAGTGATGAAAGTAAGCAAACTTTTGCCAAAAACCGGTTAAAAAATACAACCCCGTTTTCGGCCACCTTTTCGGCAGATAACTCACAAATTGCGACTTATTTCGAGTCCTAGAATAACTCTAATGGCCAGAAACTGGTGTGTGTGTGTGTGTGAAGCTCTTGTTGCCGGTGAAACTGTGCAAAATTTAGTGGAAGTTCAGGCAGAAAATAGTAAGTAGGAATAATTATTTACAGTCACTTTATATGTTTTATAGAGTAATGATGTGGAATTATATATACTAAGCTACCATTAACGCAAATAAATAACATAACCTAATTTTAATTTTTTGGTGGCCGGCAACCGGTATATAAAAAAAACACAAGTCAATTTCTCGGCCACGTGGCCGAAAACCGGCGAGGAGAGTATATTATTTCCTTCTCTTTTTCACTACTTACAATGGTTAATTCGTAGGGAGTATATGTGTCTTCGTTTTTAGAAACCTATATTAAATTGCCTATCCAGTTTTCGGCCAGCCCAACTCTTCTTAATGAAAAGTAAATACAATTTGATTTATTATGGCCGAGAAAGGGTTGTTTTGTCGGCCACATTTTTATCTGAACGCTGGCCTTCTTACCGAGTCCAATATTTCGCCCAAAACAGTTACAATAGATAAACCCTAAATGAGATAACAATGAATGTGACAGAAGGCGTAATAAATGAACATCCGGAGTATATATCTGCAGCTTCTAATTTTGCCGTACTAACTTCTTCGCCCAAAACAACTATTGATGAGGTAGAAGAAAATGTATCCAATTCAGTGACAAATGGTCTTGTGTAGGAAACAGCCTCATGTTCAAACGACGAAAATAATGAACGCATACCACTGCTTTCCCTCCGGGGCACATTTAAGCAGCATCTGGTGTTTCCTGTTGCACAAGACAAGAAAAAAGAGGCCAAAGAGAAACTACCTAGTGCCATTTCCGGCAAAGCATGGAGGGAATATTACACCAAAAAAGAAAATGAAGTCAAACGCAAACTGAATGAAAAACAAAAAAGGAAAGAGGAGCGGGATTTAAAGAAAGAGAACAAAAAGCCAAAGACAGAAAAAGTGAGAAAAAATGTTGCCAAAAAAACAAGTTCCGAATACGCCTAAGAAGAAAAAAATTAAATGTTCCATGTGTGATGATGAATTAGTTAGCGATGCCGAGGAAGAGGCTGAAAGGAATATCGGCTGTGACTTTTGTCCAAGGTGGTATCACCTACCTACACTGTACAGAACTCAATGATCCACCTTATTCCGTGGCAGCAGAACAGGATTACATGTGCAATTTTACAGGTGCTAATTTTTGTTTTGTTTTCGTAGTTCGTAGTTTCGTAGTTTTGTTTCAGAATAATATTTTATTTTATAGGTACCTATTTATTTGTTGTTTTTATACCTAATGTGTTTTGTTTTGTATTTTATATGTTCGAGTTTATAGTTTTATGTTTTATCATTGTACAACGTGTCCACGGATGGGGTATCCTATAGGTGAAAATGTAATTCTTGATGAAAAGTTTTGCTTGTTCTGAAACCCCATAAAATGAAATGAAATAAAATTCAAGTTTTTCAAAACCCGTCTCATTTTATAGCCAGTTTTATGAAAACTGTTAATTTTTGCACTAAGTTCGAAAATAATGTATTAATCTAGTGAGTGACGTTTACGATGTACCAAGTAACTGTCAACTTTAATAAATAATTTTCAAATTGTCATTCTTTAATAAATATTTGACAACAATGTTAACTATTCAACAAAGAGTATATCTTATTAAGTGTTATGGTATTGGGGAAGTTTCGTACCAGTATGCAATTGCAAAATTTCACGAAAAATACCTATTACGCGGTGTGATTAAAAAAATTAATAAAGAAGTTTGATGAGACAGGAACTGTTCAGGACAAAAAGAAATTGAAAAAGGCGTACGTTGAGGAGGATGATGCAGCTAGTGCACTAGCTATGCATTCGTTAAGGGAAAATGTCAAGTTGAGTCTACGAAAAAGATCAGTGCAAAAATTCATACGGTTTTCATAAAACTGGCTATAAAATGAGACTAGTTTTGAAAAACTTGAATTTTATTTCATTTTATGGGGTTTCGGGACAAGCAAAACTTTTTATCAAGAATGACATGTTTTACTAAAACTAATATTTAAACATTTTTCACCTATAGGATACCCCATCCGTGGACACGCTGTATAATAAGACTTCTAAAATGGTTACAATCAGTATTATTAAGAGTTATTATAATAGATACACCCATTACTGCCTTTATAATTTAATCATTTAATTTATTTGATACTGTACCCTAAAACATACCTTTACGTACTTGATTTCCATTCGGAAAATAGACTTTCACGGGATAGTAGCACGTAATGATGAGATAGTAGCACGTAATGAAATATTACGAGCTACTAACCCGTAATGGAATTTTACAGGCTTTTACATATTAAAAACTAATAAAAACTCAGTTATGCTTCAAAAGTATGAATATACAATTATTGAAATTCAACAGCAAAACAATAAACAGAACTTACTTATTACCTATATTAATTTTTTTTGCGCAAAATGCCCTCAGGAATCAATTGATCTTCAGCCATTTCGTGAAAATCGGATAATGACAATCGCTGACAGTATCATATTATTTAAAAACATTATTATGTTTCTATGGGTACCAACTACAGGCCAGCTATCTTGGCATTGAATGCAAATTTCAAAAATAGCGAACGCCGATAAATATATTAATATTTCATTTTTTCACTGCTCTTTTGTGTTTTGTAGCAGTATGAAATAAAATGTTGTACGTCACACGTCCGGTAAACTTTTACAGTACTCGTTTCGAAATTCCGTAAACATCTCACTCGTACTGTAAAAGTGTACTTACCGGACTAGTAACGTAAATATCTATTACCTACCACCTACCTAGGTACTAAACTATTTCTAGTTTCCGGCCTGCGGCCAATAAGAGGCATATACTTGGCCGAGCTAATTATTTATGGTAGTCAAAAGATGGTTCTTTTCTCGGCCGATGGCCGAAAGTAGAGGTATCTTTCTGGTCGACTTAAAGCACAATATGGCCGAACATGGGAAAAAACGACGTTTTTTTTACAATTTATTTCAATTGCATAATTCATTGTGTGAAGTAAACTCTCCATTCAAATGATATTGAAGTATCATTCTGGGTCTTAAAAATTAAAAGATGATTATTGGTAACTAAAATACGATATTTTTTAAAATTCGATAGTAACTTAACAGGCCGGCAACAGGCGCATTGACCCTGCCTGATATTATGTGTTTCTATATGATAATAAATGTTATACATTTTGTACCTTATCGACTTGCTACAAATATTGTAAAACAAAAACATGTAATGTAGTAAAATATATCTACCTATCTAATAGGATTTTGTCCCCTCATAACCTCCTATTGATACGACTATGTTTGATGATACCATTTAAGTACAAAGTGCACTGTGGTCTGTGGCGCATGATTAACTTACCGACCGTAAAAGAGGGGGTGCTGTCGTATGAGAAGGATAATAATTGTAAAATGTCAACATACTATTATTGTAACATATGTAACGTAAAATGTAGGTTATGTAGAAGATTTTCCATATTTCATTAGATAATTTAAAGTATCCGGTTTTGTATATAATACCGCCCACCATATAGAGTTTTATCATACAGTTATTTTTAGTTGTAAATGTGTGGAAATTCCAAAACAAGACGAACTAGAAATTGACAGTTCCTTGGATTTGGAACTAGCTAATATGTTGTGGAAATTGCACAATAATGTCAACAGATTTTAGTTCTGGTATTATTTAATATAACAATATTTACGTATATAAATCTAATCTATTATTTTTCCAGCTTCTGTACCACAAAGTTATAGACAATTATTTGATGCTTGTTCAAATGATGGCCAACCAGTACTTCATGACGTTTATCAAAGTTTACTTACTAAATCCAAATTGTCTACTTCTCAAATTGAAAAAATATGTAACCTAGTTGATTCTTCTAATGAAGGAGTTAATAGAACCAATTTTTATAAGACTTTAGCCTTGATTGCTTGGAGTCAACAAGGAAAACAATTATCTGATAAGTTGTTTGAAAATTGCACAGAAAAAGGTAAGTTTACTTTAATTTTTAAAAGTTGTAAACTAGAAAATATACTGTAATATATTTTATATGTGTTACAGTCAATATATGAAATTGGGCATTATATATACTGTCTATCCGGTATATATATTGCCTGAACTGCTCCGCTATATATGAAATAAGGCACAAATTATAAACTGACTAGGCATTATATAAAACGTGCTAAAAAAGTTAGTCATTTTATATTGTTCATTGTTTTTAACCACCAGGAGATTTTTTAGTTGTAGTTTTTATCAAGAAGAGCAAGGAAAATCATTGAAGAAGCTATACAGTGTTGAAAAAATGGCTTCTTCAATGATTTTCCTTGCCCTTTTCGATAAATTAATCAATGATCTATTTTAACCAAGACATAAATTCTAAATAGTAGGGGACATTGAAATAATTATTTTATTTGCCATAAATTAATAATATTTGGGTATAGTTCAAAATTCTATTACGGTCCCTGTTTGTAGATGTAAATAATGAATTGTTTCACAAACTGCCTAAAAATTAGTACACAGTCTATATATAATGACTAGTCGATTTATGAAATAAGGATTTTTTACTTAAACGGTCTAATATGGACAGTCTGTATATAAACGGTGTGCGCGTTATATATACGGCGTCTTTTCACAAATTGACTGTAACATATACATACATAAAATAAAAAATTTACTGGTACAAAAATATGTTGAACATTAAAAAATAGTTACACAGTTGATATTTAATGGAAATGAATTAAACTTATATAATTAAAATATTTTACATTTATATTACTTAGTTCACTTTTGTAATAATAAAAGAAATAATAGTTTTCTATAGCTTGGAACATCTATCATCAAACATAAATGTGTTATCTTCTGTATGTTCCTTGTGGCGTATTCATTACGCTTTTTGTTAATTATTTTGGGAAATTAAGCCACAATCTTTTTCATATTTTTTAATTCAACGTTTCGGTATCAAGAAAAATTTTAAATTCTGGTCCCTATCTGACACTAACGAAAAAATTCGACAACTAGACAATAATCAATAATAGTTTGAAGTTTGAGACTTCAAAAAATTTGTTGTAAAATTTTTAAGGTCCATTCAAAGTAGACCACATCCCTGATAAAATGTGAAACAAAATATCTTTTGTAAGACATTCTAACTTACTTTTTCTTGATAATGGTAGCTGGAACGCTACCGAAACATTGAATTAAAAAATACAAAAAAAAGATTGTGGTTTAATTTTCCAAAATAATTAACAAAAAGAATAAGTTTGTTGTTGGGTTCAAATTTCAATGAGGTGTTAAACTGATGTATTACTTTTGTTATTTTATTAATACTAATTCACAATAATTAAGTTAAAAAAATTTAAAACCGAATAGTTTAAAACAGAAAACTAAAAATTAAATAATTTGCAACTTTCACTACAAATTGGCATCTATCTAAAGACGAAGTTAGCAGTTTAGTGATTTTATGAGCAAGTTACCAAAAGGCCAATGATTAGAATAATATGAAGAACAGTTTTCACTGACAAGCAAACTTATGTTATATACAGAGTGCTTCAAAAAAATGTTGACCCATTGCTAGAATGAGTATAGCACTGAAAAGTAAGTGGTGGCTGCTAGTAGAAGATTTTCGTACCTAACGACATACAGGGTGTTCAAAAAAATGTCGAAACTACTGGCAACACTGTAATCAAATTTTAGTCACAACATGAGTTCGAAACTATCAGTGATTGTTATGAACAAGCGCAGTTGTATTTGTGTATTCCCTCAACAATCCGTGTCAGTTTGGTGGCTGTTAGTAACATAGATAAGGGATAGGTTGAGGTGGGTTTTGTTGGTAGGCATTCCATTGGGGTTGAGTCCAACACTGTTTGGGTCTAGGATAGGACCCATTCGAACATGCGTTTCCCATCTTGACCCGAAAAGAAAAGATTAGCTTGCTATAAGACGTTAGTAAGCAGTTCCAGTTCCAACGTTAAACGCAAACGGTTTGAAAACTGTCCCAAGAGTTTGTGTATTTCTCAGAAATTGTAAATCAGACGCAAGCGCAAAGGAACTTGTTGTATTCAGATCTGTTCAAAACCACGGGTTTATCCATCTAACTAAACCTATTTTACATATATCGGAGGGTACTCTGGAGCAGAACACTGTAGTTTAAAAAATCATGTGTGACGGAGACAGCACTTTCTTACTTGAGTAATTCATGTTTTTTTTTTAACATCAATTTGAATCGGCTCTCTCTGTTTCAATAAATAAACAGCAAACAAATACCAGCTTAAGTTTAGTAGGCATAAAAACAAAGGTTGTCTATTGCTGCGCTGAGATCGACAAACTTCACTATAGTTACTACAGAATAAAGGCTGCTGCACAATTGCCCGGTAACGGGCAGCGGCTCAAAATACATAAGAATGCCACTGTTTTATCCTTGGCCCTATGATTGCACTCGGCAGCATTGACCGCTCCCGGACTAATACCTAAATGCCATAATTTCGGAATTATAACTACATTTAGATACATTATCTTCGCCGAAGTTAAAATAATACATTTAGATGGCTATGATTGAATCAACTCGTTTAATTTGAATAATCTTTAATAATTTATATCCTAATAGAAATATCATAACAGGATAAATTAGTAGAAAGTTTAACGAAACTGGTGCAGTAAAAGATTGGTCCAAATCATGATGCAGAAAATAATATTGAAATGTTTGTTTCATGTTAGAGGTATGTCCACATTTGAGTAGTAGAAAAATTAGGAATTTTAGAAAACATACAGTAAAGGCGATTACAACAGATGTTCAAAATGTTGTCCGTTTACTTCAATACAACAAGCCATGCGATTTTCAAAACTTTGCAATATATTTTGCAACATCCCTGACTGCTCAATTCTTCTTATCTCTGTAATAATCTTATCTTTTAATTCCTGAATATTGGCAGGTTTTGTTTTATAAACGATGTTTTTTAAGTGACCCCTCAGGAAATAGTCTAAAGGATTCAGGACGGGTGATCACGGCGGCAATTCGGTAAAACCACGCCTTCCAATCCATCTTCTGGGAAACACATTATTTAGGTATTGCCTCACCACAAGCGCATAGTGAGGATGAGCACCATCTTGTTGCAGCCAAATATTGTCATTTGGGATATTGTTATTGTCTGAAAGTTTCGAATAATGAAATTTCTACATTAAAATATACTTAATTGAAAATACTTACTTGGATTTGGAAATAACCGAGCCAACTCAGGTATAATACAATTTTCCAATAAATCTAAATACGCCGGACCATTTAAGTTTCCCTCAATGAAAAGGGGACCAATTAATTTATCGCCTATTATTCCAGTCCATACATTCAGTTTTTGTGGATATTGGGTGTGGGATTCACGCATCCAACGAGGATAGTTACGTGACCAGTATCTACAATTATGCCGATTTACGTTTCCATTAATTAAGTGAGCTCATTGCAAAATATAACATTACTTAAAAAATTTGGATCGTTTTGATTGTAATATTTTTCAATCATTTTGTCTGCAAACTCTTCACGTCTATCGAAATCATCATCTGACAACTCTTATTTTGTATGGATGGAATTTATTTTCACGTAAAATTTTCATTGCGGATGTTTGCGAAATATCAAGCTCCCTGGATATTTGTCTAGTACTCAAGTGCGGATCGTCTTCTAACAGGTCACAAACATCTAAAGATTTGTTTTCAGTTGATACAGTTTTTCTGCGCCCTGATTTGGATAAATCTTTTACTGAACCAGTTAAGATATTACACGTTTCTTGATGACTTCCACGCATATCACCATATCCTAATATCATTAAAATCTCAATTCGTTCTTTTTCAGATATACGATTCACTGTGACTTTCAATAAACACCAACAAATACTAATTTATTGAAACGTCAAAGTTGTTATTGTAGCAGTCATAAGCCATCTAAATGTATTATTTTAACTTCGCGGAGATAATGTTGAGGATTTCAAAAGGCAAAAAATATACAGGGTGATCCATTTGAAATAACAAAGTTCATTCATTATTTCGGAAAAAGGAAAGATCTGACAATAATGTAAATACCACCATAAAATCGGCCATATCATAAGATCCTTGCACACCAAAATCTATGAAAATCGTGCGATCCGTTTCCGAGATAATTGAAGCGTTCCATGCTTAAAACGCACTCTGTAGATAACATTACGAATATTTTTTACTAAGCAATTTCCACTTATATTTTAGTGTTCTACTTATCATAGCAGCTATAGATTGGTAGTTTCATTAACTTCTACAATATCTTGTGAATGTACTGCAACTTTGGGTAAATTTTTTACTTTAGAGATCAACTTAACAAATAAACCTTTTTTTTTCATCAATGTAAATTTTATTCTCAAAAATAGATATGATGTAATTTTAATTAAACTGGTTGAATAATTTTTCAGATAATCTTCTGAAATATAAACAATCCTTGAACTTTTAATCTTTGCTGGATAATAAAATTTAATAAAAAAACTATGATTTCAAATAACATCAGTGTCCATGCACATTGACAATAACTACATTAGTAATGTTATTAATATTATAATCCATTTAAACAGATAAGCCAGCACAATCATACAAAACAATTAAAGAGCTTTTTGTTTCTGTGGTGGAGCTACACAGTAGTGCAATACAGTTCAGTACGTTTTTGTTAATGGTTCTATTTCATACGGCAAGGAATGCTACAAATAATAAGAGGGAAATTATCCTTTTTATCCAATTAGTCGCCGCCTCTGACGTCTTGTGATAGGAGACGCGTCCAATAAAAACAGCTTTTTCACTGTACCCCATTTTCTCAATGGGGTTATTGTTTGAATAAAATAACATCAATTATATATTTTTTTCTACTGCTGCAATACATAAGTGCCATTTCCTGATTGTTTTTGATTACAAAATTAGGTGCGTCGTTTTATTAGAACTTCATTTCCGTTTCGGATAACACAATAATTCCGCAATCCACAAAAAAAACACTAAAGCGTCAATATGGAGGCGATTTATGGAGTTTTGTCAGGTCCGAAATTACAAACAGTCGGAAATAACTCCGTTAGAAGATGTAGCAGATGTATCAAAGGATTGGGCCTATAATATGAATAAATTATAGTTTAAAAAAATTTAAAAAACACGTTACTTTTTCAAATTAAACTATAGTATCTAATTAATTCTAAAATATTATTGATATGTATTTCGATATTTGCATATCGTCAGAATGACAGAAGTAATGGAACTAAAAAGTTAAAAATAATTCGTAATTTGAGAATAAAATGATTAACGAGTAAATTAATGTCATTGTGGTAAAAGCGTGGGGTGCTCGATATCAATTGTTATAATTCCTTACTAGTTTTATTTGAAAATGCAAAGTTATTCCCGATTGCACAAGTTAAGCTTAAATGTAAGGCTTAGCAAAGTGCAGCTTACTGATAATTCCGATCTCTCGTTGCATCATCTTTTGCTTAGTAAAGCCACGATTACGAACAATATCGTATGTATTCTCTTGAATGGACAAAGCTGTGCATAAAATTTCGTGCATACCTATAAGCTTCGCTCAGCAGCGGGATTCTATTTCACGACACGATTTTATCGAGTCGTTCGATGTCGAATACGATCTTCAATTCAATCGTATCGGATCATCCCATTCTATTTTACGATCGAATTGAAATCGGGTGTTCTCGGATTTAGACAGCAATTTTGATACGAGTCTTTCAAAGTGAAGTTGCTTTTTGCTTTTTGACATTGTCGACAGAAATCATTTTGATATTTGGTATACTAAAAAAACTCAAGATGAAATAAAACAATTTAATTTGTTTAACTCTTCATTATTATTTTTGAACCTATGTTCAAAACTTGTGACGCTAGAATCCCGGTGCAGCGAGCTTAATTTTTTAAGCATGGCTTACTTGTAAAGATGTACAAAATTTATAAACATAACGATAATGAATGCGATTATAGTACAGAAAGTTTAGAATATTCAAGTTGTTTAGAATTAAATTTAATATACACACACTCGTGAAGCTGCTGTTTTTTGCATATAAGTATGTTTTTGTGTTATATATCATATTATAAATACATAAGCAATTCTCAATTATTGAAATCAAGCGATTTTTCTCAATAATTATTTTAAACCAATATCATCATCATAAAACAAAATTTAATGGCTAGGGCAGGTACAGCC
Source organism: Lochmaea crataegi (assembly GCA_947563755.1). NCBI lineage: Eukaryota > Metazoa > Arthropoda > Insecta > Coleoptera > Chrysomelidae > Lochmaea > Lochmaea crataegi. Next base: position 27,820,197 of record OX387425.1, on the reverse strand, counting down.
CTGCGTAGAATAGACCGCCTGGTGAGAACTCAAGTGGTTGGTGATTTACGACCTTCTTATATTTCTGGTCGTACTTTACAAGTTTTCTTTGGAATATCAAACATCATACATACGAAAATTACTAAGATTGTCAAAACGTTTAAATGGAGATGTTCTTTACTATAAGAATTATTTCAGTTTTTTAAGCATAGGTACTAAATTTTAAAATAATCAAATAGATGTATGAACTAACTGTCTTAATTGGATTTGGCGCGATTCGTCAGAACTCTCGGGCGTTATTCTACTAGTTCTATTTCTATACTATATAGGTATCAAACGATGAAATAAAACAATTTAATAAATTAATTTATAAATTATATCTTCACTAGTTTGATAAAGCTACTGTGTAGCGAAACGCGTCACTAATTTTAAATTGAACGTCAGTTCAAATTATAATGGATATTTAAGCAAATTCAATTGTTTTATTTCATCGTTTAGTATGGATCTTCATCAAGTAAAAGCCTCAGCTATTCAATTTTTATATAAGTATCGTTCATCACACGTCCAAAAATGCTTTTCCGTGTGAGCGTGACCGGAAATCATGAAAGAACTCGTAAGGAAATATACTATTGTGCATTATTTGATAATATTTTGTTTTGTACTTTTAGAATATCCAACTCCAGAAATCAATGATGTAGCTCAAATGAAGATTATGAAAATACAACTCTACAAGAAACAGAGCTTAAGTCCATTTAGCTATTGTTCAATAGTAAAAAGAGATTCAATAAATGTTCATTTAGTACCTGAAAAGAAAGGATTAATTTTAAAATACTCAGAATATATTGTTACTTCCGAAAGATTTAAAACTAAAGTTACCAGAAGATACAATGATTTCGTTGTTTTAAAAGAGCTGTTACTTAATAGGTTCCCTTACAGGTAAATTTTTCACCGAATTGGTACCTTTAACTTATTTATATTATTCGATATTGCAATAATTACAAAAGTTTCTTTTCCTACGCCCTTTTCCTATTTAAAGTACCTTGTATTTCACCAGTTTGTAGCGCTTAAACGGCTGCTTATGGTGAGAGTGAAAAAAGTTTTAAAAAAGTGCCATAACGTTAACTTTATTAAAGTCCTCACCTTTACCGGTACCCACAAATTTGTAAAAATCGAGTTATATTCATTTTAATGAAGTTAAACCACTATATTTTCAAAACCAGAGTGGCTCAAGCCACCTTTCGTATGTTGTTCATGGGTAGCAGCACATATTCTTTCTAATTGAATGCAGTTTCTGATCCATAGTGGCATATTATCCCATATTCCGTGGGTTTTATTGTGCTTATATTGACTGTAATAAAACCAAAATTTTGGTTAAAATATCCTGAAATTTGGTGAGTTATGGTGGATGAAAAAATTAGCAATTTTTTACAATCGATTTTCTCTGTTTAAGCAAAGGTGGGCTTGGGCCACTATAGTTCTGAGCGCCTCAAATAATTAATAAAATCAACATAAAGTCAAATATTTTAGATAACAGAGAAAACAAACTACTAGTTAGGAAACAATAAACCCTATTTGAAAAAGGCAGAGAGCAATAAACCCTCGTAAAATGAACATTCCAAGGGCGTAACTGCTTGTGATTCTAAAATCCTCAATAATTGTGAATTTTATATTCAAGCAATACGCGAGGAAAAGTGTGGTACCGTAAAACCGTCAAAGCAATCCCCAGGAAGGCATACATTAATAAAGAAATTCCGACATAGATAAAATTTTATGTACATTGAGAGAAGATAAAACTATTTCTGAAATTGGAAGAGATAAATTGTGGAAAATTCTGCGAGAAATGAATTTTAGATGGGAAAAAGTAAACAAGAAAGTCGCTTTTAATCGGAAAAGATGAAATTGTATGTTGGAGACGGAATTATTTGCGATCAATAAAGGATTTTCGAAAATGGAAAAGGACACCGACTGATAATTACGCATATTGGAAGAACAGATGGGTTTTTGAAAGATGGTTTGTTAGCATTTTAGTCAATTCACACCGGAGAATACCGAATACTATCACGAAGATATGAATGCTGATGTTTTTGAGGACTATTTTTCACAAATGATAACTCTAATTCCGCCCAACTCGGTAATTGTTTTGGACAACGCTCCTTATCATTCAAGGAGATGTGAAAAATCTTCTACCACCGCTTGGAAATAAGCGGAATTCATTCAGTTGCTTTTAGATAAAGAAATTACATTTAAAGAGGATATGTTAAAAAAAGAACTGTTTGCAATTGTAAATATACATAAACATCGTTTCCTAAGATATACTTACTACGTTTTCATGCAGAATTCAATTCGAATTGAATACACTTTCCGTATTAAAAACCTCATGAAAACAGGTATTGAAATCGAATTGAGTTTCAAGGTCGATACTGCTTTTTTTGGGATCGAATCGAGATCGAAAAATCTAAATCCGACATGAAAACCGAGATCGTATTGAAACACGCGCATTCTGTCACATTCGCTGTCAAATTTATGCCAGCTATAAGCCATATAACCTTGAAACCACTCAAAACAAAAGTTCACTCTAGCTTTCTTGTAACGTTTCGTGGAAAGACACCAATGAGGCAATTAAACCAAAAGTTACAGTTAAAAGGGCAACTTTCTTGACGTATTGATTATTGATCATTATGACTACCGAAAAAATCCCCGAAATCAATCAAAAACATGGCGGCTTTTGACAGTATTGACAGATAAAATGTCAAATCTCAAAACGATTTGAAGTATAATTGAATCTCTATCATGAAAACAGAGATCGGTATTGGATTTAAAATGAATTAAATACCTACTCCATGAAAACGTAGTAACTATTGACGAAATGACAAAAAAACCGGAATGTTATAATACTTACCAACTTACCATTGCGAGCTAAACCCTATAGAGTCATTATGGGCCCAGGTGAAAGGATTGGTGGCAAGGAAAAATACCACATATAAAATGAAAGATGTCCGTGCACATTTTGAAGAAGCTCTGGAACAAGTTAATGCAGAGAGATGGCGAAAATGCATAGAACATGTAATCAAAGAAGAGCCTTAAATGTGGAAATTAGACAATTTAATGGAACAAACCATAGAGCCAATAGTTATAAAGATCGGACCAGATGTAAATTCATCAGATTTTTCATTTTACGATAACTAATATTTCGTGTTCGAATAATAATAATAACCCGCGTGTTGGAAATAAGTTCTATTGTTCTAGTAAATAATAATATAAAAATAATTGATCATTACAAATATTAATATTAATTGATATTGTATTATATGGCTAGTATTTTCTTGTAATATCATACCTACTGACACTCCTACCTACCTGAAGATATGATTTCTATTGTATGCGGCGTTGTACAGGGTTGGGTAGGCAAATAAAAAATAAAGATGTGAATTTTAATGTAAATCGTTTTAAAATTCTGGAGTTTCAGGCTCTGCATGTTAAATTAGGTTTTATTACTCTCTGTCTATCAAACAGACTATAATCATGTTAATTTTAACATGTGACGTCACAAAGCTCCCCCTGTCCCCCCACCTACACCCTGTCACATAATGTCACATTCCGGTGATACCCCCCCCCCTTTAACGTGTGACGTAATTTATGGATGTTCCTATATTATTGTGTACATTTTCCAATTCAGTCAATATGCATTCATTAGTTGTAATTTACTGAAGTAGTTTAATTAAAATATTCCAAATCAGTATTTTGATCTTATTATTTGTATAGGGATGTAGAAAAAATATTGTATGCAACATATACATGCATTTTCACTCATGGAATTTCTATTTTTCATTCGTGAAAAAAAAGTACCACTTTATGTACTTGTTGCATAAATTACTATTTTGTACGAATATTCGCAAACAAAATTGGATTGTGTTACCTTCCAGACTTTAATAGCTTCTTAAGTGTATAAAAATCGCTACATACGCATTTTTTGACATTAGGAAAAAAAGAAACATTTATGCTACAAATTAGATAAATATAAATGAAATTATTTAAATAAATAATAGCCATTTTCTTTGCTTATATTTTGTTACTTGTTTATGTTACAGACTAGTCCCATCCTTGCCGCCGAAAAAAATTGTTTCAGATGCGCATTTTTTAGAATCTAGAAGAAGAGCTTTACAAAGATGGTTGACATTAGTCAGCAGACATCCCGTCATATCCCAGGACCCTATCATGGTATTTTTTCTTATTGATCAGGGTCCCGATTTCCAACATAGGGTTAAGGATATGTTTGGAAGAGTACCAGATGAGTTCACGACTTCAGATATTGCTGCTACGGCCAAGGTATGAGTAACGTATTATTAAAGTTTGTACGAAGTCAGTAGGAACAACCAATATATTTATAAATACATCAGTCTATGAAACAACCCCAAAAAAGTTCAAAGGGCCGTTTGTCGGCCACTTAAAGCACCGACAAGTGGTAATTTATAAGTCTATGGAGTGTTCCATACAAACTATACCTTTTAAATAGTGGACATAGTTTAGCTGTTATATTAATAATGGATCAAGTACAGGAAAACAATTTAATCTCACATAACTATAACTATTCACAAATAGATATGTGAACTTGGGTTGAAATTTATATCCCCGAAATAGAAAACAAAATCAAATGTTTATCATCTAAATACTTGTTTTTCAAAATATTCTTCGTGAAGATTTATAAACTTTGTGAGTAGCTGAACCAATTTTCGACATTACCTTTAAAATATGCATTGGGTGTTGAAAAACGATGACCACCTAATGTAATAGGCGATCATATGTCATTTGCAGCACTACCAGTTTTTTGGAATTTATTTGCACTAGTTCAACTCAAATTCCAGTTATATTTTGTGTATAATTTTCGATTTTCCAATTAGGAACTACTCCCTCCGGAATATAGTCAGATGGCTGTAAATTCTCAGAATATAAGAACTCTCGTAAACGTTATTGGTAAAATGAAGCATTTAACAGAAGAAAATGTTGAGAGGTTTAATTCTTCAGGAAGAGATTTTGACGAGTTTATGAACCAAGTTAAAACACTTAGCACACTTAACATTGAACGAGCTCAAAATAGTATAGAAAATTGGAGTGGGATGCAAAGAGGATTTGACATTATGTCACGGTAAGTTTAGTCTTGTTTAAAGCTGCACCAGATCATGTTTATCAAAGCGTCATGCAAGATAATAACAAACATCTAATTTGTGTATAAAGTATGTAGTGTTAGCAATATTTCGCCACTGGATCCGGATCAATTAGATGTCACAGAATACACTATTATGTGCTCTTGTCGGTAGATGAAAAGTAAAAAGGGACAATCATCGAGAGGTCGACACCTAGAGCTAAAGAGCTCGGCTGAACTAATGTTATTACATATCATTTCGCTATTCTTCCACCAAGTATTGATCAACACCCGGCTCTGACACGGTGCGGCTAAGTGTGTTCCGGTCTTAATCCGTTATTTCACAAATTATTTGTTTTGTGTAATTTTGTTGTAATGTATTTATTTTTGATTATCTTTTAGAGAAATGTCCGCATTAACTAATAAATCAAATCAACAGGCGTACTTAGAACAAAATGACGTATGTGAAAGACTAGGATTACTATTAGATATCTTGGTAGCACATAAAGATTTATGCGAACGACTAGAAAAGGGTCTTCATCACGATCATGCAGCAGCCCTTTCAAAGTTGCTCTCTATGAAAAAAAGGAAAATACAGGGTGTTATTAGAGGAACAGATGTAAGTATTGTTTATTTCTATTTCCATGCTATTTTTGGAGTTTACCTCCTTAAGAAACGATTTTCATATTAGTCCGCGGTATGAAAATTTTATGAGGAGTAAAATCTAGTGACAGTAACTAAAAGTGAGGCGTTACGTTCCTTTCCGCACTTTTCACTTCGAGATTATGTATGTCGAGATAAATTCGAAATTTTGCACTTTTGTCAAGGACTGATGCGCGATGGCAATACAATAATTTTAATTAAATAGAAAATAATTATTTATTCCTTTAATTATGTGTGATAAAACGTCACCTTTTCAATTTTGACATACATCATAGGTCTATATACAACAGCTTGGTTGATAAATATTATGTCTTCGTAGCCGAGTGGTATAGAGGTTTGGCTGCGAAAATTATGAATTGTATGCGTAGGGTTCGAATCCTGGACACGGTGATAATTTTTTTATTTGTTATATTGTGACGTTTGTATAGAAATGAATTCAATAAGAATAATTTTTTTATAGGACCAATATTTTGAAATTTATATCAAAAATATAAACCATTCATTTTTTAATTGCGGCAAAAATCTTGGCAATAACAATAATAATTATTATTAGGGCCAGGATTTTTGCCTTTAATGTGAACTACAGTCGTGCGTCGGAGCTGACACTCACACACATTTTTTTTAAGTGTCCTGAATATTTTTGGATTACGAACTTTACTAAACCTTCTCTTAAGAGATGAAATGTAATATGAAGTAGGTATTATGCGCGAAAAAAAAACGAGTAATCGATAGAAGTCATCATAATACTGAGATGGAGGTAACAGGTGACCACAAAATATCGTTCGATAACAAACCAGAGTTGATAAAAAATACTGACAGACTCCCCATTAGATAAACAGATGACTTAAGTCAGATTGCAAGGATCGGAATACAACAACGCAAGATGGAAAGGCACGTTTTTTTACATCATTGATATACCATTGGTTGACTGACGTCAGTGTCCGCCGCACCGATATGTTAGAGTCACCAGTGGCACATAAAAAAACGCAGTTGTTGTTGTTTACATCATTCATCATTATATCTGACAACTGACAATCGATATACCATTTGAAATTTCTGACGCTGTTAATAGTGCAGTAAATAGTTTATGATCACAGTCTGATTTGATTTCTGTTTATTCGTCCATTTCTTTAATAATTCGCTATAACCTCTTCAAATCTTTACTTTTTTGAGGTTAAGCTGTCATTTTGTAAACCACCAAATTTATCTACCACCTCGAAACAGCGGTGGAATGATTTGCAATTTTGATTGATGCAACAGTAATAAATGAACGTGTCATTTCTTCAGTCTGAAATCGACCAATGAATATAAAAACGCAATTGGTGAATTGGTGGATCTACCAGTGACTAAAAAAACATGCCTGAAATGTTTTTAAGAGAGGCTGAATCCGGATGATAAATACTATCCGGCACAAAAACGTCAATAAAATTATTGCAGAAATTAACCTGCAGTGGCAAAATAAACTTCGTAGTTCTTGTATTTATTTAGAAATACTGAATATGAATAAAATATATAAGTAACATGATAAGAGATTTAACTTGTCGAACAACGTGACGACTTGACACTCTATACTTCAATTATCTTGAAAAAAGGTTATGGTTATAAAAAGGCAATGACTACACACGGGAGTGTAACTAAAAATTTGAAAACATTTATTGCAACAATAATTATAGCATTGTTCTCTTTTGAAAAGTGTTAATAAACAAATTTTCATTTTTTTAGGCTGAAAGTGTTGAACATTTAGAATCTAAAATGCTGACACAAGAAAATGTTATTACAAATATGGAATTGCGAGCAGATTTTAGTTTATATTGTGTACATATGGAAACTCAATTAGTATATGCTTATTTAGAAACACTATCGGATATTATGAAAAATTTAATGAATCTCCAAATTAAATCTCATTTCGAAGTAAGTAATAAAAATAATCCTATGTATATAGTTATTATTCTATCACGACAAATTCATAGAATTCATAAAATATGCATACCCTCGTTTATTATAATAATTACAAATGATCATGATATCATAATTTCAAGAAAACCATTAACTCAATTAATAGTTATACCTAATTCATTGGTTTGTTGTTGACTTGAAAATGAATAAATAGTGTGGATACCGCTAGTTAATTAAAATTAGGATATAGGTACGTGCTACCTTTTTTGAATAGATGGGTTCTTTCACTCACATAATCTGATATGGTTGCCAGCTCTCCACTTTGGACAGGAGGCAGGAGAAACTCCCGATAATTACAACTAACTATATTGATATCCACACTATTATTTTTCCATTTCTTGCTATTTTTTCTATATTGAATGCACAGAATAACTCACTCACACATAAGCGACACCTTCGTTCTTATAAAACAGCCTCCATTATTAGGTGCCGATACTGTCATTTTATTATTTATGGTTAGGTTACCTTAGCTGTTAAAGATGTTCAATACTTATCAAATAAGTCGAATTTTGTTGTCTAAGGTTGGTTTTCAAAAATAATCGTAGTCTTGGTTGATTTTTATGAACCAGGATTGTCAATTTAAGAAAAATTTTCCCCCTGAATCGATTGGTTGTCATTACAACGTTCTAACTGTTGAATTGTATAAGCTACGCATTGTTTTTTGTTTCTGAATTTGTTTTTTTTTTGATGTTTTCACTACTTTTACATTGATTATTCATAAAACGGAAACCATCCAAGTTATGGTCTTGTAAACTTTTTTCCTCGTAGACTGGATTTTTGAGAATACTCTCCTAAAAGTTAAGTTCAATATTCATAGTTTTGTAGTATTCACAAGACTTTTTATGTTGAAAATTGCGTTTTATTAAGTTTTTCATAACAATCTCCCGTACTATTATATTTTGCTTTAATATTTTTGATTATCAGCTTCTGCTTCAGCTGATTTATTCTCTCTTGTTCGCAGTAATATCAGCATAAATTCAAATATTCCGTTTTAAACATTTTATCCGGCATAGAGAAATTTAAATTGTATACCGCCATTACACAGATTATAATATTGTACTGTTCTCCCTTTCTGATTGGAGGAACATCAATATAAATTGAAAGCGTTTAAAAACACCGACAAATCAAAAATGGTTATGCCATAAAGAACAAAAAAATAAATGAATAAAATATAGTTTAAATTCCAATGTTTAAAAAATTGACAGTTGTTTGTTTTACAAATAAAATAGTTATTAAAACAAGAAATTTTTATTTGAAATTTTCAGTGTAAAGTTTGATATTTCGCCCACTATTGCATAGGTACAGAAATTTTCCAATGCTCCACCGCGTTTGTCTGAATGTCTGAAAGCGATAAACTCCAACCCACACAACTCTAAATCCCTCTTTAAATTATCCTAATCGGTCCTTTCGTTTAGAAGTTACGACGGGTAGAAAAATAATAAAAGTTGGAAAATTTCTAATTCAGAGTCACACGCACTGTGGTTGCTATGTAAAAAGTAGACAACCCACGCCACTTTCCATTCGTATCAATGTTGCATAATGAATCTGAATATTGGAAATTGAATTTGCCATTTTTGTGATAATCTCTAAAGTATTCCCATGTTGTTTTCACTCTGCTCTTTCATTCCATTTATGTAGTTTTGTTTATTTGCAATAGAACTTTTTACATAGTTTTTAGTTTATTTATTTAAACCTCTTTACTCTTTTTCGAAGTGTAAGTTATTTCGACAGTTTTCTCGGTGGGTATTATTAGGTACTGATTCTGGTATTAATGTCAAATCAATATCAAAATAATTTCTTATGGAAATAAAAAAGGGTGTTGCTTCTGTGTACCTATTGTGTTGAAAGTGAAAAATTTTTTGAATTTCTTAATGATTTTTTACATTCCGTAAATTTGAAATATGATTTCACATTAATTTAATAATATTTATTTCAGTTCCATGACATTTGGAGCAGAGTCCAAGCTTCAGTTCAACCATTTTTTCGCTGTGATAAATTAAACGGCGATGTTTTAAACAACAATTAATCATTATTTATATTTGTGTAAAAATTAAATTCTTTAATAACAATTAATTAGTAATTGCCATTTGCACCGACTTAATGAACCAATATCTTACATTTTTCGTCTTGCACCAAGTGAACTTAAACGCATTTCAGTACTATGACTAGTTTTTGAAATACAAGACGTGTTTAGTTTAATTTTAGGTAAATCCTGGTTTTAAAAAGTCTGTGCTTATGGCAACGTATAAAGTATTTAATGGTTATGGGAACATGTTGTAAAATGAGATTAATTATTGTATATTTTAATAGTACCTACATTTAAATTTTTATGTTAATTTTAATCTCTACATATATTTTATTAAATAAAATTATTGAATTTTCTGTAAAAAGTTGAACGAGGTTACAGTTATTACTAGAATTTGAAAGATAAGCCTCCACTAACCCTAAACCAGGTTTTGGTACTGCGGTGAAAAAAATTATAATTTTACATTATTAAACACAGATTACCTACTTGAAATGTCTCACTGGAATAAGGTGACGCTGAAATCTTATTCCACAGACAATAATTCGAATAATTACGAGGGCCTAGAGAGTGTATATATTTTGTGCAATGTAAATTGCATAAATCAAGAAGTAAAAACATGATATTTATTCCCTTCCCCTTTTCGAAAAAATATCAAAGAATTTGTATTCCACATGATTTCCTTCCCCTTTTTGGAAAACTTCATGTGGAATACAAATTCTTTGATATTTTTTCGAGAAGGGGAAGGGAATAAATCATATTTTAACTTCTTGATTTATGCAATTTACATTGCACAAAATATATACACTCTGATTGGTGGGAGCCTTTCTGCAGTTAAGCCCTCGTCGAATAATTGGTTACATTTGATAGAATGTCCAGTAGAGGGTGTAATTTTATGAACTACGATCCCATTTCTACTGGTGTTAAAGTACCCATTTTATATCTGAATACATTAAAACTGAAAAATTTATTTAATTGATATATTAAATATAATTAATTACTAGAAATTAGGAATATATTTGTAACTGGTGAAATCTGTTAACAACTCTTTTAGTTGTATAAGTTTAATTCTTGTAAAAATGTTGTTGATAATTATTGAAGTGTGTTTATTTAATTATATACATAATAATATATCATGGTGCTTTTGAAGACAAACAATTGATTTTATTTAAATTATTAACATTCCAATGTAAATATATAAATTATATTATAAATTAATATAACTCGTTCTATATATGTTCTATGTTATTTTTATTTCGCAACTTTTTTTGTTCTTATAGACAAACTATTATTAATTTTAGATAAATTACTGAAAATATTTAATATTGTTACCAAGTGCCTTTCCTAAAGAACATGTGATTATTTTGAAAAATCTTTATTAAAATTTACAATATTTATACTGAGTTTTATTTCAAAAGATTTCTATCTAATGGAGATATATAAGTAGATGAATTACTTTTCTTTGTGTCCTATATTTATATTCCTTGCTGCTAAAAATGTATCTACAGCGGAAGTCCCTCAATAATGCACTGGTCGGGTAGCCCTTCTCCAGAGGGGCTCTTTCGCCTTTTCGACAAAATTATGTAGGTATCATCAGTGTGCCGTGTGTCATAATGTTAAAAAAGTACAATTTGTTATTGCTCAGAATATACACCGGTCGTATTTTCAGCGAATATGAAGTTTACATTATCTTGAAAAATGGTTTCTTGACTTTCTGAGTATTTTTGTGAAGTATTGTGTATTATTTCACAGGCAACTAAGTACGGATCTGACCCAACATTATTGGGCATGTGCACGACTATCTTAATTTTCTCGGTTCTACATTTTTTTAACCCATTCACTGCTACATTTTTCTGGAAGACATGCCCAGAAGCGGCTATTAGTTTTTCAGTAAAAAATAAAATTCTTCATTGGCAAAGTCTATTTTTGCATTCAGTAATGTAAATTTATTACTCAGTTGTCAATTTTGATATGTGTCACGGATCCGTGCCATGAGCATTGGTCAACAAATTTTCTGTGTAGTGCTCGTCGACACGGATCCGTGACAAGTATATTTTTATGAGTTTCGGCACAAATTTATGTAAAAAAAATATGAATGATGCAAAGAAAATCTTTATTTTATTGATAGGTAACAAATAAAATATTCAAACACTTAGACTAAAATAAAATTAGAAGAGCTAGAAAATTAATTCACATTTTCCAATGAACATAAATCAAACAAATATCAAATACATGTTATAAATACGAAAATAGTAAAAAAACTAATTATGGGCAACGTCGAAGCAGTCTCCCACACAAAATCCAGGTAGTTCAGGACATCTTTCACAGTGGTACAATGTCATTTTTCGAATTTGTTTCTGGGAACAAACTCTACAACGTTTTCTGTTTGTTTCGCCTTTTTTGTTCACAGATGTAATTTTCGTCAGTCTATGTGACGTTGGGTCATTGGTCGGGGCAGCTGTTGTATTGGACATTTTAAGATTCAACAATTCTGCTAGGACAGCTAGTCGAAAATCGTAAAGACTCATGTTTCTACTTGAATATTTTTTGAAAAGAAAAAAGGCATTTAGGAGTTGTATAAAATGGATGCCTAATTTCTTATACCATCTCAGTGTTTTTCTCTCGCAGGGATAATAAGCATTCATTTGATCCTGGTGGTCTACTCCACCCATCTGCTTATTGTAGTGAAAAATCGGCTTAGGTTTTTCTTTGGTGCGTTGTCTTTTATCTACAAACTCGATCATTTCGTTTTCATGTTCATTGGATATATATAAAACTTCTCTTTTGTCTTTCCATTTGCCGACCAAAATGTTGTGAGAATACACTGCACATGTTTCACCCTTCTTAAGTTTTTTTGACAGAAGTTTCGTGGGATTATTAATTCTTTTTGAATTTAGAGTTCCAGTACAATATGTCTGGTGCATAGTTAGCTTGTCAGCTAGGTCGAAAGAGTTATAGAAGTTGTCTAAATATACAGAATGGCCTGCGTCTAAGTAGTTTTTCAGAAGTTCCAAAACCACCTTAGTAGTATGACCTTTTCCTCCAATATTATCCAAAGCCCCTGTGTATACCAAAGTTTTCAGAATTGTACCATCCGGTTCTGTTAACATATATAGCTTGATTCCATACTTATGGCATTTGTTTTTTATATACTGCCTGAACAACAAACGACCTCGCCATAGCACCATGGATTCGTCTACTGAAATATTTTTTCCAGGGTAATACAGATCAGACATCTTGACGTTAAAAAAATCTATAATTGGTCTTATTTTATATAATCGATCTTTAGCTGCTTCTCCCGGTATATTTCGATTAAAGTGTAAGCAACGCATTATCAGCAAAAATCTATCACGGCTCATGTACTGTGAAAAACATTTCAAATTAAATAATGGGTGGCGTTTCCAATAGTCTTGGAGGCGATTCAATCGTATTGTACCTGTGTGTAACACTAATCCAATAAATGTTAACATTTCTTGAAAAGTTACATTCTTCCACCTACTAATTCGAGAATTTTCAAAAGCACCTTGAGACTGGAAAACCTCCTCTGCATAAGTATTGGTATTCTCTATTATTTGGTTTAAAATTTGGTCATCACATATTGCTCTGAAGTAATCTACTGGTTCATTTCCCGTTATTGCCTGTAATAGCTCGTTAGTTTTAGAGAATGGAATATCTAACATAGGCATAGGAACTTCCGACCAATTTGGAATGTTACTTGCTAAAGTGGCAGCAGGAGTTGTGCCTATGGCAGTAACAACTGGAACTTGAGGTGGTCCTTGTGTAGTCGACAAAACTGCTCCTACAATAAAATATGTCATTGAGTTGTTGAAAAACTGACTAAAAAATTTTTGGACACACCCTGTATAATACTACAGTGGTCACTTTTAGAATTTACTAACCATGTGAATTTTACTACAAAAATAAAAATTAAAACAAATAATAAAATCCTACCTTCTTCGTCGTCACTATCATCTGTCTCATCACTACTTTACTCATCTTCAAGGTCAAAATTGTCGCCGTCGTCACTAAAATATTTTTCATCGTCACTCGATTCTTCCAAGTATTTTAATAGTTCATCATTAGTTAGTTTTTTTGGATCTTTACACACCAATTTACGTTTTTTAATACCTGACGGACCCGCCTGACTATCATCCATATTAATCAACTTAAGAAAAAAAAACCCGAAACGAACAAACTTTTTAGAAGTCTCAATACATACGCTACACGCTCGTCAACTTACGTGCACTTTCCACAAGTGCTTAGTTCATACTGGCTGGCAATACAAATGAGAATGTGCAAGCGTCACGGATCCGTGCCATGCGCACTGTCTGAAAAACCAGTCTGGCACGAATCCGTGCCATGAGCATTCAATGGGTTAATCCATACGTGTGTAAGTTATCTATGATCCATATACTGCGCTTCGATCAAGGAAGGTCTAGCGTCTAGTTCTGTGATCCACAAATTTTACATGACATGACATTCATGACAATGATGTTTAAAGAATTGTTTACAATTCAAACGAGTTTATTAACATTTAAAAAAAATTTAAAATGAGTGAATTCAAATTACAACACATTGTTGCTGAATTACTCAAGACTCTAGGGTCAGTTTTTACTCAAACTATAATTGCATAAAGCTAAACGTAGTTTAATTTTTTTATTTAGGGGCAAAGTCAATCCGAACAGATTAGTTGAATATTTGCAAGAAGGCCAAACAGTGAATTCAGGTGGTTGTATAGTAGTCGCCCAGACTCATTTATCAAGACTTTCTCAAGATATTCCAGATACAAACGCATTTCTAGCTAAGTATAACGACCTGAAAGATAAGAAGTAAGTAAAATGTTATAGGAACCTTTTTAAAGTTCCCAACGTTTTAAGCAGTAAGTAAACTTCAAATTGCTGTGCAAGTCAACTTTTGATAAATATGAATTTCGAGTATATTTTCCTTTCTATACAACAACTGAATGATTGTTGTTATGTAGTTGGTTATCTGTGTTGGGTATAATATAAAATCTTATTTATAGGTTGTAGTAGGTATAATTTTACCTCTCCTTTCCGTGGTATCCCATAGCAACAATCAATTTAACAGATAAATTGATTTAATACACACGTTACCTACAGCAGTAGATATAGATTCCATTTTCTTTTAGTGTGGACTCCTTAGACGCTTTTGTTCAGTTACTTGATCACATATCACAAGATACCAGCTTAAAGCAATTTTTGGTAAAAAGCAATAGACCTTCATTATCATCAACAGCAGAATTAACTAAAGATAATTTACCCCAGGTACGTTTTCTAGTTGGTGTTTCTACAATGGTACCATCTCATGGCATACTTCCCAGTTTATACAAAAATGTAAGTGTGAGAAGTGATATATTTGTTTGAATAACTTATTTTTAGATAAAAAACCGCTTAAAAAAGGCTGTAACAAAAAAATCAGCAAAAGATGACTCATTAAAGTCTATACTAAACACAACACCAACTGTTCCTCTAGCAAACACTCCTTCAGTAGTGTCGTGGGTCCAAAGGCGTCCAAACATGACTTGGGATTTTTCTCCTACAATTACTCATCAACCTGTGCCAGCAGTGCCTGCAGTATCACAAGAGAATGTACTTATAGAAGATATACTAAATGTTTTAATAGGTAATAGTATACAAATATTTGTAAAATGACATTTAAAAATTAGTCATATTTACGGAAACTCTAGATTCACTTAAAATACAAGTAACATGCCTTATGTAAAATATATAATATGTTTTCAATGAAATATATTAAAGTGAGAGTAAATTAAATGTACATTTATTTCAACTTTTTGTTCTTCCAGCTCTCTCCTACATTTTCTTCAATTAAATTTGATGTTTGCTTATTATATACCATGTAATGCAAAATAAAATAGTATCTTATTCTATATTTGATTATAAAGCGTTAGAGTGATTTCTTCAAGTTTTTCTTTTTATATTGTTAATACAATTGTTATAAACATTTATATTAAAAATGAACAATAATATAATTTTCCAGGTTTACCAGGATGTTACATTGAACCAGAAGAATTGAAAGATCTATATGGCCCGAGAACATTTAGAATAAATGATAATGTTCCTTTATCATTAAGAGAACTTATTAAACATATTTTACCATTAGCTAGTCATTATTCTATAATACAAAGATTTACAGAAGAAAAAATGAGATTTGAATTTGGACAAGTAAACAATGCCTTGGCTGAAGCTATGCAGAATATTATCAAAGAGCATATGGTACCATTGTTAATTATATAGGATATGCGAATGTGTCAATATTGTTTTATGTTTTAGCTTTTCACGATTCAACTAGAAAGTGAATTTCGATCAAAAAATTTAAGTATACAAAAACTTTGGTTTTTTATTCAGAGAAATATGCAGAGTTTAGGAATTGCGGCTAATATAGCAACATCAATTAGCAAGGTATAAAATAAATAACAAACTAATTTTCATCGTAAATCGATACTCTAACCTTCTTTTATAAAAAAACACGACGACTTTAAAATTGGCTGAAAATTTAAAATATGAATGGGTGAAAAGTTGTATGTCTAGTGTTGGTATACAATGTGTGAAATCCAAACGGAATAAATTCATTATTTCGGTTACTGTACATATTTATAAAAAATCCCGAAACACGTGAAATTTAAATTATAAATTGACATTCTTCAACGTGAAAATGCCCTACCTTCAACCCCCTTCGAATGACAGGTACAACCCCCAATTTTTTAAATGGGAAATATAGGCTTGTGATATATCGTTTGAAAGGTCTCTTCATTCTCTATTCAAAGATGTTATAGTTTTCAAGTTTATTGCAACTATTAAGATAGAATAAAATAAAATCATGTGGTTATCGAAATTCGCTACAATACAATCAAAAACTAAAATGTAATGCAAAACGTAATAAAATGTGAAACACTAAAAACACTATGAATGTCAATGAAGTAGATGTTCAAAATGTTCACCGCTAACGTCTTGGCAACATCCTAATCTTAAATAAAATTGTCTTCTAACATTATTTAACATATCAGGCGTGATCGACCTAATCGCAAGCGTTATTCGTTCTAATGATGTAAGATCAGGTGATTGTGCTGGCCTTTCTATCGATCCTCGCCTTCCTATCCACCAATTGGGAAATATTGCATCGAGGTACTGCCAGACATTGCGTTGGTAATGTGGTGGTGCTCCATCCTGCTGAAACCATATCGTATCCACTGGAACTTGAGGGTTTTCTGGATCAGGATATAAATTTGCCAAACTTGGAATGACATCATTTTGAAGTAGTGCCAAATAATGATCGCCATCCAAATTGGCCTCAATAAAAAAGGGACCAATGATATGGTTTCCAACAGCCCCTGCCCAAACATTAACCTTTTGAGGGTATTGCCTGTGTTCTTCTCTCATCCAGTGAGGATTTTCCGTTGACCAGTAGCGGAAATTTTGCCGATTAGCATGACAGTGAAAAAAAGTGCACTTATTAGAAAACATAACGGCTTCTAATTGGATAATATTCTTATCCAACATGTCCATCATTCGCTCACAGAAATAAGTTCTATCAAAATCGTCTTCCATCAGCTCCTGAGTAGGTATCATTTTATAGGGATGCATTTTATTTTATTTTAATATGTTTACTATCGATGCATGGCTAACATTGAACGTAGTGGATGCCTGTCTGCTCGATGTATGTGGGTTTTCCTCAAACTCAGCATCATATCTAATTCGATTTCATCACTCATTGAATTGGCCGCTGATTTTTTATCGGTCTTACATGACCAAACTCGCGAAACTGCTTTTCTATTTTACTAATTTTTCCTTGGGATATAGACGGTAAACCAGAAAATTTCTCATGAAATAGGCGAGTTACTTCCTGTTGTGTTAGGTTGTCTCCGTAACCAATCATTTGTAAAACTGTTATTTTATGCATTTCCGTTAACCTAACCATTTTTAGAATTGAAGTTAACGAATTTCAAACTAAAATTATAATACTAACAACTGTACAGAGCTGTCACGAATCATGTTAAAAAATCATAAATCATTTACTTTGCGTCAAAAGATTTAAATCAAAAATCTTTTATCGAATAAAAAATATTTAAATCATAAATCTTTTTATGATTTAAATCATTTTGCAGATTTTAAATCATCTGAAAATGATTTAAATCTTTTCAAATGATTTAAATCTTTACAAATTATTTAAATCATTTTCAGATGATTTGGTTTAAATAGATGTAAATAGTTTCTGTATGTTTCTTGTTGCATATTTAGTTATTGATTACTTTTTGGGAATAATACCACATATATTTACGCAAAAAATCTTTATTTTATTTAACGTTTCAACTCTAAACATAGAGTCTTTTACTGTCAATTTTAATATCACTTTTGATAAATACTCCAGGTTTGGAGTTAAAACGTTAAATATTGTACCCAAAAAGTAATCAATAAATAGATGTAGTTTAAAAACAACCACATATATTTATAATAAATAGATATAAGGCTCATATAAGTTGTCCCATCACAGTTTAGGTGTCGGAGAGTATGCGCAATTAAGGGAAAAGGCAAAAATTTAAAATGTTTGTGACAGTGCGCAGCTTTCAAGAATGTTTTCAATTGTAGTTAAAGGTTAGTGGCACGCCAAAATTGCATTTTTTAATTATACCACCCTCTATATGTTTCAGATTTCGAAAATTTAAAACTTGGGGTTTTGAGTGTATAGTTTTATAGTTATATGGGTGTTAAATCCCCAGATTTAAATCTTTTGGAATGATTTAAATCAAAAATTATAAATTATTTTAAAAATGATTTTAAATCTAAAATCATACTTCATTACATGAAAAAAGATTTAAAATCAAATGATTTAAATATGATGATTCGTGATAGCTCTGCAACTGTATAATGACGATTTTATTTTATTCTATCTTAATTGTTGCAATAAACTTGAAAACGATAACATTTTTGAATAGAGAATGAAGAGACCTTTCAAACGATTTATTACAAGCCTATACTTCCCACTTAAAAAATTGGGGGTTGTACCTGTCATTCGAAGGGGGTTGAAGGTTGGGATCGCATTTTCACGTTGAAGAATGTCAATATATAACTTAAATTTTATGTGTTTCGGGTTTTTTTTATAAATATGTACAGTAACCGAAATAATGAATTTATTCCGTTTGGCTTTTACACACTGTATAAGTATAACTCCCAGTTAACACAAATCCTTTATTGATTCCTAAGAAAATATTTCTTAAACTTTTATTATTCACTTATACAATTATTAAGTTTTTATTATGAATGTGCTTGCAGTCTGACGCGAAAGGTGGTAAAGTGCTAAGTTTACTTCATGATCATGTTATCGGTTCAATTGGTGATGAAAGAGCTCAATTATTATGTTTAAAATTGATGGAAGCTACTTGTTATCCATATATGAAGATGTTGGGAATGTGGATATACAAAGGAATAATATCAGATCCAATAAGTGAGGTAAGTAAACAAATTATTGCAACAATGTAATGTAAAACTGTCTTTAGCCAAAATTGACTTCAACCAACTGTTCATACCATAAAGTTTTTCATTTGTATGTTGACTTTGTCAGTGCCAAGAATTTGAATGAGGTTCAGCAAACACTTTCTAAAAAAATAATGGCATATAATTTTTATGATCTCTTTAGTTATCTACCTAGAAAATAGTAAAAATACATTTTTATATTGTTCACATGTTTCAGTTTTTAGTAGAAGATAATGAGGTTGTGCAGCGAGAAGATATGCCTGTTGATTACTCAGCCGATTACTGGGAAAAGAAATATGCGGTTCGTAGAGAGAGAATACCTAAATTTTTAGAACCAGTAGCGGATATCATCCTTAAAGCTGGAAAATATTTAAATGTGATAAGACAATGTGGTACGCAGACATGTGTAATTTGAATTCAAAAATATTTATTAATCAATATTTTTAGGAAGGCAGGTTAAGAACAAAGTCCTACCAATACAGTACAAAATAGAAGAAAAAAATTACATAGAAGCAATAGAAAAAGCTTATATGTTTGCCAGTCAAACTCTTCTAGATCTAGTGATTAAAGAAAAAGATCTTCTGGGGAGATTAAAATCGGTTAAACATTATTTTCTTCTCGACCAAGGCGATTTTGTTGTCACTTTTCTCAGTTTGTGTGAAAAAGAGCTGGGAAAATATTCAGTTGATGTTAATCAAAGTTGTATCGAATCTCTAATGGACCTCGCGTTAAGGTTATCGAGTGCCATTGATGATCCCTATAAGGACGATTTGCGAACTGAATTGTTGCCATACGATCTACAATTTCAGATGTTCAAGATTCTTAGTATCCAAACTAATTCTGAACAAGGTTCGAGTATATAGACTAAGCTTAGATAGTTGTATTTATATATATTTTTTGTAGTTTATTGGTCAGCCGCCGAACAAGAGAAGTTGTTGATGATCCAGTCATTCTCCTTTAGCTATGAAGTTCATTGGCCTTTGTCACTAATTCTCAATAGAAAATCTTTAGCCTGTTATCAAATGATTTTCCGGCATTTGTTTTATTGCAAGTACATTGAGAGAATGATCTGTCAAGTTTGGAAATCTAACAAAGTTGCAAAGAAGTTTGCTTTCGACGATGCTCAGCATTACCGAGCAGCTTTTGCATTGAGACAGAGAATGTTACATTGCATACAAAATTTAGAGTATCATATGATGGTTGAAGTTATTGAACCCCACTGGTGTACGTTTTTGAATAAAATTGGAAAGGTAAGTATTTTCTGTGAGTCTGACAACTTCGACTTATTTTTTTCTACAACATAGTACTTTTGTAAAACATATTTCAATTACGTCACATTGTTTTGAAGACACACATTTTTCTTTCACCCATCTACAGATTCATACTTATATGTATTGGAAGTAAATTAATGTTTTGATAAAACGGCGCAAACTTCAAAACACCAGTAACACCTGCAGAAGTAAGTACATTAGGTTTATCTTTGAAAGACAATAAAGCTCCAGGTCCTGGCAATATAAATAACGAGTAAGTTAAATTAACAGAAAACTGTATCTCTGCACGTTTGTGTAAAATATTTAATATGTGTTTTCAGACGGGTAAAATACCTCAACACTTTAAAAATGCGTTAATTCAACCAGTATATAAAGGTGGAAAATGTATTGAAATGGCGAACTATAGACCTAAATCGCTAACCTCAGTTATTGCAAAACTTCTTGAGAAGTTAATTAAAATACGGTTGGTTTCATATTTAGATAAATTCAATGTAATATCTGAGTCACAATGTGGATTTCGCGAAAACATGAGCTCCCAAGATGCCATTGCGAAATTGGTATCGCGTATTTATAACGCAGTTAACACTAGCAAAAGCTGTTAAGGTGTATTTATTGATTTAGCAAAGTCATGATCTTTTACTGGAAAACTTGAATATTTGGGAATTAGAGACGTGGTTTTAGATTTGTTCAAAAAATTTCTTCATAACAGAAAATAGCGTGTTTGGATGGTGTCATAAGCTCAGAAAAGATGGTTACATGTCCACAGGGTACCGTTCTTGGTCCAATTTTATTTTTAATTTATTTGAACCCATTACTAGAAATGAATACCTCGGGGGAATGCATATCGTTTGCAGATGACACTGTCTTGTTATATACGGCCGATTCTTGGAGTCAAGTTAAAGAAGTAGCAGAAAAGGACCTAAAAAATATTAAAAATTGGTTTAGGACAAGTTTACTTATTGTTAATGTATGTATGTATGTAAATAGGGGTGACATTTACTGAGACCTAAAAGATCTATTGTGTCCCCTTACTTCTACATAATTCCCGAGGAAAGTCTCAGAGACTAGTAGCTCCTTTAGTCCTATTTCCCGGAGGAATTTTAGGATATCTGCAGGCTTTAACTTAGGTAAATGTCCCTCTTCTATCCAGTAATCTCCAAGGTACCGTGCCCTAGGATTCCTAATTGCTGTGCGGTTCGCAAGTATGTAATGGAGGTTTCTTCTTCCTTGCCACAGAATCTACATTCTTCTTCCTCCACTATTTTGAGCTTTTTCAGGTACCCATTTTGGCGACAATCTCCCGTAAGGATGTCTGTTAAATCTCTTAGTGCAGTTTTACTTTGACTTATGCATTCATTTGATCTCAACAGGTTGTAATCACCCAGAAGAATCTTTGATTGTCTAAGTCCTACTAGTTCTTTCCAATGGTCAGATCTTCTCTTTTCTTCGGCTTTGCTTATTTCTTCCAATATTACATTGGAGCTGTTACCGCAAAAGGGTTCCGGCCCCCAAAAGGCTGTTCCAGTTCCCATCTTTGCTAGTTCATCTGCTATTTCATTTCCTTCTATCCCAGTGTGTCCTGGAATCCACAGAAAGGTTGTTTTCGCCTAGTTCATTTGCCTAGGCATTCCCACACCATTTTGTAACTGACAACACAAGAGCTCAGTGCTTTAAAGGCTGCTTGACTATCCTTTATCAATATTGAACTGGGCACACTTTCTTATGGCGCGAATTTCCGCTTGAAAGATACTCGGGGTTTTTTCCCCATCTCTTAGAGTGTTTGGTTCCTGGCCCGTACACTCCTATCCCAGTTCCTTCAATTTCTTTTGAGCCCTCCGTGTACCATTAAATGGCATTCTTTCCAAGTCTGGTAATGGTATTTGAATCCCATCCCTTCTAGTTGCTTAATTCCGTAACGAATTTCTGTGAAAAGTTGTACTTTTTCATCATACCATCTTGTGGCATGTACCAGGTTTTCTGATTTCCAAGAAGTAAGGAGGTGGTTTTTTTTAATTATTCCCTCTCTACTTAGTCTGTATCTTGTTCTTTCTGCAACCCTTTCCACCACCATATGTAGTGGTGTGAGGTTGAGAATAACTTCCATGGCTGCCGTTGGGGATGTTCTCATTGCTCCTGTAATGCACATACAGGCTAGTTTTAGAATTTTGGAGAGGCTTTCTCTCTTTGTCAATAGGCTAGTTCTACTACTCCACGCAATGGCAATTGTTAATGTAACTAAAACCAAAGTCATATCGTTTACCTCTTATGGGTTGGCAGTACCATACTGTTCTATAAAAATTGAAAATAAAAATGTACAGGTGGTATTATGGTATCATCAGTAAAGTACTTATATATTTTTAGATTCTCATTTAAAATGGGATGTTCATTTTGATCATTTGAAAAATAAAATTAGAACTTGATTCTATAAATTTTACTCGTGTCGTCAAATACTATCGTTGAACAAACTAAAATCAGTGTACTACGCATTGATTGAATCTATTAATTTATGGTATAATAGGTTGGGAAGGTATTAGGAAAACTAAAATGCAATCTGTAGAGGTAGCTCAAAAAACAATTCTAAAAATTATGTACTTAAAAAAAAAGAACTTACTCTACTCAACTTTCATCTAGCGACCTTAAAATAATGGACCTTAGACAGCTGTATGCAAAAACAATTAAAATTTATTTGTGTAAATACAAATATTACATCCTTACCAAACAAGGGCAATTTCTTCGGATAATTTGTCAATTCCTAGACCTCAGAAAGCAGTTGGAAAAAGAAGCTTCACTTACCTTACACCTCACATATATGATAAAATTCCTGAAAATAATTCGACGCATAAGCATTAATAAATATTTTGTATAATCATATTTGGGCAAATAAAACTTATTATATTATTATATTACTTCTCTTATCCTCTTGAGTTCAAAACAAAATTAGCATGTCATATATCTCATTTTAGGTTCAGAATGTGGATGAAATATTATCGTGCCATTGGGACTTTTTGAATAGTTGCCTTAAAGATTGCATGCTAACTATACCACCGATTCTAAGTACCATTATGAAGTTATTGAGTATATGCGAAGAATTTTGTAAATTTGTACAGGTAAATTTTTTATATTATTTATTGTGATTCTGTAAAATAAGATTATCGCTTTTTGAATATTGCTTCAATTTATTTCTGTGGCTAGAAGGTAAGTGTGAGAAGAAAATTGAGAAGTTATGAGTATAACTTTTTTGTAATCTAGCTATAAAACTGACAAACTGGGGCAGAAAAGAAAAATAGGCAGAATTATGTTCTATCCAATGTTTTTTTTACTTCAAATTAAAATATCTTTATACATTTTTTGAATATTGATAATCTTGAATTTGCTGTTTTTGGTTTTAATTATGGCACATTAAGCATGTATGTAATCAAACAGTTTTTAGGTTTACTTAAGGCATTGTCTTGCTTTTTGAATCCAAACAACTGATTATGTCGGATTCTTATCAGTCTACACCATTTCATTTGTGTTTAGTTTGCTGTAATGAAAAGGTCTTAAGATGTGAACATCTTACATTTGCTAGTTAAATATATTACCTTTTTTAAGGAGATACTAGAGTTGCAACCAATACCCAGTTTGTCAGAAAAATGCTTTTTCATTTATTTAGTGTACTGCAAAACTAGATTATAATTCAAAACTAATATTTTTTTCTTTATTTTTTGCACCATTAACAGCAGATGCAGCGATATTTCGTGGAGGCAGAATTGGGTACATTGCCCAATTCTTTATACGAATCTTTTACACAGGTATTTTCATCATGCAAGCTTGGCATTGCCTAGTTTCTAATTTTCAGTTCAATTAGCTCGCTTTGATTTGTATTGTGACTGTATTTTGATATAATTTTGCACAGCACTTGTTTACATCATTTTTTTCCTACATAGTACATGTACCAGCTCTGTAGTAATTTGTTCCATAAATTTTAAAAGGTTTTTCTAAATACTATCACCTTGAATATCTTAATTAAACCTGGAACGCTACCGGAACATGGAAAATAAAAAATTCAAAAAATATTATAGTTGAATTCATATTAAAAACAACTTTGGTTTGATATAATTTGTAAAAAAAAATTATATAACAAACATTTTTACTTACATTTGATGCATCTATTTAAATAATTTAGCAGAAACACTAATTCTGTATATTTTTTGTTTCCTAAGCATTAAATTAGAATTCTGTAATATACAGAATATCAAGAAAATAGTGCAGCACTGGATGGAGTAGTTGCAGTTTACTATAACTGTAAAGTAATAAATTGTAAATTCAAATGATTTTCTTTTTGGGACAGTTGATCTACTTAAGTTGAAGTTAAAACATGTATGTATGTATAATAGCGTGACAATCACTGAGACCTAAAAGATCTATTGTGTCTCCTTTCTTCTACTTAGTTCCTGAGGATAGTCTCAGAGGCTAGTAGTTCCTTTAATCCTATTTCTTGGAGGAATTTTAGGATATCGGATGGCTTCAGTTTAGACATTGTTTAAAAAAGAAATAGTCTGTCAAGCTAATGAGTATAACAGAGACCCTAAAAATAGAGATGCATATATACTGAGAGGTGGCGGTTTAAGTAAATTGTGGTGAAATTTGGTACTTCCAGAAACTTTTAAATATTTGCGTAACCGAGATACTACTGAACGATTGATGGCACCATCATCAGCTTAAAATATTAAAAACCCTTATTAAAATAAACAACAAAACAAAAAACATTTCTACTCATCAGAGTTATGTGTACCCATCTAAACAGGAAATAGGGAACGTGGTTTTAAAATCTGACCGTCGATGAGAAATATGACAATACTAAAAATAGCTACATTGCCGTGGTGGCGAAATAATTTCCAGTATTCATCCATGAAAAGAGCAATTATTATGTTTAAGAGGTTTTTCAGTTAAGGCTGGCTTAGCCAACGGATAGTGTCTAATTCATAATTTTTGTGCCTAATGCTTAACAGAAAAATGATGTTTATAAAATGTGTAATTTTTATGCATTAAAAACTGACAACTGAAACTAAACTTGAGTAGATACAACCTCATTTTTATATTTATTTATTTTTATTAATTGACAAAAATAATAAAATTTCAATATAACGTGGTTCACCTTTAAAATGATAAACGTAGATAAAAATTTGATTGCAATTTGATTCAACAAAGAAATTTAAGTTTTCTTATCTAAACGTGTATGTTATGAGATCTCATTACCTGCATGTTATTGTTAAATGTCACTTACAAGGAATGTCGACAGTGCGATTTTTGACGTTTACGGACATGGGCGTAGAAAAAGTTTATTTTCTAAATATAAAGCGCCTTCATTGGAAAACCTTATAAATTACTTAATCTTGGAAGAACTTGCGAATGAAGCAGTATTTGAGCAAGTTGCAATAGTACTCTGAGTACAAGACAATTGGCCATTGCGACAGGTGTGTCTCGCACAAGAGTCCAACGGATATTAAAGAAATATAAGTAATACACTAATAAAAACTAAGTAACACAGAAATTTTAACTTAGAGGTTAGAATTGTTGTTTTTGGCATAACGAACCGCTGACCAACTTAGCGTAAAATAAATTCGTTGGAAAAATGGCGACCGCTAGAGCTAGCGCTATCACTTAGCGGTCAAATTCGCCCTCCGCTCACTCAGTGCTTGCCTAGCGCTAGCGTGGCTGAACGCGCCCAGTGCTTTGTTTGTCATTCACAGTAATTTAAAGTGTTTATTGTTAATTAAAAATATTGGGACTATTATTAGCCTAGGTATTTTTTTATTTCAGTTTATTATTTCAATAAATTTGTAGTGATTGAGTAAATTGGCTCTTAATATTCTAGTTTTATTTGTTTATATTTTTGGGCATGTTAGAATTATATATTTTTATACGTTTCGTTCTAGCATGCAAAAGAACCCCATTTGGCAAGAAGAACGTTGCGAATAACTAGTAAAAAGGTGTTATAAAACGATTTCAACGTGAATCAGATCAATACAGAAGTTTTTGAAATATCGTGTCCACCGAAATAAAAAAGTCGTTTCGAAAAGAACGAGTTTAGTTTTAAAATCTGTCAGCTGCTCTCTCGGTTCAAAAGGGGAGGAGGAGTGCACAGCTCAATATCCTAATGAGTTTTACTCTAAATTACTTGAGGTTTTGGGAAAATATTTCTAAGTGGCTGTACTTTCATATAAAAAAGTTTCAGAAAAACATTGTGGTTAGCCATTCACTTATTGCGGTAAAATTACTTATGGTAACTGTTGGCGATGACCACCATCCGCCACAGATCAAAACTTCGAAGGTACCTACCTTAATCAGTGTGAAATTTTTTCAGATTTAGAAAAACAATAGTCATTTTAGGAAATCCATCTATAAAGTATGGTACAATGCAACACCTTGATTGAAATGAACACAATAACGATACTTTACGTTTGAGACGAGAGGTCTCCGTAGCTAAAGAGTTGGTACACCTAATAACTACATATATTTTCAGTTTAGCATATAAAATTGTCATTTGAGACGCGAAAATCATCACCTTGATTTTTTTCGTATTACCCGTAGTCATTTCATTATTAATTAATCATTTGTCTTTGTTTCACACTGTATTAACAATCAAATTTATTTAAAATTCAAGATATACAGTAAACAATAAATTATACAGTTATCAAGATACAGATATAGCTGAAAAATATTAGAGCATTATTTATCCATGTTGCATAGATTTCTCCATTTCCTTTCCTTTCTTGTTTGAATGAACCACCTCTGAGCCTAAATTCACAACTAGAGTGGGACAGCAGTGTGTTATTTTTAGAACACTTGATATTCATATTGATACTGTTTGGAACCTAGTTACATGTATGACATTACTATACTCCGAAATTTTTAAGCCATATCTGTATGTAAAAGTGTAAACTCTTCAGGAATTTCCAAACGAAATTAAATTAGCGTTGCTTGAATGATTTAATTTATTGATGACATTAATCATCTGGACTTTTATTTTCTGACGAAACCTCTAAGATGCTTTAACCGGCGAAAGAGCTTGGGTGAATTTTATAAAATTTAAGTGCACATAGCCTTTATTCCAAGTTTCAATTTTTATTTGATCTTCAATTACGTCATTTTCAATGGTAATTTTATCATTTGAATGCTGTGAAAATTTTTCCAAACCAACCACTTCATTTTATGCGTAAACAAATTAGCGGAACTTTGTACCTGCCTCTTGGTTTCGTGTTTCTATAAGTATTTCTGCAAACATATTTGCATAGTAGTAAAGATGTCTTCGAAACTTCTAATAAATTGTATTTACTTGTTCATGTTAACATAAACAGATGTTTTTATTAGTTCAGTTTCCGATATAGATCAGTTTTATTATTGTCTTAAATTTATGAAAATTACTGTTTTCAATTATATCTAGCGCTGCACCACAATTATTTCCATTATTGTTTCAATAAATTATATTAAATCAAATCATATTTTACCACCCTTCACCTATGCTAGTTATGCTGTTTTATCTAGGCATGTAAAATAAGCTGTTTTCTTTTGCATTTTGACAGCAATAGCTGACGAGTGAATTCACAAACTTATTTTTACATTTTTAATTGAATTTGAAGTATCTAGTTGTGTTAGATTAGGAAATCTTCAAGCTTTCCCACTTTTCTTCAGATTCGGATACTTTTTACGCTGTGTCAGTCCCGGTAACACATTTTTTATCGGTGGTTTTCATGATGTCACTCCTATGACTGGGTACACACACGATTGCTTTTTCTGGGTATTGTATATGGTTCTAAAGAAAGATGTATAAATTGGTATCTCTTTAATATATTACATTTTTTTATATTAATGTTACCGTTTAGGTTTCATGGCTGAAACAAATCCTTTTTAGATATTTTGTCTAACATAATTTAAAAAAATTTTAGTCTGCACATCTGAGAGTGACCCTTGATTCCATTCTGAATTGGAAGGCACATTTGGAAAAAATTACTTCCAGGGCGACTAGGCTGGGGAATACGACCAGAGGTGGTTCAATGACTTCACACAACTGTGATAAGGCCAACGATCACCTATGGAACAATAGTCTGGTGGAGGAGGACAGAAGTCTCCTCTGCCGTTAATATATTAACTGCAATCCAAAGACAAGCCTTTCTTGGTATTACCGGGGCAATAAACAGCACGGGGACGGCATCAATAGAAGCCCTTATTGGATTTCCTCTTTTGGAACTTTTTGTAAGGGCAATGATGGCAATTCTTAGGCTGAAATCGGTACACTTATGGTCCCCGAACAATGTTCGAGAAGCACACACTGATACAACTGGGACAATACTAGATGAACCCATATTTCATATGAGTTTTGATATCATGACACCCGAAAATATATTCACTGAGCGAGTGAACATCATCTTTCATCTAGGGAACAGGTAATGCACCCAGGTAATTCTGGAGAAATCATCTGGTTCACCGATGGCTCCAAAACAAACCATGGCCCTGGGACCTAGAAAGAGAATATTCTTTAGCCTTCGTCGATATACGACTGTGATTCAAGCAGAGGCGATTGCTGCTATAGCCTGTATTGATGAAAACATCAGAAGAGGATATACCGGACAAAAAATTAAAATATTCACTGACAGCCAGGCTCTGCTTAAAGCTATCAGTAATCCAACAACTAGGTCTAGACTGGTGAAAAACTGCAAATAATCCCTTAACAGGCTGGCAAGAGACAACAAAGTGTCTCTAATATGGGTGCCGGCACATGAGGGGATTGCAGGCAATGAAACGGCGGACCAGTTCGCTAAAGAAGGCTCTAAAGGAGACTTCATAGGTCCGGAACCGTTTTGTGAAATCACAAAAGATTGCAAAAGAGGGGAAATCGGGAACTGGCTAGATAGGGAACGCCAACTCAAAGGGAGGTAGACTCAAGGGCACCTTCATACAAAGAGTTTACCGAACAAGGTAAACAAGGAACTCTCAATCAGGCTGTTGAAACTGAGTAAGAGTCATTTGAAGACAGTTACTGACCTGGTGACTGGACACTGCACCCTGAGGAAACATCTGCACAAAATGGGCAAAGTTACTGAACCTATGTGCAGAAAATGTGAATACTCAGACGGAAGCACTTTGGAGAGGAAATAATACAACCATTACAATTACTGAAAATCCCTCCAGTCAAACTAGTGGCCTTTATAGAAGACACGAAGCTTCTGGAATGGAAGTAGATAACATAGGAAATGGCACAAAGATTCAGTTCAAGTGCCTGGACTGTTGCCAAGCGAATGAATGAATGAACCAATAGTCAATGAACTTAAATTGTACATTTGTGTTTTCTTAACTCTGCAATAAATCACATACATAATATATGCAATGCAAAAGTTGTCACTGTCTCCGCAATAATTTCCACTTGACGTGTTTCAAAAATTTGTCTGCCACAGAAAGAACATTTTAAGTCGTTTCTCACATATTCGCAATTTAAAAAGAAATGTTACTAATGGCCATTCCATTTTTATGGAGTATGATACTAGTTGCTAATATTTTTCGGCTTAAGTTTACATGTATGCCAAATTTTACTTGATTCAATATTGCCATTGAAAAGATTCAAAAGGATCGCTGTACTGCTTGTGAGAATACTTTTAAATTTTGTATAACAT
Source organism: Lochmaea crataegi (assembly GCA_947563755.1). Lineage (NCBI taxonomy): Eukaryota > Metazoa > Arthropoda > Insecta > Coleoptera > Chrysomelidae > Lochmaea > Lochmaea crataegi. The sequence continues at coordinate 27,790,006 of OX387425.1, read as the reverse complement.
AATTATCCTTTTAAAAATTGATAAATCACATTGGCAATAATATTGTTTTCTATGTTATTTTCAGAATGAACTAGTATTTCAAGGAAATTGCGAGCCCATCGAACCTACTCTAAGTTTCAAGGACAAAATTGCATTATTCGACGTTGCATTTTCTGGGGCTTTAATAAAATTGTTAGACCAAATCAATGAACTAAATAGAGATACGAGCGAACACGAGAGACTTTTTAATTTGCTTTACAGGTAATATTTTTAATACATACGTTTTAAATAATAACCTCTTCCTCTCCTTACCTTCACATACCCTCATTCACCCTATCTTCGCCTTTTCACTCTCTCTTCAGCATAATATGATTTGTTTTGTTGGGTCGTGTAGGCTCGTAAGTAGTAAAAATTTCTGTATGCATTTTATTATTGACATTATTGGGTGCCCGAGTGTGGTGAGTGGGTCTATTCGATCCCCACTGCGACTCGCAAGAGTCTATTGTTTATCTATTACGCAAGATATTTTTTTAAGGACTATAATACTTTCTGTCATGTTTATACTAAATACTTTCAAGTACCAACATTATTTTCACATCTAACTAAATTTTCAATATAATTTAACCTCTTTCAAATTTGCATAGATCACAAGTTAAAATATTAATTATTATTTTTTTTAACTACTAAAAACTAATCAGAAAGTGGGTTTTTCAAACAAATTAACCCAAGCAATAGTATTTCTCTTTTAATTAAAGAAATAACTATTGGAAATGAATGACTTGAATTCACAGATTCGGGATATCAACCTTTGCTAATGCTACATTCATTCCTAACATTTGTTATTAGAATCCTTGCCCTTTGTCCGTCGATAGATGATCGTCCTTATGTCCTAAAAATCCAAGAATAATATAATCGACAGCCGATAAGTGGTGAGGTTTTTTTTAGTTTATTTCCCGCATATAATAATTATGAATTTTAATTTTCAGGCTAGATTTCAATTCATTTTACAGCGGTCAGTTGAAGAAGATTGCTTTAGATAAGTTGGTTAAGGATTCTTCAGGATAACGATTAATGTAATTTTTCCAATATTATTTTGTTTGTAAATAATTATGTGTACCTACTGTTGTTTAAAAATGCAATAGGCGGTAGAATAAGATTTGTTGGATTTGAGTAATTAAAAGTTATTCTACTCCTACTTTTGTTTATAATAAATAAGCATTTATTATTATGTAAATTATTACGCTGATATATTTAACAATAAATTTTCTATTTTACATTTTGTATTTAGTTAACCAATTGAACCACTTAACCGTAGATTAAGAAACCAGTAAATATGTGCTGGAATAGTCTTCAATACTCCTTATTGATATAATTCTCAAAAATGAGTCTCCGGTGCTGGTTTTCCTCACCTTCCTTGTAGAGAAATGTATAATTAAGATGATATCATACAATCCATTACTACTAGAGGAAGAAATATATTTAATACAGCGAAGTGTTGAAATCTTCAACATTGCACTAACAATATAAGTATATTAATTGAAGTAAATACTATCATGGGTTGTTTGCATTCCAAATGGAGAAATAATGTTTGATTTTGCACCGTGCACTGCGATAATACTGTCCATTGTGCCTCAATCAAAATTAGATTACCCCTTTAAATTCATTCATTCCAAGGGGCAAGTTTATTCTACATCCTCAGGGTGCACAATCGCCAATCCTAGGGTTTGTAGTCCCCGAGTTGAGCTGAAAAATTCACACTTCAACACATCCCTCAGCTTAACTATAGATCTTACAGAGCTGGTGGACAGGCCACACTTTGATCTTTTCTAGTCCAAGATATGTTTCAAGGCAGTTTTATAATCGATTCCTCCCTTGATTAGTTTACTTAGGCTCTTGCGTATATGCAGACTATTAGCAATCACATCGGCAGCTTGCTAAGCTCCGGCCGAATCTCAAGCTCAGAATAGATTACAGTGGATTTTTATCGCTTCTCCATAGGGGAGTGGGTGACAAGAGTATAAATGATCCCAACCCCGATTTGTTCTCTCGCTTGCCTGAGGATCCAGGTTTTGATCAGTCCTGTGTGGTGAATTTTTATTCCTGGTCACCATATGGTTATTAAATAGTCTGCTCGGTGGTGGTACCCTGCCATATACCACAGTATGGTTGTGTAGCAGGAGGTTTTCCGGTCTTCTGGAAGTTTTCGCTACTTCGCTTTGTCAGATTTTCAAAGAGGCAAGCTCCCCGAGCCTGAACATTGTACGACTTTTCCAAGCTGCGCCTTGCATAGGTTATTAAAGTGCAAGTTAAATTTGCGGTTTGCAGTTCAATGGCTGTAAAGTAATTCATTGTGTAGATGGTATCTAATGTATAAAAACACAATAATGTTCTGGTATGACATAAAATATATTAATAAACTTAATAATTCCACAAATAAAACATTTCATAATTTTTATTGACATTAAGATATTGTTTTGCACTAAATTTAATTTGCTTACAAAACATTTTCAATGGTGCACAATTTAAATATGTAGGTAACATTTTATTGCTGCTTAATTATTATTTAAATAGGGCATCGCAATAATTTAAAATACAAGTACTATCAGCACAATTCTATAGATAAAGCATTAGCGTAGAGGTACCCACCTGCTTAGTTTTCCTACCTTTATTTTAAAAAAATCACGGAAAACGAATTCATGTACTTAGTTCTTCAATTTTACTTTCAGTTCATTCATAAATAGGCAAAACTGATCGATTTTTTATGAAATATTTTACCATCTCATACAAATTAGAACAATATCTTTCATTACATTAAGCTAAATTTGTAAAGCATAACGTAGGTATAAGTATTTTGATTTGAAGTAAAGTATAAAAATTTCCTTCTCGTATTTATAATGTTTACTTTATACATGAGATTATATCCCCTGCTTGTAGAAGTATAAAGGGTCGATCGAAGTGTCTCCTTAAGCAGTTAAAGTGGAAGAGTAGGTACACCAGGGTACCAAATTGCTTTAACGCAGCCCTGATTATAAGAAATTGATTCCTTACTCTTTCTTTTATCGACAAATGGTTATAATAACATATTTTCAAGAAATTCAATTATTATGAATCGAAGCTGACATTTTATGAATACCAATAGAATCAATTTTAAGGATTTATATGCAAATTTTAGCATCTGTGTTTCTAAATAAAATTGAACTACATGTTATATTAAAATAATCCACTGCGCCACCTCTGGATTAAAATTAAATTCTGTTTTGCCTTATATTTTTCGAAACTATTATCAAAGTTCAAAGTTACATTGGTTGGCGTATATAGCGTGTTTTGTGTGCATAAATGTTAGAAGTAAGAAAACAAAGATTAAAAAAAATTATCCTGTAATGACATATGGGCGTTTTACATTGATAACATTGTTTATATTTGGATGTTAGAAGACCAAAGTCAAGCTAATTTTAAGGCCCAATTTGTACGTATATTAGATTACTGAACCAGTTGAAAGAAGGAAAATAAAAGTACAGTATTTGCAGTATTAAAAACTCGTCAAGTTCAGTGTACCTACCTACTAAATATTAAAACGTAAATTAATGGTAAGTTTTATAATTAAATGTAGTAACTATTTTATTATTTTAATGAAAAGCTATAATAATAAATTTTATTGTATGGAGTAAGTAAATGAGTTAAAATTGATTTATCCGCTTTACGAATGGTACCTATATATAACATAATTATGACAAGTATTTGAATTTAGGAGAAAGAGAAGGTCGTTTTTGGTGTTGTTAAGATTTGGTATTATGTTATGAGGAAATGAAATGAAAAGTCCTTAATTGATAAAAGTTTTTTTTTCAAAAATAAATATAATAGGTAGTACAATAAATGGAAAATAATAGATTGGCTCGGATGACAATATCGTCATTGTGTTTTTATTTTTAGAAAGATAATAATGATAGACAAACATATAAATAATTAGTCATTTGTGTTATCTTAAAACGCAGAGAGTTAATGTCGAAATAAAACAAGTATGATCCCAAGCGAATTACATTGGTTTTGATTACTAGGAGGATTATTCTCCCCAACAACTAAATACAGTGCTTCTCAAAAGTCCCCTCCCCCACCTTTTCTTTTGAATGGTGATACTTAGAATGATGAAATTTGGAGGGTGAAAATAAATGGGTGAAATTTTTTTTAGCTGAAACCAGTATAAATTTTTTTTTTGATTTTTCAGTACATAGATGCCTCTCCAAACACAAAATCACAAAAAACTTTCTGTGGAAATGCATCATTTTGCCGACTTTAGAATAACTGAAACTAATAAATAAACTATAATAAATAATATAAACAATGTAAAAATTGAGTTTAATCCTCTTCCCGACCTTTAACACAAATCAATGAATAATACATCTATTCTTATCTGCTTAATATCGCTTCAAAAATCTCAAGAGACAAACGTTTTTGTTGTACACGCCTGTTTACCGAGTCCAATTGCCGAGTATAGTGCAAATCATTCTAAATTCTACAATATTTTATCAATAAATGAAAATAGTATATTTCCGTTTTTTTTGCGTGTTTATGTTTAGAAAATTGTCTACAATGTAAAACAGAAACGTACTTTCTTGTAACTGGTTTCAGCTATTCTGAAGTCGAAAAAATGAAAATTATGCATTTCTGCAAAAAAAATTTGGAAATCGGTTGACCCTAAAGGCCGTCCCTGCAACTTCCCGCTAAATTCAATTTTCAAACACATGCGATTTTGTCGCTAGTTGCTAGTTGCTCTTCGAGCTCAAAGATAAAGCTATTCGATGCTTTTGAGCTCTTCGAGCTCAAAAGTCTTATCAAAGTTCGATAAAACACGATTTTTTTAAAATTTAAAACTGCTATAACTTCTGAATGAATTAACCGATTTTCACGCGGTTGGCGGCGATTGATGTAGTTTTTTGAGCTCTATAAAAAATTTCCAATAAAAAAGTTGGTCTGATGAAACATTTAGGAGTTATTACAAAAAACACTTTTTTTCGATTTTTTTCGACAACGATATCTCGCGAACGCATCAACCGATTCTGACAAACTTGGTGGCGATCGATGCGGGTTTTCAAGGTTAAGAGCTGATTAGTTTTTGAGGTCGATCGGTTCAGCCAATTCGGAGATATTTTGAAAAAATGAAAAAAAAAACAACTTTTTTTGCAATTTCTCGAAATCTACTGGTCCCAATTGGTTCCAACTTACAGGAAATCTAAGTTTAGCGAAGCCCTTTCGAATGACACCAACTGCGATCAAATCGGTCAAGCCGTTCAGAAGTTAAAAGAGGTTTACATACAGACGTACGGACATCATCGTAAAAATAGTCAGGAAAGCTTCTTAGGGCTTCAAAACGTCGAGATTTGTTGAAACCTCGATTTTTGTAAAACGGGGTAAAAACAATAACTTCCCGATTTTTCGAAAATCATTAGGAAGAATCATTGATTTTCTTAGCGGGAAGTTAAGAATTCCACTTTTTCTGTTCAGAAAAGGTTCCAAATAGTGAATAAATGAATATTTCTTACATAACTGATTTCAACTAAACGAAAGTTGATCCAATGATCTATTGTAAGCTTCTCTACTGGTGGTAACAGGTGACGTCACCAGGCAACTGAAACCAATAATATTAAATGGGACCTTATGGCAAGTGACAGTTCGTTTGAAAGGTATTTAGAATACCTATTCAATCATACTAATTTTTTTTGGATTTACCATGTTTTTGATGGTTAAAATAAATAAACACTACAATACAAGTTCTTATAATAATTGTTCAAAATGTACTCCATCAACTTCCTGGCAATAAAACATCCTATTGTTAAACTCTTGTCGGACTCGATGAACTTTAGATTTAAGGTATCACCACAGAAAAAAATCTAATGGTGTTAGGTCCGGTGACCGAGCTGGCCATTCTATTGGACCGCGTCGTCCAATCCATCTACCAGGATATTCCTCATTTAGATAACGTCTTACTGCAAAGTAATAGTGTGTATGAGCACCATCTTGTTGGAACGTTATTTCCAAGTTACCAAATTCATCTGGATTATCTTCCAGAATTTGAAGAATTAACGGTTCAATTGCGTTTTCTAACATCTCCAGATATACTTCACCGGTTAAATTAGAGTTCAAAAAAAGAGGCCCGACTATGTGGTTTCCCAAAATACCTGCCCAGATATTTACTTTTAATGGGAACTGTGTATGTTTTTCACGAAACGTGAGGATTTATGTCACTCCAATACCTCACATTTTGAGTATTAACATTTCCATTAAGGAAGAAAGTACTTTCGTCACTAAAACAAATTGTCCTTACATAGTCTGGCTGTTGGGACAATTTTAGTGGACATATTTTCACAGAATTGCAGCCTTCGGTCGGAGTCGTCATCTGAAAGTTGATGCACCATTTTTAATTTGTATGGGTGAAATTTGTTATTGGTCAACACCCTGTGTACTGTACTATGACTGATTCCACAGGTAGACGCTACTTAGGCTGTGGAAGAAGAAGGGTTTACTACAATGTCTGCAACTATATCAATTTGTTTATCAATACCAATATTTGGTCGACCCGATCGTTTGGCATCATGAACACTTATAAAAAAGCACCCTCAAATAAGTCCCCGATATAGGGCGATCGGGGTATCTCTCATTAAAAATGCGTTCCGCCCCATTAAAAATTATTTCCAATTTCACCAATAATTAAGATAGCTGTTACTTTGTCAGCTAGAACACGTACCATTTTGTTTATGTAGATACTTAAACGTCTCGTTAAACAATAATTAAACTGAAAATTCAAGATATTATCGCATGAAAAAACGACAATTAAAAAACTTTTTTGACAATTAACCATAGGCGGACTTTTGAATCTTTATTAATTAAAAGCGAAACTCAAATTTTAGTGTTCATTTATTTTATCCATCAAAAACATCGTAAATAAAAAAAAATTAGTATGATTGAATAGATATTCTAAATACCTTTCAAAAGAGGTGTCACTTGCCATAAGGTCCCATTTAAAATTATTGGTTTTAATTGCCTGGTGACGTCACCGATGCCTATTACGTCACCTGTTACCATGCACTAGTAGAGAACCTTACAATAGTTAATTTTCACCCTCCAAATTTCATCAGCCTTAGTATCACCATTCAAAAGAAAAGAGGGAGGGAGGGTACTTTTGAGAAGCACTGTATATTGCAAAACAGACCAACGTGTTAATCAGTTTGAAGCCGTGCGAAAGACCAACTTTTTGTTGGGTACCTTCACGATTTTATTCGATGGATAAATGACGAATTTTTCTTTGTCAAAAGAAATGAAGTTTACTTCAATTTTTCATTTCTTCTTTTGCCGCTGCAAGTTTGAATATCTCATTGGTGTACGATCTACCAGATGTAGTAGTACAAAACTAGTTAGGAATATTGTCCACCATGACACCTTCTTCAAAACTTTCTTCGGAAAACTGTTCTTCTTTTTTAAAAGCTCCATCGCTGCTGATGGGTTAATTTCTTTCAATTTTCTTGAAAGAATGCCTTTTATAAATTTCTATAAACTCCGTCCAAAATTACCCATTGTTTTCCAGGATCTTATAGGACAAATTCACTCCATAATAAAACTACAATAGCTTTATTCCAACTGACATCTATGAACCGTTCTGGAATCGTATCGAGTACTATATAATGCGGAAACTCGAATTAGGGATGGATATATCAACTTTATCACCTCTTCCAGAAGGTAGTTTTTGTACCTACCGTCCCAAGAACGATACTATAATCAGTTGGAACGCGAAAGAAATAGCACTTGCGCGAACGATATCTAGAACGGTTATATCGCCAGTTGGAACGAACCTAATAAATGAAATGGTAAAAGCAAATTGTCCAAATAGATACACACGTTAAAATTTGTCGTGTATCCCTATCATCTGTATGCGTGACTCGCTCAAACCTATCAGAGAGATAACCATAATAAACTCTTTCGCGAACTCTCTGAATATTTGTCAAGAAGAATTTATTACATGATCTTAATATATTTGGCCCAATCCCCCGATAATTATGGTAAACATAGTTCGGATGGGTAATATTCACATTATAAAACTCCACGAAAAGGGTTATAAAGGGTAATGGAGAATGGAAATGACCAAACCTTAAGGATCGTTGTCAAAAATCTGGTACGATTAGTCGTTTTTGTTCATTATAGGATTAGACAAATTTTTTCAAAATCCACGCCCTAATACAAACTTACCATAAATGTAAAATTGTAATGATGGCAACCACATTCTTACACAATACACGATACTCTACCGAATATTTCGGATATTCACACTCCGATCCGACCAATTCGAGAATTCACTCGCTAATGACGGATATCTACAATATTTAATTATTAGTTACCTTATTAAGCAAGTGTTAAATATATAGCTATGATAAATATATATTGGACGTTTATAATACCATTACAAATTAACTTCTGTTTTAAATATATTGATATGTAGAAAAAGCTAAATGAAAAAGAACCGATTTTTGCGATACGATGACACCCAACCCGACCCGCCTAGTGGACGCTTACCTTTAGTGCACCTGATGTTTGCACGTACAAAGCCCGCTTAGAGTAAATCAATCGCCGCGTTAGACGAAAGCAGCGAAAAAAGTTTGTTTGCCATTTTTGCAAACGAGAAGATAAGGAACGTTCTAAAAGAAAAAAGAAGTCTGTATTTTGCTTTTCATGAGAAAAAGAAAAAAAATTGTTTGGTCGACATACAGAGGTGTAGAAAAAGGGTTAAATTTAAATTACAATGGCCAGGTTAATGTATTGAAATTTGCTAAATAATAGCTAATCATAATTTTGAATATATTAGGGACCCCTTGACTATGTATGGTATAGTTGACGTAAAACTTATTGGGCGAAGTTAAAGTTGTCGGCCTTTTGTTTGACTCTAATACGAGGATACCGTCATAGTCCAGTCAATATTGTAATTATAAAATGCTTAGTTGACGATACATTGATTTAATATTATACTTCCAACTAATAATTGTTAAAATGTATTTAATAATTTTTAATTATTAAATAAATTTATCGACTGTCTAACGATTATTTTTAACCCGCAATTATGGAGGGCCATCCTACTTTTTAAGATACTTAGCGTTAATGTATAGAACAAAATTAGATTGACATTAAACGTCAGTTTTAGTGACATTTATCGATCATAGAAGTAACACTTTTACAGCCTAGGCAGTAAAAGTGATTATTAATAATATCTGTTCAAATTATATTTTCGAAGAAGGTGTTTGACCGATATTTACACCTTCATTGATAACTGAAGTGCTTGGGATAACTTCAATTCTAGGAGCGGTAGAAGTAGAATTATCAGGCTCATCAGTAATATGCACAGCACCTTCATTGGGCTTATCACTGCAAACAGGAGAGTTTGCTTCAACTATATCCCGTTTATTTTTTTTCATTTTCATACTTCCTAAAGGAGTGGGTCAAATTTTTTGGTAGGAATGACATCTCTGTTGAATGGAACGATTCCTGTCTTTTTAAAGCCGTTTTTTATAACATCGACGTTTTTCCAAACTGAGCCTAAGAGCTCGGAAAATTTGCTCTTTGGAATTTTAAGCCCCATATTTTGTCTCTGCCATACAACTAGTTCTTTGTCCCAAGTATCCTACCAATTTAACATTTATGTGTGTACTGTAGCCGTCGTACATTACTATGACTGGTCTTTCCTTACCTAGTGCTGGAATTAAAGTCTTCTGAAAATAGTTATAGAACATGTCCGTCTCCATCCATGCTTTAAAATTTGCGGCATAAGACATACCGTCAAAGCTATTCCTCTCTTCAGCTAACCAACTGTCCCAAATATGTTTTCCTTTGAAAACAATAAGTGGCGGAGCTTTATGACCTGCAGCAGAAGCAGCAGCGAGAATAGTTGTATTTTCCCTGCCCGGTCCGCTAGTTGTTCTGGGTAGCCTCGGGCTCCAACAATTTTCGTTTTGGACGAAAAGGACGATTCATCCAGGTTCCAAATCAACCCGGGGTTTTGACTTAGATTCTCGTCGTAAATTAGTTTCTTCAAAATATTCATAAATAACGAACGGGCCGGGTCTGTCATTTTCTTCCTGGAATATTCCACACTTTGCGGTTTTTTTACTTTACTTTAAAAACCAGTCCTCCCCCGGAGTATCATCTTTGAATGGTGTTTTTATGTTATTAGCAGTGATGTATTGCCAAACAATGTGGAGGACTTCTTTTCTCGTAATTCCGAAGCCCCATTTTTCCATCGTTTTTAGTGCATTAGCCAACCTTCTTTCATCTTCTAATGGAATTACAGGTGCCCTTCCTTGACATCTTCTCTTCTTTCCCCTGCTTCCTTTCAGATGATAGAAGAGGGTAGTTTTTGGGATATTGTAAATTCTATGTGCACGATAAATAGTTAAAGTACCATTTTTAATTTCTTCAACGGCATTTGCTAGAGACTCCGGTGAATACTGTGAGGCTTTCGTAGTTTTACGTTTATAGCTATGTCTGAAAAAATACGTGAGATAAGTAAATTCATAAACAAAAAGTTATTGTTTAAACTTAATAAGCCTCTACCATAATTAAATAAAAAAAAATTAGTAACTCCATATTGCATACAATAGGTTCCCACTTGCCCCGACAAAAAGTTTACACTTGCCCCGATATGATTTTTTACCAGGGCAAGTGTGACCTATATTCAAATACTTTAGTACAATATATCTTCAACAGTGACGAGTATTACACAGTTTAATTTAGCGATTTGGACGAAGAAATGTATATTCTTACCTTAGATTTAAGCACCAAAAACCTTACTCAAAAATTTGTTACCGCACTCGTCTGACGTGGTGAAGTGTAGGTTATGAACAAAACTGGCAGACTGCAACACCACAAGATTTCAATCAAATCGTTTGTGTCCCTTACGCTTACGCTTACGTCATAAGTATATTCCTATCTATGCGCGATGGCGCCACGTTGCTACCAATCGCAAAAATTTTGAATGGTATGTTCACACTTGCCCCAAATTCACTCTTACCTCACTCTACCTTAATTTATTATTTTTTACATCTTTGACTGAACTACAACTAGTTATCTTTGAAAGGGGTTGATTATACGATGGCCACACGTGTTGACCCATTAGTTGGTAGTCTTACATCAGGAAAGAGTGTAGTGTTTTTCTGAGGAAATTGTAAGTATACCTACATATTTATTAGCAATAAAATAAAAAAATCGAATGGGATACAAAAAGGGCTCAGTTCAAGTATGCTATCCCGTTTAAACCGAACGCCCTTTCAACAATTACGTAACACCAAATACAATATAGATTTATGGTAAGTAGACAAAAATAATATTAATACCTTTTAGAGTTTAGCTCCGCAACATAACTTAAAGGGGATATACGATTAGATCTCTGCACTATAAGTTTTACGTCAACTATACTCCTACGCTAAGCGATTCCTACCCTGCTTGAATAATATTAGTCTACGACTACGCCAGTATTTATGGTTAAAGGTTATTATTCTGTACTTTTAATGATAATTATAACTCTCGAGAAAACTTGCGTAGAAATTATAATATTCCACGGCTCACAAAATTCTTTAAGATCAAATAAAATGCCTGGGATATTTTTAAATATTATCCCAACATTCAAATAGCTACGTTTGTCAGAGGTAACAGTGGAATTGTATTCCTAATTTTCGGTTATTCAGGAAGAGAAAAGCATTTTTTACTTTTCTTTTCGTGAAAATAACACTATAAACTCTGTCAAACTATCGAGATGATTAGTGAAAGGTTAATATGCGACCTAAGAAGCATGCAGTGGCGTAGCGTGGATTTTTGCAGCCCGGGGCCGACCGGAAATCCCCCCCCCCCTTATTTTAATTATTAGTTTAAAATTTAACTATTTCATCCAACGGGCCTAATTATTATTATTATTACATATTGATGAGGGCAAAGGAGGTGGCTCCAATTGTGCCCAAAAAAAAGATACATTCTAAAAGAAATACCTACTATTAGTAAACAAACAAATAAGAAAAAAAATATATAGAAAATACGATTAAGCTCTAAATGTTTCAGTAATCTAGGTAAACATCGTATAAGTTATTAAAAGTCAAGATAAACTACCACTGTTTTAGAAGGAACATACATCTATGGGAAGAAATGGTAAAAGGAACCCACAGGAAGTTAATAAAATAAGAAGTGTTATTGTTTTTCTCTGTTACTTATTACTTCGATTGGAAGGAAAACTCGGTGCCACCACACCGACCACCCGGGCGCTAGGCAGTTGTCACTAGCACTAGCACTATTGTTTCGCGCTCTTGCGATTTTGCTTGACAAGTAACATCGTTGGCAAAGATTACAAAAAATATATAAGATTGTTCACTCGTACGAATTCTATCGATCCAAGGATTCATACCGCTGGTTACTGTCTGGTGACTTATGGGTTGGCGCCATGCTACAGTATGTCGCTAAATCCTTACTTGCATTTAATTTTGCATATTATACGGGTTGTCGCCTATCGAGCGCTGGTATTTTAGAATGCGTTGTTCGTGTTTTATGTTTATGTTCAATAGATATTTTAAATTTATTAATTAATTATTGCAATAAGGAAAAAATAATATTAATATTTTTCTCTTCAATAGCAAAACTTATAAAATAAATATTTTGTTATATTTGTTAATAGTCTTAGTTGTATACATAATAAATCGTAGAGTTTATCACTTTCCCACGAATTCTGAATGCAGTCTTAGTATTAAGTTCTTATAATGTAAACAAAGATAAAAATATAGAGAAGCAATTAAGGGCCAGAAATGTGCCTACAATCTCTAGGAACTTTGTATAAGTATTTCATTTAGTCTTTCGGGAAACGTTCCGGAAGTAAAATTTCTTGTTCGCATTATTTTAACTCCTGTCTTCCAAAAGTAACATTAATAATATTATAATTGTGGTTTTAAAATGCCTGTGTGTTGTGCTGTGATGGGTTGTTCCAGCAGGGTGGGAAAACCAGAAATATCCTTTTATCGTTGTCCCAAAGACGTTGAGAGGTGGGTATTAAATTAGTTATTATCAAATACGGAATTCAACTTTTTCAAAACTATTGTAACAAAGATATTAGTTAGTTATTTAGTACTTATAGGTACTGGGTATTCATAGAAATTTGAAAATTAACATATCTAATTTATTAATAAATATATCCTGCAGCTGCATAATATATTTTAACCTTGTGAATCCAAAAAATACCAATTACCAATACCAATTTAAAGATCAAAATTGTTTTAGTGGTCCTATTATTCTGGTGGCCAGTGAGTACATATAATTGAATTTGTGATATTCTGTATAAATAACCGCTAGATCATCTATTACTAAAATGTTGAATAAAATCTGTCAATTGATTCATTTTAAAAATTTTGATGTATTTTTTACTTATACCTAAACTTTCCTTTTCAAATTCATATCCTGAACATTTTTCGAAATAATTAACATTTAAAAACATTATATAAAAAAAACCTTTAATATATCATCCTATTACTTTGAATATATATTTCTCAAGTTACCCCTGTATAGCTTGGAATAAAATATACTTTTCTAATGCCCTGGTACCTAGCGGTGTCCTTATTTACAACAAAAGCGAGCCGTAAATATGATTTATGAGTGCGGCGATCGTTTAAAACACTAAGAAGAATCAGACCGCCTTCAAGTGAACTATCTTATATCTATTTTGTAATCTTTGTCGTTGGCGATATTTGGAGTACATTTTTTTAATGAAAAAATCGTGGTGCTTGCCACTGCCCCCTTTCGTATGCCGTCCAGAGCCATGGCCCCTAATGTCCCCTCCACACTACCATCTCCACTGAAAGCATGATTATTTATTTAAATCGTGTCTCAAGTTTTTGACCTTGTGGATTTTAAAGAGCCAGTGTCGTTAAAACAAGCAATAAGCAGTCCTTTAATAGTTATTTATGTACCAAGGGTATAAATAGATGTTTATGCCCTGAGGGCGACGTCTTACGAACCCGAGGGCCTCCGGCCCGAGGGTTTGTAAGTCGACCGAGGGTATACACATCTGTTTATGCCCGCCGTACATACAAACTTTTATGTCATACTAGTTCGTTATTGCAATCCAATCTCAATACAAATCCGGTTTGAATTAATAACATTGCCATTTTATCATAGTAGACACTATCATTGCTAGGTGAATGTTGACAAACGTAAATGTCATAAAATCACAATAATTTTTATGTGTCAAAGTTAGAATTATTTCTCTTTATGCCCGCACGGGCCATAAAGTGAACTTTATGCCCGCACGGGCATAAAGTACGACATTAGATAGTTGGTAACTAAGCAATAAAAACACAATAATGAACTAGTAAGACATAAAGCAAATTAGATCTGGAAAATTATACAGATGTGGCTTTAAAATTGCTTTTATTTCAGATCTGTTTTTAGACTTTACTCTCCATTTCTTGATCCGTAGTATTTCATCATTCTTTTGGTTGTTCTAACATAAAAGCGATGTTTTATACAAAGGTACCCGATAGTGAAGAGAAAATATTTTCGGAAAAATAATTTTTTTTATTAAAGACTTAAGAAAATTTTAATAGTCATTTTCGGAATCTACGGAGTCGAATTAGTGGATTTCCCTATAAAAAATGTCGGAAAAGTCTTAGTTCCGATTTTGAAAATTCGAAAATTCAAAAAATATGCCCGCGTTTCTGTCACAAATACACGCTCTTCGGATTTCCTTATATGTATAAGAGTGTCGTAAAAGACTTGGTACCGATTTTGAAAATTCGAAAATGTGTATACGCGATGACCAATAGTACACGCGCACAGTCAAAATATGATGACAAAGTAGCTCTGTTTATCAGGCAATGTGCCAGGATGAACAAACACAGGGCTGGTACAAATAGGATAAACATACTGACTGCTGTTGTTAAAAGGTAACACCCAGACTGCTGCAGGAGTGCCAGAAAGAACTGAATTGGTAGTCACTGCGCAAGAGTCACTATGGCTAGAGTAAGTGCTGGTGCAGGGCATAAGGGTATTTTTGGGCATGAACAAACTTACTTGCAAGGAGAGGCTCAGTCACTACATATTGGACCAGAAGGAGTCCTTAGGGCAACAAAGAAAACGTAGATCTCAGCTACAAATACCGTTGCCCACATTTTATTAAACTGATAATGCATTAGATCGGAGAGGCTAACGTACTCCTCAAAATTTGGGGCACTCACACAATGTTTGGTGGTCGGTATTAGGATAACTGAACAGGTGGACTAAATATAGTGGTTGAGTACAATAAAGGAACAGCAGTGCTCCTGGGATGCGAACAGCTTCCAGAAAGGAAAATAGTCGTCAACGAGTCTTCTAAATTTATAAAGTAAAATGTGTCAGTGTATTTCATTGTCTGGAGAGACTAGTAAAAAAGAGAATTGGTATTTAAAGCCCGACAACATTAACATTTTTTATTAAAAGATCGTTTGTCGGTGCTTTTGGCGACCGACAAGCGATCCGTTGAATTTTTTTTTGTCCGTTTGAAATCGTATAAACTATACACATGTATTATCGTAAAATATGTCTTTTTAAAAAGATGTTCATTAGAAGGTATATAAATATAAAATTCAAACAATGTGCTGTTCATTATTGGAACGTTTTTAACGGTTGAAGAATTCAATTAACTCATATTTCTTTCGCATTCTTCTATTTATTTCGCATTCTTTCGTTGTTTTCCAATTAAAATTGGATTATTATCTAAATTTCTGGCACATTTGCTGCCCACACGTAAAGAAAAGGATGGCGCACGATCAATACTATAGTAAGCCGAAGGGGGCGGTAAAGTCATTTAGATTAGATATGCTGAAAGTGAACGAGCTTTTCACGGTTTTTTCTCCATTTTCATCCGTCGGAATTGTGTGATGAACGATGAAATTCGTAGTTTATAACATGTTTTGTGAAGTGGAAGTATAGATCTATATATTTGGGTTTTATTGGTATGTTATTCATTCTTATATTTTTCAAAATGTACCGATAGTGTAGTTAACATAGTTTTCGTAATAATATTGGAAATACTCATTGAAATGTCACAAATAAAGAATATAATTGAAAAATCCAAAAAAAAACAGGTGGTCGTCTTAAAATTTATTATTGTCAAAGATAAAATACAAAATTGCCATATTTTCTAATGTATTTTAAATCGAATGAAATTGGTGTGGATGGATTCTGTTCCTTTAAAAATTAGTCAATACAACCAAAATATAGTGCATTATGGATTCGTAAGAATCGTTAGACTTTGCAAAGGTCTGCTTTGCAAATGTTATATCTTTAAAGTGTTGAATGAACCAAAGAAGACGAGTTTGAATGGTTAAAGAAGCATAATTAACATTGAAAAAAAATTTCACACCATGCTTTTCAAAAAGTTATTTTTATATTGTATTTATATTTGTATTATTATTTCAAATCTCTACACTCAGGTGCGAAAGAAACGGCCACCTTAAAATGTTAGCAGCTTTTGATCTTATATAACTTTTTTATTTTTGGCCCGATGAATATCAGATTAACACACATCCATGAGATTTTACTCATTATACGAGGAAAAACTTAAGACACTCTGTAATGAAATATAGTCTTTGGATGTCACTCAAAACCATCAATTTATACGCATTGTTTTTTAAATTTAATCTGATATCTCCATTCATTTCAAAGTTATGAATTTTTGAAAAGAGCATTGCGTTTTCGTTCTTTCTATGTTTCTTAACCCTTCAAAGACTGATTTAAATTTCCTATTGGTTTTTAGCATCCAGCTAAAAATTCTTTATTTTGGGGATGTACAAATAAAGGAAAAATTAGTTTTTGAAATTTTCAACTCATTTTTATAGCGTCTTTGGCACCACTAAGAAACTGAAAAAGATTATCTGGGGCATCCAAATTTCATTTCTTATATGGAAATACTGAAAACAGTTGATTTTTTCGGTTAGTCAAAGACCCAAAGGAATAATCATAAAAATACACTCAAAGGTCTTTGCAGGTTTGGGTATATTTGGACCAAAAGGTTCATTGAAAGGTTTGGGCACACTGTATTGAGTTACTATCAACCACTTTTTTCATCTTGTTGATTCACGAGGTATGCTAATGGGATGTAAACTCCCACTTAAAAGATGTATTCTGTGTGTACATCATGTCCTGATCATCGATAGCAATCCAGTATCTTCAGAATTATCATCAACTAACTCATCTTTGGCAAGGTTGATCAAACCTTTTATGAAAGGAGAAAAAATATGTGTACTTATATGAAAAGCGCCCTAGAGGTCCCAAAAGGAATCACATACCTGGTGTTCATAATAGAAAAAATAATAAAAATTTTAACATCATCAATGTATAGATGCACTCACATCATCATACTTTGTTCAAAAATATTGTTCAGCTCACCTTTCATGATAATTTTAATAATGTAAATCCTCATAAATAAACATTTGTCAACAGTCAACAACATTTGAAAACATTGAAATTCCAGAACTAATGTGCTACCGAGACGTGAGATTTGATAGGGGCAATATCAAGCTACACAGGGAGCAAGAGTGGTCCCGTCTAACGCTCACTAGGCCGCATAAAAAATTATTTTGAATTGTGGTTTCACTGTGTAAAAATGGAGTGTTGTAGCGAGTTCAACATACAGCACCTTTTATGTAGAAAATTTAGTGAATAATTACAGACAAAAGTCTTCAGCTCGAAACAGAGGGTGTTTTAAGAATATGGTACAATAAAAGTTCACGAACCCCTGGTTCCACGTTACAGGGTATTTAAAATTCGACAAAATTAATAGTGTAGATGTGCTTTGAAAAAACTATAACCTACAAAAAAATTTAAATAAAAATATTTTTATAAATATGTACATATGCACTCTTTATCAGCCTTTATCCCACAAACTAACAAGCATAGAGAAAAATTGTATTTAGGTACTTAGGTAATTTTTCTTAACGATCAACCATTTCTCTAATTTACGACACTTATTTACGGGATACTCTGTATAATCATAGTTTCCATTATAAATTTTTTAGTGTAAAGTATGCTTTTCATTATTTTAATAGTCCTTTATGGTTGGGGTTAAGCCAACGGTAATTTTATCAAATGAATTTAAAAAGTCCACAATTTTAAATCGTTTTAGCTTTAGATATTCAGGAAATAACGAATTTTTTTTTTCGGGCCGAGATGGGGAACTCATGTTCGAATGGGTCCAGGACCCAAACAGTGTTGGACTCATCCCCAAGGAGATGCCTACCAACCAAACCCACCTCAAACTCGCCGTTACCCCCGCCTCGGAATCACTACCCTAGCATACTTCGAGACAGGCGGCGGTCCCTCGCACACTCTCCGCTCACACTGTCATCTTCTCCCTCCTATCACTCCTGCCTCTCATGCCATATCGAGTCCTTCTCTCCCCCTTACCATGCTCTCTACTACTCCACTCACCTCCATCCATTCCTCCTCCCCCCTCAACATTATCTCCACCATGTTTTCCCAGTACACCGCCTCCCCTAGTTTCCTCTCCAACTTCTTCAGCACTTCCTCGTTCCTCCAGCATCTAAACACATGCCCCACATCATCCTCCACTTCATACCTCTCGCACACACCAGTCTCTCGTTTCCCAATCTTGTGGAGGTACCCTACTCTCGACCCATGTCCAGTGAGCACTTGTGTCAAGAAGTAGTTCACCTCCCCGAATTTCCGGTCCATCCAATCTCTCCTATTCCCAATCGCTCCTTTTAGCGCGCCCTCATACTCCTCCCACCTTCTCTCCATTTCCTCCTCCATCCATTCCCGTACCTCTTCATTGGTCGCACCCCTCCAGCGTTTGCTCCTAGCTCTAGCCAACACGTCCAATGGGTAGGACCTTGCCAGCACCGCTGCTGCCAGTCCACCCACTGTCCTGTACCCCTGCACCACCCTCAGCAGTATCCCTCTCTGCACCCGCAGAAGTGGCATAACCCTCGCATCCACCCCCGCTCTTTCACCCCACACCTCCGCACCGTACAGCATACTCTGCTCTACCGTCCTACCAATTACCCTCCTCTTCCACTCTCCCGGCCCTTTCACATTACACATCAATCTCCCCAGCCATGCTGCCCTCACTTTACCCTTCTCTGCCGCCTTTACCATATGGGTTTTGAAGGATAATTGGCTATCCAACCACACCCCTAGGTATTTCACAGACTCCTCCATGCGAATTATCCTTCCCTTAACCATCACCCCCACTTCCCTTGCCCTGCTCCGTCCCTTCACTAGCAACCCCACCGTCTTCTCTTCCGCCACTTCCAGTCCGCACCGCTCTATCTTCTCCACAATCTTCCTGCACATTCTCTCCGCCTTTCTTTCTATCTCCGCCTCTCCCTTTGCCGTACATACCAGACACACATCATCCGCATACACCGTAATCTCACATCCCTCTTCACATACTATCCCACAAACCTCATCAAACACACACTTCCAGAGCGTCGGTCCAAGAACCGAGCCCTGAGGCACTCCAGCCTCCATCTCATATCTCCTCCCTCTGGAGTCTACAATCACACGCCCCGTCAGGTAGTCCTCCACCAGGTTAACCAACCCCTGCTCCACTCCAAGCCTCAGCAACGCGCTCAACACTGCCCGTTTGCTGACACTGTTGAACGCGTTCCCGACGTCGAAGAACACGAGTAGGGCCAATTTCTTCTTCCTCCAGCTGCCCTCCCTAGCTCTTTCCACCAAACCCATCACCTTGCTCAGTGCCGAGATGCAAGATTTCCCCTTCGTGAATCCATGCTGGTTTACCCTAAAACCCCCATTCCTACCAACTTCCTCCTCAATCCTATCCCTTATTATCCCCTCCATCAATTTACCCATACCACACAGCAGGCTGATAGGCCTATAGTCCCCCGCCCGCTCCCCCTCTCTACCCGCCTTTTTCATCAGTATCACCCTGGCTACCTTCCATCCTTCCGGGAACTCCTCCTCCCTCAGCACCCTGTTGAATAGTTCCCAGAAGTACTCCCTATTGTCATCCAACAGCCTCTTCACCATATCACCCCTCAGGCCATCTATCCCTGGGGCTTTTCTCACTTTAATATTTCTCCCCCAATCTCCTACCTCCCACTTCTCTACCGGCCTTATCCCCCTCATTTTCACTACCCCCCTTGTATCTTGGATTTCCTGAATTCTGCCACCCACTCCTCCTTCTCCCCCTTTGAACAGTTTCTCTATGATCTCCTTCTCCCAATCCTCCTCTAGAACCTCGTTTCTATTTCCACCCATCCTCTTCACCGCTATCTCATACGCCTTTCCCCATGGATTGTTTTCCAATTCCCCCAGTAACTCTTCCCACTTCCCTCTTTTTTCCCTCTCCACTCTACGCTCCAGTTCCTTCTTCTTCTCTTTATATCTCCCTCTTCCCTCTATCCTTCCTCTTCCTCTCAGCATCCGTCTTCGTTCTTTCTTACACTCCCTCCACAGCTCCTCTATTTCCTCATTCCACCAGTAATTGGCCCTCCGCTCACGCCTATTGCCCCTCTTTCCCTCTCTTTTGCAGCCCTGTATCACATTGTACAATTTATCTGCATCATGTCCAAGTCCCCTTCCTATCTCTTCTCTTACTTTCTTCCTCATTCTCTCTGCCTCGGCTTTCGTCCACTTCCATTCCCACTCTTCCACTAAATCCTTTCTCTCTTTCCTTATATCCGTCTCCACATACCTATGTAAGCTCAAGCTTTCCTCATCCTCCAGCACCCCCCAACTAAACACTCTTTCCCACAGCCATTCATCACATGCTGTTATATCAATGAATGATGAACCCCCGTCACCCCTCACGAAGGTGGGCAGTAGTCCATCATTCAGCACCACCAACCCGTTGGATGTTAACACTTCCTCAAGGATCTCCCCTCTCCTGTCCGTTTTCTTCCCCCCCCATATAGTATTCTTCGCATTGAAGTCCCCTGCCACCATTCTCCTATGATCCTCCTTTTTCCTTTTGACACCCTCAGATCGTCCTCTAATCCTGTCATGCTCCTCTCATATTCTTCCAGGCTGACATTTGGGCTTATATACACACTATACACCACCATGTCTCCCATTCGCACTACCACCCATCCATTTCCCTTCCTCACTTCATCCGCCCTCAATCCATCCCCCACCACTCTTATTCCTGCTTCTCCTGTATCGTCCATAATCCATCCCTGCTTCCCCACATATCTAGCATTCACCTCGGATCCACACACTACATCCACTTCCCTCCTAAAAATCACTTCATCCAATATATCATGCGCTATCCTGCATTTCCCTAAATTTATCTGTAACACTCTCCATACATCCCCTACATTCCTCCTTCCCGCGCAATGCTGTCCCCTTCCTCCTATTTGACCAGACTCGTCCCCTCTGAGGGGTCCAGAGGGTCCCTCCCATTTTTTCCTTCACCTTTTCCATCGTCTCCTTCTACTTCTTCCCTTCCCCTACTACATTCTATCTCCCCTGGCCTGTGTCCCCTTTCCCCACATACCCTACAAAGGAAAGCCTGCCGACAGTCTCATGCCATGTGATCCTCGCTCTTACAAAGCCAACACTTACTCCTCTCCTTGACTACCTTCACCTTACACCCTGTTACTTTATGGCCCTTTATCCCACATCCAAAGCATCTGTCATCCTCTCTACCCTCTATAATATTTACCCTGTTCCACCCCAACCTAATCTCCTTTTTTTTCAATAAGGCTACCGCTTTTTCCCATTCCGCCCTCACCACCGCCATTTTCATCCCGTTCCTCTCCCTTACCACTTTAATCACCGTTGTCCCTTTCCCAATCAAATTCTCTATTTTCCCCCTCACCTTTTCATCTTCCATCCACGGTTCTATCCCTACCATTTTAATGGTTTTTGTTCCCCTCCCCGCTTCGACCACCCTAGCTCCTGTTACCCTTCCTACCTCCCCCAGAATTCCCCTCACCTCAACCCCCTTCTTTGCCTCTATTACCACCTCCCTATTTCTTGAGACTCTGAGTCTATCCACCCACTCCCCTGTCATCTCCCTCAACCCCTTCTTAATCCTCTCGATCCCCTCCTGATCGACTTCCCCGATATCCTTCAGGATTATCGCCCCATTTCTACCCTCCTTTTCCTTCTCCCCATCTGTATAGATTGTTACCTCCGCCACCTCTCACCCACGCCACCATCTTCTTCAGCACCTCCACCTCTACCTGCTCAAGCCTGTGGAGTCCAATGCTGTCCCCGCTCCCCACTACCCCATACAGTCGACTCATCAGCTCAAACACCTTTTTCTCATCCCTACAATCTCCCTCCATCCGACAGATCAACTCCTCCGTCTTCACCCTTACCCCATTCCTTTCCGTAGTGCGTACCTCCTTGACCCACTCCATTTCCTCTCCTTTTCCGCCTAGCATCGGGTACCTATCCCTAAACATCCTCTGTATTCCCTTCTCCATTCCACTGTCTTCCTTGGTCACCCATACCACCTTTACCTTTTCATCCCCTAATATTGGATTTCCCACCTTCACCTCTATTCCCTCCCCCTTTTTACCATCCCAGTCCCTATCTCTAACCTCCAGCCATCCTTCCCAGTCTCTTTGCCCCACCTCCCATCGTGTTTGCATTATCCCGTTGCTATCGTCCTCCCCCCTCAACCTCTCCAATTCCTTGACCCGCCCCTCTGCCGCTGCCTTCTCTTCCTCCAGCCTTTTCACCTTCTCCTCCAGTCGCCTTACCATATCCTTCAATCTCTCTACACTCTCCTTCTTTCCTTTCTCCTTCAGTTTCCTCTTCTGTTCCTTGTCCTCCAGAGGCGATACCTCCTTTCTCTTTACTCCAGTATCACTCCTCCCTCTCGTCTCCCCCGCCTTATCAGGCGTTCGTTTTACCTTCGTCGACTTACCAAAAATTCCATTTCCTTGCCTTTCTTCATCCATAACCTCCTGTTCTATTTTTCTTTCTTCTTTGTCCATATTCCATCCCACGAGTAGCTAGGGAATTGAATGTCCACCACCACAGAGCCCCGCTTGTGGTGGTAAGGCTGGTTACTCCGGGAGGTCACCAGGTATCCCGGAGGCACCGTTTCTGACTGACTTTCGCGCAGCCATTCATCCATTGCCACGGTAGCTAACAACGTAGATTACGGATTGTTTTGTCGAGGTTTACTCCTCTAGGCTTTTTCTCACGGTTGCCTCCGGACGCAGTGGCTTCCGTTGCCTACACTACACCACAACATAGCTGCCTTCCCTATGTCGCTGGTTTTTTATCGAGGTTTACTCCTCTAGATTCCTGGGAATCTAACCTATTAGTCGCCTTTTACGGAAATAACGCCTGGGAAAGTTGATTTTACTGTTTGGGCCCTTACTTTGTGGAATCTACTCATATTACTATTTTAAATAAGAAAATATTTGATTTTGTCTCAGTCACATGGAGTTCGGTAAATATCGTTTTTAGCACTGCTCCTGATTACATATAGAAGATCAATATTTACAGAAAATGCATAAAGACCGCAATGTAGCAGAGGTTACTTTAGAAAAAAACAAAAATAAAAGATTAATCAGTTGACAAACTCTCCTATATTGTCTACCACAGCGTTCGTAGGCACGATCGCAGCTCTTAATTGAAAAATATCCTGTTGAGAATTCGTTACGAATACGTGTGTCAGTAAAAGTAAAACTTCTCAATTATCAAATAAAATCAATAAATAACAAATTCCACAACAAAAATGTAACAATATTTTGATAATTATGGAAAGATTCCACATGGCATCTGCTGCAAATCAGAATTTTTAAAAGCAATCTAATGTAAGTAATACAGCGAGTGAAACGTGGTAAACCGAGGTAATCCACAAAAAATGTAGGCTAAAGGACATTGTTTGTTAAATAACTCAAATAAATTATGCCAGTCAGTTTATAAGCTAATTTCCTTCAAAATAAATTATTGATTGATTTATTGGAAATATTAACAAAGCATGGATTACCGAAATGTTGGAACAGTTAAAGAAAAAACAAATTAGGACAAGAAAATCTGACAGGCCGAAAATCAAAATGAAACTTGGTTGCACACGAAATAAACTGTGCTCAAGATCGGTACCAAAATTGTTGACAGGGGACCACAAAACCAAACGTTTAGGCAACGCCTTGACATTCCTTGAGCGTTATAGTGCTAAGAGTGATGATTTTTTTAAGCCAAGTTCTCACAGGCGATAAAACTTGGTTGGCCCATGTTACGCCGGAATCCAAGCAGTAATCCATGAAAGTGAAATTCAAATAGACAATTTTAGCCAGGTAAATCATGTGTACCGTCTTTTGCGGCAAGAAGGGTATGCTTGTCGACTTTTTGCCTCGTGGTGAAGCAATGAATTCTGAAAATGACTGTGCGTAGACGAATCCTTCTGCATTACGACAATGCCCGGCCACACGCAGCCAACTGAACCTGTGCTGTGAAGTGAACTCATGATCTCATCACATCGTTTGGCTGGAAACAACTCATCATCCTACCACCACCGGTTTTTTAATTTGAAAAAGCATATGATCAGCGTCATGATGACGATAGTATTGTATTTTCAGAGTTAATAAAGACTGTACTAATGGACAAGTTATTTTAATTGTATTACAAAATATGTGTAACTCTTTCTGACTTACTTTCAAAAAAACTCTTGTTGCTATGATAATACTTTCCCTTTTTTATTTTACTTTATCTATTCAAAAAATAAGCTGAAAACTAAACTTCAAACTCACTAGCCTTGGTCTTGGAAGTGGCTTGGTCATAATGTCCGCTACCTGGGCTTCTGTTGAGATATGTTGAACCTTGAGAACACCTTCTAATACCTTCAACAGCCATATGATTTCATTAACTGCCTCATTAGCTGCTAAGAGCTCTGCCTAAGTTGTTGATGTAGCAGTCAACTGTTGCCTTTGGCTTATCCATGAAACTGCACCTCCTGCATATGTAACTACACCTGAAGTGGAACAACCAGTTTTATTGCAGCTTCCAAAATCCGCATCACTGTAGCAATCTAACTTGGCACTTCCATCTGATCTGTAACATATTCCAAAAGTAAGTGTACCTTTTAGGTACCGAAATACCCTTTTTAGTCTTGCTACATCTTCTGTGCTTGAGCAGTCTAGAGTTCTTGACAATACACTAACAGTGTGGCTAAATCTGGTCTAGTGCCAACCATTAAGTACATCAATGACCCTACAGCTTCTCTGTATGGAAAGTTATGAGTTTGATCACTACTTTCTTGATCATATGCTCCCAACTTTACCAAAGGCGTTGACACTGGTTTGCATTGACTAAAATTAAAACGATTTAATAGCTTTCTTGCATATGCATGTTGAGAAATTTTAATTGAACCGTCTTCAAAATGTTCAATTTCAAAGCCTAAGAAGCGTGACGCTGGTTTAACAGTAATTTCAAATTCATTCTTCAACTCATTCAGGAAGAATTCCGCCTCTTTCGGATCATTAGCCATTACCAACCCATCATCCACAAACAATGCCACCATTAGTTTTTGATTCAGACATGGATCAGCTTCACTCGCTTTAAATTCTGCTGCTTTGAGAAAAGTGTTGAACCTTTTATTCCAACATCAACTCCGTAAGAGCTTACATACTTTCTTGGTCCCATCAGTATAGCCCTCTGGTTGCTTCATATATATGTCTTCATCCAGTTCACCATATAAAAAGGCTGTGCACACATCAAACTGAATAAGGTTCATCTTTTCTGTGGCAGCAATGCTTAACATGGCTCGTATCGTGGTTAGTTTAGCCACTGGGCTGAAAGTCTCATTAAAATCCACTCCATACTTCTGGCTGAAGCCTTTCATAACAAGTCTTGCCTTATACTAGTCTATTGTACCATCTGGATTTATTTTAACTCTAAATACCCATTTAGATGGTATCACTCTGGATCCTTTAGGTAGACTTGTAAGTTCCCAAGTATGGTTTTCTTTTAAATATTCTATTTCATTGTCCATGTTCTTTATTCTCTCCTCTTAGAGCGTCTTCATAAGTTTCAGGTGTGGTGACTTGAAAAACAGTTTCTTCACCAAACAATACGTAATCTTTTACGTGTGCCGGTTTGGACAACTTTGAACGGTATCTTAAACTTTTGGAAAACTGCTTCTGGTTCAGACTCATCACTGCCAGACACTTCTTCAGATTCTAATTCATCCTCTTGAGAATTGTCCCTCTCATTAGACACGTCTTGATCGGATTGCGTCCCCTCAGTTTGAACCTCTATGTCGTTTAATGGCAACTTCACATATTCGCACGGATTTAACTTTTCTTCAAATATGACATATCTACTAAGAATGACTTTATTTTCCTCTTTTACCCATATTCTATAACGCTCATCTCCGTCATAGCCGATTAAGTACCCTTTTATGGATTTTCTGTCCATTTTCTTACGTTTCTGGGCAGGAACGTGGGCGTAGCAGACTGAACCAATAATTCTTAAATGTTTAATCCTTGGTTTCTTCTCTAACCAAAGCTCGTAAGGACTTACACCATCCACAGATGACTTGCCTGTTCTATTTAATATATAGGGATGTTGTAACAAACTCAGCCCACATTGCCTCTGGAAAAACTACATTGTTATTTGAATATTTGAAAGTTCTTGCCATTTCAATAGTTGTGCGAAAATAACGTTCACAAATTGAATTTTGCTGGGGTGTGCAGGGAGCTGTTAGTCTCTGTGTAACTCCCTCTGCACTTAGAATGTCTCTAATTTCTTTTTTATCCATCTCACCACCATTATCGCTTATCAGTTCTTTAATAGGATGACCTACAGTTTTTGCCTGTTGAAGAACCTTTTTCAATGATTTTTGAGTCATCAGATAGCCATATCGAAACTTTGTATAACTATCCTTAAAAATAACCAGATACTTCTTCTTGGAAAATGACTCTACAAAAGGTCCACATACATCTGCTGATAGTAACTCTCCTGGTTTTGTCGATTTTTCTCTGTCACCGAAAGGTAGTCTGTGTGCCTTTCCATATATACAACGCTCGCATAACTGTTTTTCAGCTTTATCATTTTTTATATGCAACTCTTTGCATTTTTGCTTGCACGTGTTTTATATCTTGATGGCCCCATCTCTCATGGTACAGCTGCAGTTTATAATCAACAATGTTTACCTCAGGATTTTCTTTAGGTTTTACTGATTTTATTGTTGCTTTCAATAGTGTGCCACCGATTTCTCTGTTACCAGATAGTATTATTTCCCTGATTTGAAAGCCAACACTCTGTTGCTATAGATTTGTATAAACTTTTTGGATTTTTATCTTGTGCTGCTAACACAGAGAACAGATTTCTATATAGTTTAGGAACATACCATACATCTTTAAGTAAATATAATTCTCCAGTGGTGAAGTTTTTCACTTTTATCGTTCCACTACCTACAGCAGGTAGGACTTCTTTTCCTGCTGATCTTATAGCATATGGAATTCCAAACTTCTTAAAATCTATATAATACAAATCGGTGTTTGTCACATGTTTTGTAGCACCATTGTCTATCCACCAAGTAGCCTGATCTGTAGGAATGTCAACCGAAAGGGCTTCTACCATAAGTCCTGTATTATCAAAGGGTGAAACTTCTTGAGTTCTTTTTGGTCTACCATCAGACTTCCATTTCTCACAATCTTTAACCCAATGTCCAACAGAATGGCAATAATTACACTTATCTTTATGAGAACTACTTGGATGTTTAGATTTAAATTTACTCTTATTAGTCTTATTTTTAACTTTACTTTTAATCTTGAATTTTTTATTTGCATCTGCAGCTAAAGCCTCCTGTGAAACAGAACTTTCTCTTTGTTGTTTCATAAAATTTCTTTCAAATGAACAAAGTTGAGTGGTCAAATCTTCTAAAGTTTTATCTTCATTCTTCAAAAACATCCGACTTGATTTGAAAGTGATGAAAGAATTAGGCAGAATAGCTAAAGTCTTACAAACCAACAGTAAATTAGGTGAAGCATTCCCATTTTTTGCTTTAAGACCTATGTTCAGTTCATTCCAAAGAGCTTTTAATTTTTCGATGTGCATGGAAACATCCTCAGCATCATTCCAACTAAACGTAAAAAAATCAGCACAAATCTTCTATAACTGATCTTTTGTCGATGCCTCAAACTGTTGCTTCAATGTATTCCAAACTCCAAACGCAGACTCTTGATCCATTATTTTCTGATATACGGCATCAGTAACAGAGCTCGCAATCATGTACTTGGCATAACTATTCGTGTTTGGCTCTACGAATATACTTTGAAAAAATAACACTAAAGTATTATTTTGGTGTAGTACTTCAGACCAACTACACAATTCTTGGTACTAACTTTATATTTACTCTGATCTAGCTGTTCTTAGCGTAATCTGGGCCCATAACCTATTGTATTTTCAGAGTTAATAAAGACTGTACTAATGGACAAGTTATTTTAATTTTCGAACGTAAAATGTATTACAAACTATGTGTCACTTTTTCTGACTTACTTTCAAAAAAAATCTTGTTGCTATGATAACATAAAATAAAAACATATAGTAAGTAGATCGCTAATAGCGTCAATGAATCAGTGGCTGTCCAATCAGGCGGCAAGCTTCTATGACGACTGGATACAAAAGCTTGTTGTTCGATATTATAAATGCCTCACTAACGTAAAAAAGTGAATTAAAGTACAGGCTTTCATGTAAAAATTAAATTGTTATAAAAAGTTCCATAGTTTTCTTTCAATATTTTGAAACGGTAATCACTTTAAAACATGCCTTGCATGGAGGAGCTAATAAAAACGTGATAAAAACAGATATAATTAGTTTCATGTGCTTCACCAGTCATTTACATTTAAAGATACACTATTACATTAAGATACTTATTTTTGTTACTTTTTGTTCTAGGAAAAATCCAAAATTTAAAACATGCCTCTGACAGATATCATCCGCCGAGCTTCATCCTACATCTTGGGTCCCGACGGAGATACTGTAAGAAACACAGATTACGAGGACAACGAGATACTTTTTTGCAAGAATAATGTGTGCGTTCATCCTCCAGCTACGGTGAGACACGGCAGTGACTTATTGCACAATCCAGGATATCTTACCATTACTACAAAAGTTTTTATAGATCAATATAACAATACCAGAAGACCTACTTTGTTTTTAACTTGGATTCCGAATTCGTCGATTTCAAAAAACACGCACTTAATTGGTATGTTGATGTTTTATACATATTTAAAAAAAACATTTTTTTTCAGGTTTTTACTATCCAATATAACTTTTCTTTTGTATTCTAGAGCTTAAGCTTAGTCTCTTGTACTTTGCTTTGCGCTTTCTTTTGGAAGCGCTAATTTGTACTTTTCGCTCGGTTTTCGAAAAATATATTTTCAGGTACACCTCAAAAGCAGTTAAATAAAAGATATAGTCTGGAAAGTTTAACGTCTATTGATTCTAACAATGATTATGGAGAAAGACAGCCCAGTATAGAGTTTAAGAGCACGAATCCGTTTCTAAACTTCGAGGACAAAGATCGGTTGGATATGTCGGATTCAAGCTCCGAAGGGAGCGATAAACAAGGAATCAGCATTCACGTGGATATTTCTAACCCAGAAATAGAAATTATTCAGACTCCTGATAGTGTTAAAGATCCTGGAGAGTTTTTTGAATTTTCAAGGTGAGTTAACTAATTAGAGAATTTAAAAATGCTTGTTAAAAAAATGTTACAAACTATGAGGTGCGAGCAACCCATTGAACATAAGGGTAGCTTAGTTACAAAAATTTTAAATATTTCTCAATTCACTAATTTAATAAATCTGAAGAAAGAAATTGGAATCAAAGGAAAAAGTCCGCCGCTTCTGTAATTGATTTTGAATAAACCAGTACTGAGGAATTTCGTGTTTTTTTTAGAACTGGTAGTACTTTCTTGCTATCTGTGATAATCATGTAAAGTTTGTCCAAAACCAATTGCAGAAGTCAAAGCACGTGCTCGTCTCCTTTGCCAATTTTTTTGCATATGTCTGCATTTGCAGATTAACAAAATTCAAATGAAACATCTGAAATGGTTTCAGGTCGGAATCAGTAACATCCTCCGATAGCCATTCGAACTGGTTATCTACACCAGAGTATTTAATGCAACAACCTAACTTATACTTCCCTGATAGTTTGAGCAGTTCGCCAATACTGCAACCAAAACATAATATTCACAAATGTAGAAGATTCAGTGTAGATCTGAGCCAAATGAGGTAAGTAAAATTCAAGATTTGAAAAAATTGATTCTAATAAAATTCATATTGAAAATGAGTATATTTTCTATAGATATTCATTTGAAATGTTTGTTAAAACAAAAAGCTGTAGGTATTCTTGCCTATCATCTTGTGACCTTAAATTTTACATGACCTTGTGCTTGAAAGTAATTTCATGGTCAAGTCAAATATAGTAATATCACCCCAAGAATGTGTTAGAAAATAATATCTTTCAGGAGGTCAGGAATATCAACAATGTCTTTGCAAGGAACAATGCAAATCTTGTAATTTGTATTAGATCGCTATATGCGTATAATATGCAAGGAAAAATTATCCTTCTGCTTATAATAACTAGACAGTAAGCTTTGGAGACTCTACTAGTTCATCATCAGTCAAGATATTTATTAAATTCGCCATTGCGAGTTGGCAATTATACAAATTCACCGGTTAAAGTAAATCTATACATATAAAATGCTTTGTCCTGAATGACTTGGATGGTGTGTTCTTTGTATAACGTAGGCATCCGAGAAGAAAGGATTTTCCGAAATTCTATCCCTAGAGGGGTGAAAAACGGGGGCAAAGTTTGTATGGGACAATGTGATCCCTTGGTCCAATCTACTTCAAATTTTTCATAAACATTCTTTAACAGAATTGATGGAAGTGGTGTTTCGTATTTTATTAAAAATTGTCGCCTAAGGGAGTTAAAAAGGGGTAGAAAGTTTTTTTGGGGGTGATTTGCATCGAAGTTGATATCAATACTCCTTAATGATTTTGATTTAAATTAAATTTTATTTTGACACGTTTGAAAACTCAATCCGATTTTATTCAAAAAACGTTGAACTCACTTAGAAGCTTGGTGCAATGCAATACTATTTAAAATTGGAATGTCAAATATAAAAGAATATTTAAATCTGATTAGAATTCGAAATTTCAATTTTATTTCTTCTTGGATATTTTAATGGAAAACTTATCTTAACATTTTAACATAATAAATTATGTTATAACAAAATTAATAACGTAAAAAACTAATTAAAAATTCTATTAGAACCATTTTCGACTTCTACGCGGGCAAAAGCTAGTATTTTATAATATTTTATCACATTTACGGGCATTGTTCGGGATTATATATAATAACCGGCAATTATAAATAATCACCAGTTTATTACACTTACCCTAACAAATATACCACAAGGAACATACAGAAGATACTGTATTCAAAGTTTTTTCTATTTTATTGTCAGCTTCTGTTGGGTTTTTTTGTAGATAAATATAATTTCTTATTTTTGATGCAATGATACTATTATTAATTGTATATTTATTTTTTTAGGTCTCTTAGATTATTTTTCAGTGATAATAGTTGCACATGTGGACAGTTAGTTGTGGCTTCAAGAGAATCTCAGTACAAAATTCTACATTTTCATCATGGTGGATTGGATCATTTAGCACAAGTATTGCATCAGTGGCATTCTCTACTCCACAATATTAAATCAGCTAAAGGTAAAATATAATATTTATTGTTAACAACTGCTGACATTCTAATAACTGTTTTTAAATATATAAATAAAATTAACTTCTTATTGTAGGTGTTGAAGATAACCTTCCTTACCGCCATTTTATGGTATGTAGGCCAGAAGTGTCAGTATTAGAATTGCATCCCGAAGAAGGGCAAGTACCTAAGCTAACAGAGGACGCCTTTAGATGTTTATTTAATAAAACAGGACAATTAGAAGATGATCTGACGTTAAGAAAATACGTATTTTTTTCTGGAATGGATCGAAGTATCAGAAAAGAAGTTTGGCCGTTTTTGTTACATGTTTTTCCTTATTTAAGCACGTTTGAGGAACGGATTCAAATTGCTGACATTAGAAGACATGTGAGTATTCCAATAAACATATTATGTCGAAAATGTGTAACTAAAAATTGTTGTCGATCCACACATTTTTGAAATTTGGTCATAACAGCTGAGCAAACTTCCGCGTTCTTCTTTATTGTTTTGCTTTATATCTTTATGGGTAGTCACTTGAGCTCACTTTTTATTTTTTCCAATCCTCTTTTTGTACTTGTTATTTCAGCTGTGGTACTGTTTTTTGGTGCTATTTCTCTTATAATTTTTTTTCATATTGTTTTTGAATATTTACTTTTTTCATGAAAAAATTGTTCAATTTAGGCAGGAAATGATAAATATTGTTAACTGTTTTTTAGGAATATGAGGAAATAAATAGGCGAAGACTGGAATTAAACGAAAATAAACTCCATCAGTTTAGAAGGAAAATACAAAGTGTCGTAGAAGAAGATGTAGTGCGAACTGACAGAGGAAATCCATTCTTTGCTGGAGATAATAATCCTAATCTAGAGATAATGAAAAATATTTTATTAAATTACGCTATTTATAACTCAGGATTGGGGTAAGAAATTATCAAGTTTGTAGTCTTACTATTTACGTAGTCGGTGCTGGCCCAGGAGAAATATTTTTACATGTTTAATAATCATAAGCATTCTTTCAGATATACACAAGGAATGAGTGACCTGTTAGCTCCAGTTTTATACGAATTGCAAGATGAAGTCGCTGCTTTTTGGTGCTTCGTGGGATTAATGCAAAGAGCTGTATTTGTTGCAACACCAACAGATAGAGATATGGATAGAAATTTAAGATACCTTAGAGAATTAATTAGGCTAATGGTTCCCAGATTTTACAATCACCTAGAAAAACATAGAGATGCTTTAGAACTACTTTTCTGCCATCGATGGATTTTATTGTAAGTATATGTTAATGCAAAATCGCCAAAAATACCATTTCAAGAAAAAATACGCGATAAAAACTTGAATAAATAATAATAATAAAATCATTCGCACTTTATTGTATTTTCACGATGTATGATTTGAATTTCTATTTTATTTTTAGTTTAAAAATGTATTCAAGTTTAATTTCATTTGGATTGATTATTTCAGTACATACAGTAGAGGTTTCGAGTCTTCGGCACCTCAGATTTCAGGCTTTTGACCCCTATTTATGTTTGGTATTTCGTTGGTTAGCAAGTCCGAGGGTTTTTATGACCAGGAGTTTGCTGTCCTCCTACTTAGACACGTGGGTACAATACGTCCGACGTTTTGTGTTAATCCACCGCGATATCAAAGATTACAAAATATATATAAGATAGTTCACTTCAAGGCGGTCTAATTCTTCTTAGTGTTTTAAACGATCGCCGCACTCATAAATCATATTTACGGCTCCCTTTTGTCGTAAATAACGACACCGCTAGGTACCAGGGAATTAGAAGAGTATATTTTATTCCAAGCTATACAGGGGTAACTTGAGAAATATATATTCAAAGTAATGGGATGATTTATTAAAGGTTTTTTTTTATATAATTTTTTTAAATGTTAATTATTTCGAAAAATGTTCAGGATATTAATTTGAAAAGGAAAGTTTAGGTATACGTAAAAAAACATTAAAATTTTTAAAATGAATAAATTGACAGTTTTTATTTAAAATTTTAGTAATTTTATGATACTTATTGATGATCTAGCGGTTATTTATACAGATTATCACAAATTCAATTAAATATACTTATTGGCCACCAGAATAATAGGAGTGTTTATGCCCTTCAGTAAAGTTTAACATGCACTTCCATTTTTCGCATCTAAAAAGAAAACGTAGATATGTGAATTTTCAAATTTCTATGAATACCCAGTACTTATAAGTACTATAACTAGTTTATTATTATCAAATATCTTTGTTACAATAGTTTTAAAACATTCATTCCATCTACTAAATTGGATTAAAAAAAATTGAATTCCGTATTTGATAATAACTAATTTAATACCCACCTCTCAACGTCTTTGGGACAACGATAAAAGGATATTTCTGGTTTTCCCACCTTGCTGGAACAACTCATCACAGCACAACACACAGGCATTTTAAAACCACAATTTTAATATTATCAATGTAACTTTTGGAAGACTGCCAACAAGAAATTTTACTTTCAGAACGTTTCTCGAAAGTCTAAATGAAATACTTATACAAAATTCCTAGAGATTGTAGGCACATTTCGGGTATATACCTTTTGGTCGCCGCGGTCAGTTTTACCCAAATTTAATCCTTTCACTATTCGAAAGGTGACCACTTGGTCGCCAAAGCTGGATTAAGGGTTCCTAGAAACGATTTATTATGTATAGAGAGAAGAATATTAATATTATATTTTTCCCTATTGCAATAATTAATTAATAAATTTAAAATATCTATACAACATAAACTTAAAACACGAACAACGAATTCTAAAATACTAGCGCTCTATAGGCGACGACCCGTATAATATGCGAAATTAAATGCAAGTAAGGATTAAGCGACATACTGTAGCATGGCGCCAACCGCTAAGTCACCAGACAGTAACCAGCGGTATGAATCCTTTGATCGATAGAATTCGTACGAGTGAACAATCTATTTTATTTTGTAATCTTTGGCGATATGCACCCCTGTTAGTACGGGATCCGGCTGCAGAATCGGTACGTTCATCATGTGTTTAATTAAACTCAATTTTTACATATTTTTATGAATAGAGGAATACCCTTTTAACAAGGTGCCAATCAAAAAGTGCCCGCAAATAATTTTAATTAAAATAATGCTAATTAATTTTCGAAAAAAAATTCCATTCACTTATTTGTTAAATAAAATATCATCCACTTCACAGCAATGTATATGAAGACTTTCAAAAGTCATGGGTGCTGTTGCCCGTTTGGCCGCAATCTCTTCGCAGCCAGGTGTAAACAGGTATTACTTTGTTAGATTTATACGTACTTGACGTACATTGATCTTTTTAATAACAAATCAAAGCTTTTTTCTGAGCATGGTGTTATAAAGCTGCCTTTGAAAAAGTGGCCGCAAATAGGAAATGCTATTAAAGCTATTAAAGATGCTAAGTTTCAAAAATAAAGTGAGAGAAAAAGAGCGCGCTACGCCACTTGTCAGACGAGGATGGCGAGTGCAAGCTGTATGTCTCGACAGATAGGGTTCTCAACCAACGATATAAAACTGTAGTAGGAACGACTTTATAGATACTCCAAAAATTTTTCATTCGATTGTATTAAAAATAACGAACATAGCATTTATTTATTCTAAAATTAAAAATCTAGTTTATTTAGGAAATAAAAACCGAAAGAAAGTATTCATAAAAAATAAAACTTCGGTTACTTACGTGAAAATAAATTATATTATTTGGGTAATTTTTGAGAAAATGTTTGATTTTATTGGAGTTCTTAATACCTAAAATCGTGAGAAACAAAATGATTAAATTTATTTTAAAAAGCAGTAGTCTACTTCAAAAAAACTATTCATTCTAAATTAGATTCATCGTCAGTTTCACTACCATCGCAGCTATCAGTTTCATCACTACTAATATCAAGCATTCTATATAATACCCATAATTTTCCGTTGATTCTACTGTTAAAATTATATCATGGTATTTGTATTTTTTTTCGACGAAACATTTACTTTTACCAACACTTTTGGAAAGATGCATCTTTAAAGTCAAGTAGATTCTTTGATTTTGTACAAAAAAAGTACTTTTTCATATTTAAAAATTTAAACTTTACTTTAAATCTGAGATCAACGTGATATTATGACAGCTTGCACTCGCCATCCTCGTCTGACAAAAGGCGTTCTGCGCTCACTCACTCTCACTTTATTTTTGAAACTTGGCATCTTTAATAACTGGCATCTCCTATTTGCGGTAACTTTTTCATAGGCAGCTTTATAACACCATGCTCAGAAAGAAATAAGCTTTAATTTGATATTAAAATTATCAATGTCATGAACGAATAAATATAACAAAGTAATACCTGTTTAAACCTGGCTGCGAAGAGGTTGCGGCCGAACGGGCAACAGCCCTCATGACTTTTCAAAGTCTTTACATACATTGCTGTGAAGTGGATGATATTTTATTTTAGAAATAAGTGAATGAAATTTTTTTTCGAAAATTAATTGGCACCTTGTTAAAAGTGTATTCCCCTATTCATAAAAATTTAGTTCAATGAACCACATGATGGACGTACTGATTTTGCAGACGGATCTTAGACTGTGTACTGCAGTTTTTGATATACCGAATACTGGTTCGGGACCAGTGAATATTTTTGTGCCCCAGAACCAACTTGGAGTTTGTGTAGGCAGTCCCAGGTCAGTCTAGATTTCATCTGGGGAATGCTGAGGACTTCAGTGCTGCCTAACTGTCAGAGAGTATAAGGATGCGTAAGCGCTGCACCTGGGCTCAGCACCATGGACTCCATCTCCTGTTCCTCTGTTAGTTTTGGATACGTCAGTGTACTATCCTGACTGCAAGCTATCATCCTCTTGTATGCTTGGTGGTCATTGATTTTGGCCAGCATGTTGTTTCTTCTATTCCAAGAAGTGAGTTTGTAATTACATGTGTTATTCTGTAATTACTATACTATACTATGCTGGTTCCTTCGTACCAATTCAAATTGCCTTCCATCCTCTACGCAGCTATTCTCGCTTACACCTCAACAAGCAGAGATGTTATTTAGCTTCACATAAATAATAATTATATAATAACTTTTCTCATTATGTTCTTTCGTACTAGTCACCTATTTTTACAAAGTTCTTTTTGGGTTTGGTCATCATTGATTCAAGCTTAAATGCACGTGACAAAATATAAAATTCGGCAAGGACAAGTAAAAAGGAATACTAGAAAGAAATAATTAACTGATACACTTTTTCTTACGGTTTTACTAACAAAGAGTGGTTATATTTCTTTATTGGTTTTTGATGTTTAGTTTTATTTGTCATCTCTTTCTCCATTTCAATTCCTCTTTATTAGTTTAATTTTCATTGTATTTATTTTTGTGATATTCTTACCAGAATAATTCTCAGTTGACAGTTGTTATAAATTTTATTTTTTTGTTTGTACCATGGAGACTAGATAAGGAAAGGAATCATCCGGGAAAATTGACAAAATCTGTCCTCAAAATGGTCTATCTAAGCAGTTTGTTTGTTTACTTACGACAAAAACTCTAGTAGTAAAAACTAGAAATATTAAAATTGTTAAAAATTAAAAATGGGCACGTTGTTAAAAATTATTGCAATAGCGGTTGGTAATGCAGCTTATTCAAAACGAAGACTTGAATTTAATTTAAGAAGACCAGAGTTTTTTCAGTTACCAAAAGTAATCAAAAATATTTAAAGATAAACAAAGTAGGAAAGAATATTTATTATGATAGACTAAAATTATATACCTTACTTGTGAGAAGTCTATAAAAAGCACAATTGCACATAAAATACTTTACTTTTGCTGAAGACACCATTCTATTCTAAACAAGTACAATTTAAGAGAACTGGAAGAAAAAAGGTGAACAATGATTTGAAGAAAAACCAGAAATAGTTGATAAGGAATATAAAATTAATTTGAAAAAATTACTGATAATATGCTCTTTATACAAAAAAATATGAATTCAGTTGATATTCAGATAAAAATAGGAAATGAAAATATAAATAAGATGAAAACCTGTATTAGAGCAAAATGTACAACAAATGGAAGAAATGTATGTTTGCCAATTATTGATGCACGTTACCATTGTAGGGATTACTAAAACCATAAGACAGTGAAACTAATTAGTAACGATTACTTCTTGTCAATTTTAAGCTACCCAATTCCAGTCTGGGGCTCTTGTGGGATAACATTAATAGATAAAACACAGAGGATTCAAAATAATGTAGTGAATGTTTTGTGCAAGTTCAGTTACAGAATGTCGACAAATATATATATTTTGTTATTTTGTTTACTTATATATTTTACTATTTGAGACTTTGCACTGTGTTTGCTTTATTAGGAAATATATATAATCAAAATTCCTTTTAATATTTAAAGGTGTAGGGTATATGTTAATGTCTGTATTATTAACAATATTTTTCAATGTCTGTACACAAATTTTGCCCATTCTTTTTTGTTCTTTGCCAGCACCTTGGCCGCTAACCATGTTGTCTCTCGTTTCTTCATTATTTCTCCTATTACTCCATCCCATGTCTGTTTCGGTCTTCCCCTTTTCCTAGCTCTTTGTACCTTGGATTCTCACACTTACTTGACAGGCCTCTTATTATTCATTCTTTGGAACCAGCTAAGTTGTCGTTTTTCAATGAATTCCAGCATTGGTTCTATTTCCAGGTTTTCTCTTATTTTTGTGTTTCTCATTTTGTCTCTTTTTGTGACTCTTTTGAGATACTTCATTTCTTCGGCCTGGATTTGACTTTTGTCGCTGTGTGAGCACTCATGATTCACATCCAAATGTTAGGGTTGGTCTAAATATGGTTTTATAAACATTCATTTTCGTTTTCTTTGATATTTCTTTTTTGTTTATAAAGGACCTGTTCATTGCATTGTACAGTTTCAAAGTGTTTTGTATCCTATTATTAATTTCAATATCTTGTTTTCCGTTGTCTTGAATTTCCACTCCTAAGCATTTGAAGCTTTTCACCTGCTCAATGTTTGTTCCATCTATTGCAATATTCATTTGTCTATTGTGTCTATCTACATATCTGCATCACTTTTGTTTTGGTTTTATTTATGTTCATCCCATTCTTTTAAAGTTTTATTCCATGTGTTGAAGTTCTGTTGTAGGTCCTTTTCTGTCCCAATCAAATCATGTGCAAAGTCTCCTTCAGCGATGTTTATTCTTTTTAAATTTCTGTAGCCTATATGTAGCTTTTTCATCTTTGGTGAAGATTGTTTTATAATTTCTTCCATAAAGATAATAAATAACAGTGGACTTAATCCCCCTCCCTGTCTTAGTCCTTTTTGTGTTTTGAAATTCTCTGAAATCTTATTTTCGCGAATTACACAGCATAAGTTGTTTTTATCTACAGTGTGGAAACCACTTATGGAATGTCATTATTTTAGAAAATTATAAAAAATGCCGAAACACGTCAACTCATAACTTGAGGGGGACACTTTTTGGCGCTAATGTCATAAACGTCTGATTCACCCCCTCCCTACTGGAGACACCCCTTAAATTTTTTCAAATGGCATTAGGTATCAAGTCACACCTCATTTTAAAGGTCTGGTAAATCTCTATTCAATCATTTTGTTTTGCCTTTGATACGAGCCTTCCATTGTTATTTAATCGTTGTTTAAAATTGGCTCTTTTTCAACTTTTATTGCCTGAATGTTAACGGTGGTCACTTTGACGGCATGATTAAATAGCAGTTTTTCCTTGTTAACAGTTGTCTTTTTACTATTTGTAAATTTTTCATTCTTTAAAGAGTCTTTCTATCATAACAAAATGTGGGAGCATACGAAAAGTTGAAAAAGAGCCAATTTTAAACAACGATTAAATAGAAATGGAAGGCTAGTATCAAAGGCAAAACAAAATGATTGAATAGAGATTTACCAGACCTTTAAAATGATGTGTGACTTGATACCTAATGCCATTTGAAAAAATGTAAGGGGTGTCTCCAGTAGGAAGCGGGTGAATCTGACGTTTATGACATTAGCGCCAAAAAGTGTCCCCCTCAATTCAAAAGTTGACGTGTCTCGGCATTTTTTATAATTTTCTAAAATAATGACATAAAGAATTTTATTCCATAAGTGGTTTCCACACTGTATATTAGGAAATAAACCTTTGTAAATTGTAGTTTTTATATTGTTAAAATAAAGTACCCAAAAAATGATATTCTTGTATGATAGGAATTATTTTAAAGACTTATTATACTCATTATAACTGTGCTGGACCTTTAAATGTGTTCTAAAATTCAATACCGAAGAGAAGACATGATAGTAGATATTCATATTTTTCATATCGTTTAAACATAAATACATTCAGCTAATTATTTTACCATCAAACGATCGTTGTTTTCGATATTTTTGAAAACGATGACAAAAAACGGATTTCTTATCCACAAAATGTTCCATTTTTATTTTCTAACCTCACTTAGTTCACACGTGAACCGCGAACTGTGAAAGGAGCTAGCAACCAATAAAACATCATGAACTCGAGTTCTATGATTGGCTGTTATTGTTCTGCCGTCAGATGTTATGATACGGGTTTTAAACTGGCGCCCTCTACCATGACCAGAAACTGGAATACATGGAGTTCAATCTCCTTATGTAGTCTCCATGGTTTGTACATTCAACTTTATCTTTCATTTAACTTTGATTATACTTTTTAGATGTTTTAAAAGAGAATTTACGGAAGGAGTAGCAATGAGAATGTGGGAAGCTTGTTGGGCGAATTATTTGACAGATTATTTCCATCTCTTTCTATGCCTTGCTATCATATCTGTGTATGCCGATGATGTTATTGCTCAAGATCTTCGATCAGATGAAATGCTATTACACTTTAGTTCACTTGGTAAGTCTATGATATAATAGTTATTTTGCTTCCACCGGGGAAAGGAAAGCTTTCTCGCAATTCCATATTTTGTCAAGTGATATTTGTTGACGATCAACTGCAACTTTCTTATATTTTTAATTAACAAAAAGAATAATGAATACGCCACAAGGAACATACAGATGATATTTACCTGGTATTACTCATTTTGTATTCTTTCGTAGCAATGTACATGGATGGTCAAGTTATATCAAGAAAAGCAAGAGGATTGTTGCATCAGTTCCGCCAAATGAGGGAAATACCATGTACTCTTGCAGGTCTTTGCACAAGATGTGGTCCAGGAATTTGGGATAGTTCGCACAGTCCCCGCATATTCTGTGTGGGACATGAACAACCTGGAATGTGTATAAACTGAAGAGTGGACTAATTACATTCATTGGTTCATTCTCGAGAAACATAATGTTTTGTATTTGGAGAATATAATGTTGATGATGTTGATAATGTATTATGTACAATGAGATGTTTGAAGAATATTTATAAATATATATCAATAAATTTTTTTTTAAATGAAGTCAAAATATATTTTAATATTTGTGATGATATGCAATAGTTTTTTAATATAATGAAAATTATAATATGTTAAGCATTTTTTAAGTTTCTATCTAGCTTTGTTCATCATCAGAAACAAAAACAATAATAAGAGAATTACAAACATTTTGTCTATGTCACTATTGATACCAATATCATGATATTGAAGTAATTTCAAATATCACATCCCTTTAGGAAATTAAAACTTTTACTATGACGGGTATTTGATTCATTTTCAAAAATATCCAATTTGGTGTAATGTAGATGAGCAATATTGGAGAAAAGATCTATTTTTTTTTCTTCAGTTACGAAATGTAATAATTTTAGTTACAAATTGCTGTTCATTTTCAAATATACATTTTTATTGAGAAAATAAGCACGTACATATTACAACAAATTCTTTTATTATTTCTAAGTATACTTACATTAAATTAATAAAGATTAGTTATTTTAAAGTTATTGTAATTTACTACAGAAATTAAACATACAGTTTTTTAACGTAATGCCACGGAATACTGCTAGCTTTTGTTCAATACTCGTATGTGATAAATCATCCCCATCATTGTTAACAAACTGAGCTATGTTTGATTCCATTATGCTTGTCGATGTACCTACTTTGTTTGAGAGCTGCGATATTGCCGATATTTGCCGATGTATTTTGCCCAAGTATCTTCTCAGCTATTTTTCTTTTATTATTGATAGATTCGTCAATATAATTTTCCTCAACATGATTGGGCTTCTATCCACCATGCCTTTTAAACGTATACATAACAGTAATAGCTATTTCGTTTTTTCAGTATTTATCTTCTTCACTACGCACACTTTTGGAAGTTCGAATAAGCTGTTTCATACGTTGCTTTTGATTTACTTAACTGCAAATTTGCTACAACAGCTTTTCCAGCTTCTTCAACGTCTGAAGATAGCGAATCAGACTCAGATTCGCTAATTTTTAACGACAAAATTAACAAATTAATTACCGTGATTATTTTTGACAACAAACAGAAAATCTCTTGTTTACATGATGCTTTGCTTATCACCTGCTAAGTTTCAATATTTAAAAAAAATCGATACTTCATTTCCACGTAAAATTTTTAATGTCTATTTTTGAAAAACGTTGGTAATTTAGGAAATATTAAACTTATTAGATGAAACAGACATAAATTGTATCTTCAAACAACTCATTCAATGAATATATTAATATAGTACAAATATTGCAAGCACCAAACAAAAAGAAAATTGATAAGAAGTTTATAAAAAAAAAGTTTTTTTATTGTGTTAAAGGGATAGAAATAATATTTTTAGTGGAGTCTGAATACTTGCTGCCGAAATACAACTTCTACTCCTCCTTACATTAAATCATTTTCAGAGTTCTTGGCAGTTGCGTTATCATATTTTAGAAAAAAGTAGACAATTATGAGGTAGCAGTGGTGAACTTCCACCGTCTAAATTATATAACCTCCGTTTTTTCAATAACCACTTTAATCAACAATATTTTTTTGGTGAAAATTTAAAAACCGTTGCAGTGGTTACCGGTTCGCATCTTCATTCAGGAGGCTCGGGTTAAATTCCCGGTGGCGACTGATCTGCTGTGAGTTTTTTCAGAGGGTTTTCTCACAACAATAGGTTAATGTTGGGTTCGTACTTTTCCTCTCAGGCTTAACTTAGTTGTACCAGGACATAAAGGAATTATCGGAAATAATATTGCTGATGGTCTCGCAAACGAATGAGCTTGTACTTCTTTTATCGGATCCAAACCATTTTGTGGTATCCCAAAAAGCCGCATCGTGGAAGAAGTCTGTAAATGGAAAAAGTACGTAGTGTAGCCTACTGGAAAAATACAATGTCAAAGACAGGCAAAGAGGTTATTACGCCCTTCTACTCTTTGAGCTTCACAAATCTGATCTCAGAGTGATCACTGGAATTTTCACGGGAATTCTGCTCACTCAGATACCATCTCTGCAAGATGGGCAGAGTGGACAGTGATGCGGATGAGATTGCAAGGCAATTGTCCGCCAACGCCTTAAATACCTGTAACAGTTCTACTTAGAGCCCCAACAGGCTCCAAACGGATAAAAGGTTATCTCAGAAGCCTAGATCTCTTGGACTAAAATATAGATGTAGATTATACACAAAAGATCTTATAGGTCGCAGTGTGGTAAGGCCAACCGGGCCAATCGTCCTTTGTTCATTCCACAACTAGCTCTTGAACTCATTCCATTCTTTTTTTTCTGCTGTTGATGATAGTAAATGCCCAATTGTAATATTGTAATAAACTCTATAAATAATGTATTACCAGACATTTTTCCACCTTGCACATCTAATATATTATAATTACCTCAATACATCTTACAATTATAGATAATTTGTTAAAAAAAACTGAAATGCTAGACACTGCACAATATAGTACAATCTAAAAAAATAACCTCTGTGGATGGCCACGTAGAGCAAACAAAGAAGTTGAAAAATAAAATATTAATTGAGTATAGTTTATTGTATATAAATACTACCTAAAATATGCTGACCTAAGTAATGTTACTAAACATTAATTTATCATATTGTTTCATTGAAATGCCAAGAGTAGGTGACATAGGTACTGAATTATTACAGTTTCCTGTAAAATTGTCGTATTTAGTAAAGCGTGTTATTTACTCTTTGATATCTAGACATAGGTAGGTACTCTTTATTATTTTTTTTTGTTATTCTTTGGGAAATCAAACCAGAATCTTTTTTTATGCTTTTACATAAATAACAAAAAGAATAATGGATATACCACAAGGAGCATACAGAAGATATACTATTTTTTCTTCAAACGTAAAAAAATAAGAATAATTATGTTTGTCACTCATATAGAGTTTATCAAATATGATTGGAATCCAATGAAACCCTAGGTTCAGTACAAAAATAATGAACAGAGTCATGGTGAATGGTTAGATATTTTATGTTCGACCAAACCATAAACAGCAACCGAAATAAAAAATTTATTTCAGTTGATTTTTCTACACTGTATGATAGAATATTTCCCACCTGTCAAAAATCCCATGTAAATGGAGTGCAATTGTCACAAAATTATTATTTTTTTCACTTGTCAAAATCTGACATTTTGGTGGTTTTAACCAATAGCAATACATTATTCTAGCCAATCATTCGGTATTATACTGATAAAACTGCTTCCTCATCGATAATACCTTGTTTACATTGAAACGTCAAAATTTTGAAAAAAATAATCTTCCCAAATACAACTCGTTCTTCAAATTTTATCACATAATTTTTTATTTTCATCACTCAAACTTGTTTATTTGAGGCAAAAACATTCAAACAAACCGAATTTAGATAAAATCACTCGTCCTAACGGACTCGTGATTTTATCAATCGGTTTGTTTTCATATTTTTGCCAAATAAACAAGTTTTCGTGGAAAAGAAAAAATTATCGATAAAATTTGAAGCACTCGTGGTTATTACCTTTGAAAATTTTATACCAGTTATTTTTAGCCAATCAGATGCCTGCATTTTGACATGTTGCTATGACAATAACCTAATTTCTTCGGAAATTTCTCTGCATAGAGGGAAATTAATAAGTGTAAATTTCCCTCTGGCTTGACAGCTGTCATAAATAATAATAATATGTCAACTAAGTATGTCACCAATTTAATTTCTATTTTAAAAAAGTTTTGGTATAAAATTTTCTTACCGAATCTCCCGCGAACATGAATTAATATTCCGGAAATTTTCCTCAGTTGCGAA
The DNA here is from genome assembly GCA_947563755.1 of Lochmaea crataegi. Classification (NCBI taxonomy): domain Eukaryota; kingdom Metazoa; phylum Arthropoda; class Insecta; order Coleoptera; family Chrysomelidae; genus Lochmaea; species Lochmaea crataegi. The sequence goes on along the minus strand of OX387425.1, from coordinate 27,745,133 downwards.
TTTTTTAAGAAAATTCGCACTTCGAGAAAATTTCCGGAAATAATTCGTGCTCTAGGGAGATTATAAGTGAAAATTTCACACCTCTACTTTTTAACCAATAAGATGCCTTAATTTTGACTAGTTACCATGACAACTAAAAAAATTTCCGGAAATTTTTTCGAGGCGCCACGATATTCGTGGAAATTTTTTGACAGTTGAAAAGGTAAACATATGATCTACAACCCTATTGAATAATGTAGATATACCTGTGAATAATGCAAAATTTCTATAAGAATTTTACAACTTCTCGTCACAAAATTCAACAAACTATTTCCATACTCTTGATTTTGATTTTTTCCAAATTATGGTGTGAAATTTTCTTACCGCAAGCTTCCTGGAAATTTTGTTTCGGGCACGAATATTTTAAGAAAAGAAAGTTTCCGGAAGTTTAAGTTCTTGTGATATTATAAGTGAAAATTTCACATCTTCTACATAGACCAATCAAATATCTTTATTTTGTTGATGTTACCATGACGACAGTGATTTATCCTAGTAAATTTTTCGTTGTGGGTAGGCTGCATGAATTAAATAAGTGGAAAATTTTCTGTCAACGTTCGACATTATGACATTTTATGATTTGATTTTTATATCTTTTATTTAAATATTTTAAAATGAATTCTATAAAAATACTGAAACAGAAATAAAGATGTTCCGCAGATTTAAGCAATATAAATGAATTGCTAAAGGCTAAAATAAACTTCATTTAAAAGAATAAGATGCCTCACATTTAGCGAAAGGAACTGATAATTATTATTTAAGTATTTTATTTAATAGCTAGCTGTCATTTTAGCTCATTTAAGGTTTGACGTACCGCATCTGTTTTATTTTTAAATTAATTAATAGTCGAAGATGTGAAATTTTATTACCGAATACCCCAAGTGTTAAAATTAATTTCCGGTAAATTTTTTTCTCGGTTTCACAACAAAAATATTCGTGACCTTGAAAAAATTTACCGGCAATAATTTAACACTAGGGTATTACAAGCGATAATTGCACTGTAGACCTATAATTGCACAGTTCATATCCATGGCAATTCCATTGTACACTTTGATAATACAGCGACAATTTATAAGTAACGTCAGTTTGACAAGTAATGTCAAAAATATTATTTATTAAAAATGTCTCGTTTCGGTCGGGCTTCATTACATAAGAAAATGTGTTAGAACACGAACCAAATAACCCAAAACAGAAAAGAAAATACGTGTGGCGTCAGTTTATGAGCGTCTGTGCTGAGAAAAACTATACTTTGGATGAAAAAACACAAATTAATGCTCTGGCAAAAATATTTACGGACGGGTCATTCAATATGCGAAAGCAAAATGGCGATGAGTATAAAGAATTTACTGTTAAAACGATTTGGAACATAACTGCTATATTACTGATGGAAAAATATTTCACTGAATACAACCCTTTAACTAATATTAACTTCAAAGCAGCCAGAGATGCGAAAAATGCAAAGAGAAAACAACTACAAACAGATACAGAGAAGAGAAGGGAAAGTGCAGTTTTTCTGAAGATCTGAAGTACGATGAATTCCAAAATATATGTGTGTGGTTGTTGTGACGAAATCACTCCAGATGGTTTGCAGAAGGTATTTTTTGTTTTTGCTTTTGAATTAGCTTGGCGACATTTCTATCAAGGTTTCTCTCTTTATTTCTAGATCCTATTGCAGAAACTGCCTTTCCAGCATCTGTTTTTCAATTTGCCAGTTTAAATCATTCTGGATCTTTTGTTGTTCCATGTCAGTAATGGCAATCCTTTTCATAAGCAACTGATCGTATTTCTCACCGATAACCGAAGATGATAACATCTTCATTATTGCTGGTCGTCTTGTGCTTGCACTGGCTTGAGTCTAAAATTATACAGGAAGTACATAAACGGAAATTTAAATAGTAAAAACCGATTACGTACACTGGTTGCTTTTGTTTTCGAAGCTTTTTGCAAAGCTATATTTGCTGGTGCACTCAACATACTGGTTTTAAATTTGCTCGAATTCCAACTTGGCTTAAGCAGATGATATTGAATGAGTTTTAGGCAACCTACACTTTTTCATGGCTGCAAATAATAAGTTTAACATAAATGTTACTTTCACTCCCACACACCAGCAAAATATCTTCAGTTTCTTCTGGATTTATAATTTCTCCTATGCTGCTCCTACGTTTGTCATCCTAAAAATTTAAGCATTAATATAGGTCTGTATACACTACCAATAAATACCTACAACTGTTAAATCTATCAATATATTATCTTTATTTGAATCAAATGGATTTTCTAATCCATTTACAGTTTTATCATTCATAATGAGCAGAAGCAGTTCTTTGTCCGAGTATTTCTCGTCTACCTTCTGCGGCACACGGCACACCTCCTCCTAATACACCATGCATTTCTTATACGTATATAGTTATTAACTGTGGTAAACAAGCCTGTCAAAAATCTTATCTTTCTTTCCTCAGCCACAATTTTTCGAACATCCATCTTTCTGTTACTATAGAATTTTTTTAATGAGTGCACATTCCTATGTCTGTTTTTAGGACAAGATGCATTAAACTCTTTTGCAACTGTTTCCCAGGCTTTTTTTGTTTTTTCATCAATACTAACACCATCTGTCTTCTTATTTTCAATTATGTCTTTGTAACATACTCATAATATTTAGTAGTAGCTGCTTTTCTGTGCCTGTGCCGTTTGACGTACGAAATTTTCTCTTGAACTACAATTGAAAACAAATTGGTATGAATTGATTTGTAATTCAGACATTACCAAGTTGCTTTCCATTTCCTTTGGTTCGTAAATACCTACTGCAGTAGAAACAGTTAAGAGTGATAAAACGCTGATAATACTGGACGCACTACGGTTGCACTGAAGTTTATTGTTTTCTTCGTATTTATAGATTAATTCTTCACATTTGACGCTAACGAAAGCTGTTATTCAATACAAAACCAAATTTTGAAAAGTCACTAATACACTAATAACTAGATTTTCTCAGTGTTACCATGCATGCAATGCGTTAAGCGTTTCATTACTAAGTAATGCTTAATTGCAGCGGTGCATCGAGAGAGACAATTAAGTTACTTCTTAAAGTTAAGGAGAACTTACGAAAGGCGTACTTAAATTCTAAACAGTGCAAACGGACATCAACGTAATAAAGTTATTAGTTGTTATATATACGTTTGAAGAAAAAAGACAATGTTTCCAATATCATTTAAATCAATAAAAAAGTTACACCTTATCAGAGGTGAGTTATACAATAATAAGAACCTTTTATATGTGAAAATGTTATATTAATTTCATCTGTATGTAAGTACGTAAAATTTAATTGTGTAATAAATTGTTTATATATTTTATATAGTATTATTGTAATGTTTGGATTGTAATTTTAATTCTACTTAGATATATTTCTGTGAATTCCTCAAACTAACAACAACAAAAAAATAAAGCTTATTAATTGGTTGATGAAGTTTTTGATGTTATCTATAATAGTCAAATGTAAGCAAGCGTTATTCAATTTCATATTCAAGTACAAATTTGTTGAAGTTGAACTGTATGAAGTTTGTACAAAATCAATTGCAAAAGCTAAAATAAGTGTTCGTCACCCTTGCGACTTTTTCCTTTGATCGGGATAGTATTATTATCAACGAAATATAAACTAGTCAAAGAATCTTCATGATAATATCATTTTAATATTAAAAGTGAAATATATAACATGTACTAATACAAACAAGTATAAAATGTTACGACAATTCATAATATTCCTTTAAAATATCATAACATCATATCATCATCGTTATAATTTTTGTGTATATATATTTATGTAGGTATATTGTATTGTCAAGTTGTTATTTAAAAAAATGATGTTATTTGAATAAAATCAGTGAAAAATCTTATTTTGAAACTGTGTAGCTTGACTGAGGCTTCATAACAGATGGGTTCCTTATGGCTAATAGATTTTGTAAATTGAAGATTGAATTTTTGTGAATACCTATCTAGCTGCTTATTATATACATAGTTATATATTACAAAAAATTTAAAAGAAATAAATAATTAAATTATTAACTATAGTTTTTTTTTATTTTCCATCATTTCAGGGAAAAAAATTTCCTGATTCAGTCAGCACGGTTTCCTAAATTTCTAAAATGAAGCAACATTATAAATAAATAAATAACTCCTCTAACACTCATGTCAGCTTCTGCAACCAAAACAAATAAGCGTACTGTTTTTGACTCCGAGGAGTCAAAACAGATTATACTTCGAGGATCTTCATCACTGGCTCTACAACAGCGTAGGTTCTTGAAAACTGTATTTATCCATAATATAATATATCTATTGGAAAACTATCGATTTGAGAACCATGACATATTCCGAAGTATTTAAATGTTCATTCATTCATTCATTCACTCGTTTGGGTTGTGCTCAACAGCCCAGGCACTTGAACTAAATCTTTGTACAATTTCCCATATGTTCTACTTCCATTCCGAAGCTTCCTATCTTCTATATGGGCCACTAGTTTGACTGGGGGGATTTTGAGTAGTTGTAATGGTTGTATCTTCAAAGTGCTTCCGTCTGAGTCCTTGTAAGTTCACCCAGAAGCAGATGTGAGTAGGTGTTAATCCATTAATTCACATCGGTTCACTTACTTTACTCATTTTGTATAGATGTTTCTTCAGGGTACAGTGTTCGGTGACCTGGTCGGTAATTATCTTCAATGTATGGAGGTGACCTTCTTTCAACCTCCATTTGAATTGGAGTTCTTTGTTTAGCCAGTTCCGGATTTCCCCTCTTATGCAATCTTTTGTGATTACACAGAAAGATTCCGGTCTTCTTTACAACCTTCTTTAGAAGGCCCGCTCATGTCGCAGCACCCAAACTAGCCAGCCTATTAAGGAATTATTTACGTCTTTCACCGATTGCTGATAGCTTTAAGCAGAGCTGTCAGTAAATATTTTAATCATTTGTTCGGTATATAATACAGGCTATAGCTAGCGGCCATCATCTCTTGTGGAAACACAGACGTATATCTGCAAAAAAAATTTTTCTCTCCTCATTAACCTTCTGTATGGAAATATTATCTTCAAAGCTCTCAAATTGAAATTCAACAAAAAAAAATATTTTTGTATATATAATTTTTATGCTGTTTATTTTTTTGTAACCCCGCTATTTTTGCTTACAAGTTATAATTAAATATTTATAATGATAACAATAATTACAAAAAGGGTATAAACTCCAATAGTTTTTGCAGCAAAAACGTCAGGATTTCTATCTAGTAATCTACTTCGCAGTTTTCTTCCATTTCATATGATCAATTGGAGTTTCGCGTCTAATTGACCCAACAAAAGTCGGCAAGCATTCCTTCAGACCATTTTCCATTGTAGCGCCTTTCTATATGCATCATGTCCTGGTGAAACCTTTCACCAAGTTCATCGGATACGGCTCCAAGATTTTCAGGAAAGAAATCTAAGTGTGAGTCCAAAATATGAGTTTCAAGAGACATTGCATTTCAAAGATTTATAAGCAGAAAGAAGTTCTTAAATAATTTTTTGGAAATTATCGGCTTTTTTATTTCCGAGAAAACATTGACAAACTTCTATAAAAGCGGTCCATGCTCTTATTTCTAATGTATCCAGCTACCACTTTCTCATCCTTCATGAGCTCTCGGATTTGGGAACCTACAAAAATTCCTTCTTCCAATTTCGCAACACTGTTACGAGTATTTTTTGTCTTAAGATACTAAAAATCTTGACCATCTTTATTCATTCGTTTTCACTTCGTACTAAAAGCTCTTCAGACACATTTTTTACTCCAGGTATCAAACTCGCTCTTCATGGCCAATGTTTCACGACATAATGTCTATCCAACAGCTCGGAGGGTTGTATATGAACGCCTTCGAGTGAGAGAGCCCCGGTATTTCCGCCCAGTACGTGAAGGTTTTCCGAGAGCCCCGGTATTTCCGCCCAGTACGTGGTTTTCCTCTCCGCCCAGGTAGCTGTGGCTGATCTAGCAGTGCTTTCCGCAATGCCAAAAAATGGTTCAGGTCCGATAAATAGAGACTCTGATCCCTTCTTTGCCAGAGTGTCGGCCTTCTCGTTGCCCTCCACTCCTCGATGCCCCGGCACCCAGGTCAAAGTGACTCTGTTTTCCGTGACTATATCAAGGGATTGTAGACAGTTATATACTAGCTTAGATTTTATCCTGTTCGAGCTCAGTGCTTTAAGAGCAGCCTGGCTATCTGACAGGATGTGTATGTTCTTTTTAACAACAGGTTGATTCATCAGCTCTTTTGCAGCCAGTTCAATGGCGTATACCTAAGCCTGAAAGACGGTAGCGTTCCTACCCAGGTTGGCTGTGATTTCAACTCTGGGTTTCCTGCTGAAGACCGACGTTCCAGCCCCGTTTCCGGTTTGGATCCGTCAGTGTAAATCACGTAGTCCGTTTCTAGGAAGGAGATTTCTTCGCTGTCCCATTGGTCTCTCGTGGGAATGAGGACCTTAAAGGGCTTATCCACGTGAAGTTTTGTGACGGAGAGATCCGAGGGCATCCCAAGAATGTGGTGATTTTGTATTTCCCTCAGCATTCCCGAGTGATCCCTCTCCGTTTATTTGCCTCTCCACTGATAGCAATCTATGAGCTGCTCTCCAAATGAATGTGGAGAGGAGTTAGTTGCAGGAGGGCTTCCATAGCTGCCGTTGGTATGGATGACATTGCTCCGGTAATGGCCAGGCATGCTGTTTGCTGCAAGCCTTGCAGCTTTGCTCTAGCTGTCTTTTGCAGACTTTTGGTCCACCAGACAGCTGAGCCATACGTGACCATTGGCTTAACCATTGTTTGGTAAATCCAGTAAATCTGTTTGGGGTTCATACCCAAGATTTTCCACATACCCTTCTGATATTCCAGAGGGATAGTCTGGCTTTGTTTATCACTCTTTCCAAGTGGGCGTTCCAGGTGAGTTGTTTACCTAAAATTACCCCTAGATATTTCACCTCCGTCGCAAATGGATTGCTCACGCCGCCTAAAATTGGCTGGCGGAGTCGCTGTAATTTTTTCCTCTTCGTGAAGGGAACAATTACGGTTTTGAGGGGGTTCACAGACATCTGTTCCCTCTCGCACCACCTATGCACTATGTTTAGGGCCGTTTGAAGGAAGTTAGAAATTATCTCTTCAAATTGGCCTCTAATAATTATTACTATATAATCAGCATATCCCTAAACATCTAGTGATGTAGTGATGTACCGGTTTGATAATATGCTTTTGATCCAGTACCGGATTGGTTTGCAGATTCCTCTGCGCTCCACCGTTCTCCATATGGATTCTGGGAGGGCGTTATTAAACGCCAGCACTATTTCCTTGTTGCCAAGGGCTGATTTTCCCCACTAGATTGTTTAACGCCAAATCTGTAGATTTGCCCGTTTGATAAGCACACTGGGAGGGATTTAGCGGATACTCTCTTCCTTACCTAATATGCTTGTCTAAAATTTTTTCTAGGCATTTCATTAAGAACGAGGTCAGGCTGATCGGACGATAGGATTTGGGAAGTGAGTTATTCACTTTCCCAGTTTTCCGTATAAATACAACCCTCGCCACTGACCATTCTATGGGGATGTACCTCCATGCCAGACTAGCTCTCAGTAACTTGACCAAATGGGGTAACAGCTCTCCACTGCCCTGTTGTAGCAGAGCAGGAAAAATGCCATCCTCCCGAGGTGATTTGTACGGTAAGAAATCCTTCATAGCCCATACAATTGCCGTTGGAGTGACTATGTCTGTTGCCAACTTCCAATCTTCCTTTTTGGGTCGTTCTGTCGATCCCGTTGGAAGTGGAATGGGTGACTGTTCCTCCAGAAACCGACTACCGGGAAAGTGCGTCTGAAGCAGTAGCTCCAGGGTCTGCCTTGCAGAGTTCGTATAGGTGCCGTCTGGGCATTTTATTGCTCCAACGCCCTATGCCGGATCTCTGGAGAGAGCCTTGTGAATTCTGCAACTGACAGGTAAATCTGATATACTCTGACAGAAGTTTCTCCAGGATTCCCTCTTGGCTTTCCTAATCGCCTTATTGTACTCTGTTAAAGCCATACGATATTGTTCCCATAAGCCTTTTTCTTTAGCTCGGTTGCAGAGTTTCCGAACTTCTACTCTTTTCTTTTCCAAGTCTCTGCTCCACCACGGTGATCCTCTGTGGTCTCTCTTCTCCTTCTGTTTGTTTAGAAATCAATAACTTAACGAATAAAGAAACACCCCAATAACAACGATGTATATTATTACATATGTATATTTTTACGCGACATTTTCTCGCGCGATCAATTGTATGCGATATTTTTTCGTCGGTGCTCTTTTTTCGCCGGCGACCTTTTGCTACACGCCCAATTGTGCGCGACCATTTGTCAGTGACCTTTTTTCGTAGATCCCGTATTTTTATCCAATAAATTCCATTGTTTCAATCTTGACCCGAGTAGTTCGACTTTGAAAGCCCTAGATCCCAAACAAGATCATTCAAATCAGACTGCTTAAGAAGATAAGGTTCTTTTGATGGACTTGAACAAGATAAATTATATGAAGATGAAGAAGCACCTGTAGAAAAGTAACTCTATTGAGTCTGTAAACTTAAATTACTTTCATTTTTTGTCAACTCATTACTTTTTGGTGGTATTGGAGGTACAAAGTCTTTACTATTAAGAACTGGTCTTCTTGGAGAAGGAATGTTTGTATATTTAATTTTATTGTTATTTTTTTTTTCGTAAATCCTCAATTTTCCAAGAAAAGCTGAAATTACACTCTATGTTTTTATTAAATTGAGGCTGTCCCCTTATAATTTTGAGTTAATGTCATTAAATTTTTTGAGCCAATCTGTCAAATACGCGATGTCTGCTTTCAAATTGATCAGGTTTTTTTTAAAATCTGGATCTTTACTTTCCAGAAACTGTAAAATTGATTCAATAAGTGAGTAGAATCTTGTTAAACTTGCACTTTTCGACAACCAGCGTACTTCGGTATGTAAGAGCAATCGTTGGAAGTCTTCATCATCATTTTCATCGCACAATTGTGCAAATAAACGCATTGCTTCTTATTTTGTTAACTGCATTCATCACAAATTGAAGCGATTGGTGCAATCGATAACTCAAATTTTTCGCTACTAGGTGTTGTCGGTGGATGACATAGTGAATTGCAGTTACCTCTGGTATAATTCTTTTAAGATGGCTTATAGCCCCCGATATAGCCCGACCACGTTTGTGAATGGAATCGAATTTTCCTGAAAAAAAATCACTCACGACATTAAATATTGATTCACCTTTAGAGTCAATCTTTAAAGTTTTCATGAATAGTAGCTCTTCATGATTCTCTTCGTCAATAACAAATCGAACATATGCCAATAAAAATGCTTCATTGTCAGGTAAAGTTGACTATCCCAGTTGGATAAAAAAGTGAGTTGTTTGCAGATACTTACACAAGAAACTTTCAATATCAGAGCTCATTTCATCAATACGTCTCTGTACAGTTTTGTTACTCAAATTTTCGTGGACCCCCGCTTACGAACTGCGAACCCCCATTTTTTTGTCTCGCCAACGTAGACCCCCTGGACCACTTTTGGAATCAATGCATATTATCTCTAAATAATAGATAAATGGGTCATTCTCACCAAAAGGAGACTTTTGTTGTCTCTGCAAAATATTTTCGTTGAAAAAATTATATTCAACTAAAATATACGGTTATTAAAAAAAGTTCAATATTTTTACTTAAATCGCATATATAAGATAACTGCAAAATTTCATTTTACCATAAATAAATTATTTCAAGGGTGCGGAATCTCCTCTCCGTTGCGTGTCTCTTACCTTATGCCGTTATTGTATTACTTATTTTAAACGAAAACAAAGCTAAACAGACTAAAATTTTTACCAGCTTTTCTGAAAAGTTTTCAATCCTCAACCCTGAACTGCGTTGTAGTTGATATTTTTATTTTAACATCAAAAAATTACGAATAATTCATTGTCTCCGGTTACGTTTCTCTCCTCCGTTGCACCGTTTAAATTCGCGCGTAAAAGCTGCTGACACCTGCTGTCACTTGTTGCAACTCCTTCAGTAGACAGTGTGTGTTGTTGGTTAGGAAATGGTATGTTGGTTTTTTAAAAGCAAGAAAAACAGCAGAAAATTGATAATATATGTAAGTAATTTTTAATATGTAAAGCATAAGTCTCTTTACCCTTAACCGCAGTAGTTTAAGTAATGTATTTGATATCAAATTGTTTGATGGTTCACGTACATTACTAAGACGGGCTGTTACTAAAGCCAGCTCAGTTGTTTACAGCACCCATTTTATCAAGGTGAAAATGGCGGTAAATTCAAAAATTCTCTCCTCCGTTAATCTCCGCTCCGTTAAATTATGTGGTAACGGAATGGAGAATATGTTAACGGAGGGGATATATTTTGTTTAAATAGCTCTTTAAACTCACCTAAGTGTTATTTCCAGTATTAAAAATGGCAAAAAATCTGAAAAAGGACCGGAAAAACGTATCTGAAGAAAATTTAAATAAAAAGCGAAAGAAAAGCAAAGAAGCGATGCGTAAACTACGAGAAAGAATAAGATCGGATCCAGCTAAATATGAAGAGTCAAAGAGAAAGGAGAGAGAAAGATATAATGCTCGCAAAGCTGCGGGTAAAATAAAGTCAGTTAAAGATGACTCCCCGTGAGCAAAGGCGTATCAGAAAAGAATGGCGTTTAACCAGAGATATAAAAAGAAGAAAGAAATCAAACGGCTTGAAATGTTTTTGGATGAGCATACTCCGCCTAACAGTCCAGACGTGTCAGATAGAGGATTTGAAGAAGAAAACTTATTTCAAAATGATATGCCAAGAGAAGGTTCTCCTGGAATTGTAGTTCCTATTAGACAAACAGTTAGCAGGCAATTTATAACTGGGGAAAAAATTAAAAGAAAGAACAGAAATAAATTAAATGAAAAGATAAAGCAATTAAATAATTTATTAAAAAAATCTGAAATGCGCGCAAGAAAATATAAGAAGCGGTATTACAGACTAAAAACTGCAAAGAATAATAGTGAAGAAAGCCCGGAAAAGCAAGAAGTCAAGAAAATTTTAAGCTCGATTTCGGCTACGAAAAACATTAAAAAGAGACTTGGATTTGGTGACGCACTTTTTTCTCAAGTAAAAAACAACTTTAAGCAAACTAAAGGTAAGAAGGAAAAAAGAAAGTTCATAGAATACATATCTGGAAATATAATGAGACAACAAGGTTATACCAAATACCTTTCTAAAATTGCCTCAAACAAAATTTTGTATGGCAAACTGACAAGGAACAAAAGGTATTTTGAAAAAATTTTGTTTACTAGAAGTCTTATTAAAGATTTTTTGTCTAAAGATGAGCATAGTCGCCTGTGCCCAGGAAAAAGGGATACAATCACAAGAAGGAGGATTAAGAAACAAAAACGGTATTTAAATGATTCACTTAAACATTTGTATTCAAAATTTAAGCAGAACCATCCTACCTCGAAAATTTCTTATGCTACATTTTGCAAATTTCGACCTCTTTGGCTATTGCAGCCAACTGTGAATAACAGACAAACTTGTAGTGTATCATACATGCCAATATGAGTCTCTTGGTACAAAAACTAAAATATCTAAAAATAATCAATGAAAATCGTCACAAGAATTAGTAAAATCTTTGTGTTGCAACCGCGATAGTGAAAGATGTTGGAGAGAAAATGTGAAAACTGTAAAGAAAAGAAGATACACCTTTTAGAATATGAAGGAGAAGATTTTACCAGTTACCAGTTACCAAAAGTGGATGAATAAAAAAGAAGTCGTTGTAATAAAGGGACGAGGAAAAACTTGTTCCAAAGCTATTAAAGAACAGCTAGTTTGCACAAAAAGAGAGCTGTGCAAAATGTTGAGTAACTCGATTCCAAAGTTTTTGTTACATACCAGGAACATCTCTCATCAGTACAAAAGCGTAGATCAGACCAAAAAAACGTTGTCTGAAGATGGGGTACTTTTTCATATCGACTTCTCGGAAAATTTTGTGTGCAAATACGCCGAAGAAGTACAATCGGTACACTTCGGTGGCTCTAAACAGCAAATATCTTTACATACGGTAATAGTTTATTAAATACCTACTAGTTAATCAGCTGTGGTGCCTTTATTTTTTTGTACAATGTCAGACGATCTTAGACACGATCCAGTTGCCATATGTGTTCACTTAGATCTAGTGATAACAGAAATTAAAAAAGTTGTACCTGTTTTAAATACTACACATTTTTTAAGTGACGGGCCCACAACACAATATCGCAACCGAAAAATGTTTTTTTTTGATTGGTGCTTATCTTTCTAAAAAACTGCAGACAGATGCTGTGAGATGGCACTACAGTGAAAGTAGCCATGGTAAAGGTGCGCCTGATGGCGTTGGAGGCTACATAAAAAGAGAAGCAGATCGTCTTGTTTCATTAGGTAAAGATATTTCCGATTTTGGGAAATTAATTGACGCTTTTTAGCTCTTCTTCTGTCAAAGTTTCTGGACTGTACAAACATGATTTTAATGAGGCTTACAAAAACATCGAGCTATTGGTACCAGAAAAACTTCCAACTTTTAAAGGGACCTTGAAGTGCCATGAGATTTGCTGGCAGCGATCAACGCCCAATATGTTTTCTGTAAGAGAACTGACCTGTTTAGAGTGCAGCCCTGACATACTCTGCACCCACTACGGCTTGGGTAACATACAGATGGACTTCTGGAATGTTACCAAGCTGATATAAGTATGATATGTTTATAATATTTCATAATATTTTGTTTATGTTATAGAAAGTAACAGGAACAATCCTGAGAATGACCCGAATGAAGAAACTTCTTCGGACAGTAGCTACTTCGAGGTCAATCCTAACAATAACGTTAATAATTGCAATGAGAATCACGATTTGAATGTCGATGTGCCTAATATTAAGAACAGCGGTAAGCAACAGGTGTGATCTACAATTTCATCAAGTTCTTAATTTCTATTTTACTTTTGTAGGACCAACACAAAAATAATTCCACATAATCGCATTGGCTACTATTCACCCTCCGACGGCTCAAGTGATGAAGAAATCCCACTAATCCGGTATACCCAAAAACACCTTAGGAAAGTTATTAGTATTAACTCGTTTGTAATTGTGAAACTTTCCGGCAAAAAAATTTTTCGTCATTATATTGCTAAAGTAATATCGGTACATGAAGATAATGAATTTACTGTTACCTTTATGAAGAGAATACGCAATAAGGTATTTCAGTTTCCAGAAAAACCTGATAAATCTGTTATCGAACAAAACAACATTGTTAAAATTCTAAGTACACCACAACTTGACGAACTAAAAGATACGTTTTATTTCATCAAAAATCTGCAAGGATACAAGAATTTTTACTAGTGTTAAAATACCTAATCTTAAGTACACAAGAGGTTTTTTTAGTTTATTTAGTACTTAATAAAGCTTATTTTCAATATTAACGTTAATCCCTTAAAAAAAAACTTCGATTTTTTAGTTTTTTCTTACTCTGCGAGGTCGGAACCTTCGCATTTTATTTACAATAGTACTACATAAGCATTCTTGAAGTATAAAAAATGTAAATTTCGAAATAGAATTTTAAAAGCATCATCAAGCTCGGCTCTTCATTTATTAAGAATGACCCAAATGTGATTTGGAATTCAAAAGACCATCGTAAACGAAGTCATCAATTTTCCTTCAAGACCGAAACAGTATAATTAAATTTTTTAACTGTCCCTGGTAATCTACATACAGTGCTAACTATAATATCTAGAACCGCGTAGTAATATGTATGATTAAGCGAAAGTTTAATTTTGGATCAAGGAAATCACCCAGATATTGAGCGGTTTCCAACGCATTTTATCTACAGATAAAACCAAAACAACCAAAACATTACTTAATATCGACTTTTCAGTGTGTTATGACGCTCGTTTATCTGCAACTTGTTGAATCCAACACAAATTTTCACATTATAATATATTGATTTTTCATGAAAATGAAAATGCGCAATAGTAAAAGCCCAATCCGGCAGTTCGCAATATGGTCTAAAACAAAGTAGGCCTTACTTTTGATCTTTTAAAATGGAAGATTTGTTATTGAGTATTGTAAAAGAAGCAGGTAACTCGAAATTGACCAACTTGAAACAACGAACACAAGAAGCACACGGTAAGTAAACTGTTTAATTATTATTTTTCTGATGAACTAAACTGTCGACAACTCAGTTAAAAAAGATAGATGTTTTAATAATAATTTTAAACTCTTATGACACTATATGATTTCTTCCGTATTTTTTTACCGTCATACTTTTATTAAGAAGACAACTGAACAGTAATATTTTTACTTTGTCGTGAATGACTCATACATTGTCTTGGACGTTTTTTGCCGATTTTAGGATTTGGTTTCTTTTTTCCCTTATAAAGTTTAAATTAACACTCATGTATATTTTAAAACGAAAATTCAATTGTGGCAATTTCAAGTATAAGTTTCTTGTTTTATTTTCGTACATGCTATGAAGTACTGCGACAAATATAGACAGTTGTTCAAAAATCATTATCATATCCGTTTAATGATTCCTTGTTACTTTACGAGTGTTAGGTTAGAATTTATAAACGAATAGTGTGGCTCTTCAAAAATACTGTTGATCCCCCATTTTTTAAACTTTATGCAGCGTAGTCAAGGTGCCTTTTTGAGATTTTCCAATTTTGCACGTTTGGCGTAACATCAGTTGCTAAATAGGGATGCAGCAGCTGTGGGCAGGATGTTTCAAATTTCGGGTAAAAAAGTCATCACATTTTTGCACTCCGTATTTTTTTTAATCAAAATTTCAGTTGAGATGTATGTATGTATATTGGGGTGATATTCACTGAGACCTAAAAGATCTATTGTGTCCCCTTTCTTCTGCTTAGTTTCTGATGAAAGTCGCAGAGACTAATAGCTCCTTTAGCCCTATTTCCCGGAGGAATTTTAGGATATTTGCAGGCTTTAGCTTAGGTAAGAGTCTCTCTTCTATCCAGTAGTGCCCTAGGATTCTGAATTGCTAAGCAATCTGCAAGTATGTGGGTGGAGGTTTTTTCTTCCATTCCACATAATCTACATTCTTCTTGCTCCACTATTTTGAGTTTTTGAGGTGCCCGTTCAGGCGACAGTGTCCCGTCTTAACATCTGTTAAAACTCCTAGTGCAGTTTTACTCTTAGGCAAGTGTCACTCTTCTATACAATAGTACCCTATTATTCTGAAATGCCATGCAATCTGCAAGTATGTGGATAGATGTTTCTTCTTCCATTCCACAGAATTTACATCCCTCTTGCTCCACTATTTGGAGTTTTTAAGGTGCTCGTTAAAATCTGTTAAAACTCTTAGTGCAGTTTTACTCTGGCCTAGGCATTCATTTGTTCTCACCTGGTCGCAGTCTTCCAGGAGTATCTTGACTGTCTAAGCCCTACTAGATCATTCCAATGGTCAGATCTTCTCTTTTTTTCGGCTTTGCCTATTTCTTCCAATATTACATTGGAGCTGATACCGCAAAAGGGTATAGTTACTAATTACACTAATAAATATCAGTAATAACTTGGGTTTATATTTTAGATCTACTAGCAGCACAAAATAATTTAATGCGAAATCCTTCGCATGAACTAAGATCAGTATGTTTTCTACCATTGAAGTTATCTTTGGAAAGCAAGAAAAGTAAACTGGTAGCACTATCAGTTTCTGGATTCAACGTAAGTATATTACTTTATCACCCTCTTTGGCGTTTCTAACCCTTAATTTTGACTCAACAATTTTGTTATTTTGATATCATGTTCAACATGGAGTCCATGGTCTTCCCAACAATTGTAAAGTAATTGTAAAGTAACTACGAAACTTACAAAAAAATGTTTCATGCTGGTGTTCACTGATAAAGCCTCTCAACGTACTTATTTTGTAAGGGATGCAACTGAGTAGTGCATAGGAGTTACTACTGAGTGGTCCGTAAGGAGGACTGGAGTATATTCCGCAATTCCCGTTACCAGCACTAACAACAACACCTCTTACCTCCAGCATAAAAACTAAAAATCATAGATAAATAAATTTACACATTCGATTTATTATAATATTAATTTTTAATTAGAAAATCATACGAGATGAGAGATTCCAATGCGGAACAGAACCAGAAGACGATTCTTTGTGGTTACCAGCTCAGTTACTTTTAGCAACATCTTCTCTCCTTTCTCAATGTGAAGACACACAAGTACATATATTAAGAGTTGTTTTGAACTTAGCATGTTCAGCCAGTTGGGCTTTAAATGGAAGACTTGTTATGCTGATATTGGGAAGATGCGGCGACGCTTATGAGGCTGGAACACAACCGATTAAAGCAGCTGCGCAAGCTGCGGCTAGTCAAACATTAACAGCATTCTGCACTTTTTTAGGTGAGTACAAATATATGTTTTTTAGTATTTTCACATCTAGGCATAGAACTAAAATCAAACGTACGGGAGCTGTGGTGGTAGAAACAGAATATTTTTCACTTTTGCATATGCTTGAATCGAAGCACTTTTTCTTTACCGACACCCCACGTTGGGCGCCAAATTGTAATCGGTAATATGTTTCTTGACATATTATGTGCTACAAGTACTACAAGCGATTTTATTCTGTATTGTGTTTTCAGATGAAGAGTGTCAGGAAATTCTTCAACAACAACAAAAACACAAAAATTCGGGTAGTAGCGCCGAAATGGTATACACTAAAACTTCCGCAGTTGCTTGTTTCAACGAAGCTATTCCCGTAATGCAATACATATGCAGCAAATTAGAAGAATCGAAACAGTGAGTAAATATTTTCATTCATTATCATCGAGTTCGAGTTTAATAATAATTGGACATTGGAATTATATCTAAATATACCCAAGTGTGAATAGTGAATAAATATACTGGATTGCTGAAAATGTGGAGGTGTTCATCAACGAAAATGTATTTAAAACAAATTAAGGAGCAGAAACTAATTAGATAGTACTTCACCACAATAATGAAAATTAAGACCATTAGATCGGGAGACCTAGGAGGCCACTCTTTTGGTCCATGACGTTCTGTATATCTATTGAGATACTTTTCAATCATACGAAATCTTACTATATCAGCATAATGTGAAGGAGTTCATGTACTGACCAGGTTGGTAGATATAAGGTTTGAATGAACCATTACAGCTTTTACTCAAAGAAGGAAGTTACAGAGCTTAGGACCTCTATCTCTCTCTCTCTCTCTCTATTTAAGAGATCCACATTCAGCCATCGGGGGAGTTTAAATACCTCGGGGTGATTGTAGACACGAAACTTACTTAAAACCAACAGCTGGTAAAAAGCTGAAGGCTACATGAATGATAGTCAAACGAGCACACGGGAAACTATGATTACTGTATCAAGGTACAAAAATTTGCCTGACAACAACACCAGCATCAGTCATGGAAGCACTGCTGGACCTCCGCCCGATTGAAAAATGGGATGGCAATAATTCGGATCACAACAAGATAAATGTATTAGTGGAAGGTAACATTCTCAACATAAAACCAACGGACCACATGACTCCTATATTCTTCTTCAACATTAACTTTGATGTGATTTTGCAAGATCAAAGGAAATGGAAAGATGACAACATCAAGGGCATCCTGGAGAGAGGCTCTGGTATAAAAATGGATCCAAAACCAACGAAGGAACTGGTGCTGGAATATAAAACTGGTTACATCGAGGAAATAAAAACTGCATTTATCTACAATTTAATTAATTCAGTTTCATATTTTAAGGAGATTGAAGATGAAGTTTATTTTGTTCCAGGTTGACCAAATCCGATGACCAGACCGTATTTCTATTGGAATGTCTACTAACGTTTGTTAGTACTTTACCTCACACCGTGCATTCCAATATCCATTTTACGACATTTCTTTGGCAGCGATTTTGTCCAGCGCTTCTAGCATTTCTGGGAGCGCCCGGACATCCTACAGGACATCCTCTTACAACAAGTCAAACGAAAATAGTGTATAGGTAAGTTTCATTGAAAAAATAAGTAATTTTCACTTATTTAAAATATGATTTAGTTAAATGCAGGTCTATGACATTTTAAAAAGATGTAAAGAGTTTAGAACACCACTTTTACATTGAAACGACTTAAAATACAGTAGGGTATTTTTAAGAAGGTCATTGAGTGTTATTGAATTCTACATACAAAATTTGTATTCCAGCATTGGAATTCAAGTAGTTAGACTTGTTGGAAGAGAACGAGCACTTAGACCTGTTTTGGAAGCATTATTTCACAGAATGCTTCTGCTTCCGAGCCCTCCAAAAAGATTAGAACCGTTAAAAGCTGCTAAAGAATTACTTCGATCGCCAGGAAGATTAGCTGATTTGTTGTTGCTCAGTGGACCAATACACCGACATGCTGGTGATGACATGGCAATTATAAGACTGTGAGTTAAATTACTAGTTTTCTTGTATTTTGAACCCTTTTTTTCTGATAACTAAGTTTCGCTTCCGTCAAATCGCTTTGTAGCTCACTCACTCATCAAAAGAAGCTCAATTTTGAACGTGATCTTTTTTTGTTGTCTCTATTTATGTTTTCGTTAACATTATTAATTGTTGAATTCGTTTAGGATAATGGACTCAATAGAGGAGTCTTCCACGTGCAGTGATACTAGTGTCTTACTAGCAAGTGTAGAGTGCGTAGGAGCCCTTTTAGGATCACTGGAAGCCTTATGTAAAGGAGAGGGATTGAACCAAGAGGCAGCTGACATTACTAATACTAGATATGTAACTTTAGAACAATCGGATTACTCTGGACCATTAACTTATGAGTCATTAGCAAGGCTACCGAAACCATACAGGTAACATTAAATACCATTTTTTTGTGTTTTATGAGTAGGGGAGGATGGCACTAAGTACGTTGTGAATATTTTTTACCGGATCTCTGAGTTGTCTGATCTAGGGGACATAGACCTTCAAAGTATTTTTTTTAAGTAGAGGTGAGCCCGAAAAAAAAAATTTTATCACAAAATCAGCCATGTACAGCTGGAAAATATTAGCAATGCTACATACTTACATACAGGTCAAAATCATAACCCTACTTTTCCTTCGCCTTAGTCGGGTAATAACTGCTAGGGGAGAATGGGACTGTCAATTTAATAGAATTATCATAACTTCAACATCGTTAAGCGGTAGTTCTATAACAAACTCCTTCGGATATACAGTCGCAGACCTCGGTTAATAAAAACCCGGTACACAATTTAGATCACTGGTTTCAATCAATTAAAAAATTGTAAACTTGAAAATGCATTTGCTTATATTACACAGTCATACATCGAAATTCTGATTCTACAACTTTCAAAAGAAAAGTTTCCCTGCTTCTTCAAAGCTACTTAATATTTTTTTATTTGAGGAACATGTTTATCGACATTGAATGTCTAAATCTTCCAAGTTAACTTTCTGTTTATCATTTTCTTTGGTGATTTAAAAGAAACAGATTTAATGTAAAATAAGCGGGATACTCTTTTTAATACCATTTTGTTTTTTATAGAGATGTGGTTGCAAATTTGAAATATCAGAGTGATTCTGATAGCAGTGGTATTGAAGGAAATATTCCAGAAAATGAAGGTGGTACTGAATCCGATTGTTCTGGAGCAACAGAGGGACCAGAAGACACTATTCTTTCAGATGACAGTATTATGGACGATGAGAGTTTCTTGACTAATCAACAGTTACAGAAATTGTATAAATTGCCAAAATCTCTTAATTTGGTAAGTTAGATACTATAACAAACTATAAGTAGGTAATTTCCAGATTGTATTTTTTTGTTTTTTATTTTAATTGTCTGCTTGTTTTTTTTTATTCAGGGTCGAACTGGTGTAGATGAGTGTAATACAGATGTGGAGAGGCATAATGCCCGACATTTTGTTAAGACGTTGCAACTGTCACTGTTACCTAATCTACTGTCGCTGAGATCGTCCATTCAAGTAAGTGGCGTAAAATGTCTTTTTTTTTTGTTTTCAACTAAGTTGACACTAAAAAAATAAATAGACCAAAGGTTGTTGACTTGTTGATTTTAATTTATTGGTGATTGTATATTAGGATTTTAAAATAGGAACATGGAATATTAAAACGATGCTTAAACCAGGAAAAATAGAACTTATTGCAAAAGAAATGAAGAAATACAAATTAAAAATCCTGGCACTACAAGAAATAAGATGGAAAGAAGAAGGTAGGATCGACAAAAAGGACTATTCATTTCTCTATGGAGGAGAACAAAACCAAGGACATGGAGGAACGGGATTTATGTTAGACAAGATGATCAGAAACGAGTTGATAGAATTTAGAAGCCTCGGAGGAAGAATATCTTATATTAGAATAAAAGGAGATAATGCAAATGTTTCTTAAGTAAATACATATGCCCCAACTGAAGAAGCTGGCGAAGAAGAAAAGCAAGAGTTTTATGATAAAATTCCTAGGCACGATACACTTCTTATACTTGGAGACTTCAATGCTCAAATAGGGAAGGAAGAATTCGTAAGTGGTGTGGCAGGGAAGCATTCAATCCATGAAATCACAAATGACAATGGTGTAAGGCTATGCAGCCTAGCAGCAGAACAAAATATGTACATTGTAAGTACAAGACATAAACATGAGAAAGAATTGAATAGATGAGGCTGTTACTTGATGAAGATCCATACTAAATGATGAAATAAAACAATTTAATTTGTTTAAATCTTCATTTTATTGATTTAAACAAATTAAATTGTTTTATTTCATCATTCATAAGAAAGAAGGCAAAATTACATGGATGATACCTGGAAGAAAAACGGGAAACCAAATAGATCACGTACTAATCTCCAAAAAAAGAATAAATATATATATATATATATTATAAAAGACATCAGATCATATAGAGGAGCAGATGCCGACACTGACCACGTCTTGGTTTTGACGAAACTAAATCTAGAAATAAAATATAACAAGAAAAGAAGAGGTGGGAAAAAGTGGAAAGTGAAACAACTGAAAAATGAAAAGATTAGAAGGAAATATGAGGCGGAATTGAACGAAGGAATTAGAGGCATACAAGAAGGAAAGAATATAGAAGAAAATTGGGAATGTATAAAAAACTGTTTTAAAAATGCAGCAGAAAAAACGGTTGGCCAACGAGAAATTACTGGTTTGACGAAGATTGTGGAAATATAAGTAATCGTAAAACAAAAGCCAGACAACGATGGATAGGATCAGGGACTGAACAAGATTATGAAATATACAAAGAATTAAGGAAGGAGGCAGTAAAGATAATAAAACCGTAAAAAATCAATGGATAATACAAAAAATGAAAGAAATTGAGCTAAATAACGAAGACAATTCTAAGTTATTTACAAATATAAAAAGTAAAAGAAAAACAACCAATGTAGCAAAAATATAACTGAAAAAATGGGAGAGTCATTTTAAAAAACTACTGACCGCAGAACACCAGACTATTTACATTGAGAATAGAGAAGACATGGATCTAGAGGAGGAAGATGAAGAGTCACGATATGATGAATTTAACGAAGTAATAGAAAAGTTAAAAGATAATAAAGCGGCAGGAGTCGATGAAATTAATGGGGAATTAAAAAAAAAGGAGGAACCATGCTCAAGGAAATTTTATTAGAATTGGTGAACGAAATATGGAAAAAAGAAAAGATGTCAGCAGAAAGGAAAACAGGAGTAATTATACCGATCCATAAGAAAGGGGACAATTTTAAACGAAAGATTAAGAGACAAGATAGAAGGAAAAAGAGGTGATTATCAATATGGATTTAAGAAAGGAAAGTCGACTATGGACCCAATTCACATAATGACACAAATTATTGAAAAAAGTTATGAATACAACATTGATCTGAATATACTATTTATAGACTTTAAACAGGCTTTCGATAGTATAAACAGAGAGACACTTAAAGAAGATTTGGAAAACATCGGGGTACCGAGTAAAATGAGAAGACTAATAAATATGACGATGGAACGATCGGCAGCAAGAGTATTGACAGAAAAAGAGCAAACAAAGGAATTTGAATTTAACAGTGGTGTGAGGCAAGGAGATACAATGTCTACAACTCTTTTTAATATTGCATTAGATATAGTCATCAGAGCTGTTGGTTTAAGAGGTACCATAATAACAAAACTGACACAAATCCTAGCGTATGCAGATGATATAACGTTAATATCAAGAAATCTAAAAGAACTCAATCACACCTTCATAAAATTGATGATAGAAGCTGAAAAGAGAGGACTGAAGGTAAATCAAGAGAAAACTAAAGCAATGTTTATATCCAGAAATAGAGCTCAACCGCAGTCAATTAAGATAAGAGAATACGAATACGAAGTAGTGGCAAGTTTCAAGTATTTAGGAATCTACTTAAAAGGAGATAACGATAGAACATTAGAAATAGATCAGCGGATACAAGCAGGACATAGAGCTATCTTCAGATACAAACGATACCTTCAAAATAAAAAAATTAGTAAAAACACAAAAATAAAAATATACAAGGCAGCGATTCGACCAGTGGTGACCTATGGCGCTGAAATAGCGAATCTGACAAAAAAATAAGTAAATAAATTAGGGGTATTCGAGAGAAAAATTATGAGGAAAATTTAACTAGTTAAAACAGGAGAAGGAGAAGTGAGAAGAATAATGAATTATGAAATTGTGCAAAAAAATAATGGGGAAGACATTCTTCTGGACAGACTTCTTTGGACAAACAAATCATAAATCAAACAGCCATAAACGTCTATTATATTATCTATTACCTATCTTACAAATAATGAGCAACTTTGGACAAACAAGTCACAAATAAAAAAAAACATAAACGTCTATTACAAATAAATAACAACACTAATGTTTTTTGGCAAGTACTTACAAGACAAAAAGGAAAAAGAAACTTCATTGAATTTACAAAATCAAATCTAAATGCCTCTTTTTCATTTTTGCAAATCTCTAGTACAGCATCTAAATTCAAATATATGTCCCCATGAATATGTAGCAATGCTAATTCCATTAACCTTTCTTGGCCCATTGTTTCTGAGCTTGCTACACTCACAGGCATGACATAATATATTAAATATAAAGCTAGGTATACATTTGGATAAGTATCCTTAACGCAAACCTGTACAGCAGATAATGCCAAACTCGGCAAATTTTCATCAGTGGCACCATCTCATTTTTCAAACCAAAGCTCCAACTCGGTATTTAATAGAGACATTAAGAAATATTTGCCGTTGTTCGTGAAATTTGATAAATATTTTTGTTTTATTGAAGAATAGTCGGCATTGATGTCCGATTTGATGTTTGGTGGAATTAAACTATTTATGTTAATAATTCTGTACAACTCATTATGAAATTGAAATTTAAGATATTCAATCACGTTATCTAAAAGAGGAACAAAAGTACTCTTCCCGGAGTATTAACTCAATGTGTTTGCCTTTGGTTTCAACGTTTTTCCCTTTTTATATTTAGTAATGACAAAATATCATTAACGAGGGTCTGAGCTTTATTTTTGTCAAGTGATTTTGCTTAGGCTATTAGTTAAACTTAGAAAATAGGACAAGCAGTGTAAATATATTATAAATTGAGTTGTTAAAAGAGAATCTACCAGTGAACGTGCTTTGGAAGAACTCTCTTTATCATTCCATTGGGCAGGATGGAAAGAGATAAGAGACTCCCACCTCCCACTATGGATAGTTTTGGAAACAATATTGTGTTGAGTGATGCAGCTATATCGTACTTGCGCATGTTAATTATTAAATTTATTTAAAAAATATAATAATTTACTATTTGTCCATTATTCTTGGGGAAGGGGGGGAATTACCCCCATTACCCCTCCTCCCATATCGACGCCCTTGTTTTCAGAACTCCCTATATAGTAGATGTAATACTATTGAATTATTTTCATATTTTAGGTAGACGAAGTACTCCAAGAATTTGCTTCCAAATGTTGCCAACATAATTCTGCACAAAATTACGAGATATCCACTATCATGAATGCGGATGGAATATATTTAGCCACGTATTCTGCTCTACTATTGGACTTAAAACTTGTCCAATCAGGACAATATGAAGATAAAAGTGTAAGGTTTTAGAATAATTAATAATTTTTTAAATGTTTGTTCTTTGCTAATTTATCTAAACACAGATTCCCTTAAACGTTTTGTAGTTTTCTACATGTTTTATTTTTGCGTTAATCTGTTAAAATTTATTTAGATTCCTGTGCCAATAACTGAAGCTCAATTTGTTGAAGAGATACACGGAAGTGGAGTCCTCGTTTATGTATCGGCCACTTGGTTGTGTGAAGTATACCAGAACGTGCTTTCGAAATCTTTATTGATATCCGCTGGATATGATCCGAAGAGCTCACAACAACCATCGTTAATAAGCTTATTGACGGGTACGTAAAACATAATTAACCGGAGGTCAAATTATACCCGGACATTTTTTAGAAGTCATAACTACACCGACCGTCAAAAAAATTTGACACATTCTCAAAAGCGATTAACTCTTGAACCACTCATGATTTTTTTTGTGAACTGTAGGTCAATTCTTCTGTAGCAATACTTTGCTTGAAATTTTGATGTAGAGTTAAATTTGAAAATATACGGGGTGCATAAATTTAAAAAAGTTTGTTATCTGAATTCAGGAGCTCATGGTTTCAATTCTTAATCGATAATAAATTGTTAATCAATCTGAGTTTTGTGGCTGAAAAATATACGCTATTATTGCTTTTAAGTGAAATACTTTCAATAATATTGTAGATATTGGTGGACTATCAGCATCACAGCTCCTCTCCGATTGGCAAAAACTCCAGAGAGTACATATACCAGCTGATACCGGTCCAGAAATCGAGGCTGGTATAAAACTATCCAGACGAGTTCTTACTTGTTGTTGGACCTCTGTTGTATCTGTATTAGGTTTACCTTTATGCGAAAAAACATGTCCTAATGGTACATCTGCTTTAAGTAGGTTGGTAGCGCGAAGAGCGCGACAAAAGCATAGACAGAAAATGAGGGATGATGTCATTACTTCTTGTTTGGAAGGTTTACATAAAGTAAGCTGCAGTTAAATAAATAGGTATCAAATTTGAAATTTATTTAATTCTATTACAGGCTGCAAGTCTTAGTAATACGCTAAAATTGCAGACTAGAAGTAGCAGTATATTATCTTTGTTATCGGCGTCTTCTTGTAAAAACCAAGGAACAAAGCTGCTTGCATCGCATGCACTTTCACTGGACGTTCTGCTATCCAAAGGTAAGTGAAACCTTACAACACAATATCTGTTTTATTACGAATTAATCTGACATAAAAAGGCAATCGACAATACACATTGCCAAAAGAAAATGGAAGGTACATAAATCTCTAGAATGGTGGGAAATGTCACCAGGACTGGCGCCAAAATTTACGGCAGGATAGGAAGGAAAATATGAAGATAGGAAAACTGTCAAAGCCGTAGTAGGTACGTTAACAGAGCACTGTAACCTTGACAGGCAAGCAAAGCTAATGGGGTTGACAGACGAAGACATTTGCAGATTCTGTCACCTAAAGGAGGAAACTGCTGATCACATCTTATGCCAGTTCGACTGCCTGGCGAATGTGCGGTTCCTTGCACTAGGCAACCAGAAGCCACCGGCATGAAATTATATGAAAGGATCATCATTATTCTTTTTGCTAATTATTTATAATGAATACACCACAAGGAACATACAGAAGATATGAAAGGTTCGGCCTTGAGGCTGATTGACTACATCAAAAGAGTTGGGCTATGGAAAGCATTTTAGATTCAGAGGACCACAATAGATCTGGAAAGGTCGCAGTGTAATAGGCCAATTATATAATAATTAATTATATAAACTTACTTACTACTTACTACAATTTCACATAGTAACAGTTATTAAAAAGTTTAATCAATCTTTTAGGTCTCGAATTAGGTTGCCACAGTTCAGCCTGCTGGCCACACGTTTTCAGCGCATGCGTTGCTGTAGCGACGCTAGAACATTCTTTATTTAGCAAAACTGGCTCAACGCAGTTATTAATGGTGGCTCAAAATCCTCAAAATAATATTGTTACTTCAACGACTCGGTCCGATTCCAATGAAAAACTTCATATGGCATTTAACATTACTGGCGACGAAGAAACGTAAGTGAATTTTCTATCTATTAAACTGTATATTAGTTGGAATTCCATTTTACGATTTCACTAAAATTTTGTTAGATAAAAATTAATGTTCATTTACAATCTTGAAAAAGACCTGATATAGGAACAAGAGCTGGAGTCCACGGTGCTAGGCCCAGGTGCAATGTCCACGGGTCTTTGGAGAAGTTTGCATCTGTATTCCTGGCGGAAATCTACGCTATCAACACGTGTTTGCAAATGAACATCGAAAGGGGATATAGAGGTCAAAATATCCCTATAATCTCAGATAGTCAGGCAACACTGAAATCTTTAGCATATCCTCAGATTAGATCTAGATTGGTCTGGGACTGCCTTCAAAAACTCTTAACCCTGGCCTACCACAATAGGGAGACACTTAAGTGGGTCCCGGCGCACAAATGTATTCTATGCAGTGAAACGGCAGACACCCTAGCAAAGCTAGTTTCTGAAAATGCATTCACTGGTCCTGAACCAATATTTGGAATATCAAAAACTGAAGCACGTGGTTGTACATCTCAGTGGGTTCAAACAAAACATCATCAGACGTACTGCTAGAATACAAGAGTCTATTGTAGCTTGCACCAAACAAATTCAGCTTCTTGACAAATCCAATTCGTTTATTTGGTGAAACAACAATAAAACAATATATTTTAACAGTTGTAAGTGATCATAAGCTATAGGCCAAAGTGGCATACGACCACGTGGTATATGTCCTCTAAAAAACACTATGAATCTGTATTAAATACATTAAAATAATATTACGTGTAAGTTTTTTATGTAATTATTTTCTGGGTAATGGATTGCTTTCTGCTTTGTCGTATACTAACTAATGTATTTAGATGTTCTTTCCGTAGTTAATGTTGTTTTACTAACAAATAAAACATCATAAATCATAATCTTAACTACGCCAATTTCTATTTATTTTAACATCTTATAGGGCATCTTCTGGACCATAAAATATAACACTGCTTGCGAACTAACAAAAGGGCTTGATTAAATAAATAAATATAAATAGTAATAACATAAATTTTTATATATTTACAGCTACAACAGCTTGTTTTGGACTGTTGACACGGCAAATAAAGTACCAAGCAATGTAAAATTAGAAACAATTAACAAACCAAAGTAAGCAAGTATCCAATTTTATGTCCAACTGTTTTGTGATGGAATTTGTTTGTTCTGCAAAAACGCCATAAAAGTAATTTTTATATCAATAAAAATATTTTAGGTTCGCGATAAACAGGGCCGTATATAATTTGTGTTCAAATATATGTTCATGCATATACTGTCCAAAATCTTGTACCAAGACAAAAATTTAATGATTTTCAGAATTGACATCTACAGTTTTCTTCACAACTCTAGTCATTTGGCAAGTGACATTAACGACACCAGTATTGCAGAAATTGTCGAAAAGAGCGGCGCCAATAACACACAAGGACAAAGAATTTTAAGTGGCGTTTTTGCAGCCAAAGTATGTTGTGTTTTGTCACAAAAATCTGATGAGCTCTTCCACGCAGCAGCTTTGAGATTATCTTTGCCAGGATTGTGTAGCTTCCTTACCGAGCTATGCAAAGCTTCACATACACAGGTAATAAAAAATATTAATGTGCTTATAATAGAAAAATTGGTTTTATTCATAGTAGAGATAGTAAGAATCTTAATTGAAGTCAAAAATTTAAAAAAAGTCATAAAAAATAAATGCTAAATCGGAGTATCTTCAATTCAGCGCGTTTTAATACAGGAAATAGTTCTATTAAAAGTAAGTTACTTCTTCGTGTGTTTATATTCAATATTCTAAAGAATTCTTTATTAACAGCCCACCTAAGGACGCGTTTAGACGATACATCAGCCTCGCGATTTGTGTCAGATTCGCGACGTCTAAACGCGCCTTAACAACTGAAGCTCACGGCAGAGAGAAACAGAAGTACTTCTGCGTTCCACAGCTGGTGCTGCAGGACACCTGGCTAGAGCTTTACACATTGTCCTTCTGTCCATTTAGCTATCGGTCCAAGCAGGCTACCATTAGCTATTTTGCAGTTCACAGCCCTAGAACTCCTGTGAGGGTGGTTTGCTGTCGTCGTCCGCTCTTTTTCAGTGTTATCCATCCTAATACCGACTTCATTAAAGCGCACTTGAAGTAAGAAAGGAAGTCTGTATGTTTAACCTACCTTTCGGAGAATATTCCCGCTTCTATGCCAGTCTTCGTGAAAGAGCCATCTGTAAATACTGAGATTTCATTTTCTATTGTTTGGAAGTTAGTTGTTATCTACTTCCCAAAGTTTCTCCTGGTGATCAAATAGTCTGTTTGATGTACCAGCAGTTTGCCTTTGAATTTATCTCTACCTCTACCAATATCTTCGCATGTCCGTAGCTGGCTGGTTCCCACAGGTTTTCTCTTAGGCTTCCTCTTTACGTACAGGTCGATTGGTTGTAGGTATAGTATCGACTCCAGTGTATCTGGTGCTGTATTCTCTAGAGCCGCGATCCTTTAAAATCAAGTAAGACTGTTCAGCTATTTATTGCTTTTCACGTTAAAAAAATATCACTAAGAGAAAATTCAGCAAGCACGCCACCTTACACCAACACTTACAGTTTCTTCTTTTTGATAGAAAAATACTAAGAAAGGTACTTGACATACGTGACAATAGGCAATGGTGGTACAAAAATAGCTGAGCTGTATTGTACAAGAGAAAAGGCTGTGGTGGATATATTGTCACAATCATCAATTAAAAAATTACAGTGAAAGACCACGCAGATCCACTTAAGAAATTATTTGTTATAGAGCCTGTCAGTAATTGGAAGAGATAAATGTATAGGCTGGGATTAAAGGTGGATTCATTCAAGCAAAAATTAAAACTTAGATCAAAAAGTTATCGTAAAGGTTCTGTGGGGAAAAGTTCATTGTTGGGAATTGAAAACGAAAAAAAATCGTAGGACATATTAAAAAATTACAATCAAGGGGGTTTACTCGATCTTGAGATTCTGTACGCTCCATGGCCTATTATTCAGCAGAAAAGCTGGAATTAAAACATAATTTTAATCATGAAACCAAACAAGCAGGCTACGACTGGCTTTCTTGTACGCAATCCTGTACTTTACATCCGGCAATCTGAAGGGATATCTATTGCAAGAGCGAAGGGCCTAAATAGAACAGCTGTCAAAGAGTACTTTGGCATCGTAAAAAATGTTTTGGAAGAAAATGGTCTTATTGATAAACCTGGAAACATTTTTAACATAGATGAAACAGGTTTACATCTAAACAACAAACCTGGAAAAGTAGGTTCTAAGAATGTGACTTCCGTTACTTCTGGAGAAAAGGGTGAAACTATTTCAATATTGGCATATGTAAATGGAGAGGGTACCTTGCCGCCTTTTTGCATAATGAAAGGGAAGAATCTAAAAGAGGAGTTTTGTGACGGTATGCCACCTGGTGCTGCAGTAAAAATGTTTCCAAAGTCTGGCTACGTTGATTTATTTTTTGATTGGCTGAAAACCCATTTCATTCCATAAAAACCAGCAGGAAAGGTACTCCTACTTCTAGATGAACACACATCGCACACTAGCTGCAATGAAATGCTGGAGCTCGCAGAAAGGAATGAAATAATTTTGATGAGTATTCCTCCCCACACCAGCCATTGGCTTCAGCCATTAGACCGTGCTTTCTTCAATTCTTTAAAAATGAACTACAATTCTGCTTGCTCCAACTACATGACTAATAATCCCTCAAGTAAAAATATCCCGGCTGCAATTTGGTTCTCTCCTTAGCATAGCTTAGGGGAAGTCGTCAAACGTAGATAATGGAATCAGTGGTTTTAGAACCTGTGGAATCATTCCTTTTGAACCCGAAGTGATACCAGACTATGATTTTCTGTCAGAATCCACAGACTCCAGGCCTTCAGACGCATCTCTTGTTTCCCAAAATCATATGACCGATGTTGCTAGTTCTGGTAGTTCCAAAGATGATGTCACTGTTGCTGGTCCTAGTAGTTCAAGAAACGACAGTAATCCGGGTACTTCAAGAAGCTATGATGATGTTCCTGTGCCTGGATCCTCTAAACAATACCAGGATATATCTGAAAATGTAACCCCCTCAAAGATATTGGACAAAATACATCCTGTGCCTTGTGTCAATAAACTTGAGACTCTGAGAAGAAACGCTCAAACTGAATCAACAGTTTTAAGCTCTCCGGAAAACATATACTGCTCTTAAAAAGAAAAAATATGAAAAAGAGTCAAAAATTGAAACAAAAGAGGAAAGGAAGGGAAGAAAAAAAGAAAGGAAGGGAAGAAAAGAAGAAAGACAGGGAGGAAAAGGAGAAAGACTGGGAGGAAAAGGAGAAAGACAGAGAGTAAAAGAAAAACGGGTGTGAGAAAAAGCAGTTAGGAGGAGAACGTGATAAGACGCAAACAACGATGAATGTAAGGAAGAGAACGCAAAAGAAGAAAAAACTTCATCATCTTCAGAATCTGAAGATATTGATATTGATACAATTTGCAACGACGATGTCGATAGTGACTGGGATGAAGATTATTGTATATGGTGTAAAGAGAGCTACAATGAATCAAAACGAGAAGAATATTGGATTAAGTGTGTGTCATGCTCTCGCTGGACACATGAAAACTGCAGAAGATTCGAAAATAAATGCGATTATTGTGGGAAGCGAGATTATCACAAGAAGATGACTGCAGAGTGAATTATTGTTCTGAATTTTCTTATCCTTTTTTAAATCGTTTAATTAAAAATAAACAATTGTGTTGCTCCCTGATTTGGTAACGTATATCAGAGGTCCATC
The DNA here is from genome assembly GCA_947563755.1 of Lochmaea crataegi. Classification (NCBI taxonomy): domain Eukaryota; kingdom Metazoa; phylum Arthropoda; class Insecta; order Coleoptera; family Chrysomelidae; genus Lochmaea; species Lochmaea crataegi. The sequence goes on along the minus strand of OX387425.1, from coordinate 27,714,114 downwards.
TATCCCTAGCAGGTGGTCCATCTAACGCATCCCTCCAGGATAGATGGACCACCGAGTAAAAAAAAAGAAAAAAATATAACTTCAAGTATGATCAGTGTAACAGCTGAAGAAGTGCATACATTTTTTAGGGTCATATAAATATACATAATATAAAAAAATTTACCAAATCCTAGACATTGCAAAGTTTTGGAAAAATGGCTTTTAAAAAACATGGTCCAACTATCCCGGACTAACCCTATCTGATAGCTCGATTATTAGCTATGTTCTTTCGTACTGATTCAACTGATGGAACTTATGTGATTAAAGTGGAAGTGATTTTGCAATCAGAACACATTCATTCATTGAATGCCCGAAAGAACGCGCTCATTTTCATCATAGCCTTGAAGACGTTTTCGTGAGGTTTTCGTCCACAGATAACATGTCATTTGGAGGTTATTTATTTTTTATTTATTTATTGAGTTACGCTGTGTAGAACAAGAAAAACTAACGAAATGGAAGGAAAATTAATATTAGATTCCCTTGTAAATGTATATTATAAACTTCTAGCTTAAAATTTTGAGGTTAACTTTACCAAGGTGATCTAACTGATATAATAAATTCCGCGTTTAGAATAATTACTTATGATCACTTTTAAGGTGTAGAGGGGGAACTGATTGAAAACGAAAGAACGATCGCTTAAACTGATCTACCTGATTTTAGTTACATAGATCACTTCTTTCAGTACGAAAGAACATTACTACTATTGGAAGTTTTGACAAATGATTGATGTGCGCATGTCCGGTTGGTTTATCAATTTCTTAATTTATGTTGCATGAACAGCTGAATATTCTTAGTTTAAATTTAATATTAATCTTAAATTAGTTTTAGTTTAGTTGATGTTCCATGAATCCACCTTAAGAGTTAATAACATCAAACCAGAACGACGAGGGAAGTTTTTGAAGGTCGAAACCCATGTAGAGATCGCAGTGCCAATTGATTAATGTTAATTACAGTATATCCGTTGACACGATTTTAATCTTTAATATTTTATTTCAGTTATTTACTAAATACGAAGAATCACCACGTCAACAGAAAAAATGGTGGAAAAAAGAATTAGAAATTCAACAAAAACCACCAGCTACTTTACTTCTACATCGAATAGGGGAAGTAACACTGAAATCTGTTAAGTCTGGTCGGCCACTGATACACATTATGAAATTGTGGTCGATAGTTGGACCACATTTTATGCAAGCCGCCTGTCACAAAGACAGGACGATTTCTAAGAAAGCTGTTACTTGTATCCACGATGCGGTTACGGCTTTATTGAACGAACAAGCTGAACTACCTCATTTCCATTTCAACGAAGCTCTTATAAAACCATTCGAAAATCTACTTTGTCTCGAATTATGTGACTCGGATGTTCAGGTAAGAATTGACGTCGTTGATTAGTCCTAGTTATAAAACTAGGGCAGCATAAAATATCGGCTCCTTAAAATGTAAATTTATTTTCTAGGATCAAATTGTCGCATGTCTCTGCGAATTCGTTGAAGCCAACCGAACAGAAATCTGCTCAGGATGGAGACCACTTTTTGGCACTCTTAGAGTAGCCAATGCAAGAAATAATGCAGCTGCAATTTTGGACGTATTTAAAATATTTCTTTCAACTGATAATACCCTGGTGTTTTCTAATGCTGCTTTAGATTACATACTATGTCTTCTTTCCCATATCAAAAACTCTAACATCGAAGATCCTCCTATGGAACCAGTACAACATGTTAACCAATACAACGAGAAAAAATCTTTGTTTTTGGATAAAGAAGCGGAATTTCCTTCAAAATTACTTCTTGGTCCTGTTGATTTATGTATAGAATCTTTAAAGCTTTTACAAAGTTGTGCTTCGATTCTATCAGCTATTCACAATATGCCTAAATGTTCAACATTTAATCTTACACATAGGATGAACATTGATACAAATCCTCAATTGGTAGATCCTGTTGTACAAAACTCAGATGTCAACAACTTTAACCAGATTAATACAAGTCAAATCAGTTACGAAAACTTATCAACACAATCTGATTTTGAGAACTGTGAAAAGCAAAAAATAACCTTAATTCACTTGGACAAGCAAAGTAATATTCTGAAGATTTATTACATTCTCTTGGAAGGCCTTGCGTCTGCTTCCACTTTGGCGGCTACAAAAAATCAACCGTACATAGTAGAAACACTGTTCAAACTAATTAGAGATTTAATTGAAAATCCAGGAATAAACTTCGGATTCTACTGTATTAATCATATTCTTTTACCAATGGTGCAAAACTGGTTAAGACAAAATGTTAAAGTACAAAAACCTGGAGAAGTCTGGCAAAATTTTAAACATTGCTGTGGATTAGCTAGTGAACTTGTAGTAGATTATTTGTATGAATTACAAAAAGATAATAATAATTCAGAAGACGACCACCCTGGAGCAACCTTAGCTTTAAAGCAACTACTTCTCATACTCATAGATTGTATATCTCAACCATCTGAAAACATAGCTCGTTTGGGTTCATCCTGCATTAGACATGTAATTTTAAGCGCCGGAAAGATCCTATCCATTCATCAATGGGAGATACTAGTTCTAGCACTACATAGAGCTTGCGCTGTTAGCTTGAATCCACTTTATCAACTCAGTTTAGTTTTTAAAGAGCACTCCGACAGCTTCTACGGTGATTTAGCAACAGTTAAAGTTGCTGCTAGGAAAGATACTAGCGTATCAGAAAACGAAAGACTATACGAACTAGCGCAACAAGTATTTTTGATGCAATCTCAAAGATATTGCAGTAAATGTCAAACAAAGTCTTGCGAATGCGAAGTTACTAAAGGAGTCGTAATCGATGACAGAAGTTATGTATTTTTGTTATATCCATACGATTCCAGCACAATACTTAACCCTGATCTTTATACCATAAGAGTTCCATTTAAGAATTTAGTTGTTGGGATTTTAGCACATCAGATGTTGATTCAAACTGTATCAAGTGCTTTATTACAAAATCTTAATCATGTAACTCCCATTTTAAATATTCTACAAATAAGTTCTTGTAGCTTACGTGGAATATTAACAAAAGTTAACGCTAAACACGTTGATGTGCTTTTGAAATGTTTGGAAATATCCAATATCCGAGCCAAAGAATTTGACGTGAGACCTGGTTTAAAATTCCTAATACAAAAAGTTGGAAACTTGAACAAATCTGCCAACTTATATACGCAAGCAAACACTTCCGAAGTTGTTCAAATAATTGTATTAATAGAACTGTGCCTTGATGGCATTGAAAAATATAGCATAGATCCTAGAAATCTTAAAGATATTCTTGCACGTGAAGAAAAAACTGTTTGTTCAAGTGACTTGGATTACGTAGAAAATTTTCTTAAAAAACTATACGCAAAATGGAATAGATTGTGTGATTCTTATGTCAATCTTACATTAGTTATTCCAGAAGTTACTGAAGAAAGTGACGATGACACTATAGATGAACCTGTTCACCCCAAACCTTTCAAATTATCGGATTTTAAACAAGAAGAAAATGATAATGTTAGTATCAGTACTGATACAGATAGTTATTTGGAAAAAGATATATTACCAGATTTAAAAAGTGATGATAACATTGTAGATAGCAACGAGAACAAAACTATAAAATTACAAAAAAGTTACAGCTCAGATGAGAGCTTAATGCAAAGAAAAACCAATGGAAGTAATTCAGAAAATAATAATTCCACTGACGATGAGACTAACGAAATGGCAGCAAAATATAATACGAAATTAGTATACGAAAAATATAAGACGGAGTTAAACACTATAAAATACGATAAGAATACTCTATTACAAATGAGAAAATCTACTATATCAAATGATAAAATTAACTTAATATATGATAAACCTAATGAGCCTTCCAAGTTAAAAGCGTCCCAATTATGGGTTAAAGATGATCCAAATAAATCAGACAACAAGCAAGTTTCGCATACTTCTTTAAGTTCGAGGTCAAATCCATTTATTTCTAATAATTTGCCACCTTCTCAGCCAGTGCCTACTGAAATTCAGCAGCAACGGGTGATGAGTATATTTAAGGTAAACAAATTATACTAGCAATATTGTATGTAATAGTTTGATTGATTAGTTCGGTACCATTAGTCAAAGGTTTCGAGTCCTCGGCACCTCTTCCTTTAAGCTTTTTGTGCTCTTGGTTGTACCGATTATGTGAAGAAACCAGTAACCTTATCAGACACAACAGTATTTTCACTAGATCCTTCTTGGAGAAATCCTCCCTTGGGCGCTCTAGTCATAGGAGTCGCTCCAATGCGATAGTGCTTCACATTCGGAGATAATGTGTGAGGCCATTGCTTCCTCTGGCATTCATACCCGATAGATAGGTTCATCCCTATATACATGTGTTTCCTTAGGGTACAGTGACCGTTCAGTAATCTCGTCACTTTCCTTATCTGGTCCCTGATGAGGTTTGATAGTTCGTTAGTTAGCGACTCCGAGGGTATTTTTGATCAGGAGTTTGCTGTGTTCCTGCTTTGGCACGTAGCTCCAGTACGTCTGATGTTTTGTTTGAATCCACTGAGATGTACAACCACTTGCTGCAGTTTTTGATATCCCAAATGCTGGTTCAGTTCCAGTGATTGCAGTTTCAGACCCTAGCTTTGCTTGTGCCACGGGACTACGGAACATACTTAAGTATTGTTTTTATTAATTATTTATTGTTTACTTAGGATTCAGAAACCTTCAAAACAACGAGAATTGAAACGATGGAAGCTTGTTTGGAGCTGTTAACAAGTTTATCAGCAGAAAAACTATCTCCTTTAGCTACAATTTTGAAACAAGGTGCCGTATCATTGGTTGGAGCACCGGATGATAAGATCAAAAAATCTGCTGAAATATTGTTACAAAGAATGAATATTTCTTTTATAGACCACGATAATTATTGAATATATATGTGATATAATTATTTATTTTCAAACAATTAATACGTAAAATGTAATTAAGAATTTCCTTTATAAATAAATATTCCCTTAAATAAGTCAAAAATAAATGTTGTTCCTAATTGATATTTCAATTATTAAATTCATCAGAGCAAAGCGCACAATGAAGTTGATTCTCGTGGTTATCATGGGTTTCATTACAAGTAATAGGAGAGTTAAGTTTACACTATATAGCTTGGAGAGCTATATACCAGAGCTATATAAAAAATGAGCCTATATAGCTCCGTCAGCTACATATAGCTCTGCTAGATGTAGCTCTGCTATAAGTAAATTTAATGCTAATTTCGTGTAGCAGAGCTACATACAGCTCTGCTAGATGTAGCTCTACTATAAGTAAATTTAATGCCATTCCGTGTAGCAGAGCTACATATAGCTTGGGAGTAACCGGAGTGTTCAGTTTCCCGCCAGATTCCGAAGAAGAAGGTAGTTCTTGCAGCAGCCGCTGCTTTCGCCGCAGCTACTTTGATAATTTCAAGACAAAGAAGAGAAAGAAGATATTGGATCAAGCCCTCACTTCAGGCTATGATTACAGTGGTAGTGACCTTTTGAAAGACCTTAACGAGGATGATAGAGACGACTTGAGTTTGCCATTCCTGCAATAAAAGAGGTCATTTTTCAACTGTGTGTAGATCAAGTAACACCAGAAGAACTCAGAAAACATCTGCTTCTATTCTGACTACGATTTCTGCTGTTTCTCCTAGTTGTTTATCCAAATCTATTATTCAAATTAAAATAAACAACATAATCACAGATGCACTAGTCGATACAGGGAGTTCTGATAGCTATATTTCAAGTAAAATTGTTGCCAGTAGAAATATTTGTGTCATTCCATCAAGAATTAATGTTAAAATGGCTTCAACATCTCTCACGTCGCAAGTTCTTGGATATTGTATTGTACGCCTACACATTTTGGATAACATTTATTCAAATGTAAAGCTTTTAGTCCTTGATGAACTCTGCACTGAAGCAATCATTGGTCATGATATTCTGAAGCAACATTCCCGACTCGAAATTCTCTTTGGAGGTGACAAATCTACCCTATCAATATGCAATTTAGCAGTAGCAAATGTTGAACCATTCAGTTTATTTTCAAATTTAACGTTTAATTGCAAACCAATCGCAATAAAATCACATCGATTTACAACTTCAGACCTCAACTTTATTGAACAAGAAATCAAACATCTAAAAGAAAAGATCATAGAACCCAGTATCTCCCCCTGGCGAGCTCAACCTCTGGTAACTTCAAGCGAAAGACACAAGAAACGTATGTGTATTGACTATTCTCAAACCATAAATAAATATACATTATTGGATGCATAACCATTGCCACGGATAGAAGACATTGTAAACCAAATTTAGAAATATTCCGTTTTTAGTACAATTGATCTCCGTAGTGCCTATTACCAAATTCCAATTAAAGATGAAGAAAAGATCTACACTGCATTTGAAGCTTGTGGAAACTTGTACCAATTTACTCGAATTCCGTTTGGTGTTACCAATGGAGTCGCTTGTTTCCAACGAACCGTCGACAGCATCATCAAGAAAGAAAATCTTAAAAGCGTCTATACTTATCTGGATGACGTCACTGTTTGCGGTAACTCACAAGAAGAACATGATCAAAATTTAAAAAAAAATTTTAGATGTCATTAAGAAGTACCGTTTAACAATTAATGAAACAAAATCAAGATTTTCCCTCAAATCAATTTGCATTCTTGGGTATTTAATATGCAACAAAACTATGAAGCCGGACCCAGAACGACTTAGGCCTCTCTTGAATTTACCAGTACCTGATACTACAGCTTCTCTTCGAAGAATTCTAGGAATGTTTGCACACTACTCTAAATGGTTTCCTAAATTTTCCGAAAAAATTCAGCCGCTAGCACACAGCACAAGTTTTCCATTGTCTGAGAAAGCAATTTCGGCATTTAGACAGCTCAAACAAGACATAGCCAACTCTTTGATTCCTTCAATTGATGACGACGCTGTGTTAACTGTTGAAACCTCAGAGTTGAAACCGATGCCTCGGAGTTTGCAATAGCTGCTCAATTATCCCAATCGGCAGACATTTTCAGCTCATTACGGAGCAGAAGTCAGTGGCATTTATGTTTAACAACAAGTCTTCGTCAAAAATCAAAAATGAGAAAATTCAACGTTGGCGTTCGGAATTGTGATGCTACAAGGATGATATCGTTTACAGGCCAGGAAGTCAAAACACGGAAGCTGATGCATTTTCTCGTATTACTACTGCAACTATGTTATCGGCTGATCAAAAGAAATTATTTGATTTACATTCTTCTTTGTGTCACCCTGGTATTACCCGGTTTTTCCATTGGATACGCTGCAAAAATCTGCCTTATTCTGTGGAAGACGTTCGTCAAATTACCTCCTCATGTCCTGTTTGTGCTGAAATTGAACCAAAATTTCACAAAAATGAAGGAACGTTAATCAAAGCCACCTCACCATTTGAACGTGTTAATTTGGATTTTGAGGGTCCTTTGCCTTCATCTTCAAGAAATAAGTACTTACTAACCGTTGTTGATGAATTTTCCAGATTCCCATTCGCATTTCCATGTTCCGACATATCATCCTCTACAGTTATCCAATGTTTGCGTCAAATATTTTCTATATTTGGCACTCCGGCATATGTTGATTCTGACCAAGGTACCTCTTTTATGTCTCGTGAACTTAAGTCATTTTTAGAGTCTCACGGTATTGCTTCAAGTCGCACGACTCCCTATAATCCTCAGGGTAATGGCAAACCATACAGTTGGCTTTAAAATATCAAAATTTGAAAATCAACCAGTGGGAGCAGGTTCTAGTGGATTCTCTTCACTCTATTAGATCTCTTTTATGCACTGCTATCAACTCGACCCCACATGAACGCATGTTTAACTATGTGAGGCGCTCAACTTATGGATCATCGATTCCTATATGGCTAGCTGCACCAGGACCAGTGCTATTAAAGAGATTCGTCCGTTTGAATAAATACGAACCTTTAGTTGATGAAGTCCAACTCCTAGAAGCTAACTCGGAATACGCCCATATCCGATTGGAAAATGGAGAAGAAAAGACAGTTTCCACTAGGCATTTAGCTCATCGAGGAGACACATAATTAACTTATTGCGATGAAAATTCTGTCAGTCAAAATCAAGACCAAAGCATTCAAGAAAGTCAAGACCAAAGTATTCAAGAAAATCAAGACCATCTCATTCAAGACCACTCCATTCAAGACCAACACAATCAAGACGCAGTACTGAATATCGATAGGCCAGTTAGGACACGAAGGCGTCCTCAATATTTAGAAGACTTCCTCGAGAAATAAGAAGGCGGGAAGAATGTCATGATATTACCATTTTGATAGGATTCATGACATTGTCAGTTATTGTTACAAAGTTGTCAATAATTTTATGTTAGTTGTTCTCTGTAGAATAAAGCCTTATTTTAAAGGTAATCATTCGTAATTCACTACAATACGTACTATAAAGTAAAAGGTTTAGGCTCTTCTAATTTTTTTAACCTCAATAACTTTTAAACCGTTTATTTGAGAAAAAATTGTTACGAGCAACTATTTGTAGTGCATCCAAACTACGTGTAAATAGGCAACTGAGAGGGATGCAATATAACTCAAAATTACATAATTTAAAACCCTTTTAATTAATATAAAATACTTCTACAATTATAGGGGATTTTTCAGTATTGTCTTGTTTGCTGTAGTCGATGCAGACTATTGTTTCACGTACGTCACTGTAGGGTTCCAAGGTAGATTATCTGATGGAGGAGTGTTTGAGCATACAGCATTTAAGGAATGTATGGAAACATCTAGACTTAACGCACCAAAACCACGTAACCTTCCAAGTGGTACGTACCCAGTTCCTTTTGTTTTGCTTGCAGACGACGCATTCCCCTTAAAACCCTGGATAATGATACCTTTTGCAGGTACACATGAAAAAGGGTCAAATAAACGAGTATACAACTATCGTTTATCAAGGGGTAGGAGAGTTGTTTAAAATGCCTTTGGCATCCTTTCATGCGTGTTTCGGGTTTTAAGAAAACCAATTTTACTTGAACCCGAGAAGGCGGAAAAGATTGTACTAGCTGCAACGCATCTTCACAACTTTTTGAGGAAAAGTGAATCATCAAATGCCACATACACACCAGCTTACACTTTTGACGTCGAAAACACCGTAACGCATGAACTTATACCAGGACAATGGAGAGTCGAAGGCATGCCTACAGGAACTTTACTACGCTTTAAACGAGTCCCAAAAAAACCGACAGTGCTGGCTGCTGAAATTAGGGAAGAATTCGCACGATACTTTTTACTAGTAGCGAAGGATCTGTACCCTGGCAAAATGAATATGCTTAAAAGTGAAAACGAAAAATACAGAATAACAAGTCATATTAATTTAATTATAAGAACTAACAAGAATATGCCATTGTTATGATTTTTTGAGTTTTAATTAAAAATTTACGTTGAAACTACAGTTTTTGTTGCTTTATTATTTCCAAAAAGTGATGAGATAAAATATTTAGAACATGAATAATAAATTTATTAGTTGAAAAAATTAAAATTTTTAGAAGAAAATAATTTGTATCTTTGCCACAATTCGCTCGATTCTATGGAGCGTTATAAGTGTGGATAGAAACATAAGACCCTTTTATGGTTGTTTATTTTACATATGTCTTAATGTCAAAATTTCTACCCATATTTATCATTTTAGTGAATCCACATTAAGCATCTACTTCAATATATGCAGGGTTTGAAAAGGAATATATAAACTATAATATTCAGGTGACGTAATACGTACTACTTTTCAAAATTCTAACAAAAGTAAATACTTTTTAGAACATACTTCAAAGAAATTAATTCTTGAGTATTTAGCTTACTAAATAGCTTAGTATTTAGTTGGAGTAACTATGTATTTTGTAAGACAATTTTTTTTTCTCACCCTGTTATTCTTAAAATAGTTTTCGTTCCAAGTAAAATGAATTAAATCATGGGTATACCCTAATATTTCAGAAATGCATTTCTCGACCAAACAACCAATGGTCTGAAACAGATAAGTAAAGTATCAAAATGTCACGTAGTCTTCGAGGCCACGAAAGGGGAAAGAAAATTTTAAGAACGATTTGAGATTTAGTTTCTAGAAAATAACTAAAGTGTTCACTTGAGCCAAATAAATCTATTAAAATATAGTGTGTATTGTGGTGCACATCAGGAGTTAAATAGGTGAGTCTATCTCACAGAGTAATTCAGTTTTGCCTGTTATTTGATATTTGAATTTAAAAGATATTTTATCACATAGAGTATATATTTGCTAATTATTTTTAATAATTACTTTGTTTAAAGTTCTTTAATATTCAACGTTATTAAGAACATTAATTTGTTGTTGCATTTCCTATTCATCCAATCCTACTGTACTGTGGAGAGTTTGTGCCACTTGCAGTTTAACTCACATACCTATACTGTACTGTGGAGAGTTTGCGCCACTTGCGGTTTGTCCATTCCTGATACAGGGTGACTTCTCACGTCTCCTATATCTCCTTCCACCCCCCTGTATTGTGGAGAGCTTGAGCCACTTGCAGTGTAACCTTATTTAGCTGTACTGTGGAGAGTTTGTGCCACTTGCAGTTTAACTCACATACCTATACTGTACTGTGGAGAGTTTGCGCCACTTGCGGTTTGTCCATTCCTGATACAGGGTGACTTCTCACGTCTCCTATATCTCCTTCCACCCCCCTGTATTGTGGAGAGCTTGAGCCACTTGCAGTGTAACCTTATTTGGCTGTACTGTGGAGAGTTTGTGCCACTTGCAGTGTATTATTATTTTGCTGTACTGTGGAGAGTTTGTGCCACTTGCAGTGTATCATTATTTTGCTGTACTGTGGAGAGTTTGTGCCACTTGCAGTGTATTATTATTTTGCTGTACTGTGGAGAGTTTGTGCCACTTGCAGTGTATTATTATTTTGCTGTACTGTGGAGAGTTTGTGCCACTTGCAGTGTATTATCATTTTGCTGTACTGTGGAGAGTTTGTGCCACTTGCAGTGTAAGTAATATTATTTTGCTGTACTGTGGAGAGTTTGTGCCACTTACAGTAGTTATAATATTGTTTGTGGAGAGTTTGTGCCACATATTCCTTACATGCATTGGGGAGAGTTTGCGCCCCTTGCACCTTTCCTAATAACCCTAAATATTTACTATTAGGCATTTATTTTTGATCAAGTGAAGTTTTAACTTTACTCTAGTACTGATATGCATAATCACATTTCAGACACATAAGATGCACCTTGTATATTATTAATACTTTCATTAATTTTGGGGATTTCAACTATACTAATCGTTAGTTAAATAATTAATCATTATTTATGGCAAATTGTATACTCAGAGTGTTTTTCTATCTAATTCCAGGTACGTCATCTCGGTTCTTCAACCTACTTGGACCATGTCCACATGGACTGTTCAATTAAATCCAGGCATCACGTCCAGTGTCTTGTAAATAGTTATTTTCAACATTTAGATTTGTTTTATTATCTATATTATAAACAATATAATGTAAGTACACAGTAAGTAATTAAAAGTTAAATTCTAATTAAATATATCAATCTTTACAAATCACTCATTCTCCTCAAGTCAAGTTTCTCCCTCCTTACAATTTATATATATATATATATATTGTAATATTGTAGTTTTGGTTGTTATTATTATTTTATTTAATGATTTAATTTTATCATCTTTCCTATTAATAAATTTAAAATTGATACTTCTAATTAGATATGCCCGGCGCCAGCTCACATTTCAAATAAATGAAACAGAGCAAAATAAAAAAAAATTAAATACTCAAATTCTCAAGGTGGGATCAGCCTTCAAAATTGACTCTGTTGTAATTTCAATAATTAAACCAAAAATTTACTGATTCTGAAATCAAACTCCAATAAATTTGTTTATAAAGACTTTTAAACAATGGTTCTATCCTAACTTACACTAATATACAAAATTTCCTTTTAAAGGATTAATTTAAAAAAAAAAAGTTCAGAACACAGAAAAACTATACAATTTATTTTAAATGTTCATACCTTCATTCACTTCTGAAGCAATAACTCTTCTTTCTTCGAGAGCTCTCTAGGTGATGAAGGATCTAAATTTTCTGTTCCTATAATACTTGCAATGCTTTAAGGAATGCTTCTTCCTTTTATCTCTTTGTTGAGCAGATATTTCTAACCTTTCCAATTGATCTAATATATAATTTTTAAATTATGGAATTTTATTACCTCGTTCCTTACTCGAAGTCTTTTTCTTTCAATTCTTTTCAAAAATTTTCTAAATTTTTGTATCAAAATTAATCTGACATTTTTTCTATCTTTTTCATAATCTGTCATCCTTTATGTTTCCATGACAACTTCTATTCACCGTATCAAAGGCTTTCCTTCTATTTGATTATTTTTAACATACAGGATGTTTTCCTTTTAAATATAATATTTTAAAAATATTCCCTCAAACATTTCCATATAAACCATTCTAATACTAACCATCTATATACTCAAAACTCAATATGACAATACATTCCAATAAAATATTTTAATTAACCAATTTTCATTAATGTCTTTATAAACAAATTCTCTTCTTTATACTACTATAAAAATATTTATCCCTTTCACAGCTCAAACTCATTTATCATTTAATTAAGCTGTCCGGGCATAATGTTACTGTTAATGTTAATAATCAACTAACCCAATACAAATCGTTAATTTTTAATTTTTTATAAATTTATTGTATTAAAGAAGCTAAGTTTTTTTTAAATATCCCACTAACTTATCTGCTCATGTTTAGCCATTTATCAGTATATATATACTAAAATCCACTTACCTAGTCCAGGCATTACACACCGAAAATCGCCTTTTTGCGATAATCGCTGGTATCAGCTTGAAACTTTGTATAAAGGTTGCAAAAAATACGTCCAATAAAATAGTACTAACCCGCAAATGCAAAACCTTGCACGACATTGTTTAAATGACCATATTGTGCTATTTTCTAGTACAATTACTCGTTCATTCGTGAATATCTTTTTTGCTCTTGATTATGAAGAAAAAATGTTAAATACTTTTTTTTGTCTTCTAAAAACGAACAATATGAAACCAACCGCGTCGAAAAATATTGATTAGATCAAAAGTTATTGATGATTAAGTTTACATAAACATTAGTTTGATTAAACACTATTAGATTATTTTGCTAACAATGACAATATCCTGTAATTGTGCTTAATTACTGTACTCCGTCAACAGATCACGTGTGCCAAACCCGCAATCGGTAAGTTGAATAGTTAATGAGTTATAGCGTTATAAACAAATTGACGTAGCATTTTTTTACAATAAACCTGTACCACTTTGTCACTTTCCCTGTATGACGCTGATTTTTTCTAAGGTAGATTACGTACGGTGTAATCGAGCGGCGTCGTTATTTTTTCAAAAATTGCAATTGCACGGCCAAAATAGGGTTTTTCTACAAATAACAACAAAAAATGTATACTTTGTTTGACGCACGCGCATCTACTCAGGTTTCAATATTTCCAGATTTTCGACAACGGGAATAGATTTCTCTCGTCGCGAGGTATGAAATTAAAAAAAAAATCATCCAAATATCTTTATTGGATCCCAAGAAAAGTCGACTTTAAGTAGCACCGTTCAATTTGAATGGCTACGTCAAGATTTTCAGCGAGTCGGCCGAGACCAAAAAAAAAGTATTTAACATTTTTTCTTCATAATCAAGAGCAAAAAAGATATTCACGAATGAACGAGTAATTCTACTAGAAAATAGCACAATATGGTCATTTAAACAATGTCGTGCAAGGTTTTGCATTTGCGGGTTAGTACTATTTTATTGTACGTGTTTTTTGCAACCTTTATACAAAGTTTCAAGCTGATACCAGCGATTATCGCGCTAAACTCTAAATCGCCTGGACTATACCAAGCTATCCTCATTTGCATCTGTTGCCCGCCCGGACTCGCAGTAGCTCCTTGGCTTAGATTTGTCCTTAAAAAACGCGAACATGTTGAAAAACGGCCATTTGGGGTCCCCATCTGCTCCCGCGCCACTTTTAGCCTTCTTAGAGTTGCGTTGGTATTGGCCAATTAGACATCTCATCTTCTTTTCTACTTCAGAACTCTCCACTTTCATAGCTAACGCAATTTCGTTCCACGCGTCGTGTTTCTTGTTGCGATTTTTATAGTCGGCACTTTTAGCGTCCCATAGCACCGGGTAGTCCCTAAATAGTTCTATCAACTTTATAATGTTGTCTTTACTCCAGTCGAATTCACTCAAAAGATTCTCCATTATTGCACAATCGTACAAGCACAAAGAATGGACACGCGAACAATAACAGCCTGCACTAGAAGCACTCTGACTACAAAATGAGTAGACCACAGTAAACAAACATGCGACATCAAAGGTGCCGCGGCGACCTCTAGGGAGGGGGCAGCTACATCTAGCTCTGCTACAAACAAAAATGCACGTGTAGCAGCTAGATATAGCTCAGATTCCCTTTGATGTCTACCGAAACTTTTGGATAGCACGTTTTCTGCTACATAGCAGAGAAAATAGGCTTAAATTTGCTATATAGCCGGGCTGTACAGCGGATCTCCAGTGTCACTTTTTGAACTTGTAGCAGGGCTATATAGCTGTGCTACGTCATGTATCTCTTCTATATAGCTCTGCTATACATAGTGTAAACCTAGCTTTAAAGTTTCTTCTGATACCGGGGGTCCATCAGTATCGTGTTTTTACTAAAGTTTGAAAATCGACTTATAAAATAAAATACATATCCAACTAATTTACGTGAACTAAACTAATACAACTTAATAGTTACTGAGAAACTATTTTGCGGACATGGAGCATATAGTGTTGCATAACCACTTCAACGCTCGGGCACTTCACACTTAAGTATAAACTAGTTCGACGTAGACAGCGCAGTTGCCATATCTACAATATGTATGTGACTTATTTACCCGAACTTTTGGGTGTACGAGATAAAAAAGTAAGTAATATCAGCGATGTTATTTTCGTTTCCACAATTATTATTTTAATGAAAATAGCCTTATAAAGGAGAGGTACTCGTATTATTATTACTGCAGGTATAGTAGGTCACAAATAGCACGGGAGGTATAGGGTATAGGTACAATAAATATAAAGTATAGGTTTTGCAAACCAAAGGGAATATTTGTGTGCGAGTTTAATAATATTCTATTAGGATTTCGCAAACATAACATTTTTCATATGCCAATTGTTTGCTGCTGCTATTTTCTTTACTTAGGAACACACAAAACTCAGCACCGGCATTGAATTTTAACTAGTATATACTCTGTCCATCCAAGCAACGGAGTGTTCCAAAAAAGTATCATGCATAGTGCACGTGATCTCTCTGACTCTGTACCAATGTACCAAAGACAATTAATTCTGCCGGCGGATTGCAGTTAAATCCAATTGGCCAGCGTAGGGAGGCATATTTATTTTAGCCAATAGATGCAAAGGCGCATGGTGATCATACTTCGATCACGCATCTATCGTTGTTTGGGTCGCTCTGTTCGTTCGATATGGATATACTTTACTCATAACTTACTAAACCCAGAGCCTATTTTCAACTGAGTTAGGCCCTAGGCACCATCAAATTTTTCGGGCCCTGTCTTACTCCGTATATTGGAATGTAACCAATAGAGGCTTAAAGATTCTGTTTTAATTTTTGTTATGAGGACGAATTTTTTTGCTAAGCTGTTCGGATAAAAAGGCGAACTTTGACTTCAATTTAGGGTCAGGTGTCGGACCTATTTGATATGTTTTTATAGCTTCTTGTATTGCTCGTGCCGCTACGCTTTGAAAATTTAAGATTGTGTAATAAAAAAGAGCTCTTATTGTATATTATGAAATAGAATTTCTAATAGTAGTATTATTGTTTTTGCATTGTTTTTATTATTTTATATGCTCGCCGTTTCGGGCCCTCTGATCATTGGGCCCTAGGCACGGACCTAGTATAGGCACAGTGATAAAATAGGCCCTGACTAAACCCAATTAATAGACTTATTATTTCTCCTATTATTTGCATTTTATTGATAACTGCAATTCTTTAGTCCAGACCAAACCAGAACAAATTTAATCACAAAAATTCTACCAAAGCAGCCTCTCACAACGTGGCGGAAAGTTGATGGGTCGCAGTGGACCTAACTCTCCTTCAGCGTTTTCTTCATCAACCATAATTTAAAAAAACAAAACATTGTTTATATGATTGAGTATTTCGAATAAAACAAGAAGAAACCTATTCTGGCTTGGAATAAATTAACACTTTTACACATGATAATACGAACAACTACCTATAAAACTTGAATATTCCATTGATATACACCTCCGAATAAAGAACCTGTGGAATGTTTGAAGATACACGATAGTACCATAGACACAAAAATAGATCGAGACTAGATAACATTCATTGACATTTTATTTACGGAAGATAGTTACTTCTTCTCTGCACTTAAAGGTGCTCAAAACCCCGTAATGGGCTGAAACACCACTCAAATGCTCCTTTCTGAAATAAAGGATTCAATTATTTTATAATTCGAGATCCTTCAAACCATTCATACAGACTACACTGGTACCATATCCCATAGCGTTTTACATACAGCTGGGGAAATCTTGCGTAAACTTGACAACAGCATGTCTGAATCGCAACTTTCACGTGACGTTTCTCTATGTTCTATTTGTGTTCCTATCTCAGTTTTCCACAACATTACGATATAAAGGTTGCCATGTAAATTTTTAAAATAATGTTGAAGTTTTCGTGAAAAATCTCGGTTTTTTGTGCGTCTGTAACAGTGCTGTGTTATTAAAATTTTAGTGTTGAGTGTCGTTTTTAGTGTTTAGTTAATTTACGAACAGCTTGAGTGCCTATATGATTTTGGTAGGACATGTTTTCAATCTACTTAAATATTATTTACAGTCTTATCTTATCTGTTGTGTTTACTGGTTTTATTTATTTGATTGATTTTTTTTATTTGTACCTGAATTCGCCCACTAGATCTTTGGTATGCCAAACGTCAAGTCTGACGTCAAATTTGACGCCCCCGCTAAAAATTTGAAAAAAAAGAATAAGTAGCATTTGAAAAATATTGATATAGAAACATAACTTTACAACAGGAGTGGATTTGGTTATAAATATGATTGTTTTTAAAAAAACAATTTGGTATTGCTACTAATACTCCTACACTCGGTATAATCTTTAGTTGGGTTTCCCCATTTTATTTCAAAAACAGTGATTTGTAATAAAAGCGATAAAAATATATTCGCAGTGTTTCTAAATTGTACTAAAACTATTTTCCACAAGTCTACGTTTGTTCGAGAATTTAATCTACATATAAATTATTGTTTTACTATCTTCACTGCCACTGTTATTGTTGTGAGATTTTTAATTTATTCTATTTGTTATTATATCTTAACAGTGGCGTAGAAAACTCCCTTCTTAAAGATTTTTAATCTCATTGCCAGTAACTTTTGTAATAAAAACAAACACTATTAATATTATTAAAGTCTAGAAAAAAATATCAATTAAATGAAATAGAAAATACCGTGAAGAAAATTTTAAAAAGAATTACCTGTTGATAAAAAGCTGTTATGGTTGAAATGGAGATTAAAATCTGATGTTGACGAATGCTGACGATTAATTTGCAAATTGCGTTTACGATTATAGAACCCGATTCGATCTGGTTTTCGAATTAGAAAGTGCTACAAACGTTATTTAATTTTGAAGTGACAGCTGTAAGATATCTTCTGTATATTCATTATTCTTTTTATTTTTTGGGAAATAAAACTACGATCTTGCTTTATATTTTTATTTCAACGTTTCGCTAGCGATCCAGCTACCAAGAATTATTAAATTTTTAAAATACTTGTATCTACCTAAATTTTTTTATCATTATTCACTTTATTCCAAAGTCTTTTTGAGTTTTTTTTCTATTCTCTACCCGCTTTAACTTCTTCGAGTCATTAGTGGCGTGGTCGGTTGTTACAAGTTAAACAAATATATTGTTTTCAAATACTATTTATTTTATTTAGTTTGAACCTTTTTAAATCCGACCCTGAAACCATTTATTGTATCTTAAGTGGATAGGTAATTCATGGCAGTAGAAGCCAACGGTATATTTAAACTAAACTATAACCAATCCTGTTAAATTTTCCGACAAGTCTAAAACTCTCCCTGCAATCCATGTAAGTATTTAATGTTTGTTTGACAAAACTTGATGAGATTTCAAAGGCAGATCCTGGTCCAATAAAACCACCTGCGGCACCATTCATCACAAAGGAATCTGCCTTTTCATTGTTATTCATACCAGAATGGAAAGTTATCCAGATCAAATAAAATTTGTTGAGTCTTCCTTGTAAATGATCAGATCAATCTGGTTGAGGTGCTTTGACCTCATTTCCATTCAATGTGGAAATGATCATTCCATAAGGAGAGAAAGAAACTAATTGGTTTCTGTCCGTTGAATGGAGTTGTAAATGGGCCCTATTATGTAACTGAAGTAGAGATGAAGGCGTCTAATCGAAATTGAACAGATTCTTTCAGAGCTATTTGGACTATCGTTAAAGAAAGTTATCGGGAATACATAACATTCCAATTCCTCCTCAACCCATCAACAAATTTATTATCAGAAAAGAGAATAAAAAAAACTGCCTTTTGAGGTTAACCTGAAGCGCATGTGCACTCCAACTGTCGACAACGACAAATTCCGATATCGAAATGTCATTTCGACAGCACTGGTGATGTCGATAACTATTTCGACGGTGCTGGTGATATCGAAAACTACTTCGATAAGCATCTCCACTGGAGAAATCTTAAAGGGTTACGTAATGCCGATCGCTCCTGATTCCGATTTGAATGCTTGACTTCTATTCGAGTTACAGAATAGGGTTGATTATTTCAGTTCTGTTTCGGAAATTCACGCCATAAGATAGTGTGGCCAGTTCAATATTGATAAAGGATATAGAAGGCAAAGGATTATCATAATGTCGGATAGTCAAGCAGCTATTAAAGCACTGAGCTCTTGTGTAATCAGTTCCAAAATGGTGTTGGAATAACTAGGCAAACTCAATGAACTAGGCAAGAACAATATAGTCATCTTACTGTGGATTCCAGGACACACTGGAATAGAAGGAAATGAAATAGCAGATGAACTAGCAAAGAGGGGTACTGAAACACCCTTTTGGGGGCCGGAACCCTTTTGCGGTATCAGCTCCAATATAATATTGGAAGAAATAGACAAAGCCGAAGACATTGTCGCCTAAATGGACACCTGAAAAAGCTCAAAATAGTGGAGGAAGAAGAATGTAGATTCTGTGGCATGGAAGAAGAAACCTCCATCCACATACTTGCGAATTGCACAGCAATTCAGAATCCTATGGCACAACACCTAGGATATTAATGGATAGAAGAGGGACATTTACCTAAGTTAAAGCCTGTAGCTTTCCTAAAATTCCTCCGGAAAATAGGACTAAGGGAACTGCTAGTCTCTGAGACTTTCCTCAGGAACTAAGTAGAAGTAAGGGGGCACAATAGATCTTTTAGGTCTCAGTGAATGTCACCCCAATATACATACATACATTCAGTTCTGTTTCCAATCTTATTTATTTCAAGCCCCTGACCATTTCATTTTAATAATTAGCTGACTTTTAGACTTCACTTGTCTCGTTTCATCCCTTGCCACACAATATACTATTTTTAACGAATAAATAAATTTATCAAAAATGACACACGTCCATCTCAGTCTCCGATGAAAACTTAATCAAAAATATATAAGTAGGTAAACAAATTCCAATTTATTTGCAAGTAAAAAAGTATGCAGATTTCTTATCTTTCTTTATTTAAATATTTTAACAGTGGCATTGTTAAAAACTAAGCCGATGAATCAACTTTTTCACTCAAAAATTACATCAATCGCATCTAAACGGTACTTCAAGTTACAAGATTTTCAGTCGTCGTGCAGCGATCAAGTCGTGGAAAAGCCTCGAGAAAAGCAGAAAAAAGTGGTAGGAAAACGATTTTAAGTCTACGGAAGTGAAAATAATTTTTGTTTGACAAGTGCTTAATGACGTGCCGTTTTAAATATTTTACATGGTATTGAACAAACTTGATCAGCTACTTCCACAAAAAGCTTGTTCTTTTTTTGGAAAGTTTTGAAGCTAATAGAATCGGTTTTTGCATATATGTTGCATAATACTAACGTGAGAAGTTATTCGGCAAGTTGTTTGACAAAAAATGTACTATGTACTACCTAACTGTCGTTATTAAAATTATTAAAAACTTATTGCCAAGGTAATACTAAATGTCCCTCCATTTAGTATCAATATTATGTCCAATAATATTGAATAATTTTCTCTTCTCCAATTTATAAGAAGTAGTAAAATGGAAAACGTATCCGTGACAATTTGTATTTGAAATTTATGTGCGAAAATACCAGAAGTAGAAAAAGTAATGAGAGAAATTACTAAGATACTGATAAAATACCGTAAATATGCCATTCCCAGGTCGAACATTTTTACGTGGTAAGTAGTAATAGAATCTACATTCCTCTTGCTACACTAGTTGGAACTTTTTGAAATTACCATTCCCATATCTTCAAAGCTCTTAGTGCAGTTTTACTCTGGCTTAGGCATTCATTTGTACTCACCTGATTTTAGTTTCCCAGGAGTATCGTTGATTGTCTAAGCCCTGCTAGATCTTTCCAATGGTCAGATCTTCTCTTCTTTTCAGCTTTGCCTATTTCCTCCAATAACATATTGGAGCTGATAGCTGATACCGCAAAAGGGTCCCTCAGCCCCTCTTTTGGCTAGTTTATCTGCTATATCATTTCCTTATATTCCAGTGTGTCCTGGAACCCACAGTACGGCGACTAGTTCATTCAGTTTTCCTATGCAATATCATACCATTTTACAACTGATTACGCAAGAACTCAGTGCTGTTATGGCTTCTTGACTATCCGACATGATGTTAATCCTTTGCATTCTATATTATGTTTTGTCAATTTTGAACTGGGCACATTTTACTATAGCGTGAATATCCGTGTTTAGTTCCTGGCCCGTACACTCCTATCACAGTTCCTTCCATTGCTTTTGAGCCATCTGTATACCATTGAAAAGCATTCTTTCCAAGTCTGGTAGTGGTGGTGGGATCCCATTCCTTCTTATTACTGAATTTCGTATCGAATTTCTTTGTTATAAAGTTGTACTTCCTGTGATATGTCCCAGAATTTCTGATATCTAAACAACTGTATCTTAATGGGTATCTTACTTTATTTCGCAGATGAACCAGAATGGCCGGCCATGTACGTCGGGAACAAACGAAGGTCGTCAAACGTCAAAGTTATGCAGCTGTTCCATGAGTTAAAACAACAATTTCCTACCATTCCCGACCACATTGTAACTTCCTGCATAACTTCCTACTTCCAATCAAGTGCCGAAGAAAAGAATATCGTAGAATATTTAGAAACGACGCTAGCTGACAACAACGTAGGGCAGATGGGACGATCTTCTCAACAATCGGAACTACCTCCCTTAGATCTCTCTCCCAACCCGCAAATTGAAAACGTTTCGGCCAAGGCAAACCTGAACACCGATCGAACCCGAACCGAAATGGACGAAAGTGCAAGTGATGCTTATCGAAATACAAGTGAACAAACGGAAGCGCCACCCAGATCCATAGCAAAACGACCTAATTACCTTAATATAAAACCGAGTGTGGGTGATGAGAGAAGTGATAGTAAAAAAACGTTCAATATTCAACTTTCAGAAAAGTGCAAAGATGTTCATAAATTGCTCAACGCCGATTTAAGTGAAAAACCGCCGCGATCCCCATTAAGTGCTAAAAAGTTTGCGTGCAAAAACTCTCCGACTAAAGTGGAAAAATATCCCGATGTGCATAAACGTATTAGCTCTGAATCTCCCGTTAAAAAAGAAACGTGTTCGACTCCAACGCAAACCACAGACACCTTGTTAGGAAGTCCAAACGTGAACCTTTCTTTAAACGTAAACTGTTTAGTTGACGTCGTGCAGAGTCCAACACAGCAACGACGTACAACAGCTTTGCAACTAACTCCGGCCCAGCCGTGGTTACAAGCATCTACGTCACCGAGGAGCTTTACCAGTGTAAACCTGACTTTGAGGCCTCCAGCTTCAACTCCTCAAGACCCTATTGACATTACCTCGCAGAATTCCAGTTTAACGTATTCAACAAGTAGTTATGATTCACAAAAAGGACTTCAGAGTAGGTTACAAATCACTGTAGGACCAAGTAATGGGAGCGTTTCTTCACTACGAATTAGACCAAATAGTTACCATCCTGAAGAACAGTTAGAACTTCAAGAAATGGTTCCTGCTAGGGCTGGATCTCTTAATAACCTGGCAGTTAATACAGAACGTGAGTATTATTATTTATTATTTTCCCTACCCGGCCACCATCCGTGCCATTATTTCATCAACAATGTACCTTCAAATATATAGGTAGTGGGTTAAACTAGAGCTCGAGTTAGTATAATGCAGCATCAACCAATTACACATAATTTCATCTTTCTCTAAACTAGTTATTAAACAAAAGTTAATGAGGGACTCGCGAGCAATAGATATAGTGATGCAAACGGTGCCGACAACATCTTCTATCTGTTATTAAAACGTACAATGAAGCGAAAAGGATCAACTCTAAAAGGAGAACCGCAGTGTCTATTCTACTGCTGCAACGTAGAGCCGGATTTAACTGTAATTTTCACCTAAACATACAATAGTTATGAAGAGTGAAATAGTAGAAAAGACCGTGAATTGACTATTTGTGCTAGAAGTCCCCGATCAGGTTGATAAAGTCAATTTGGGCATGAGGAATCGAATGAACATATTCGGGGCGGACACATATCGCCCGGGAAATAGTGAAAATCGCGGAAAAACTGTTCGGAATTCATGTTTTTCGCAATTATTTCGATAACTATAAACAATAGCGAAAAAAGTTTCAAATAAATGTTGAAGAGCGTGAAATTTTACAAATGTACTTTCACGCGTGAAAATTCATTCAGTATTTGAGAGTTTTGATAATGTGCATGCATACGCGGTGCAGAAACTATTGCACTGCCGACCGTTACGTTCGAAGCGAAAAGGACGCAAGGGGAAAGGAGGAGGGTGAGCAATAGCGCACTGCGCAGGTCAGCTGTTCTCGCTTGGGAACTCCCTGGCAGTTTTCAGGCTGCTTCCTAAACGGTAGGAAAACTCTCAAATACTGAATGAATTTTCACGCGAGAGGGTACATTTCGATGTAAAATTTCACGCTCTACAACTTTTATTTGAAACTTTTTTCGCTATTGTTTATAGTTATCGAAATAATTGCAAAAAACATGAATTCCGAACAGTTTTCCGCGATTTTCACTATTACCCGGGTAATGAGTCCGTCCCGAATATGTTCATTCGATTCCTCATGCCCAAATTGACTTTATCAACCTGATCGGGGCCTTCTAGCACAAAAAGTCAATTCAGGGTCTTTTTTACTGGACTATTTTATGACTGAATTCCTCATCGGGAAATAGTAGAAAGAGTGATTGGCTGACAAATGCCGAGAGGGATGCGGATGAGTGGAAAAAGTTTAATAGGATGGTTGCAGATAATTTAAAAATGCGCAACTTTTGTCTCAACATTTTTTTGTAACCTCAAAATTTGGGAGTAAAACGCAAAAATGCAATATTTTCGTTTTTTATTTCAACTCCGCCAAAAATAATCACAAACATTATAAAAATTGGCACAATTGCAGCTTTTTGTAACCCAAAAAAGTGCACATTATTCTGCAAGTTATGTTGCCTTTGAGAAACACTTTTTTTCAATTTGCTCAAAGTTTCTTTTCAAATTATGTATCAAAATAAACTTTAAACTTGCAAGCTGTGAAGTGTTTACGAAATCGTGATGTCATAGACAAACGCAATTACTATTCTAGCGTATTGGCGCAAAATTTAAAGGTTTCTCCTCTACAACCATTATTTTTACAAAATAACATTTGTTTTGGATAAAGTATACGAGTATGCTTACGAAATCAGTCGTCATGTCGTCAATAACATACAAACAATAAATGAAACAAGTTGCTGACAAAGCCGATTTTATTTCAGTACCTTGCATTGTAGTTAACAATCTATTGTAGTACCTTCAAGGTTCGCGGTCCAAATTATGAAACAAAGAACGATTAAATGCGTCAATCGTGAACAAATTTAGACCCACACACTTATCAGCGATAGTGTCGACATCTGCAGCGTTCGATCACGTGATAATCGCAATACGCAATCAAACACAGTAGATTAGATGTATCGCAGATCGTAAATAGAACTATGGCTGGATCTTAGGAAATAAATTATGAAATTCGCCTTTATTCTTACGTTTCTTATTAATCTCATGTACCCAAACTGTTCATCTTTGTATCATAATATATAAATTTATATACGAACAGTGGAACAAGCACGAACACACACAAGTCACAGTACAGCGTTACATTTCGCCGAAATGCTCAAGTGTGCACCTAAGCACTTTGTTTGCGCGAAATATATTGTTTTTAAATGCTTTTTTTCAAAGTTACTCTACTACTAACTCCAAGAATAAACTAAGCCTTAGAGCCGTATTACACAGCAACAAATTATGCCGAAAATTACCCTCAAATTTAACACGATAATTTTGCCAGAAATTTCTCCTAAAATTTTACATTTTCTTAAAATCTGTATTACACAGGCAATAAATCTTCCAAACATTTTCGGAGTAATTCATACGATACGCATGCGCAGTCGGGTTATTTTGTTACTGCTGGTGCCTATAACACAAACTCTACAAGCAGCTCATGCCGAAACTATGATGGAATTAGCACATTAACAGTAAATAACGTAAATATTTCAGAAAACCATGAAATTGCCAAAACCTTCGCAGAAATTTATGAAAAGTACTCTACTCGTCCTAGTAATAAACCAACAAACGAGGATCATATTCAAATATTACTCGAAAATAACCATTTGAATGCTCCTATATCGATGGAAGAACTTACTGAAGCCATAAATACATCAAAAAATTCCACCCCAGGTATTGATGATATTCCTCTAATTTTTCTATCCAAACTTCCTACACCAGCCAAAACAATTCTTCTTGAAATTTATAACAAAATATTTTCTTCTCATCTGTTTCCCGATATTTGGCGGAAAGCTATAATACTCCCAATATTAAAACCAAACAAACCCAAAAATGATCCTACTTCTTACAGACCGATATCACTAACATGTAATAGCTGCAAACTTATAGAAAAAATTATAAACAAAAGACTACTCTGGCATCTAGTAAAAGAAAACCTAATTTCTCAAAATCAAAGCGCATTCCGATCTAACCGCTCAACTCTCGATAGTATGGTTATTTTGGACACAAACATAAAAGAGGCTTTCGCTAATAAACAAAAAGTAATTGCCGTATTGTTTGATATCAACAAGGCTTACGATCAAACATGGACCCCATACATTATAAATACCTTACTCAATTGGGGAATCCAGGGAAATATTGTGGCTTTCATAAAAAACTTTTTGCATAAAAGGTCCTTCCAAGAAAAGGCAAATAATGTACTATCTAATTCCAAAACATTATCCAATGGACTACCACAAGGATCGGTGCTGAGCGTTACTTTATTCTTGATTGCTATTAATGACATACTGAATCAAACTCGCCTTCCAGTCAAAGCCCTCCTGTATGCAGATGACCTTATACTCTACACTCAAAGCAATAACCTGAACTCAAAATCAATCTATAAATTAGAAGAATGGCTGAAACAAACTGGACTACAATTCTCCACCGAGAAAACAAAATATCTAATTTTTGATAAGTAAAAAATGCAGATAGAGTATCCTTGAAAATAAACAACCAAGAGATAACATATAGTGAAACCATGAGATTTTTAGGAATTAATCTGGATCCACAACTGAAATGGAACGCGCACATAAAATCGTTGCAAACGACCGTACAATCCAGACTCAATTTAATAAAATGCCTGTCGAATCACACATGGGGATCAGATACTATAACTTTAATCCGTATCTACAACTACCTCATCAGAAGTAAACTCGACTACGGTGCTATTATTTATGACTCAGCTTCTAAGGCACAACTGCGAAAAGTCGATTCAATTCAAAATATTGCCCTTAGAACAGCCTCTGGAGCCTACAGAACAAGTACCATTACTAGCCTACAAGTTATATCCCAAGAAATGCCACTGGACCTAAGACGCAAATACCAGATGTTATGCTATGCTTCTAGAGTTTCAGCTAACAAATTGAACCATGCATTCTTCTCTCTCTTCCCAACACATTCAAACTATCTTTTTTCAAACATAAAAAACTACAACCATATTCCTCTCTCTGAAAAACTCAAACGATCAGGTTTTGACCTTAAAAATTTTACGTTAACCATACCATTTTCATTCAAAGACCCACCTTGGTTAATAAAAAATCCCACCTACAATGCTTCCCTAAAAACACTATCCAATACTCCAGTAATCCCACTTTAATCCAAACCCGCTTTCTGGAGATAATGAGCACATACAAAAACTACCAGACAATATATACAGATGCTTCAACAGGCGTAGGAGCAGCAGTTGTCTATAATAAAGAAAAGCACGGACTGCGTCTACCAGCAATCTGTAGTTCTTTCACAGGAGAAAGTCTAGCTGTTCTCCACTCACTAGAGATATCCCTAACCATAAATAAGGATACGTTGATAATCACCGACTCACTCAGTGTTATTGAAAATCTCCGATCCATTTACACAAAAAACGTAATAATGCAGAAAATCAAAACAACACTTTCTCAACTACAATCCAAAGGCAAAACTACAGAATTTCTCTGGGTGCCATCTCACTCAGGTATTAAAGGAAACGAAGAAGCTGACGAAACTGCCAAAAACTTTTCTACCAACCCCGCGGTAACATTGATAAATATAGTTCCTAGCTAAGACCATAAAGACTCTATAAAAAAATACATAACCAACGAATGGCAGCTAAGATGGAATTTGAACCCCCACAATAAATTTCACCAAATAATACCCGATGTATCTAGAACTCCTTCCTTACCAAACAATAGATCCGATCAAGTGAAGACAATTGGCTTAGAATTGGACACACCAGCATAACCCATCAATACCTGATGTCCAAAGAAGCCATTCCTCTGTGTGATCAGTGCCTGTGTGTTAACTCTGTGATGCATATTATTTCAGATTGTCCTTATCTTAATTATATGCGTAATTTGTGTGGTGTTCCCGATAATATAAAGACAGCTCATACGGACAAATTAGATAAAACCTTAAAATTTCTTCAGTCAATTAATATTTATAAGCTGTAGACCTTATTTTTTATGTTTGTAATTAATTCCACATGTATTCAAACTGCCAATGACCCAAGTGGTTGACGCAGTGTATGTGAAATTAAAAAAAAAACTCTACAAGTCCAACAAGTGTACAGATATATTATTATGCTAGTGTAGATATTCTGTAACAGAAAGTAACTTGTAGGAACTGGCGCATTACTTGTAATTATTGAACTTTCTGTACAGTTGTAGTTTCTCTCCATAACATAACTACCACACTTGCAGAATTGATAACAATATATCTTGCACGATGAGTGAGATTCAGTGTATAGAAGTGTTTTACCGTGAACGCATCATTTTACTGTTGATATGTGGTCAAGTGATTCTGAAAGTGACATCGAAAATGCTCCTACGATGTATCGGTATCGGGAGAGAATTAACTTTTTCACACTGACACACGGGGAATTTGTGGAAAGGTTCAGACTCAATCGAGAACAGTGTGAAACTCTTCTTCATGATAGAAGCCCAACAATCGGTAATCAAACAATTCGATGGTATGGCTTGTCACCAATACAGAAACTGCTTATAATAGCTCTGCATTGGTTTGGAATCGGAGGACAATACCATGGGATATGTGACATGCATGGAGTGTCAAAAATGACCGTATGTAGAAGTGTTGACGAAATAAAATTTTATGCATTGATTCGATGTCCCGACAATACATGGAACGTGGTAGAAGGTTTTCATTTCCTGAAGTTTGTGGAGCTGTAGATGGAACCCTCATAAATACAGATGCCCCCACGAATAACGAACCTGCTTATGTCGACTGTCATGGGAAGCATTCAATTATAGTAGGGGAGCTCAAGAGGCTAATCGGGGATTTACTCGAGCGTCGTATATACTCTTTTAGCGGTGGGGGGAGCGAGTACAGATTTTCAAAAATGTAAAAAAAAACAATTACATAAAGATACTCGAGCGCGTCAGACATGCAGAGGGGATGTTAAATAAGCCTGACTGAAGCTCCCATTCAAAAGACTGACAATTCCGACATGACGCAAGTTCGTGGCGGATTTTTGATAATGTAAAAAAATCGTCATTTTGAAATACTCGAACGCGTCAGTCTTTTATACAGAAGGTTCAGTAAGATGACCCAATTGTACTGATACATAATCTGACAATTATTTGAAGGGATTTCATTAATCTGACAATTTGAAAAAAATTCGAAAAAAAAAATTTTTTTTAAGGTAGTTGTTACACACTCACTATAGCACACTATAGTGAATATAGCTTAAACTATTTCTCTCTCTTTCACTCACAATCACTGCTCACTTTTACTCATGAGTAATAATATCACAGAAACTGTGTGGAAACTCTGAATGAATTTTTATTAAATAATTTAATAATCATTTCTAAACGTTAGCTTTTTTTAAAATAATCATAATGAAATTTGTTTAGTTATAAATACATTTGCAAGCAAATTTTTCTGTATTTCGTATAATACATTGTATAAACTGTCACAAAAACACGAACTTTAAAATTAAATAATTCCAAAACTGAGTGAACAATAAATTTCATATTGCAACAATCGATGCAGAATTATTAGAGGAATAATCTGTGATAAATTTAAACAAACACTAAGAAAGTGCATCTGAGTGAAGAAGAAGAAGTGAAGGGGACCGAGACGCGGGGTGGGGAATACATGCTCTACTGCAACTGCACGCACAAAACTTTATCAACGATTTTTGCTACTTCGGCTTATTGAAATTGACAGATTATATTTTTACAGTTATTCTTGTACATTTTCCTTCAAAATAAAAAAACGACCGCGCTCGATAATGTCAAGGTGACGTTTTTTTTACAAGTTTGTGACCTTCCCATTCACTTCCGTCATACTCGAATCGTCGGTTTATGAAAATGTGCACTTTTTAGTATGTAATAAACTCACCTTATCCTGATCTGACGCGCTCGAGTACTTTTAGCGATTGATTTTTTTTGTTACAATTCTGACCGGCTGCCCTACACGCACCCCCCTATATGAAGGGCTAATACTTGGTAGATGTACTCTACCTACAGGGTACAAGGTATCCCCCGTTATATTAATCTGTCACGCTTGAGTAAATCCCAAAATCCCCGCTTGGGCTCCCCTACTAATTAATTGCATGGCTGTTTGTAGGTCTGACTTCAAGTTTTATTATATATGTGCAAATTGGCCCGGAAGTGTGCACGATGCGCCAGTACTTCGCAACAGTTCTCTGTTTCGTAGAATGGAAAATGGTTGGAGACCTCATGCAAATGCTGTGATTCTTGGAGATTCCACTTATCCTTTATGTGAATGGTTAATTTCGCCATGCTTGCTCAACAGAGGTCATAAATAGACTCGGTGCATTATATAAAACGCTTTCGGCATATTGATGGGAAGATTCCCATGTTTGAACTACTTACGCGTTAATCCCGTCTTCGCAGCAAACATTTTCAAATGTTGTGCACAATATTGCAAGAAACGATGAAGATGATGTGGTGGAATTAAATGGTGCTGATTATGATGAAGGTGGCGAGAACAACCCCAATGATAACGAACCTCCTCCAATTGCAACTCACGCTAGTGTGTGATTTTTTTGGAATAAATTAATTTATAAATTTATTATTAAATAAATTAGTGTGATAAGGCAAATGAACTTTATTTCTATGCAACTAACAAATTATCAAAGAAGTTTTAAAATTTACAAATTCATGTACGTGGTATGTTGGTCCTCCCCATAAGAAATGTTTTCAACAGCAAAACATTGCGTAAATTCATATTTTGGTAGATGTAATGCAGTTTCCAACGTTAGTAATGTTGACTGTTCTATTGATGTCTTGAGGTAGCTGTTCTGTATCATCCAACGATTCTGGTACCCCAAGACCAACAATTATTGCAGATTCTTTTCCTATTATATCCAGCACCATATTATCGACATTGACCATTTTTCCAAGACCCTTAAAATAAAAAATACACGGGAACGGTAAAAGTATAGATTTTTATAAAAATCACCGGAAAATTATGTTAAAAATTAAGCCAGCTCTTCAGTGAGTGAGATTTTTTAGGTATTTCAAAAAATTATTTTTGTTTGGAGCTGATAATGATTAGTTTTTTCGGAAAGCCCAAAACGAAAAACACGGAAAATTAGAAGAGTTACATCTTGAAAACGAAATTCCGGTTATTTTTGGAGCACCCTATCTAACTAACCCATCTGATTAAATCATAGGAATAACGAGTAATAACATTTCAAATGATACGATCTTACTTACCATTGTAGTTTTTTTCATATTTTGCCACAGTGTATATCTGGCATATGTCCAGTCTTTATCTGCAGGCATTAAACAAACGCTTTTTGCTAAATTTGCCAATTCTTTCCATATGGCGAGTTTGTCCGCTCTTGCAATTTGTCGGAAAAGTCACCAAACAGAATTTCTTTATTTTCTTTCACTTTTTGTAAAAAATGCATCTTTCTCTCAAGTATTACTTGTTTGCCAGCCATAACCAACAAACCAATATTATTTTGCTTTAATAAATAACCACCATGTTGTATTCCAAAAGTCCGATATAAACAAAAACACATGAATATCTAAATTGTTCCCTAGCAACGACATGTACAAGTGTAGAATATTGAACTGGTAAGTTCAAGTGTTAAGCCCGGTTCTGACGATGCAATTTCGTCTATGAAACTCCATGGCGGCGACAAAATTGCATGCAGTTTAGGTGTTCCTACCATGCAACTGATCAATGCAATCGAGTTGCACCAAAATAGAACTGGTTCTAATTTTATGTCACAAGTTGCAGCAACTTTGTAACTTTTTTATGGAAACCTAAAACTTCTGTTGGTGTGACTACTAACTGTAATGACAGTTACGAGGTTATCTGTTATTGTGTTATTAGGTTCTTTGTTTTTCTAAAAAAGTGTTGCTCTTGTGGATTGTTGATTGTTGAAAAATTGAGCAATAAATCGCTGTTTTGAAAATTTAAATTTATCATCTCTTAAGATGGGTTATGGTCATCTTATAATGGTAAAAATATGGTGACTATTTTGAATATTGGCAACAATATGGTATTTCCCTAAGAAATTGCTACAATAGTATGAACAAGGTGTGAACGCTCATGCAACTTTGAAAGGAGACTTGTTGCGGCGATAAGTTGCTACAACTAAATTGCCTTGATGAATTGCACCGCCAGAACCGGGCTTTAGAAATAATATTGTGATACAGGAAATCGAGGTAAAGCCTGTTCATAGTTATAAGAAAGTAAATTAAGCGGATTATTCAAGGGTAGCTATTAACCAACAATGACATGAAATTTATTACCCGATTTTCGTAGTTTTAGAGCAGGTAGGCTATGGTCCGTACCCATTTAAAATCTTTATCCTATACTTTATCGAATGATAATTCATTTTGTTTGTCATTTTACCTTGTTTCAGAATAGAAGGATAAGTAAGTTGGGTGAGTTTCGAATGAAAGGTAGGTAGGTAGTAATTACTTAAACGTCTGTATAAATGTCCTTGGCGGTTATTTTTAAACTTAGTAACTATTGATACTTCTTGTTGTGTTCGTGTGTTATAGAGCTTATTGTGGTCGATCGTGTGATAGTTATGGAAAATATGGAGCTTAGTGTATATCAGCCAATTACCCCGTCGAAAAGTAGAAAACACCTTTCACTTGATGCCAAAGAAATTATTTACAACGTTTATTCAACTCTTATGGAACGTGGTAATGTCAGTAGGCAGGCAGCAATAGAAGAAACGACGGCACTGACGAGAACTCCAGCATCAACTGTATGGAGAATTGTGGATAATCCAATTTCAACGAGAAAGAAGAGAAAATATGCTGGAACTTTCGCGAAGATCGATGGAGGTGACCAAGACGTAATCCGACGTAAAATCTACACTATGTATGAGGAACAAAGTGTGCCGACATTAGATAATTTGATGAAACTGGAATACAATGCCGCAGAACAACGCTATGGAAGTGCCTTCAACAAATGGGTTTTAGATTCAAGAAAATAGACAAAAAGCAAGTTTTAATGGAGTCCAGTAGAATTCAAGTATGGCGACTGTATCATCCAACGATTCTGGTACCCCAAGACCAACAATTATTGGAGATTCTTTTCCTATTATATCCAGCACCATATTATCGACATTGACCATTTTTCCAAGACCGCCTGTATCTGTTTTTCTGGCATTATGCTTTTTCCCCTTAAAATAAAAAATAGACGGGAACGGTAAAAGTATAGATTTTTATAAAAATCATCATCAAGTTTTAATGGAGTCCAGTAGAATTCAAGGATGGCGACTGGACTACTTACAAAAAATCAGGTTGTTCAGAGAACAGCAGAGGCCGATTATCTATTTGGATGAAACCTGGTTCGACACATACGATACTCCAGCAAAAGGATGGATTGACTCTAGTGGTAAATGTAAAACGAAGGCACCATCAAACAAAGGTGAAAGAATAACAATTTTGCATGCTGGATCCAAAGACGGATGGATTCCCAATGCACTTTCATTATCGGCGAAGAATATAAAAGATTCTTCATTGGATTATCATGAGGACCCCAATGCTGATTTGTTTGAGGATTGGTTTAAAAATAGACTCATTCCAAATATACCATCGTATAGCGTTATTGTCATGGACAACGCAAGCTACCATAGCAGGCAGTTGATTAAAACTCCTTCCTCAAATGATACAAAGCTGACTATTCAAAACTACATGTACGACAATGATATTTATTTCGACGAAGTTTACACCAAACAGCAGTTGTTAGAAGTTCTGAAAAGTTTGAATATCAAAAAGGAATACGTTTGTGATAATTATGCGCAGGTTTTGGGACATACAGTTTCAAGGCTTCCACCATACCATTGCATCTTTAATCCTATTGAACATGTTCATTAAGTGTCACTATGAAAATAAAATATATTTACACTAACCAAAATAATCAATATTCTGACAAAAAAATACTACGTACGCATACTTTTTGCAAGCGACTACAGTAAGTCACTTTCTTATATCTATGAACAGGCTTTACTTGTGGGTATAAGCGAATTACTAATAACTTGTATTTTACACTTGTTGGACTTGTAGTGTTTGAGTTATAGGCCCCTGATGTATGCCAGCTGTAAATTGACCTTGAAAACCCTTTAAAAACGTAGCAAACAAAATATACTTTCATTAACCTAATTTTATTTACTTTCATTAACCTAATTTTATTTACTTTCAATAATAAGATTTATTTTCTTCTCAAAACTAGTGAATATAAGATAATAATAATAGTGGTAATGTTAGATGTTGATTTTCGGCATAATTCTTTGTTCTTACAAGCATGGCTTGTACCTACATGAACAACATATTTTACCAATACCTAGTGGTTTGTAAATTTTATAGGGTCCTCTACTGGTATTGGTGTATTTCTCTTAAACTACAAATTTAAATTTTTCCTTAACGTGCAATGTTAATTTTTAGGAATATATAATTTCTTATGCGGAATTTAGTTATAGAATGTTACAGGACTAATTCAAGGCCATCAATATAAAACAAGTATGTACTTGACACAAATTCTTAAATTTACATTTAATATTTTTCTCCAACAACTCAACATATTTTCGAAAATATTTTAGAATTCGTAAATACCAAAATATATTAGTTAATGAGAATATATATTGTTTAATGTGAAGGACCTTCTGGTAAAGTGCAATTGTATCTATACTAAATTCCCCAAAATACAATAATTTCTCAGATGCAGTATTTAATGGCCTTGTCGAATCTAAAATAACGGTTCGCCAATGCGTGGGATGATGATCGTTTATTTTTAGAAACCGGTGGGATCGAAAACACCTGATTTGTAAACGTTCAGTTTTGATACCTGTGAACTTGTTTCGCTAGTTGCAGGGGCGTGTTTTTAGTCATAGTGGTTGTTACATCTACTGTAATTAACAAGTTAACATTACTGTATTAAATATACAGTCGTATGTTACAATTACAATATTCTTTATGCAGTTTGTTTTGAATAATATCAATAAAAATAATATGAATTACTATTTAATCTTGAATGCATTTTTGTGTGGAATTTTTAGATTTGCGAGCAAAACAAAAATTGGCCAAACATCAAAGTATTTTTATGTTTTGAAGGCACTTTCTATATTTTTTAATACAAAATTTTCTTAAATTATTTTATTCATGCTGTTTGCATTGAAACTGTGAGTTTGAATATCTGTTTAGCCAATCGAAACAAGACAATCAGACCAAAGCGACTGTTGACATGGTCTAGGACAAAAAACCGTCCAGTTTCTGTCGGTTGGATGAAGTTGGAATCATTGTTAACCTGTCAGAATAGTTGTCATTTTAACTAACAGATTTTATATTAGAAAAATTAGAATGCATTCATACTTTCAATTTCATTATAAGTTAGATAAAAAGTAGCACGAGATAAAAAATTATATCAGACTTCACTTTTATTATAATCTGGCTTCACCATTGTATTTAAAATTACATTTCTTAAATAATAAGATTTCCTTGCATTGATACTAGATCTTTTGCAGCACAACGGACCTATAAAAGTGTATTTTAAATGTTTTTTTCATTTTTGATAATGGCTTCTGGTATTGGCACTTGTAGAATATTGATTTTGGTCTTCTGGCTCGTAAGGAGCTAATAAGATTTTCGTGATGTTCTGAGTCAATTTGGAGATAGAGTTTAATAGAAGATGATGATGAGTATCCCGTTATCTTTATAAGTTGTTGGTCACTTACTCCTGCTTTTGCTAACTGGGAAACTGTAAGTACTAGCTCTGTTTGTATGTTTTAGTATCAGAATTTTTGGTCCACGTAGAAATCGTATTAATACCCAGTGGAACATTTTTGTACCAACATTTAGAATTTGTCCAAAAGGGATTTGGAGTTAGAAAAAGTCATTCAGATATTATCTTTTCGTTTCTTATTTATATTAGTAATTTTAACAATGCAACGGGACAGATATAATAATAATAATAATTTATTCTTAAAAAGTACATCACATTACAATAAAATTAGAATAAATTGATACTCAATAAGTGCCAAGCACTTGTTTTGAGAATTAATAAAATGCAATAGATAAAATGGATAAAACAGATAAATAAATAAAATAAAATGGGTCAAAATACACAAATAAAACATAACAATAACACTCAGGAATTTAGGAAAGTATTGATATT
The DNA here is from genome assembly GCA_947563755.1 of Lochmaea crataegi. Taxonomy (NCBI): domain Eukaryota; kingdom Metazoa; phylum Arthropoda; class Insecta; order Coleoptera; family Chrysomelidae; genus Lochmaea; species Lochmaea crataegi. The sequence goes on along the minus strand of OX387425.1, from coordinate 27,678,526 downwards.
AAAAAATATTGGATATGAGGTTTCTTGATACTTCTAACAGGAACTTTTTCACAAGTCTTTAGAATTTGGGAGTTACTTTAGTGGATTGAATTGTTTCAGGAAGAATATTAAATATTTTTGGGGAAAGATAATAAAACGATCGTTGGCTTAGAGTTTTTGTTAATGTCGGAAAAATGTGTAAGGATCTATTTCTTGTGTGGTAGGTGTGGCTTGTTAATGTATTGGTTTTATTGAAGTTCGAGCATAAGAAGTAAAGTTGTCTCACATCCATAACATTACATTCCCGGTATAATATATTATCTTTATCCATTTCATTTTTTGTTGTGCATTTGCCAATTTTATCCACCCACCCTGTATCGTCTTTGAAAATATTGAATTGTATTCAAATCTCCCTGGTGGAGTTCCATCTTGATTTTTTCTCCTTTAAAATGTTCATATTTGCAGTTTACAGTTTCTCCTTCCCTCCAAGCTAATTCATAAGCTATGAAAGAATATTATTTGTATTACTTTTTTAAATGAAACTAGCTGTTCCTAATTAATTCCACTATTTAATGAAAAAATTATGAAAATTCTAAGGTCTTGATAATTATCACAATTATCATTATCATTATCGTCGATGATATATGTCAATATCGAAATAATTATCAATATCTTAGAATTTTCATAATTTTTTCATTAAATGGTGGAATTAATTAGGAACAGCTATAGTTTCATTTAAAAAGGTAATATAAGTAAATTCCACAAAGAAAGGGTCCAAACAGTAAATTCAATCTTATTTGTAATCACTCTGGTTCGTTTATATTCAAAAATTTTTCCATTTTTGGTATATCTTTCTTGTTCAATGATATCAGAACATACTTTCCCTATCTCTGGAATAGCTTGTAATTATTTCCGCTTACTACTCGTATTTCTTGTATCACGAGCTTTTTCACAAGTTATGTCGGATAAGGAGGTGGCAACGGTGCGTTGAAATAATAAAGTGTTTATAAAATTCGCCTGCATTTATTTCGATATATCGGAAAGTGCAGCGAAAATTAATCAAATAGAATTTGAATTGTATCAACAAAAGGAAAAGTACGTAGTGCTACAAAAGAAAAAAAACAAAAAAAACGTTAGATTTTGTAAAATCAATTAAATAAATAGGTTAGTGTTAGGTTATTAAAATAAAAAGCAATTGATTTAAGGCGAGTCCAAAACAATATAATTTGCGACGTTGTCAAATTTAAAAAATAAAGGACAAAATAAAGAAAGAAATTAGATATATATATAATAAGTGGCTGGATAGATCAAGTATCTCCGAAGAGTAGATCTGGGTATTTTGGTCTTACGCTACCACGAAAATAATATAATTAAATAGTAATTGAATACAAAATATAAACAAAATGGATAGTGATGATTATTCTACAGAAGATTCAAAGAAAAGAAAAATGGATGCTGTATTTGAAGTTAGCAAGAGGACTAGCAGAACCCCAACTAAAAGTAAAAAAGATGAAAAGTTAGATCAAATCATAGCGTTAATGAAGGAAATGTCTGCAGATCAAAAGGATATGAAATGGGAACAACAACTGATTAAAAACGAGATCAAAGAAACCAAAGATCAACAGGCTCTGTTTAATGAGGAAATATTAAAGCTGAAAGTTGAAAATGAAGTATTGAGAAAAGAAAACCAAGCAATTAAAAAAGAAAATGCAGAAATGAAAACAGAAATGGAAGAGATTAAAAAAACGATGGAAATTATAGATAAAGAAAGAAGAAAGAATAATGTGATGATAAATGGATTAAAACTTGATACTAATGAGCCGTCGAAATTGGTAGAAAATGTCAGAAACTTTTTGAGTCAACAACTAAAAATAAATATCGAGCCTAAAGCAGTTAACAAGATAGGGGAGAAAATGTGTATAGTGGAATGTCAAAAAGAAGCTGATAAAGAAAAAATTATGGCAAATAAAGCTATATTAAAGGAGAGGAATGAAGAAAGAGTTTTTATAAATAATGATATGACCAAGAAGGAAAGAGAAAAACAAAAAGAGATAAGGATGTTTGCAAAATTAGAAAGTCAAAAGGGAAAAGACGTAAAAACGGGATACAATAAGGTAACGGTAAATGGGCAAGAATGGAGATGGGATAAAGAAACAAATAGAATGAGAATACTGGAAAAAATACATTCAAAAAACTAAATAAAGAAACAGATATTCATGGTAACAGAGAAAAAGACACAGCAACGGAATTGGATATGAATAAAGTAAAATCAGCAACGGAAATGTGGAGAATTGGAACATGGAATGTAAGAAGTATTTTAGGAAAAGAAAAAGAATTAGAAGAAGAGTTTGAAAATACAAACTTGAGAATACTAGCTATAACAGAGACAAAAAAAAAGGACAGGGGATAGTGAAAATGGATAATGGCCATATACTCATATATAGTGGTATTGAAAATGAGAAAAGAGCGGCAGCAGGAGTTGCATGCATAATACATAGAAACTTAGAAGAACAAATTACTGAATGGAAGGGATGGTCGGAAAGATTATTGGTGATGGAAATGAAAGATAAAAATATGAACACAAAAACTATAATAATTGTATATGGACCAAATGAAGACGATACAGTAGGAAATAAAGATAGGTTTTGGGAAGATCTAACTATGGCTACAGAAAATGCAAAAGGAAAAATAATTATACTTGGAGATTTGAATAGCAGAGTGGGAACAAAAGATGACATTTATAGAGCAGTAATAGGAAAACATGGTGAAACATTTAGGAATAATAATGGAGAACGGCTGCTGGATTTTTGCATATTACACAATTTTATTGTAACTAATACATTTTTCCAACATAAAGACATACATAAATATACACGTGTGATGGAAAGCAGAAATGAAAGGTCAATAATAGATTATATATTAGTGGAAAAGAGAAATAGAAAGGAAGTATTGGATACCAAAGTTAGAAGAGGACCAGAAATAGGAAGTGACCACTATTTACTTGTAACAAAAATAAGAGAACAAGTAGAAATTACAAACCATAATAGACAAAAATTAGAAAAAACAATAGAATATGAATCGGTCAGATCATACAAACTACAAAACAAAGATATGGCAGAAAAATACAAAATAGCATTATCAGGAAAGTTCTTAAATAAATGTGATATACTGAAAAATGGTAATTTAGAAGAAATGTGGGATTATTTCAAAAAAACCGTATTGGAAACCGCTAAAGAAATATGTGGTTGTAGCAAGAAAACTAATAAGAAAAAACAAACAGCTTGGTGGACGGACGAAATTAAAATAAAAGTAAAATTAAAAAAAGAAGCGTGGAAAATGTATATAAATAACAAAACAACGGAAAACTATGAAATGTATAAAGAGAAGAGGAAAAATGTAAAAGAGATGGTAGCAGTAGCTAAAAGAAATCAGTGGAAAGAATTTGGCGAAAAAATGGAAAGCAATAGTAAATCAAATCAAAAACTGTTTTACAAAACATTGAAGTCATTAAGAAAGGAAAAAACACAAGAAATAACCTGGATAAAAAATAAAAAAGGAGATATACTAAGAAATGAAAACGAAGTAATTGATAGATGGAAAGAGTATTTTGAGGAATTACTAGGAGCAGACAACAAAGTTCAGGACATTAACAAAAAAAGGATGCAATAATAGAAAATAAAGACATTGTAACACTAAAAGAATTACAGGAAATAATAGATGAATTGAAAAATGGAAAATCTCCAGGAATTGATAAATTAACATCAGAAATGTTCAAGAATTTAGGGGAAACAGGAACAAAAATATTATTGAAAATATACAACACTGCTTGGAGTGAAGAACAGATTCCAGAAGATTGGAAGACAGCCTTAATAGTTCCAATATATAAAAAGGGGGATAGACAAGACTGCAATAATTATAGAGGAATAAATCTACTTAGTACAGCTATGAAAGTCTACGAGAATATTATAGACAGTAAGCTAAGACCACTGATAGAAAATACTCTCGAAGAATCGCAAAGTGGATTTAGAAGAGGGCGAAGCATACAAGACCACATATTTACGGTGAAACAGATAATTGATAAGTTCTCACAACAAGAAAAAGAGGTATATATGGGATTTATAGATATGGAAAAAGCTTTTGACAAAGTACCAAGGGAGAAGTTATGGAAAGTACTAGAAGGAAGGGGGGTAAACTACAAAATAATAGACATAATCAAAAACATTTACAAAAATAATAGAAATTGTGTAATATACAAAAATAAAGCATCAGAATCATTTTCAACACAAGAAGGATTAAGGCAAGGAGGGGGACTAAGTCCATTATTATTTACAATTTTTATTGATGAAATAATTAAAAAATCGTCAATCAAAATGGCAAAACTACACGTTGGATACAGACATTTAGGAAGAGTGGATATATCAGAAGCAGCTTTTGCAGATGATTTAATAATTATGGCAGGGAAAGAGAAGGATTTACAAAAGAATATGGAAATATGGAGCACGGTATCTGAAGAATTTGGAATGACAGTTAATCAAAGCAAAACCAAAGTTATGGTTATAGGACCGCAACAAAAAAATTTGAATATACAATTAGATGGAATAAAAATTGAGCAAGTTAGAAGATATAAATACTTGGGAGTAGAAATAGAAGAAAATGGAACGCAGGAAGTCGAAATTACCAATAGAGTACAAAAAACGATGAATCTTTATCACACGATGAATTCGACATTTATAAATAAAAAAGAGATTTCCAAGAAAACGAAGTTAAATGTATTTAAAACAATTTACCGGCCAATATTAACATTCGGATGTGAATCTTGGGTATTAACAAAGAGACAAAAGAGTCGAATACAAGCAGTTGAGATGAAGTATCTTAGGCGAGTTAAAGGAGTCACAAAGAAAGACAAACTAAGAAATACGAAAATAAGAGAAGACCTTGACATAGAATCAACACTTAAATTCATTGAAAAGAGACAATTAAGCTGGTGGGGACATTTACAAAGAATGAACGATACAAGACCAGTTAAAAAAGTATGGCAATCAAAAAAACAAAAAAGAACGAAAAAGGGAAGACCAAAACAAACATGGGATGGTGTTATGGTAGGCATACTGCAAGAAAAAGGAAAAACATGGACAGAGGCAAAAACAATGGCAAAAGATAAAAAACAATGGGCTAAATTTGTACATGAATAAAATTCTATCTGGACCAAAGCATCGATGAAAAAATGGATATATGTCTTAAGCATAATACTATGTAGTTGAAACAAGTATAATTGTAATAGTATACCCTACACCATACACTATGGTAATTGGGTTTTTGATAATATATATATATATATGTCGGATAATGATCAAATTTAATATTATACTCATTGAAATATTTTTCTTGAATCATCTTCCCAGTTGAATTCCAAATTGATTTTTTATTCTCTTTTCATATTATAGGCCCATACTAGATGTAGTCTGGTTATGAGGAGCAGGCGTTTTCATCGGTGATAAAAAAAGATGAACCTTTTTTATCCCTATTTATCAAAAACTAAAAGCAAAGGAATAAGATTTTCAGTTATTATTATTTTTTAATTTCAAAAGTCGTCCCGTGGGTTCTTGATTGTTCAATCTTGTTATTTTTAAAACGTACAAATATGCAGTTTCATTATAAATTTTTCATTACATGAGTAAACGTGTGTTGAATAAGAAATCCATTAGTTAAGTGTTTTCCGTTACCACAAACAAATATGACTCACCCATTTGGTTTGCTTTCATAATTTGTGTAAAAAATGTTCAACATTGAATGATGTCGGTAATTAGGTAAGAGGAGTTGAATGTTGTTCATAAGGTCAATGTACATAATAGTGAGTTTCGAATGCACTAAAATAATTTCAAATATTTGCTGGACCATATAGGTATAACTACTTCCAGCATTTAACTGAAACATATTACGATAAATTACTACGTTACGATACAACCTGACAGTGACCCTGAAAATAGATTTACTTGGTAAAGTGCTTTTTTGACGATCACGGGAGTCAAAACAAACCTTTACACACGAATTGCTTATAATATTTTTTCCATTACCGAAAGTATTTCATGAACTATCCTTTTTTTATTCATATTAAAATCAATTAGTAGAATAGGACTTCTACTTCTGTCAATCACGCCACTTATCATTCGTTATAGAAAACTCCCTTTCAGTAAAGATTGAAGCCTCGGAAATAGAAAGTCGGTAGGAGATAATTTTAGAAATATTTTTTCTACTGTCCATTGCAAGACGAATAATTTTCATTGCGTAGCGATAGCTGTACCCTGATTTTTTAGAGGATACCCCAGCGCCATTTGCAGTTTACGGTGTACCACATCGGTCCTGTCTAAAGGGGACACACAAATTTATTGTATGAAAATGTTGTTGTACTTTCAGAAAAATAGAAATAACCTGATTTGTCCAAAACACCTTCATGATACTCGTTATAAGAAAAATGTATATATCCTACCTAGACGAGAAAAAACTATAGGACAGCGTTGTTTTGACTACTTGGGTCCCAAACTTTATAATCAAGTTCCTATAGAGTTAAAAAATTTAAAGAGTATTAAACATTTTAAATCAAAAATTAAAAATTGGATAATTACTCTAGATAGAGATATGTTAAGGAAAATTATAAATAACCAGTAGAAATTCAATACTAACATCACACAAAATAGTATTCTCTATATATTTGGTATTTATACATAAAAAAAATTGATTCACTTCACCTGATAATTTCAAGAAAAAAACGATGTTGTACTAAAAAACCCGATGATGTCCTAAAAAACCCGATGATGTCCTAAAAACCCCGATGATGTCCTAAAACAACCCGATGATGTCCAGTAAAATAACCACTTATGTGCACATATCACGTACAAGCTGTAAGAAGCGTCCAGCTCCTTACAACGTCAGTGATTTTGTTTGTTTGTTTACATTTTTTTTATCTATATATTGTACTTTTTTATATTTCGTAAATAAACATTATTATTATTATTATATCCGCACCGTGCTCGATCCGAGTTTTGATTATCACTCGGTGGAAGAATAGCATTAGTTCAGACATCACCGTATTACGACCGAGCTGTATAACATTGTCATTTTTTTCCACAACACTCGGATCGGGCATGTGTGACCATGCCTTTATAGTACTGAGTTATTTGTCAATCCATTTCTTTCTCTCTGTAATCGAAACGTCGGTTGGATCATTAAAGGTACATACAAAGTATTTCGTATGCTTCTCTAATCTGAAGTTCCTTATGGTATAAATAATGATTATATACGTGACACCTACATTATTACAACGCGAAAAGTTAATAAACATTCCTACAAATGAAAAAATAAAACGCATTAGATAAGATCATATTAAATAATCAGCAATAAATACATCTAGACTTATCTCAACTTTATATATGTTGTTGAAATTATATTATAATATTTTATGACGAGTTATTTTCAAATATATTTCGTCACTAGATACCTAAAGATAAAATTAATCAAACAAATAACTAAATATTTTAACATTAGATTATAGAGGCTATTTAAATTGTCCTACTGCGTCCTTTTCTAATCTATTGTGGACCTCCAGGTACCTTTTTCTTTATTGGGTGACGGCTTCTAAGGAAGACTATACAGGATGTTTCACGACGAGCTTATAGTTGACGTAAAACTTTTAGAACAGAGATCTAATCGTATATCCCCTTTAAGTTATGTTGCGGAGCTAAACTCTGAAAGATAATTCTATATTGTATTTGATGTACGTAATTGTTGAAAGGGCATTCGGTTTAAACGGGATACCAGACGTGAACTGAGCCCTTTTTGTATAAATATATATAAATATCCAGGTGTTCTTGCAATTTCCTCAGAAAAACACAACACTCTTTCTTGATGTCAGACTACCAACTAATGAGTCAACACGTGTGGCGATCCTAAAAATCAACCCCTTTCAAAGATAAGTACCTAGTTATAGTTCAGACAAAGATGGAAAAAATAATAAATTATTTGAAATTTATATTTCTACTTCTTCTTAATAAAACGATATATAAGGTAGTGTTAATTGTGTGGTATTGTGTTTAAGATGTTTTTAAATAATTAAAAATTATTAAATACATTTTAACGATTATTAGTTGAAAGTATAATATTAAATGAATTTATCGTCAACTACGCATTTTAAATTAAAATATTGACTGGACTATGACGATATCCTCGTATTAGAGTCAAACAAAAAACCGACAACTTTAAGTCTTTTACGTCAACTATACACTATCTATATATTGGAGATTACTGACACGATTTCTATAAAAACTGGCATAGATGGAGAACAAGTTATGGCGAATTTATGGAAAATATTTTGACATACGTCACTTCCGCTTATACCGAAAGTGAACGACAACTTTGGTATTTTAAATGTAACACCCTGTATATTATTAACTTTTCGGAATCTACATTAAATTTCAATGTCACTTTGTGTAGAATACCCTATATCTAAAATTTATACTTATCGAGATGTTAATTTTTTTAATAGAAAATTGAAAGGTGCAGACCTTCATATTGTAACGTTTATTCTAATTTATATTTACAATTAATTTATATTTACAGATTTATATGTAATTCAGTCCTTATTTAATAATTTATGTAATACACTAAACACACTAATTATAATTTATATGAGAGTCACTTAATAAACACTTTATCGATGCGCGATTACTTTCCTTCGGTATCAACACTGACTGATTGACTAATTGATGGCAGCGATGCTTGTGGCCTATTTATACTCGTGCGCCGTAATTCTAGAAGTATCTCGGCGTTCTCGCGGGCGCATTGGATATTCTCGATATTCTCGCGGATGCACCCGGGTGTTCTGGATGTTTCTCGAAGTTTGGGCGGAGGAGCCATAGTCGTCTCATACGGGGATTTCACTGGGGGCACTAAGTGAGAATATTATTGCAGTAGCTCGCGTAACAATATTCAAAAATTCTATGTGAACATCCTCAATACCAAATAAAAAACATCTTGTCGGGTTGATTAGTAGGACGATTAAGGTAATTGGTGACATGTTGAAAACTTTTTTATATACAGGGCTGTTAAAAAAATTATGAAAAGTTCAAGTAAATACCTTCATTTTTTTAAATGAAACAACTATATTTTTATTCTGTTACTTAATTCTAAGGCCGAATATAAGGGCAGTTTATGTTCACTTCCCTATACCCCATCTTATGAGTTTTTAAGATATTAACATGTATTTAAAAATAGTAATTATGCGCCAAGGTAGAAAAGTGAGGTATTATTGTCGAGGTCTTTAATGGATCCGAGACATTAATACACTTTTATACCGTGGCTCATATAGCATTTTTTTCACTACTTCACTACTGGCATTTTATTTTTTTTGAATATTAGTTTGTCGACTCCAATTTCACATGACATGACAGCTGTGCACAAGTTAACCTCACAGTATCTTAAATGGATTGAGATTTAGTTATAATCAAGTAGGCTCTGTATTTTTCTACCTTGGTTAATAATGAACAACTTTACTACCTCAACAAAAGTCAATAAAGTTAGGTTTAGAGGCTAGTAGTGAAAAATATTAATTATTTCAGCCTTATTATTGCGTAGGCGTCGGCCGTGTTACTTATTCTTTTATCTTAGCAGGCTGTGTATTTACCTGTCATAATTAAATAGTATTAATTGTGAATTATTACAGTTTCCTGTAAAATTGTCGTATTTAGTAAAGCGTTTTTATTTTTATTCTTCGACATCTAGTATTAATTGTCATTATTTGAAGTCAATCGCATCGTACAGTGATAGAAATGGCTCGTTTGGAATTAAACAATGAAGATTATCTAAATTTACTTTTAATACATGGTGAATGTGACAGAGTTGTTACTAGAACGTGTGTTTCATTTGCTACAAGATATCCAGATCGACCCCGACTCAGCCGACACACAGTGAAGAGAATATTACACAATTCGGTTATTTTCAAGCAAAAGTTAAAAAAGTGAAGCCTGTTATTAATAATAATGATAATAAAATTGAAATTCTAGAAATTTTTGCCGTATTGTTGCTTATTATAATTAGGTCGTGTTTTTTAATGTAATTCCACATACAAAATTACAAGAACTTATAACACTGTATAATTTCAGACCCGACATCATATTTCAAAGTCAATGTGTATTATGGTTGTTTGGACATATTAATATCTCAAACTAAACAAAGATTTGAGAGTCTGTGTAATCTATGTAATGCGTTGAAGTGTTACAACCACAGAAACTCTCATCATTTTCAAAAGAAATAAAGGCGGATTCATGCAACGTTCATTATAATTACATTTTCATTACATTATATTACATTTTCACTGCCTAATGAAACCAGTTCATGGGACGAGTTAATTATGGATTTGCAAATGCGCATGAACTGACAAGAGTGACAAGACTGGCAATTATGAACTGACAAGAGTGACAAGACTGGCAATTGATAAATGTCATATTTGAATCGTTTGTTGTTCTGTTGGAAAAGTCGGTTATTTGCACATATTTGGAAATTATGAGGTTCTCACGGCATAAACGTGTTGGAATATTATCCTCTTCACTACTTTTGAAACTATTAGTGGTTGTTCGAAATAGGAGACGGTTTCCTCGTTATGGTGCCAGACCTTTTCTAAAAAATAATAAAAAACAGACTGGTAAAGTATATGCTGAACAACGACGAGGAAAAGTTTTTCAGCTATACTAGCATGTCCACAAGAGTTTTCAGATATCTGTTAGAGCTGTTGGGAGGTGAACTCCAGAAACATCCCAGCCGCAAGAATGCTTTTTTCTCCAGAATTCAGGCTTGCAATAACTATACAGTAATTCTTGACCAAGCATTTTTGCTTTGCTTGCTTGTTCTTGAACTCTCGGTGTTTTTTGTCATAAAGTGAGTATATTGACGTATCAGGTCAATTAATGTTCCTTTATTATTCTGGTCCATTATTATTTTGGAAAATTTTCAACAAAATGCCCTTAGTCGGTTTTATAATTATTGTTCAAAATTTTTACACTGAAAACTGCCAAAAAATAAATCAAAACAAACCTGGTAATGACAGTTGAAACCTTTTTGGCGCATGCGATTTCAAGGTTTTCACTAAGAATATAATGTAATTATAATTTATAGTTGAAAGTAGACCAACTTCTTAATGCAATAGTGTAATTGAAATTCAATAATGTGGTTGCATGAACATCATATAGGAAACTATAGAAATTAACTTTTTCTAATGTAAATGTAATTATAATATAATGAAAATTTAATGATAATGAACGTTGCATGAAAAAAAAATTGAAAAATATCATGAAGACTTGTCAGTTTGTCAGTTTTTTCTTATTTTCATGACTATAGCTGGTTGTTTATTTCAAAATGACTTCAAACAACTTGGAAAATATCCATAATGATATTGGTATATTGTCTATATCAAAACGTCAAAATCACAAAAAGAGTGCGTTAATGACGTCCATTAACGCATCCTTTTTTAAATAAAATAATTCATTAATATTGAACTTAATAAACGGTCAACGAAAAATAATATTTAAAAAATAGTATAAAAACAATTAATTTATGTCATAGGCGTTTAAGATGAGTTTATGAATTGCTTTCCAGGTGGAACCCTTTTTTAGATAAAGTATAGATAAAGATTTCACAGTTCACTCCTTATCTAAGTAGCGAGTGGTTGATTACAGAGATCGCTATAGCACGTGCTTTTATTTTGTAACTATACCGTGTTATCGGATGTATTGAAATTGAAAATATTATTGGTTTTTACATACAACATATCTTACCGAAAGTGAAAAGTGTGAAATCGATAGATAGATGGATTCATCAACTAACCCAGGTATTGGGGAGTGGTTTATTAAACCAGGGTCGATAATTTTTGAAACCAAAAAAAATAATAGTGGGATGAAATCCATTGGAAAAGGAAGAGAATATAACAAAAATGAAAGGAAAAATAATATACGGGCGATCTGAGGTCGGGAAGTTGAAGAGGGTGAGTTTTTAAGGGTAAAAATCGGTTTATCTTGATGTACGGCAAAACTACAAACTTTTGTATTTACCTACACTTTTTTGACATAACCTCAAAATTTATGTGAAAAATTCAAATAACCAAGGATTTGGCTTTTTATTTTTATCTTTTACAAAAAAAAAATTTTTCCACTAAATTTGGTGAAAACTTACCTTTTTATGTCCCAAACACACTGTATTTTTTTTTCTTAAATATTTATTGTTTCGCCTTATTTTGACTTAATATCGAAAAAGCACCCTAATTTTCAATCGAATATTCTCCCGCCAAAATATCTGCTTTTTTAAAAAAGTCGGTGGGCTTTTTGTTCGTTGAAATCTCTACTTTCTGATGGTGTAAAAAAATAAACATTACTATTGTAAATTTTCTCAGAAAATGCAAAAAAACGAAAAAAACTCGAATCCGAATTTTTTTAATCATTATGTACAATTTTGAGCTATTTATTAAAATGTATACTTAAATTACTCGAAAAACGTAAGATTCCATGTTACATTGATAAACAAAAAATTACAAATCCATAAAACATAAAGATTGCAAAAAACATGCGAAAATAGTTGTACTAAATATTAAAGATAGGATTTAATCCTGCAATTTTTCTCAGTAAAAATAGTATATTATGTTATAAGATGAAAGAGCTTATACAAAATTTATGGACTATCGACAACAGAAAAATATACAGTCGTTCTCAGAGAACGTTTTCTTAGTCTATATTGCTGATTTATCAAAAAATGTAGTCATCTACTTTGTGGTCGCAGTATTCCATGCTACGTGCAGTGGTAAATATTAAACAGGCCATTGATATTTCAAAATACATGAGATTACGTGCATTTTTGAAACGCACAAGTGTTGGTTATTGTCCAAAGAAATCAAAGGTCCCAACTAAAGAAGAGTTTCAAAGTTTTCATTGCCATGCTCCGGATGGCAAAAACTTAATGATGAAAGTATCTATATCTAAATTGTTCTAATTGCACATTTAATATAAATATTGTTAATGAATAAAGGCTGCTGCACAATTGCCCGGGAACGTGAACGAGAACCAGAACGGAAACGAGAACGAAATATATTCAGATGCACAACAACGAGAACGAGAACGGAAATAGTAGAAATGTTTGACATTTTCTGGGGATATTTATTTTCTAAAACTCTGTCAACTTGTGACTCAATTACAAACTTCCGAATATCATATCTGATCATATCAATCATTTTTGATATAATGGATGTTATTATTGGCCTCTTCTTCTTAAGAAAATTGGCCAGCACATTAATTGCTTCTTTTTGGGGCCACTTTTAAATAGTCAGAGATTCTCATGCAACGAGGTTATATATGGTTATGTTTGCATCAAACAGGTTGCTGTTTTCATATTGGCTCAATTATTAGCATTATATATCCTGTGCTGTGATTGGCTCCGGGAATGTTAAAACTTGGCCAACTTTCCAGTTCTCGTTCCCGGGCATCTTCTCGTTCTCGTTACCGGAAATTGGTTGTGCATGGGTACAATAAAATATGTGTATCTTAACTTTTTTTCCGTTTTTGTTCCAGTTCACGTTTCCGTTCCCGGGTAATTGTGCAGCGGCCTTAAGATTAAAATAAACAGTTAATAGCGTCCGAAATATATTTTTTGGCCTAGGACGAAAAGTATTGCCTAGGTAACAATGAATTATTTAATACCTTACTGAAAAGGTTACCTTTTCGTCCAAATATCTAAACCATAAAACGTCATTTTTTGACACAATTGGATAAAAAGTTGATTTATTAAATTCTAATTACATTTAGGTATGTCATAGAAAATCTCTTAATATATGAATATACATGTAAATCGTACCTACTATTTAATTTAGATACTTTATACTGATTATGTTACTCATTATAATATTTTTAAATACCTTATCTTGAATTCTAATCACTTATCCATTAGTTTTTGTCTCTTTATGGCATTTCTTCACCGTTAGATTCAACAAACCTTCCCGATTCTAGTGGATCTTCGAAATCTTCAAGACCATCACCGTCTTCGTCTCCAATATTATTTCCAGTCTGTATTGGTTCTTCATCCACAATTTCATCTGAATCATTAACTTTCTCGTAGGTTTTTTCTTCCACATTGGAGCATTTTTCAGAACCATGACGATATGAGCATAAATTTGTGCAAGAAGATTCTACAACTTTCTCAATTAAATATTAACTTTTTTGGTCGGTAATTACAGTAGTATATTTCGAAATGCAATTTTTTTGTTTTTCAATGTCTTGGAATGGAATTTTACCTTTTTCGAGCAATTAAAGTGTAAATTTTAATAAAAGGCACAAAATTGACAAAATGATTTTTAAAAAATTTCGGATTCGAGTTTTTTTTCGTTTTTTTTGCATTTTCTGAGAAAATATACCATAGTAATGTATGTTTTTTTACACCATCAGAAAGTAGAGATTTCAACAAACAAAAAGCCCACCGACTTTTTTTAAAAACGCAGATATTTTGACGGGAGAATTTTCGATTGAAAATTAGGGTGCTTTTCGATAATAAAAGTCAATATAAGGTGAAAAAATAAATATTTTAAATAAAAAAAATTACAGTGTGTTTGGGACATAAAAAGGTAAGTAAGTTTTCTGGAAAATTTTTTTTTGTAAAAGAAAAATAAAAAACCAAAAACTTGGTTATTTGAATTTTTTACATACATTTTGAGATTACGTGAAAAAAGTGTAAATACAAAAGTTGTAGGTAGATCTGTTTATTAGCTATAACTTTGCCATTCAACTTTTTTCCCTAGCACTCGAGATAAACCGTTTTTTACCCTTAAAACCCACCCCCTTCCACTTCCCGATCTCAGATCGACCGTAAATTATTTTTCCTTTTATTTTTGTTATATTCTTTTCCTTTTCCAATGGGTTTTATCCTACTATTATTTTTTTTTAACTTTTTACCATTTTCAAAGGCTTCAGTCCTGGTCTAATAGATTATCTGTAATTTAACGATAGCTAATAAAATTTTAGTTCGTGGTATCGTATCATTTAGCAATTAAAAAAAAAACAAAAAATACGGACTAATATTTTGTATATAAGTGCAAATATTCGAGATACACCATTGTGAAATTAGTCAAAACTGAAAGTAGGTATTTAGGACAAAAACTTGTAATGTAATACTGATAATGATTGCTTACTATGAGAAAGGAATTTTATGGAAAATTAAAGAATAGATACAGAAACGGAGCAACAGATTCAGGAATTGGAGAGCGAAAACATTAAATTCATTAATAAAACATTATTTTGGGGATGATAGGAAGAAAGGTTTAGTCTCATCAAAAGCTACAAAATTGACTATTTTAACGGAAAATAAAAAAATAATGACTATTATTCAAACAAGTAGTATATAATAAACAGATTTGTTAGCTCCTTATACCGACGACAAATCTATATACAAAAGTGTGGTATTATATTGAATGAGCACAAAAAGTAGTACAAAACTAGTTAAGAATTAATGAAACTAAGCAGACCCTTGTATGGCTCGAACCCGGTGATAACCATGTATGCCACTGGCTGAATGACGTGAGTCCAAGCCAAAAAAAAAAACCATGTATGCCAGCGAGACTGGTCTGTTTTGGTTTTGCAAAAAAAACAATACCATGCAAGACCGAGCAGCGCAAGACTTATGCAACACCCAGGTGCCGTATTTTCGAGATCAGTCGATGTGATTTAATTCGAATGAAAAAAATCGCACACGATTCGAAGATCGTATTTTTGAACCATCCTCGAAAATGTCTTCATATGCGATGAATATTTGCATTGGCAATACCGCAAATTCTATTATTCCATTTCTCCCTTAAACTAACATTTAACCCAACTTTTATTTAAAATAAAAATAGAAGAACGGTTTTGTAGTATACATCACATAATACGTTAGATAAATAGTTGTAATAAAGAAGGTTGCCAATTTTTTATGAAAGGAAATAATGTAATATACTACATAAATGTTTATTTAACTAAACTATATAGAAAAAATTGTTTTATTGCTTTCCCCGCAGACGTCTGTTTTATTAGACTGATGTACATTTTTATCATAAATGCCCAACTTGAAATCCACTGAATATTTTTTTTGTAATCTGATCCTATTGCAAGTGTTTATTAAACATATTGATAATGTGTAATTCATAAATAAATAAAACACAAGAAAGTTGTAATCTTTCAAAAATTAGTTATGTTTATTAATTTCAGATGTGATTTAAAATATAACACACAACACATAACTATACAGAAATAAGGTTATAATCGTATACGAAGTTTCATATTCATTTCGTATACGAATTGGACTCGAGTGATCTCGAAAATACAGCCCCTCAAGCATTAGTTTACGTATATTGTCATAATTTTGGAATCGAAATATGGAGAAAAAACTTCCTATAAACGTTTGTCAAAAATCATTTTGTTTGTGTGATACATATACAGGGTGTCTCAAACTGGATGGTTTTGCATGGTATTTCAATAATTAGAGGAGATAAAAAAAGTAATTGATATATCATGAATTATTTTTTGTTAAACAAGCCATGGTTTTCCAAAATTGCTTTTTCAAATATCTTTTTTATCTTACTAGACTTGAAAAACTTGGAAAGGAACTTTTGGGAGAATAACCGAAGGAGAGTTCAGTGCAGTAAGCAAAGTATTTTAATCTGAAGATCTGGTTGAACTACGGCTTGTTCAACAAAAATATAAGTCGTGATCTCAACTACTTTTTTTCTATCTCCTCTAATTTTCGCGTTACCATCCAATTTGGGACACCCTGTACATGAATTAGAATGCAATAAGAGCAGTTGAATTTTTGGAGAAATAGAAAATTATAGTCATAATTGCAAAACTTTAATTTTCGGGATGATTTTTTTTTATTGTAATTTAGTTGTAGACGACATATATACCGCGGGAAATTTGATGTAAACGTAATTTCTAAAAATTGAATTTAATGCTAAAGACGCGCCAGAAGTCAAACATGTTCTTGGCATTGACATTATTAGAACGGAAAGCGACATAAAATGATTTCAAATCAAAATAAATAGATGTATTTAAGTATATGACAATAACAGATATGAAGATAGTCAGTAAGATTTACAGGCAAAGTAAACAACACATCCATATAAAAAAATCATTTTTTAAAATATCTTTTGTGTAATAAAATTATAAATTTTTACTACATAAAGACATATCTACTACTTTGATCTTTTTTTATAAATGACTAAATAAAGGAATAGTATATTCTGTAACAAGGTTAGAATGAAAATTTGATGCGAGTGGAAAGTTCCGAGCGCGAGCCGAAGGCGAGCGTGAGGAACCACGAGCATCACGAATTTTCATTCTAACCGAGTAGCAGACTATACTTTCTCCACGATCAAAGATTTTAAATATATATTATAAAGTGGAAATGAACAAAAGTTAATTTATATTACAGAACTGAATCACAATTATTATATTAGGTAAACACTCAATAATCCAAGAAACATTCTACTTTGTATTAATTGTTATATTTGTACAGTTCTCGAAATAAAAAACTGGTGCATTATTGGGGGTATTTTCAACAATTGTGTGGTTATGTTAGGTTACGGTAACGTGACAGCAATAATTTTGACACTTTTGACACTACAATGACAATCAACTGCGTCAAGGCTAATGTTATTATTGCTAACCAGTGTGAGAATATTATTCTATCACTAGAGAGAGAATGTAAGTACATTTAAATTGCATGGGGGCAGAGGTGTTGCAGAATATTTCTACAATCTCAAGAGAGAGAATTCCAGCATTCTGTAATCAAATTTGATTTCAGAATTGTCAAATTCGGTGATGATCGTGGAGAAACGTGATTTATAAAAAACAAATATTAGGCATATTAGTATTGTTATATTATAACATATCTACATTTAACGTTTGATTTGTTTCTCAACAGAAACCATTTATTTTGGAGGTTAAACCACAACCTACGGTTAAACCATGCTTAATGCTTCTTTCACACTACACGGTTTTGATCGTGCGGTTAAAAACCGTACGGCTGTTGAAATAGAGAAAGGCATGGGGTCTTTCACATTATACGGCTACGGTTAGATGCCGGAGCCGTGTCGTGCAACAGCCGTGCTTAGTTAAAAGCCGCACCGGCGTGCTCGCCGAAGTGGCCTTCGTGACTAAATGCATGCTTTCACATTGGACGGTTTTTTGTCATTAACAGCGTATTAGCAGTTCAGTTTGTGTTTATTGTTTTAAGTGGAATTAAGAGTGGATGATATTGATGCTGAAGTTTTAATAAATTTGGTCGAAGCAAGACCTTCCTCTCTCCTCTAATTAATGGAGTGCACCCAAAAAATGCGATCTCGTGCTATTCTTTTTCGGCGACGATGAAGCAACCACAAAGCACAAAGTTTTTTTCGATTTATATTGTCGTACTAAACAAATGAAATGAAAATATTGCGGTAAAAATCCGTGCCAATGTGAAAACAACAATGTTCGCGGCAAAAACCGCACGATCAAAACCGTGTAATGTGAAAGAGGCGTAACTCTGGGACTATTCAGTACGCATGAAGATGCTTCTGTATTGTTGAATTTAATAAGCTACATTATCGGCTATCTTTACAATCTATTATTAATTAACTGTATCCAAGATTTGTTTTAGCATGTCTACATTGCGTTGAGGAACAAAAATATTCCTCAACGTTTGATATTTATCACTAAATATGGAAACAAGCAACTTTTGTTTCTGTAACCGTAAACAATAAAGCTCCGTCCACACCGAAAGCAACACATAGGAACATTATGGTTATGTTGCTTGTTAAGGCCCGTCCACACTTGTCACTCAACATTGTTATTAACAATGTTATTCAACATGTTACCGAAGTTTCGTTAAAAAGAAACAAGTTATTTGTTTTTTCAACAAGTTATTTATTACCGATCAGAGAGCGGTAAAGATCAAAGAATGTTGACATTGTGTTAGAAGCATGTTGCCACTTAGTCCACATTTGCTTTTTGTATTCATTCGTTGGTGTTTAGTTCTCAGTTTTGTTTAGTCCAGTAATCGGTGTACATCAAGACATCTTTTCATATTAAAAAAAATGGAGTGGAGCAAAGGAGCCACGATTGAATTGATTCAATTATTTAGAGAAAATAATTTGTTATGGGATTGTCGTTCGAAAGATTACAAAAATCGTCAGCTGAAAAACGACGTATTTACACAAATTGCGGAAACATTGCAAGTTGAAAAAGATGCGGTGGTAAAGAAAATAAAAGGCTTGATTAGGCAGTTTCAGAGGGAAATAAAGAAAAGTAAAACTCAGTCTGGAGATGGAGTTGATGACATTTATGTTGGAAAATTGTTTTCATTTCAAAGCTTAATGTTTTTGAAAGACAAGAACAAGCCGCGTCCCACTTTTGAAGGTGGAATTAATAAGGTAAGCAAATAAAAAAATTATTTACTTATATCTAGCTAGCATTGTCAGACGACCCGATGTTTGCTACTTAGCGACAGAACGTCATCAGCGTTCAAGTCATTTAATAAATCGCTACCACTATAATTTTTTCACGAACGCAGGGTAGGGCGTATCCAAAATCTTCTTTTTTGCTTATTTTTCCCCGGTGTGTGCTAAAATTACGCAAGCTGCAGCCGCGAGAAGAACATCCGTTTCGTCAGACATGTTGGACCGGACTAATAATCAAAAATGTTACTTGTTGCCTGCAATCCTGACTTTTTAAATGAGGACGTCTTAAAAGTTATCAACAAGTTTAGTAAACATGTTGCAGCAACAAGTTTTCCTAACATGTTACTAAGTGAGGACGAGCCTTTACTGGAACTTGTTTCTGAATGTTGCCAAAAGTTTATTTAAGTTCCTCATTGTTTACGGTTGCAGCAACAAAAGTTCCTAAGTTACTTGTTTCCATATTTAACGGCAAAGATCAAAGGAAATATAGAAACATTGGTGAACATTTTTTGTTTCTCAACGGTATTTTTATCAGTGTGGACACGATGTTCCCAAAACTCGAAACTTGTGCCGTGAAGCCGTCGCGTCGTTGCCGAAAACATCAGCTTAAGTTAATTTGATTGGTTAGTATTAATAATAAAAACATTAAGTAATAATAAAAAAACATGCCGTTTAAATGGACAACAGAAAATATAAAATGTTTTTCTACGCCCATGTTCGTAAACGTCAAAAATCGCACTGTCAACATTCCTTGTAAGTGACATTTAACAATAACATGCACGTAATGAGATCTCATAACATACACGTGCGTTTCGATAAGAAAACTTAAATTTCTTTGTTTAATCAAATTGTAATCAAATTTTTATCTACGTACTACTTTATTTGGTCTATTTACATAAATTTAGTCAATTGGAAAACATAAAAGCTTTTAGTATTAGTGAAATACATTTTAGATTAATAGTGCAATGCCCCTAAATGTCGGCAACACATTATACAATTTCTCAAAAAATAAGTCGCGTTTATTAGCACGGTATGGAAATTATCGTCATGTCATTTATGCTGTCAATTTTTGTAACAAAATATAGTATCTTCTACAGTGGCGGGAGGCTAATTGAATCAATCTCATAAAAATATAAATGACAACGCCTTACGAATATCGGAAGCGATTACCAATTATCAATCTTCATCTTCTGATGTACCGTGCAGTACTACAGTTATAGATAACCGTTCATCACCGTCAAGTAATAAGGCACCAACGACTTACAATCATTGTTCAATTGTTATAAACAACTATTATAATAAAGTTTAAATAATTGCGATTTCCTTTATTT
Organism: Lochmaea crataegi; assembly: GCA_947563755.1. Taxonomy (NCBI): domain Eukaryota; kingdom Metazoa; phylum Arthropoda; class Insecta; order Coleoptera; family Chrysomelidae; genus Lochmaea; species Lochmaea crataegi. The sequence goes on along the minus strand of OX387425.1, from coordinate 27,657,724 downwards.
CATTGAAGAAAATAGATGGGCGTAGAAAAAGTATAGTACGTTACACGAGTTGTATTCCCATTACGCACTCGTGAAATTTACGCGTAATGGGTTACTTACAACTCTTGTTACGTAATATACTATTAATTGAATTATACCGGAATCCCGAGTGTTTGTGTAATCCACGTATGACAACATGTGACTTTCTTGGTCTTGGTCTAGTCCAACATTTACGGACTCGTTTTTTCTATTTCTGTAAAATAATTAAAATTGCAGCTACTGCTGCCTGTAAATCTTCGTCGCACCACATTGTTTAGAGCCCACACTGCACTGGTGTAGACACAAAGTTTCCTGTTGCAGCAACACAACGAAACATTCACAAGAATGAGTTACCTTGATGTGGACAGAATGTTTACGGAACTTTTGCTGTTGTTTCTGTTTCCATAAACAGGTTCCGGCAACCAACAACACAATGTTCCTCTATGCTTCTTTGTTGTGGACATGGCATAAAGAAATATTACTGTTAACGCGTACACAGAATACACCAACTAACTAACTAACAACTTAAGTGTTATAAATAGTAGCCACTTCGGAAGTAGTGACATTAAAAAAATAAAAAGCAATACGATGTTACGTCATTTCGAAGAAATGTGTTAATTGTTTAGTAAAGATGATTAATTAATTTGTAACAATAACAAATTGTTTTAATGAATACGGAATTAAATTCATAAAAAACTTGCTTGAGAATATTTCTTGATGAATAATTTCCAGTTTCCATAAAGTAAGGCTTGAAAATTGAATAAATATAACAAATTTGGCCTCAATTTAATTATCCACGAACCGCTACTGATGTATAACATTATCTATTGACAAATTGTGTACTTAACCATAATTAGGTAGTGTAGATTTTCCCAGTTTAAAGTTCGAAATATTATATCACAACGAGCGAACAACAAAATGAAAATGAATTTATACGAAATTTGGAATATAGGTGAGACATTTTAAATTATTGTTAATCAAAAATTCGGGTTTACATTTATTGATAAAATAAAATAATTTCTTTGTTTGTAGACTGATAGGCGTGTATTTTGATAAGGTTTTGTTGCGAAATAAAATGACCTTCACCGTTAAATTACTTGTGATATTAAATTTTAGTATTTTATGTTAAAAAAACTTCACTGTAATTCGTCTAAAAACGGTTTAAAAGAGATTAAGATAATTGGGAAAATTGTTTTGCGGTTAGACGAATATAGTGTCGTTTATTGAGTTATTGGAAAAGTAGCTGATTTTATTTTTCAATTTGCAACAAAAAAAATTTGAATACTGAATTTGAACAATTTTTAGTTTAACTTTTATCATGTGTACACGTGTACAGTGCTCCACGCGCAGTAAGTTTTTTTATATTTCAAAAGTACACTATTTGCAATAGATGATTTCATTTCGTAAAAAAACATAAATCGGACGTGCCAATTCCTACAATAGTCACAAAAATGCAGTAGCATTTTTGAGAAATAGAACCAGGAATGCTAAGGATTTTGAAATTTATTTTCAAAATTTACCAAAATTACGCGGTTCATAGTCTCTACATCTGAAAACAATGCTAATTAATATATTTCAGAGATTCGGTAATAGTTATTTATTTCATACTATGCTGTAATAAGCTATTTCCGGACTCATTTAAGTCCGGGAAATAACTCATTACAGTACTGAGTCCGGGAAACTTTTACTTCCCAGACTGCTTTAAAGAAAAACACAATATTACCATTTTTTATTTCATACTGTGCTGTAATAAGGTATTTCCCGGACTCATTTAAGTCCGGGAAATAACTCATTACAGTACTGAGTCCGGGAAATTTTTACTTCCCGGACTGCTTTAAAGAAAAACAAAATATTAACATTTTTTATTTCATACTGTGCTGTAATAAGGTATTTCCCGGACTCATTTAAGTCCGGGAAATAACTCATTACAGTACTGAGTCCGGGAAATTTTTACTTCCCGGACTGCTTTAAAGAAAAACACAATATTACCATTTTTTATTTCATACTGTGCTGTAATAAGCTATTTCCCGGACTCATTTAAGTCCGGGAACTAACTCATTACATTACTGAGTCCGGGAAACTTTTACTTCCCGGACTGCTTTAAAGAAAAACACAATATTAACATTTTTTATTTCATACTGTGCTGTAATAAGGTATTTCCCGGACTCATTTAAGTCCGGGAAATAACTCATTACAGTACTGAGTCCGGGAAATTTTTACTTCCCGGACTGCTTTAAAGAAAAACACAATATTAACATTTCCCGGACTCATTTAAGTCCGGGAAATAACTCATTACAGTACACAATATTCACATTTTTAAAAGATTTTATCTTTAAAACTACAAAATCAAGCCTATAAAAACTAATTATAATTAATATTAACAGTAACTGTGCAATGTGAATTTCCTTGCAGGCTGAATGCAGGAATACCTTTACGAAACAGAATCTTCACTAGACACGGTAGTGGCGGTAGATCTAGTTTGTTGCTTGATCTGAAGAACCTGTATAAAATTTTCTCCATTTTGAATCATTCTTGCTACACAGTATGAAATAAAACATTTTTCGCATGAGCACTTTGCTTGCAGCACCACCGAAGGGAGTGCTGCATTTATTGCGAATGCGAAAAATTCCTTCCCGAAAAAGTTAGGTACAATGTTTTTTGTAACGAATAATTTAAAATAAAAATAAAATTTAAATATAAATGAGTGATAGTGAAGATAACCTACACCTTCTGAAATTAAAAAAAAGCGAAGTAAGCAATTTCTAGAGCTTACTTCCTAAAGAAAGTCGAGACCGATCTGAAAGAATTTATCAAAAATTTTTGGATTGGAATACGGTTCAAGAAGTCAAGAATTTTAATGAAAATGTTTTGCTAACGTATTTTGACCAGCAAAACAGTAAAAGCTCTCTGAGGAGCATTATTCAATGCTCAAGTTATGTTTATTAACATACAAAAATATGGACATATCCAAATATGCCAAATTAATTGCTCATTTAACATAACCTATGTTTGACACTTTTGTTGCCAACTTTTTAAAGCAAATTATGAAAAAATAAAAAATATCCGGATGCGTAAAATACACTTTCCCGTACTCCGTCGATAACTGTAAAATAAGCATTTAAAAGCAATGAGTAAAAAATAGTTATTTAGCAACAAGTGCATAAATTGGTGCCGCAGGCGAATGCGTCAATTCCATGAGTGAAAAAAGACACTTTATGCATGTGTTGCATACACTATTTTTTCTACAATCAAGCAAATGGACTAAAAATGGCGTCGATTTGAATGTTTATGTTTGTCATGATGACAAAACGCTAAGTAAAATGTCAGATGAGTGCAATCTGCAGAGCCATTAGCGGAAATATTTAAAATTAGCGTTAAAAAACTACTTTATCTCACCCTCATGTCACTTTATCTCACCCTAATGTCATTTTATCTCACTCTAATGTCACTTTTTTAAACTGTTTATCAAATACATATTTTATGTACGAAATTCGATTTAAAAAACGTCACTTTTATCAATGATTGTAGAAAAAATAATTTTTGGTGCTATTAATTGCTGAATTAGTTCTGCGTAAAAAATATATATACCTACCGTTTCATGGATGTGAACCAAAACTTTTCGGCAATGAAAACGTTTAATACCTAAGTATTATGACATAAAAGATTTTATGCACCGTGGGTGTGAATAGATGTGTAGATGCCCTCGGGTCATAAACATCTACTTATCACCAATAACTTTTACAATTACAACTCAGAAATTTATTTAAAAAATTAAATTCAAGCCATGGTTGGACTATAGACTGTAATGTAAGACTTGATTTCAATAAACGGCTTAATTTTATTTCCAATAACTTACGTTTTGTTACTGCTCTAGCACAGCTCAGTTCCAACTTGACATCCGTGTTGAACGGACGTATATAGAACGGGTTTATTTTTTATATCTTAACAGGTATTAAAAGAATCAATTAAACTGCTTAAGAAATTCAAAGTTGTTAAAATGGGGGGATGTTAACGAAGGAGAACCCACCGCCTACACCATTAACCTCAAAAGGAGAATACTAAGAATCATTAATCTTTCGCCCGCCCACTTCCTCCCGGATAACCTCAAGCATCTCTACCAAGTGCATGAAAAAGTGATAGTGCCAAAGGATAAGAAAAAGAACAAAACACAAGGTAGGAAAATCCACACTTTTAAAAAAGCCAAAAAACCCAAATTCCCTGTGGTCTCGCTTAAAACCAGGTAAAGGTTTAAAAATATCAGATGGCAAACTAACACTGACAACCCTAAGGCACTAAGAACTGATATTGGGGGAACCTCCGCCAAAAAATCAAATAAAAAGTGTATGGAAAGCTTTCCATGCACTTTTTCAAACGCTGATTCTGAACACTACAAAAAACAAATTGAAAGGATCAGGGAATAGAAAATCATCCTAAAAGAAGGCAGTAGAGAAAAGGAAAACCTAAAAAGCGCCTATCAAATAGCCTTTGTAAATATTGAAAATTTAAATGAGGACAGACCGGGGGTAAACGCCAATACACAAGGCACCACGGTCATCTTCTCGCACCAACAGATGATAAAAGGTGTAGAGAAAACAGATAATATTGAAAAGAGCACTGGTTCAATAAACACCTCGAGTGACTCTTCTCCTAACTCAACACACCCAACTAAGAGGCCTAAGTCAGATACCTTCAACAGAGCGGATAAAAAGTGTATAGAAAAGGAAGAAAACTACATCGAAAGCTCAACTTCGACGAACTCTTCACCGCAGGAGGCCACGCAACGTCCACCGTCCCCGTCACTCGAGAAATTCTTTCCATGCACTTCTTCTAACAACTTAGAAAAGTGTATGGAAACAAACCAAAAGTGTACCGAAAGCAATTTAACTTCAGTAGAAGATGAACTGACACCGATATCTACTCCGTGTAGCATTCCTACTCACAATATACACCGAACCAGACAACTCAGCCACTCCAATCAATTAGAAAAGTGTATATAAAACTCTTCAGAAATGGAAAATGTGGCAGTTCGCGATTCCTCCTCGCCAGAAGGCCCAGCTAACATCATCGATTTACAGCTTGTCACTCAAGCTCAAATCCATGCCACTGAAGCCTCCCCGAGCTGGAGCGATGAAGTAGAGAGGGCAGAGAGGACAGTGCAAACGTCGTCGGCAAGATTCAGACCAACATCACTGGTTAGTGAGGAAGTAATAGAAGACGAAGACGACTTCGTATCACAATACCAAAAATTAACACCTAACAACAAAAAGATTATCGGCAAAGTTCTCAAGTTTAAAAGCAACTTGGACGAGATCACGGTTGAAAACACTCAACCCGAAGGAGAGGATATGGACGTAGGCACTTTCGTCAGACCGAGGAAAACGGTCTCCTACGCCCAGCTCATCTCGAAACTCTCGAATAAAATACCACAACCGAGAACCAATACCAGTCGCTCTCGGAGGAAGAAATTGAGGAAAAACCCCATTACAGAAAGGACAAACTACCTGACTCAATTCTCAACAAAATAAAAGACAAAAACAAAACCAGAAAGGATTGGCAGATGACACGCGAGCCGATATTTAGAGAAACAACCACTTGGAGGAATAACAATTGGAATAACTACCTACTAAACATTAGCCCAGGAGACACGAACCTATGGGGGATAATGAACCGAATCAAAAACAAAAGGACCCAACCAGCGAAAATAATAAAAGACGGGACGACCATGACTGAACCAAACGAAATTGCGCGTGCTTTCGGGGAGCATTTTCGACAACACTGTGACTGACAACTCAGTCCATATTAACATCTTCAAAGAATATGAGAAAGTTAGGCTACTGAACCACACATGCCCTAGCAAGTCTCATACCTCCAGTAAAGAAATTTACAAAATAATCGGAAATCTCAAAATCAAAACTGCGCCGGGGCGGGACGGAATCCATAATATTTTGATCAAAAACTTGCCTTCAAAGGCGGTTTCCCTCCTTGTAATAATTATCAACTACATCTTAGAGACAGGTTACTACCCGGAAGGTCTCAAGACGGCTCATATGATCCCGGTTCCTAAATCAACTCACGGGAGGAGCTGCATTGAAAACTACAGGCCCATCTCACTCCTAAGCAACTTAGGGAAAATCATTGATAGAGTGATACTTAATAGACTGGAAAAGGCGGCTTCCGACCTGAGAATTATTCCGGAGGAGCAATTTGGTTTCAGGGCTGAGCACGGTTGCCCATCACAGCTAATAAGGGTGATCAATTATGCGCGCGAAGAGTTTAGATATAAACACCCAGCAATTCTGGTCTCGCTAGACATACGCAAAGCATTCGACTCCGTTTGGCTCCCCGGATTAATTCTCAAGTTGACCGAGCTCGGCATTCCAGGCTATTTAGTAACACTCTTGAACGCATATCTTTCTAACCGAAAATTCCCCATGAAAATGGGGAACGCTGAAATAGGGTCATATATTACGGAGGCAGGAGTACCGCAAGGCTCGGTAATTGCTCCTACCCTGTACTCGCTGTTTACGTCAGACTTTCCATTATGCAGTGCTCTCCTAACAGCATTGTATGCTGATGACGACTGCCTCGTACAAACCGCGAGGACAGCGGATTTAGCACTACAAAGAATTTAAAGTCTCATTAACAATAAATACTTTTAAAACGGAATATATGGTTCTACGAGGCCAATTTCGGAAGAATACCCCACACAGCCAAAACACGTTTCACAGATGTATCGAAGATATCTATAGCGAGATATTGTATATCGCATAGACATCTACAAATATATATGAGACATGAATGAGATATCTCTAAGATATCTTTATGTCCGCCTTGTATACGTCTCAAAGATATTATGCTGAGATATCTCGGAGATTTCTTTAGATATATTAATTGCCAACGTCGTTTCGACCGCGGTTATAGTCTTCATCAGAACTTAAAATGTAAAACAGGTAACATCAACCCATCTTGTAAAATTCAGTACATTCACTTTAAAGATTTGGTTAAAGTTTTAAAAACATACAAAGCAGATTAAAATGCAATATTGTATTTTATTTTTCGTTTTGTCTGTTTCTAAAACTATTTTAACCAAGTGTTTAAACATCAAAACACTTATTACATTGTACAAGACCGGTGGACATCACTTGTTTGATGAAGACTGTAACATGGTCGAAACGTTGGCAATTAATAATTTCAATAAGTCGAAAATGTGCTTTTTAATGAATATGCACTAATACATTTCTCTTTATATATTCAAAAAAACTAACTCTGCCACAATAAACAAATAACATGTCATATACAGCTTAACAATTAATTTATTGCACACAAAAATTCGAGGCTTCTATTTAAACATATCTGATAACATAAACTCTAAACTCTCTTCAAAACTATTATTAGGAATGTAAGTACATATATTAATTGGTTCAAGTGATTTTAAATAAAACATTAAATCCTGAAATTAAAAAAAACAAAACACAAAAGAAATTGAAGCTAATCAGTCCTATTATCTTTTTTTTCTCTATCTCTTCTTAATGTTCCTAATCTTAACCAATTTTTAATAACTTCTGATATTTCAGAGTCGGTTGCCATTTCTTGATCCTTTTTACTGCGAACAGCAACTACAAACGAATAAATATTAATTATTATCGAAGATTCTAGAAATTAACTATGATGATTAAAGGGTTGTAACAAAAAATGTATTCTTTTAAAGTGGATGTGCATGCCATAATTATTTGATTTGACATTTTCATCAAAACATCTTTACACTTCTTATGGAAAACAAAGCGCACAAACTGATTTATTTTTTACTTTATTCACATTTCCACCTACAATGATAGAATCTAAAATAACTTTAATACCAATTTGTAAAAAATTACTAATTGTTCATGGTGGGTAATACAACATTAGTGTATACTGTGTAGTCAGAACCCTTACCTTGTATTACTTTAACTATCTCTAGTTCAAAGAATGCTCTCTTTTTCTTTGCTCCGACCCAGCTGTATTGAGCAGCAACTGTATTAGTTATCAAACTTATTAAAATATTTACAATGGAAGTCTTGAGATTTTTCCCCAACATAAGCCGACTTCTCCGAATCTAAAACAAATAATCAAATTTAGCACAAGTTTAGCAACCATTTAATTTTTATGAAGGAGATGGAACAAAGTGATTTATTACCACACATTTTCGGAAATTATCATTCGTTTTGAACAAGGTGTTAACATTGTCCATATCTTCACAGTTGTTGATGGGAAATTTAGCATCATACAATTCATTATTAAGAGGGTCTTCATTTTCCACCTCTATCTGCTTAATATTAATCCCCTGTTCAATATTATTAATTCTATCCAGTAATTCTTGCTGAAGAAGTGATAATGCCACGACTTTTCGTTGAATATATTTCAGGATGTCCAAGCTTTGCTGCTGAAAATCTAAAAAATAAACTTTTTATTTCTATGACTTATAAATTAAATTTTACCTATATACAGATTACAAAACATTTACTAACTTAGTGATTCTGCTGTATCTTGCTCATCCCGTAGCACAAATTTATTTGATTTATTTGATACACATTTTGAGGATTTAATAACTTCTTCAATTATTTCATGGCTATTTTTTTTGGTACTTCCATGTTTTATAAATTTTTCTGTAGTTGCACTAGACAAACCACTACCTGAAACAGTCATAAAAATCAATTTAGGTCAAATTCACAATGTATGTCCTCAAAAAAATATTGAATTCACCTTAAAAACCATCCCAAACAATGACTTACATGTGTTTTTTGGAAATTTCGGATATTTAATTTCTTCGGCCAACAATGTTTGGTCTAATAATTCATCATCTGATGAGCTGATTACTCTTGAAGCTCTAACCCTTCTTTGTTTTCTTTCTTCCTCTTCATCTGTTGTACCAACTTCAGTTTCTTCCTCAGCTTCTTTAGCTTTTTTTAACCCATATTCATAGTCATCTAGAAGAACAGAGTATTGTATCAGACATGTTTCTTTTGTGGTTAATCTCTATCAACAATAAAGTATCACTGACACAGTATTTCAATGTGGTCTCACCTGTACTATATAAAACCCTCAAAATTTTACATTTTTCCCAATCTGGATTCGGTGGTAATTTATTTTTGACGGAGGAATAATATTTACTCATAGTTTTAAAATTTGGCCAAAAGGCTTCATTACCCTGAATCCAAACATTAGGGATCAGCTGCACTCCATCATCAAATTCTACTACAGTGTATTGTTTGTTCATTTTGAAATCTACAACACAAAAATCAATGTAAAGCTGTACATTTTTTATTTCCATTTTTTAAATATTAGTTGCAAATTATAAAAAATACATACCTCACTATGAAGTAAAGGGATAACAACAAAATTGTTATTATTGTATGGCAATTTCATACACTTCTGCTTAACAGTATTTAAAGGCCAAGTTTTAAGTACCGATAAGTGTGAAACTACAAAAATATTAAGAATAGAAGAAGCACATGGTTTTTCATACAAGTTTTCTTTCTTTATAAATTCCCTCCCTATTAACAAAATGCAGTGATTTTCATTGGAGTAGGCAATATTTTCTAGGAGAACGACACTTCCATTTTTACATAAAAAACAATTATCTGCTGTTGAGGAACATTTTAAAATAAACAGATCATTTTGTATTACATCATACTGAGGATCTGAACATCCATTTATAAGAGGCCCATGAGTATGTAAAGTTTTATGTAATACTGAAAAATCAGAATTTTCCTGACTAGGTACAATTTTATTTTGAATTCCTACTGCTTCTAATTCAGTAGTACAAAAAAATAACTGTTGAAGGGGACGTTCTGATTTTCGAATTAATTTTTTTATTGAAAACATAAAATTTTCAAACTTAAAAGCACTGAAAAAATCTAAATTACCATAATGTTTTACATCCTCAGCAAGGTGCAATACATTATGAACATTATGTGAAACATTGTATTTTTTATAAATTTTTTCATATGTAGACACAAAAATACGCAATAATTCATTTGCATATTCAACTGTTTCAATAGCTGCATTTTGAATGCAAAGTATTCTAATTGCCACATGTAGCACAACAAAATTTTCAAAAATTTGATTTCTCAAAATGCCTGAAAAACAAACAGGACCTATATAAAGCAACAACATACGAAATTCTGTTGCTTTATATAATTTGATATATTCTAAGGAACGGGGCTTTCTAACAAATTCCTTCGGTATATGATGCTTTAACAATTCAATTTTCTGTGATATAGCTTTAACATGAGAACTTCTTAATCGGAATGATAAATCACCTCCCAACCACAACAACAAAAGTCTTTTAGTAACTCCAAGGCACAAAAGGTGCATATAATCTAATGGAACACCTTTTACTATATCAAAATTGGGAATATTTTTTATAATGGTTTCATTAATATGATATTCCTCATCACTATTAGCCCTAAACCCTGTATCTGTTCTTTTATGAAAGTTATTCCCAGGAAAGCAAACTCGATTATTTAAGAAAATACCATTTATTAAACATTTTGTACAGCTTGAGTATCCACTATGTCCTTTTATGCCTAATACAAATGACTTAGCAGGAACATCACAAATTATACCCTTGAGAGAAAAAGGAATGTTCTTGTTATTTATATATAAGCCATTATTTACTAATTCAATACATTCATTAACAAAATCAGATAAAAAAACGTTAGAATCTTGTGGTTTTTGAGGACCAACATATGCCCCTATAATAAAAACATTTGATAATCCATATATATTTCCTAAAATTGGCCATAAAGCATTAGTAGATGATCTACTTAGAGGTAAACCATCAATGTTTATGAATAATTCAATCTGTTCAAAATTTATATTCACAATCTTTTCCAAATTTTTCTTTAAACCAAAATGACAATATTGCCCTGGATACACTGTTTTAAGTGGACATTTTCTCGCTGTATGTAATAATGTTCTACTATCTCGTGGTAGGTCAGAAAAGCACTCATGGTTTTGTAAAATGTTTAACAAACTATTTAGGGCCATATGAGATATATTGTTTGTGACTGCCCAGTTAACTAAACCTAACGTTACATTGGCAGCTTCTGTGTTATTTTGGGTAGTATCAGTAGCCACATTTAAAATATGTGTACAATCATTTATTGCCTCTGAGTTAATAAGTAATGGGGTCTCTTCACTTTCATGATTTTGAGTTAAATTACATTCATCATTACTCGATTCATCCATATTAATATCCGATTCAAATGTATCCAGATTATTATTAGGAGCAAGAGGCATTTTTATTACTTGTTTTTCAGGTTGTATTACATTAATTTTTCTTTGAACTAGACGACGCAAATGTCTTTTACTTACAGTACTAACCGTTTTATATTTAGGCATGATTGAATTTTAAAAGAAAGAAAACTAATAGATATAAAAACAAACCTCCCGAATATCACACTATAGGTAGGTACTTTATCACTTAGCACTTTAACTGTAATTTAGCTTAATTTGTTTGATTCACAGATAATATATATTAAAAAAAGGTTTGATTGTCGTTTGCACCTATTCACACATGTTACAAGTCACAAAAAGAGAGGTTATGTTTCAATTCCCGCGGCAACTATGTCCTTACCGTTACCAGAGACACGTTTCTATGCACGTTACACGCAGACGCAAGTTACGAAAGTAATGTCCACATTTGTCTGGTAATTTCTGTCTGTGATACGTCTCTGAGATATGGAATGTATGGAATAACCTATGAATAAAAATCAAGTGCAGCAACATTGCAATCAGACAGAAGAGTGACAGAATTGTTTTAGAAATATGTCGGAAATATCTCGAAAACTACAATAATCTTTAAACATTTTTTGATAAAATACTTGAATGACTCGGAGATATCACGGAAATGTCTCGAATATATGAAGAAGCTTTTAGACCATTTCTTAATATCTCCGAAATATCTCAGAAATATCGCAAAATATCTGAGATATTGTGATTTAAATGAGATCTTTTTGAAATATCTCCGAGATATTTGGTGCTGTGTGGGACTTCTACTTCCAGAAACCTCAAGCTCAAAAACCAAATTATCCAGCCGAAATCTGCGGTAAAATATCTAGCATACACCATCCAGCAAAATACTCTGCACAACTTGCATATTCAGGACAGAATACAAAAAACTAAGGTGGCCATCAAACTTCTATACCCATTGATCTGTCGTAACAGCCGTCTATCAGTGAACAACAAACTGTTGCTCTATAGTCAGGTGATACGACCGACAATGGTGTATGGATACCCAGTCTTCTGCTCCACAACGGATTCTCTCTTCAAGCAAATGCAAGTTGTGCAGAATAAATGCATCAGAATGGCTATATGCAAAAGAGTCGATTTTACTCACTCCCCTAGGACTACCTGGCTTCACCAGAAGTCCCAGATGGAGTACATCAAACCATATCTAGTAAACCTGGCAGCCAACTACTACGACTACTGTCTCCCTGAGACTTTGAAACAAAAAATCAAAAAACAACGCGCGGACGACATAAAGGATACAGTCTCCTGCATTCAAACATTTCAATGCAGATCCGAACGTTTTAACTTCGTATAAATATTGTAAAAATGTACATACTGTATATACACCTAGAACGTAGTAGCAACCAAATCGCATTAGGATTCAGAATAGATGGTGATGGATGAAAGAACGCGGATGGGCTGTACAAAAGAATGAGTGTAGTATGAAAGGGTGTAAATAGATTTTAACTTTAAACCAACAGATTTTAATTTAGGTTAGTCAGATGCCATAAATATGTGACCCTGTTTTTCAGTAGCATTTCAGGGAAAAAACAACAAATCTTTGAGGGAATGTTAGCTGTTAGATTCGACCGGTCCTATTACAGGTCATAAAACACGAAAACAAACGGATAATGCTTCAACGCAAGGAGCCGTTATGGAGGGAGGAAATGTTGCAGTATGGATGAACGGAGCCAGAACACCGGCGTGGCGAAAACCTCGCATATCGTTACATCATGTACGCACTTATGTAATAACTAATTGAGGATTAATAAAGATTTATGGATCTAGCACAGCTCTAGAACATTGTCTTTATTTTTCGGTTACACCTGTGGGTAGTTTAGAAGACTGACAAAACGTTGCCGGAGTTTGCAGAATTTCGTAGATAACCATGAAATAACTTTTGATTTTGAAATTTCCATACTGTCTTGAATAAGCAATGGATTAATTTAGAAACGAATGGCTATCTCTATGAAACTTTCGAACTGCACAAATTTCTAGTTATGTGTGCTCCATATTTCTGTTGTAGTTGTATTATTTTTGGTATTAAAGCAATATGTTTGTACCATTTTTAAAGAATGAAATAAATAATTTCCTATGGATATTAACAAAAGTCTAAAACTCGAACTTAATGGTGTTGAATAGTCTCATAATTTAACAATAATTGTATAGTAAGGCCGCTCTTAGTTTACCACTTTCTGATTAGAAGCTTATAGCGATAAGGTGTTCTGTTCGTTGGAAATTTCAGCAGTACTCAAACGTTATTTTTACCTGGCTTGTAGAAGAAAACACCTAAAATTGTGTCGTTTTTTTTATAAGCGTATAGCCAGATGAGACCCAGCCAGATCTATTAGACACTTCATTCTATATATGAAAACAAAGGTGGTAAACTAAGAGCGGCCTTACATGTGTATCGGCGAAATAAATGAAATTTGATCAGTGGGATACAAACGGACCACTGACCATAGGCACTTTATTTAATTTAATTTATTTTTTTAGCGCCTGTAGCTTTAAAGCAACAAGCACGAATAGAGCGATTACGAATAGAACTCAACACTGAAAAAGCCAAATTAGTGATAATGCAACAGGAAATTAATGAATTAGAGAAAAGTAGACTAAAAAGTGAAGTAAATGCAGAAATAGAAAAGCAGCTGCTTCAAGAAATAAAACACCTTAGGTATCAATGCAATGACTTAGAATTAGACGGTAAGTACAAAAATATCTCTCTTTTCGATCAATTCGATTTGCAGCGTTACTTTTTTTCTAGTCATCTAACCATATACCAGTGGCGTGTGGACGTTGATTGTAGATATTGAAAAATATATATTTATATTGAAATTTGCGTGAAGACTAAACATTCTATAAATATGAATTAGAAAAATTATCTACTAATTTTGAAATATTGAGTGTTTCATTAGTAGTAAGTTTAATATACAGGGTGTCCCAGAATTTTTTAGACAGGCTATAACTCTAAAACGGCTGAAGATAACTTCATAAAATTTGGTATGCAGCAATTGGACGGATTTTACAATATTGCGAATCCCTCATGACGTCAGCGAAATCATCAGCGTAGCTATGACGTCATGTCATTATAAAATATCAAATGCAAAGGTGGTCGTGTGACTGCTCATATTAAAGGTCTTTTTATTCTGAATTCAACCATGTAATACACTTAGTATGTTAAAATTTATTAGTTGTGTATTTTCGATCAAAAGGAGTTTAACAAAATAAATAAAAAAGTTTAACAAACAAATTTAATCACATGAAAATCAAGGCAATAATACCATTATTCTACAATTAATTTTCAATAATGTGCTCAAAATGCCCCCCTTCCGCTTCAACACAAGCCTCAAACCTTCTCAATAGTTCACGCGTACATGCCGCTCTTATCATTTCTGGAGTAACAGCTCTACATGCTTCTTTTATATATCTATGTCATTAGAGGTCCAAATTTTCATAAAATTATGCATTATTAAATTAAATAGAGTTAATCAAAATTCATCACGTTCTTAAGTTTTAGGAGTATCGCCATGTATTTTATATCTCTATTATTGTTAAATATTTCCCAACTTAATAATTTTTCTAAATTTACGTATCATAAACGGACAGCTTGCTTGCTTCTGCCTTTGTCAGTAGTGCGAAATAAACTTCTACGTCCACGCCAACAGCTTTTATTCTTGAATTCATATCCTTCAAAACTCTGTAAAATTTCGATCTTAAGAATTATATCTTCCTCTTCTTCTTCAATTGCTGTTCTTTTTTCCTTTTATTAGATATTTTTGTTTCGCGACTCTGCTCTATATATATGCAATATTTATTTCATTAATCAGCTCTCTCGTTTCTTGACACAATAGTTGTTCCATATAAAACATTTTTTGTACCAAAACATTTCTATATTTTTCTATTCTTCTTCCTTACCCACTTCTCTTATGCCTCTTTCTTCATTGGTTTATATAATTCCTTGTTTTGTACTTTCCTCTTCTTATTCATTTGTGATTTTTCTTTTGCTTCAAAAGTTTCTGTATTCTTCCCAAACCATTTCTACCGACATTATACTTATTTATTAATGTTATTCTCTTTTTGTTCATGTCAACTGTGAGTATTCATTACTTATCTCTAATTACCTAGTGTTTACATTTTTGATTTAATTTTTGTAATATGTTATATTATTTTTTAGGTGAAGCATTTTATAATAACATATACACTGGCCAAAATATAAATGAATTTCCCACCCCTCCACCAAGACTTCGACAAAACAGCAGAAGACGTTTGCAATATCAACCGCCACCTGATTTCGAAGGCCCCAAATGGAACTGTGACGTATGTACATTCCTCAATCATCCCATCTTGGACAAATGTGAGCAGTGCGACTTCCCCAGAATCCTACACGGTATGAACCAACCCGAGGCAGTTAATCCTAATCTAACAATTGATAATCTTCGCATGCTTAACCAATCTGATGTTGTCCGTGCTACTAGATCGCTTAGTTTGAATTACGTACCTCAAGTACAGGTTACGAGGCCTATAGGGTTTGTTGTTAATGAAAATGATAAAGCTCAGTCACTGCCATTGCAAATTAACACAAGCCACTCTGCGCCAAGCTCGCTTAATAAATTATTAAGTAATAAAAATAATGTTTAGTGCTTATAGATGTGTGACAGTGTTAATAATAAACTATCAAAATATGCAGTGATATATTTGTGATGTTTCAAAATTTACATATTTTTATATGTCTTGTCCATTTTATGGTAAATTAGTTAATAAGGCCTAAAGGTTTTTTTTTAATGAGACGTATCTCAAAATATCTGTTTTGAAAGTGATAATCTAGACTTATGTAACAATCTGTTTACAAAATGTTGCAGCTAATTGATTTTTCAATTTTTAAAATTAAAATGTGTAGGTCTAACGAGATATTTTGCAATATACCTATAATCACAGATTCTAATTAATCTGTGCTATAATCGTGTTACAAGAAAAAATATTAAAAATGAATGTTAATGGTTGTAGTAAAATTAAAACAAATGGAATTATAGTCGGTGTTTGAGATTATATAGGAAATTAAAATATATATGAACAACAGTATAATAGGTACTAGTAAGACAGAATAAAACTGAATAAATTGAGAATAAATCTAGCATTAAAATTCTACTGTCAGCAGCAGAAAATGTTAAAATGGTTCTCTTGTAAAAGATTGATGTCAGGCAAGCAAAGGAATCCATTAAATCACATTTTGAACTTAGTGTGTCACAGACAGATAACTGCCACTCATATCTATTATTTCAAACGAGAATTAGGGAGGCTTATGAATTTGGGTCTTGATGGCGAATTGCAAATTATCTCGAAATTTTTATTGGTTCTCATTTTTTATAAAAAGTCTAGTGATAATCTGACAATAAATTGTATCTGAAAAATCAAATACAATATATTTATTTCATAATGTACCTAATGGACGAAATTTTCCGTTATAGCTCTTTGAAAACCATAAAAATTACAAAATCCAACAAATTATAATAAATATAGGTTGAATATTCTAGTGATTGCTAGAAAATGTATCACACTAACCAACAGAATTTATTGCTAGTGTCAAGATCGGATTTGCAGACAATTATTGAAAATGTTAAGAATTTGGAAAAATGATTTTGTTCTAGTTTATTGAAGTGTTACTTTCTTCGTTGGCTTTTGTATCCTGGACTGACTTTTCATGTAGTTTTGGTATAATCTTAAACATTGATATTTATCCATTAAGATCAATCCATCCAACTTCTTCATTGTCCCATTTACTTAGGACCGATTTTTATATTTTTCAATGTATGAGACTATTCGTCCGGTTAGATTCAAGACATCTTTTCATAAAAAACCTTGTCTTTACTACCTACCTACATGGAAAACAGGATTCAAATTACATATATACCTTCGTAGTGGATTCATAATTTTCACGATAGTTTTCCACAATTTTTTATACTGTAAATAAAATATTTTGCACACTAGTGTAGATAAAATACATTTGTTTCTCCTCCTCGACCCAATTTTATGTGGTCTGTGATTGTACCCACCTTTGGTAAAATGGTACGCAATTCTTTAATACTTTGGCAATGTCAAATTTTTGGACACAAGATTGTTAATAATAATTGCGTTGTATTTTGTTGTAAATCACTTCATCTTTTCAAAAACTGATTTCAAAAAATGTGTTTTCAAAGGGACATAACGGGAAACATATTTTTATCAATATTTGTACAACTTATTATATTGTTATCTTTTTTTTTGTCGGTTTTGACGGTAATAAATAAAACTATGCTAATCGAGGTTTTTCTTTATTTAAGTTTCGGCATCTCCTGGGGATAACATACACATACACGTTACGCCAAGAATACCAAGACGTAAGATATTCCATCTGTTGTTAATATAACTGTTTTTATGTGTGCAATACTAACCAAAATAGTACAATAATTTATCAATCTGAAAATGAATGACAATTTGAATCGTACGATATGTGCTTGCATGCGAAGCTCCCACGTAGCACGAGTAATAGTCATTTATGTTACAATAAAAATCTTTATGAAATAGTAAGTTTTTATTTACTTAATTACAGTTACCAGCCAAAAATTGTCATATTTTAGTGAAGCGTGTCATCAATAGATGTCAAAGATAATAGTTTTAATGCGATTATAACGCCTTACAAAGTTTTTGAAAAGTATTTTTCAAATACCAAACGTTCACTAAGAAGCAATAACTAATTCTCGGGCTATATGGCCCGACAGACATTGAATCACACTTCTTTACCCCTTTAAACGGGAACAGGGTCCAGCAGTGAAACGGGAAGATTAAGATATTGTGTAATCGAAGCACAAAAAGGATCCTGAAGTATGATCTCCACTTTCATCCATTTAAGATACAGGTAGTCCAAGCTCTCAAACCTCAACTCTGCCTTAGCCGAGTACGCTTTTGTCAACAGCTGTTAAATTTAATTGATCAAGATGGACAGCTGATGGTCCATAATTTATGGATGAGTGATGAGGCTCACTTCCATCTTTGAGGGTATGTCTGCAATAAACAAAACTTTCGGTTTTGTAGTGGCATTAACCCACGTCACTAAAATCCTCTTAATTCACAAAAGGTAACTGTGTGGTGCGCAATGTCCTCTCTAAGTGTGGTTAGTCCGTACTTTTTCGAAAGTGAAAACGGTAACACTGTAAGAGTGAACTAAATAAAATAAAATAAATACAATTTTTATTCCCTAAAAGACATTTTACAATGTATGGGACACGTCAAATTACAAATAGTAAATATTACAAACAAATAATATAAACAATTACAAATAGTACAAACATAATTCTGAACGGTATGCTGAGATGTTGGTGAACTTTGCATTTCTTGCTCTTGATTAACATGTGAAGGATCGGTCATTATTCCAGCAAGATGGTGCTACTAGCCACACTGCTAACATTTCGATGGACTTGCTGAAATCGGCGATTCCTGGTCGCTTAATTAGTAAGAATTGCGACATTCCTTGGCCTGCCTGTTCACCAGACTTGGCGGCTCCTGACTTTTTTCTGTGGGGTTATCTAAAGCTAAAGGTTTTTGAATCAAATCCACCCAGAACTAGGGACGAACTGAAGGAGCGAATCCAACAGGAGATCAACAACATTCCATTGGATATGCTACGAAGTCATGGGTTCCTTCACCAAAAGACTTCAAGAATGTGTTCGAAACGAAAGACGCCATCTTACAGATATAGTTTTCAAAAAATGAACATTTTCATATATCCTCATTAATTTCCACTAATTTAGATTACATTTGTGTAAAAAAGTTTAATAAATATGAATAATTAAGACTTTGAGAGTTTTTTTAAATATTCCCGTTTCAGTGCCAGACCATGTATATCTCTAAGGTATAACAGATGACAGCACAAGGTAGATGCTATCCAGAAGCCTTGCGCGCATAATCCTGGACTGGAGACAACGTTGAAACCTCGGTTGAAACCTCAGTAAAGGAAATACTAAGAATGCGATAACAGCGACATCCACACATCAAAACACGAACCAAAATTCTATATTGACAAAAAACCATCTCGGTTTTGTAGCTATTTACTCAATTAAAGTTACCTCTAAAAAATTGTCATATTATTTTAGTAAAGCGTGTTATCAATCGATGTCAAAGATAATAGTTTAATGCTATTATAACTTTACTGAGGTTAATGTATTGATGTGTGGTTTCAACGTTGTCTCCAATTCAGGATTATGCTCTTAGGGCTTCTGGACGGATAGCATCTACATTATGCAGATGAGGCGCAAATACGCCGAAACCGCGGTCTACGAAGTGATGTCCCTTCTAATTACAAACCAGAATGGATGGTTATATCTTGCAGATATACCAACCCCGTTTAACTTAGAAGTGTGTAATTCAATGTCTGTCGGGGCATATAGCCCGAGAAGTAGTTGTTGCTTCTTAGTGAACGGTCTCTGTTCTTTAAAAAATATTTTTCAAAAACTTTGTGAGGCATTATAATAGTATTAAACTAGTAAGTTTTTATGTTTATAATATTTATAGAAATGACTAAGTCGATGAATACACTTTTCGAAAAAAATAAAACAAAGCCATACACCATAAATTGCATTCAGGAGCATCTTTGTAGGCTTATTTTAATTATCGCGTGTTTTCAATGCATATATAGCTGACTAGTATATCCAGAAACATATGAGCAAAAATTATAATCTTACAGCAATCAGCTGAAAAAATACAGTTTTCAAATAAAGTGCTGCAGAATATCCTCCAAAAGGCGTTGAACGATGTTCTCACTAGCTGCTTAACGGAACAGATGTGTGTAAACCCCTTCACTAGGAAAAGGAAATTGGAAGTACTTCCTCCACTTTCCTACAATTTTGAGGTTATTTTATTTGCAGCGGAAGTAAAATATTTGAGGATAATCCTAAATAAAAAATTTATATAGAACGCTCTCTTGGAAAAAGTTATCCACAAGGCCAGACTATCCTTGTGGACATATGTCGAAGGATCTATGGAAAATCATGGGGCTTCGGAGCCAAACAAATCTGTTGGATATATCTGATGATTTTTAGACCAATGATCACTTAATGCTCAAAAGCTTCACAGCGATCGGCCCAAACCTACCTCCTCTCCATATATTTCAGGAAAGACAGGCAAGATATAGAATTGCGCATATTTCCAAAATGCACATACAGAGATCGCTGGTGGACACTGAAAGTCACAGTATTCTGGGAATAATTTGGACATAATGTCTCCAATAGTAGATACTACGACCTGCCTTATTTCATCCTAATTCCGAATAGAAATGACTGGATCCTCCGTAAGAAGGAACTATAATGAGCAGATAGCTGTTGGTACACGGATGGCCAAGAAAAATCTCAGACTCGGGTGCAGGTGTATACAGCCGCAGACATAGAACATAAATATCAACCTCCCTAGGATCCTATGTATTTCACTCAGCTCTTACTGTGTAACGTCGAAATTGGTATCAAAGAAAAGACTCTTCTCAATATTACGCACTCAATAAAGTGTTCCATTTCCCTCAAATGCTTCTGCTTTTCTAACCGAACCATATTTTTAAGTAGTTTCTCGGACATGCCGATACTAGCATAAATCTACAAATTTATCCATTTAATCAGCAAGTCCTGTCTACGTATAATATTGTCTCAAAGAAAGGTAAGAACTCTATTAAAGTGGTCGCTTAACATTATGAACTTTGCGGTGATCGGTACTGTTGGGAAATTGCTGACTAATGAACTGCAGTAGATTCTGCAAAGGAAACAAAAAAAGGACAGATAATGATAATTTCAAACTGTTGAATAATATATTTGCTTCGATTTTGACTACACTGAATTGACATTATTTATCTACTGAAAAAGGTTTAGATGGGTTTCATCAATCAGTGAGCTTCTCTATTTTGTTTTACAAAATGTACAAAATTTATCAATTAATTTTTTTATTATCTTTCTTTTCAGGAATTACACATTCGTGGGTATTATAATGAAGAAAATGTGACTAAATCAAAAGCTACTTTTATATTTTATTTATATATTTTTCAACCTCAATTGCTCACAGATATTTATTATTTAAGCATTTTTTAAGTTACATTGTTAAGTTTCTGTAAATATATTATTTATAATAAAGTTTAAGGCAAAGGCTTATTTTGATACAAAAATCGTTTTTAATTTAAGTACCTATTATAGTGCACAAGCTTTCAGAGTGTGTTTGTTTCCATAGCGTAACACTTTCAAAACCTTCTTTTTTTGCACAAATATTAATGATAATGCACACAAGGACGTGGACGTTATCCACCGACGGGTAAAAATATGGTTTTTCGCCTACCTTACCGGAAAACCAATCATATAAACACCAAAAATAGGGCGGAAAGTATTGTTTAGCAGCCCAAGGACGGAATATTCTTAATGCCACGACTTTTTGACGTTTTTTCACCATCTGTCACTTGAGAACTTTGGCGTTTCACGTAATTTTTTTAATTAAACGTCAGTGTATGTTTTTTAGTTACTTTCCTATTTTTTGGTTTATTCGATAGGCGAAAAACAGTTGTGTGTCACACATCCAGGAAACGCTTTAGCCGCCCTTAACTATCAGCTGCCCTCGCTTCGCTACGCCTCGCTCGTGCATCTAATAGCCTCGGGCCGCTAAAGCTCATTTTCTCAACAAAATTATAGTCAGTACTATTTCATTAATAATTTAGATAAGTACACAATATTTTTTGGTAGTAATAGACCGGTAGCCCATGACACATGTAGGCTTTATTATTTCGAATGGAAGCCGTTTTCACCATCGAGTTTCATGTGAAAAACAATTAGAGTAAGGCTATTCCCCAAGACCCAAGCTGGATAATCTATGCTATCTATGATATGATGACCTATACTTGGATGCATTCTTTGGGTAGGTACCTACTACTTTTCATCCGAAAACAACAAGGCATACAAATCCAAGTGATACTAAGGGTTGATAAGCGAGGGTTAAAAATTGATAAAAAAGTGAAAAAAAAACAATTAACTTATGTATGCCAAAGAGAGTTGAGATTTTGTTATCTTAGTAGATATTGAAAACGTTAGTGGCATAAATTTTGCGGCGATACTTCATTTGTTAATAATTTTCCAAATATGATGTAAAAGTTATAATTAAGAGCAATTAACAATTAACTTATGTATGCTAAAGAGAGTTGATTTTGTTATCTTAGTAGATGTTAAAAACATTAGTGGCATACATTTTGCGGCGAAACTTCATTTGTTACTAATTTTCCAAATATGATGTAAAAAGTTATAATTAAGAACAATTAACTTATGCTTGTAACTTTTTGGAACATTTCTATTCTAATGCTAACTGCAAATTGGCTTCCAATTCCTAATGCTACTAATTGTTATAAACTACTGTTAAAGAATACAAATATTGAGCATTCTGGAACAATTAACTTTTGTATGTCATCAAGTATTAATAATCAACTAATTATTTCCATGTATTTTTCATCGGGACATACAATTTATTGCGCCAATAATAAATAAAATCCGTTTACAAAAGATATATAAGCGTGGGTGTTGAGTTGCAATACCGCATAATGTAGCAGTCACAATACCTGTAAGCAGGGCCGGATTTCCCTTTAGGGCAAAAAGGGCAATTGCCCTAGGGCCCCGAAGGCTACAGGGGCCCCACAGCAAACGCAAGAAATTATTAAAATAAAGTTTATTACAGTTTGTTACAGTTGTATAAAATAGTTATTTTTGTATCTAGTGCGCGAAATGCTACTTTGGTGATCGAGAATTGAATTTTTGCCGAGTTAAAAAATTATTGGAGTCCACCAAAGTAGTTCGCGCACGAGATACAAACAATATTTTTTCTACAAACGTAAAAATCTATCTTTTAAAAATATTATAAATAAGTAAAATGCCTAATTTATTATAGAAAATAGTGTTGAGCAGGTTTGAAATGTCTTTCCTAATCAAATTTTCACTGTTACTATGGGTTAATATTGTAAATAATAACTAAAGTTATTGTAAAATTATATCATTATTTTAAAAGTATTCAATTGTTTTTCATTTAAAAATAAATAATAATTTGGAGTTTTGCTTCATTTTTTCAAAGATTGAAATACAAAAGTCTTATTAATGTACATGCAGTGTGCGAAACACTTCGCACCCTAGTGCGCGAAGTATTTCGCGCACGGTGTCATGGTAACGTAAGAATCCGAAAAAAAGTGTCACTTCGCATATTGTTGTGAATGCGCAAACCTTGTCATTTTTTTACGTTTGTAGAAAAATGATATTAACGATGAACTAGCATATGAATGTCTTATTTTTAAATCATTTTTAAACAGTTAAAGAGAAAATCAATGTTACACAGCTCTTCACATATTTCTCACAATCCCTGTGAGTAACGCGTCAGGCAAAACATCATTTTCTATTTAAAATTAGTCAAAACCTACCTGAGAATCTCTTTGGGTAATAACAACTTAATTTCTTTTGCATTTTTATCAATTGAAAAAGAGCTATTACAAAAAATAGATACTGATTCTATTATTAATAAGTTTTAAAATTCTAAATCACGAAAATGGCGTGCTTGATAAAAAATAATTATTTTTATTAAATTTTATTTTACTGACTTTTAACATTACATGTCAGTTCAATTAATTAAACAGGTGTATATTATATGTTTATGTTTTTGTGAAAAAAATAATGATCTTGCGATACATTTTTGTTATATTATACTTGTGTTTGTTTTTTTAGTAATAAAAAAAAACAGCTATATAGAATATGGGGCATAGGGGCCCCGATTTTTGGATGCCCTAGGGCCCCCTGGTATGTAAATTCGGCAATGCCTGAAAGAAATGACAACTTAGCAAATTGGTCGGACCATATAAAGCTAAAATGTATTCGTTACGAACTCTGTATAAGTATATCTATGTATTTTTAGTAATGTGCTCTGTATAGATAGGCAAACTGTAGTTAATTGTTGTTATTACATTACCATTATACATCGAAAATGTATGCCACTGTATGTATTTTTCAGTTTCAGTTTCTTACTATAAAATTAATTAACAAATTAATGGCATCCATTAGTTTATTGTTCTAAAAATTAATAAATTTCAATCTTTTAACCGAGGCAGCCACTAATTTCAACCCAAAAAAACATCCGCCATTGAATATTTAAAGAGGTATTCGATAACGTTCACTTATATATCAAAGGGCATCCATAGGTTAATTGCTCTTAATTATAACTTTCACATCATATTTGGAAAATTATTAACAAATGAAATATCGCCGCAAAATGTATGCCACTAATTTTCTCAATATCTACTAAGTTAACAAAATCTAAACTCTCTTCGGCATATATAAGTTTTAATTGTTTATTTAAGTATATTTAAGTAATATGATTAAAATAAACAATATAAAAATCTTAAACTAATTAAACTTGTTTTATTTCTTTGCGGATACCAACATAAATTTACTTAAGCAGTCTATAACTTGTGGAGAAATTTCGTCAGATGTTTTACCAAAAAAGTCTTTTAGAATTTTCTTTTCTCTGTAAAAGTCTATAACTGGTCTAGTTAGTGTTTCATACAATTCCAGTCTTTTTTTAACTACTTCCGGTTTATCATCCTCCCTTTTTGATAAAGGTTCCCCAGTTACATCATCTCGGCCCTAAAACAACATTTTATTTTTTTACTTTGTGTTATTATATACCTGTTTATTTACAACTTACAGGAACTTTTGGTTTATTAAATGTATCATTATAAACTCTTCCACTAGGTAAATGTACCCATCTGCCTTCCACTCTACTAATTATCACTTCATGTGGTACAACTAGATTTATAGCCAAATCCAGTTTTTCTTTTTCCCACAGTGCCTTGGCTTGGAAAACTGTTCTTGGAAATCCTAGCAAAAAATTCATAAAATTAACTACAACAACAAAAGTGAGATATCGGTATCTCAAACATGTTTTTTTTAAATTGTTATTCTCCATACTGAAACTTACCATCCAATAACCATGTTTTTGTTGGTAATTTTTTAAGTTCTGAAGAAACAAAATTAATTATAACATCGTCAGGTACCAGTTTTCCATCATTAATATACTTAGCTGCTTCTAAACCAATAGCTGTAAACAAGAACTTAGATTTTACTTTTTTAGGTAACCCACATTTTGTGGTTGTTAAAAAACATTAGTTTAAAAATTATTTATGCAGAATATGGGTTATACAGAAATAAACAAACTTCTTAGTATTTCCAACATGGATACTGCTACAGACATCACATTTATTTAAAAGATGCTCTGATAGGATTTCTGTCTCAACTTACCTATACATCAGCGTAGGTACAGCCCATTAGGCATATTGGGTATATAAGACGATCTTTAACAATTTTTTTTATCTGAAAACCATTTTATTATAATATCTTAACGAGAGCGAGACTTTCGTGAAAATAAATTGTATTTTTCCAATGTTATTTTTGGGAAACCACAATCTTTTTTTTATTCGGTTATTTAACGTCGGTCTATTTCTGCAACTGAGGCTAATCACCGACGCCGGGAGCACTCTACCCCTAACCGGAAATTTTGCCGAATCCACTAGTGTTCGAACCAGTGGTAGGGATCTTTATCGAGCCCAACATCCATGGACTCGGGACCTCGGTTTTACGTCTCATCCGAAAGACGGCATATCTACATTATACCTCGTGCTCATTGGTATAATGGCTGCGAGCTATGATATGCTACTCACCCTAGTCTAAAGTGCACCCTACTAGTCTAAAGTGTTTCGCTGCAGGCTGTACAGGCTCTACGACAGTGTTTCCCCAGTGGTCACCCATCCAAAAACTAACCTCGCTCGACTCTGCTTGGCTGTAGTTATCGCATCAGAGGCGTTCCACAATCCTAATCCCTTATTTCAACGTTTCAGTAGCGTTCCAGTACAATTGTAATCAGAGCTGTCAGAAAAAAGTATCTTAGTTACTTTAAGGTATCTAAGTTACTGTATCTTTCGGTTCCTTTAGCTTTAGAATAGAGTGGAGCGAAACGGTCGCGGTCGTTGCCAAGCGGCGGCGTAAACAATACCATTTTGCAGACGGATGCGGTACCTACCAAGTTTTCTGTAACTTGTTAGGCTTTACATAGGAATAATCTACCAAGAAACTATAAAAGTATCTTATTTAGTATCTAAAAAAGTTACTTAAGATAAGTATTTAAGTTCTTTTTTTAAGAGTAACTACTTATACCCAAAGTAACTTCAGATAATTTTTCAAAAAGTAAGTTATCTAAGATACTTTTCCAAAGTATTGTAACGTTTATTCTAATTTATATTTACAACTAATTTATATTTACAGATTTATATGTAATACGGTCCTTATTTAATAATTTATCTAATACACTCAACACACTAATTATAATTTATATGAGAGTCACTTAATAAACACTTTATCGAGGCGCGATTACTTTCCTTCGGTATCAACACTGACTGATTGACTAATTGCCTGCAGCGAAGCTGGTGGCCTATTTATACTCGCACGCCGTAATTCTCGAAATTTCTCGACGTTCTGGCGGATGCACCGGGTGCGGTGGGTTATCTCGATGTTTCTCGAAAATTGGGCGGAGGAGCCATAATCGTCTCATATGGGGATTTCACTGTGGGCACTAAGTGAGCATATTAATGCAGTAGCTCGCGTAACATTGCCCCCTCCTTAAGAGACAGTTCCTCCTGGAACTAACTAGGGAACTGGAACGAGATGACTGTATCGGCAACTGGTCCCCTTGTTGCATTTTCCAGTTGTATGGAAGTAACATGCGACCATCTTCTCTGTTGGCTGTGTCTCCCGAGCATGGCCGCAAACCAGTACCTGCACTTCGGTGTGTCGGAAGATTTCTTCTACCATGTTACGGACTATTCGCCAATCTAAATGCCTACATTCAATCTTGGGCATGGCTAGCCTATGCACGTTCAATTCAAGCACATGCTCCCTCAGGCTTCGTAATGCTTCCCAGGCATCCTCGTACGTTGGTCTTTCGTCGAAGGTGTTCCTCGTCACTAGGTGGAAATTGTAGCGGGAGCCATTTGGTAGCTTCAAAGCTTTACCTGGTAATGGTAACTGGTTTACCAAAAGTCGTGCGCCACTCTTCTTTATAAACAGAGATGCCAGTCCGCGCGCATCGGTTACGCTGGCAGGGATGTTTATTGCCAGTGAGTATTCCTCCGGAACGGTAAGCAGGTCTTGTCGTCTCTCAGTGGTGACGCCGAATCTTGCTTTTCCGGTACCACCATAGGCACCCATGAACTCTACAAAAGCAGGATCGGCTACTTGCTGAAGCTGGTTTACTTCCTCATCGTGGTCACCCTTGAATGGCGCTAATCGGTTACGGTGTACCACCTTTTGCTTTACATTTGGGATCTTGCTGATACGATAGATGACATCGTTGATTCTTTTCTTTACGAGGTACGGGCCGTCCCAAGCTTTCTGCAACTTTGGAGAAAAACCCTTTTGTCTTCTTGGGTTATGCAGCCAGACTTTGTCTCCTTCGTGGAAACCTCCTTCCGTAGCTTGCGTATCGTACCTTTTTTTCAT
The DNA here is from genome assembly GCA_947563755.1 of Lochmaea crataegi. Taxonomy (NCBI): domain Eukaryota; kingdom Metazoa; phylum Arthropoda; class Insecta; order Coleoptera; family Chrysomelidae; genus Lochmaea; species Lochmaea crataegi. The sequence goes on along the minus strand of OX387425.1, from coordinate 27,629,864 downwards.
CCTATCGCTAGCGATCTGAAGATTCGATCGAACCAGCTCGTGTACGTCGTCCATTCTTTTTCTCAGCTGGGTCACGTAATCTTCTCCAGCTATGTCTTCTCCGGGTCGGCATCCAAATTCAAGGTCGCAGGGTAATCTCATTTCGCGTCCGAACAGAACTCTTGCTGGTGTTTGGCCGGTAGACTCATTGATGGCGGATCTGTAGGCCATCGCGAATAGCGAGAGATATTGGTCCCAATCTCGCTGATGGTTAGATACTACTTTAGACAGGTATTTGCCAAGAGTTCTGTTCATTCGCTCTACCATCCCGTCCGACTGTGGGTGCAAAGCCGTAGTTCTCGTTTTCTTCATGCCGAGCTTTTCACAAACTTCCTGGAACAGCTGGCTTTCGAAGTTTCTGCCCTGGTCGCTGTGTATTTCCAGGGGCACTCCATATCGGCAATTGGACTCATTCACAAGCACATCGGCAACCGTTGCGGCTTCTTGGTTTGGAATGGCATACGCTTCTACCCATTTTGTGAAGTAGTCCATCACCACCAAAATGTACCTGCTGCCATTTGCTGTCGGTGGAAACGGTCCGGCAATGTCCAGGGCAATGCGTTCAAAAGGGCTTCCGACATTGTACTGCTTCATAGGAGCCTTTCTTCTCCCGTGCGGTCCATTGGTCGTAGCACAGGTAGTGCACTTCTTACACCAGTCCTTCACATCTTCGGAACTGTGCATCCAATAAAACCGTTCTCGCACTTTCTGGAGGGTCTTCTTCACACCTAGATGTCCTCCTGACGGACTGTCGTGTAATTTCCGCAGTACTGCTGCTATCCTTGTCCTTGGAATCACCAACTGTCTTCTACTTTCGGAACCCTCATCGTTCTCGATTACTCGCTGTAGCAAACCGTTTTCCAAAACCAGCGAGTCCCACTGGGCCCAATACGATTTCATCGTTGGCGAGTACCTTGAAATCTCCTGCCAAGTAGGTCGACAGTTCTCCTTTTTCCAATGTCGGATTTTCTTCAAGTCGGGATCGTTCTCTTGTTCCTCTTCCAACTTTTCTGGTGTCCATTCGTCGGTGGTCACCGTGGTTCTTCGAATCGCAGCTTCCTTAGCTTCTGTTTTGCTGCAGTGAGAGCACTCTGCAGGGCATGGTCTTCTAGAGAGGGAGTCTGCATTTCTGTGGCTTATTCCGGCTCTATGCTCAATAGTGAAATTATATTCTTGGAGCCGCTCGATCCATCTAGCGATTTGACCTCCAGGGTTCTTGAATCGCATAAGCCACTTAAGTGCTGCATGATCGGTTCTGATCACAAATTTCTTCCCATACAGATACTGATAGAAGTGCTCCACGGACTTCACTACTGCTAGGAGCTCTCTTCTTGTGACGCAGTAGTTTTGTTCTGGTTTGGAAAGGACTTTACTAAAATATCCCAGAACTTTCTCTTGTCCTCCTTGAACCTGTGATAGCACTCTTCCAATTCCAACATTGCTAGCATCAGTATCTAGTATGAATTCTCCCTCTGGTAGTGGATAGCCGAGTATAGGTGCAGTAGTCAAGTGCTTCTTCAAGGTTTCGAACGAAGTTTGGCAATCTTCGTCCCAGCGAAACTCCCTTGCTTCCTCTGTAAGTCGTGTCAAGGGCTTAGCGATATCTGCAAACTTCTTTATAAATCGCCTGTAGTATGTACAGAGTCCAAGGAAGCTTCTAACTTGGTGCTTGTCGGTGGGTCTTGGCCACTTTCGTACGGCAGCAGCTTTTTCTTCGTCTACAGCTACACCATCCTTGCTGACTACATGGCCTAGGTAATTGACTTTGTTTTGAAATAGTTGACATTTCTTGGGGTTGAGCATCAGTTGGGCAGCTTGCAACCTTTTGAAGACACCTTCCAAATTCTTTCGATGTTCTTCGAATGTCCTTCCCAAGACTATGATGTCATCAAGGTACACTAAGCATGTCTTCCAGGACAACCCTCGCAATACGTTTTCCATCAGTCTTTCGAACGTTGCGGGGGCATTGCACAGCCCAAATGGCATAACGGTGAAATGCCATAGTCCAGATCCGGTGGTAAACGCTGTCTTTTCTTTATCGGCTGGATCCATTTCTACCTGCCAATATCCAGACTTCAGGTCCAAGGTAGAAAACAATTTGCTACCGGCCAGCGTATCCAGAGTGTCGTCGATTCTCGGCAGAGGATAGCTATCTTTCTTTGTAACATTGTTCAACTGCCGGTAGTCCGCGCAAAACCTCGTGGTTCCATCCTTCTTCTTTACCAGAACTACCGGAGAGACCCAAGGGCTGGTAGAAGGTTCTATTACCTTGTCCTTTTCCATCTCGCGAACAATTCTCTCCGCTTCCTCTCTTTTGGCCTGTGGTAGCCGTCGAGCCGATTGTCTTATCGGTTTAGCGTCGCCGGTGTCAATTTTGTGTTTGACAGCAGATGTTCTTCCTGACTTTCCTCCTTTTGGTACAAAAAGAGATCGGTATTGTAGCAAGAGTTCTCTGATCTTTTTCTTCTCTTGCAGGCTAAGGGATTGTCCAGCCACTGCTATCATTTGTTCAAATTTATTGTTGGCATCATTGGAGGTTGTTGTTTGATGAATTATCGACGCCACTGGTACGCAAGTTCCAATTTTGGTATCCTTCTTCATAGTTATTGGATGGTCATTTACATTTATAATGCGTACAGGTATTTCTTTGGCAGCCATGACTAACCCTTTTCCAACCAGGATTCCTCGACCAACCTCTTCATCGTGATTCCATGGTTCCATCATGACCGGTGTTCCTTCTTCGACGGTTCCTTGTAGCCTTGCCACAGTGAAAAATTCACTCCTTGCGGGTACAACTGTATCCTCCTGTACGGCTACCTGAACAGTCTTATCCTCGTGTGGGTGACGGAATACCTCCTCAGAACCTACTCTAATCACTCGGTCCTTGAAATCTAGCTGGAAGCCATGTAGGTTCATAAGGTCCATTCCGAGTATTATGTCCTCTTCGATATCGGCGACAACGACTGTGTGGGTGAACTTTTCTGCGCCAATTCCCAATTGCACCGGTAGTTCTCCATGGACATTGGCGCTTTCACCTGTGGCAGTCCTGAGTCGCAGTCTCGTCGGTAAAAGTCTTTTCCGGGTGTTGACAGTCTCGGGGCGAATAATAGTCCTCGTTGCTCCAGTGTCCACCAATAGTGTATACTTCCTTCCATTAACTTCACCATCCACGTATACACTATCATCGCGACATTTCAGAGAGGCTATTAGGATGAGAGGGTCTTTGGAAGGTCTTCGGGTCGAAGCTGCCCTCTGAAGGTCGACCCTTCCTAGTTTTCCTGCTGGGCATCTTCGTTTGTAGCAGTTCTCGGTCGCTTGCACGAACTGCGTACATGTCCCATTTCTCCACAATTCCAGCATCTCACAGCTTTCAGTTTTCCATTTGAGATGCTTTTCATCATGTTGACAATCTGGTCAAGCTTGTTCTCCACTTCTTCGTCTGCTACAGCCCTCACCTTGCCGTATTCTCCGGAAGCCTGTGTAGCTGCTTCGTACTCCAAGGCTGCAGAGAGTACGTCGACCAGTGTCTTATGCCGAGCCAAGCGTAGAGTTCTCTGCATTTCATGGTCACCAACTCCGTCGATGAATGTCTGTACCCCTAAACATTCCATGACATTCTCCGGTGCCGATGGGTAGGTAAACCGCACCAACCTCGCAATGTCTGCTTCGAATTCTTGCAGAGTTTCGTCGCGTTTTTGTTTGCGGTTTTTCAGCTGCGACTGGTACAGATGCTCCAGGTGTTCCAGGCCATATCTCATATTCAATCGCTTTTTGAGTTGTTCAAAATCTTCGGCCTCTTCCACTGGAATGGTCTGGAGGATATCCATAGCGTATCCTCTAAGGGCAAGAGTTAAATTTAACGCTTTTTCCTTCTCACTCCAGTTGTTTGCCTTTGATGCCGCCTCGAATTGCTTAAGATAGTTCGGCCATGACGTTTTACCATCGAATGTTGGCAGTTTCACTCGGCTGTTAATATCGTTTTCCATTTTCGGTTTCAACTCTACTTTCTCTGCCAGTTCGTCGTTATTCGGGGCTTGCCTAGTTGTAATATCCGGTTTATTACTAGTCTTCCTTTCGATTTCTTTGATTTTTTGTTTCATTTCTAGCTCCATACTTTTAATCTTTTCTTCCACGGCAGAAATATCAGTCTTCATGGATGTCATTTCATTTTTCATGTCCGTCATTTTATTTTCTATGTCCGCCGAAAGTTTACTTTCCATGGATGAAATTTTATTTTCCACGTCCGACAATTTGTTTTCCATGGATGAAATTTCGTTTTTTATATCCGTCGAAATTTTATTTTCCATGTCCGACATTTCGTTTTTTATATCCGTCGAAAGTTTTTTTATGGAAGAGGTTATAGAGGCGGACGCTTCGTCGGTAAATTCAAACGTTTCCGGGTCCAATCCATTGTTAATCATAGCTATTTTTAGTCGTTCCACTAACACTGACTTGACCCCACTTGTGTCCAGTTCGTAATCCTCCAACTCTCTTCGAAGCTCTGAAACTTTTAATTCACAAAGTTTCTTCGCCATCTTCCTGTGTATTTATTTATTTATTTATTTTAATCCCACTTCTGACACCAATGTAACGTTTATTCTAATTTATATTTACAACTAATTTATATTTACAGATTTATATGTAATACGGTCCTTATTTAATAATTTGTCTAATACACTTAACACACTAATTATAATTTATATGAGAGTCACTTAATAAACACTTTATCGAGACGCGATTACTTTCCTTCGGTATCAACACTGACTGATTGACTAATTGCCTGCAGCGAAGCTGGTGGCCTATTTATACTCGCACGCCGTAATCCTCGAAATTTCTCGACGTTCTGGCGGATGCACCGGGTGCGGTGGGTATTCTCGATGTTTCTCGAAAATTGGGCGGAGGAGCCATCGTCGTCTCATATGGGGATTTCACTGGGGGCACTAAGTGAGCATATTAATGCAGTAGCTCGCGTAACAGTATCTTTGACAGCTCTTTAAACGGTAAGTGAAATTTAAAGTTAAATTTCGGATGATTCTAAAGGGTAGAAAGAGTCACAATATTTATTTTGTAATCCTTGTCACTATGCTAATTCAAAATAGTCTAGAGATATAGTAAAGGAGGGTATTTCGTACCGGTTGATAAATCGTACCTCAAGCAGGTTATTTAATGTGAATGTTGCGCCGTCTACTTTCATTCCTTGCAAAGTTTGCCTCAAATTCGCTGGTCCGTAGCAATGTGAACGTGATTTAGCACGAGGTAGAATACTTAAAAACAATCAAAATTTTACGTCAGTGCGAGTCTATTATAGTTCTTCAGCCCTTTGCATAAGCGAATTTTGTTGTCCAGGCAAGTGTTCAGTTCAAGCTTGGTTATTACATGTAAGTTAATTATTTTTGTGATAATATGGAACGATACATAACTGTTTAGTTATAACTTAGATTAGGTTTTACCAGTATTTGTGAAAGATTCAACAGTTCCTTAAATCGTACCTCTGTAGAGACTGACATATCGTACCGGTACGATTTACCAAAATATGCTGAAATTGCAGAGCTATGAAAACAACATAATTTCCAATATCTTACTTACTTACTAATAAAATTATTTTACCTTCATTATAGAAGGCAACTAAAATAATTTATGGAGCCTGGAGTGAAGATGACTTAAGCAATCGAAGCTTTCCGGAGTAAAAAGTATGGCTCCAATGAAGCCTGCAAAGTTCTCAAAATACCCAAAACCACTCTTAATCGACATTTGAAAGGCCAAAATATTAGGAGCAAGAAAAAAGGATTCTGCAGATTAACAGTTTTTCCATCCGAAGTTGAGGAAGAATTTGTTTCACATATTTTAAGGTTGGAAGAACACATTGGCTTTCCAAATAGCGACAAGAAACAATCTTCGACACAATTTTAATCGTGAAACACAGATGGCCGGTGAATGTTGTTTATGAAGCGTCATCCGGAGCTCACCCTTAGACAACCTGAATCGACTTCAATGGCGAGAGTCAAGGGCTATAATAAAGGAAGTGTTTACAAATATTTTGATTTTTTGGAGAAAATTGTAGATGATCACCAATTAGATGCCATACGAATATTCAACGTGGACGAATCTGGATTTTCTACGGTCCAAAAGAAGAACCAGCCTCCAAAATGCTTACAGCGGTTTCAAAGCTACAGGAGTCTGGCTTGTTAATAGAGCAAGACTTCCTGGCTGCTGAAGCTTTGACAGAACCTGACACACTAGACACCGTAGAAGCACAGGAAGATACCCAGGAGAAGTTAAATATTAACATCCAAGAAGCAGAAATTATAATAGAAGAAAAAGAAAATACAGGGATAATTAAGGAAACATAAATAATGAAAGAAAATTGACAAAACTATAAGGTTCAACCCCAGCTTAATGTTTCAGTTGAAGATATTATTCCTCTTCCGAAGTGTGCTCTATAAAATGGAACAAAAAGAATCAAGAGGAGCACTCAAGGTGCTGCTATTTTAACCAGTACTCCCAATACACAAGAATTTGAAGCTGCAAAACTCAAACATAAGAATAAGAGAGTTAAATCCGTTAAGAGAAAGATAAGTGACAAAACGTGTATTCCAAGTAGGCCAGGTTCTTCGAAAGTTCCTCAAAAAGTTATTAATGATGAGAATAATATAAGGCTGTGTTGGCAAATATGATACAGTGTCTTAAGTGCAAAAATGGTATCACGAAGAATGTGCATTTTGCAATCCAGGCCAAAAAAAATACTTTTGTTTTTTTTGCAAAACCTAGAAAGATATAGGCTTTTTTTAAAACCATTTTCCTACTAGGATAGTAGTTGGAGCTATGAACAAGCCAGAAATATGTTATTGAATTATCTCACTTTTATTTTATTTCCAGAATGAATTTTCAATACCTAAATCATTGACTGTTCATAAGTAACTTGTGATGTTAATGTTTAGTTTTTATTTCAAATAAAGAAAGGCTGTTTTATGTATTTAGAAATGCTCAAGTAGAATAAAGTTTATTTTCTTAAGAATTTGACTTTTACTGCATTGACGGGTATATGCCCTGCCAAGGTACGATTTTTCAACCTCGTGGTACTATTTATCATACCAGTTTAACAAATCGTACTAGTGTATTCTTCTAGAAAAGTGTCAATTATTATTATGATAAAGCTAAACATATAGCCAACCATTTGCTTTTTATTTGTATAATGTACCAATGAAGCTATCCTGATCTTAATCGACTCTATTTTCTCGATATTTTAACATTTTAGATGATGTAAAGAAAACTGGTAGGATATACCCATCTCTACCCTATATAGAAACTAGTTCATTTGTAAACATGTTTTTATTTTATTGACATGGCAACATTTTCTGGTCATACACTTCCAAACCTTCCTAGGCACCTAAACAGGATATAAATAAAGTCAGTTTATCTCTGGTACTTACAGGTTTTTTGTTGAATATTTTGTCTTAATTTATCTCCACTAGATACATAGTCCAATTTAAATTTATTTAAAATACGACCCGAAATTGTACCTTTTCCTGAACCAGGGGCACCTAATATCACAGTTTTAAGAATAGAGTATGTCATTTTTACTTATAGATATTTTTTAATTAAACCGACTTGTGAATGGTGACTGTGAACTTTGAATCTTGTTTAATTCCTATCAAATACTTATTCATACTTAAAACAACACATAGGCAAAAGTACATACCACAAATCACACATACAATTATTGAAATTCATATCCACGCAACTAACATCATAAAAGAGAGGGATATTGATAAGATAAAAGCACAGCATATAAAACAACACATACTAGTGTAGCACCACTTTTATTCCTATTAAAAACAGTGTCCATTATTAGGTGCCGATACTGCCATTTTTATCATAACATAAGACCAGAGACAACATAAGACCATAGATAAATACTATATACGGGCATAAGACATAATAGGCTTGTTCGTAGAGCGATCACAAATGGTCTATGAACTGTGAACGTTGTTTATTCACTGCGCGTGAGTCGTCCAGTTTCCAACCGTTTGTGATCGCTCTACGAACACGAACAAATCTTGTTCTTCTGACAGATCTAAATTACTTATATAAATATTTGGCGAAGTACTAGTAAATGATCCAAAATCACGTATCAATGTACCGGGTGGGCAAATAAGAACGACTGTCGGCCATATCTTAGGTTCGGATTGTAGTACAACTTTGGAAAAAAAAATTTATAACAAAAGTGGCCACGAGAAAAACCTGGAAATGATTTATAGAATTGTCGATCCACCGCTAGAGGGCGTTATTGAATAAAAAAAATTTTAAAAGCCAAATTTTAGAAAATATGCCTAATTAAGAAGCATAACAAAAACAATCTTCGTATTCCTAAAAAAATTTTGCGTATATTTAATAATGCAAGTTTTAGTCTTAACTATTCAAATAAGAGAAGACGGTAACATTTTATTATGACAATATTTTTAATTACTGCAGATAGGCCAGTGTAAAACCTTTCTAACAGGACTTAATTTGTTTATTTCCGTTGAGGCTAACTAGTCTAATTGAAGGTTGACAAGAAATTCCCAACATTTACGCGTTTCTTAAGATATCTCGGGATAGGAAAAAGATATCGACGTGTGGTTTTCGCCATTATGTTGCTAATTTTGTCTACTTTTATAATCCTTAGTTAAAAATGCATGCTTCCATTTAATATTTTCCAAAGAGAACTAGATTTCTAAAAAACTTTAAATAACGCCCTCTAACGGGCACGTCACTTATTAAGTGGAATTGAGAATATAACCCTTACAAAGGTGGAAAAGAGCTCTTTTTCATCAAAACAAAATTTGCAAAGATCGGTTATAAGTAGAATCGGAGTTATGGTCGTTTTTTCATAACAAAGTTCCCACTCTCCCCTATCTCTTATTTGAATAGTTAGACTAAAACTTGCATTATTAAATATACGCAAAATTTTTTGAGGAATACGAAGATTGTTTTTGTTATGCTTCTGAATTGGGCATATTTTCTAAAATTTGACTTTTAAAATTTTTTTTACTCAATAACGCCCTCTAGCGGTGGACCTACAATTCTATAAATCATTTCCAGGTTTTTCTCGTGGCCACTTTTGTTATAAATTTTTTTTTCCAAAGTTGTACTACAATCCGAACCTAAGATATGGCCGACAGTCGTTCTTATTTGCCCACCCGGTACATCATCATTGAATGTCATACAGCTTGTCAACAATGTTACGTGTTAATATTGATTTAACCTACAGTGCTCAGAAGCAAACAAGAGCCCCGGAAAATATGCGAACTAAAACAAAGGTCATCGCAACTAGCCAATCAGGAGCCAATCTTAACGATTGTACATTAGTAATTGTTAACATAATCGCAATAATATGACCGAATGAATGATTTCATCAATATACATCAATTTTAGTGTCTGTATCAGTGTTGTCATTGTGAGGATAATTATCCGATTTTTAGACAATTTCGCTAACCGAATAGTTTTTCAGAAAGGATGATATATAAAACAGCTATTGTTTTTGGGAATTTTCAATATTGACTAGGGTCGCAGACTTTTATTTAGACAACACTGTGACCTTTTGGTAATTTTGACAAATTCTGATAATTTGAATTGTAAGTTAGGATAATATTTTTTTTTTACATCGGCAACACTGGATTGCATTCTATAAATGTGTGTAATGCTCGGCCGTTGCCCCTGAGCGAGAAGAGTTATAACCTTTGTTGTGATTGTCTCTTCTTAACATGTCTAGCTCACAAGAAGAAAAGAAGAATCGGGGAAAAAAAAAAAATAAGTCATCAAAAGAGGAACATGAAAATTATAAGCTTTGGTTTAATATAAATCAAAGCGAAAACCAGCGCTGGCCAAATACTGTCTAGGTGGAGGCCAAAATAGAGAAGAAGAAGATGTCAGCTGTTATTTTATAATCTGCTTCTATATTTTTATACGTTATTATTTGCTTCATAAATTACAGGACAATCAGTCTTTATTAAGACTAATTTGATAATTAACTTAACAGAGTAAGGTAAGGTAAGTACTATAATTATAATTAATAAACATAACCTAGAACAACACACAAAAACCAGTCATTTAATGTTCATCAGGCCTATTAATGTTTGTTTTTCTTTCAGTTCAATTTTCCCCAACAAAATGTACCCAAAATCAAGGAAAACAGACCACAGTGAAGCTCGCAATATTATTAAAAACGTTGTGGAATTTTTTGATAGACAGAAAGCTGCTGGTGTGTGGTTATTCCCTTTGGAAAAAGCCACAGAATTAGCTGCAGCAGCAACAGGAAAATCAGTTACCTCCATAAAACGTATCAGAAAGGAGAAATCACTGTTGCAAGAAGGTGTTTTACTGGGGTCTCCTTCAAAAAAACAAAAAAGTGGTGGTACCAACAAAATAGAATTGGATGATTGTGTCTTGGGTATTTTGAAAAGAACCGTACATGAATGCTATACGGTTGATAAACAAGTTCCAACAATAAATATTCTGGTAAATAAAATGAAAAATAAAGTAGATTACTCTGGCGGTCCAGACACCTTAAGAAAGCATTTAAAAAATATTGGATTTCTGTATAAAAAATGCCACAATAAAAGGAAATTGTTGATGGAACGTAATGATATTGTAGCTTGGCGGGCTCGTTATTTAAGAAGGTTGAGGGATAATGATGCTCTGGGTCACAACAAGAAGCCAATAACTTATTTGGATGAAACTTATATCCATCCATCATATGGTGTTAGTAAATGCTGGCAATCGGAAGATGAACCTGGTGTGTATACATCCAACAGAGCTGGTCAACGGTACATAATAGTACACGCTGGTGGACGTTATGGGTTTGTGAAGAATGGACTACTAATTTTCAAGTCAAAAAGCAAATCAGGAGATTATCACGATGACATGAACCATACAAATTTTATGAACTGGTTAGAAACACAACTAATACCAAACTTACCTCCTAATGGTATTGTGATTATGGACAATGCCCCTTACCACAGTGTTCAAATTAATAAGCCACCAACCCAATCAACTCGGAAGCATATTATTAGACAATGGCTTGAAGCAAATGGCATCTCAACAACAAATGATATGCTTAAAGCAGAACTTCTGGATCTTGTCAAACGTTTCAACCATTCTAAAACATACTATGTGGATGAGTTGTTGAAAAAACATGGACATACTGTGGTACGGTTGCCGCCATATCACTGCGACCTCAATCCGATTGAGCTAATATGGGGTAGCGTAAAACATAAAGTGGCAATGAAAAATGTTTCTCAAAGTGCTGCTCAAATAGAACAATTAGTTCGAGCAGCCTTTGATGAAGTTGGTTCTGCGGAATGGAACAAACACTGCGACCATGTGGACCATATAGCTGAGGAAATGTGGAGGAATGATGGACTATTAGATGATGTGGTGGAAAATATGTGTTTCACTGTCAACACTGGTTCATCAGATGAAAGTGGGAGTGATGAATATGAAAGTAAGAGTGATGAATATGAAAGTGGGAGTGATGACTGATGAATAATAAAGTGAATAACATTTTTGTAAATTACAGTGTTTTATTTTGTTCATTTTTAATATCTTGTGCATAACACATAAATTCATTACATGAACATATCATATAAGACATTCATGGTTCATTATTAGCTAAATAAATAATTTTAATGTAATACATGTTGAATTTTGCTTGCAATCTAATGTCTTTTCAAATATAATGTATAATACTTTCAATTAATGAAGTCATCTACAATTTTTTTCAATTGGAACCCCTGTATTAATATTTGATTATAAGTTTGTATTAAATTGAAAAAATGATAAATTGTTTTATTTGTGAACCCAACTGAATAAGTAATATAATTTACAAAAAATATAACTAGGTTTTACACATCAATTTTGTGATTAATTTCGTTTTTTTGGACTTAACTTAGAATGTAATTTGTTACATATGCTAATGAAATATCTACCTATTTATTTTAGTATTTGGTTCTTTTGTAATGTGAAACTTAACAATGTTGTTGATTAAATAATAGTTTCTAATATCTAACTGTTGTGTTTGAATAAAGCAAATGAATTAAAGTTGAAGTAGAACAGCATTTAATATATTTACATATTTGACAAATCACACAAAATTATTGCCATACATTCTTGTTTATAACAACAACCAAATATATAAGACTTAGTTAATTGGTAGTGGTGAAGTGTATATTCCAATATTAAGACTGTTATGCACTTTAACTTTAGGCTGTTGTTTAGAGAAATGAACACTGGAAAAAATGACAAATCTAAATATACGAAATTGGTCACACTATTAATTTGAATTAAACACAAAGTTAACAAATGGCTGAATTCGACGGTTCTACTCCAAAAGATCCTGATGTGTAAGCAGATAGATGTAGGAATAGGCTACATAACCAGTTCATATTTTGTTGCTTCCAATACAAACTTGACCCTTTTTTTACGACAATACTACAGTCATGAAATTTTAAAATATACATTTAGAAAAGATGGTAGTTTTATTTTTGATCCAATTCATATTTTTTTATTAATATTTAGGGTTAAATGTTTAGCAAGTTTGATTTTGTTTACATATCTTTTGACAGTTGACACTTAAAGTATCGATATTTGATCATCGATTCAAAATATCGATTGTTATGACAAGAATACAACTACAGCGACATGGACACGCCCACCCAGGGCTCTTGTTTGGTTCTGTTAACTGTACATGATATATAGGGAGCCAAAGCACAGAATATAGAGAAAGAAATGGTCCATGCTACAGCTACAGAGATAAACATTTTTATTTCTGTGGCTAAATTGAAAAATCCGAAAATGTGTAATTTACGAATGGAATTTAACAAATCCTTTTTAGTAATGATATAAAATCATGTTTGTTTATTAATAACAGGTTACAGCAAACGAACAATCTACAATAATTGTTTCTGTGTCAAACGTGTGCATGATAACGGTGGCTGGAGCGTTGCCGAAACGTTGATAGTAAAAATATTGTGGTTTTATTTCCCAATAAAATAACGAAAGCTTCGCTTCTTGTCAGCTGGTGTATTCTGTGGTCAAGCGGCAACAGTGTATTTAATTTTGAAGGCCAAGATAATTCAAGTTCCCACAGAGAGCTTATTTATGTTACCTATGACAGATTGACAGATGTGTTGTTGTGTTGTGGCTGTGGTCAAGTTTCAAGTTATTGTTAGACTGTATTGTTATTAATCAGATTAATTTGAAATGCTTTTACGATTACGGATATTCCTCTGTTATTAACAATAATGAAATTAGTTTGTTCTATTTACGTGGGAGATCGTGTTATCCCAAGCAATTTTAATGTTAAGGGAAGGAAACATATAAAATCTACATTAGCACTGTGTAAGCATCCGAAATCTGGAGAATTTTGCATTATTTTGTTTACAAACCAAAATCAAAATGGGACAAAATATTCCATAAAAAATAACATCAAACAAGTTTTAACAAAATTCATATCTGAGGGAAAATGTACGATTCAGTTCGTAAGTCCAGAACATGATATTTTTATAAATGCTGATCCCTTACAGCTAAAAGCATTTTTGCATATGTTTAAAAGAATATTGGAAAACAAAGTGTCTGAAAAGGAGTTAACTACTTCTAGTCTCGCAGTTACAGGTATTAAACCTAAAGATATGCCTCCTTTGAAATTAACTATATTGAAACGATCAGATTATCCAAATAAAGGGTTTCCAAGAACACTAGAAGAGTTACATATAAATAGCATAAGAAGATGTGGTATAGATACAGGTATACTCTCTTTGATAAGACTGAAAATATTGGATTTGAGTGATAATTTAATTGATTGCATTCCTAAAGAATTGAGTATGTTGCCAAATTTAAGAAGCTTGAATGTATCACATAATTTACTTGGTAAAGCTAAAAACTGGAATTGGATTGGAGGCCATCTTTCAAACACCCTGCAATCTTTAGATCTAAGTCATAATGCACTTGAGCTAGTTCCTAAACAAATAGCACATCTAAGTCAACTAACTAATCTTAATTTAAGTTACAATATTTTGCAGAATCTTACACCAGGAATAGGTAAACTGAAAAAACTGAAAGTATTTTCTGCATCTAATAATAATATAAGGACCCTACCAGGTAATATGAGAAATTTAACTTTACAATCAATTGACTTGTCCCACAATAATTTTATTCAGGATGTTCCAAATAAACCGAACAGACTAGAACCACTTCCAGTTTGTACCTTAAAAGAATATGCAGCAAGGAAGGTTTTACGAGCTAGATTACCATATCCTCCAGGATCACTTCCTTTGACAGTAATTGCATACTTAGACAGTGCTAATTTTTGTGTATGTGAAAGAGCTTGCCTTGAGATTTATGTGAGAGCTTCTCATAATTTGATGCTTACTAGTATTGCAGAAAGTGTTAGTAGATCTGTTGGAGAGGGGTTGTATGTGCCAATTGATTCTTACTTTTGTTCCTCAAGATGTTACACAAGTGCTTTTAGAACACGAAACCCTATTGTCAGGTAGGACGCAGTGGATCTGAACTAAAGTGTTAGTTGTGATTTTTCAACTTTCTTCTCTTTATATTTATTATTATTGATTTCAAATACAGTATTCTGGCAAACTATGGATGCACAAAATTTCTTGCAAGTGTACCAGTGTAGTTACAAATAATATATTACAGTTAAAGTCTAATATATACTACTTAATGCAACCAAACATATTTTTTGGAAAAAATATTTGCAGGATTTTTTTATATCAAATCACACCAAACTATTGTTTAAATAAAAGTAGTAAGTAAATACATTTTATTGTAATAAAAATAACCATCTAATTATGTTTCAAAAATATTTTGACAAACTATTTATTACATCAGTGACACTATTTCAGATCAGGAAATATATACATTTTTTGTTTTCTAAAGGCGGAAACACATTATTATCACGTCACGTGATTTCACGTGAACATACATGAACAATAAATTTGTTGAGGCGGCTTTTTCCATATACACATATTAAGAACGAACACACTATTGTCACGTTGGAGATACACGTGAAATCACATAACATTACATGACATGTCGCGCTCAAATTTTCTGTTTAAACATCAATTCTGTGAGGCGTGAAAAAGTGAATGCTGTCAAAATGGAAGAATTTTTAATAGAAAAAGTGCGTTTATGTGAGGTACTTCACAATACTCTGTCATAGGAGAATACATTTTAAAGCGATCTTCATCACTCTGTAATAATTCCTGAAACAAATTATGAAATTCGCCCTGTTTCTCTCTTCTAAAATTAATGTCATGAACCCATTGTCTAGTTTTAATATTATCAGCAACCATAAGTAAAGCACATGCATTTTACATGTCTTCTTCAAACGCGGAAGATGAAGATGAACTGTCATCGCCATTATTATTGTTTATTTGGTACATTTTTCGGTTAAGCAAAGTGAAGTGACGTGATGGTAATGTGATTGCTTCTACATAAACATGAATTCACGTTTGGTGTGAAAGCATGTAAACTCACGTGATGTGATAATAATGTGTTTCCGCCTTAACTTTCACATATAGGTACAAAATATGTTTACATTAAACTAAAACTCTACAATGTTATCAACAATCGATGCTGGAAATAAAAATTTGGCCTTCTTTTTGAATGTTGAGTAACATTGAGATTTTGGAATTGCTTGAGATACAGAAGTGTCATGCAGTCAACTAGAAACACAATAAATTTTGCTGCAGAAATGTTCAATATTTATTGCTTTAAAGTGGAAAAAACATTGGGTTGATACCTACTTTGTTTCTTGTTTGATGTGGGCCCACATTAAATTAACCAAAAATTAACAAGACTGGGTTTTTTTTATTTATTTCATTAGCTAGATAATTGAGTACTGTTTGTGCCTTAAATTTAGTGAAGTTTGTTTTGTTGGAATCATTTGTAAAATAGGTAACTTAATGTATTGTTTTTGTTAGTAAATGTTATATTACTTAAAATAAATTGTTATTGTTACTTTGATTAATATTTAGGCTATGGTCCAAAAGTAACTGTTGGTTGCTGAAAATCTGGTTAGTTTTGGAACAAGGTTTCCTGAAATATGGTTAATGAATTGTCAAACTAGTAACCAGCCTTAGGAACCCGGTTACTTCTGGTTTCGACTGTCATCTGTCATGCATTTTTTATCATTTTTATTATTTGTTTCGACCATCGAAGAGAAAAACAAAACTTATTTTTTACAAATCAGGGTTTCTTCCCATTTTATTATCAGGAACCAATTTGTCCCTGATTAACGACAGCATATGATCAAAAATTAGTCTAGACATTCGAAATTCTCCATCAGTATGCTGGTGACAAAATTCTGAATTTTTGGTCTTAAAACTAAAGAAAAAAATATTAATTATTAAATTATAGCTAATACCCCTTGCAACCCTGTAGTTATCATCTGAAGACACTCATCAGAACTTGACAAAAGAAGGTTTGTGAAACACAACAGCAGCCCGAGTGTCC
Source organism: Lochmaea crataegi (assembly GCA_947563755.1). Classification (NCBI taxonomy): domain Eukaryota; kingdom Metazoa; phylum Arthropoda; class Insecta; order Coleoptera; family Chrysomelidae; genus Lochmaea; species Lochmaea crataegi. The sequence continues at coordinate 27,613,319 of OX387425.1, read as the reverse complement.
GTTTAAAAACAATTCAAAAATTTCAAAAACTGTTTTTTGAAGTAAAAAAATTCAAAATCCGAGGTCGTTTTGGGAAGGTTATATTTTCGTTTCCTACTTTTACCGGTTTTCTGTCCCGAATACAACTAGATTTTTCAGTTTCATTCTGTCAACCGAAGCGGTTAACCATCGTTACGGTTAGTTACTTTCGGACCATAGCCTAAACTAACAGCAAAGAATACACCAGCAAACAAGAAGCGAAGCTGTCTATCCTTTTTTATAATAAGATAATTGTCATACTTCACTTTGTTGACCAATTAAATCGCCGATATTTAAAAATTTGATCATTTTCTCAATGTATTTACTAAGTTATCTGTCAACATCGTCTCTCAAGATCATACATTTTTGTTTCCAAAACATCAAAGAGATTGCGTGGGGTTTCCCTTCTGGTTAGTTGATGTATTCATTGCTAACAGTTACCAGTTACCATACTAGAATTATGTAAGAAAAATGAAGTAAAAGTATGAATACAGTTTAATATAAGCATCAAATTTGATGTTCACTATAAAAATTAGTGTAAGCACACGACAAGAATATGATGAAATTTGAGAAACTGTAGTTTAAGGTTTTGACAATCAGTGAAAACAAAATGAAAGTTCATCGTATAAAAATACAAGATACAGCAATGATCAAGCAAAGGCGTTACTAAAGAGGCCCATTTCAGGAAACATAAAGTACATTACCATAGTATAATGAAAAATATAAATATTGATAGAATTGTCCCAAAAAATACGAGAATAATTTCGAGTTGTTTAAATAATATGACTTTAGCTGCAGTAAACTAAAAGGTATTATACAGGAGCTGGGTTAATTATTTTAGTCAATTTATTCAGTCGGAAAGCGCAATTCTGAATTAGTTGAACTTTTTACAAAAAAATTAGCTATATGGGAAAAAGCATGTGACGAGATACACACTGTGATGATTGATTTATGAGAATGTTTATATGGGCTCTATTTAACAACTCCTTTGCATGTTATTGTTATGTTTCAATGCATCTTGGATTTGTTCATTTAGGTCGGATGATTGACACTTTTTCTTCATCGTAAAAAAAATTATGATGAATAAAGTTCATACAAAATACGAATCCTGATTCGTAAAAAGAAGCTAGAACCACCAAAAGTCTTGTGTGTCTGTGTTGGAGGGGATGGCATCAGCTTTCGCTATTTGCCACATCCAAGACTTTTAACGGTACTTCCAATGTAGATTTTAAAGGAATCTAGATCACTACACGTAGTTCACTGAAGCAAAGATAAATATTGTTATTGTAGGTCACCTTCAGAGTGGTTCATATATAAGGTACTCCCAGAATATATTTCTGTACCTATGTATTTGCTGTGCTTAAGGTGAAGATATGTGATCTAGGCTATGTGAATTATATATAACCGGGAATTTGTTGCTCGAGTCGTGAAGGAGATTATAATCGTGAAATAGGGAGAAAAAACAGTATATTCCTTAAATTGAAGAGAAAAAAGTTAATAAGCTGGATTTAAGAGATTAAACAGGTTTCGAGCAAACAACATTCCACACGTGGTAAAAAACTTACCGATATGTACCTACCGTATTCTAGCTCTTCACAGCAACATTTGCTAGCATTTCAAACCCAACCTACCACTGACCACTTGAAATGGAAGGACAATTCACCTTGTTATTTTTTTTTTGGTTCGGATTCATATTTTGTAAGGACTTAATTTGGGAGCAAAATTCTGGAGTTCCCACATAATCTAGTTTTTAGAGCGATCGAAAAGACCCTATTGGTGATAAAATTAGTAATAATCAAAGGAGTATAATTTTATTTTACAGCATCGTTTGTATTTTATATTATTATGCAACTTTTCGAGTTTTCCGAGCATTATATTCAATACAAACAATGTCGCATAAGTACATTTTAAAAACTCCTTTTTACACTTTTAACAATCATATGTATTAGATTTCAGCACTTTTAAAAATAATGTCTTTACAAACGATTATGTTTTCAATTTCGATGTGCTATGTAGACAATATTTTATATAAGAAATTTGAATCTATTTCTATAGAGTGTTTTAAAATTGTTGTTGATGGAAAATCTGATATCTAATAATACACAGTGCATCGTTATGCACAGAATTGTCAAAAATTGCAAGTCCTCCAATATAAATTTCAATAACCACAACCTATGGAATTATGATGATTAAACAGGTACTTTGTTCGGGGATACAACCTAATTTTAAGCAAAATACTTTGTGTACTATATATGTTTTTTCGTATATTAGCTGTCATATTTTCCATACAAGATAACACTGTATTTTATATGCTACATCTTACAGCTGTCTAAAAGTTAAATTATTTATTACTCTAACCTACTACATTTATAGTTAACAAACTTGATAAAAACGTAAGGATATTTTGGTAAAAACTGTCCCTTTCCGGCATTTTCAAACGGTCAGTACTGACAATCTGTTATTATTTATAATGATATCGAAAAGTTCGTGTTCAATTGATATTTTGTTTGAGATTAACAGGGACTCTTAAGCTTAGGGCACATATTTAACACGTACCGTGTTAACACGTCACGTCATAATGCGACACATCATATACAACACATATGTATGTTGTGAAACGTGTATTGAACGCTGGAATTTATTTTTTGAAAATGTGAAGAGAGAAGTTGTTTAGTAACAGTGTCAGCTACGGGGATATATTTCTGTCATTTTAATGGAGCACCTACCCAAAGAGATGGACTGGTTGGATGGAGAGGAGGAAAATGGTAGCTGCTACTGCGATATTATTTGCGCTACAGGACGAATCCAGAGAGTACTGGGTTCATCCAATAAACCAGCGTAGGCAAGAACTTGTTGCATTTCATGTTCTGTGGCCAGAAATTAGCGTTGACAACGAAAGGTGTAAAATGTATTTAAGGATGACCAAGAAGGAATTAGACGTACTTTATGATTTATTAGAAACGAAATTAAACAAGCAAAACATATCTCCAGAGGGAAGAGTTTTATTGACTTTAAGGTAGGTAATAACTTGCTATTTCGCGCCGGAACGCAATAACATTCTGATAAAAATCTGGCCACTCTTGATATTGAAAACACGAGTTGTGACGTGTTTAAGCGTGTTTTCGGCATCTGATGACACATCATAGTAATATGTATGGGTCTTTTAGAAATAACGTGATAGATTTTTCTATAACACGTGTTAACTCGTGTTAACACGACACGTGTTAAATATGTGTCCGTAGCTTTACACTTTCTTGACAAACAGGGTATTTCAAGGTTTACTGATTTTTTTTCACTTCTAAATGCCACAGGAAAATTCCTCAACGTTTGTTAAAGAAAAATGGTCCTCTTGTGGCATCTCGATCAAATTAATGGCTTAACAGATATGGGGAAAAATTACTAAGCTCTTTAAACCCTTGTCTATCCTGACAATAATTATCAATTATTGTTAAAAATCTATCATTAAATTGATTTTATTTCCACAATACTCGGATCGGGTATGATCATTGAATGTCAATGGGTACGATGTGCTTTTATGTGTGTCCCGGCCTTAATATGTTTACCTTATTTTAAACATCAAATGCGCATGCGTATATGTCACAATAAAAAAAATTCCAATAACTATCTAATGCTAAGTTTGCTCGCTTTAAGCAAAAATCAGTAGAACCAACAGCTGGTACTGACCGTTTTGGCTGCATCTGTAAACAACCTTTATTCTCCACCTTTCCGAGTTAATTCATTGCACTGCATTTTAAATAAATAAGTAAATTGAAGTTTTGAAATTATGGTTTTGTTTTATTTCATAATTATTAACATCCTCTGCCACCGGTGGGGAATATATTTTCTATCATGTAGGTGTATTTCGGGGAATTAACAAGTCTTACTAAGAATTGAATAAAAGTTATAAATGTTTGTTTTATAATTATTTTCTGTACATTACCGAGGTACAAATTGATCAACTCTTAACCAATGGTTATAAACTCAAATAAAATATTCATTGTTTAACTGATGAGCCAAGTGTATTAATTACAAAAAGTACAGTTAGTATTTAAAAATAGGTAATTTATGGAAGCCTGCATAAATGTATATTAAAGGATTCCTGAAAGTTGATAGGAGTATAAGAAAATATGTTATGGTAACATCAAAGATAATATTTTTTAATTTAATCAGCTATTCCAGCCAATGGCAACTGAAATATCCTTAATATTCAATCTAAATTTAAAGTATTTGATTTATAAACAACTAGTGCATTTCAAGATTACTCCTTCCACAACCATTCTCCCAACTACTTTTGCAGTATTTTTGGCATCATGGTAGTCCACAATGTTCTCTGTCCTCAAATTCTAATGCTCCAAGTAAACCTTTTGGTCTTCGCATATAGTGTTCCATTTATAAAGCATAAAATTAACTTAATTTTGTATTCTCCAGAGGCATAACATATTGTTGAAAATAAGAAATTATTGTATCTTTTTGTATACTGTATAAAACACAAGGGAATTCTATAATCTCTGAGTATCCTCTGCTATGATCGTTTTTGTTCCAGCAGGTAGCTTCAAAGTCTAGTAGGTACTAATAATAAATATTCAAAAGACTGGTTTGTTCCTTTTTTTGTGTTAGTTCTTTTTTTACGTTTATTATTTCGGTGAACCGAAGTGATCTCGCTAAATCCATACTCTTTATTAAAAAAAAAGACCTGAAATCTATTAATATATTTACCTAGTAGTTTTGTCAGCGACGATGGAATAGGAAAAATAATACAATGCATAATAAAAGTACCAAAGTATAATGAAAAACAAATTTGACAGCGTAATTTTTATAAATATAAAAAAAACAAAATTTTTGTAATAAACCCATACAATTTTTTTATTATAAACTTAAAAGGAAAAATATTAAATATTATTAAGCCTTTAAAAATGATCTGGTATATATTTTGGTGTCTACTGAAAGTTGAATACAATACAATAATTCCCACAAACTACTTGGTGCAAATCTTTAGATACAGAGGCAAGGGATGCAATCCAGGACCTCAATTCTCCCATAGTTTCGGGCGCAAAAAACTTCATAAAATATTCAGTTCATAAATACTGGCAAGATCGTTGGACTGAATCAAATTCTAAGCTTCGCAGAATAAAGAAATACGTGAGCCCCTTGGAGATCATTCCCGATGAAAAGAAGAGAGCAAACGACCTTATCGCGCCTTAGAATCGGACATACAAGATTCTCTCATGACTATCTGATGCCCCATTCCACGGCACCAGTGTGCGACAGCTGCAATCAACCACTGACAGTAAGCCATGTACTGTTGGAATGTGTAAAGTTCCGGCTTCAGAGGCAAACACAAAGCATTCCCAATCAAATAGAAGAGGCATTTGGTGAAAACTGTGATATATCTCAGATAATAAACTTTTTTAAATCCATACAGATGTTAAATAAAATATGACGTTCCCTTCTTAAACTCACAAGTTTAATTTGATTTATCATGCTTTACTTTTGTAACTGATCTTATTTCTTGTATATTCTTGTTGTAGTGATTTTTCGGGCATCGGCCTAGCTTTGTAGTGGAACGCTTCAGATGCGATAATTACAACCAGGCAAGGTCGAGCGAGGTTAGTACTTGGATGGGTGACCACTGGGGAAACACCGTTGTAGAGCCCGTACATCCTGCAGCGAAACACCTTAGATTACTAGGGTCAGTAGCATATCACAGCTCGCAGGCATTAGATGTAGATATATGTCGTCTTTCGGACGAGACGTAAAACCGAGGACCCGAGTCCATGGATGTTGGGCTCGATAAAGATCCCTACCACTGGTTGGAACACTAGTGGATTCGGCTAAATTTCCGGTTAGGGGTAGAGTGCTCCCGGCGTCGGTGATTAGCCTGAGTTGCAGAAATAGACCGATGTTAAATAACCGAAAAAAAACAATAGGGATTGATGCGCATTATATATATAAAAAAAATTAGTGCGTGCAGTCCCTCCGCGCGGAAGAAGTTATACTTCGTAATGTGGAAATGAAAATAGGAAAGGGTAGAAATTGATTTTTAGTGAAATCATATTGTTTCTTTAAGACAAACTTTATTAACATTGCTTACAATTCACAATTGATCGCATCTTTAATTATCATTTTCGAGTGGATAAATATCCAAATCTATAACATTTACAATGGGATTATGATAACTAAAGTAAATTATATGTGTATCAAATCAAACTAAAAAAAATTTGTGTGCTTTAGACCACACAATTGAAGTAAAACTAAAATATACTATCTTCGATTTTCCTTTGGATAGGACAATCAGTATAGAAAATTTTTAATTTGAAAATATCAAATGCTCATCTTCTCTTTGGATGGGACACTCAGTAAACAAATGTTTCAATTATTTGAAAATATTGACTGACTTCGCTTTGGTTGAGTTGAGACAACCGGTATAGCAAACTTTTAATAATTTGAAAATATCGAATGTTCGATTTCTCTTTGCATGGGACAATCAGTACAACAAATTTTAAATTATTTGAAAATACTTACCGACTTCGCTTTGGTTGAGACAATCAGTATAGCAAATTTAATATTGGACGCTACTCGTTGCTAGCGCTCGCGCTGGCCTGTAATAGGTATACTACGCGCATGCGTTCGAGTGCCACGCATTCGCTCTCGCTCTGTCTCTTTCTATTTCCCCTCCCCGGGAGCGTTGAACGTTTAACGCAACAGTGCTTTCATACCCTCTCCATGGTAGCGTTAAACGTTTAACGCAACCTTGTTGGAAGTCGCATTAGAAGTATCACTTCAAAAAGTATACTTACAATAATCCGTCGTGCGCACACATATTGCTTTTATTATAATGGAGATGGTGTTATTATTTTGTTTTTCTTTACTTGCTGGTTCTGGTAGGTACCATCTGTAAAGACTTTTCCTTTGTTTTGCTTTAGGTGCATATTTTGCCTTCAAATCTGATATGAATGATTCAAAGTTTGCTGCTCTTTTTTCAGCATTTTTCTCCATTTCTTTTTCCAATTCAGTTACGGTGGATAAATAATTATTAATTAAATGCACATTAAAAATTAATGATATATTAAGTGTATGTACTTATCTATGTAACTCAATAAATGCATAAAAAATATATAAAACTTACTGTCAATCTTTTCAGTTTCTTTTTTTTTCCAAATACCACTTCCCTTCCCTCATTAATTTTCGTTGTTTACTTTCATTAAAGAATGTATTATATCTCTCAACTTCTCCACTATCAACCATCTTTTGAACAATTTCTATGATTCTAGGCGCACTATCACACTTACTAAAAGGCAACATTTCTATATCTCTGAGTTCAGTGTCTGAACCTACATATTTTTTTTCATATTCTTGTATATCTTTTTGAACATCTTTCGCCAATAATCCACTGAAAATCTGTGTGAAAATATTAAACGTGGTCCGGCAGCAGTGTCTCGGGAAATAATAGATAAATATTTTGATCACCTCCAAGAAAACTTACAAAACGTTAAACCTGAATCCATCATCAACTATGATGAAACTTGCTTCGTAGATGATTCCGGACGGGAAAAAGTCATCGTAAAAAGAAAAACAAGACATCCAGAACACATAATCGATTCAACAAAAACCGACCTGGTGAGACTGGACACTGCACCTTGAGGAAACATCTGTACAATATGGGCAAAGTTAGTGAACCTATGTGCAGAAAATGTGAACTTGATGATGAAACACCTACCCACATACTCTGCTTCTGTGAGGACTTACAAGAACTTAGACGGAAGCACTTTGGAGAGGAATTTATACAACCATCACAACTACTGAAAATCCCTCTAGTCAAACTAGTGGCCTTTATAGAAGACACGAAGCTTCTGGAATGGAAGTAGATAGCATGGGAAATGGTACAAAGATTTACTTCAAGTGCCTGGGCTGATGAGCACAACCCAAATATATGAATGAATGAATCGACGTCAGTAATGTTTACCGTAAGTGGTGTTGGCCAGCTATTAGCCCCATTTATTGTCTATAGGAGCGAGCAGCTTTACGATACCTGGTTGACAAATGGACCAAAAGGTGCGCGCTGTCGACGAAATAAAAGTGGCTGTTTCGACCAGCCATTATTTGAAGAATGGTTTATTTGTTATTGCTCTACCGTTCTTGAAAAGGCGTTCGGCACCAAGGGTAATCATTGGCGATAACTTATGTAGTCATCTGTCGCTCAGAGTTATTGAATTGTGCGAAGAAAATGATATTAGTTTTTGTTTTTTTGCCGCCGAATTCAACCCATTTAACACAGCCACTTGACGTCTCTGTTTTTGGCCCAATGAAAAAGGTTTGGAGGTCAACTCTATACAAGATTGGAAAAAATAATACAAGGGTTCTTTGCCGATGTAGTATTTACCGAGTTTACTAAAACGTGCTATAGACAAATTAGGAGTCAGAATATTAAAAGCGGATTTCGTGGGACGGGAATTATTCCACTTGATAGGACTGAGGTTTTAAAACGATTTCCACAAGAAAGAAATCTCGAAGAGGACTATCCTGATGTCTGGACGAAGTCTGTTGTAGAATTGCTTAACGAAAGCAGGAATGCGTGCAAACCAACAGTAGCAAGGAAAAAGAAAATTCAAGTGGAGCCAGGCAAAAGCGTTTCAACGCTACCGTGAACAAGCAATACTGCAGTGCCTCAAAAGAATGAAACTTCCGAACTTGAGTCAGAACCGTAATTAGAAGTAATGGAACAGGAAGAGTGCTTTGAGGATGTGCAGCATACTATGGAAAGCATTGCCACTGACGACTTTGTAGAGGTTGAATTTAAAACAAACAACGTGAACAAATGTTCCATCGGGAAATTAAGGGACTCTTCGATGAAACTTTTGAAGTTAAATCTCTTAGACCAAACAGAAAGATAAAAAATTGCTTTATCTTTCCCACAGTGGATGACATATGCATGATTAGCTTGGACCAATTGTGAAAAAACTGCCTAAACCAACTGAATTGCGACGAGGAGGCTACGAATTTCCTTTGCAAATGAAGATAAAATCTTATGCACTTTAAAACTTCAAAATAAAGGCTATTTCCAAATTTTCCTGTTATTTTTTTTCGCTTTTATATTAAAAAATAAATGAAAAATAATATTTTAATTTATTTTTGTCCCGATTAACCCCATTCTTGAAGCGACATGCACATGGCATGGCTTGAAATAGCGTGTCCCGATTCGCCCCAAAACGGGGTCAATCGGGACACCCCATATTATTTTTTTTAAATTAATTTATTCAAATCAGATAATTATCCAGTACATATTTCAGCAGCCGTATTGACTACGGTCACTTTTCCCTAAATTTTAATTTTCTTCGATAGTTTTACAAGAAAATATTAATTAATATAAAAATCGTCCCTTAGTTACTGAGACCTTTACCACCTCAACCAACTAATATCATACCTACATTCTTCTGTTTTAGATGGTAATACTACGCTATTGTCAGCTGTCACGCTGTCATAGAGTGACAAGGACAAGACATATCTATGTACCATCTTGTGAACATGTCGAATGTATCTTGTAAATGTACACATTTATTTAAAATATATTTCTTTGATACTTAATAATCCATTAGTATAAATCCTCAACACCCACACAACCAAACATGGCGCAGCGAACAGGATATAAAAACCAATATAATCAATAATCATGTCAACTCACAAAACAACACTAATAATGACATAATTAATTATTTAAGTTCATTGTTTGAAAGCAATGAACCTGTGTTACAATGTGCGCAATGACTTTGTAAGATCTCGACACGGTCGGTCTATTCGACCAGTGATAAGACTAAAGGCCGCTGCACAATTACCCGGGAACGAGATCGGAAAAAAAGTTAAGATACACATTTATTTTATTGTACCCATGCATAACCAATTTCCGGTAACGAGAACGAGAAGATGCCTGGGAACGAGAACTGAAAAGTTGGCCAAGTTTTAACATTCCTGTTACCGGTGCATTCCCGAAGCCAATCACATCACACGATATATGATGCGAATAGTTGAGCCAATAGGAAAGCAGCAACTTCTTTGATGCAAACATAACCATACATAACCTCGTTGCATGAGAATCTCACAGACTAATGTAAAAGTGGCCCCAAAAAGAAGCAGCAATTAATGTGCTGGCCAATTTTATTGAGAGGAAGATGCCAATAATAACATCCATTATATAATGATATGATATTCGGAAGTTTGTTGAAGTTGACAGTGTTTTAGAAAATAAATATCTACAGAAAATGTCAAACATCCCTACTATTTCCGTTCTCGTTCTCGTTGTTGTGCATCTAAATATAATATTTCGTTCTCGTTTCCGTTCCCGGGCAATTGTGCAGCAGCCTTAAATCTTTAAGGGGAGGGTGTTTAATAGTAGGTTCACTAAAAACCTGCTGTCATAGAGTGACAAGACATGTATCTCTATTTATGTACCATCTTGTGAACATGTCGAATGTATCTTGTAAATGTACACATTTATTTTAAATATATTTCTTTGATACTTAATAATCCATTAGTATAAATCCTCAACACCCACACAACCAAACAGACAATAATGGTCATGAATACACATAACTTTATTTATAGTGAAAAATCGACCGAAAAAAAAATTATACCGTTCTCTCTGTTGCCAAAAGTTCATTGGGAGTTTTTAACAATGTTCAAAAGACGAGATTTTCTGTCTATATGAATTTCGCAATTTTAATTTGGTCGATTTCCCACTAAAAATAAGTGTTTCATTTTCGAAACAGAAACGTAACATAAATATTATAATACCTTAATAAAAACATATTGAAAACGAAACCAGTATGTTTTAGCGTCGAAACTAAAATGTTACTTTAGTAACATATTATAATTACGACGTAACAAAAATGACACTAAAATGTTCCAGTTTCAAAACAAAAACGTTTATTTATAAACGTAACTGCTATTTTGTTATGTTTGAAGACATTTTACGTAAAACGGACATATGCTGCAAAAGTCGTTTTTGGATAATGAAACCAATATGTATGTAACCTTATTCCATGATAAACTGCCATGTTTTTTCGTTTCTTAGTGGGATATACTTTACGCTTTTCTTTGTTTTGTAAAATGGAGTGAATTTTACCCAAAACTTTAAACTTTTCAGTAGCAACTTCTTTTTGATCACTGTTAACTCTGTCTGGATGAACCAGAAGAGACATTCGGTGGTATGCTTTTCTGACTGAAATATATAAAAGGTTTAATTTAGTAGATATACCTATATTATTATTAATATTAGGAACACTATTTCTATTATGAATAATAATTATACTTTTGCTTGGAATTTGGAGCTAATGATCAGTTGAAAGACTTTAAATGTTCATGATATAGCTTTAATAAATCTAGGAACCATAGTAGAATAAATTAACTGGATTTGTAATTAGAAAAAGATACTTACTCTCTCTTTCAGAAGCACCAGGTTTAATATTTAGCACTTCATAAAGATCACTGGAGCCGAAGTACTTTTCGCATATTGATTTAAAAGATGCCATTTTGAAATTTGTATTTTAAATACTACCTCAAACTACTATAATGTCCCGCTAAAATTTGATAATCCAATAAAAACAAAAGTGACAAAAGAGACAAGGGACAAGGCAACAAATTTATGTCATCCATGAGAGTTTATTTGGCGTACATTCCAAATATTAGAAAAGCTGATTAATCTGAAAGAAAAATACAAGTGTAGTCATTTTCCAATTGATTTTTGAGATTTCTTGGGATTAGATGCTTCCATATAAGGTAATACATTATACATTACCTCTTTATCTAGGTAAGGATTCAAGGATTGACTATAGTACAGAAGCTACGCGCTTTGCTTTGTTAAGCCTTTGCTGCTTGTGCCGGATAGACGCATGCTCTCATTTGTAACAAGTCACAGAATGCACCAGCTGATGTATTCTGTGAACAAGTGGTCACGACAGAGAAAATAATTTTGTCTATGGTCACAACCTCCATAGGTTAGGATTTTCTTCTAATTATGTTTTCGTCTTTTTTCCGCCTTTCGAAATCTAACGACACGGACAACTATCGATATTTTTTTAATACTATCGATGGTTTTCGATAGTCAACTTTATCTATACTATCGATAGTTTCTATCGATGTTCAGTGAACACTACACTACAGTCAAGGTTATATTATGACAACATCACAGTATCTGACAGTATGTTCGTTTCTGACGTCTGTCGTATTGTTATATTCAAGAAAGTGAACTTGTAAAACAAAAAAGATTTTTGTTATAGTATGTTTAGTTTTTCAATTTATATTTTGTAGGTACTTAAAAATGATCCTAGAATTTAAGATTTTCACCCTAAACTGTTGGTAAGATACTACATTATATTTTATATTTCATTAATTTTTTTCATTTATTAATATTTATTTTAGGGGATTAGCTGTAGTATCAAAAAATAGAAAAAGTCGGATAAAAGCAATTGCACAATTTTTGTCTAATAGTCATTACGATGTTGTGTGTCTTCAAGAACTTTGGTTGGACCGAGACTATTTTTTAATCAAAGATGAGGTGGCAGGGGTCCTTCCATATTCTCATTATTTTTACAGGTACTTGACAGACTCTGCATGATATACTTATTTCTTTTATTCTATTTTCCTAATAATTTTTAGTGGTGTTACCGGATCTGGTGTTTGTATATTTTCCAAATATGTGATTGAAGAAACTTTCTTTCATCAATGGTCTTTAAATGGTTACATTCACAAATTACACCATGGTGATTGGTTTGGTGGAAAGGGTGTAGGACTTTGTAAACTAACAGTAAACAATCTTTCTGTAAATATATATTCAGCTCATGTAAGTAAACTAATTATATTTACTTATTGTTATTATTAGGATATTTTATTCCCTTCTTCACAAATAGTCTGGCTATTCAATTTATTTTATTTATTCTATAATATTCCATTTAAAAAAATAATGTTATACTTATTTATATATCCAGCTTTAATATTTTATTTTGTTTTGCAGTTACATGCCGAGTACAATCGAAAAAGTGATGAATATGAAGCTCATCGTATTTTACAGGCATATGATACTGCTCAGTTTATTTTGCTCACTTCACAATGTGCCGATTTAGTAGTATTAGCTGGTGATTTGAATACATTACCAGGCGATCTTGCGTATAGGTGAGTGTATTGCATGTATTTGTTAAAAAACATATTCTTGAAATATAATTTTTGTTGTTACAAACACACACAAACGTATGTACATAAAACACACCATTGTACCGGGTGATTCAATAAGGGTAACGAGGTACCCTAGAGTTTGGGGTAAAATCGAGGGAAAAATTCTTATTTAAAAATAGCCCTAAAAAAATGATTTCTAATGTTTTTGAGTCCATAGTTTTTTGCTAGGTGGCACAATCTATAACATCATAATTGGATTTTTTACAAAATATTCCTCAATTTAGGTTGGTAGAAAATATCAACTTTATATATACTACTATCCTTATTCTTCAATTTTTGTTAAAGTCATTTTTCAGTATCACCTATTCTGAAGTGGTGGGGGAGGTGTTCTTTCATTGACATGAAAAAGACTAACTTCCATATGCCTGAACTGATTTCAAAAATATGGACTCCATGCATAGAGCATTATAGGAAGATTCCAGAAAAAAATAACAACACTTTTAATTTTTCAATCGGCAATGCTGTAACTCTAACTATCTTACAAAAAGGCAAATAAGATGACTTATTAACCTGTCAAAACCGCGAACTGATATCTCTTGTCATTCCAAAAATATTGGCATTTTTTGGTGAGTGTTGATGATTATTGGCTCACCCTGTAAGTTGTAAGAGAAATTATATTGTTAAAATTGTTTTAAAAATAAAATAACAAGTAAAAACGTATCACTCAAATATTTATTAACAATACATAAGTAATGAAACAAAACTAAGGGAGCTGCTCATAACAGAAATTTACAAAACACACCTATTACCTAATTATTTAAAATACTCAAATTGCTTGCCATTATTTTCTATGCACAAATCCAGTCTTTTTATAGTGGAATTAACACTGGTCTCAATTTCAGCAATACTTAGAACTGCTTCCCGAATCCTATCTTTCATATCCTCATGCGTGGCCAGCAAGGCCACCAGACCTTACAGTATTAGATTTTCACTTATAAGGAAGAATCAAAGATTTAGTTTTTAAATCACGTCCAACTACAGAAAGACTGGATTTGTGCATAGCAAATGAATGTGCAAGCATTTTTAGTATTTAAAATAATTAGGTAGTAGGTGCGTTTTGTAAATTTCTGTTATGAGCAGCTCCCTTAGTTTTGTTTCATTACTTATGTAATGTTAATACATATTTTTGTGATACGTTTTTACTTGTTATATTATTTTCAAAACAATTTTAGCAACATAATTTATCCTACAACTTACTGGGTAAGCCAAAAATCATCAACTCTCACCAAAAAATTCCAATATCTTTGGAATGACAAAAGATATCAGTTTGTGGTTTTGACAGGTCAATAAGTCATCTTATTTGCCTTTTTGTAAGCTAGTTAGAGATATAGCATTCTATTTGAAATTTCTCAGAAAAAATCATAAATGGAGCTAGGTGTTACATAAGGCCCTCTAGATGCCGATTGAAAAATTTAAAATGTTATTTTTTTCTGGAATCTACCCAACGCTTTAATGAACTATGCATGGAGTCTATATTTTTGAAAATCGGTTCAGGCATATGGAAGTAACAGTCTTTTTCATGTCAACGAAAGAACACTTTCCCCATCACTTCAGAATAGGTGATTAAGACCGATAAATTTGATCAGTGCTATCGGAAAATTAATTGAAAAAGTAATATATCTTCAAATTATTGACTATTTAGAGGGAAATAGAACAATAAGTAACATGCAATCAGGATTCCGTAGTAAGTTGTCAATTGAAAATAATCTTGTCACAATGGCGGTATTTTTTGACTTGCAGAAGGCGTTTGAAACTATTAATAGGGGTAGATTATTAATGAAATTAAGAGCTATTGGTTTGGGGGGTTGTGCACTTGACTGGTTGGGACATTATTTGGAAAACAGGAAACAGAAGGTAAAGGTAAGTAATTGTGTCTCAGATACTATAGAGAATAATATGGGGGTGCCACAGGGTAGTGTTCTGGGTCCACTACTGTTTTTAATTTATATCAATGACATTGCTAGTGTAGTCAAAAGATGCTCAATACACTTATTTGCGGATGATACCCTGGTCTATTTTACCCATGAAAACATTGAGACTTGTTTTAAAGAAATAAATAGCTCTATAAGTAAAATAAATGATTATTGTAACGGAAATTCGTTGAAAATAAATTACGAAAAGACAAAATGGATGTTAATTGGGGGTAGTGGAAATTTAAGAAAATTAAATATAGCAGCACAGAGTGTTTCTGTTGACGGAATAAAGCTTCAGAGAGTCGAAAAATTTAAATATCTAGGGGTGATGGTTGATACAAATTTACAACTTAAGGAACATGCTAATAACGTCATCAAAAATATTTCATTCAAAATTAATTATTTGAGATGCTGTTCTCCACATCTCAGCAAATGGGCTAAAATAGTTATCTATAATACTCTTGTATTACCTCATTTTAATTATTGTGCGACTATTTTGTATTTGCTCGACCAAAATGAGTTACAGCGATTGCAAAGGTTGAGGAATGGAGGTATGAGGATAATACTGAACTGTTCGCGATTGGACCCAATCAACTCCAAGTTAAATGTGCTTCAGTGGTTGCCTGTTAAAAAATATTTACTCTTTATATTTAAGATTAAATTAGGAATCTCCCCAGTATATTTACAAAATATTTTAAGTTATAACCAGGATGTTCATGAACACAATACTAGAAATAAGCAAAATTTTAGAGTTAATAGGGCCACGAAAAAATGTACACAAAATTCAGTTTTTTTTAAAGGTGTACAGGCTTTTAATAATTTGCCTGAAGATATTAAATGCTCTACAAGCATAATAATATTTAAGAGAAAACTGAGTGATTACTTGCTGACTAGTTGATGTTTTTTTTGTGTTATGTTTTGTAAAATTGACTTTGTTTTATCATTTTAAATGTATTTTAAATATATACTTATGTATTTTTTATATTAAATGTGAATGTATTATCATGTAAATTTCTATGTAAAATTAGTTATTTTTGACTACATAAACGATATATATATATATAGAAAAATTACTTTAACAAAAATTGTAGAATAAGGACAGTAGTTTCTAAAGTTGATATTTTCTACCAACCTAAATTTATTTATTTACGGGCAAGCCCAATTACATATAAAAAAAAGTGAACATGAAAAATTTTGTTTTATAATTGAAATACCTACAAATGCAGTATAAAATACAATAATACAAAAAATACAATTAATGATAAAAAAATACAATACAATGATAAAAATGAATACAGAAATAAGTGGGCAATTTAGTAAAAATCGTAAAACAAACAAAACAAAAACAAAAAAAAATATAAGAATTTTACAAGCGTAACAAAAACATTACTACTAAGTATATAGTACAAAAACAAAACTATGGCAATTACATCCACGTTTAGTTGAGACAGGTGGTTCTTAAATTGATTAATAGAATTACTGAAAATCTGTAAACTATTAAGGGAATTAGCTAGTCTCATGGCTCTGGGCAAAAACGAGTGGAAAGTATAATTGTATCGATGGGAAGGCACATTAAATGTTCTCACCTGTCTAGTTAAGCGAGGTGGCACGGGCAGGCAGATCTTATTAAGAAGCTGAGGACAGTTACAAATACCATTTAAGATGTTAAATAGCAATAAAAGGTCTTTTTGTTTTCTACGGCTTTCGAGAGAAGAGATGCCCAATTGATGCTGCAATGTGTTGTAATCCTGATAAGTATTAAGCTTAAATGCTATATAGTGAAAAAAAAATTTGAACTTGTTCAATCTTCTTAATGTGAGTTAAGTAGTGAGGAGACCAGACAGATGAGCAATAATCAAGATGAGATCTAACTAATGAAAAGTAAAGAACTCTTATAGAATTTATGTTGGTAAATTCACGAGTTGTTCTTTTTACAAAACCCAACATTTTCATTGATTTTTGTATGGCATTAGTGATGTGACAATTGAAACTAAGAGAGTAATCGAGAGTAATTCCTAAATCCCTAATCTGATTGACAGAATCTAGCAACTGACCATTAATGTGATAATTAAATGGTATTGTATGATGTGTGCGATTAAAGCTAATTACATGACACTTACTGGTATTAAGATCCATACCATTACATGAGCACCAAGAAAACAGGTTAGTTAGTTCTACTTGCAACAATGAGGCATCTACACAATTTTATTGTTAATTATTTTAAAACATTTCAAGACATCTGCAAATAGAAGGGCGCTGCTCTCATGAAAACAGTTAGTAATATCGTTGATAAAAAGATTAAAAAGTAATGGACCCAAGTGAGACCCCTGGGGTACTCCCGAAGTAACAGAAAATGCATGAGAATAGAAATTATTTACTCATACCTGTTGAGTTCAGTCGTTGATTGAGTATCATTCAACGGTTCAGTCAATTAAGTAGCTATTAAACCACTTCAACATGGAACCACATATGCCATATGAATTAAGTTTCTGGACCAAAAGCTCATGGTTAACCCTGTCAAACGCCTTGGAAAAGTCGGTGTAAATTGAATCAACTTGTAATCCCTTTTCCAAGGCTTCAGACAGAAAATCAACATAAGTTAACAAACTCAATTCTGCCGATTTACCTGAAGTAAAACCAAATTGCTGGGAATTTAGGATCCCAGAACAATCATAAGCGAGAAAATCAGTAATAATACTTTCAAAAACCTTTGGAATAGTACTAAGGATGGATATGGGGCGGTAGTTCTTAATGTCGGATTTGTCACCAGATTTATATATTGGTGTGACATAGGAAAGTTTCCAACACTCAGGAAAACAGCCTATGCTTAGGGATTTATTAAAAATATGAAAAAGTGGTCGCGAAAGTATAAAACTGAATTCTCTAAGAAATAGAGGCGAGATTCCATCTGACCCATGTCCTTTATTGACATCTAATGATGAAAGTTTTTCATATATTTTTGAAATATGGATATGATATGAAGATATATTCAGTTTAGATTGGATGTGGTCAACATTACAGTTTAAGGTTAGATTAGTGTACTCCGATGAAAAGTGATTTGCAAACAAGTTAGCAATGTCAACTCCACAAGTACCTACCAAGGTATTAAAAGTCATTAAGTCAGGTATAGTGTTATTTTCACGTTTACTAGCTACAAATTTCCAAAAAGACTTTGCATTATTTGTGATTGAAATTTCAGTGAGACTAATGTAATTATCATAGCAATGCTTTGTCAGTTGATTACATTCTCTGTTCTAAGTCGACAAAATTCCGCATAACTCGAACGAGTCTTAACAGTTTTATACATTTTGTGAACTCTAATTTTGTCCTGTACTAATTGTTTGAGGTCTGAGGAGTACCAACAGGGAAATTTCGAATATATGATTCGTGATACTGGTACAAACTGTTCAATAACCGAGTAAATGATATCATAAAAACTGCCAATCATGTCGGAAAGATCTCTA
This sequence comes from Lochmaea crataegi, assembly GCA_947563755.1. Taxonomy (NCBI): domain Eukaryota; kingdom Metazoa; phylum Arthropoda; class Insecta; order Coleoptera; family Chrysomelidae; genus Lochmaea; species Lochmaea crataegi. The sequence continues at coordinate 27,594,703 of OX387425.1, read as the reverse complement.
TCATGGAGAAGGCTATCCCATTCTATAAGTTCTAAACTCTGATAAATGGCTGGAAAATTTGCATTATTGAAGTTGTAATAAAATTCTTCACCAAACACTGACTTTTTATCAACGTTTAGCTTTATGGTAGTTACCAAAGGAGGATGATTAGGGTCAGGTGAAATTAAGACATCGTTTGCTTTAGAAATAACAAGTTCTTCCGGAGCAAGGATAAGGTCAAGAATAACATTCCTTCTATTAACCACATAAATGCATTGGAACAAATTGTGATAGGCACATAAATTGAAAACAACATCAACAGCATCAACTTCTGCTAACTGTGCAGGAGGCTGCACAGTTGCAGAAGAACAGTAATCTTCAACTTCCCAAATAGCTGACAGGAGATTATAATCACCAAACAAGTAAAATTTTAAGGCAGAAAATTGTTCACTTAAGATCATAAGCTGGTCTGAGTGTAACTGATAAATGTTAGCTGGAGATTTAGGTGGAACGTATAGAGCTCCAAATATATATTTGCTATCTAATTTCACAAAAAGCTGTTCAATCGATGGGTCAGAGTGGATGAGATATGATGAAATTTTTTTCAATATTGCAATCAATACGCCGCCTCCTCTAGCCGATGCACTAGATTCGGGTGAACGATCCTGTCTATAAATGTTGTAATTGTCTAGTCCAAGTTCAGCATTATTGATGTTGTTATTAAGCCAAGATTTCGTAAGAATGATGATGTCATAGGTACAATTAAGAACACTGAGGCTCAAATCAGTAAGTTTTGTTTGGAGACCTCTGACATTCCCGTAATATATAGAAAACTTGCCCATGTCAGAAGAGTTTAGTAGTTTTTTTGATCAATTTTTGGTACGTTATTGAAATATTTAATGGACAAGTTTTGTTCACCTGCATTTTGACGAGTTAAGAGTTCAGACCGGACAGACTCTAACAGTTTTCTTTGAATAGGAGTCTGATCTAAAGCAATAAAAATTTTTTTTCGCGACTGATAGTTTGCTTGTTCTTAATCACACATAGAGCTTCACTAGCTGAAGAAACGATTGCTTTAATTGGACGATGTCCCTTCTTATTCTTATTCCCAAAGCAGAAAATTTTGACTTCATTAATGTTGATAGAACCATGAGCCTTTGTTAAAATCGATTTGACTTGAATAGAATCATCTGAAGTATTAGTTATTTCAGAGAGATTAAAAATCAGTACGTTCTTAGATCTTTTTTCTCGTTCATTAAGTTCGCTTACGACATCATCCATCGAGAAAGAAGTAGCACTTTTATCAGATTTAATTTTTAACATATCCTGTTTCAAAACCTTAATTTCCTTTCGAAGACTTTCCAATTCCCGAATAACTTTGGGTACACTTTTAAAAGATGAACGACAATCACTACAAAAAAACACCAAAGTTCTTTTTTGAATAACAACACAACGTAATTCAGAGGCACCTAATCCTGTACAATGTTCAGTTTGGTGCATAGTAACGTGGCAGCTATCGCAAGTGGCAAACTTATCACCGAGCTTATCTCCACAACTGGAACAACTGCTGGCCATTGTAGAAGTGTTACACCTGGACTATCGTGAAAAGGGATAAAAAATGTAGACTTAATTCCTGAACTATATCAGAACAGTATAAAGCCAATAATTGATTCAGTCTTTTTATCAAGTGATAATGAATTTAATCACAAAAAATAGTAACACCTCTTATCTACTGTTAATGGATTGATACACAAAAAGTGGAAATTATATAAACAATTTAACAGAAATGGAAAGGACAAATCATAATCTATTTCATTTCTCGGTGAATAAACTCAATCAACGTTTAGTAGTAACATAGTGTTTCAAATTCTACACATTTTGACACCAAATTGAACATTTAAACACTGATTAATAGGAATATTTTGTAAAAAATCCAATTATATTTTGTAAGTGATAGTTTGCGCCACCTACCGAAAAACTATGACCTCAAAAACATTTTTAATCATTTTCTTAGGGCCGATTTTCTCATAAGAAGTAGGACATACGGTTTCCGAGATATGGTACCTCGTTACCCTTATTGAATCACCCAGTACATATTAGATAAATGACATCATTGGGAAAAATCAAGTAGCAATAGATAATTTGAACGAACATCTGACTTGTTGATTTGATTTCAGCAACTAAATTATTGTTTTTTAGGTTGTTAACATCAATTCCTGGACTTGTAGATGCATTTGACAATGCCGATATACCGAAAGACCATGTTGCAACATGTGAAAGTATCAGAAACAGTTACACACCCATCAGTTTGGTCAACAAAAAAACACAAGGACAAAGGATAGATTATATCATGTTTCATCCAGGCTCAAAATTTCAAGTAGAAATGAAAAATTACACATTACCCCTACCAGATCGTGTTCCTCTTCATTCTTTCAGCTTTTCAGATCATGAAGGTGTGGAAGCAACTTTTGACATCAGCAAAAAGGATATTTTAACACTCACTAGAAATGAAAATGACGTTAAAAACGTTTTAGATGAATGTGATTTAGTTTTGAACCAAGCTTTGGATAAACTTGTAACACACAAGATAATATATCTTTTTTTCAGTATTTTATTGATGTGCTGTCTGATAGTTACAGTTGCAATTGATGCTCCTGCTGGATTTGTTGTGGTATATAATATTTTCAGAGTTGTGATTGGCATATTGCTTGTATTTAGTATATTGATGGGGACTATTTGGAATAAAATTGAAAAACATGGAGTTCTTGCCGGAAAATTAGCTATAGAAAAATCTCTTAAACGACCAATCGAGTTGTGACATATTGTTTAATATACCTCACTTAATTTATTGAAGGACCAAATAAACCAACTATAAAATAAAATAAACTTATTTGCTTATAAAATAATTGTTACCAACAAGTTACAGCATATTGACATCGTACACCAACTAACGACAAGTAGATTCACTTGTGTCGGAAATTTATGGTACATCGTCTCTCTGGCGCCGTACTCCCCGTTATCGCCACGCAACCCCTGTACTTCCTAGGGATGGCAAAGATATATCGATAGTTTGGAAATATCGATATGTCAGCCCAAATATATCGATATTTAACATCGATATTTTTCTGTGGTGATATATCGATTAAACTTTCATATATCGTTTTCCAATATAATCTTCTGTACTTAGTCAATAGTTGGTTGCCTACTTTCGAACGAACTGGTGCGGACTAGCGGAATGCAGACGTACATATCAAATATTTTGTCATGTCATTATCTTATCTATCAGTTCACCATAAAAAGAGACAACCAACAACCACTAACCAGTGATCTGATTTTGATTGGTCAAATCAGGTTAGTTGTTACTCGTTTCCAAAAAAGTGACGTGTGACGTGACAAATGACAGTCGGGTTCGGGCGAGGGAGTACCCAAACTGAATAGAATAGTTGAATAATTTTTGTGATTTGTAGCTATGGTAGTAATAGAGTTTTATTTATATAAATATTTATCTGATATGATATCAGAACTTTCTGTTTTGTTTTTTTATTTTATGTAAAATTTTCTAATGTTTGTTTTCGTGTTTTATGTTGTAAATAAATAAAAATAACTTTTTTTACACCTTAAAAACAGTTACTATACTATACAAGAATAATTATTATATAAGATAAGCACAAACAACAAAAAATAATTAAAAACAGCGATATTTTTGTTTCGATATATCGCATATATCGATACCTTGGTTTCGATATATCGATGTTTCGATATATCGTCATTTTTATTCGATATTGCCATCCCTATACTTCCGACTTTCTCGATTTAAACTCGCCAGAAATCAGCAGACGATAGGCGGGGTAGGGAAATTTTCGGTAACCACTGAATCGACGAAGTGAATTTACTTGTCGTTAGTTACTGTACGGTGATATTGATAATAGGTTTGTTCCATTGTTTTTTTTTCTTCAATATATGCTGTATCTGTAAAAATTGTAGATATGCAATACAAATTTTATTATTTTTTTGCTTGTTCAACCTAACATGTAACCAGAGCTGTCACGAATCATGTTAAAAATGATTTAAATCGTAAATCATTTACTTTGTGTCAAAAGAATTAAATCAAAAATCTTTTTTCGAATAAAAAATATTTAAATCATAAATCTTTTTATGATTTTGCAGATTTTAAATCATCTGAAAATGATTTAAATCTTTACAAATGATTTAAATCTTTGGAAGTGATTTAGATAATCTCAAATTCTTTATATAATTTTCAGATGATTTGGTTTAAATAGATGTAAATAGTTTCTGTATGTTTCTTGTTGCATCTTTAGTTATTGATTACTTTTTGGGAATATTACCACATGAATTTGCTCAAAAAATCTTTATTTTATTTAACGTTCCAACTCTAAATATGGAGTCTTGTACTGTCAATTTTAATATCACTTTTGATAAATATTCCAGGTTTGGAATTAAAACGTTAAATAAAATAAATATTATTCCCAAAAAGTAATCAATAAATAGATGTAGTTTAAAAACATCCACATATATTTATAATGAATAGGTATAAGGCTCATATAAGTTGTCCCATCACAGTTTAGGTGTTGGAGAGTATGCCCAATTATGGGAAAATGCAAAATTTTAAAATGTTTGTGACAGTGCGCAGCTTTCAAGAATGTTTTCAATTGTAGTTAAAGGTTAGTGGCTCGCCAAAATTGCATTTTTTAATTATATCACCCTCTATATGTTTCAGATTTCGAAAATTTAAAACTTGGGGTTTTGAGTGTATAGTTTTATAGAGTTATATGGGTGTTAAATCCCAAGATTTAAATCTTTTGGAATGATTTAAATCATTTTCAATGATTTAAATCTTTCATAAATGATCTAAATCATTTTGGTTTAAAGATTTAAATCAAAAATTATAAATCATTTTAAAAATGATTTCAAATCTAAAATCATACTTCATTACATGAAAAAAAGATTTAAAATCAAATGATTTAAATCAAAATAATGATTTAAATAAAAAAAATGATTTAAATATGATGATTTGTGACAGCTCTGCATGTAACGTTTGCTTTAAGTTAGAGACTGTCAAATCAGAGCAAAGAAGGATTTAAACCCTTAATGGGCTACAATTTCAAAAGTGAAAGCTATTTTCTGACATGTTTTTTAGCCCATGTCTACCTGTCAGTTCCCAATATGCAGGAACCTTTCATGTAACTTTGACAAGTAAAAAAAAATTTTTATTTATAGTTGGTGTACAAATATCGGTTACCATATTTTAATCTTTTTATATTCATCATATTAATGTATAAATGACGAATTCAACATACTATTTGTGATATTGAAAGGTATATATGTACTGCGTTTAAAATATAGAACTATACTCTGTACAACGAACCTATGGAGCAATAAAAAAAAGGCGGGGATAGACGGTACGACTTTCCGCACAAATACTTGCAAATCCAATGATAATGTAATATTTTTGTTATGTATTTAAATAGTTTTTACTTGTGGGATAAAATTATACACACTATGGCTAATTACTATCTATTTATTTATTTATTAAACTTAATTTATACATATACACACTCTACCTAATGTCTACTAATTTATTTACACTCGGTATAATAGTTTTAATTTATTTTGACCACTTGAATATTACACTATTTATCTTCACTATTTCGTTCACTGTCCGATTACTAAGAACTTCTGTAAACTGTCTGTGAACTAACTCATTGTCTTCGTTTGACTAATTGTCAACTCACTCAAAAACCCGTGTATATATAGTCTTGATCAATTCTGGAAAGTTCTTATATTTTCCGCGCTCGTCCTATGCGTAAACAAAGCGTCTTTTCGAGAACATTCTCGAAGAGTGCTTTCGCCAAAATTTATATTCGAGAGACAGTGCCGGCTTTGAGTTGGTGAACTCGCAACAATAATATAACAAAGAATATAAATTAACTTAAATAGATAATTGCCTTTGCTAGTGCGTAAACCGGACCAATAGGAACAAAAGGGGCGGTCTGGCAATTTATTGTTCCATAGGTTCGGTGTACAGAGTATAGTTACATTATTGAACCGAAAATGTTTATTAAACTCTGACTTATCATAAGAAAAAAAATCTATTTTGTAAAATTAACCAGATATTTTAATATTTATATGTTGAACTTTTTCAATTTATCTATTCGGGTTTTATATTTTTTTCGATTGCTGCTGGTTTTTGATGAGCAATAATGTTCCACGCAATTACACAAAAGATATAATATTTATTCAACAACATTTGATGATAATTGGTTATTGAAATAGCGGGTGTCCCAGAAGTTTCTGACCCATTTTAACTTCTGACCCATTTTAACTAAGTCGTGCTTCTTTCAAAAAGATTCAGTATAATTTTTTTTAAACGTAGGTATTAATTAGCAGGCAAATTTTGTAATTGTTTTTTTGTTTAAAACGTATGTGTCACACATCTTTATCTAATAAACAATCATCATTAAAAACCTGAATAACTTACTGATTTTTTATCTAAATTTCAACAAATTATACATTTTCTGAATGGGGAAGAGTTCAGCTTTCAGATAGAAAAAAAATATATAAGGTGTTCCATTAAAGAAATAGACGATATTTGCATTTAAAGAATACAATTTTTTTCAAACACCCTATATAAGATTTCACTCATTAAACATTTATACTGAAAAAACTTATATAAAAAGAAATTGTTCATTGAAAACCGCACCCCCTATCGTTTCTGAGTTCCGAGATTTTTGCAGTTAAAATGGGTCAGAAACTTCTGGGACACCCAGTATTTAAACAGATGATTTATTACACGAAGTCTAGAACTGGAAAATAAAGTGATTACAAGTTAAATTGGAATAAACAATATTTTACTATAGTAGGTATTAAGAATATTGTATTCACATAACATGATGTGTTGTGACATATTTAATGACTAGATATTCCTCTTGTATACTTATTTCAATAAATTGAATAGAATGTTTTAAGTATATTCAAAAATGTTATAACAACTCAATACCCATTAATAGCAATCATTATTTTAGTAGCTACCTTTTCTAAATAAAATATTCTCGATTGATTATTGAAAGGATGATATCAATTTTACCCCAGTATTCCTATATTTTTCATTTTATTTCGATCTTTTGTCTTAAATAGTGGTATTATTGTGCCATCCAATGAATAGACTGATTTTTTCACAAATAAAGTAAAATACGATTTTGTACTTACATGCATGTCTAGTGATCCGGTCTTGTCCATCCAAGCAAATTCATCTTCCATTTCAAGTGTTAAATAGAGTTTAGAAAAAATTGTAGAATAACTTTTTTAATTCATAATACTTTCAACATATTCATAAATGTATGATAAAAGAAAATAAATCAAATTATCAGTATTTTAATGTCTACTGCCTCGATATAGTATATTTCAGTACGAGTCCAGAAAGCACGCTTTTCCCGAACCAGCGTGACATTCTCCCTAGGGAGGCGTAGCCGTATATGGGAAGTCATGCAAGCACCCGAAAAGCATTTTTGGACGTGTCACGAACGATACTTTTCATTATACAACTACAAGAACAAAAAAAAATTGAAAACTGTCAATAATATTACAGTTGTTCATTGTTGTTAAGGAAGACAAATTTAATATAAGCATATATGATTGAAAGCTATTTAAAAAACTGACATTACTGAGCATGAATGAATAATACCAGGAATTGTTTAGTGTTGCTAGGCAAAATATAGGTATAATGACATAATTTAGCTCACGGAAAAAGCCTATTTTCGGTTTTCAAAAAGGTATAATGAAATAGTTATTTATGTACCAAGGACGAAAAACTGTCTATTATAGTCGAGTCTGCAGATTGCAAGCAGGCGAGACAATAGACAGTTATTCGCCGAGGTGCATATATTACATGTTTTCATCGATCTTATGAAAAATTACTAATTTCCGAATGAATATTCACACGTAAACTCTAGCGGATTTCGTAAATAATCAATTTCACAACAGTTATTCTCACAGCCATTCTCGCACCGTACCGTATCATAGCGACCACAGCCGACGAAAAGTACTTGACGTCAAAAATAGACGATTTTTCATCCGGAAATTAGAACGTAAAATGTCATTTTTTGTGAAGGTCGACGAAAAAACATATTTCCTGAATAATAGTTGATAGTTTTCAGTAACTTGTCAGTATTCCATAAAAATATTTTTGAAAATTGTAATAAATATTTGACTTCAACGTTTGCATTATTATTTAATGCGAACTTATTTTATTAGCAATAAGTGCCTTACCTTTTATTTAGCAAAGTTTGATTTTTTTAACCATATACTGTACTTAAATTTTGTGATATTGACTTTCAATTGCCTAAAACTGGGTAACAATGATCAAATACCCCTTGATTATTGGAAAGAAGAAAATGTTTAACTTCCTCCAACACCATTTTAACGGATGCTTCTAAAGATTATACTAAAGAGCATCTTGCATTTATCTTAGAAGATTGCCTAATAATGGCAGTTCTCACTCTTTACACCGTGACTCTTCAATCTTTTCAGACTACTAAGGTTCTCATTCCAAATACCTATTTTCCCAGTTGTACTGCCTGCCATAACATTCAGTACCTAAACAGTTGTTCAAACCGACATATTTATAACCTATCAGAGTCTGACAGCCTTAAAAAAGTCTACATTCATGTAAGTAAAACTTTAGTGGGTCTGGCTTATAAACGGTATCTTTTAAATACAGTCACATTTCCTGATTATTTTGGCAAACCTATAAAAAATATTCAAAAACATTCAAGTCAACGAGAATAATTCCGTTTTCAGCTTGACTACTTATATAAATTAATAAAGGTATAGGTGCATCCGAAATACCTGGAACGTAGGTAGCCTACATTATTAGGTCTCGTAGTTCGGCATGTTCATTCCTGATTCTTCTCGTTCCACGATTAACAGACTCGACACAAAACAAATATTTGAATATTTGCACATGCTTAATTTTTTTTCGCAATTTAATCGTTAAATATAAAATTAATTGTTGATTCTTATTGTTAATTCAATTTTCATCAATTATCCAAAGTGTTTATGCTAACATCATTAGCGTAGCTAGGGAATTTTCCTAGGAGGAGCAGCAAGGATTTTGAAAATAATGATTTAATTTAATAAGATATAGGTCGTGACTCGTAATTATAGCACTAAATTTTATTTTCAAAATGAGAAGAAAGAGAACGGCATATTTCTTCAATGCTGTCTATTTTCCTAGGGTGGGCAGTCCCTACCATTGCTCCCCTTAACTACGCTATGGCTATCGTTCTTAAATATTCAAAAATACATCATATTCAATTGCTAAATTACAATTAAGAAATAATTTTAAATTGCTACAATTTGAATAAATGGAAATTTTCATTTACAGTTTTGATATAATTCAGAATTGGTAAAATTTTTGTAACCTTAGAGAACGATAGGTATATTAGACGTCATAGGAACTAATTTCTTACACAACTACTTTATTATAGCTTGTCTGTTTTATCCAGCTCAATAAATTTTTATAGTGAAGAAGTAAAATGGTTTTACTATTTTATACCTTAAATTCCCGATTTTGCAGTTTATTGATGTAAACCCTATGAACCAAAAATTTTTGAAAATTTATTAGATTGACCTATCAGCAAGTTTAAATATATAGATATATTTTGCAATGTACATACATAAAAATATTTAATTTTATTAATGAACATACATCAAAATTAAAGTCTGAAGAGAGTACTACGTTACATAAACAAATTTTTTTCAAGTATTGAATATTAATTTAAAAATTCCAAAGAAATTATGGTATGTTCTTGCATCTTCATAAGAGTAAAGTCCCGTTGAAAAAAAAAATTAAAGTTGATTTTTCAACAAGTTATGCAATTGTCAATTAACAAAATTTTATCAGACTTCCGTCTTCATTAAAGACAACAAAAAACGTTTAAATAAATGGGCTAAAAATATTTCGGTTCGTGGAACCTTTCTTACATAGTTACTTAACAAGATCACATGATATAAGAGTACGAAAAATTTTAATATTTTACTTATTACATTTTTTTAAATTGACAAAAAATCTTAAATATTGATAGTTTCGAAGTGATTAACAAAAAAACTAAATGCATTTTTATTCAACTAATTTGCTTATAACTTTTGCAAATTTTTTTGCGATGGAAAATCTTTCGAATACATTTTTCTAGACATAATTCCGAATCCAATATCCATATTTTTAGGAGATTTGTCACTATTTATCACTGTCAAACATTCTATATTTGGTTATTTAAAAATCTAGATTTATATTGGTCAATTTATGTTATAATGAGTATCATTATGAAACTGAAAATTGGCATTTAATTAACAACTTATAGTATAGGAATAGAAAAAATTATAAATATTGTCGGCACAGTTACACGGGAGGCAGAACTTTTTTTAGGAGGATTCCTGCCCTTTAAGGATCTTTTTTCAAATTTCGGATATCTCAAATAGTTTTTGAAATATTTCCAAAAAAGCGAAAGCCCTAAATTATAATAATTATCGATGGTCCGGGTCATGTTTGAAATAAAATGGTACCTACTTGTGAACCGGCCTTTATCATGTTACGTATACAAGATTTTTAACCGAATCCACTAAAACAAGTAAACAAGCGGAAGTATAAAAACGTTGCACAAAAACTCGATTCTTGTTTAATTCGCAGTAGCTACTTTTTAAAATATATACAAACAAAATTGAATTAAATAAGATTTGTAAAATAAATTGTTTGAACTGGAAAGAATTAAAAATGAAAACTTAATAAACAAAGACGCATTTTCATCATATTTATTTTTGGGTATTGGAATCTATGAATGGAGGAACATTTTATGAGGAAGGAATGATTGGGGACTGCCGTTGCTGTTGAAAGATGTCCCCAACCGGTGAAGGATGTCACTACCGATGAAACATATATCCAATCGGTAAGAGATGTCCCCCAGCGGCGGAGGACCGTCTTCTCGGCTGGTGGATCCCCCTCCTGATTGGAAAGTGTCCCTCGCGGCTGGAAGCTGTAAATGGAAGATAGTTAGACTTGCTGTAGATAAAAGTAAAATTAAATACAAACAAAAATAAACAATAAAAACAACTCGACAAACTCAATACATATGGAAAAATATAAACAATTGCAGGTGGAGAAAAGCATTTGCGGTTGAAATATGTTCCTCCTGGCTGGAAGATTACCCTCTCGGATGGATGATGACCCTCTCGGATGGATGATGACCCTCTCGGATGGAAGATGTACCTCTCGATTGAACGATACCTCACATCCCTCTACTGAATGATATCCCTTTCGGTTGGAAGATGCCCTCTAGACTCGGTGAGGATCCTCTTGGTTGGGTGATATCCCTCTCGGTTGGAAGATGCCCTCTAAGCAGAATGATACCCTTCTCGGGTGGAAACTTATCTCTAGGCTGGATAATGTCCCTCTCGGTTGGGTGAAACCACTCTACAAGGCAACAATATTACCAAAAAAATACCAATACCACCTTCGGCAAATATAATAATCCCCTACTAGGCAATAACAATACAAAAAATTACCACCACCACCTTTACCAGCAAAGATAATAATCCTCTACAAGGCATGCTGATGTGGAATATTGGAAAGGTTTCTGAAACAAAAAATCAAATGAAACTGAAACATTTAACAAAAATATCGTTTGAATCTATGAACCCTGTAAAAAAATAATGTAAATTACAAACCAAGTGGCGAAAACGGGAAAGGCACCTGGAATTTACGGGTGTACAGTTGACGATCCTCCTGGCTGGAAGATGACTCTCTCGGCTCTAGATGAAATTCCTCTCTGTTAGAAAATGTCCCTATAGGTTGGATGAAACACCCCCCCCCCGGTTGGAACAACCTAAAAAAATTTCTGGAATAGAAAATCAAACAAAATTGAAAAAATTCAACAAAAACATCGTTGGAACCTATGAACCCTGTAAATAAATATATGCAAATTACAAACCAAATGGCGAAAACAGAAGAGACACCTGGAATTTACAGATGTACAGTTGACGATCCTCCTGGCTGGAAGATGACTATCTCGGGAGGATGATAACCCTTTAGGTTGGAAGACGTCTCCTTCGCTGGATGAAATCCCTCTCGGTTAGAAGATGTCCCTGTACGTTGGATGATAGATCCCCCAGCAGGAACAGCAGGAAGAATCTAAAAAAATTCCTGGAACAGAAAATCAAATAAAATTGAAAAAATTCAACAAAAATATTGTTGGAACCGATGAACCCTGTAAATAAATATATGCAAAATACAAACCAAATGGTGAAAACAGGAGAGACACCTGAGATTTACAGATGTACAGTTGACGATCCTCCTTGCTGGAAGATGGCCATCTCGGCTGGAAGACGTCTCCTTCGGCTGGATGAAATCCCTCTCGGTTAGAAGATGTTCCTGTAGGTTGGATGATACATCCCCCCGTTGGAAGCATCTAAAAAAATTCCTGGAACAGAAAATCAAATAAAATTGAAAAAATTCAACAAAGATATTGTTGGAACCTATGAACCCTGTAAATAAATATATGCAAATTACAAACCAAATGGCAAAAACAGGAGAGACACCTGGAATTTACAGGTGTACAGTTGTTTAAAAAAAAAGAGCAAAAAATACAAGATAATTATAAATTATGCGCCATCCTACCTTTTTTTGTCAAAGTTATGGTCGAGTTATTCCTTCTTCGAATGTACGATGAAAAATTGGTAATTAAATTCATTGTTGTTTGTCTATCCAATCCGAACAATTGCTTAAGCTGGAAATCCGGTATTTCATATGGATCCATCTCATCTCTTAAAACTCTCCGTTGAAATATTACATGATTTCTAAAATAATATATATGTATTATGATACCACATATACCTATGATATAGGACCATATCTTACCTGTCACTCTCTTCTATCATTGGAAATACCAATTTTTTATTTTTTTTTCACTGAAGAATGTAGCTTCACCAATAAATACACAACACAAAAACAAACTGTAAGACGCACCGATTTCCGAAACCCGATCGAAAATATTCACAATTCTATAAGCTTTTCTGTAAGTTATGAGATTCGCGGAATTTTATAATATATAGCCTGAAAAGTTATAAATTTGCGCTGAATTTTATATATAGCCTGAAAAGTTATAAATTTGCACATAATTGACCTTAAAGACATATGAAATTACATTTTTATAACATTTGGTTGAATGGAATAATTAATATAGGTACATACGCGTTTAGGGTAGTTCCTCTCCGTTACCTTAAACAAAAAAATTAAATAAATATCGATACATTGAACATCTAACCTTTACCAATTATTTCAGATATCCCAAAAGTTTCTGATCCATTTTCTATTCATTCTCTCTATTACTTGTGAGTTTGGAGATATTTGCAGTTAAAATAGGTCGGAAACTTCTGGGACACCCGGTATTTTATCTAATATTTCTACATATCTATTCTAAATAAACGTAGAAATGTTTTCAGAAAAAAAATAAATTAACGTCAAAAACTGACACAAATAGACATGGGAAAATATTGAGTGTATTTAATGGGAAATAGTATAGGTATATAAAAAAAGAATATAATATAAAAGCTGTTCTATTTTAAATATATAAGCAAAAGTTTTCTAGTAATCACCCTGTAAATAGAATTTTAAAAAAAATCTTATAAATTTTTATTGAAATATTTCTAGGTTTATCACAAAAAATGGAACTTTCTTAAAATTTCTGTTATTTTAAAATAAAATTATTAAAAGTCCAAAAATAACGAAAAAATAATTCACATTAACCTATTTTCAATTCAAATAATATTCTTAATTCATGTGACCAAGATTCAATCAAAAGTAAAAAAAAAATATTTGTACGTGATAAAAAATATTATAATAAAAAAACTTACCCTAAACCTAATATTATAAACTATAACTCCAGATCCATTCCATTTTTGTGAATTTGAGTCCCAATACCTACAAAATTCAGTCATAAGTAATGAGTCAATGCGTTATATAAGCACAATTAGTCATGCCGGCCGGTCTTTTTTGGTAGAATATGGAAATTTTTAGTTAAAAAAGACTCAAAAGTTGATTATAAACAATTATAAAATTTATTTATTGATTACCAGGATATTCGGAAGAAGTTCGAAATAAATAATTATTGAAAATTTTATTTTTTAATTGCCGGAAAATTTCTGTTTTTAAATAAAATGTATTCGATAACGTTCTAAGCGATTTAAAAATCAATTAAACAATTAGTTACATTATTCTTTGCAAAAATTATAAAAAATAAATATTTTTGGGATCAAAAATAGTATAATTACTATTAAAAACCGTTGAATAAAAGAAAAGCTTACCAAATTCATTCCATTTCAATATATGATTCCAATCCATTGCACTCACTTTCACTACACTACACAAAATTTCGAAACCGACACGCGGTACTGAATGAGAATGTTAAATGTATCCTGTGCTATTAACGACTATTTTTAACGGTACTGATTTTATTTAAATTTAAAAATGTGTAAAGTGTGAATTTTTTTTCTTCTCTACATATAACTCCCAATATCTAGGGAACCAATCGAAATAATTACACAAACAGTTTTTTATTTCACGAGGGAGCTTAGCTGTGCTTATTCAGTTTTCTTTAAATGTATAGTTTCTTAACTAATTGGAGGGGCACTTTTATTGCAGAGCTTTTTTCAGTGAGCTAGAAATTTTTTATGTTTTTAACAATTTTGCTATACTATCTGCGTATGAATTAAAGCTAAAGACACTGGGAAAGTTTTTGAAAAAAGTACGATACAACGTTTACTTTTTAAGTTATCGTCGAAAATATCTATGGCCACGTTAGCTTTTCCCTTGACGCACCTAAAACTTAATGATTAAAATGGCCAGTAAAACCACCTGGGAAAGGCCTATTTAAGTGACGACACTTCGAATCTGCCAGTCTATTTTCTAAATTTACCTGCAGAACAAAAGAATTTTTTCTGTCGTATGACGTCATTAATTTTCGGTTGATCCCATAGATGGCTTTTCTTTTAGGATATTTCGAATAGATTCCAACCTATACGTCGCCACTATATACTGCCCGCAAAAAGTATTCTGAAAAATGAATTAAAATTAAAAATTTTCTTTTGAAAATTCTTCGAACATCCTGAAAAATATGAATACATTTTTGAAGCTTGCTGCTGCGCTAAGCCAGAGTTTATCTTTACTCTAGCAAAGTGAAGATATATACATTTATAAAAAGGATAAAATAAATGCAAACTTAGCAATTATAAAGAAGATAATGTTTAATATCAATAAAATATTAACATTTACATTTTTTTATAAGATCCGAAAAATTGAAACACGAATTACAACATAAAGATATTTTTACATACAATATTTTAAAATTAAAATACTAATACCCCTAGATCACCAGTACTTTACCACCGTCTACAAGACATGCACATTTTAAACCCATGCAGCTAAGAAAAGAAGAAAACTTTTCCAAAATATTAATGAAAATTCTGTAGCTCCAAACTGTAGTCACTTTTGTAACCTAAAAAATCCTTTCCTAATAAGAATTCTAAAACAAAATGAATAAGAAACATTTTAATGTAAACCCTAGGACATAAAAAAAGTAAAATTATTAGATAGGCCTATCAGCAAGTTTAAATATATGCATATATTCCAAATAAATCCATCCCTAATAAAATTTCTGGAACAGAAAATTAAACAAAATTAAAAAATGTACAAAAAATTTGATGACATCTCTGAAGCCTGTAAGAGAAGTGTTAGTATGCTGAAAAGAAGCGCTGAAAAAAATTGTTAGTAATAAATTGCCAAGAATAGCCATTTTGCATATACCAACTTAGAAATCTACGATATTTTGATAGCCCATATTGGGCAACTATTCCACCTACTTGTCAACCCATACCCATTCGACAAACGGAAAACACTTAAGCGAACTCGCCCTTCTGGATGCGAGGCTATCTGGAAGCGAGGCTTACGGTCAACCTAGGTAAAGAGCACTTTCTCACAGTGTGATACTGCGTGCATCCGTGCGGGAAATAGTCAATCGTAAACAAAAAAGTCGGTTCATGTGGCGTACCTACTTAATAATTGCAATAAAAAATAATTCACAATTCCAAACCGAAAGGGTAGAAAAAAAAACAGAACAAAAAATACGAGGAACGACATAGCTTACCTATGTCTTTTGAAAAGTACCAACTTGTTAACGAAAGGCATAGTATTTAGAAAATGTTTCTATGTATTTTGAAAAAAGTACCACTTGTAAAAAAAGGGGTTGGATAGTTTTAAAAAAATATGAGGAACGTCATAGCTTACCTATTTCTTTTGAAAAAAGTACCCTTTGTGAAAAAAGGGTTGGATGGTTTTTAGAGAATATGAGGAACAACATAGCTTACCTATGTTTTTTGAAAAAGTACCTTCTTGTTAACGAAATACTGGATAATATTTAGGAAATATGAGGAATGGCATAGCTTACCTATGTCTTTTGAAAAGTAACAACTTATTAACGATAGGCATAGTGTATTTAGAAAATTTTCGGATTGACATAGCTTACCTATGTCTTTTGAAAAGTCTCCCTCCCAATTTGTTAAGAAACTATACATTTAAAGAAAACTGAATTAGCAAAGCTAAGCTCCCTCATGGAATAAAAAACAGTTTGTGTAATTATTTCGCTAGATATTGGGAGTTATATGTTGAAAAAAAAATTCACAAACTTTACACATTTTTAAATTTAAATAAAATCAGTACCCTTTAAAATAGTCGTTAATAGCACAGGATACATTCAACATTCTCATTCAGTACCGCGCAAACCGTCTTGTAGTACGGATCTATCGGGAGTATCGGTTTCGAAATTTTGTATAGTGAAGTATCGGGAGTGGCGTTTTCGAAATTTTGCGAAGCATCGTGAGTGACCTTTTCGGTATTACGTGTAATGTAGTGTCGGGGTGGCGTATTCGAAATTTTCTGAAGTGCCTGTATGTTTTCGCTATTACGTGTAGTGAAGTGCGGGAAGTGACGTTTTCGGTATTACGTGTGATATAGTGTCAAAGTGCCGTTTTCGAAATTTTGTGTAGTGTAGTGAAAGTGGGGGCCACGGATTGGAATCATATATTGAAATGGAATGAATATGGTAAGCTTTTCTTTTATTTAACAGTTTTTACTATTAATTATAAAAGTTTCCATACTATTTTTGATCCCAAAAATATATTTTTTTTATAATTTTTGCAAAGAATAATGTTCTAATTGTTTAATCGATTTTGAAATCGCTTAGAACGTTATCGAATATATTTTATCTAAAAACAGATATTTTCCGGCCTTCAAAAAATAAAATTTTCAATAATTATTTATTTCGAACTTCTTCCGAATATCCTGGTAATCAATAATGAAATTTTATAATTGTTTATAATCAACTTTTGAGTATTTTATAACTGAAAATTTCCATATTCTACCAAAAAAGACCGGCCGGCTTGACTAATTGGGATTATATAACGCATTGACTCATTACTTATGACTGAATTTTGTAGGAATTGGAACTCAAATTCACAAAATTGGAATGGATCTGGAGTTCTAGTTTATAATATTATATTTAGGGTAAGTTTATGTTTTATTATAATATTTTTTATCTCGTACAAATATTTTTTTTTTATTTTTGATTGAATCTTGGACACATGAATTAAGAATATTATTTGAATTGAAAATCGGTTAAGGTGAATTATTTTTTCGTTATTTTTGGACTTTTATTGATGTTAATTTAAAATTACAATAATTTTAACATTCCATTTCTTGTGATAGACCTAGAAATATTTCAATAAAAATTTATACGATTTTCAATATATTTTTAGAAATCCTATTTACAGGGTGATTACTAGAAAACTTTTTCTTATATATTTAACATAGAACAGCTTTTATATTATATTCTTTTTTATATACCTATACTATTTCCCATTAAATCTTCTCAATATTTTCCCATGTCTATTTGTGTCAGTTTTTGACGTTAATTTATTTTTTTTCTGACAAACGTTTATTTAGAATAGATATGGAGAAATATTAGATAAAATACCGGGTGTCCCAGAACTCACAAGTAATAGAGAGAATGAATAGAAAATGGATCAGAAACTTTTGGGACATCTGAAATTGGTGAAGGTTAGATGATCAATGGATCGATATTTATTTAATTTTTTTGTTTAAGGTAACGGAGAGGAACTACCCTAAACGCGTATGTACCTATATTAATTATTCCATTCAACCAAATGTTATAAAAATGTAATTTCATATGTCTTTAAGGTCAATTATGTGCAAATTTATAACTTTTCAGGCTATATATTATAAAATTCCGCGAATCTCATAACTTACAGAAAAGCTTATAGAATTGTGAATATTTTCGATCGGGTTTCGGAAATCGGTGCGTCTTAGAGTTTGTTTTTGTGTTGTGTATTTATTGGTGAAGCTACATTCTTCAGTGAAAAAAAAAAATAAAAAATTGGTATTTCCAATGATAGAAGAGAGTGACAGGTAAGATATGGTCCTATATCTTAGGTATATGTGGTATCATAATACATATATATTATTTTAGAAATCATGTAATATTTCAACGGAGAGTTTTAAGAGATGAGATGGATCCATATGAAATACCGGATTTCCAGCTTAAGCAATTGTTCGGATTGGATAGACAAACAACAATGAATTTAATTACCAATTTTTCATCGCACATTCGAAGAAGGAATAACTCGACCATAACTTTAATAAAAAAAGGTAGGATAGAGTATAATTTATAATAATCTTATGTATTTTTTGCTCTTTTTTTTTAAACAACTGTACACCTGTACACCGTTAATTCCAGGTTCAATTTTGTTTGATTTTCTGTTCCAGAATTATTTTTACGTTTTTCCAACCGTGACTATATGATCCAACCTAAAGGGACATCTTCTAACCGAGAGGAATTTCATCTAGCCGAGAGAGTCGTCAACTGTACACGTGTAAATTCCAGGTGTCTTTCCTGTTTTCGCCATTTGGTTTGTAATTTGCATATATTATTTTACAGGGTTCATAGGTTCCAACAATGTTTTTGTTGAATTTTTTCAATTTTATTTGATTTTCTGTTCCAGGAATTTTTTTAATTCTTCAAACTGGGGGATGTATCATCCAACCCAGAGGGACATCTTCTAACTGAGAGGGATTTTATCCAGACATGGAGACGTCTTCCAACCTAAAGGGTTATCATCCAGCCGAGAGGGTCATCTTCCAGCCAGGAGGAACGTTAACTGTACACCTGTAAATTCCAGGTGTCTCTCCTGTTTTCGCCATTTGGTTTGTAATTTGCATATATTTATTTACAGGGTTCATAGGTTCCAACGATGTTTTTGTTGAATGTTTTCAATTTTGTTTGATTTTCTATTTCAGAAATTTTCTTAGGTTCTTCCAACCGGGGGGGGGGTGTTTCATCCAACCTAGAGGGACATTTTCTAACGGAGAGGAACTTCATCCAGCCGAGAGAGTCATCTTCCGGCCAGGAGGATCGTCAACTGTACACCTGTAAATTCCAGGTGTCTTTCCCGTTTTCGCCACGTGGTTTGTAATTTACATTATTTTTTTACAGGGTTCATAGATACAAACGATATTTTTCAGTTTCATTTGATTTTTTGTTTCAGAAACCTTTCCAATATTCCACATCATCATGGGCCTTGTAGAGGATTATTATCTTTGCTGGTAAAGGTGGTGGTGGTAATTTTTTGTATTGTTATTGCCTAGTAGGGGATAATTATATTTGCCGAAGGGGGTAGTGGTAATTTTTTGTATTGTTGATGCCTAGTTAGGGGATTTTTATATTTGCCGAAGGTGGTAGTGGTATTTTTTTGGTAATATTGTTGCCTTGTAGAGTGGTTTCACCCAACCGAGAGGGACATTATCCAGCCTAGAGATAATTTTCCAACCAGAAGGGTATCATTCTGCTTAGAGGGCATCTTCCAACCGAGAGGGATATCACCCAACCAAGAGGAACCTCACCGAGTCTAGAGGGCACCTTCAAACCGAAAGGGATATCATTCAGCAGAGGGATGCGAGGTATCGACCAATCGAGAGGTACATCTTCCAACCAAGAGAGAGACATCATCCATCCGAGAGTGCCATCATTCATAGGAGAGGGTCATCTTCCAGCCAGGAGGATCGTCTTCCACCGGTGAGAAACATACTTTGTCATTGGATATATTTTTTATACGTTAGAACATTTTCTACCGTTTCGGTATATCTTCCAACCGCGAGGAACATATTTCAACCGCAAATGTTTTCCTCCAACTGCAATTGTTTTTATTTTTCCATATGTATTGAATTTATCGAGTTGTTTTTATTGTTTATTTTTGTTTGTGATTAATTTTACTTTTATCCACAGTAAGTCTAACTATGTTCCATTTACAGCTTCCAGCAGCGAGGGACACCTTCCAACCAAGAGGGGATCCACCAGCCGAGAAGACGGTCCTCCGCTGCTGGGGGACATCTCTTACCGGTTGGATATATGTTTTATCGGTAGTGACATCCTTCACCGGTTGGGGACATCTTTCAACAGCAACGGCAGCCCCAATCATTCCTTCCTCATAAAATGTTCGATGCGCTCGAACAGGTGCAAGAGTGCACTTTCGATACTAATCTTTAGTCTATGGTGTGACTTAGACGGATGACATTTTATGTTGACACTTAACTTTGACCTTTGACACACGAGTGGGACTCTGCACACTATAGAATTCTACTATCGACTCTATTCTACACGTCTTGTCGAGAAAAGTAATCATTATCGCTTTCTATATGTGAAGCCGTGACGTTTTCTACGATTACTGAGACATCTACAATGTTAAATTTTCAAATTTGTGACAAGTTCCTAATTAAGAAACAAAACAATAACAACACAAATCACCTAATCTTGATTTGTAAATAACAATTGAATTATCTCATCTTTGCGTAAATAACCCAAAACTTATTACTAACAAATTTCATCTTCATAAATTTACAGTTCATCCAATCTAGAAACATCAATAGCAAATACCATACACACAATTAATCAATGCTAAAATATCTTTAAAAGTTAATTATAAAACGGTTACCATGTCAAAAATTGAATTACCACAAAAAATGCAGTAAAGCCACAATGAGAACTATGACATTTTTACATAAAAACTTCAATATCTTTCAAAGGGATAGTAATAATTCAGAAATAATAGAAGAGTTGTCGACAGAGTACAGAGTGAGATTTTTTACTTCTGTCGACTGGAATAATAGTTATCTTCTGTAGAAAGCGACCGGTAGAATTCTATAGTGTGCAGAGTCGCTGCTTACATTTGAAATTCACATGCGCACTGATAATCTTCTTTTATTGATGTGAGGACTTTTTAATAGCAAGCTAAACAGTTACTATCTTTTGGTCTTGGCTATCTCAGGTTAAGAGCTACAGCTATATAGTTCCGTCACCAGACCAAAAGAGGGCTCAAAAACATGGTTTGACATTTGTACATTGAGTTGCCTATCTATCTTATTTATGTTACCTATGATCTTCTTCAACAAAACAAGTTATCAAGTTATCTTTGGTTGGTATCTACGTACGTTAGTAGTTTTGTTAAACTAACAAAACCCGGCAATAAATAAATTTATTCTCAACATTCAACATTTAATTATAAAGTTCAATTTGATCAGTTAATTTTTTTGGTAAATTAGTATATTAGCTGCAAATTTGTGCTAGTTGTAGATTAAATACTCTCTTCGTTAAATTTGCAGGTAATTGCCATATTAGATTCAACGCATTTTTATAAAAAGTAACGTTTTTCTTTATTTTTTTTTGTTGTAGGAAAAAATGAACTCTTTAACAGTACCTCCTTCTCCTAATTGGTATGAAGCCAACATTTTAGCATGTGCACCCGATAATACATTAATTTATGGAGCTAGGAATGATCTCGTTATTTTGGAAAAAACTTCTGAGTCTAATCAAGCTGCTGATGTTAGAATTATTTCACGAGCACATTCTCAAAAGTAAGAATAATTTTATATTGGTCCATTGGTTCCTGTACTCGATCAAAAACTATCTATTTCAGTTAGTATTAATGTACCTAATAATTGTGAAACTTTTAATTAATTTAAAAACATATATCTTGTTTATACAATTGACTAAGACAATCAAAGATTCTGCTGGGTGACTACAACCTGTTGAGATCAAATGAATGCTTAAGTCAAAGTAAAACTGCACTAAGAGTTTTAAACGGGATCCTAACGGGACATTGTCGCCTAAATGGGCACCTGAAAAAGCTCAAAATAGTGGAGGAACAAGAATGTAGAAACCTCCATCCAAATACTTGCGAATTGCACAGCAATTCAGAATCCTAGGGCACAACACCTTGGAGATTACTGGATAGAAGAGAGACATTTACCTAAGTTAAAGCCAGCAGATATCCTAAAATTCCTCTGGGAAATAGGACTAAGGGAGCTGCTAGTCTCTGAGACTTTCTTCAGTAACTAAGTAGAAGTAAGGGGGCACAATAGATCTTTTAGGTCTCAGTGAATGTCACCCCAATATACATATACATACATACATACATATACAATTGGTTTGTGCCTAATCTAAGAAAGAGCGAACAAACTCAGTATACTCCAGATAATTTTAAATTTAACTACATGTTCTCATTGAACCTATTTTAGTACAACACACAAATGTCAATGTTATTAGACTTTATTCTTATAATTTGTATATAATCAGTTAAGTTTTTCTGATCAAGTCTCTTGATTAAAAATTGTTTTGTAATGGATCTTACACAATCACATATGGAGCTATTGCTTGGTGGTCAAAAGCTTTACAGCGAACCTCCCAAGCAAAGCTATCTGGCATACAGAGATAGGCTTGTCTGGCAATTACCGGTGCCATCAGTACCACACCTTCAGCAGCCATGGAAATCCTTCTAGACCTACCTCCTCTCCATATATTTATGGAAAGGGAGGCTAGATGGACAACATATAGAATTGCTTATATTTCTAAATGCACAAAACAGGCTTATACAGAGCAAAGCAGAATGCTAGTGGACACTGAAAGTCATAGTATTCTGGGAATGACCTCTGACATAATGCCACCAACAGTAAACTACAACCTGCCTTATACTGTCCTAATTCCAAATAGAGACGAATGAGTCCTCCATAAGGATGATTTATTAAAAGCAGACAGCTGTTGGTTCACAGATGGATCAAAAACACCCTCAGGCTCTGGTGCAGGTGTATAAGGGCGCAGACCTAGGACAGAAATTTCAACCTCTCTAGGATCCTATGCAACCGTATTTCAGGCGGAAATTTACGACATTGCTTCACGTGTGGAGAGATTGGAGCAAACCAATCTCACACATAAATCAATACAAAATTTCACGGACAGCAAGTGGCTTTGAAAGCACTTGCTCTTACCGTGTAACGTCGAAACTGGTTTTAGGCTGCCAAAAAAGACTCTCCTCGATAGGAGAACTCAATAGAGTATCTTTGGTCTGGATCCCTGGCCATTCTGGCATGGATGGAAATGAGAAGGCGGACTCTCTTGCAAGGGAGGGAGCCACACGCGTTTTTTAACGGACCAGAACCAGAAGCTTTGCCAAACAAACACTAAATATCTGGACAGCAAGAAGAGCTTTAGACTTCTGGCATAATATACCAGGATTGGTTCATTCAAAGGCTTTTATACATCCTTCGAAGAATATCTCCAAACAAATGTTAGACTATAGCAGGCATGACCTACGTTGTCTAATAGGCCTTTTAACAGGCCACTGTCATCTGAATCATCATATGCTAAGACTTGGACTGTCGGAAGATCCGATTTGTCGTCTCTGTCTGGAGGATGATGGAACAGCAGAGCATATAATTTGAGCCTGCCTCGCCGCGGCTCGAATCAGGTATCTGATGTTTGGCAGGGTCTCTCTCTTGCCCTCAGATCTGAAATATTCACCAAACAAACTAATCGGCTTTATTAAGAAGTTGAATTTGTGTGGTGAAATCTGAATAGGTATGAGCCATAATAGACTCTTACAAGTCGCAGTGGGGGGCCTTATAGACCCACTCATCACAAACCTGACCTACACAACTTTGATAACTTTCCTAAAGTATTATTAAGTAGTTTCTATGAATAAAATTGATATGATTGAAAAAAAACTTTTTATAGAAATTGTTTTTACCTGGAAAGTATGTTTTTAGAGTGTTGTCAGTGAGTATAAACAAAAATTGGGGAAACCCAAAAAAATTAGCAGTCTCAGTTTCTGATGATAAGTCAGTCAAAATATGGGACATAGAAACTGGTAAAAAACATGCAGCTCATAATAAACATGTAAGTAAATAGTTTTGTATACTTTGATTTTTTTCATATTAAATTTATTTTATATTTGTTTATTAATAACTTAGTTAACTTTTAAACTGAAATCAAAGTTTAATTTCAGCTTTCAGATAATAAAGTAATAGCAGCAACATTTGCTGGAGAAGAAAGAGTAGTTAGTGTATCGGAAGATGGAAATATTGTAATTTGGAATATTGCACTTAATGAAACTACTGAATTAAAAGATGTCTTTGGGATGAAAGTTATGATAACCTGTATGTCCACTTGCCCACACGCTACTTGGCTGACTGCTTTTGGTCTTAAAAGTGGTTTGGTTATTGTTACAGATTTAAGAAGTAAGTTTATCAATTTATACATGAATACTATCGGTAAATTGTTCATTTGCATGGCTAACTTTTTTTATTTACAAAATTTTTATGTATCTGATAGTTAACACTTGAACAATTATTCAAATGTCATATGATCTTTATTTCCAACTATGCCACTTTAACCAGAAGTAATGAATAGATTTTTGCTTGATCACAAGGTAGACAGATTTTAATTTAATATTTGTGATAACTAAGATGAATGATGAGTTCCACCATGCCTGTAATGGAGTCTCTGTTTACTGGTGAATTACATTTTTGAAATTTTTAGAAACTGGCAAAGTTTTATATAAAATGAGAGGTCATGATAAAGCCATCATTTCATTATCATGGTGTCCAGTACCAATAAATATATTTCCAAAAAACCCCAGCAATTATGTCGGTCAAAAGAAGATAGAGGAAGAAACCAAAGCTAAAATATCAGTTAGCAATGATGATGCAAAAGAAGAAATGGTAGTTGAAGAAGAAAACATAAAAAGTGATTTACAATTTGAAACAGAAACTCATCCTTTGTTGAAAGTATATGATTCAGGCGATGAAGATTTTCTCAAAGAATGTGAAATTCTCAAGAATAAAATCTTAGGTAATTTCTAGTCAACTTTGACCTTGTATAATAGTTAGTCGCTCCATATGAACAAGTTACATTTGTATTACAGGTACCCCAGAAAAAATTAGTTCTCCAGATGACACTGGTGATAGTTCTGAAGAACAGTTGAAGCAGTTAATAGACAAAAGTATTTTGGAAAAGACTGGTAATTCACTTTTTAAAAAATTGGAAGAAATTATAGAAAATTTAAATGAATCTCAAAGCAATATATATAAGGAAAAATTGAATGTTTCAAAGGACAGTATCGACTTAATAGAAGAAAATTTCCAAGAGGATATCAAGGAAAATATACAACAACTGGGAGAAAAAGAAAGTATTGAAACTGTGCAGAATGGAAAAGATGGAAAAGAATCAGGTGAAATTATAAATGCACAAACAGAAGAGGAAGAAAGTAGTATACAAAATTTGTCACATAAAGCAGATGTTGATGAAATAACGAAAATTACAGATGTGGAAATAGGTGGTATAGAAGTTTTAAAAACAATAGAATATATTGACAAAAAGATACTAAAATCAGAAGAAGAAAGTATTATTGAAACATTGCTTCAGAAAGTAGAGCATGAAAATGAATCACAAACAATTGAATTAAAAGATTTAGGATCAGTAGATGCAGATGTCAATCAACAAAAAGAAGAGTTAAAGAATGTGACAAAATTCGAAAAAACACCCAAAAGAAAGATTGTAAAAACAAATAATGTAGATAAGAGTAAAAATGATGAGAGCAATCAGACAGTTGGAGTAAATAAAACTAAATCACCTGCGAAAGAAGAACCAAGAAAAGAATTTTTGTTGGCATCTTCCGCTAAAGAAAGGTAGTATTTTATTATTATTTATATTGGAAATATAGAAAAAAAAAACAAATAGAAGACATTATAAAGTTAAATTATGAAATTAGATAAGCGCCAATATTGTCAAATTTTGACAGATAGAAGAAAATGTCAACTTTTCAGTTAGATTTGGATGTGCAAAAGCCTACTTTGGATACTGTTTGTAGAAAAAGTGAGCTTGTCATTTGATATACACTCATTAATTGTTGTGGCAAAATACTTGGATATTTTTTATGTTCTATACTGCTTTTAATATTTTGTAAGCTATCATAAAAGTTATTAAAATTGTATAGTGTCAGTATATCCCTCAGAATCTATTTAATCTAAATTAAGTTTTTGTGCTTTTGCCCTGAAATATCTTTAATCTACATTGTCTTAGATCTTGTGTGTGTGTGGAAAGAAAATGGCTCGGAAGCAGGTCCATCAGCCACAGAATTTTGTTATAATCCCAATTAAATATCAATTTTAAGCTCTTTGATGAAATTTAAGAGTATGTTAAAAGTGGACCGGCTATCTCGGCTTAGAATATGAGTAATATTTAAAGGTAGGAAGAAGTTTTGTTCACAGAGTGACTGAACTAAACTGTTTGATTTTGCAGTATAATTGCTGCATCCAAAAAAAATGTGATTAAGATCGGCACATGCATTCTCATTGCAGCTACAGGATGATGATCGTATTATCCCAAGCTTGGCAAGATGAGCGGGAAATCTCCCATGATTAGTTTTCATCCTAAATATACTCGATGAATGAAATTTCGGAATTGTATAGTTGAAAATATAGTTTGGAGGGGAGGGTAAACTAGGATGTATTAGGAAATAGGAATTATGTGATGATCGTACGACGTTTTCCCAGTGTTTTTGCCAAGATACCAACATTTTATTTTTAATTGTCTTAGATCTTGAATGTTTATTGTTGAAATTTTCAGTAATATTTATATTTGGAGAGCTGGTACGGATGGCAGAATGCAAACATTCATCTCTCTAACAGGAAAATCTTACAATCGTAAGAATAGATCAAATGTTGATAAGTTATGGATAACATTAAACTGGGTTACTCCTACAGTATTATTGTCTTCCTCAAAGAACTACGAATTAGTAGCATGGAATTTACCCAAACCCCAAGAGTAAGTTATTTGTAATAATTGTGTGCCGAAGACATTAATATAAATAATTTTACTCTGATTTTTCTAGTGCTATAAATAGTTTTTATGTTATACACAAAGATCACACAAGTCAATTATTTTCGATATCTACTCCAAGCGCCCTATTTAATGAATATAACTGGAAAGACGGACGAACAATTGGTAATGCATGGACTATATCTCAAGATCGTCTATTGCTGAATACAAGTATTGGTGCAGATAGAACCAACATTTCATGTTATCCTACATTAGGAGGCCCCATTCAGTGTATGCTGTTGTCACCTTTGGATCCTAACAGGTAAGTGAATATATTTATTTTTAATATGTCAAAATCAGGTGACAGAAGATTAAAAAGGGAAACAAAAAATTCAAAATATTCAGTGTCCCATTTAAAAATCCCCAAACTTACATCATCTCTACTAATCTGTGTTGGTGATGATGATGGATCCTGGGAATTTGGAACTGAAACTTCAAAACTTTCTTATACAATACCGGAAAACGCCCCACTCATCTACCAATAAATCACCAGCACAACTGATGTTTGTGGGAGGAATCAGAACAAAACTTGATTTAATTAGATTTCAGGAACCTGTCTGAAGCTCTAATCAAATTCAAGGAGTTCCAAATTTCACTGAGGGGGAATCTGTTTGTGTAAGGAATTACGATAGAAGAAAAAATTGTTTGTGGGAATTTGGAAAAATTCGTAAACAAGAAAGTAATTTGATTTATTCAATTGAAATTGAAGGACGGGTGATCAGCAGGCATGTAAATCAAATAGCTCCAACAAAAGCCGTGTTTTCAAATACTTTACATCCTAAATTCTGTTTTGTGTCAGACATAAATTCTCACAAAAATACGAATGATAATGAAACGAATCTACAAACCGCTCAAGTTAATTCCTCTAGAACTTCAAGGCAGTTCTGGAACTGGTCATGCATAATGTCAACTCAGAAGCTTTTACTTCATCAAGTAATGAAGAAGGAATAATGGCAACGGGTCATAAAGTAGAACGAGAATTCAATGATTTAACTATACCTTTGTGAAAAAGTACAAGAGTAAAAAGGAAACCAGAAATATTAATCCTGTAAATTTATCTGGGAGGATTTTTTGTGTTCACTATGTAATTTAGATTATTATTACTTATGTCACAGTCTTGTCATTGAAAGTTTTTATTTCATGTCAGTAACTTTAAATACGAAACACTAAACTGAAGTAAATACATAACAACCTGAACCCCCTAAAAATAAATACTGGGTTGAACCACCGTACACTAACTAACGACAAGTAAATTCACTTGCGTCGGAAAGTTTGAATTTTTTGGTACATCGTTTCTCTGGCGCCGTACTCCCCGTTATCGCCGCGCAACCCCTGTTCTCACCACTTTCTCGATTTAAACTCAGCAGAACTCACCAGACGATAGGCGGGGTAAGGAAATTTTCGGTAACCACTGAATCGACGAAGTGAATTTACTTGTCGTTAGTTAGTGTACGGTGGTTGAACTCTCCTTCGGTTATTCCAATAAAAGATCTTGTGCACTTTTTTCGTATCTAGTAAGATAAAGAAGATATTTGAGATAGCAGTTTGATCAATTTTGGAAAATTGTCCCATTTCGCGAAATTGAAACAACTTTCTAGAGATCTGGTTGGACCTAGGCTTGTTTAACAAAAAAATAAGTCGTGATTTTCTTAATAGTAACACCAAACGCGTTTTATTAACAACATTTCCGAAATAAACAAAAAAAGCTCTATCCTTAATAAAACCGTTCCTGGAGCGTGCACTTCACTGGATCCCATTCCTATAATATTGTTAGAATGTCATACAAAACATATTTTATTTCACATTTTATCAAGGATATGATCTACTTTGAATGGGATTTAAAAATTTGACAACAACTTTATTTAGAGTCTTAAACTACAAAATATTATTGAGTGTCTAGTTGTCGAATTTTTAGGGAAGTCTTTTCGAAAATATGTCTCCTGATTGTCGACCTATTGCTACCAAATCTAGAAGATATTTACAGTCAGATGAAAAATTTATCAAATCTGAAATCAAAAATCTTCTATAGGAGGGTATTTTGAAGAAAGTTGTTCACCTTGGAGAGCACAAGTCTTGAATACTTCCAACGGTAATCATAAAAAAAGAATGGTAGTTGATTACTCTCAAACGGTAAATAAATTCACGTTTCTAGATGCCTTTCCATTTCCTAGAATAGATCAAATGATTCAGAGTATATCTCAATATACATTTTCCAGTACCGTTGATCTTTAGAGCGCTTATCATCAAATTCCTATCAAGTCTTCTGATAAACAGTACACTGCTTTTGAAGCTTGTGGTCAGCTTTACCAGTATACTAGAATACCTTTTGGAGTAACAAATGGTGTTGATTTCAACGAGTAATCAATAGCATAATACTGCTAGAGGATCTTGAAGATATATTTGCTTATTTATATGAAATTACCTTTTGTGGTAAAAGTCAGGAGGAGCATGATCTTAACTTGGACAACTTCATCAAAATTGCACAAAAGTGCAGGCTTACGATCAATGACTCTAAATCAAAATTCTCTACTAAAACAATTAAACTTTTAGGTCACATTATTGAAAATGGCACTGATCGTATTAAGCATCTAATGGAGCTTTCAGAACCCAATGATCCATCTTTACGAAGGGCATTAGGTTTATTTTCTCATTATTCTCAGTGGATACCATGTTTTTCAGAAAAAGTGCATCCTTTAACACACTCGGAATTGCCTCTTTCTGAAACTGCAAGAAAATCGTTCAATCTTCTTAAGGAAGATCTAGCTTCAGCAATGCTAACGTCCATAAATGAAAATAAAATGTTAACTGTAGAGACTGACGCATCCGATTTTGCAATAGCTGCGACCCTTTCCCAATCTGGCAAGCCAGTGGCCTTCTTTTCAAGGACTCTTACTGGTAGTGAAAATAATCATTCATCATGTCATGTCAAAAAGGAAGCTTATGCGATCGTCGAATCTATTCGCAAATGGAGACATCTGTTATTGCCTAACTATTTTCAGTTGATTACTGATCAAAGAAGCGTATCTTTCATGTTTGATAACAGGGCATATGGAAAGGTTAAGAATGGTAAAATCCTACGCTGGCGTCTAGAAATGGCTCCCTTCAAATACGATATTATCTTTCGTCCTGGTGTTTTAAATCGAGCTGCTGACGCCTTAAGTAGAGTTACTTCTTCGACAAGGTCACTGAAATGCATGTATCACTATGTCATCCTGGTATTACTTGCATGTACCATTGGCTCAGGTCAAAGAATTTACCTTTTTCACTTGAAGAAGTTCGTAAAATAACTAGTTCTTGCCGCATATGCAATGAAATTAAACCCAAATTTTATAAAGTACAAAGTACACTCATTAAATCTACAATACCATTCGAGAGACTTAATATAGATTTCAAAGGCACCCTTCCAGCTTCTTCCGGAAAACCGTATATGCTTACGGTTGTAGACGAATTCTCCAGATTCTCGTTTGCTTTTCCTTGTTCTAGTACTACTTCTTCTGAAGTTATCAAGCATCCCAATCAACTTTTTTTCTATTCGGCACACCTTCTTATATACACACTGATCAAGGTTCCTTCTTTATGTCCCGTGAAATTAAGTCCTTTTTAGAACTTCTGAGAGTTGCTACGAGCAGAACTACTCCATACAATCCCCGTGGAAATGGCCAGTGCGAACGCTACAATGGTATTATATGAAAGACGATTCGATTGGCTCTTCAGTCTCGTAATCTTCAGATGAATCAAGGGGAACAAGTAATGCCTGAAGCTCTTCACTCTATCTGATCATTACTATGCACAACCACTAACTCTACACCTCACGAAAGAATGTTCACCCATCCGAGACGCTCAATGAACGGAACCTCTCTTCCGACTTGGCTAAGTACTGGTCCCGTTTTAATGAGAAATTTTAATCGGACAATCAAGAATGATCCCATGGTTGAAAAAGTAGAGCTTGTTCATGTGAATCCTCTATATGCTCAAGTATGTTTATCTGATGGAAGAGAAACCACCGTATCTCTGAGACATCTAGCCCCTCTTCACGATAATGACACTACAAGTTTCAGAAGAAGATTCTCCTCTGGCCGCTCAAGATCTACAAAACATGGCTGAGAATGAACAACCCCCAAAAAGGTCCACTGTTACTCAAGATCCACGAACTGGTGTTGACGATGCTGTAACACCTCCCAGTCGTTTAGTTGACCATCCAATGTCCGAACCGAATACTGTACCTCACGTGCAGGATTACGATAACAGTAGACCTACTAGAGCAAGAAGACCTCCAGCATTCCTGAAGGATTACATTCATTAACTGAAGCGGGAAGAATGTAGTATATAGTTAGTTTACTTTCACTTGAATTGTTACTATGGATTTTTGTCATGTTTATTTTTAGTCGTCTTGTACTATTTTGTTTATTAAAACCTATCGTAAGGTTTCCTTAATTTTATTACAATACCGTTCAACTATTAAGACATAATAATTTATATCTTCTGTATGTTCCTTGTGGTGTATTCATTATTATAATTTATGTTGTATACAGACCATAAGATGTATGTCAAACCTAAAGAAGGTACGTTTTATCAATAAATCTCCATTTTTTAAAATTATTTCTATATTTTCTTTTATTGTCATCCAATTATAAATTATGTTGAAAATTTCAACTCTCTAATCGGGAAATAAGTTTAAAATCTTGTACAAAACTCCACCCGGACAAGAAAGCGACTTAATAAAAACGTGGTAAAATATAAAAGTATTTATATTAATTGGGTTGAAACAACCAAATGCAAATATAATAATTTTAAGTTGAGTTTAGTTTAGGACCATCCTATGTACGGGCACTCGTGCCTCCTATAGGTCCTTATTATATTTATTAATATGTATGAGGAAAAAATGGAATAAAAAAATGATAATAGTTTCTCAAAATAAATAACAAAAAGAGTAAAAGTGAGGTTTCAGTTTTCCACAACAGAATGGACATTGTTTGGTATGATTTGATGAACAGTTTTTCTGTTAATAGTTGCAATTAAAATTCACTTTTATAACAAAAAATATTTTAAAATCAAACAAATAAAAAAATGTGAATGTAAGATATTTATTTTAGACTGGCAATCGGTTCAGCAGATGGCTTTGTAAAAGTTTGGGACTTGAGTCGTCCTCATACGAAAAATATAATAATGACCAACTTCTATCACAAAATTCAAAGTAAAGTAACAGCTTTAGCATGGCATCCAACTAATGAATTGATATTAGCATATGGAACAGTTGAAGGAAGAGTAAGTTTATCATATAAGTTTTAATGGGAAGTATATCAGTAGTTATTTGAGATACAAAAAAAGTTTAAAGAAATCAACAACGGTAGTTTTTAGAATACCATTCAAAAATTACCCAGGATGTTGGTAGAAACGTGTGACAACATAATTTTCTTAATATTCACTATTTATTTTGTTAATACAATGATAAATAATTACATTACAGGTGGGTTATGTCGATCCGAATACCAAATCAAAGCCATCAGTACTTCTGTCGCAATTCTTTAAAACTCAGGTTTATAAACTTGAATGGGGTCCAATCAATGGTAACAAGGAAAAACTTGGCTTATATGCAATAGGTGAAGGATCTATCATATACTTTGATATTGAGGGTAAAACAAATCGAGGTACAGTATTGTAAATTTATGTAATTTACACAAGTTTAATCACAATTTATACTACACTAAATGCTCTAGTCTTATTTCTATAACAGTTCTTATTTATTTTTAATTTCGGATGGAGGAATTGAACTTTTGAACGGAAGACTATGGTTAAGCCGTGGTAGATATTAGATACGACCTCTTTTACCTTTGAATCGATAGTTCGGTTAGCCTTATAAATTTACTCAATGGCATCCATTCCAAGATATAATTAAGATCTGTATTGTAAAGGTCATAATCAGAAACTTTTTTCAGAACCAACTGTAATTGCTACACCTGAAGGTACATTTATCTACTCATTCGGATGGAAACCTGACTATTCGCAATTATTTGTCGTCGCTAGGGCTGGATTCATAATGATCTATAATCCTCAGATGAAGATTATATGCAAACATTACTTCTCTTATCGTATCCATGATATTTTCTGGCATCCAAATGCTGCCGACAGCACGTCCGAATACCATAATTGGTTGGCTGTTATTGGAAGCACAAAAAATGTTTTGGTTTATAAATTCGATATTGATAGTGGCAACAACGATGAAAATATTGTAAATATTTATCAAAGTGAATCCGAAGTTATCAATTGTGTGAGTTGGAGTCCATATATACCCTCTCAGATGATCGTATGCTGTGACATGGGAATTGCACAGGTCAGTATTAATTTTATTAACGTCAATAATAATCTTATCTTACAACATATTTATTGGTACGACAATTTGGCATTCTCTTAAATGCCGTTTCTTTAATGATTATTTATATTTGTATTATATGTTACAAATTAAACACTACTTTTTCTACTAGTACGCCTAATATATCGTAATCTTTAAAAAATAATTCCATGAAATCTTTATTATGAAATAACAATTGGAAAATTATTATATTATTATATGATTAATGTATGCTGTTATATTTGAACAGTTGTTCAAAATAATGGGGGTGTCATAATCAAACTTGTTATACCATAGACAATATCACATCAGCTCTGTTACTAACTCATGCTGTTCCGGATGATGATGAGATAAACTCATTTATTTTTTGGGTGGAAAACGTTTTCGACTTCTTGCTTTTAAAACCATCAGATTTTCGTTTAAGGAGAGAGCATAGTTACTGATATCGGTATTATTTTTTATTGATAATGTTCTTAACATTCCTAGAAAATTTTTATTTTGATTTCTGAGACAAAACTATGGACATTTTGAATGTTTATCATGTTCAATAGTTGGTAATAATGTATATAATTTAAGTATTTCTTCTGCCATTAATACTTTTATTTTGGGGTTGAAAAGACCAATTGTTTTTATGTTACGAATTCTTGTAGAAACTTGAATGAATGTCAACAAAAATTATGTGGTTTCAATAAAACTAAGGATTTTAATTGATTCACAATATCTTTAGACAAATTCATTGGGCGCGTTCAGCCGAGCTCAACTGTTAGAACTAAGCACAAAACATGTTGAGTACGCTGGCAGTCAGCGAGTTTCGTCTGAACGCATTGCTGCAAGTTAGCGGTGGAACATAACCTAACTTTCTAATAATATTCTTCCAGTTTCATTGGATAGAATCATTTCATTATTTATTACTTTCCTGTAATCATCTAAGTTTATTTCCATTATTATTGTTTGCTACCAAAAAACACAACGTAACTCAACCCAACGCTTTGACAGAACCAAAGATGAAAAAATAAATTTTCTTTCATCTTTGAGAGCGCTGAGTAAACAAAGCGCAAATAATAATTGACGCTGCGTCTGATGCTCAGTGGAGAGGCAGCATCCCGCCTGAACATCAATTATTGACGGCAATAGAATAGAACGTACTCCGGGGATCATTCCTCTATTCTACCCTACTGCTGTTTTCTTAAGATCATAATTACATATTCTGGAACATCAAGGAGGGAGCATGAAACAGGGAACAAAGCCACAGCGATGCCAAATTTCTTGACCAATCATAAAACCGAATTTTTTTATAGACACAATGAGCGTTATTAGAGCCAGTTAATTATTTTATGTAATTTATGTACGCGAATAGAAAGCAGTTCACTTAATTTGTAGAATATTTCCAAGAAAAAGTGTGGGGGCTGCAATACATGTGTCAGCGTTGCAGCATTCTTATCTTAATTTATGACGCCACTTAGGTCCATTTATCGAGAGGCTGGCAGTGTACATTTTAATATTGTGTGGTTTAATTATGTTAGTATCGCTAAGAATTTCGAGAGGAACAGCGTCGTAGTTAGCTAAAACGGGTAGTTTCAGTGAACGCGACACACGTGTTGGAATCAGTCATGTGAATTTTTATCAGTTTTTGATTTGAAATTTTTAATCATTCACAAATAAAGTTATTGTTATAAGTATTATAATAAAAAATAACAGCCCAATGTTGAAGTGATAATAATAATTATGCCATAATATACCGATCGTCGAACATCTTCCATCATTTCTTCTCACAACAAAAATCTTTGAAGATTGTTATTTATTATTATCATTGAATATTATATGAAGAGTAAAAAGTATGAAAAAGTGAGGTTAATGGTCGATAACATCAAATTAATTCACAAAACTGTCAAATTATGCTGTGTTCCCTGGCTGATCCCTTTAATTATACAGTAGAAGCCCTCATGCTTCTATTGACGTTCGCTAGAATGGCGTTCAAGAATACCATTTATCCATTCTCGATAGAACCTCGCCTCCTTTCTCTCATTTGTTCTACTCCCCGGTTCTCAAGAATTGGGTCCCTGAATGCAACCGGTGACTCAGCAACTCATCGTGGAGCCCGTCTGAACGCGCCCATTGTGTTCGATGAAATATGAAATTTTGAATAATTTGTTGAATATAACTATATTTTCCGTAGATATGGGACGCCAAAGGTGGTGAGTTTCTTGCTACATTTATCAACAAGAGTTATGAACCAGTTACTACCGCTGTTTGGAGTCCTATTGACGCAGATTTTATCATTTCTGGTGGCAAAGATAATACATTGAAAATTTGGAAGATATCGGATTATCCGCCAGTAGATGAAAAAGGTTTGTAAAATTTTATTATTAGCGATCCGCCTCGGCTTTGCTCGGTGATGTTTCCTTCGCATGGACACTATGCCTAGGGCATTTTTATATCCTTCTTAACTTCTAAATGAAAGGTTCGATTTGAATAGTTTGAACATTGATTAACTATAATAGTTGGATATATAGTCTCGCGGTCTTTTTTGTGAGTAATGATGACTATATTATAGTTTTCGCAGCGCACGCCAAATAGTTAATTACATTTTTTTGTCATTTAGATACCTTGGGCTACATTATTGTGATTTTTGTAAGATTTTATTTTTAAATCATAAATGTTCATGTGAGATTAGATGGATATGTCGCAGGCTTATGGTAAAATCAGTCTTACGCCTAGGCTTTTTCAATACGACTAGGCGTATTATAATACTACCCAAATTGCGCAAATCGCGGCTCTTACTTTTTCAAGAAGGGGAAGGAAAAATAACCATTCCATACACCCTTCACCTTAAAGAACCTTCAAGCTTTTATTATTAAATCCTTAAAGCCAAATGCCGAGTCAACGAAATATTGTGAAATATTCTTTATATATAAATACTTATAATGATGTTATTATTTTATTTTGTAGAAATAACAGTAAAACGAAAGATCGCTTTAAAAGAAATTTCAGCAAGTAAAACTAATGCCGTCTCCAATAAAGCAGAAACTGGTGGAGAACCAGTAAAAGATAAAAAATGTAACAAAAATACGTTACTTCCCAAATTTTACAGTTCCAAAAGTGACTCAGTAGTTACTGATCTCCGAAAGCTGCTTCAATGGAAAGAAAATCCAGAAAGTGTTACGGCAAGTCCTGGTGATTTTTCAAGTGAAATTCTAAACGTTTTTGGATCCGACTCATCAATGATGGAACTTGTTATGGCTAATGGTAAGTAGATTTTTTAAATAGGGGGATATACAAACAGTTCATGATATGCATTATTTTTCGCACCACTGTTTACCTTTATTATTTAGTGTTTGTTCTTTATTTCGACAATGAAAATTTACTTATAGTCAACCAAAAGCCTTTCACTAACTCCTCTTTCACATTACACGGTTTTAATCGTGCGGTTAAAAATCGTTTTTGCGGCGAACATTGTTGTTTTCACATTGGCACGGATTTTTACCGCAATATTTTTATTTCATTTGTTTGGTAGGACAATATGAAACGAAAAAAACTTTGTGCTTTGTGGTTGCTTAATCGTCGCTGAAAAAGAATAGCACGGGATCGCATTTTTTGGGTGCACCCCATTAATCAGAGGAGAGAGGAAGGTCTTGCTTAGACCAAGGTTATTAATACTTCAGCATCAATATCATCCATTCTTAATTCCACTTAAAACAATAAACACAAACTGAACTGCAAATACGCTGTTAATGCCGTTCGAAAAAAAACCGTCCAATGTGAAAGCATGCATTTAGTCACGCACGCCAGTGCGGCTTTAAACTAAGCACGGCTGTTGCACGAGACAGCACCAGCATTTAACCGTAGTCGTATAAAGTGAAAGACCCCATGCCTTTCTCCATTTCAACAGCGGTACGGTTTTTAACCGCACGATTAAAACCGTGTAATCTGAAAGAGGCGTATGGTCATTGCAACTTTTGTAAGGAATTAAAATACTCGAAGAAGTTATTGTCCAGAGCAATTGATATCTTAGATTTTGCTAATATTGAAAACGTTGTTACAGAAAATGCCCACAAGCAAAAGGGACAATTTGGTTTCAATTCAATATTATCCTTATTTAGA
This sequence comes from Lochmaea crataegi, assembly GCA_947563755.1. NCBI lineage: Eukaryota > Metazoa > Arthropoda > Insecta > Coleoptera > Chrysomelidae > Lochmaea > Lochmaea crataegi. Next base: position 27,556,930 of record OX387425.1, on the reverse strand, counting down.
GGAGATATCAGTACCACAATAAAAGAAGCTATAGAAGAAAAAAGAGTAGATCGTTGGATTATATCTATGGCACCCATGGTATCACCAAAGTAAGCAAAAATTTAAAAATATCTTTTTTATATAAAAGATTGTAATACATAATATTTTCAGACTCTGGCAGTTAGCATGCGAGACATACGCCCGTCAGCTGTCTGAAGAATCCGGAGCTGATGCACTTGAAATAGCAACTTTTTATCTAGCTTGTCATAAAGTTCAAGAAGCAGTAGATATTCTTTGTGAAGGTCATATGTATCGTGAAGCGTTGGCTCTTGTGAAATGTCGAATGTTGGGACAGGACGTCGTAAGTAATGTTATAGAAAAGTGGGGAGAACAAGCTAAAATCGACGGTAACTTCGAAGCAGCAGCGCAGTGGTGAGTTATTATCTTTTAATGGCATTTTATGATGTTCTAAAATAAGAACACACTTTTATTGCATTATTTTGGGGTTATTACTTTCAATCCATAGATTGATCTGATATTTTAACAAAGAAAACTTTTTTTTTCAACTAACATATTGTGGTGTGTACATACTTTTACAAATTCTAATCTTGTTAGTTATAGAAAGCGTTTGTCATTATTATTGTCAAGTCGTTATTAATAAGTGTCATTTTTAAAAGCTGAATAAAACCAATTTTCTTACTTGGTTTTGACTTATCTTGTATCAATTTACTCAGCTTGTAAAGTTTATTGGTGAAGTAATAATCTTCAGGAAGATGAGTACACCCTCCATCGCTACTAGTACAAGTCCTACTAATATTGCAAGCACCTTAGTATTTCATTACTTGAGGCCAGAACGTTTTGATGTTGATCCGAAGACCATTTCTGCCGATGTTGATTGGATTCATTGGAAATATACTTTCGAAAAAAAATTATCGGAAGAATCTGTAGAATACACTGAAGCCATGAAATTGAAACTACTAGTTAATCATTTGTACCCAGCTGTGTATAGTAATATTCCTGACAGTACAGATTATAGGTCAGCCATTCCATTATTAAATGATATATACATTAAACCAATGAATGAAATACATGCTCAACATCTACTAGCTACTAGAAAACAACGTTCTGAAGAAACTGCTGATGAATACATACGTGAACTGAAAAAGTTGTCTCAAAATTGTAGTTTTAAAGATGTTAATGCAGAAGTTTATAAATGCGAGTATATACGAGATTCATTTATTGCTCGCTTAAAATCACAAACGATCAGGCAAAGATTTCTAGAAAATTATTCTGTTGCACTCGATCAAGCTTATAATCAAGCGATATCTCTTGAAACGGCTGAAGAAAACTCACAATATTTTGCAAATAACATATCTCTGAATGCTTCAATAAACGAATTCGATACTATTTCAAAGCCTGAAGATTCCTAGGTTGCTTCTTCAACATTCAAGAAGAGATGTTTCTTTTGCGGTGGTAACATTCATCAAATGGTAAAGTGACCTGCGTTCAAAGTAACCTGCCAATTGTGTATGACGAAGAGACATTTCGCTAACGTATGTAAAAGTGTTGATCTACATCAAATGCAGCAAATATCTCAGAAAATATTACCTTATCTACCATTTCAGCTGCTTCTCCTTCTGGTTTACATAAAGCTACCATGCCTATCATTTTAAATGAGATTACAGCTGATGCCTTAATCTAGTAGTTCAGTTAGCTTTATAAATAGTAATCTGGCAAAAACTATAAACCTAAAAAAAACCGTGCCATCAAACTATCACATTAGCTTCGTTAAATCATGCATCATTAGTTGAAGGAGAATGCACTGCAACTATTACTTTTGGCCAACATATTTATAATGAAGTTCCACTGTTTGTTATCAACAATCTTTGTGCCGTAATTATAATAGGACATGACTTACTGAAACACCATTCATCCGTAGAACTATTTGGAGGATCAAGAAATATTTTAAAGATTTGCAATGTTATGGCTGCTACTGTTCCACCTGTGTCTATTTTCTCGAACTTAACAGCTGAACTGAAGCCTAAAGCAATAAAATCTAGACGTTTCTGTGAACAAGACCAACAATTTATCGCCAACGAAATTTCTAGACTATTGAAAGGCGGGGTAATCGAAGAAAGCAATTCGCCTTGGAGAGCACAGATTTTAATAACTTCAAGTACAACCCATAAAAAGCGCATCGTAATTGATTATTCACAAACCATTAACAAATTCATCGAACTTTATGCTTTTCCACTTATTAATATTGAAACTGTGGTAGCAAAAGTAGCCCAAATCAAATTTTTTCAAATAGACTTAAAAAACGCTTTCCAACAAGTTTCCATACTTGTAAAAGAACGGCCCTTTACGGCTTTCAAGCTTGTGGAAAACTTTACCAGTGTATCTGCTTTTCAAAGAACAATCGAATATATTATAACGGCAGAAAATCTCAAAGGAACATATGCTTACTTAGACGATGTTGCAGTGTGTGGAAAAAAATCAAAAAGAACACGATGTAAATTTACGAAATTTTCAAGACGCCGTTAAAAAGTATAACTTAACGCTTAAAACAGACAAATGTAAGTTTAGCATTACTTCAATAAATCTGTTGGGTTACACTATTGAAAATAACACAATTAAGCCCGATAGTGAACGATTGAAGCCACTGATGAATCTTCTGTTCCAACAGATACTGCTTCACTTAGGAGAGCTTTAGGAATGTTTGCCCATTACTCAAATTGGATTAAACATTTTTCAGAGAATATCAGCAGTTTAGTTAATACCAATCATTTTCCCATGAGTACTGAAGCCATCTCGAATTTTAAAGCACTTAAATTGGATATAGATAAGACGGCCCTAACAGTCATTGATACTGAAGAAATATTCACGATAGAAACAGATGCATCGGAGCATTCCATAGCAGCTTCATTATCACAAAAAGGACGACCTGTGGCGTTTTTCTCACGTTCATTAATGAATTCTGAAAAGCGTCATTCTTCTATTGAAGAAAAAGCTTTTGCGATTTTGGAATCTTTAAGAAAATGGCATTATTACTTAATTGGCAAACCGTTTTTACTCATTACAGATCAACAATCTGTTGCTTTTATGTTTAACCAAAAACATTCAAGCAAAATTAAAAATGAGGTAATTGAAAGATGGAGACTGGAACTGTCGTGTTTCAAGTACGACATAATCTATCGATCTGGAAAAGAAAACGCTGTTGCTGTTACGCTCTCAAGAATTTGTGCCACTATCCACACTGAAAAGCGTTTAGTAGAACTTCACAACTCTCTATGCCACCCAGGTATCGCACAAATAGCTCATTGGGTAAGAGTGAAAAATCTTCCCTATTATGTTGCAGATATTCGACAAATTACAACATCATGTAGAATATGTGCAGAAATTAAACCACGTTTCGCAAGAAATAATAGCAAATTAGTGAAAGCAACATCTCCTTTTGATAGGATTAGTATTGATTTTAAAGGTCCATTGCCTTCAGTTAGTTCAAACAAATATCTACTTACCATTATCGTTTCCCTTTTGCCTATCCATATTTCTGCCTCAACCGTCATTAAATGCTTGAGTGATCTTTTCCTGGCTTTTGGAGCACCTGCTTATGTACATTCAGATAGAGGATCGTCGTTTATGTCCCAAGAGGTAAAAGCGTTCCTTCTTCGTCATGGGGTGGCATGTAGCAGGACGACCCCTTATAATCCTCAAGGAAATAGTCAAGCGGAGCGACTAAATGGAACTTTATGGAAAACGATACAACTTTCATTGCGCTCCAGTAATATGGAGATATCAAATTGGGAACAAAATCTGCCTATAGCTCCAAACGCTATTCGATCTTTACTCTGTACCTTTACAAACTGTTCACCACATGAACGAATGTTTTCTCATCCTAGAAGAACTTCTAATGGGGTATCACCTCCTTCTTGGCTATCTCTCGGCCCCGTACTAATGAAACGAAACAATAGAAATAATAAATATCAAACGTTGACCGAGCAAATCCTTTCTATTCTTATATAAAGTTACCTGATGGAAAGGAGGTTTCTAATAAACATTTAGCTCCATTCGGTACAAATCACGATTATATTATTGAAGAGAATCAGGAACAATTACAGGACTTACCAGATTATAGGACGGAAACAGTTTTGGAAAATGACGAACTAGAGGTAGAACGAATAGGCCCGGAAATCCTTTCGCAAAATCAAGAATTTGAATAACCATCCACTTCTATTGAGGTACCTGGACAACAGCAGATCACTGCTGAAAATTCCGTAAGATATTCGACACGACCTCGAAGGCGTCCCACTTATCTAAGAGATTTTCAAGTCTAAGGAAATAAATATATAGAGGGGGTGAATGTGATGTGTACATACTTTTACTTTTACAAATTCTAATCTTGTTAGTTGTAGAAAGCGTTTGTCATTATTATTGTCACGTCGTTATTACTAAGTGTCATTTTTAAAAGCTGAATAAAACCAATTTTCTAACTTGGTTTTGACTTATCTTGTATCACATATGTTGAACATTTTATTACTTTTCAGTTTCATATATTTGGGAAAATATGAAGAAGCTGCTTCTCTACTCTTCAGAAGATCAGATATGGAAATTTTGGAATTCGTTGTGGAACTGTCCGCAAAAACAAAAAACGAAGAACTGCATAAAGCCGCTCTTGTTAGGTACAATTTATATAAAGCGGAATATGATAAGGTAAAAAACAACGAAAAAGATTTGCCCACAATACAGGATGCTGTATTGCAAAAAAATATCTGCAAGGAAAATGTGAAAAGTGATGAACATCATAATTCATCTGGTATCAGCACGGAATCGGAGGAGGCGTACAACACAGCCACATCTGCAAGTGATCTTAACAATACGATTCCAGAAGATACAAGTGGTTTGGATTCTGAAAGTACTTCAGATTGTGCGACGAATATCCAAGTACTTATTGAAGAAGCTAAAATAGATTGCCAAGAAGAATCTACAGAAAATTGTACAGCAGTACAAAACGTGGAGACTGATTAGAATAATCATTATATTTTTCTTATAAACTGAATTAGGGATAAGTTGTTATTTTTCCACTGCGTGGAGTTAAAAGTATTGATAGTTTGTTATTTTGTTGTGTTTTTACTACAAGGAATAATCTAGTTATTTTATTTGTTGACTCATTAGATTATGTAATACATTTTCATTTTTTTATAATTGGTCTTTTTACATTATAAATGGAATAAAGTTTAAGCAAAATTACACTGCATATAATGAATACCTTATAATTTTGGGTTAAGCTTTGTTTCAATGATGATAATACCTGTAATATCATAGCGCAAGTTGATACACCTAAGACCTGGGTGCCAGTTCTTGAAAATGCGTGAATTAATTCGTTAGTAAAACGATTCACCTTGTAAAATTCACACGTGAACCAAATTTGCTATTCTTGAATAGGTTGTGAATTTTCGGTAAACCGATTTCACATGTGAACAAAAGACGTATGTCGGCGATAAATATAATTCCAGCAAATCAGAAGAGAGCGATTTATGTTGGCACTGCGCAGCTGTCTTCATTTCTTGACAGTTTTCCTTCAAAAATGTAAATAATAAGTGTTATTACTTAAATCTTGGGCGAAATGAACAACGCTACGCAGAATGGGTACAGAAGCTAGGCATTATTAATGTTTGGTAACTTCCAGTGCCAAAAAAGTTTAGAGTAATTAATACCTAATGAAAGAATATATTATAATGGTATACAAAAAGGTATGCTAATATGGATTTACTTTTGTTTCTTTAGATAGCGCTGAAGTTCTTGACGGGGCAACTAAAAAATTATCCAGCATTTGAATTAATTGTCTTGCTAGTTGTTTTATTAATCTGAAGTGTTTTATAAACAAAGCTTCACTTAAGGTATTAAATGGACTTCTATCTCTCAGAAAATGTTTTCTCCGTTGAGCGGCTTCTTCTAAATTTTCCAACACTTGATGTTGCAGTATTCTATATACACTGTGTCCGTAAAGTATGGAACAAATTCATTTTTAGCTGAACAGACCATTTTAAGAAATAATCCTGGAACACGTCGATTTTTGATATTAATTTACCGTATTTTAAAATAATAATCTAATATACAGGGTGAATTACTTTCGAGTAATGATGTTATCGTCATTTTTTTTAAATGGAACACCCCCATTTTGTCTCAATTTTCGGATTACTCTAGCTAAGCTGATTCCAAAAATGTATCACATGTTGATTCCAATTGGTACAGGGTGGACAAAAATACAATAGTTTTGTATGTGCTCATAAAGTAACGCGTAACATTCTTTATTAGTTAAATTAACGATATTATCAAAAATACTTATTGTCTAGCGGACAGAATATGATGAAATACATGACTTTATAAATGTTCGAACTGCAGCCCTTGCTGTATTTGACAGTAACCCAAACGGTGAACAAATTTTTGTTGAACCTTGTTTAGTGTGTCTTGAGAAATATTGTTTATTGCTGTCCGAATTCTCTCTTTTAATTCTTGAATATTTGCTGGTTTCGTTTGATACACAACATTCTTCAGATGGCCCCACATAAAATAATCCAAAGGATTGAAATCTGGTGACCTCGCTGGCCATTCAATAGGTCCACGTCTACCAATCCACCTGTTCGGAAAAATTTCATCTATGTACCTTCTAACATCTACAGCATAAGGTGGAGGTGCACCATCCTGTTGAAACCATAAACTTTCATCAAAACCTCCAGGATTACGTCTGCTTGGAAACAAATTACGTAAAGTAGGTACGAGATACCCCCTTAAAAACTCAAGGTGCGTTGCCCCGTTTAAATTACCTTCGATAAAGTAGGGTCCGATGATTCGATTTCTTACAATTCCAGCACATACATTTACCTTTTGCTGGTATTGTGTATGATGCTCACGCATCCAGTGGGGGTTTTCTTTTGCCCAGTATCTACAATTCTGACGGTTAACCTCGCCTTTCCGCCATTTAACGTGAAAGTGGCCTCATCAGAAAAAATAATGTTTTGTATCAAGAGAGGGACTCGGTGACATTTATCCATCATTTTTTCGCAAAATTGGATTCTTCTATCGGGATCATCTTCGTTTAGTTCCTGCACAAGTTTGATTTTATAAGGATGCCATTTTTCAAGCTTCAATAGTTTGTGTACCGTTGTTTTGCTAACACCGATATCGCGACTAACTTTACGCACAGAAGTGTGCGCATCTTCTTCAAAACTAAGCAAAACATCTAATGCTGCATCAGCATTTGCAGAGGGACGACCTGATTTGCGTACATTTTCAACCGTACGAGTTTCTCGAAATTTCTTTTCAATCTTATTGACTGTTGAACGCGTTAAAGGTCTTTCTGGATATTTACCATTAAACAAATTGTTCACTTCCATCTGAGTTCGCGATCTGTCTCTATACCCAATCATCATAAGTATTTCAATTTTTTGTTTTACACTTAACTCCATTTCTACTTCAAATTAAATCTAAGCAATAATTAAAACATTCACGAATACCAAAAATATTGTAGTACTAAACTGTCACTGAACATCAATAAATTACTAAACAAATAATGACATTTCACCAAAAACTAGACGACTATGATTTTTTTTAAATTGATAAGAAATAATTTCTTTCATATTCTGTCTGCTAGACCACAAGTACCAAACATGTTTGGAAACAGCTCATTTTTATTAATCTACAAATGTAACAAACTACAGGGTGTTACATTTAAACCAATTGCCGCTAGACAATAAGTATTTTTGATAATATCGTTAATTCAACTAATAAAGAATGTTACGCGTTACTTTATGAGCACACACAAAACTAATGTATTTTTGTCCACCCTGTACCAATTGGAATCAACATGTGATACATTTTTGGAATCAGCTCAGCTAGAGTAATCCGAAAATTGAGACAAAATGGGGGTGTTCCATTTAAAAAAAATGACGGTGACGTCATTACTCGAAAGTAATTCACTCTGTATACTAGATTATTATTTTAAAATACGGTAAATTAAAATCAAAAATCGACGTGTTTCAGGATTATTCCTTAAAATGGTCTGTTTAGCTAAAAATGAATTTGTTCCATACTTTACGGACACAGTGTATATGTCACGGGCCATGTCCGCAATCGGGCCGGGACGTCATGGCCCGGGCTATGTTGACACAGCCCGGGCCCTGACGTCCTGGCCCGACCTTCTTGGACTATGTCGTCTTGGCCCGGGCCATGACAGCGTAGACCGGGCCGTGACAGCAGCGCCCGGGTATTGTCAAGACGGCCCAATACTATCCGGGCTATGTTGTCAAATAGTTTTTTTTGCAAAATTCAATAAACGTATAAGTACATTACAAGATGAGAACTTTGACCAACCTAACAAAACCTAACCCCAACCCCAGTTAGATTCGACGGCGGACCGAACTGGGGTTGGGGTTAGGTTTTGTTAGGTTGGTCAAATTAAACAAATAGTAGGTACATGGGACCCAATTCCGAAATCGCACTCCGAATTTTTCGTAATTCGGTCCGCCGTCGAATCTAACTGGGGTTGGGGTTAGGTTTTGTTAGGTTGGTAAAATTAAACAAATAGTAGGTACATGGGACCCAATTCCGAAATCGCACTCCGAATTTTTCATAATTCGGTCCGCCGTCGAATCTAACTGGGGTTGGGGTTAGGTTTTGTTAGGTTGGTCAAATTTAACAAATAGTAGGTACATGGGACCCAATTCCGAAATCGCACTCCGAATTTTTCGTAATTCGGTCCGCCGTCGAATCTAACTGGGGTTGGGGTTAGGTTTTGTTAGGTTGGTCAAAGTTCTCATCTTGTAATGTACTTATACGTTTATTGAATTTTGCAAAAAAAACTATTTGACAACATAGCCCGGATAGTATTGGGCCGTCTTGACAATACCCGGGCGCTGCTGTCACGGCCCGGTCTACGCTGTCATGGCCCGGGCCAAGACGACATAGTCCAAGAAGGTCGGGCCAGGACGTCAGGGCCCGGGCTGTGTCAACATAGCCCGGGCCATGACGTCCCGGCCCGATTGCGGACATGGCCCGTAACATATATATTTCCAACCTTTCTACCAAATTAGTACTAATATTTTCTTAATCATTTGTGGTTGTACTTTTCAGTATGTACTTATACTAATAAAAAATGTCATTATAAGAAGTTCATAAACAATAGGTATACATAACCTAGAATAAATAAAATATTCACATGTTAAAGGACAATTCACGCGATATATACCATGTGAATTAATTCGTGTCCAAGACATGTGAAACATTTCGTGTGTGAAAGTTCAAGAATACAAAATCGGTGAATCACATGAAAATCCTCTTATTGTCACATGTGAAATGATTCACACAAATTCAAAAATTGGCCCCCTGAAGTTATTACGGGCTAAATTCGAACCGCTGATGCGCTGATCCACGCCCGTCAAATAGGAGCCGTACATTTCGACTTCTAAGTCTAATGCCGATTTCGCAAACGAAGTGACGCGATAGAATATATCGAACATTTCTATTCGTCAAGATTTTATTGTAATATATAATACTTCTGGAAGATTCCCACAGCAAAAGTAAAGAATAGTAATTTATATTTTTATGAAATTATATTCATTTCTGTAATTCCCAATTAATAAAAGACAGACATTTGGGGTCACATTGATTTGATTCATACGAATATCGTTGATGACGTATGTCAATGTCACGTGACCGCTTCGGCGTTTCTAGCATGCTTTCTGCTGTATATGCATCTGGCGGCATACGAAAGCAGGCGGATATTTATTCAATGGGGGACTTCGGTTCATGAAGTTGCCAACTCAAAAATTTTGGAATTTTCTACCACTGAGGAAGGGAAATTGCGACATATCTCTTATACAATGACGTAAAATCTGGAGCTCCAACATATATATCGGCAAATCGGTCATGATCTTTACAAGTATCAATACTTGGATTCAATTACCTGGTTTGAAGAGCCGAGTTTCAGTTTACGAATTAGGTTCGCGTTGTTTATTAATAACATGACAAATTCGTTCTGACTTTTCCCTTCCCCAGTGGTAGAAAATTCCAACATTTTTGGTTTGGCAACTTAGACCGATCCCCCATTGGAAATAAATAAATTAACTTCAATTCACGCCTGCAATGTTATTTGCCAAGCGAAACCGCAAGGGTGCGAGAGAGAAGAGGTGAGATGAAGTCGTGATGCCAAAGTGCTAGTGACCAGTGACAACTGTCTAGCGCCTGGCCGGCCGGTGCGGCGGGCGGCACCGAGTTTTCCTGAACGCGAACCTGTGGGTTCCTTACGTTATTTCTTCACGTAGATGTATTTTCCTTCAAAAACAGTGGTACCTAGTTTATCTTGACTTTCAATAACTTAAACGATGTACATTAGGTGCGTTGAATGAAATATTCAAACTAATGATTAAAATAAGGGGGTGCGGCGAAAACCAACGCTACGCCACTGCGTCTGGATTTTGGACAAGACCACTGGGACAGTATACTTAACTGAGGGAGTAGAGCTTCCCGAGAGAATAGATATTTTGTCTTTATCTTTCTTGTTTACTTCATAATTGCATTAACTCCCCTGGTCAAAAATCCGCTCCCTGTTAAAGTTTTGAAATATTTCACTCAAAACAGATTATAACATGGAATGGGAAAAATAAAACTGGAATACAAAACAAGTAACATTTTTTATCAAGCATGACATTTTCCACAATATCTAAAACAGAAATTTTTTTCTCTTGTGTACCTACCCACTAAAAAAAATTACATATTTTTCATATCAAAATAAATAAATTCCATAATATATAGTTTGGCAAACTTACCTGAAGCTGTGAAAGGAATGCGGTCGAAAACATTCGATATTGCCACGTTTAAGTATGAAAAAGCTAAAGTGCTAAGTATGTAGTGATAATAATCAGAAAATGGACTTTTATCATTAATATATCAATCGTGATTAAACGTTAGTTCTTTAATGTGCTTGTTGCATTGGATTTTGTCTATTAACATTATTTTTTCAACTTTTGAATATTGAAAGGTAAACACTTTTCCAAATATGTTATGGGTTTCCTTCATCCCGCCAACATCATGCGAAAATCATATTACCGCGTACTCCGAACGAACTGACTTGCTATTGGCAAGCTCGTGCGTGCGTGAGTTCTTCCCTCTCACTTTAACTATTGACTGATATTGATTATCCAGAGGCGTCGGTATTGTCAGTGTTTATCATTGTATTTTCATATATAATACCACGAGAGTGAAAATTTTACCTTACAAAATTTTTAATTGAGTGAGACATGACTATTTCACGAGAGAAAAACTAAAAAATCATATGTTTAAACGTTTTATTTATTGCAAACTTCAATTATACAAAGCCAAAAAAATAATAACATTATTTCCAAATCTTGTATTATTCATGTTAATAATACTTATTTAAATTTTTGAAACAGTTTTAATAATTTTTAGACAGTTAAATAAATAAATAAACAACTTAGTTTCCTTAGAAACCACTAACAAAGATTTTATATTGAATTTTATCACAGAGTGATAGAATTTTATACACATAGATTTGATATATTAAACGTCAAAAAATTGCCGCGACAAGACAAAAAATTGCCAGTTCAAAACCTTCAAATTTTGTCAGTTATCAATTTACTCTAGTGAAATAGTCAGTTTTATTTGTATTTTGTGTTTGTCCATTTTTCAAAAATGAATCAATTTACCACTTCATAGCCAAACTAGAGATGTCATTTCTAATGTTTATAGGTAAGTAAGTAAGTAGTATGCCACTGGTACCTTTATGACAGACTTCGGCCATCTTTCCTCGTCCCTTACCGATGCCGCGTAGCTTCAGATAGGTTTGCCAAACTATACTAGATTTATTTTGATTTTTTTTTCAATTCAATGAATGTATTTATTATCGCGTATATGATAATATCTTCTATGGGACAAAGTAAATATATTTTAAAAAAAAGAACGACATTGATAGAACTTAATAATCCATCAGATTGATATATTTGTACTTAATGTTATTTTGATTTAACTAGGAAGTACTCAAATTTGATTATTAAAATGGGACAACCTGCATATTTTATATTATGCAAATATCTTTAAAACGTTAAAAAATAGATATTTGAGAAGAAATCTTGAGGATTCATTAATATCGTTATTTTCAGTATAAATCTATTTATCTGGTTCCATAGGGTAGACATAGACTCTGTAACAAGGTATTGATAATATAAATGAATAATTTGTATCAAAATTATTTAATACCGAAATTAGAATCACAAATATGTTGCAATTTAAACAATTAACAATACAAATCTAAATTGTCCATTATTCTAAGACAACACTGAAAATAATTACATATAATTTGCTTCAAGACTTGTTCGATAAAAGTGTTTGTCTTTCAGTTAGTTCTTGACAAAACGTTACTGTATTATAAATACTTTCGTTATCTTCTAAATTCTACATGAACTTACGATAGTCTTGGCTAGTTGCAGTGTACAAATACAAAAATACCCTCATATAAAAAAAATTCCATAAGAATCGTGGAGATAGACAGAATCGTATAAATTTTTAAAATGTCTAATAAATATTACAGCTATGTACAAACAATTGATAACAATCTACTACTTATTTATAATTTTATAGTATAATGTTAAGTCGGAGGACGATTTCCATATAAAATGTTTTACTGTTCTCAGATCCATGGACGGGTCTAGTACCTAAAATGAAAATCATTAAATGAAACAGTGTAAACCTTTTTGATGTGTAACATCTTTCCGCTCGGTTCTCTGCAATTTGTAGCAGTGATTTCGTGAAGTGGGACGGAAGTGTGTAACAGGAAGCCCATGAAGCTCGGGCTATTTGATTTGACCAGTGAGCGCGAGACGTGGTAAATTTCGCCGTAAGATGGTAGGTTTACCGAGAGGTCGGTATTGTCAGCCAGCAGTGTATGAATAATTTTATTTACTGTTGTTAATAAGTGTTTGAAAAAAGTTCAGAGGATTAATAAAAAATGCAAGTGACTAATAATTAATAATCATTGGAATAGATATTTCATTATTTAGCTTCATTAAATTTTGAGGTTAATTTCTGTCATTGTTTATTGGAGAATATTCCGTATTTTTTTGATGATGAACTCAAGCTCGAAATGGGCGAGGTTGAATGGAGACAAGAAGTCAAGTATCTAGGTCTGACTCTAGACAGTAAACTGCTGTGGAACAAACACGAGAAGGAGATTATATACAAAACAAAAATGGCTCTAATGGTGTGCAGGAATCTGGCAGGCAGAAATCGGGGTTGTATCCCAAAATTCCTGAGCTGTATGTACACTAGTGTATATACAGCTGCCGTAGTGAGACTAATTATCACTTATAGAGCCATTGCATGGAGTAGAAGAACTAGCCTATTGACGACGAGAGAAAACCTCTCCAAAATTCAAAGACTAGCCTGTATGTGCATTACCGGAGCATAATTTTTTCATTGAATAGTGGAATTAGAAACAGTTAGTTTCATTTAAAAAAGTAATAAGAGTATATTCCACAAAGTAAGGGTCTAAACAGTAAATTCACCTGAATAATTTTTTACAAGATTTGATTTTAATGTTGCTTATTACCAAGGTGAGATGTCAGATGTTAAGATTCACTTCCAATTTAAATTGGAAGTGAAAATTTGGAGCTTGACATATGACAAACTCTATTATCGTTTATTTTGAAATTTATTTTCAAGGTCACGCTCACTTTCAAATCAAATTGGTGCAAGCAGCTTGACATGGTCAAGAAAAAATTCGTAAAATTCATAAATTTGACATTTAAAGGTTAGTTTTCTGTTTTGTTGTAGTGTAGGTTCTTGTGTTCTTTCAAGATTTATAAGATTTCAAAGAAAAAAAATATGTTAAGTGAATGTGAAGATTCAGATTACTGTGAAGTAATAAATACTGGATCACTTCTTCGAATTTCAGCTACTAAATTATGAAAAAATCCAAACTGGTGTCGTTTTAAATAAATGTCTTTTACCCAAACTCGTCTATTGCGGATGAAATTTTTTGAATTTTTCTTTTTTTTTAATCTAAATCGCATAACACCAATTACAGCACTAAGAGCCCCTAATATACAAACTTTAAAAGTATCTCTAGTATCCATTTTTACAAAACTTTAAAAATAATTATATTTTTATTTTGTTTACATTTTCATTGATAGGTAACCTAAAAAACAATTCAATTTTCAATGTAAACGGTCAATCATTTAGCTGTCAAAAATTTCGAATTGCAATTCAAATTGGAAGTGAATGTAAACGTACCTTTACACATCATACGCGACTATTGTAAACGCTCGCTCGCTTTTTCATATTATCACAAGGTGATAAAATAAACAAAACATGTGTGCAGTTCACGCGAGGTAGATGCTAAACTTTCAGACAAGTACACATATGTAAAAAGCTTGGTACACTAGTGTGGGAGGCTACGAAGCACCGTACGAAGATGGTAGAAAATACTGTATATCTCTATTCTAGGCTATTCTATGTATGTTTGTCCCTTTTTTGTTTCATATTTTTAAAAAATCACAACAGTTTACTCCTTAAAATCCCCACAGCGATCAAATCAGATGACTGATCTTGGGTATTGTTTCATTATTCCATTCTAAAGGTGAGTATAGATATGGCAAGTCGAGCCAGAGTTGTGCTTTTAGATCAACAAACATGCGAGCCAACTGCAAATGTGCCTGGTCGCATGGCAAGTTAAGCGCGAGACTAAATTTTTTTAGATAGTGAGTGAAGAAGTAGACCCGCCAAAACAGATGACGCGCTACAGAAAACCAGGGCACAACACCTGGGGGACTGCTGGGTAGAAAAGGAATATCTACCAGAACTGCAGTTATCCTAAAATTCCTCAAAGGAATAGGACAAAAGAAACTACTAGTCTCCGAAACTTTGCTCATGAACTAAGTAGAAGAAACGAGGTTCAATAGATCTTTTAGGTCTTAGTGAATGCCACCACAGTATACATTATATTCCTGACTTTATTTTATTGGAAATACAGATTTTTTTTATTCATATTTTCAAAAAATTACACACATCATCAGAATAACGTTTCTGTACATCAAATTTATACAAACCTGTTCATTACACGTTAATTCTATTTGGTCAACATTGTAACCATTATTCGAAGGAGACGATGTATCAGCATCTCCACAACCGGGAGAACTGGCAGTTCCGTCTCCCAAAAGTTTTTCTAAAATATGTTCAGCTACTTTTCGACATTGAATAAAATCATTCGCTACAAGTCGATCCGGCTGAAAAATAAGAAAAAAAATCATAAAATGAAAATTTTATAGTAATTATAGTTTATCCAATCTTAGCGTGAAAACAAAAAAATCAAAGGACCGGTTGTTGTCGCACTGAGATTGGATAAACTATACTTGCAAGTTGACGTTTATAGGTTTAAGAAAATGAAAATTTGTGTTTACCTTTTTCATCCGATCTTGTTTTAAAAGATGCGAAGGTACACTGGAATGGGGTTGAAGATAAAATTGTACTTTTATGAATTTGTTCTGTGAGTTTTCCTCTATGTTGGATATCACCCAGGTAGGTACAGTTTCGCTCAGTAAGGCATTTTCGGTCTCACCTGATGTGTCGCCGACCAAAACACGATAAAGTGTTCGTCCACCAACCTCACTAAAAGATAAAAGTAGTTATCGAAAAAGTTAATCAAAAACGGGGAAAAGTTGATCTAAAGGGAAGGAATGTAATTAGTAAGTGAATCGAAAACTGGGGGATAATCGATCTTCTAGATTTAGATTTAGAAGTAGAAGTAATCTGACTAAGGAACAGTTTGCTGCATTACAAACATGTGTATTTAAATAGTACATTGTTTACCTAGTAGGAAAAGCCTAACATTCCTGGACGACTGTGAAAATTGGTAAGTCGAGGCGCAAGCCGAGACTTAGCAACACAGAGTCCAGGAATGTGGCTTTTCCTACGAGGTAAACATACTATTTTTCCGCAAATCGTTTAAAATTAGACAGATAGTAATTAATTTTAAAAAAATCGCGAATAATTTTATTCACAAATAAATGGTGCTTTGAAATTCGTAATAAAATTACTTGGGTTACTATGGAAACGTATCAAAATTGAATTGTCAAACTTAACTCGGTGTTCTCGAAAGTAAAATGATAAGTAATGATGAATTTTCCATTTCTGTTCTGGGACTCCTCCAAAGCTGGTTGAGACAGTGAATACTGCTTCATTAGAATTATTGCCGGTTCTGGTAGACTTCGCGACCCTCGGAATTTTATGTTAATTTTAAATTTGTTTGATAGCTACCCTTAAATAAAGTAGATTAGAACAAAAATTTCGTTGGATCATTCAGAAATTACTTTAAAAATCACGAATTTAGTTCAAAAAATGATACTTTCTCAACACTATTTAATGCTATTTACGATGAATATTTTCACTTTAAACTGTAAAGGTTATTATCTTTAACTAAATTTAAGTCTGTTTCACAAAAAAAACCGGAAGAAAATTCTTTAATTTTGCCAATTTTCAGAAATATTTTGAAGTATATTATTTTCACTCGACACTTATAGGTTATAAACCAACACACTCAAATCTTATGTCTAAGATACCTCATGATCACAAATCATGATTGTCCTGTGATCAGGTGATAGCTAAGCGGCGTTGTCAAATGGTGTTAATTTTCTTTTAGTTGAATTAATTTTGCATTGTAATAGATTACAGGAATATATAAAAATATAAAATGATTTGCATTTATAATCATAAAAATTGAAATATTAAGCATCCTTAGAATATAATGTTTATCTTAGATTTGCTTTATTTCTCACATTAAATGTAAGAGTTTATAACAAACTTGTTGCTGTACCTAATACAGTTTTATAGCAATATAGTGAATAATATATTAATTTAATTTATACATTATTCAATTATGTAGGTTAGGTTTGGTTTGGTTAGGTTTGGTTTGGTCAGGTTTGGTTAGGTTTGGTTTGGTATGGTTTGGTTAGGTTTGGTTAGGCTAGGTCTCAACACGTCATACTTTCTACTATCGTTAAGATTACATTAGCCATAATCAAAAGCTTAATCTATATAGGTACATACATATTTATTAGCTTCCCCTTCTCGAAAAAATTACTTATTTTTCAAATAATATTGTTTTTTGGATTTTTCTCTATAAATTCTGAATCTTCCACAAATTTTTTAGTAAAAAACCTTGTGTAAAGCATTTCCAAGCCGTAACAAGTTACGGAAATGAGAACTGGCAACATTGTTCAATCCACCATCTGATATCTAGACATAATTGTCAAAAATTGTCAAAATTTGAAAAAAAAAATGGCGGATTTTTAGTACTTTCAATTGCGATTTTCTCTTTCAAAGGTACATGATCCAAGAATTTTTGTCTTTTAAAATGTTCTATAGAAATAGGGCTTTCTAATAAGAAAAAAATCGTTGCAAAATTCCGAGGGTCGCAAACCTTACCGGACCCTTATTGCCAAAGAAATCAAGAGAAAATCTGCATATAAACGTTTTATGGTCTATCGCAAGAGTAAAAACACGAGTTCTCTCTGAGAAAGTGTTGTAATGGCATACTTTCTAGACCATTGTCAAAGATGAAATCTTCAACATTATGGGCCAATTATTCAATGTTGAAGGCAACCCTTGTAATTTTTCAAAACTTCGTTCGTTCGGCAAGCTCAAGGTTTTAGGGCAAAGAAATCTAAGAATTTAACGAAGGAAGAAATTGAAAATTTTATCCAGGAAGCTCCAGATAAAGAAAATTTAATGATTAAGGTAATTTAAAAGGTTTTAATTTCTATTTAGATTACACATTTATATATTTTTTAGGTGGCTTTAATATTTGGTATTTCTGTGGCCTGTAGAAGAGGATGGTTAGTCCGAATGACTACAGGATGTAGAAGTCCTAGAATCTAAGCTTGTGTTAATCGAAAGTATGTTTCGTTAAGACCAGAAAATATGAACAGTGACCGATTTTTCTTTAAATATCAAAGTGGAAAGGGTTGTAAACAAGTGGTAGGAATTCATCAATTTAGAAAAATGCGTAAAATAGTTGCTACTTATTTGAACTTGGTAAATCTGACAGAATTTACTGGTCACTGCTTTCGTTGGTCTTCTGCAAAAATATTGGTTGACTCTGTTGACGACATAACTAGTTTAAAGAGGCATGGCGGATGGAAGTCATCAAACGTTACTGAAGGATATATCGAAGAATCTCTTAACAATATGGTTGAGGTGGCAAATAAAATTTTCAGAATACAAAATATTCAACAAAATAACCCTACCAAAATGTTTCTCATAGTTCTAATAATGTTCCTCCAATGTTCAATAATTGTACTAACTGTCAAATAAGTGTAAATATAACAAATTAATTTTAAAATGTATTCTGCAATGTATTGATGTTTAGAAATATTAATTAATTCCTTATAAACAATGTGAGTTTTCAATCATTTATGTAGAACACTAACTACTGTAAGGAAATATCATTTCCTTGCAGTAAGGAAGTGAATAGGAAATCTTGACTTTTTCTCTAACAAATTTTGTCAGGAATGTCAAAATATCCTAGCAATTTGCAGAAAAAAATATTATTAGTAATAAAACAAGTAGTTTATAATAAAATTATAGTAGGTAATCACCAACAAATAAAACATAACCTAAGTTACTATCATTGATGCCAACATTTTTCTAGTAACTTTTCGTTCAAGTTTATGTCCCTGTTAGTTATCAGTTCATTAAATAGGGATTATAACAGTTTTAATGTAAACTTTATCTTGTAATTTTCATTATACTGATATGTTTAAAAACATATAATTTTTGGTTACAGGAGTATTACCTTAAAATAAGAGGAATATGCTTAGGAACACTAAAAAATAGCCTATTTTCTGGATCAGTCTCGACTCCTCTCCAATGTTCGAATAGTGCTTGAAGTAGTAGTTTACCATAATTAACTTTTTGATCCGGTTCTGGCGTATCTCTAATACCTACATCTCTTGCTGACATCCATGCCGAAAAACAATCCACTTCATCTTGTCCTAAATGTATTGTTAACATCTAAAAAATGAAGGACATCAATAAGAAACGGATAGATTTTCATTAGTAATAGAAAAAAATTGGTTTTCTATAACAAATTTTCAGTAAGAATGCCATAAGATTGGTACTTTATTATGCTTTTATTTGCTTCACCTCTATGTATGTAATTTTCATTGACTTCCATACGTCAGATTAAATTGAAAGTAGTCAAGAACCAAAGACAATACAATCATTTTATTCCAATATCCTGGCCAGGTTTATCAGGATTAACAAAGGAACCAACAGAGACGATAAAGGCTACTTGACATGGAGCAATACAACCTTGATCGAAGGCATGCGCAGCTGATAAATTTTTGCAATGCCATGCAATTTAATTGGTTTGGTGCCATCTCTATTGCCTGCAAGGCGAAAGTCTAGAGAGAAATCTAGTTACTGTTACCAGATAACTAAGAGTCCCCAATTAAATTAATATCTATCAGCTGATTTGTTGTGGTGATAGTTCTGTCACCTGTTTCTGACTCTGATATGTTTTGTGTTGATACTGAGGTGATATATTAACAAGAAGGTCGATATTAAGAAAAACCACAAGATATAAAATAAGTTACTTACTCCTGTTTTTAAATCTATATTGAACCAATTTGGAACGTAAACCATTTTAAATCGATTTTTTTCTTCTTCTTGAAAGTTAACTTGTCCTAACTCTTCTATTTTTCTAGCCTGTAAAATTACAGGACAAAGTACAGTACAGCAAAGTATAATTTTTTTAATTAATACTATTATCATAATTTGACAAATAGAAGAGTAAAATATTTACCTTGAGAACATCATATACTGCAACATTATCTAAAGCATCTTTTGTTAAAATATGTCTTTTATCATTTAAAATGACTGCTTGCCGAATGGCTGCGCCACCCGGTATTAAAGACACTGGAGTTGAGGACATTCGAAGGTCTTCTTTGAAATGTTTATCTGTTGGAAGTTTCCAACACCTAATACTAGAATCAGAAGTAGATACCTGAAAGAATAAGTGTAATGTAAAGACTTTGTTATGAAACATTTTTGACAGATATGACAAGCGGAAAGTCTGTAAACAATACTAAATAGTACATAAAATCTACCAAAACTTTCAATCAACTCAAATTTTCGTAATTATACCATATATTCAAAATGGTTTTTAAAAAAAATCAGCTCACCCATACTGCTTGATGATCTGCCGTAAAACACATTTTTAAAATTGGAGCATCCTCTATACAAACTGTAATACTGTTTGTGGTATTTTTCAAGTCAGTCATTATCACCTACAACAAGAAATACATTAACAATAATATTTTATTACTTAAATTGAAAACCTACCTTTTTGTCTCTTCCACCTGAAATAACATGACTAAAGCTTTCTGTCGCCAATAATGCCCAAACAGAATCTGTATGAACTAAAATTGTTTGTACACATCTGGAAGAATAATTTACATATGTGTATAAGACATATCCAATTAATTAACTGAATTTGTATCTATTTTGAATTCCAAAAGAAATAAACTATTTTTATGATCAATTAAATACACTTAGTACTTCAGTGGACAGTGAACTTATTATTATAGTCATTGACAAAATATTACTTTGCAGACAAATGAATGAACTGATTTTGTTGATACAAGAGTCACAAAGCCAGTTAAGAACTATGAATAATAAAATTATTTACCTTTGAGATCCAAGATTCCATAATTTAATAGATCCATCACTACTACCTGATAAACATTGATTACCATCCCGTGAAACAACCAATGCCTTCACATTATCAGAATGTCCTTTAACAAAGTAGTAAATGTTAACAACTATCAAAAATTATTCTCTTACCCTATTGTAGGGTTCCCTGTTCAATGCAAAAACTAATAGAAATATTATTTTTGTAATAGTTTTCTATTTATAAAAAACCAACACAAAAGTAATTCAAAAAGATTCACACAAAAGTGCAATATTTTTCTATATTACATCTACAAATATTTCCCACAATATTAGGTATTCTTTCAGGAGTCAGACCATAACATATGATTGAAGATTTTGGCAACATTGTTAGTTATTATTGCAAATAGAAAGCATTGGGATATTACTCTAGTGCTGCCATCTGAATGTGAATTACTCTATAATGAAAATTAAACCTAAACCAAGATATCGATAAATAATGATTCATTCAATGTACAGTAAGCAAATTGTTTACTAACCTTTTAATTTAAACAATTTGGCACATGTTCTAGGATCCCACAGCCTTAAAGCTTTCTCTGTAGATCCACTAACAATTATACTGCCTGATGGATTCATAGCTAAACTATATATTGATTCTTTGCTGCCAATTAAACTAGAGGCTATAAAGATATAAAATATATTAGACTGAAAAAATTGTTTTTTAATACAGTTCGCTTATAAATTAGAGAGCAATCTCCTACTAAATTTTTAAAATTAATTTAGTTTGTAAGTTTGACAAATATTAATCAAGACTAAATTTGTTTCTAGCATGAACTTGATTGATTGATGATTATTAGACTTGTTGTTTCCAAAATTCAGCAATTTATGGAAGTTTCTTCTTAATACTTCAACATTCAATACGCAATATCAACATTTAAGGATACATCATTTTTGAAAAGGGAATTGAGCAATAATTTTTAAATACCTCAACTTGTATTTTTTTTAACCCTCCTTTACACGGGTGAGGCCTCTCAGTCCATACCAAAATGAAGCAACGCTGTAGATTTTTTTTTTCATTAACAAAGCTGATATCTCTTGTATCTTTCATACTCGTAGTAAAGTATTTTTGTGCAAAATTTGGTGAAAAAAGCTTAATAAGTTTTTGAGTTATATCCGTGTTTGTCCTCATAGGCCTCACCCGCCTAAATGTGTAATTGTGTAATGCCGGTATTAACGCGTTTGTTATAACTAGAAGTAACAATCCTGAAACTACAACATCTAAAAGTAGAAGGCTATTTATAAACAATTTGGGGTTGACTCTAATAAAGGAACATATTGTACAGCGAGCATCTATCCAAAATCTACCTAGAAGTGTTAGAGCTATGGCTGCAAAATATGCTGGAATAGTTTTTGAACACCAACAAGATCCCGCCCCAAACAAGAGAGGCTACTCCAAATACTGCAAACGAAGAAAAACCAAGCATTTTTGTAAATTTTGTAAGAGTTGGCTCTATATGGAGCACATAACGGCTTGTTGTAGGGAGTGTCCTATTCAATATACATAATTTTTTTTGTAAAAATTAAAACATTGTATTATCTGTAAAAGACATTTTTTATTAGTTGTTTTTTATTTTTTTATATTAGTTTATTATGTTACCTGTTCAGGTTTCCTAAATATTCCTATATTTTAACCATTGTCTGGTTCTATTCAAAAAAATTGTATAGTTTAAGATTTCATATCACATCCGCTAACTTTCACTTTTAGACTTTAATGGCTTTGTTTGAGTGTTTGGTCCATCTTGAAATGGGTACCACATGTAAAATGATTTTAAGGGTTCAAGGGACATGCAATGGTTAAATCGGGATGACTTGTTTCTTAGGGGTCTAAGAGGCAACATCAAATTTTTCATTTTTATTAGGAGTAAATGCTCTCGTCACGGATTTTATTTATTTTACTATTTCTAAGTTAAGAAATTAAAGGAAACCTGCACATTACGGGTTATGTGTAGTTTAAGGTTATTTATAAGTATCTTGTACATATTGTTCTGGTTTTTTCTTTATAAAGTTTATGTAAAATAAAGAACTATAAACTAAACAAAATACAAGAATACTTCATTTCTGCTATAAGTCCTACAACAGCTTATAATACTGAGCAGTTCGAGGTGATATGTGTCATAATTAATTCTGTAATTTGGCACACATTTTGGTGCTTTTCTTCAATTTTCAAAATATTTTTCTTTTCTAGTTGTTTATGTATGTAATAAAAATGATAACAAAATTGTGCATTTATTTTGAAATTAAATTTTTGGGGAAAATTAATAATGTAAAAAATGTTTAAATGGCCTAAAACAGCAAAGGCGAGTATAAAAAACATTGTTATATTAATATTTTTGTTAACCTCAAATGTTAATCAAAATACTAGATTTTTAATTTTTGATCCTGGTAGGCCTCACCCATGGCAATATGTAATTCTACTCCACCTGTGTAAAGGAGGGTTAAATAATATATTTAAGCAAAAAATTGGCATTCTCTTAAAAATTAAGGAATTAAATCAGTTTGCAGTGTCAAAAGATTGTAGTTTTAGTATAACACTTACTTGTGACAGTATTATTACTAGCGGTAAGAGCTGTAAGAGTATTAATATCCCATAAGTAAATGGACTTATCTAATCCAGCAGAAGCAACTTGTTCTCTATCTTTAGCATATGCCAAAGCTTTCACATAATCTTTGTGGGTCCTGAGAGTTGACATACAGAATCCTTTGTGAGCATTCCAAACTTTCACAGTAGTATCCGAGCTTGCTGATATTACTAAAAACAATGTTTTTATTATAATTTAACTTGATGTTCCTTTATAGATATATCATAATAAAATAATAGATGACAAATATACATTAGCATATCAATATGAAGTTTAATTTGTTGTGTATTAGTCAAAATATTATGAACTGTATTTGAATTAAAACCTAATGTACTAGCTTATTCAGTAAACTATTTACAATGTTTTCCGCCACAGCATAAAACAATGTCATTAACCCAATCAGTGTGGTGTTCCATTCCATGAAAATATTTTTCATGTTCATAAACTCTAATTATTGAATCTCTACCGGCTGAATATAGCCTATCTAATGCTGGATCTAATTGTAGAGCATTTACACCTGATCTGTGCCTTTTTTCTTCTGCTTCACATATTACCATTGAAACCTAAAACATCGATTCATTTTGAGAAAACATACATTGCCACAAAAACATCGACATACTTGAACTTTCTTTCGAGTATTTTGACTAGTAGGCTTTAAATTTGCCATGGTAAACTAATTCAAGCGATTCATTTTGATACTAAAATTATGTTTTATTAGGACTTAATAATTAATAATTTTTCATGTACACCAAGATCCCCCAGGTTATGTTTTTTTTAGGCTGTTGACTTTTGCAATTGTGACGTAAAGGGTACACATTGTTGTCACTTGTCAATTTTAGGTTAGCTCGTGTAGGTGAACCGTTCGAAGAATGTACCCGTAGTGTAACAATGCTTGTACTTAGATCACACAGAAATTGTTTTAGAATATGTTAGTTCTATGTTCTAAGGAAATTGTATAGTTACTTTGTGGTTTAGATGAGGAAAGACGAGATATCACAGAAATAAATAGTCCACTGTACATTTAAGGCCGATTTATAAACTTGCAGTTGCCGTTCCCGTGGAAAGTTAAAACGGTACTTTCAGATTCGCGCATTTATATTCTCCGTTGCTGTTACCGTTCGCCGTTGAGCGTGACGTTCCCTGATGTTCAGACATAACCAAGTTTTACAGTTCGCTGTTCGTGCCGTTCGCATATTAACCAATCAAAAGTCGTTTGACAATAATCGGGTTTAGAGGGCTTAACATAACCTTAAATATGTTATTAAAAGCTGAGTAGCTGAGGATTTATTTGTGCTTTGTGACACAGCACAACGGCGAAGAACATCAAACGTCAGGTTTATAAATTGACACTATCAACGGCAACATCCAACAGCAACGGGAGCGGGAACGGTAATGGCGACGGTAACTGCAAGTTTATAAATTATAGACCTTTATTTCTGTACTGTAACAGCGGAGTGAATTTTCACCATAGATCTAACTTTAGTTCTATGATTTATACGAATGAACTGTGTTCTAGCTGGACCACTAGGTGCTTTGTGAGCCGGAGCGTATAACTTTCCGACCGCAGTTCCGCATGCGCATTTTGTGATCAGTTTGCCGCGTCTTGTAATTTTGAGTTAAATTGTCTCTGGTTAGGTGTAATAATTAGAAACTGATAATTAACTTGGCTGTTTGGTTTTTGCATTTATAAATCTTAATAGATATAAAAACAGTATAAATAGAGGTTGTAAAAGTATGGCTTGGTGTACTGTGTGTGGAAAATCGTTTTACGACGTGTCATAGAGGAAAGCATTCAAGAAAATGTCATCCCACTGAATCACTGAAATGTCCCATGATAGTTACGCCAGTGCATTATTGCTGATAAGGTATAAACTATTTGTAATCAAATAATAAAGAGTGGAAACTTTTCAAGTTGATATAATTAAAATAGTACCAAGAATACAGATACCTTATTATGTACCGATATGCCATAAAACGTTTCAAGCATTTTTAATATCAGAGATATGGTAATTATCAGTAATTTTCCACTATTTTTAGACGTGGGACTGATGAAAAATTAAATTTGAGTGAACATTATTGAAAATATTCGAAACAAAATCTCTGGCCTTAATACCTAGAATACAGGGCCTATTTTACCACTAGGCCTACTAGGCCCAATGATCAGATGGCCCGAAACGGCGTGCATAAAATCATAAAAAAATCATAAGAAATGCGATTTCATAATATACAATAACAGCCTTTTTTTATTTTAGAATCTTAATTTGCAGAAGCTATAAAAACATATATCAAATAGGCCCGACACCTGAACCCCAATTGAAGTCAAAGTTCGCAGCATCGGCGGTCGCCTTTTTATACGAACAGCTTAGCGAAAAAATTATATGTTAAATGTTAAATGTTAAATCCTAAACCGCCAATGGTTAAAAAACTATGCGATACAAGATGGTCGGCTAGAGCTGATGCTATAAAATCAGTTACACTTGGTTTTAATGAAATAAAATTAGCGTTAAAAGAGTTGAATGAAGATCGTCATCTAAAACAACCAGAACAGAAGCAGGAGATTTACTTCGATAAAGAGAGACATTTGAATGTAATCTCATGATAGTGATTTGGAAAATAATTTTGGACAGAACAAATGCCATTAGCAAATCTTTGCAAAACACTGAAGCTTGTACACTATAAATGGTCTAATTGTCAAAGAAAAGTTTGCAAAATTAGAAGAGGAAGCGAAACAAATTCAGCCACATGCTTTGTATAAAGATGAAACGTCAAGAGTTCGAAAGAGAAAACAGTCTTTTGATGATGGACCAGCACAACACATTTTTTTAAATAGCACTGAGAATTTCAAGATTAATCCTTTTTTCCCATATGTGATAAACTAACTACAAAATTAAAACTGAGAATGAAATTGTATGATTCTGTAAACGAAGTTTTTGGTGTAATTTTTAATGAACCGTCAAGTGAACTTTTTGATATTAGTGTAAAAAATATAGAACACTTAAAATATGGATGTTGATGTTCCTGATAACTTAGTGGATGAACTTGTACAATTTAAGGAACAGTGCAAATCAAATAACATTTCTCTGGATCCACAAAAAAATGTTAAAGTTTTTTATTGACACCAATATTTTGTCTACTTTTTCAAATGTTGAAATATTGTTACGATTATATTTAACAATTCCTATTAGCAATGCATCGGGAGAAAGATCCTTTTCTACTAATCTTATTTAAGAAACTCATTAAATGAAGAGAATCTTGCATCCTTAGCTGTTTTAAATGTCCAAAGTAATATTAGTCAGTATTGGTCAGTTTGTATAGTAGGGTGGAGGCTGAACGAAGTAGGTTTACACTATATCAAACTACGTACGAAACACCAAAAAAGTTGAATGAGCCAAAAAAGGAATAAACCAGAACACGACGAGTCATTAGAGGAAGCAAAAATATTTAGAAAAAGTAAATTAACAGATCACTTAGCAGATAAATCAGATAAACAAAGAGAAATGGATGAATTAAAGAAAATATTACAGGGATTTAAAGAAGACATCAAGGGAGAATTACAAACAATAAATACCGGATTAGAAGGAATGAAATATAATCAAAAAGAAATAAAGAAGGAAATACAGCAAATCAGAGCAGATCAACAAGGATTTGGAGATGAGATGATAAAAATAATGAGAGAAAATGAAACAATAAAAAAGGAAAATGAGCTAATAAAACAAGAAAATAAAAAAATTAAAGAAGATTTGATTGAAATGAAAACAACACTAGAATGGATAGAGAAAGACAAAAAGAAAAACAACGTGGTGATGAGTGGGCTAACAATAGATGATGAAAATCCTGCAATATTAAAAGATGCAGTAGAGAATTTTGTTAGACAGAAATTGAATGTCAATGTACAGGGGAAAAAAGCAGCTACTAAATTAGGACCCAGAACATGCCTAATACAACTCAATGAGGAGAAAGACAAAGAGAAAATAATGCAAAATGAAAACAAACTAAAGGATAACAAAAATGAAAGAGTTTACATTAACAACGATCTAACGAAAAATGAAAGATTCAAAGAGAAGCGAATGAGAGACATAGCAAGAGAAGAAAGGCAAAAAGGAAACATAGTCAAAATTGGATATAACAAGATGATCATAAATGGAGAAGAATGGAGATGGGACAACAAAGAGAATGAAATAAAGAAATCTAATCCAAAAAACTAGCAAATGAAGATGAAACTGAAAAAAGAAAACAAGGAATGACAAATAGGCTCGAACAAGGACATGAAAAAGTATTTACTGAAAGACAAGCAGAAGATAAAACAAGGAGAAGAAAACTGAAGATAAAACAGAACTCGAAAACCTTTAGAAATATGGTAAAGAGGAAAAGGAATAGAAAACGCGAAATAAGATTATGTACATGGAATGTAAGAACAATGTTGGAAGCGGGAAAAATGGAGCAGATAGCGGAACAACTGATGCAATATAAAATTGATATAGCAGCTTTACAGATGGCAAGGAAATGGCGTTATAGAACGAAAAAAGTACAGAGTATATTATTTAGGTGGTGAAAAACAAGGACAGCATGGAGTAGCATTTATCGTGGGAGAAAAATTGGTAGGAAATATATTGGAGTTCCGACCAATAAATGAAAGAATGGCTTATATGAAAATCGGAGCAAAGTCTTTTAATATATCAGTACTAAATGTATATGCCCCAACAGAAGTGGCATCAGATGAAATAAAAGAAATATTTTATGAGGAAATAGAAGGGGAATTGATGAAACTACCAAAACAAGAAACAATAATATTATTAGGAGACCTGAATGCACAAATTGGGAAAGAAGAATATAACAGATATGTAGCCGGCATACACACATTACATGAAGTAACAAATAACAATGGACACAGACTTTGCAGCAACATCTGAATTGACTATTAGTAGTACGAAATTTCAACATAACAAATGGAACAAACTTACATGGAGATCACCTGATAGTAAAAGATTCACACAAATAGACCATATTTTAATATCAAAGAAAAGACAATCATCAATAAAAGATGTGAGAACGTTCAGAGGAGCGTGTGCAGATTCCGACCACTACATGGTCACAGCCACACTATTTCAGAAAATCAAAAGAAAATGTAAAAACAAGACATATCTGAAGAAATGGAATATTGATAAACTACAACAGAAGGAAGTCAAAAGTCAGTACAGAGAAAGCATAGGGAAGCAAATTAGAGAAATACCAGCAGAAGTTACAGAAATACAGTCAGGATGGAAAATGATTGAAAGATGTATAAACGCAGCAGCAAAAGAAAAAGTAGGTATTGTAGAAAATACAACACAAAAGAAATGGTTTGATGACAAATGTAAAAATATGGTGGAAAAGAAGAAACTTGCTAGGATAAAATATGTTAGAACCAACAGTCCTGAAGATAGAGTGGAGTACGAAAAACTGAGAAAAGAAACAAAAAAAATATTGAAAATAGCTAAGAAGACGGCAATTGAAAATTACATCAGCGAAATAGAAAAAGAAAGCTTTAATAAAAACACCAAAGTATTTTATCGTAAAATAGATAACCAAACTAAAACATACAAGAGTAAAATAACCGGAATAAAAGACGAAGAAGGTAAAATAATAGAAGAAAAAGTAGAATATAAAGAAATATGGATGCAGCATTTCAAAAAGCTATTAACAGAAACGGAAGATACGGAGGAAATAGAAATAGAAAAAGTGAACAACGAGGAAATAATCTCGAAGCCAACAATAGAAGAAATAACAGATATAATCAATAAATGTAAAAATGGAAAGGCACCAGGTAGTGATGGAATTAATATAGAACTTATAAAATATGGAGGAGTCGAGCTGATAGAAAAAATATATCAAATAATAAGTAAAATATGGGATGATGAAGAAATGCCAGAGGAATGGAATATGGGTCAAATAATAACAATACATAAAAAGGGTGATCAACAAATATGCAAAAATTACAGAGGAATTACTTTACTTAACACAGTTTATAAGATAACATCAACAATTATACAAAGGAGATTACAAGAGACAGGTGGGATAGCAGGAGAATACCAATGTGGGTTTATGAAAGGAAGATCTACGACAGATGCTATACATACACTGAAACAGATCATAGAAAAGGCCAACCAATACAATATTGATTTTGAAATGCTATTTATAGACTTCCAGCAAGCATTTGATTCAATACGGAGAAATCAATTAATAAAGTCATTAAAAGAACTGGGGGTATGCGATAAGCTGAGAAGATTGATAAAAATGACACTGGCA
This sequence comes from Lochmaea crataegi, assembly GCA_947563755.1. NCBI lineage: Eukaryota > Metazoa > Arthropoda > Insecta > Coleoptera > Chrysomelidae > Lochmaea > Lochmaea crataegi. The sequence continues at coordinate 27,527,288 of OX387425.1, read as the reverse complement.
AAAACAGTAGCGGAGATAAAAACCCAGAAAGGAACAACAAGAAAATTTGAATGTAATAAAGGAGTCAAGCAAGGTGATTCATTGTCGGCGACGCTATTCAATTTGGCCTTAGATTACGTATTAAAAAAGATAAGTAAAGGAAACTTGAGAACAAAGGGAGGTCAACTAATAGCATACGCTGATGATGTTGCACTAGTAACATAAAATAGAAAAATTATGGAAGAAATGCTACAAGAGATAGTAGAAGAATGGAAAAAAATTGGTCTTAAAATAAATGCCGATAAAACCAAGCTATTGAGATTCAAAAAGAAGTATGAGTACAGGCATATCAGGATTGGAGACTATTCGTTTCAAGAGGTAGATAAAATAAAATACTTGGGAATAACAATATCTAATGACGGAGACAAGGAAACTGAAATAAAGGAAAGAATAGCAGCAACAAATAGAGCATTCCATGCCAATAAAAAACTGTTAATAAGTAAACTAATAAGTAAGAAGACGAAAATAAGGATATACAAAACAATTATAAGACCTGTATTAATGTATGGATCGGAAACTTTAACAATGACCAAAAAACATCAGGAATATTTGAGAATACAAGAGCGTAAGATATTGAGAATGATATTAGGACCGAAAAAAGTAGGAGATGATTATAAAAAACGAACAAACATAGAATTAGCACTTGAAATAGGAAAAGATATAGTTCAAAAAATCAAGGAACAGAGAATAAAATGGTTGGGGCACATATGGAGGGCAGGTACAAAGTCAACAATATATGCAATGATTGAATGGAAACCTTGCCATAAGCGAAAGAGAGGAAGACCCAAAACAACGTGGTTACAGGAGGTTATAAGCGACCTCAATAGCATAGGAATAAGGCAGTGGAAGGAGAAAACAAAGGATAGGAAGAAATGGAGGCAGATTGCTGAAAAAATATAAGGAAGAAAAAGAAGAAAAGGGGATTGATCCACCCCGAAAAAAGGATTTAGAGAGCTTTTTGACGCGGCGCTACCCCCTCGGGGGTGTTAAGCCAATATATATATGTATATATAATATTTTGGATAAATTAAACATAGTTGGGATAAACAATAAATTCTCCGAAATACTTTTATTTCGGAGAATTTGGAAGAAAATTTGGACAATTACCTAGCTTTATTAAGAATGTTATTAAATCATAAATACTCGGGAACTCGGGTTCCTTTATTTCTAATTAGTCATGCTTAATTTTTGAATGAAAGTTTTTGTTTTGTTAATTGTTTTATGTATCTACATGTATATTTTTTATGATTTTATTTTGTTTTTTCACATGGACGACCACATAACAAAAATTAAGACAGAATCTTGAAGCCTATTGGTTACATTCCAATACACGGAGCAAGGCAGGGCCGCCCGAAAATTTAATGGTGCCTAGGGCCCAACTCAGTTGAAGATAGGCCCTGCTAGAATACTTTTTAAAATAAAAGAAATGGAGCTCATATATCGCACCTCTAGAAGAACAATGACGCAAGTGTAAAAATTTCGAAAATTCAGTTAAATATGGCGAACGTGTCAAAAATAAACATTACTTCCAATGGTACAAAGACTTAATTGTAGTGTAGTGCGCACTGGTGTGTTGGAGGGAAGGTGCGTCGTTGTTCCATTTTCATAAATAGGGAACCCTGAATCAGGACCGGGTACGCACGTGTTTCGTTAGTACATCATAGCTTTCTTGTTTTTTTGGAAAATTACTGTTGCTCTGTTAATCAATAATTAGGAATAAAAAATTTTTAATCGTCATTTCTGTGGAATTTTTATGCACTTGTCTCATAGGGGAGCGATATTATGGTTCATGACTGATAACGATAGACAGCTGACGATTTGTGCAGAACTTTGAAGAACTATTATGGGAAGTGATGATTTATGGGCCATAGGTTAGGTTAGGTTCTATGTGAGTAGGGCCTTCTCGCCACCTCCACTGCGACCCCCGTTGGGCCTATTAATTGTGGCTCACCCCTAAGGATTACAATTCACCCCACAAGCCTGTGCTTCTGACGAAGTCAGAGGGCATCCCAAGAATGTGGTGATATTGTATTTCCCTCAGCATTCCCGAGTGATCCCTCAGAGTCTCTCCATTTATTTGCCTCTCCACTGATAGCATTCTATGAGCTGCTCTCCTGGCTTCCTTCTCCAAATGAATGTGGAGAGGAGTTAGTTGCAGGAGGGCTTCCACAGCTGCCGTTGGTGTGGATGAGGATGACATTGCTCCGGTAATGGCCAGGCATGCTGTTTGCTGCAAGCCTTGCAGCTTTGCTCTAGCTGTCTTTTGCAGACTTTTGGTCCACCAGACAGCTGAGCCATACGTGAGCATTGTTTGGTAAATCCAGTAAATCTGTTTGTGGTTCATACCCCAAGATTTTCCACATACCTTGCTGAGATTCCAGAGGGATAGTCTGGCTTTGTTTATCACTCTTTCCAGGTGAGTTGTTTATCTAAGATTACCCCTAGATATTTCACCCCCGTCGCAAATGGAATGATCACGTCGCCTAAAATTGGCTGGCTGGCTGTAATTTTTTCCCCTTTGTGAAGGGAACAATTACGGTTTTGAGGGGGTTCACAGACATTTGTTCCCTTTCGCACCACCTATGCACTATGTTTATAGGGCCGTTTGAAGGATGGATGGGCCATAAATATTTCCTTTGTTCGACGGCGACATTTATACAGGGACTAGACGATAATTAATGAACAGGTAGATTAAAAATCAAGAAAATCTTAAACGAAACTTGTAATAAGTTATGATCTGGAATTTAAAAGTTTGCATAAACTTTACCTAAGTACATATAAAACACAAGATCAAGATAGTAAATAAGATGAAACGACCATCCACCAAAGAAAAAGGAAGAAATAGGTAGGTAGGTACACCAAACTAAATTATTCTCATGACTTGATTCAACGCGAGAAACATTTTTACTACGCGCAGTGCGCACAATTATTTCCCAACCAGCCAGTCTGGGGACTTGAAAGAGAATGAGTTGTTAGTTCACTACGTAAATCGAGAGTGATAGCATATTCTCGTTTGCGAATAAGCGAGATCTATCAATATTTGCATGTTTTTGACAGAACAATTTAGAAAAACTATATGTGCTACTGCAAATTAAACAAAAATTTAAAGGACAATTGTAGAAGCAAGTCAAATACACACAAGTTAGCTTAACATTTATTGCTAAACTTTCACCGTTTGTCAGTTTCTGAGTGATATCTCGGTTAATACGTGACAGAAACGTTAAATTAGAGTTGGTTTCATTTATTTGGGTTATCCTAAGTGAATTTTTGTGTGTGATTTATTAAAATTTGACTTATTAGGAAGGCTTAGTGATTATTTGAAGACACACCAATCGATAGCTAATGCTGTGACACTGATGCCAAGTTTAATCAACATCTGACGTTACTTGTGCACACAGCTGACTGGCTATTGAACTACTAAGCATTTAACCTACAATTTGTAAGTATTTTCTTTAAAGTAGATACTACTTCTTAGTGTTGATGATGAATTCGTTTATTCTACATTAATGTAGGTATTTAGAGTCTATTGTAGGGAATTAAAATAATTGTATAATTTGCTCTTTATTTGAAATTTATTAATGTAGATAAGTAATTATTGCACTTCTGATTTGAATTGGTAAATATGAAATCAAAACATTATGAAATTCATGAATGGTAAATGAACAAACTATGTATGTGGCTCACAGATTATAATAAGAATTGTTTCATTATTGGGAATCTTCAAATTGTAATTGGAATAGCTTTATTCCAATATTATTTTAGTTGCAAAAATTTTGAGAACTGCTGAATTTGAGGTTTCAGTGGCGTGCAGAATATATATTGAATCAAATTCATATTTCGGAAAGCCACATTGATATTCAATGAGTAGGGGTATATTGGTGTGGAGGACACACTGTTTGGAGGAATTTGCTTACGATCGGAAGCAAGGGTTGCAACGTCACCCCTAAAATTAGGATAAATTGTAACTTCCAAAGGAAACGAGAAGCCAAGTTAATATTTGGATAGAAGAAGCATATTTATGTTGGAAATACACTGTTCAAAGGAAATTTGCTTACGAAGGGAAACAAGGGATGATATGTCACCCCTAAAATTAGAATAAATTGTTACTTCCAAAGGAAACGAGAAGCCAAGTTAATATTTGGATGGAAGAAGCATATTTATGTTGGAAATACACTGTTCAAAGGAAATTTGCTTACGAAGGGAAACAAGGGATGATATGTCACCCCTAAAATTAGAATAAATTGTTACTTCCAAAGGAAACAAGAAGCCAAGTTAATATTTGGAGGGTAGAAGCATAATAATGTTAGAAACACACTGTTCAAAGGAAATTTGCTTACGAAGGGGAACAAGGGTTGCAACGTCACCCCTAAAACTAAAATAAATTGGCACCCTTTTTGACAGAACCCTCAACTTTTTTTGGAGTTCTGGGATTTTTACGAAGAGTTCTAGAGTTCCCGCAGGGGTGCAAAAAGAGTTCTGCTATTTTTTCGCCTTTTTTTTAAACAAAATTTGGGGTGCCAATTTCATGCCGCACCCCTTTTATGGAAATGAGGAGTTCTGATCACGGGATTTACAAAGGAACAAAGAGTTCTAACATAATTGTTGAGTTATAATCATTTGAAAAAAGTACGATCGAAAATCACATCCTCCGATTTTGAAGCAGATGATCCCATAGCGCTTATGATATTTTCCATTTGTACAACGTTTCCAGCCCCAGAACTCAGAGGTGCTGTCCAAAAAATCACTTCCTTTCCTGTTTATCACATTTGACTATCGTTAAAACCACCGAATAAATTATTATTCGGTGTTAAAACCTAGTAATTCTTATTTAAATTGCAAAAAAGGCTGTTACTGTTCAGCACCCCCTCGGAACTCATTATATACTGCACTCATACAATATTTACAACCCTAGAACTCTAGGGTGCTGTCAAAAAATTACTCCTTAGACTCTTTAAGAGAGCTACCCGACGTGAAAATGCAGAAAACCTCATTTTTATTGCAATTAAATGTCCTCCATCATTAGCACCCCACAGAACTTATGATATTTTTCATTTGTACAACGTTTCCAGCCCCAGAACTCAGGGGTGCTGTCCAAAAAATTACTCCCTAGCCTGTTTATTACATTTGACTATCGTTAAAAGTAGTAATTCTTATTCCAATTGCAAACTTTTGGGACAGCACCTCCGAGATCGGGAGTACAAAATGTTACATAAAATGGAAATATCATAAGTTCCGTGGGGTGCTGATAAATAAGGGCATATAGGGAATAAAAATGAGGTTTTCTGCATTTTCACGTCGAGTAGCTCTCTTAAAGAGTCTAAGGAGTAATTTTTTTGACAGCACCCCAGAGTTCTAGGGTTGGAAATATTGTATGAGTGCAGTATATAATGAGTTCCGTGGGGTGCTGATCAGTAACAGCCATTTTTTTGCAATTTAAATAAGAATTACTGGGTTTTAACGTTAGTCATATGTGATAAACAGGCTAGGAAGTGATTTTTGGACAGCACCCCTGAGTTCTGGGGCTGGAAACGTTGTACAAAAGGAAAATATCATAAGCGCTATGGGATCATCTGCTTCAAAATCGGAGGATGTGATTTTCGATCGTACTTTTTTCAAATGCTTATAACTCAACAATTATGTTAGAACTCTTTCTGAAAACCATCTAGAACTCTAGAACTCTCTGTTCCTTTGTGAATCCCGTGATAAGAACTCCTAATTTCCATAAAAGGGGTGCGGCATGAAATTGGCACCCCAAAATTTGTTTAAAAAAAATGGCAGAACTCTTTCTGCACCCCTGCGGGAACTCTAGAACTTTTCGTAAAGATCCCAGAACTCCAAAAAAAGTTGAGGGTTTTGTCAAAAAGGGTGCCAGTTTCAGGGGGATCAAGAATTATAATAAATTATAACTTCCAAAGGAAACGAGAAGCCAAGTTAATATTTGGAGGGTAGAAGCATATTAATGTTGGAAACACACTGTTCAAAGGAAATTTGCTTACGAAGGGGAACAAGGGTTGATACGTCACCCCTAAAATTAGAAAATTAGAACTTCAAAAGGAAACGAGAAGCTAAGTTAATATTTGGAGAGAAGAAGCATAATAAAACACACTGTTCAAAGGAAATTTGCTTACGAAGGGGAACCAGGGTTGCAACGTCACCCCTAAAACTAAAATAAATTGTAACTTCCAAAGGAAACGAGAAGCTAAGTTCATATTTGGAGGATAGAACCATTGTAAGGTAGAGAACACAGTGTATTATAACAACATTTTTTCATATTTCCTGTAGATTCCTTATTATTCAATATTTATAAGTATTTGACTTTTCGGTTTCATATACCTTCCCAAGGTATTGCGTAAGACAAATTTTATCGAAACATATTTTTCTAAAGTTTATAATAGTTTTGTTTCGGTGCTTTGGACCACTTTCTCTCCATGATATTTTTTTATATTTCCTGTAGATTTCTTATTATTCAAGATTTCTTAGTTTTTGCCTTTTCGTTTGGGCAAGAAATTGTTATGCCAGTTCTCAGGGATAATCATTACTGTTTAATAGTGATTAACCTCCATTCTAATGATATAATTATCTTAGATCCAATGGACAAAGAAAGAGTAATTGAAAAAGTATTTATTTCTAAAATAGTACACTTTTTAAAAACTAAAAAACTACCATATGAAAATTTATCACTAAAAAAAGTAAAACATATTTCTCAAACGGATATTGTATATTTTTTGTCACAATTTTGCTATGGAAATTCCTTAGATGATTTTGTAGACATTAATGAATATCGAACTGAGTTGAAACAATTACTTTTACAGAATAGTGAAAGTGTTTCAGCGAAATGTTCATTTTGTTTTAAAAGTATGGACATACAGTCTGGAATATTTCAGTGCAGAGTTTGTTTGAGATCTATTCACCAACAATATCTACTCACAGTGGATGAAATTAAGATGAATCAGTATATCAGTACAAAAACACTCAATGATATGTGCGATATATGTAGGCAATATTAATTTAAGTGGAGGTGCAAAAAATTCGCCGTTAAATAGATTAAAATAATTGTGAATTGTAAATACTTTAATTGGAACATTGTGTTTTCTACTTGGTTTCTCGTTTTTTTTTGAAAAGAACATTTTAGTTTAGTTTTAGGGGTGACGTATCAACCCTTGTTCCCCTTCGTAAGCAAATTTCCTTAGAACAGTGTATTTCCAACATTAATTTGCTTCTACCCTCCAAATAACTTGGTTTCTCGTTTCCTTTGGAAGTTACAATTTATTCTAATTTTAGGGGCGACGTTGCAACCCTTGTTTCCCTTCGTAAGCAAATTTACTTTGAACAGTGTGTTTCCAACATTAATATGCTTCTACCCTTCAAATATCAACTTGGCTTCTCGTTTCCTTTGGAAGTTACAATTTATTTTAATTTTAGGGGTGACGTTGCAACCCTTGTTCCCCTTCGTAAGCAAATTTCCTCTGAACAGTGTATTTCCAACATTAATTTGCTTCTACCCTCCAAATAACTTGGTTTCTCGTTTCCTTTGGAAGTTACAATTTATTCTAATTTTAGGGGCGACGTTGCAACCCTTGTTTGTAAGCAAATTTACTTTGAACAGTGTGTTTTCGGTATTATTATGATTCTTCTCTTCAAATATTAACTTGGCTTCTCGTTTCCTTTGGAAGTTATAATTTATTCTAATTTTAGGGGTGACGTATCAACCCTTGTTCCCTTTCGTAAGCAAATTTCCTTTGAACAGTGTGTTTCCAACATTAATATGCTTCTACCCTCCAAATATTAACTTGGCTTCTCGTTTCCTTTGGAAGTTACAATTTATTTTAATTTTAGGGGTGACGTTGCAACCCTTGTTCCCCTTCGTAAGCAAATTTCCTCTGAACAGTGAGTTTTCAACATTAATATGCTTCTACTCTTCAAATATTAACTTGGCTTCTCGTTTCCTTTGGAAGTTATAATTTATTTTAGTTTTAGGGGTGAAATTGCAGCCCTTGCTTCCGATCGTAAGCAAATTCCTCCAAACAGTGTGTCCTCCACACTAATATACCCCTACTCATTGAATATCAAGGTGGCTTTCCGAAATATGAATTTGATTCAATATATATTCTGCACGCCACTGAAACCGCAAATTGAGCAGTTCTCAACATTTTTGCAGCTAAAATTGGCTGCTATCTTCACACCGGTTTCATTAAAGTACTTACAGAAATGAAATGGTATTAAGGTGTTAGGCATGTCTTCAACACCGTTGGATAAAACTATATAATATGATTCCATATTATTATAAAAGACTGTATCAAATAAGCCAATCAAGATAAATGATCATTGATTTTAATACGAGATAAGATTATGTACCTTCCAGTTGGGAAACAAATATTGTTGCTTCAAAACAAAATGTGGATATATGTTGAAATACTATGTATTTTTAATTAATAAACACTATGACAATTTTTTATTTTATTCTGAATAATATTTTAGTCCCAACCTTAACTAAAAGATCATCAATAAAAAACTGACTAAGTACTTATGTCAGTGTTAACAGGATTACAACACATTCAAATGCAATTCCACTCAACACGTAAGTACTTGCAGACTAATTAAATGTTTAAATATTTCACTTTTTTAAATAGTTTCATTTAAAAAAGTAACATGAGTTGATTCCACAAAGTAAGGGTCCAAACAGTAAATTCAGTTTAAATATTTTTTACAAATATATTTAACAAATACATTTTTGTATTCTATAATTCACTATTACAGAATCTGGTCGATCTGACCAATTGTCATAGACCCCCATCAACCTGGCAGAACCATTTCGGAAATTTCAATTTTTGATTATGCCATAATTTGTCGCTAATTTATTACCATAATAAAAAATTTGTCGCTCGTCGTTTTTAATAAAAAACCCATGGTTCTGCTAGGTTGATGTTAAGCTAGCAGAACCACTTTTTATCTATCAACTGTTAAAAAAAAACTGATATTACCATAATTTGTCGCTAATTTATCGCTCTTTTATTACCACAATTAAAAATTTGTCGCTCGTCGCTTTTTCAAAAAAATCCAAGAATTTGCTAAGCTTATACGAGTTTACATCTGCCGATGCATTTCTTATTTACCTTTTGGGCAAAAATACTAATACTACCACGCTAATGTTGCTAATTTATTAATATTATTATTTGGTCGCTCATTGTTTTTTTTTAATCCATAAGTTTATTCATAAATCTGGCGAATCACTTTGTACTAACAAATACTATTATAATTCATAGCTAATTTAATTTGTTAGATTTAGAGTAATAACGGGCACAAAGTGGATATTTTAACACTATGAATTAATTTGTCCTGGCGATACCCCCCCCCCCCCGCACGTCGATCACGTCACATATTCATGACTTATTAAGCCATTGTAAAGGATACCAGATTATAAGTTTTATAAATTCACCAAAATATGTAAATTCAATATATTTTCTTGTACATGATTCTCATCATAGTATATAAATTGTCAAAATGGTTTATTATAATAAAAACAAATATAAATAAAATATATTTAATGAAAATTTAAAATAACATAAAATTTCTGACAAACATAACGAAAACAATGAAAACTTAGAAAAACAAGAAATGCAACTTGTAATACTAGCTCTATATAGTTTTGGTTTCTCAGAATAACTCCATACTTTTGTTATGAAAACTAAAATATTACATAAACAAAAATTAGTTGTTCATCTTTTTATAATATTCGAGTCCGCCGGTTGGTTATCATTCAAGAAAAAAATTTTTTCGTAAAGTCCTGAATATAAATTTTTTTTTATTGTGAAGTCTATCAAATAGTTTTATTAGCAAGGACTGCAAGGAATGTGATGGAGATAGATATATAGGGTAACTGTTAAAAAAGTGATTTAATAAACATACTTTAAAAAAGTGACCAAAGGTATTTGATAAGAATTCCAATTAGATGTCAAAACGTCGTGAGACACTAATTTTAGACATTTCTGTCGAAACTAATTTGAGCATATGTTCAGGCAAATCTTTTAATTAAAATATTAAGTTACATTCAACTTATATTAGTATATTTTTTCAGGAGATATTGTGTTCATTGATCCCATAGACTTTGGTAACGGGGAAGCCCCTTCGTTCCATTTAGAAAATATTGAAAGTCAATTTCGTGACCCGAAAGATAGCCAAAAAATGTATAATTTGTTGGGAGTTGTAGAGTTCAAGAATCCTTACAGAACCAGGACTACAAATGAAAATGCAATAATGGTAGTGCCCCACTGGGATACTGCCAAGAGGAAAGCTCTTCATTGAAATGAATGATTTGAAGGACAAAGAACTCAAACTCCACAAAAAATTTAAATGACATGACCTTGTCATTATTTATATTAAAACTAATAAAAACTGACTTATTTTTGCTCAATGTTTTTCAGATTACAATTTAATTTATGAAATTTATAAGTTGTAATATTCTAAACACTTTTTATTTTTCACATCTGAAAAAATAAAATAATTATTATTTCACAATTTCGAAATTTTTACGAAATACTTATGCACGCCACTGGACGGTATTTATTATCATCAATGGAATTGATTACAAAGACGATAGTTTTACTTTACCCATCATATTATTGTTTATATATCAAAGTTTCTTTAAAAATATCAGCATTTAGAATAAAACCACTAAATTACAAAAGCAAGGATTGGTCACTTTTTTAAAGTATGTTTATTAAATCACTTCTTTAACAGTTACCCTATATATCTATTTCCATCACATTCCTTGCAGTCCTTGCTAATAAAACTATTTGATAGACTTCACAATAAAAAAAAATTTATATTCAGGACTTTACGAGAAATTTTTTTCTTGGAATGATAACCAACCGGCGGACTCGAGTATTATAAAAAGATGAACAACTAATTTTTGTTTATGTAATATTTTAGTTTTCATAACAAAAGTATGGAGTTATTCTGAGAAACCAAAACTATGTAGAGCTAGTATTACAAGTTGCATTTCTTGTTTTTTTAAGTTTTCATTGTTTTCGTTATGTTTGTCAGAAATTTTATGTTATTTTAAATTTTCATTAAATATATTTTATTTATATTTGTTTTTATTATAATAAATCATTTTGACAATTTATATACTTTGATGAGAATCATGTTCAAGAAAATATATTGAATTAACATATTTTGGTGAATTTATAAAACTTATAATCTGGTATCCTTTACAATGACTTAATAAGTCATGAATATGTGACGTGATCGACGTGCGGGGGGGTATGGTCAGGTCAAATTAATTCATAGTGTTAAAAAATCCACTTTGTGTCCGTTATTACCCTAAATCTAACAAATTAAATTAGCTATGAATTATAATAGTATTTGTTAGTACAAAGTGATTCGCCAGATTTATGAATAAACTTATGGATTAAAAAAAAACAATGAGCGACCAAATAATAATAATAATAATAAATTAGCAACATTAGCATGGTAGTATTAGTATTTTTGACCAAAAGGTAAATATATGAAGTGCATCGGCAGATGTAAACTCGTATAAGCTTAGTAAATTCTTGGATTTTTTTGAAAAAGCGACGAGCGACAAATTTTTAATTGTGGAAATAAAAGAGCGATAAATTAGCGACAAATTATGGTATTATCAGTTTTTTTTAAAAGTTGGTAGATAAAAAGTAGCTTAACATCAACCTAGCAGAACCATGGGTTTTTTAAAAAAACGACGAGCGACAAATTTTTAATTGTGGTAATAAAAGAGCGATAAATTAGCGACAAATTATGGTAATATCAGTTTTTTTTAAGTTGATAGATAAAAAGTAGCTTAACATCAACCTAGCAGAACCATGGGTTTTTTTAAAAAAACGACGAGCGACAAATTTTTAATTGTGGTAATAAAAAAGCGATAAATTAGCGAAAAATTATGGTAATATCAGTTTTTTTCAAAAGTTGATAGGTAAAAAGTGGTCCTGCTAGCTTAACATCAACCTAGCAGAACCATGGTTTTTTTTTTAAAAACGACGAGCGACAAATTTTTTATTATGGTAATAAATTATCGATAAATTAGCGACAAATTATGGCATAATCAAAAATTCAAATTTCCGGAATGGTTCTGCTAGGTTAATGGGGGTTTGTCATAGCAAAAGTGATTCAATACTTAAACAAACTTAAACGAAGAAGTACTTTCTTAGTGGTTTTTACAAAAGTACTATTTTAAATGTACAGTCTGGTACAAACTTGCTGGGATGGGTGCTATGAAAAAGCATGAGCAAACATATAAAGAGGCATTTGGCAAAGATTGCCTCACTAGATTTGACCAAAACATCTTCAGGAAAACCATGGATTTCTTGATCCCTCCATAATAGCAAACCAACTACTTGTGGAAATTTAGTAAAATTATATAAAATATGCTCAATTTAATTAAAGAATTTGATTTTTGTATATTTTCATATAATTTCTCAAATCATAAATAAAATTGTGCCAAATATACTTAGTATTCAAAAACCACTGTCACAGGGTCCCATTCAAATAAACTAAAAATAATCAAACCCCACCTATTGATAAAAAAATATGTCCGGGAAGAAACAATCCTCTTTACCACACAGACACTTTATATTCTTTGTAAAAAGTTTGACAAATATCTCCACAAAATGTCATAACCCCCAAAAAACATTTTCACTTTCCGGTAATGTCGCGAGTAAACTAATTCATTAGAATAAACAAAGACGAATATTATGCGTATATTTATAAGTAAGCTGATATTTTACTATGGCAGAAATCTTTTTCAGTATTATAATTAGTATTTTGGTAGTACAATAATACTCTTTTATAACTTTTATCGATCGGAAGTGGGAATGGAACTCGGGTCTCCCTCGTACAAGTCCTACTCTGTACTTCCTTCGCCACTAAGGAATTTTCACATTTTTTTAATGATCAATTTTCATCGATTGTCCCCAAAAAAATTAATGTTTTAATTAATTTATTTTTTTTTAAATTTCTCATCCGATTGGCTATAAAAGCTGTAGGGGATCGTGTTCGGGCTAACGTAAGTTTTTAATTTTTTATATATTAATTTAATTTCTACAAGGTGTTTCTACATTTTTCACCTTAGTTTTCTTTTTGTTTACATTTATTTTGTTCTTTCGTCGACGTCTAAAAGGTAGTGGCGCCCTAAAGCTTCTTATAGTCTGACAACCTCTGACATACCTAGTGCAGCACTAACATGGAGTAGAACCACCCTTGAGAAGAGTCTCATGCCGGCATCTGTCTCTAGTGGCCACTCTAGCGCCCAAGTCACGAACAACCGACGGGTACGGTTATAAATTAGCGCCCCGTAAGGTTACAAGTTCTTTTCTAGATACTTTTCCAAAGTATCTTTGACAGCTCTGGTTCCAAGTCAAGGTCGAAGGAAAAATGTTTGTATTTCGGCCTGTTTCAGAAACCGATTACGGATAAAATTGTGGACGAATCGAAGATTTATAATTCGATAAATCGAAAATTTTACAAGAACTTTCAAAAGACACTTCATTCACGCTTTACGACCTTCTAAATAAAAATTTACAAATATCTTACAACATTTAGTAGGTATAAATTACCTTGTCTCTATAACTGAATACACTTTTATTTAACTCTGTTCGCCTAAAAATTGTACATGCTGATAACAAAACTTCTAAATATATTAGAAAGATAAACACTTGTCTAGAGATTCGCCAAAACAGGGAAACGAATATTTTCATCAATCTTTTAAGGTGCGTATTATTTATTATAAATTGTATAGATTATGGAATTCTAAAAATATTTATTATAAACTGATTAATTATCACGTTTTCATATGCAATGGTAATAAAACGGATGCACGTAGAACCGAAGTTAAATATTGATTTTAGTTATAAATAATATCAATACAGTTGCACGTAATATATACAATTATTATTATAATGGAAACATGAATTTTTCATGAATGCTTTACATACATCACACGATTTATTAAAATCAAAAATAGTATACAATTGTCAACAATAATTTACTTATAATAGTTCTCTATACCTGCTATCTCTACATTTATAAATATTTCCAGGAACACGGGAAACCCCACAGTTCTCTATCGGTTTCTATTTGTGTGTGTGTTAATCATGTTCTAAATATAGTTCCTTCGTTTTGTAATAATTTGAACTTTATAGATGACTATATAAATATTATTTTTGAAGCATTGAGGATATTTGACCCCAATTTCCATTTCTATTTATCTTTTTGCGTTGAATTTAAGATACGAATTTTCTTTCATCCCTTTTTGTTTTCTGTCTTATTGCTAATTTCCTTTCATTAAACGCTCTCTAAATGCTTCAGGACGAAATTCTTAACTCTTGTATGAGAGAGAAATTACATGAAAAATGGTATATTATTCAACAAGCATATAATGATGGCTATTATTCACGATGGTGCGATTAGGTCGCGAGTCGCAGAGACATAAACACCTATTTGAATAATAGCCATTATATGCGAGTAGAATACTTTATTTTGTCCACGACTATTAATTACCTGTTTGTAAATGAATTAATTTTTTTCTCTTTTCTCCAATTTATAGAATTATAGGCTTTCATATATAATTTTTTCGATTTTTCTGGCAATAAATTTATTCTGCTTCACTCATTTTTGGCGGGGTCACATTCATTTCAGTGTATGATTCGCTTTCCAGATTATATTTTCTAGTAATATCAATTTAAATTCAAAATTAAAATTCTTGCAATCAGCTATAAATTATTTAACACTTTTTTAGTTTTGACATACAACATACGCCCTAATACAACAGCTTGCTTGATAAATTATTATGTCTTCGTAGCGGAGTGGTTTAGAGGTCTGGCTGCGAAATTGAAGATTTGTAGGCGTAGGGTTCGAATCCGGGATTCGGTGATAATTTTTATTTGTTCTATTTTGACATTTGTATATAAATAACCTTCAATATAGTTCCCATTTAACTGTGTCTTGTGCCCTGTTCATTATTCACTAGTGAATATTTCGTCTTCATTTTAACCTAGTGCTTTATCGAGAAAAGGTGATTTTGTTCTATTTAAAAATTGGTTACCCAATTTTATCTGTCGTTCACATATTAGGGGGCGTCCATTAATTACGTGAGGTGTTCAAGGGGGGGTGGGGGTCAAGTAAAATGTTTCCAAATCTCACTTGGGGGAGAGGGGGGTTTTAACAAATATCACGTAATAGATATCACGTAATATCACCGATAGACATATTTTGCACTCTTTGGTAGATAACATACAGGTATGGAATAATCTAGGTAAATTTAAGGAATTTTTAAAAAATACATATATTTTAATTTTTTTATTTATTTCCATTTTTTTTCATTTTGCTATATTATATATAAGATTAACACACAATAATTTTTTTTTCACTGAATGTAAAGATACAATTATTGCCCATGCACAACCTAAGGGTTCTTATGGGCTTCTTGTGTTTATTTACTTTTCAATACATCCTTTTATTATTATTTTTGTAAAAAAAATTTTGTTAACTATTGATATGTGAATAAACCTTATTATTATTATTAATTATTTTGCTTATATATTGTTTTCCTTTCATTTACAAATGAATACCTTATTGAATCAACAAGTGACGGCTGAACTGGTTATAATTCAGACAAAACTTTAAAATCACATGCCACGACAAAACTTCAAACAATAGATATATACTTTCCGGTAACGTTGCAAATAATACTTCATTATTCAGGATGAACAAGGACGAATATTATGCGTAAACTTGTAAGCGATGTTGCCAGTGTCTACCAGTCTAATTCATAAAACTGATCCTGATAGTGATGAACTATATTGATTTTAATTTTGTCAATATTATTCTTTTAATGTAAAATGCCCCAGCCAAAACTCCTCTCAGGTTGTGGTTCAAAAATGTTTTATTTCAATAAAATTTTTCTAAACTGAATTATATTGTAACAATTAGAATTACATTACATGGTCTTTGTATGTACTTAAGATATCTACTCTATTTCAGTATGAAGAATTATTATTGTTTTTTAGAATTGTTATTGTTATTATTATTTTACATCCCCTTCCAAACGTCTTATTATAAATTTCTTAAATGTTCAAAATATTATTAAATTTCTGTTAATGTATACCTCGGCATTGAACATTTTTGTTCCAGATTTAAATAATTTTGAAATTTTTCTTTTCTAATTTGAATAAATTGACATTTGACATGCGTTATCATTTGCATTTGACTTTATCTTCTTTTTTAAATAATTGACAAAAAACTTCATTATCTGTCTTATCTAATAGATCAATTGCATACAGGTATACTAATTTTTTATAGTATATATATATATAAATGAATGTTTGTCTGTATGTCCTTTATAATAGTATATTACGTAACAAGAGTTGTAAGTAACCCATTACGCACGAAGCCGCGTAGCGGCAAGTGCATAAATTTCACGAGTGTGTAATGGGATTACAACTCGTGTAACGTACTATACTTTTTCTACGCCCATCTATTTTCTTCTATGAAATAAAGGAATTCACAATTAATTAAACTTTATTATAATAGTTTTTTATAACAATTGAACAATGATTGTAAGTCGTTGGTGCCTTATTACTTGACGGTGATGAACGGTTATCTATAACTGTAGTACTGCATGGTACATCAGAATATGAAGATTGATAATTGGTAATCGCTTCCGATATTCGTAAAGCGTTGTCATTTATATTTTTATGAGAGTGATTCACATAGCCTCCCGCAACTGTAGAAGATACTATATTTTGTTACAAAAATTGACAGCATAAATGACATGACGTTTATTTCCATATCATGCCAAGAAAACGCGACTTATTTTTTGAGAAATTGTATAATGTGTTGCCGACATTTAGGGGCATTACACTTTTAATCTAAATTGTATTTCACTAATGCTAAAAGCTTTTATGTTTTCCAATTGACTAAATTTATGGAAATAGACCAAATAAATTAGTACGTAGATAAAAATTTGATTGCAATTTGATTAAAATAAGAAATTTAAGTTTTCTTATCCAAACGCACGTGTATGTTATGAGATCTCATTACGTGCATGTTATTGTTAAATGTCGCTTACAAGGAATGTTGACAGTGCGATTTTTGACGTTTACGGACATGGGCGTAGAAAATAGTATATTACGTATCAAGAGTTGTAAGTAACCCATTACGCACGAAGTGAAAAAGTTTACGCACGAAGCCGCGTAGCGGCGAGTGCGTAAATTTCACGAGTGCGTAATGGAATTACAACTGCCTGCTCCGAACCGACCAGCGAACGACCTTTTCGATTGTGATTTGCAACGAGAATCACACTTTGATTCTGAAGAACTAAGGACATTTGTTCGGATAAATCTTCCGCAGTTGGTTTCAGAACAACGCATTGCGTATGACAGAATTATGCGTGCAATCACAGAACAAAGCGGTGGACTGTTTTTCATAAATGCGCCCGGTGGTACGGGAAAGACTTTTCTTCTTTCACTCATTTTGGCAACAATACGATCACAAAATAATATTCCACTGGCCATTGCATCATCTGGAATTGCGGCAACTCTTTTGGATGGTGGCCGAACAGCGCATTCAGCATTGAAACTACCATTGAATTTGCAAATCACTGAGGTACCAATATGCAACATCAGCACAAATTCTGGAATGGGAAAAGTACTCCAAACGTGTCAAATTATCATATGGGACGAATGTACAATGTCTCACAGGAAAGCATTGGAAGCGCACGGATCTTCGGTGGCGCACTCATTTTATTGTCTGGTGATTTTCGGCAAACACTGCCGGTTATACCACGTTCATCACCCGCTGATGAACTTGATGCATGTCTCAAATCATCAGTTTTATGGCGTTATTTACAGAAATTGACTTTAAAAACCAACATGCGTGTACAACTACAACGGGATGCATCGGCTGAAAATTTTGCAAAACAATTAATGGATATTGGAAATGCAATTGATCACCTTGCCGGAGAACTTCTGTCAGATCACAGAAAGCATAGACGAATTGGTGGAAAAAGTTTTCCCAAACATTGCACAGAACTACAAAAATCATCAGAGGCTCAATACGCGTGCTATATTAGCGGCAAAAAACATCGATGTCAATATCATCAACATATAAGTCCATCGATACTGTGGTGAATCAAGACGAAGTCGTCAACTATCCAACTGAATTCTTGAATTCGCTTGATTTGCCAGGCATGCCACCGCACGTTCTTATATTGAAAATTGGCGTACCCATCATTCTTCTTCGAAACATAAATCCACCAAGACTCTGCAATGGAACCAGACTCTCAGTCAAGAAAATGATGAACAATGTTATAGAGGCAACAATTTTGACTGTAAAAGGTGAAGACGTACTGTTGTCACGTATCCCAATGATTCCGACAGATATGCCATTCGAATTCAAACGTTTGCATTTCCCAGTGCGACTCGCTTTCGCAATGACTATCAACAAAGCACAAGGACAATCGTTGCAAGTGTGTGGATTAAATTTGGAGAATCCATGCTTCTCACATGGGAAGCTCTATGTGGCCTGCTCACGTGTCGGAAAACCTTCTGATTTATTCGTTTATGCACCAAATGGAAAAAACAGAAATATTGTGTATCCCACAGCACTTCAATAAATATCGAATTGAAAAGAAACGATGCAATGTAACAATTTTTTCAATATGGACAAAATAAATAAAATGACTCAAAATATATTGAATATTTGTGTAATGTCTTTCCTTCAAATTTATTTTAGTTAGTGGCGTAGCAAGGCGCGCAGGGTACAGCTAGTTTATACAGTGTGGAAACCACTTATGGAATAAAATTCTTTATGTCATTATTTTAGAAAATTATAAAAAATGCCGAGACACGTCAACTTTTGAATTGAGTTATGCGTTATGTAAACATAAATTTAAATGTACAGGGTGATTCACCCAAGTATGCCATAGTCGGTGTTGTTTTTCTTTAATGAAACACCCTGTATATTTGCATATTTTTGAAATCCCCTTAATGAACCGATTTCAACAAACTAAATAATGTATGGTCAATTATGAATTATACATGGTGAAATTTTAAAATTAATAATTTATTACACTTGAAATATTGGTACTTTTTTAAATTAGCTAAATATGGATTTTTTCAAAAATCTAAACTAACTAATTATTAGACGTATTTGTATATTAAACATAACCTGCTACGCCCATGAATTTTATCATAAATACCTAAAAATTGCCTAAAAACGCCAATAATTAGACAAAATCGGTAAATAATGTGGATTGTTTTCTATTCTGTCAGTTGTTGATGTGTTGACAGTTTATACTGAAAAAGTAAAATCTTTGTCAAACACTCTTTCCTTGTCGACATAACAATGAAATATTTAACTGAGACTCACCGAATTGAGATTTTAATGATGATCGGGTACGGGGATAACTGCAGATGTCAAGTTGAAGTGGCAAACTTATTTAATCACAGGTATCCCGAATCGCCTAATATTTCACAAAATACTGTGTCTAAAATTCATGCACAATTCAGAGAACTTGGACATGTCAAACCATTGAAAAGAAAACCACACTTCGTTGAAGATGATGTGAAAGTGGATATTTTGTTAAGTGTCGAAGAGAATCCAACTTCAAGTACACGTCAAATTGCCCGTGAAAATAATGTTAGTCATACAACTGTTCTAAGATGTCTTCATAAAGAAAAACTCCATCCCTACAAATTAACTTTTGTGCAGGAGTTAACAGAAGACGATCCAGATCGTAGAATGGATTTCTGCGAAAGATTGATGAATAAGCTGAACATCAATGAGATATAGCTCTTAGTACCATTCTTTTTTCTGACGAATCAACATTCACATTGAATGGAGAGGTAAACCGACAGAACTGTAGATATTGGTCAGCAGAGAATCCTAATTGGATGCGTGAGACACATACTCAGTACCCTCAAAAGGTGAACGTTTGGGCCGGTATCATAGGCGACCATATTATTGGTCCTATATTTATAGATGGAAATTTGACAGCTGAAAAATATTTAAATATGCTTAGAAATGAAGTTATTCCTGCGTTGGCAAACTTATATCCCAACGCAATAGATCCTAGCTTACCGAATGAAAATGTTTAGTTCCAGCAAGACGGGGCAACACCCCATTATGCTTTAATGGTAAGAACTTATTTAGATGAAATCTTCCCCAATAAATGTTTTGGACGAAGAGGTACTATTGAGTGGCCAGCTAGATCGCCAGACCTTACGCCGTTAGATTTTTTTCTGTGGGGTTATCTCAAGAACAAAGTATATGCAACACAACCAACTAGCATTGTAGACCTCAAAGACAGGATAACTACAGAAATACGGAATATTTCACCTCAAACTTTAAACAAAGTTAAGGAGGAGTTCTATAGGAGACTGTGCTATTGCCAACAACTAGGTGGAGAACATTTTGAGCATTTGTTTTAATGCAGTGGTTCCCAAAGTTGTCTGGGCCACGACCCATCAAATACAAGTTTACAAACTCGGGACCCACCTCTATGAAATTTAACCGTTACCAATATGAATAAAGGACTTTTCAAATAACAAACAAAGTTTTAATACAATTTTTTATTACTCAAATAATTACATCAAAAAAGTTATTTCAATGGGAAGGATGAAATTGTTTCCTATGTTTGGCCATCATAGTTTTGACATCAACTTCAACTCGATTTAAGTACTTTTAATCGCAGTGAGTTTTATAAGTCCAATTTATTTCGGTATTTAGTTTTAATGTTCACTATATCAGAAAATCCGGCCTCACATAAGTATGAGGTAGTAAAAGGGAGGAGCACTTTCATAGCTTCATCAAACAGACATGGATAGTTACCAGTAACCGAGAGCCAGAATTTCGTTAATTGCTTACGATTGAAACTATTTTTTAATGACGAATTAGTTCTTCACTTGCTGTTGTTGTCATACCAGTTGGTAGGTGGTCCTGAAATGGGTTACAGATCCAATTCAACATGTCGAGCTTTTTCATCTCCTCACCGAAATAGTCGTCAAAGTTTTTTTTAACAATGATAAATGAGTGGAAATTGCAGATACTACGTTCATCTTTGGCTGCACTTGGTTTTCAACAATAAAAGTTTCAAGTGTTTCAAAACAATCATACTTCCCATCCTCAATACAACTCTTCCACAGCAAAAGCTTTTTCATGAACGCGCGAATTTTATCGTGAACTGTAAAAATGTCTGATCCGTTTGATCCTTGCAAATACAAATTGAGTTCATTTAACTTCGAAAAAATATCCGCTGCATATGTGAGCTTGAGAGTGAATACTTCGTCCATTAGATGTTCAATATATTCAGTTTTTCCTTCCAAGTGAATTATAACTTCATTGCGTAGTTCCACTAATCGTGTCAGTACTTTTCCCCTGGATAACCAGCGTACTTCCGTATGCAAAAGGGGACATGTATGAAGACTACCCATTTCTTCACACTTTTGAAATAAGCGAGCTCATCTAGATGGGCGTGTGCGAACAATTCTCCTCTCTCTTTCAAGTAGCCTTGTTCACATTATCCTTGTCGTACTTGTGTAAATCGTATGTCGAGATAAAATTTTTCGCAATCTGTATAGCGAAGAAAATCAATTTATTGAGATAGGCCATGCACGTCGGTAGACTCATCTAGTTGCAGAGCATAATATTTACTACCAATTATTTTCCGGATTAAATCATCTTCTGTCCATTCAGCCATTTCGTCAATTCTTCGCGCAACAGTATTATTTGATAGTGGTATGAGCTTTTTTCTTTTACTTATTTTTCTCCAAACATCGCTCCAACAGCATCTTTAATCGATGGTAATAATAAGTCTTCACCAATGGTATGAGCCTTACCTGCTCTAGCGATCCTTAAGCTAATGAGGTACGATGCATATACAGCATTTTCATTGATATTGATGAAATGAGAAACAATGTTTTTTGAAGACGTCATTTACAACAATTTTCTTTGAAAAAAATCTACTGGCTTGTTTATACAATGAGAATGCTTTGTTTCTATATGACGTGCCAACTTACTTGGGCGCATACTTTCGTACGCTAATATATTGTTCTACAGGGCAGGGCCCACTCAATATTCGCCCGCGACCCACAGTTTGGGAAACCCTGTTTTAATGTATTAAAATCAAATACATCAGGTATTTTATGTATGTGTTTAATAACTGTAAAAATAAAAATTTCACCCTGTATAATTCATAATTGACCATACATTATTTAGTTTGTTGAAATCGGTTCATTAAGGGGATTTCAAAAATATGCAAATATACAGGGTGTTTCATTAAAAAACAACAACACCGACTATGGCATACTTGCGTGAATCACCCTGTACATTTAAATTTATGTTTACATAACGCACAACTCAATTCAAAAGTTGACGTGTCTCGGCATTTTTTATAATTTTCTAAAATAATGACATAAAGAATTTTATTCCATAAGTGGCTTCCACACTGTATAAAAAGAAACTTTTATTATAAAATTCCAAATCTATACAGAACATTTTTCTTTTGGTTATACAAGGGGCCCCTGAAAACGTTTGCTGATGAGTGCCCACTCAGTTTTTGTTTTGTCACTGATGCGTTCTGTCCTTTTAATGTTTAAATTTTTTTTTCGTAATATGTTACAGTATTGGCACTGCATAAATAATAGTATACCGTTATAAGTTAAAAATACCGGATACTATTACAAATTCGTACTAGTCTACAAGATTAACAAAAACGGATTCGCAGGTTGATGTGAAAGTTAGAACAGTTGTGTAATTGCTGGTACAGAACAATTTTAAAACATTTAATCGACATAAGCATTCGCCTATAAGTATTTTCGAACTGCTAAATTCACAAGTAGGTTGACAGAGGTAGGTAATTTTCTAAATTAAAGTAGGTAAGTAATATGAAAATAGTTATCTATTAAACAAAAAAAAAGTGATAGTTGTTCGATACGAGCTAGAGGGAAATAAAAATACCCGTAGCTTATTTGTATCCGTGTATTTTTTTTGATGTCTCGAAAAAGGGCAATTTGATGTTGAAATTTTTTTAAATTTGTACATGGTAAACAAATATCTCAATTAATTCACTTTTTTTTCGATTTTGCAGACATCCATGACATTTTAGCCACCTTTTTAATCGATCACAATTATGAGCTTCGACGGAATTATGAAGGTCGAAACACACTTATCAGCACCTCATAGGAACAGCGACTGATCATCACCAGCAGATTTTATTTCTTATGTGTATTTAAATGTAAGCGCACATACCTAACAGCATCAGCACAGCACCGACAAGGCACATCAACGCCTCAACCACAACACATTTCTCAGAGAGAATATTTTGCGGACGGCGTGCCAATACAATATCTCTGACAATATAAAGTGAAGCCTATAGTCGGGTATCGCGGCGGGGCTGATCCCGTGTCGATGCGTTAAGTGAGCCCATACACAACCGTCGAGTTGACCACTCGACGGAGCTGTGCTGTGCTGAGCTGAGCTGATAAGTGTGTTTCGACCTTAAAGAAGTAAAGCACCATGATCGAACTTTTCTGATAATCGATTTGTTGGTGTATGTGATATTACTTGATTGTTGATCAAAGCAGTAGGAAACTTTGGAAGCACACCTATTTCAACATGGCGGCTTTTTTTTACTATTTTTCAGGTCATTAAAATTGTATAATCAGAAATCCATCATCGGAATATGCTGATCAAAGGAAAAAGTCGGCACGATTGACGAACACGTATTTAAGCTTTTATTAGCAATTATTATTATTGATTTTGGACAAACTTTACCCTATGTGCCAATGATCGTTGCTGCAGAGGCACAATAATTTTAATAAACAAATATGCAAACGTTTATAAATATAAGTTAAATTTAAAATAGACTTCACAATATATAAAAACGTACAGGTATTTTGATATGTGAATATAATGGAATTAATAAGGAATTTTTGATAGGCTTAAAGAAAGAGTTGTCAAAATGAAGCAAATAGATAAAATGTGTGTCTTGCTATTTGATGAAATATCTTTAAAAGAACAATTGACTTTGGATGTGGCTAGCTTGTAGGATTTGTAGATCTTGGTAGCAATTTAGGCAGAAAGTTACAACCTGCTAACCATGCATTGGTGGTTGTAATTAATGGATTGCATAAAGCTTGGAAGCAGCCAGTGGCTTATTATTTTACTAAGGATCAGGTTAAAACTGAAGATTTAAAATTTATTATTATAGAGGTAATTTCAGCACTACAAGATGTAGGATTAAATGTAATGGCAACTGTTTCTGATCTAGGGAATACAAATCGAGCAGCTCTTGAAAGTTTAATTGTTTCTGGTAAATTACCATCTGAGGCTATCTATACTGCTGAATTTATTGAGGACATTGATAAGTTATTTGACAGTTTTAATGGTAGGTAACCAACCTTCGATGCTGGTAAGGCTCTTGGATGGTGTGTTTCCAAAAAGTCGAACTATCTGCTTTTTTGGAAATCTATCTTGCCAAAAATAAAATTTTGGCAGTTTTTACCGAAAAATGGGAAGGCTATGAAAACCAAAATGCCTTTTAAAACCTCTTGGTTAACTACTATTAATGATGTCAAATTGTTAACAAGAGTATGTTGGAAATTAGGATTCAAATTTATTAGACACAATAATTTTAATAAACAAATAGGTGAACGTTTATAAAATATGTAAATAAGTTAAATTTAAAATAGACTTCACAATATATAAAAACATACAGGTATTTTGATATGTGAATATAATCGCGCGTAATGATGAAAAAATTCAAAACCGATTGAAATAGCCGCCAAAATATTTAGGCACACCTACTAGAATACTAGGAGTAGCAATTATTTCCGGACATACTTAAGCTACAAACACCTCCGAATTACGTTTAAACCCGACTAGATGACGCCAGATGATAACTGCCAAAAAGTGGTTATTTATAAATTTAAAATCAGTAAAGAATTATTTTTTTCTTGATAAACTAGTTAGATTTATTGATTTGCCTGTTACAATTCTGTAAGGGTCGGTATTATAGACTGAAGAGAGCTGTTTTATGATATTCGGGGATAAATTATGATATTTTTGTTAATTCAAATAAAAGGTAACCAAATTCATAATGGATCTCGAAAAAAATGCTTCTAATAGCAACGAAATTGCTTATATGGGGTTTATGTGATTCTAAGAGCCTCTCCACTACTACCTTTGCAGATCTATTGTGTCCTTATTACTAGACTTCGAATGCCAAACCTCAGGTCCACCATATATTGGGAGGGATTGTGGTTTTTCCTCCCATATCGTCGAAAACCTCAGCCTGGTCAGGCCTTCCCTGAAGAACAGAATGTGTGCTGAGATTTCCTCATCTTCTTGGCAAAACCTGCATAATAATATGGTTGTGTCTGCCAATCCGATGTTATTAATGTGTTTGTTAAGTCTACAATGCCCTGTCAGGATCCTGATTGTTCTCATATTCCAGCTCAGTAGGTACTCCGTAAATTTTGGCGCCTTGTTCCACCATTCTCGATATTGCTTTTTTATCCAAGTACTGCTATTTGTTTTCTGCAGCGCTTTCGCTATGCCACAGAAAGGTTCTGGACCAATGGGAGCACATCGTGTCCCTTCTCGGGCTAGTGAGTCTAATCGTTGTAACGACTTTAAATGATTAACCCTTTCGATAATCTTGTTCTTTTCAGCAAATTCACAGACATAGATATTAGAAGGGTAATATGTCAGTTGTGCCAAAAACTCAGGTAGTTCCTAATCCTACCGTTCAGTTGGGCCTAGAATATGAAATCAAGAGATTAACTACCTGCACCCTTAATAATCTTTTAGTGCAATGTTAGGTAGGATAGGTACCTGTTTCAACAAATTGATAACAATAGTAACTATGCGCCAAGGTAGAAAAGTGAGAAATTATTGTCGAGGTCCATTAAAGACCGAGAAGCGAAGCTTTAATGGATCCGAGACATTAATACACTTTTCTACCGTGGCTCATATAGCATTTTTTTCACTACTTCACTACTGGCATTTTATTTTTTAAATATTAGTTTGTCGACTCCCGTTTCACATGACATGACAGCTGTGCACAAGTTAATCTGACATTCTGTTAAATGGATTGAGATTTATTTATAATCAAGTAGGCTCTGTATTTTTCTACCTTGGTTAATAATGAACAACTTTACTACCTCAACAAAAGTCAATAAAGTTAGGTTTAGAGGCTAGTAGTGAAAAATAAATATTTCTAGTTTAAGAGTCAGTTTTCATTAATTCAGTCTTTGATTAAGATGGAATCATTCCCAGTGTATTTAATGTTTAGTGAGAAAGGCTGTAAGTTATTGGTTATGGATAAATTTAAATTTTCTAAAGCAAATACATTAAAGTGCAGTAAGATACGTTGGAGATGTGTGAACCGAAAATGGGTTAGGTTAGGTATACCAAAAAAAGGCAAGATTTTATTAATGATACAATTATAAAATTTAAGAGTAACTGTTTGTCACGTTTTAATTTTATTAAATGTTTATCGAACAAATTTTTACCTACTTCTTTGGAATAAATTACTATTTAGTGGATTTGTATTATTTTTTATCTGTTCAGAAATCGGCTATAGGATTATATTGACCCATCTTCAGCAACGGATTATAGCGGGTATTTTGGCCCAACTGGAGAGCCTAAACTGCTGAATGTTATTATTCGTTTTCTCGAAACTTAACGCTATAAAAAACTCTCCACTGATTGCCACATTTTTTGCATTTGCTTTTAGTACTTCATATTAATAAAATTCCTGGTAAATATTTTTCCAAATAAAAATACAAAGGTGACAAAACTCAAGAAATAGGTATATCACAAATTAAATTAATTATCGATGAAATGTGATTACAAATTATGATAATAAACCCATATTTTTATTAGCCCAACATAAAAATAATGGGGCGATTCCAATCTCGGCTAATCAGGCAGGTATACTGAATAAAAATCGCCCAAGTCGGCCAGAGTCTAAAATTGACCTGTTTTGGAATGGCCCATCTCGGCCAACCTTTATTACAATAATATACATCAATAAGATTGATTAGATTTTATTAATGTCTACATATAAATATAATAGCTAACTATATTACAACAATTTATACATATTTACAGTTATATACATGAATGATAATATTTTAACATAAGACAACTTTCAATTTTTTTAGCAACAAAAATTTGTTTTTAGGTTAGGTTGGGTTAGGTTAGGTTTTAGTTTTATTTTTATACTCTTCAATTTTTTTAGCAACAAAAATTTGTTGTTAGGTTAGGTTGGGTTAGGTTAGGTTAGGTTCCATTTTGTCTTCCCTGATGCTAATTTCCGGTTTTGTTGTTTAAATTTAAAGTTATTTATCACTAAGACTGGTTTTCCTCGTTGACTCGTCATTTCTTTAAATTCTGGATGAACAAATAATGTTGCCATTTTCCGAAGTTGCATTCAAATTGTTTTTACACGCACTGGCCAAGAATCAAAATAAAACTAATAACTATTTTTGACAATTCAGGTTAAATGTACTACAGCTGACCAGTGTTCATTACTCTACCACCATAGATAAGAATTCGAAGAAATTGATTGCATAGATTAGGGGTTGAAATTTGTTGTGGGTTTCTACCTGAAAGTGGTTTTGGCCGAGATGGGTATTTCCTAAAGTCATTAAAAATTGATCTGTCAGGTACCTTATTAAATCGGCCGAGATGCAGCCCAAATAATGGGCTGCATGTGACTTGCGCCAATCTACCTGAGTTAATCCTCTGGACTGAAGGGATAGGGATTAAAGGGAGGGTGAGTTGCGCCAAAATAACTTAATGTGGTTTTTCAAAATACTTATGAAACATTTGTAAATATTTTGATTTGAATCCATTACAGGTAGATATTATTATTATTATTATATCGTTACAATAACCTAACCTAACCACTTAATAGAATTTCAAACGGATGTATATATTAAAATTAATAGTGCGAATAAATACGTTGGTTAAACCATTAAAAACTAACATTAAAAAAAATAGAGAATTTTGTAAATACAACAAGAAATAAATTAGGCAATGGAAAAATAACTGTAGAGTATTTTTTAAGATGTGTATCGTATAAATTTTTACCTACGTGTATATAATGTTGGAAATAAAACTTTTTGGAAAAATTGTGTTTTTTTACATATTCACATAATTATTGCAGTAGAAATAAAATTTAAGCCGTAAATTCAAGGAAACAGTTGTTAATCCCCGTGGTCACTTTTCCTTGACGCAAATCACCCCACGGATTAGGACCGCTCAGGTAAATTGGCACAAGTCACCTTCACTGAAATAATGACGGTAACTGATGGCAATGGCTTTCTTCCTAAATTTAACGTCCCTCATCCGTTCAAAAAATGTTATACATTTTTATACGATTGTGGTGAGATCAACAAGGAAATATTTTATGTTTTTTTGCTATAAAAACCTTGAAGGTAACCTAGAAGTCGTAGCGTGAAAATTACCCATACCTTGACTTCCTAGAATAACTAAAAGTTGAAGAATATCTAGAAGATCATCGCTATGAAGTATTCAACCTACTCAAAGGCCAAATAAATCTGATACATTCTTCTGTTCTGAACTGTTCAAGATTAGAACTAATAGAACGATACCACCGTACATAAACAATGAATAGTAGATTCACTCGTCATCGGGGCTCTCATGTAGCGCTTATAAAGACATGCTGAAAAACACGTGCACCGTATATACAGGGGTCGTGTGATTTACTACCTTCCGAGTTTGTCGACTTATAGATTTAGTGTTTTTGAAAATGTTTTCAAAATATGTTGTTTTGCTATATACGGTACGTTATAGTCTTTAATTCAGAACATTTAATTATAAGAAATAATCTAGAATCATTGATTAGAATAGCTTTGATTACATAAATAAATATTTTTAAATCGTCAAAAATGTACCTATTTACGATTAGTTAATAAGAAAAGTATATAAATAGAATAAAGCAAATCCACAGGTATACCTACCTTACAATATAAAAATAGAAAACATAAACAACTATTCAAGATTGTTAAAAATTATACCAGATTGTCGCAATAAAATACTTTAGAATTCGCTTTGCATATAAAAATAATGCTAAATAATCGACTTTTGTGAAAAAATGGAAATCTAAACGAAGCTTATAAAACAACACAAAAAGCAATAATTACAAATTTTGTAATATTTGTAATTTTGTAGGTATTATAGTTCATTTCAGAAAGGTATAGAGTAATAAAACCTCATTAGGTATGCAAAGGGAGCACAGAGTGACCCAACGAATATTTAAGCCACTTTCATAGTTTGGCATTGATTTCATTGTAAAATTCTTTCTTTTTATCAAGTGCAGGTAGTACCACCCTGGTTGGGGTCAATATATGGGTTTAGCCTATTGTTATCCATTCACAAACACTGAAAATAGTGTGCCAAAGGCGTGCCGGTAGGATACTCGTAAAAAGGAAAGAATTTTATTTTAACAGAATAAAAATTAGGCATTATGTACATAGTATTAGGTACACTTATTTTTTATTGAACATTATACAAAAAATACATTATACAGAAATTAAATTATAAAAAATCATAATATTCTTCGTCATCTGAGGAACTGTCATCTCCTCTTGACGTTATAATTAACGGGTCGACGGTCCGATCGATCAAGTAGTCAAGATCCCACATTTTCTCCTCTTCTTTAATGACTACTACTGAATCAGCCGGAAGATATTTTATCATTTCACCAAAATAGTCTTCAAAAACATCCGAATCCATGTCCTCGTGGTAATCTCCCGTAATCTCCCGTACGGCACGACTGAAAGGTTAGCAAACCTTCTTTTAAAAATCCCTCTTCGCTTCCAATATGGACGATTATTAGTCTTTTCCTTTTACCTGAAGGCACCTTAATACCCGTTGACAGGCCTTCCATGAAAGCTTGGCGAGTACTGGTTATATTTTTGTCTTGCCACATTTTTGGTACTGTATAACCTTCATTGATCCACGTCTCATCAAGATAAAAGATTTTCTTCTGCACTGTTCTGTAGTGCTTTATACTTCTTAAGTATTTTCGTCGTCAGCAAACAATTTCATCGCTTTCCAGTAACAGTGCTTTACGGTTATGCTTTTCCCAGGCAAAATCCATATTTCTCAAAGTGGTCCATAAAAGTTTTTTAGTTATCAACGGAATACTGTCATCCTGGCCAAGCTCCATTAAAATCTTATCTAGGGTGGGTATTTCTTTTTTAAAATAAAAAGAGTGAACTTTTCTTCGAATTACACTTTTGGTGTCTTCATCAAGGACTTTTACTGGTCTGCCTGGACTTTTCTTGGGAGGCTCCACTTGGCCTGCTATCTTTCTCCCCGCAATAACGGTGGACTTTCCAACTCCAGTCATTCGGGAACATCGGTCGACAGTTTCTTGTACAGTAAATTTCGGGTAATCGTATTTTATGCAATCGTGTACATTTAAAATAATAAGTTTTTCATTCACTGATAGTGGAGAATTATTGGAACATCTTTTCGTTGGTGTAAATGTCGCCATTTTATTACTAATCTTATAATACGGTGAACACGATTTACGGCTTAACAGCAAATACTGATGCGTTAAACTAAACAAATATACTTATAAAGGTCTAAACATTTTGGGTAAGGCACCTTGCGGCGCATGGTTGAGCTGAATCTGAAACAGGGTTGGAATTAGGCAGAGGCACTAATATAAGGTTAAACGGTACCTGTTTAACGCAAAACGTAACTGTATAATCTACTACCCAAGTAATCCCTACACAATATTTCGATATTGACACTTCAGGCCAGAAAACATACTTTTCCTAATTCTCTTAAGCAATTACTTGAAATTTTAATATTACAAACAATACTATTTCAAGTCCTACGCCTATGGCCGACACCAAAATTGAGCCGAACTGGACGGAATTCCCCATTTTATTATTTTATACCTTTCTGAAACAGACTATAGGTTTATAAGATTTTTTAAATTTTTATGTCGCGATTTGCGAATTTAATTGTGTAATATAAACGAACTTCTGTATAGAGCGATAAGAAATAACTGAATGGAAAATTTTTACAATGATGCTTAAATGATACGTTTTTAAAAAATCCGATAAAGTTTATACATTCTAAGTCATTGAAGTTATCTACAAATATCTTTCCAAGTTGCATTAAATATTCAACAAAATTCACGCATTATACATTGAGTCCACCAAATGGAAATCAGAAGAAAGATATTTGTGCCTCATCTCTACTCCACACAACACATTTGCGGTATTTTAGTTTTAATAAATATCCCGTAATAATAGTTACATCGTTCACAGCAAAGGTCCATACTAGGTTTGTTCCAACTAAGGATAGGAAAGTCGACTCTGACTTTGGTCAAGAATCGATCTTTTCATAAAAATAATCGACTTTTTAGAATTGAATTGAACCTGTCTCGAGTCGATTAAAATCGATTCTCACTCGATGACTTCAACTTTTTTTAAACAACACTTAACATATGATGGTAGTATAGTTTGTACCGTTTTCATGAATCGACTCTTCCATATTTTTTTTTATGACTTCGTTAAACTGACCTCTGGTTGCTGGTTGGATCATAATAAATATTATCGCTGATATCCTTGGATTCCTTGGTAACCATTTTAAATAAGTATAACTGACTCTGACTTGAATATCATTTCCACATATTTATAATCAGTGTGTACGCTTATGGCTCCTAGTTTTATTTGGAATTATTGTTCTAAAACCAACCATGGTGATAAAATTAAGTGTAATATCTGTGAAAAGGAATTTTTATTCAATAAGAGTACATCAACTAATTTTTATATGAATGTAAATAAAATTTGTAAAATATCTTTTAACCATAGTTATATAGTTATTGTGCTTTTAAAAAGTCGACTTGAGAGTCGAAAAGTCGACTTTTGGCAATGATTAATCGACTTTGAGAATCAAAAAATTCCAAGTCGATTCTAAAATCAAAAGTCGACTTTTTTCGCGCTGTTTCCATCCCTAGTTCCAACTGGCATTTATGAAAGGTTCTAGAATCGTATCGAGTACCTACTGAATAGTGCGCAAACTCGAATTAGAGATGGTTCTTGAACTAACACATCAACATTATCACCCCTTCCAGAAGGTAGTTTTTGTACCGTTCCAAGACCTATACTATACTCAGTTGGAACGCGAAAGAAATACAGCACTTACGAGAACGATACCTGGAACGGTTTTATCGCCAGTTGGAACGAACTTATAAGGTTTGTTCCAGCACGAAATGAAACTAATTCGGAATTGTACTGCGTATGTGCCGTGGCAATTTAGTGTTCCAGCTCCTATTTTTGAAAACTAGAGTAGTTATGCTGAACTACTAATTCGACGTTCCAGCAATTTATCAACATTATAATCAATTATAAAAAGGTTCAGTACATCCTTAATGTTAGAATTTCTATTGAGTTGTAAAATTTACCTTTTAATTTTTTTAGCATGTCTGATATTTGAATAACAAGCTAAAGCTCTAGTGAAATGTCATCTGACGATGATTAATAGCTTTTGACTATTAATATGCAAAGGAATATACCTAACCTAACCATGGAAATTGCGTTCCAGCACCAACAAATTCTAAACTAGTTTGACTTATTATTTGAATTGTCATGCGCTGTAAATCAGTTCAAATTATGTGTTAGAACTATCCTATAACTCATTGCTAGAACAAACCTATAATTAACTCCGCTCGTAAAGAACATTTCACAATATTTCGTTGACTCGGTATCTAATAATAAAAGTTTATAAATCCCTCATCACTGAATTTTTAAAAACAAATTTAACTTCAATTCATTAATTGGAATTAAACAAATTAAACTGTTGAAACATACAGGGTGGCCCACCGTATATGCTTTGATTTATTGCATCTAATTGGCAGATGTTTTCAAAAAATGTTTCAAATTAAAAATATGTGGTTTAATAATGGTCACATTTTAAAAACAGGTATCAAAGATACATTTTTTAAATAATAACTGATATGAAATTGAAATAGAATCGAAAAGGAACAAAGTGAGTAGTAGGTATATATGAACTCTGACTGTAAATAGAAAAAAAAGCTGGCAGTAGATAGAAAAAAAAATTCTCGTTTCGTCTTTAATTAACCGCTTTTTTATACAATCTAGGCTTGGTATCATTTTTTCTTGGTATAGGACATATTATATCATTCTTCGGATTAATTTTTTTGCATTTGGTCAACATATTTGGTTTTATTAGCGTCACTTCGTTTTTTTCGTTTATGTATTGGCTTATTGATAATGCCTTTTACTGTGGATATTGGTGTTTTGGTAAACTTCCATGTTTCTTTTGCTGCATCGGTTATACTATAACCTAGATGTGATTCAAACACATTTTTCACAATATAAATGCACTTTTTTGTCCTAGGACGCCACATACTTAGTTTTAAACACAAGATTACTTTCGGAGTGAAATGTTTATTACAAACTAAAAGCAATGGAAGCTCTTTTAATATTTAAACAATCAGATTAAAATATTTATAGATAAGGTGGTCAACCATTTATCCTGAAAAACACTTTCATCTTCCGAATAATTAAATAAATTAAAAAATATTCTTAAATATTATTTTACCAGCCAAACATTTCAGTTGTAAAATAATCATACTATTAGGCATTATCTTTTCGCTTTTCGAAGAAACTAGTACGATACTGTGCTATTGTTATCGGATTAACGACTACCTGCTGTGGGTTTTGGTCTTGAATCAATCATGTTGGCATAAGTCAAAACGAAATATCCTGGAATGAAGTATACTTTTAAACTACAAAAGACACACGGTATCTGTCTATCGCTCGGTTGGAACTTGAAAATCCCGAAAAAGAGTAGCAACGGAGATAAAAATTGCGCTGGGAGGAGCCTAGAGTCATCCTACTATTCATTGTTTATTTACGGTGGTTCGGCAAATATGCAGATTAAAGGAAAAAGTCGGCAAGAGAGATGAACACGTGCATTAGCTTCTGCAATTGATTTTGTATAAACTTTAACCACAATGAACAAACAAACAAAACTGAATCATTTTAAAGTAATATTAACACACTTAACACACACAAAGCTACGGTTGTGTGTCAGTACGAAACGCGTAGTAGTTTTGATTTACCGCGAGTAAAAATTGAATATAAAATAATATACTGAATACATACCATTATGCAACTAGCTTCCTTTGTAAACAAACGGTCATTGTTCTGACAGTCATTCATTAACATTAGAATTGATATAAGCAGGTGATATATTCACAAATAACTTCTCTCCATACATGTTGACACTTCACATGTAGATACGCTTTTACACAAAACAACCAAACTTAAAATAGCCTTTTATTTGAAGGAGGTCTTCAGGCCATTCTTACTGTATATTCCGCGCATTAGAGATTGATGGGTTTGTTAAAATTTGTAAGAAAATGTTTGATTCAATTAAAAAACAATAAGTAAACATTAATTAGATCAAAATTTGACAAAAAGTGGCATGTGAAGATTTATTAAGTCAATTAGTAAAGTTATCACAGCTAATCAAGATTTATTTATAAATGAAAAAAATATTAAAATTAGTTAAAAAAATATCAGATTGTGTGAACAGAAATATCATGAATGCGTTGCCAGGAATATTTGTTTCTAGGAATTCCGAAACAAATATATCAAGTGCCTACCAAATTTAGAGAGATATCATTGATATGACATTATTGTATTTTTTTAATAATATACAAGACTTTTACTTATTATTTCGGCTCACAAATTAATCAGTACAATAAAAGAAACTTGTCTATAAAAATTTAGAATCAGTTACCAAATATAATAAATTATCAATTGCATCGTTACGTTACTATGGCTTCACACGAGAACGAGATTTTTCTCTCGTTTCGTCTCGTTTTCGTCTCGAAAAAGCGAGACGAGACATTTTTGAAAATATTATGGGACATACCGAGACCACATACAGCGCAACCCGAGAGTCTCGTTAAATTTTTTTATGGAGTTTTTATTAGAAAAATTAGAAAAGGTCTACATTTTACAATATATAAAATGTGGTGACCATCTTTGAAATATTTTATTGTAAATTTTAAAAAAAACTCTAAGTTAAAACTCTAACTTTTTTTGGAATAAAAAGATAAAACAGGTCGGTTTTACCAAAATTAAATCGACACGTCCTGTATCGCCTCAAATACAATAGGGTCGTATAATTAGGCACAATGGTTAAGGATTAATTAATATGATAAATCTTTAAATTTAATCTTTCAGAAGCTCTTGTGATAAATAAAAACAAATATTCAGGTAATCTTCTTAACGACCAAATAGATATCAACCATTTCCCTTATTAAACTAATTTACCTAGAAGATAGGTCAGGAGTGATTGTTGTGAACGAATTTCCAGGAAAAACTTGTTCAATAATTTTGTTGATATTCGTAGAATTTCGTATTTAGGCACTTTTTGTACTTTAGTTCCATGTAAACATTCTTAAAATTCCTTATTTATGCACTGTATAAATTAAAAAAAATTAATTATACCTATTATACTTAGAAGCGAGACAAGACGAGACAACCGGTAACGAGACGAGACCGAGACTTGAACGAACTCAATTTCTTCGGCGTTGACGAGATGGAGACGAGATTTTTGATACTGTCGCCTACTCTCGTCTCGTGTGAAGCCCTATACATGGTGTTTCGTTAAGAATTGTCCATGTAGTAACTGGAAAAACATTAGCACAAAATATGAAGACTTAACCTAAAACACTCAATTAAAATATTCCTTTTTTTACCGAGATAGAGGGTGTTTTATTAAAAAATATAAAATTATTTTGATAGCTTTCAATATTTTTGTTCATTGAATTTACTGTTTGGACCCTTACTTTGTGGAATCTATTCATATTACTGTTATAATGAAACTAACTGATTTTAATTAATTCCACTATTTAATGAAAAAATTATGAAAATTTTAAGATAAGTATTGATAATTAGTTTGATATTGACATATCATCGTTCACACTTGTCAAACAATATACATATATATGTATTAGGATACATTTAAATGCTAAGGTTCTTCCAGTTACTATATTAACGAAACACCCTGTATAGATTATTATAAAAAATAAAGTAAAAAATACAACCGAAATAGGTTATTCGTACCTACATTTATAATAAATCACATTTTTGAAAACTCAGGAACATTTGATCGAAATGGCAAAAGAACACCTTCGCTAGAGAAATATAGTTTATCCAATCTCAGTGTGACAAAAAAAACATACTGGGATTGGATAAACTATACCTGTGGATCCTGGATCATTTTTTTTAAACAATAGGTACCTACTTGTTTTCAATGCATGTATCCACTTGTAACCTGTAATATTACTTAACATTCAGACAAAGAAAAATACCTTTTTTACTCATATGCTTTTTGCACTTAGAGGTGCATTTATAATCCTTATAAATAAAAACTAGATAAGCATATGAAGTGACATGTGTCTAAGCAAAAATATCAATTTTTTGCATTATTTGCCAAGTCATATGAGTCGTCACTTTTGTGAAAAAAAGTATCGTGTTCATTTCAACAAAGTTTATAGGTAGCCATTTTTAGAGTGATCCATCGTTCTGCTGATCTTTATACCGGGTGTCCATCTTTGTTTTCCCTCATTTTAACTGACCATAACTTCTAAACGGTTTGAGATAGAAACATGCCGTTTTCACTAAAATGTTCCATTTTAGCACAAGTTTTGTTTAAAAAGTTGAGTTTTTTTATTTGTTTTGCCTACGTCACAACAAAAATGGCGGATGTTTGACAATGTTTTTGTTGACTTTGCTCAGTCACACGTTAACTGATTTTAAAAAATTTTACACTCAAGAATATGTAAAGGTCGGATCTTTCAACTACAAGAAAATATACTGGGTGTTCCATTAACAAAAGTCAAAAGTCAACATCCGCCGTTTTTGTTGTGACGCAGGCAAAACGAATAAAAAAAACTTGACATTTAAAAAAAACTTGTGCTAAAATGAAACATTTTAGTGAAAACCACATGTTTCTATCTCAAACCGTTTAAAAGTTATGGGCAGTTAAAATGAGGGAAAATAAAGATGGACACCCGGTATAACAACATAACCTAATTTTTTGGAATTTATGACTTCAATAATTATTTATTCATTTTCCATTTCAATTTAGTTTAATAGTTCCTACTGGTGTTCATTCATTTTCAAGAAACAAATAGAGATAGGTATTAAATTTAAAAATAAGGGTTTGTACCTGAATCTTGCCCTTAACTTTCGTTGGAATCACATAACTCCTCTGTTGATTGCTTTTTTCGTCGTCTGACATTTGTTTACTGTTTACATTTTATTATTTTTGTTAATTATTTTGGGAAATTAACAAAGAGAATAATGAATACACCACAAGGAACATACAGAAGATAAAATATACATTACATTGTTCTACAAAGTCTGTCTAACAACCAACTGACTTACAGCACATGTCAAAAAACACAAGCTTCAACTCTAACTGATAGGTTGTCCTCCAGAACAATATGGCCGACCTGTCAAAGTCAGGTGTTCTGGAATGGTCTATTGACCTTGTCCAAGTACGTCATCGTGACGAATTTCTGTCACCGGACAACCTTCACACTAAATTCTAATATAACCTCAAACCGAATAATACAACACGATAAAACTCATAACAATTGCTTTTTTACACTTTTAAATTATTAAAATATCCAACTAATACACACTAGTACACACATTTACCAAAACCAATTAACTTTTTTTCTCGATTTATATTCACATCAGTAAAAAATGCGATTTCCATCCATCTTTCTGAAGGTTGTCCATGATCAGCTGACAGCGTGGCGCGGGATGACGTCACTTACGACATATGGCCAGCGCATGTTTATGTAATTTGATGGGGAATGCTCTTACGAGCGTCTGGAAGTGGCTCCCATCTTCCCTTTTTATTCTTCTAGGCTTTAAACATGTTAAAAGGACAAAACAACAAAGGTCTCTCTGGGGGATAAGAGCCGAGCATTTATACTCATTAAAGAAGTTGCCTCGGTTGGAATATAGGAAAGGTATAGGTCTCAAGACATAAAATATTATATAAATATTCTATAAATGTATATCTGTGAGTAATTATTCATCGTCTTTGTACAAAGAGCACCAAGGTTTTATTACATAAAAATTAATTTATTACCAACAGCATATTTCTCGTTTTAAGCAGTAGGTACTTTCGATCAATGTTGAACAAAATCTTTTTATGGTAAATATTATTTAGGTGTAGCATTTTATTGCTCGGATGACGCTAGAAAAGTGTTCTAGCGACATATATGACATCACGATTTAATAGCTTATTACATAATACCCAATAAACCTCTTACATGCATGTGTATTGTGCATATTTATCTCACGCGATCCCGTCATAATTCATAGAATTCCGTTACATACTGGTGAAGTTGATAAAAGTCTGTTAATAATAAATTGAGATTTTCCAATTACAGTATACTTTGCGCTGTACTATAACCAGTGGCGTAGCTACCGGAGGGCTAGACGGGCTAGTGCCACGGGGTCCCCAAGCCTAGGGGCCCCCTCGGACCCTGACTTACAAACTATAAATTGAACTAGTGAAAATTTCTCCCACATACGGAATATAAATAAACCATATTCCAGAAACGCGACTTTAATAATGGCAACTGATTTGAAAAAATATAGGGGAATTCCCAACAAGTCTCGAACGCATGTGTTTGAAACTTGCGGGGAACTCCCCTGAATTCTTAAGCTGGTTTCACAGTCGCGCCGTCGAACAGCGCGTTTCAACAGCACTTAATTTTATTCCTTAATACCAATACCTATATTAATTAATTTATCCAATTATTAATTCCTAAACTCTGCGTGGATAACCAGAACGTGCCCTGCCATGCACAATAAAGAACTGATGATAAAGTAGCTTTGCAACTTTAATAGTTATTTAACAAACTAGTTTGTTATTAATCGCCCATTAACAAATGAGTTGATTACAATATTTTTTCGTTGACCGTAAACTCTTTTTTGTGACAAAATTCACTTTTCCACAAAGACTACCAAGAGATAATAATGTCAACTCCATACCAATGACGTAGAATGTCATTGACTCCAAACATATAACTTCAAACAACGAAAATATCGAAAATGATTTAAACCTGAATATAAATCATGACGTTCATAACACAAACAATGTATCTTTTCCGTTCTTAAATTTGAACAATTGTAATATAAAGAATATATTTATAAATAACCAAAAATAATTATGTATTAAAATTGTTAATTAAAGTGTATGATGTTAGTCTGTGATTGTTTTTTTTTATTTTCGTGACTATAGCTGGTTGTTTATATCAAAATGACTTCAAACAACTTGGAAAATATCCATAATGATATTGGTGTATTGACTACATCAAAATGCAAAACGTCAAAATCACAAAAAGAGTGCGTTAATGACGACTATTAACCCATCCTTTTTTAAGTAAATTAATATCGAAATTAATAAACGGTCAACGAAAAACTATTTAAATGTAACTACATATTGTAACGTTTATTCTAATTTATATTTACAATTAATTTATATTTACAGATTTATATGTAATTCAGTCCTTATTTAATAATTTATCTAATACACTAGACACACTAATTATAATTTATATGAGAGTCACTTAATAAACACTTTATAAACACTGACTGATTGACTAATTGCCTGCAACGATGCTCGTGGCCTATTTATACTCGTGCGCCGTAATTCTAGAAGTGTCTCGGCGTTCTCGCGGGTGCATTGGATATTCTCGATATTCTGGCGGATGCACCCGGGTGTTCTGGATGTTTCTCGAAGTTTGGGCGGAGGAGCCATAGTCGTCTCATACGGGGATTTCACTGGGGGCACTAAGTGAGAATATTATTGCAGTAGCTCGCGTAACATTGCCCCCTCCTTAAGAGACAGTTCCTCCTGGAACTAGCTA
The DNA here is from genome assembly GCA_947563755.1 of Lochmaea crataegi. Lineage (NCBI taxonomy): Eukaryota > Metazoa > Arthropoda > Insecta > Coleoptera > Chrysomelidae > Lochmaea > Lochmaea crataegi. The sequence continues at coordinate 27,487,228 of OX387425.1, read as the reverse complement.
GGAAACTGGAACGAGATGACTGTATCGGCAACTGGTCCCCTTGTTGCATTTTTCATTTGTATGGAAGTAACATGCGACCGTCTTCTCTGTTGGCTGTGTCTCCCGAGCATGGCCGCAAACCAGTACCTGCACTTCGGTGTCTCGGAAGATTACTCCTACCATGCTACGGATTATTCGCCAATCTAAATGCCTACATTCAATCTTGGGCATGGCTAGCCTGTACACGTTCAATTCAAGCACATGCTCCCTCAGGCTTCGTAATGCTTCCCAGACATCCTCGTACGTTGGTCTTTCGTCGAAGGTGTTCCTCGTCACTAGGTGGAAATTGTAGCGGGAGCCATTTTGCAGCTTCAGAGCTTTACCTGGTACTGGTAACTGGTTTACCAAAGGTCGTGCGCCACTCTTCTTTATAAACAGAGATGCCAGTCCGCTCGCATCGGCTACGCTGGCAGGGATGTTTATTGCCAGTGAGTATTCCTCCGGAACGGCAAGCAGGTCTTGTCGTCTCTCAGTGGTGACGCCGAATCTTGCTTTTCCGGTACCACCATAAGCACCCATGAACTCTACAAAAGCAGGGTCGACTACTTCCTCATCGTGGTCACCCTCGAATGGCGCTAATCGGTTACGGTGTACCACCTTTGGCTTTCCATTTGGGATCTTGCTGATACGATAGATGACATCGTTGATTCTTTTCTTTACGAGGTACGGACCGTCCCAAGCTTTCTGCAACTTTGGAGAAAAACCCTTTTGTCTTCTTGGGTTATGCAGCCAGACTTTGTCTCCTTCGTGGAAACCTCCTTCCGTAGCTTGCGTATCGTACCTTTTCTTCATCCTATCGCTAGCGATCTGGAGATTCGATCGAACCAGCTCGTGTACGTCGTCCATTCTTTTTCTCAGCTGGGTCACGTAATCTTCACCAGCTATGTCTTCTCCGGGTCGGCATCCAAATTCAAGGTCGCAGGGTAAACTCATTTCGCGTCCGAACAGAACTCTTGCTGGTGTTTGGCCGGTGGACTCATTGATGGCGGATCTGTAGGCCATCGCGAATAGCGAGAGATATTGGTCCCAATCTCGCTGATGGTTAGATACTACTTTAGACAGGTATTTGCCAAGAGTTCTGTTCATTCGCTCTACCATCCCGTCCGACTGTGGGTGCAAAGCCGTAGTTCAGCTGGCTTTCGAAGTTTCTGCCCTGGTCGCTGTGTATTTCCAGGGGCACCCCATATCGGCAAATGAACTCATTCACAAGCACGTCGGCAACCGTTGCGGCTTCTTGGTTTGGAATGGCATACGCTTCTACCCATTTTGTGAAGTAGTCCATCACCACCAAAATGTACCTGCTGCCATTTGCTGTCAGTGGAAACGGTCCGGCAACGTCCAGGGCAATGCGTTCAAAAGGGCTTCCGACATTGTACTGCTTCATAGGGGCCTTTCTTCTCCCGTGCGGTCCATTGGTCGTAGCACAGGTAGTGCACTTCTTACACCAGTCCTTCACATCTTCGGAACTGTGCATCCAATAAAACCGTTCTCGCACTTTCTGGAGGGTCTTCTTCACACCTAGATGTCCTCCTGACGGACTGTCGTGTAATTTCCGCAGTACTGCTGCTATCCTTGTTCTTGGAATCACCAACTGTCTTCTACTTTCGGAACCCTCATCGTTCTCCATTACTCGCTGTAGCAAACCGTTTTCCAAAACCAGCGAGTCCCACTGGGCCCAATACGATTTCATCGTTGGCGAGTACCTTGAAATCTCCTGCCAAGTAGGTCGACAGTTCTCCTTTTTCCAATGTCGGATTTAATTCAAGTCGGGATCGTTCTCTTGTTCCTCTTCCAACTTTTCTGGTGTCAATTCGTCGGTGGTCACCGTGGTTCTTCGAATCGCAGCTTCCTTAGCTTCTGTTTTGCTGCAGTGAGAGCACTCTGCAGGGCATGGTCTTCTAGAGAGGGAGTCTGCATTTCTGTGGCTTATTCCAGCTCTATGCTCAATATTGAAATTATATTCTTGGAGCCGCTCGATCCATCTAGCGATTTGACCTTCAGGGTTCTTGAATTGCATAAGCCACTTAAGTGCTGCATGATCGGTTCTGATCACAAATTTCTTCCCATACAGATACTGATAGAAGTGCTCCACGGACTTCACTACTGCTAGGAGCTCTCTTCTTGTGACGCAGTAGTTTTGTTCTGGTTTGGAAAGGACTTTACTAAAATATCCCAGAACTTTCTCTTGTCCTCCTTGAACCTGTGATAGCACTCCTCCAATTCCAACATTGCTAGCATCAGTATCTAGTATGAATTCTCCCTCTGGTAGTGGATAGCCGAGTATAGGTGCAGTAGTCAAGTGCTTCTTCAAGGTTTCGAACGAAGTTTGGCAATCTTCTTCCCAGCGAAACTCCCTTGCTTCCTCTGTAAGTCGTGTCAAGGGCTTAGCGATATCTGCAAACTTCTTTATAAATCACCTGTAGTATGTACAGAGTCCAAGGAAGCTTCTAACTTGGTGCTTGTCGGTGGGTCTTGGCCACTTTCGTACGGCAGCAGCTTTTTCTTCGTCTACAGCTACACCATCCTTGCTGACTACATGGCCTAGGTAATTGACTTTGTTTCGAAATAGTTGACATTTCTTGGGGTTGAGCATCAGTTGGGCAGCTTGCAACCTTTTGAAGACACCTTCCAAATTCTTTCGATGTTCTTCCCAAGACTATGATGTCATCAAGGTACACTAAGCATGTCTTCCAGGACAACCCTCGCAATACGTTTTCCATCAGTCTTTCGAACGTTGCGGGGGCATTGCACAGCCCAAATGGCATAACGGTGAAATGCCATAGTCCAGATCCGGTGGTAAACGCTGTCTTTTCTCTATCGGCTGGATCCATTTCTACCTGCCAATATCCAGACTTCAGGTCCAAGGTAGAAAACAATTTGCTACCGGCCAGCGTATCCAGAGTGTCGTCGATTCTCGGCAGGGGATAGCTATCTTTCTTTGTAACATTGTTCAACTGCCGGTAGTCCACGCAAAACCTCGTGGTTCCATCCTTCTTCTTTACCAGAACTACCGGAGAGACCCAAGGGCTGGTAGAAGGTTCTATTACCTTGTCCTTTTCCATCTCGCGAACAATTCTCTCCGCTTCCTCTCTTTTGGCCTGTGGTAGCCGTCGAGCCGATTGTCTTATCGGTTTAGCGTCGCCGGTGTCAATTTTGTGTTTGACAGCAGATGTTCTTCCTGTCTTTCCTCCTTTTGGTACAAAAAGAGATCGGTATTGTAGCAAGAGTTCTCTGATCTTTTTCTTCTCTTGCAGGCTAAGGGATTGTCCAGCCACTGCTATCATTTGTTCAAATTTATTGTTGGCATCATTGGAGGTTGTTGTTTGATGAATTATTGACGCCACTGGTACGCAAGTTCCAATTTTGGTATCCTTCTTCATAGTTATTGGATGGTCATTTACATTTATAATGCGTACAGGTATTTCTTCGGCAGCCATGACTAACCCTTTTCCAACCAGGATTCCTCGACCAACCTCTTCATCGTGATTCCATGGTTCCATCATGACCGGTGTTCCTTCTTCGACGGTTCCTTGAAGCCTTGCCACAGTGAAAAATTCACTCCTTGCGGGTACAACTGTATCCTCCTGTACGGCTACCTGAACAGTCTTATCCTCGTGTGGGTGAAGGAATACCTCCTCAGAACCTACTCTAATCACTCGGTTCTTGAAATCTAGCTGGAAGCCATGTAGGTTCATAACGTCCATTCCGAGTATTATGTCCTCTTCGATATCAGCGACAACGACAGTGTGGGTGAACTTCTCTGCGCCAATTCCCAATTGCACCGGTAGTTCTCCATGGACATTGGCGCTTTCACCTGTGGCAGTCCTGAGTCGCAGTCTCGTCGGTAAAAGCCTTTTCCGGGTGTTGACAGTCTCGGGGCGAATAATAGTCCTCGTTTCTCCAGTGTCCACCAATAGTGTATTCTTCCTTCCATTAACTTCACCATCCACGTATACACTATCGTCGCGACATTTCAGAGAGGCTATTAGGATGAAAGGGTCTTTGGAAGGTCTTCGGGTCGAAGCTGCCCTCTGAAGGTCGACCCTTCCTAGTTTTCGTGCTGGGCGTCTTCGCTTGTAGCAGTTCTCGGTCGCTTGCACGAACTGCGTACATGTCCCATTTCTCCACAATTCCAGCATCTCACAGCTTTCAGTTTTCCATTTGAGATGCTTTTCATCATGTTGACAATCTGGTCGAGCTTGCTCTCAACTTCTTCGTCTGCTACAGCCCTCACCTTGCCGTATACTCCGGAAGCCTGTGTAGCTGCTTCGTACTCCAAGGCTGCAGAGAGTACGTCGACCAGTGTCTTATGCCGAGCCAAGCGTAGAGTTCTCTGCATTTCATGGTCACGAACTCCGTCGATGAATGTCTGTACCCCTAAACATTCCATGACATTCTCCGGTGCCGATGGATAGGCAAACCGCACCAACCTCGCAATGTCTGCTTCGAATTCTTGCAGAGTTTCGTCGCGTTTTTGTTTGCGGTTTTTCAGCTGCGATTGGTACAGATGCTCCAGGTGTTCCAGGCCATATCTCATGTTCAATCGCTTTTTGAGTTGTTCAAAATCTTCGGCCTCTTCCACTGGAATGGTCTGGAGGATATCCATGGCGTCTCCTCTAAGGGCAAGAGTTAAATTTAACGCTTTTTCCTCCTCACTCCAGTTGTTTGCCTTTGATGCCGCCTCGAATTGCTTAAGATAGTTCGGCCATGACGTTTTACCATCGAATGATGGCAGTTTCACTCGGCTGTTAATATCGTTTTCCATTTTCGGTTTCAACTCTACTTTATCTGCCAGTTCATCGTTATTCGGGGCTTGCCTAGTTGTAATATCCGGTTTATTACTAGTCTTCCTTTCGATTTCTTTGATTTTTTGTTTCATTTCTTGCTCCATTCTTTTAATCTTTTCTTCCACGTCAGAAATATCAGTCTTCATGGATGTCATTTCATTTTTCATGTCCGTCGAAATTTTATTCTCCATGTCCGACATTTTGTTTTCCATGTCCGACATTTTGTTTTCCATGTCCGCCGAAAGTTTACTTTCCATGGATGAAATTTTATTTTCCACGTCCGACAATTTGTTTTCCATGTCCGCCGAGAGTTTACTTTCCATGGCTGAAATTTCGTTTTTTATATCCGTCGAAATTTTATTTTCCATGGATGAAATTTCGTTTTTTATATCCGACATTTTGTTTTCTATGTCCGACATTTTGTTTTCCATGTCCGCCGAAAGTTTATTTATGGAAGAGGTTATAGAGGCGGACGCTTCGTCGGTGAATTCAAACGTTTCCGGGTCCAATCCATTGTTAATCATAGCTTTTTTTAGTCGTTCCACTAACACTGACTTGACCCCATTTGTGTCCAATTCGTAATCCTCCAACTCTCTTCGAAGCTCTGAAACTTTTAGTTCACAAAGTTTCTTTGCCATCTTCCTGTATATTTATTTATTTATTATCTTTTTTTTTAATCCCACTTCTGACACCAATGTAACGTTTATTCTAATTTATATTTACAATTAATTTATATTTACAGATTTATATGTAATTCAGTCCTTATTTAATAATTTATATAATACACTAGACACACTAATTATAATTTATATGAGAGTCACTTAATAAACACTTTATCGAGGCGCGATTACTTTCCTTCGGTATCAACACTGACTGATTGACTAATTGCCTGCAACGATGCTCGTGGCCTATTTATACTCGTGCGCCGTAATTCTAGAAGTGTCTCGGCGTTCTCGCGGGTGTATTGGATATTCTCGATATTCTGACGGATGCACCCGGGAGTTCTGGATGTTTCTCGAAGTTTGGGCGGAGGAGCCATAGTCGTCTCATACGGGGATTTCACTGGGGGCACTAAGTGAGAATATTATTGCAGTAGCTCGCGTAACAATATATATTTTTTGGCTTGCATTGATAAAATTTTGAAGTTCCGAACTCGACGTACTCCAGATTTGTCGTAACCCAGATTCGTCGTACTGCAGATTCGTCATAAAACGTATAGTCGGTCAAGAAAGTGGTGTTATTGGTTTAAAAATCTCTTCTTAATTAGGATTCCGTACCGAAAGGGTGCTCAACGGGGCCCTATTAACGTACCTCCGCTCTGTGTGTGTCTGTCACAGAGGACTGTATTTTTTGTACGGTAATAGGTAGATATTTTCTTTTATTTTCATAAAATAGTTTTAAGTAAATTGTTTATTAAAATAAGTTGCAATTTGTATTTGGTTTTTAATTTTATTATGGAGTCGACTGTATTACGACAAATCGTACGTCGAATACAGAACAAACGATTTCAAATAGTTTAGTTGGGGCCCTTTTTTTATTTTGAGTCAACCTACCAACCAAACCCACCTAAAACTCGCCGTTACCCCCGCCTCGGAATCACTAACCTAGCATACTTCGAGACGGGCGGCGGTCCCTCGCACACTCTGCGCTCAGACCGTCGTCTTCTCCCTACTTATCACTCCTACCTCTCATATCGAGTCCTTCTCTTCCCCTAATCATGCTCTCCACTACGCCACTTACCTCCATCCATTCCTCCTCCCCCCTCAACATTATCTCCACCATGTTCTCCCAATACACCACCTCCACTAGTTTCCTCACCAACTTCTTCAGCACTTCCTCGTTCTTCCAGCATCTAAACACGTGCCCCACATCATCCTCCACTTCACACTTCGCACACTCCAGTCTCTCTTTTTCCAATATTGTGGAAGTACCCTACTCTCGACCCATGTCCAGTGAGCATCTGTGTCAAGAAGTAGTTCACCTCCCAGAATTTCCGGTCCATCCAATCTCTCCTACTCCCAATCGCTCCTTTTAGCGCGCCCTTATACTCCTCCTACCTTCTTTCCATTTCCTCCTCCATTCATTCCTGTACTTCATCTCTGGTCGCACCCCTCCAGCGTTTGTTATTGGCTCTAGCCATCGCGCCCAATGGGTAGGACCTTGACTACACCGCTGCTGTCAGTCCGCCCACTGACCTGTACCCCTGCACCACCCTCAGGAGTATCCCTCCCTGCACCCGCAGGAGTGGCCTTTGGTTACCTAGCTACGCCACTGACTATAACGACTAATCTACATCGTTATTATTATTCTAGCAACATACCAGAGCAAGAAAAGTCATCCTGGTACAAGCTAAATGAACTAAAATCGTTCCAAAATTCCTCGCCAATGAAATAATAAATTATTTAATAGAAATAAATAAATTGATGTAGACAGATCGTCAGAAGAAAGTATAATATATCCTTACGAAACAAATTCCTTATAAACAACTCAATTGCTTTTAGCTAAAGACTTGATATGAAAATGATGCTAATCTTTCAAAGTAAAGTATTAATACCAAGGCATGTAAAAGAGATCAAAGAAGCTTGAAGGTCAACTCAATGACGTATCTAGTCATCTAGTATCATATCAACGTCTCGTGTGTTTCGTATCTGTTATAATTAATGGTAAATGTTGTAATAGTTATAAATTATGTATAATAAATTTAAATTTATTAGAAATAGTTATTTGATAAAGAACTATGAAGATAGTTTATTAATAGTTTATTAATTAATGTTATCATTTATTATTTTAAAACATTGAAAATATATGAGTGACTTACATACGAGGGTTTTCTTTCAAGTGTTTCATATAACATTATAGTTGACGCCTGCCAACCAATATCAAATGTCAAAATTAGCTGACGTGTTCAGTTAATGCCAAATTTTCAGACCGCTTCGTTTAAAGCTGTACCTAAACTGGATATTTAAAGTTGATCAGTCAGTCGAAAAATGGAATTAAGCCGAGAAAATTTTCGGGCAATAACTTATTGCAAATTTCGAAGTCAGTTAGTTGTCTCAACAAGAATGCCTTGCCGAATTGGTTTCTGTTTTCGGCAATGGAGCACCACATCAGTCGACAATTTCTCGTTGGTATGGAGAATTTGAACGTGTACGGATTAATCCTAGCGACGATCCATGAACAGGTCGATCAACAACGGAAGTCGCCCTGGAAAACGACGAGGATGTACATAAGCTGATCCAAGAAGATCGACATGTCACATATCGTGAAACTGGAGCATCATTGGGCATTTCAAAGACCATAATTCAAAAAAATTTACATGAAGAATTACCTGTAAAAAAATTAGTTTCTCGTTGGATACCGCATTTGTTGACGGAAGAACAGAAAGCAATTAGAGTCAATTGGTGCAAAGAAACCGGTTTAACCCAGGAAAATAAAAAAATATATACAGTATTGTCAGTGGTGATGAATCCAGGATTTACTCTTATGAACCCGAAAATAAACGGCAAGTGTTTCCAAAAAGATGGTGGCGACATTTGTCTCAAAAGCGAGTCATGTAGCAACAACAATTCCTTTGCAAGATCAAAGAACTGTTACTGCTGATTGATTGATTGGTTCGGCACCACCAGTCAGGCTTAGAGACCTCAGCCTTTAGGCTTTTTGTGCTCTTGGTTATACCGTTTATGTGAAGAGACCAGTAGCCCTTATCAGGCTCAACAGTCTTTTCACTAGGTCCTTCTTGGAGAAATACTTCCTTGGATACTCCCTTGGATACTCTATTCCTAGGAGTCTATATCTCCAATGAGACAGTGCTTCACATTAGAAGATAATGTGAGAGGCTGTTTCCTCCTCTTCCATGCACAACCTACAGATAGGTTCCTCCCAATATATGCCAATTGTATACATGTGGTTCTTTAGGGCACAGTAACCGGTGCGTAATCCACCGATATGTACAAGCATGTGCAGCAGTTTTCGATATTCCAAATACTGGTTCAGAACCAGTGAATGCAGTTTCAGACCCTAGCCTTGCTAGGGTGTCTGCCTTTTCATTGCCTACAATACCCTTGTGCCTCGAGACCCATTTAAGAGTTACTCTATTATGGTTTGCCAGGGTTAAAAGTTTTTGTAGGCAGTCCCAGACCAGTCTAGATCTGGGGACATGCTACAGATTTCAGTGCTGCCTGACTATTTGAGAGTATAAGGATCTTTTGGTCTCTATACCCCTTTCGATGTTCATTTGCAAACACGTGTCGGTGGCGTAGATTTCTGCCTGGAATACAGATGCAAACTTCCCCTAAGATGCGTGGACGTTGCACCTGGGTCTAGCACCTTGCACTCCAGCTCCTGTTAGATCCGTCTCTGTACCACACCAGCGTTCTTTCCTGACTGCATGCTTCCAACTCATCCCAGTTTAACTGGAAATGGTATGGTTGGTTGTCATTAATTGTGGCCAACATGTTATCCCTTCTCATTTCAAGAAGCGAGTTTGTGATAACATCTGTGATTCTGGAATGACTATGAGTGTTGGTTCCTTCGTGCCAATTCCCATTGCATTCCAGCCTATGTGCAGCCATTCTAGCTTCCTCCTTAACCTGCAGAGCAAGAGGCGGAAGATTGAGAATGGCTTCCATTGCCGCAGTCGGGCTGCTTTTCATCGCACCCGTTATGCACGACAGGCAAGACTATGAAGTTTTGATAGCTCCAGTTCGGCTTTCCTCTGATCTGTTTCTGGCCACCAAACTAAGGCTCAGTACAGTTGTGTACAGCCAGTGAACGATCCGTGGATTTAGTCCCCATGTGTTTTCTATCGCCTGTTCGGCAGCCGTTAAGGCGATTTTCCCTTTATTGGTTCTGTCATGTAGGTTAGTTTTGCATCCAGAATTATGCCCAGATACTTGACCTTTTGGCTGAGACACAGCTGCACGTTGAAGAGGCTTGGCAGTTTTGGTCTCTCAAGCTTCCTTTTTCTAGTGAAGGGAATGAGCGCAGTTTTTGCAGGGTTTGCCCTTAGGCCACCATTTCCAGGGATGGTCGCATTAGCTCCGATATAATATTGGGTTATTTTTCCAGTACAAGCATTGTCAGATCATCTGCATACCCCTGGTTGTATATCCCCTTCCTGTTCAATTCCTCCATGAGTTCGTCTATGACAAGGTCCCACAGCAAAGGTGGCAGGACTCCTCCCTGTGGGCATCCCTTCATTATCGATACCTCCATGGAATCTCCAAATAAGGTTGTCGTTGCTGTCCTGTTGAAAAGCATGTTTTTCATCAACCGACTTGTGGTGTCGTCTGCTCCACGCCTTGCAACAGCAGCTATCATGTAATCAAAGGAGGTGTGGTCGAACGCTCCTTCTATATCAAGAAATGCTCCGAGAGCTATTTCTTGATTCCCTAGGGCTGATTGGTACATATCAATATGTTCGCCGGAAGTAATTGTTGAGTTTCGAAAAACCAACCCCCAACGACGAATGATCCTCCACCAAACCAATGCAAGTTCCCACACAGCTCGAAAAACAATTGAGCTAATAAAGCAAGAAAACATCGAATTGTCCTAACGACTTTTTTTATTTTCCAAAAATCGAGAATGAACTGCGTTGTCAAAGGTTCCAGTACCCAGAAGAAGCAGTCAACGCATTCAAAAACTCTATTTTGAATGTACCAACAAGCGAGTGGAGAAACTGCTTCCAGAATTCTCCATTATTCCTGCATCGGTGAAGGAAATTAAACATTCAGAATCTGCTATAGCTTTGTGTGTATTAGGATATCTAACAGAGAAGCCATTCACAATCCTTTTAGTCTGCTTACTTCAGTTTCAACGATTTCTTAGTTCTGGTTTTTATTGTTCTCGGTAAGTGATAAACTTGCACTTATATTCCTATTTATAATTTTACACGTGTAAAAATAAAAACATTCGATCATAAATAAAATACGGAACGCTGGCGTTTTCTATTTTTCTTCTTTCATTTCCGTGGTTATTTCTGTTTGAAATTAACCTTTTATAACTGAAACCAAACATTGATTCTCGACGCCACTCGAGTATTTTTAGTCAAGGCGAAGGTTCTAAAAATCACAACATAGTGTTTTTATTAGTGAAGTGTGACAAGAAGTTCACTGATACCAATAAAATCGACACTTATCGTGACTTCCTTCTGAAAATATTTATGATATTTTGAATCAAAGTGCTAAATTTACTCTTTGCTTATTTTCGTTGGTTATTAATTTAACTGGATGATCTAACATTTATGAACTGTTAAAGAAAAATCACTTTGAACATTTTATAAAATATTAAACTGGATGGCACCAGTTTTTAGTCTCGACAAAAATTTAAAAAAGAAATAAACAAACAAAAAGTTGGAATGTTGAAGAAAGCCACGGTGGTGCAGCTTGATGTATGTATATTGAGGTGACATTCACTGAGACCTAAAAGATCTATTGTGCCCCCTTACTTCTACTTAGTTCCTGAGGAAAGTCTCAGAGACTGGTAGCTCCTTTAGTCCTATTTCCCGGAGGAATTTTAGGATATCTGCAGGCTCTAGCTTAGGTAAATGTCCCTCTTCTATCCATTAATCTCCTAAATGTTGTGCCCTAGGATTCTGAATTGCTGTGCAATTCGCAAATATGTGGATGGAGGTTTCTTCTTCCAAGCAGCTTTATGTAGCTCTCAGCTTAACTTTTTTGGATGTTTTCGGCGGCTTCTAGTTCTAACTCGAAATAACCTGTTGTTTGATTTCCTCTAAGGTAATCTAGCTTAGCCATAGAGCAGCTTCATCTTCAAACTCCCATGTAAGTTGCTGCAGAGTATCAAAAAAATAAATTCACCAGAAATTGAGCAATGCAAACTTCCAAGAACGAACTGCTGATGATTATTTGACAATTTCACGTTCTAACTCTCAGATTTATTTAACACTTTACCTAATATGTTTGTAATTTTTTATTTAAAATATAATTAAAAATTGTTATTTGCTTGTCATTGTTTGTTACTTCACTTATCTTTCTATATACGGGGTGTCAATTTTAAAACATACAATGGGCTGTACCTCGTGAACGAAAAGAGATTTCAAAAAAATTTCAAAAACGTTTCTAGGGGGTTTCGAGGGGGAACTAAAATGACATGAGAGAGAACGCACCCCCATCAACCCCCTATGCCCCACCTACAAAAATTTAAATGGCAACCCCTACTTGTGATACTAACAACAGCTAACGTGTTTAATCCTGAAAAACTTGTAAGTCACGAGTATATCCGTGATTTAGTCGCAAAATTTAAGAGACGGGTTCAGTAGCAAATAGAAGAAGGAATGCCGCAAGAGTACTCGATGGAGCAACTCAAATTGAAGTCATTGGACTATTTGGAATAGATCCTACTTTATCAACTCGTCACGTCTCTGCAATAACAGGACTATCACATGAGTTGGTACGGAAAGTTTTGAAGCTGCATAAATGTCACCCCTATAAAATGCAATGTCTTCAAGAATTGTCCGATGACGATCCAGACCCAAGAATTCAGTTTTGCGAAATTATGACTGGCCACTCAATGGGACCTCTCCTTCCAATCCATCTATTTGGATAATTATTGTCTAACCAGTCCCTAACTGCTACTGCGTAATGGGGAGGTGCTCCGTCTTGTTGGAAGTGCAACAAATTTTTATCTAGAGCTGGATTGCCATCGCCGTCCGGCTGGTTCTCTAATTCATGAACAATTAAGGGCTCAATAGTGTTCTCCAGCATATCGAGGTACATTTCACCGTTTAAATTTCCCGGTATGAACAAGGGACCAATCACAGAATCTCCTAATACCCCTCAGTCATAATTTCACAAAACTGAATTCTTGGGCCTGGATCGTCATCGGACAATTCTTGAAGACATTGCATTTTATAGGGGTAACATTTATGTGATAGTCCTGTTATTGCAGAGACGTGACGAGTTGATAAAGTAGGATCTATTCCAAATTGTCCAATGACTTCAATTTGAGTTGCTCCATCGAGTACTCTTGCGGCATTCCTTCTTCTATTTGCCACTGAACCCGTCTCTCTAAATTTTGCGACTAAATCACGGATATACACGTGACTTACAAGTTTTTCAGGATTAAACACGTTAGCTGTTGTTAGTATCACAAGTAGGGGTTGCCATTTAAATTTTTGTAGGTGGGGCATAGGGGGTTGATGGGGGTGCGTTTTCTCTCATGTCATTTTAGTTCCCCCTTTCTACCCTAGAAACGGTTTTGAAATCTCTTTTCATACACGAGGGATTGTAAGTTTTAAAATTGACACCTAATATAATGTTACGGAAATCATTAATCGGAGAAATGGTACCTAATACAATATGTGGAATCTTGCTGGCGCGAAGAAAGTGAGGTTAGAGATCAACTTAGTGAATTTAATCATAGATTATAAAGTTGACTTGCGAACGAAAATGTTATTACAACATTTCTTGCTTAAGACCAATGCATGTAAGCTGTAGTTTACAAAGCAGGTCGCTTTGTAGAAAACTTACAGTTTATAAACTTACTCATTTTTGAACAGGTGCCGTATTTTCGAGATCAGTTGAACTTTTTCGTATGCGATTTAATTCAAATGAAAAAAATCGCACACGATTCGAAGATCGTATTTTTGAACCATCTTTGAAATTGCATTCGTATGCGATAAATATTTGCATTGGCAATACCCCAAATTTGACCATTCCATTTCTTCCTTAAAAAAATAAATAAGGTTGTCAATTTCTTATGTAAGGAAATTATTTTATATACTACATAAATGTTTATACTGTCCATCCAAGCAACGGAGTGTTCAAAAACAGTATCATGCATAGTGCACGTGATCTCTCCGACACTGTACCAATGTACCAAAGACAATGAATTCTGCCGGTCGATTGCAGTTAAATTCGATTGGCAGCGTAGGGAGGCATATTTATTTTAGCCAATAGATGCAAAGGCGCATGGCGATCATACTTCGATCACGCATCTATCGTTGTTTGGGTCGCTCTGTTTGTACGATGATTATACTTTATATAGAAAAAATTGTTTTATTGCTTTCCCCGCAGACGTCTGTTTATGTTTATTCATTTCAGATGTGATAAAAAGGAGATCGACCTTCACCTATCTGATAACCAGATGAGACATAATTTTTATGAAATATTTTTGATTTATAAACACGACTATGATAGCTTGCCTATCGAAAAGTGTTCATGGCTATTTATAATTAAATTAATTTTAATAATTTTTATTTCATCACCTTCACTGTTATGATAACCAAACAAATTTAGTCTCAACGGAGAGTTTTTAACATAGAGAATATGCCTTGGTAGGCTTGCCTGCTGATTTCTGTTCATAGTTGTCTGGCAAGCAGGTATGAACAAGTAAGTCAATTTAGATAATTTCACCGATATGATAACCAATAAAAATTGGTATCAGAAGAAAGATCATTTAATTACAAAAATAACAGTATAGGTTTGCCTGCAAAAAACCGTTCATAGATTATTGCCCTGCTTTAAAGTTTTAAAATCGGAGCGATTAAATATGTGCGAAAGAGAAAGTAGTTAGTAGTTTGTCCGAAGTCCGTGTGATAGAACAGGACGCAACATAGCAGCTGCGTGCGACCAGTCTGTTTGATGTGACCCAGTGCGCATGCTCCCATACACGGAACTGACAGGAAAATCTGTTTCTAAGAGCCCGTGGGAGATCGACCTTCACCCATCTGATAACGCTCCCATGATCCCATACACGGAACTGACAGGAAAATCTGGTTATCAGATGGGTGAAGGTCGATCTCCCACGGGCTCTTAGAAACAGAAATAAGGTTATAATCGTATACGAAGTTTAATATTCGAATGGTGCATACCCACTCAAGTCACCATATGCGAAACAAATCGAGCACGAAGCCTTCGAAAGTGATTCGTTAATACGGATAACCGATTTTCGTGCGAAATTCATTCAATTTCGTACACGAATTTTACTCGAGTGATCTCGAAAAAAACCTCCCAGTACAGGTCGTCATCACCGAAAACGTCTAGACGAAAGCTTATTATTATTTCGTTTGTTTTTGAGTGACGGATTGTTCTTAAGTGAATGATGAGCTTTTATATAATAAATATAAATAATAGTTTATTGTATAAGTGTATTAGATAGTGTTTTATCCACGCAAGAGAGAGCGAATCTGGAGGGTTTAATTTTCTTACGTGGATAAAACGCAATTAAAACACGAATGCAATATAACGTTTTATCCACAATCACAGTCATTTATGGTCGTATGCACCGTTTATAATACCCGTTTAACTAAACTGGTTTAAATAGTTAAACGCCCTTGGTATGCACCGAATGAATTTTAGTTAAACCTGAAAGAAGTTTGACAACGTCGAAAAATTTAGGGACTTTTTTTGTGTGAAAAACGTTCGTTGGTGTCAATGCTTGACATTATTTGAGTTTACAGTTACGGACGTGACGGTTGTTATTTGAATTCCGAATAACATGTATTTCATTGATAAAAACGTGCAACAGTTTAAATAATTAGAATCAACAACTATTTCTGCACAGTTACCTCATCAAATCTAATCAAACTTTCATGAGACTTTGACATAAGTTAACAAAGTGTCAAAAAGAACAGTTTAAAGTTAAACCTCCAATATTGGTCGTTCAATTTTAAATCTGGTTTAACTTCCATATAATCGATGGTGCATACTCTGCATACTAATTCAAAATTTTCAACTAGTTTAATGCATACGGCCATTAGAATCATATTTCATCAAAAAGTGATTTGACATTTCGCTATGACAGCAGGTGTAACGTCAAAAATTATTGAAATTAATAATGAAAAATACAATCTTAAATCAATAATTTTTCCTACGGTCGCTCGTAAAATGACTAATTACTATATTCAAATGAAAGCTCTAGCGCAAAAAAGGAATCTTTCGCTCGCTTATTTCATCAAATTTGGTGGGATTAGCCATGACGACGAAAAAAAATAAATGAACGTCAAGTTACCAGATAATACTCTAATAGGTACCTACTTTATTAACCATTTGAATCGGCTTTATTGATTTCTCACAACATTATAATAATTTAAAAGTTTAAAAGAAATTAAAAGGTGAATTTCAAAAGTCATTGTTATTGTTGATATCTCGAGCTCGCCTCTACCTAGAGCGACGGCGAATCAAATGTCGACAGGGGAGGGAGGTATAAGCGCTCTGCAGATTCTGACAAGTCTGAACAATTCAATAGATCTTTTTAACGCCATAAAGAGAAAGCATTCAAATACTCAAATTAACATAAGAACTTAAATAGATAATAAACCAGAAAAACACAAAAAGGTTATTACACGCGTTTTTTATATCATTTGTGAATTTCATTTTCAATCTTCAGTTATGGAAGAAATTTCTTCTGAATCAAAAATTGCAATAAATAATTGTAACAATTGTACTTTCACATTTAACATTAATAAATAATATGACAACTAAAATGTCAGAGTACTATCTTAAATCATAATCCACTCTTATTATAACCTAAGATAATATAAAAAACTGTTTTAATTATTAAACGGGCGACTGTAGAAAAAATTATGTGTGTTTTTCGAGCGAAAAGTAAAATTGCCGCTTTAAAAAGATCGCCGCGCTCCGCTCCGCGTCGCGCGGCAACATTCTTTCTCAAGTGGCAATCTGTTACTTTACGCTCTAAATACACAAATAACTATTTGACGTTGCAGCTGCTGACAGAGCAAAATGTCAAATCACTTTTTGATGAAATCTGATTCAAAATTACTGTAATTGTGGATAAAACGTTGTATTGCATTCGTGTTTTAGTTGCGTGGATAAAACACTATCTAAAATAAATAACTATTAATAATTTTGTGTTAAGATAGTTAAAGTTCGACTTTGACTTTTAGGTGGATATTTTAAGAATTTAAATAGTAGGTGGTGGGTATGTTCAAGTTTAAATGGGGTGATACACTGGAAAGAGATTCGGTTGGAAACTGTCGCATAGATTGATGACGTGCCTGTACTGTTCTCTATCTGCGTTAACCGAGGCGTTAACTCTACAACTTGTCAAACATATTTTTGACGTACGTATAAAGTCATCATAGTTATAAATAAGCTGATTAAACTGAATAATTCTAGAAACTCACGAATGGTGTTTGCCTTCATTAATTTTGTAAACTCATGATCTTCCCGTGAAGTGGGGCTAATGAACTCTGATTGTTTAAACGGAACTCGAACATTGTAAGTCACACTATACCTTATCTATATAATATGCTAGCTGAGTTTTTGCAATTATTATTTATGTGAAAAATGATTCATTCTTTTGCATTTCAAAATTTAAATGTTTTCTTGGGTCCGGTAAGGTTTGCGACCCTCGGAATTTTTCAACGATTTTTTTCTTATTAGAAAGCCTTATTTCTATAGAACATTTTAAAAGAAAAAAATTCTTGGATGTACTTTTGAAAGAGTAAATCGCAATTGAAAGTACTAAAAATCCGCCCTTTTTTTTAAATTTTGACAATTTTTGACAATTATGTCTAGATATCAGATGGTGGATTGAACAATGTTGCCAGTTCTCATATCCGTAACTCGTTACGGCTTGGAAATGCTTTACACAAGGTTTTTTACTAAAAAATTTGTGGAAGATTCAGAATTTATAGAGAAAAATCCAAAAAACAATATTTTTTCACCATGACCATTATTTGGACAAATATTTTATTTGAAAAATAGTTAAATACTTTATATTCAACATGCATTTTTTCAAAATTCATGTGAAATACAAATTATATGTAATTTTTTCGAGAAGGGGAAGCTAATAAATATGTATGTATCTATATATATTAAGCTTTTGATTATGGCTAATGTAATCTTAACGATAGTAGAAAGTATGACGTGTTGAGACCTAACCTAACAAAACCAAACCAAACCAAACCAAACCAAACCAAACCAAACCTAACCAAACCTAACCAAACCTAACCAAACCTAACCAAACCTAACCAAACCTAACCAAACCTAACCAAACCTAACCAAACCTAACCTAACCTACATAATTGAATAATGTATAAATTAAATTAATATATTATTCACTATAATATTGCTATAAAACTGTATTAGGTACAGTAGTAAGTTTGTTATAAACTCTTACATTTAATGTAAGAAATAAAGCAAATCTAAGATAAACATTATATTCTAAGGATGCTTAATATTTCAATTTTTATGATTATAAATGCAAATCATTTTATATTTTTATATATTCCTGTAATCTATTACAATGCAAAATTAATTCAACTAAAAGAAAATAAACACCATTTGACAACGCCGCTTAGCTATCACCTGATCACAGAACAATCATGATTTGTGATCGTAGACATAAGATTTGAGTGTGTTGGTTTATAACCTATAAGTGTCGAGTGAAAATAATATACTTCAAAATATTTCTGAAAATTGGCAAAATTAAAGTATTTTCTTCCGTTTTTTTTTGTGAAGCAGACTTAAGTTTGGATAAAGATAATAACTTTTAAAGTTTAAAGTGACTATTTTACTGGAGTAAATTGATAACTGACAAAATTTGAAGGTTTTGAACTGGCAATTTTTTGTCTTGTCGCGGCAATTTTTTGACGTTTAATATATCAAATCTATGTGTATAAAATTCTATCACTCTGTGATAAAATTCAATATAAAATCTTTGTTAGTGGTTTCTAAGGAAACTAAGTTGTTTATTTATTTATTTAACTGTCCAAAAATTATTAAAACTGATTCAAAAATTTAAATAAGTATTATCATCGTACATCAACTGTTGTTAGTTGATGTACGATGGTATTATTAACATGAATAATACAAGATTTGGAAATAATTCAATAAATGAAATAGAGAGTACAATTAAGCAAAGTATACCGCCAAATACAATGAAGACAAAAAAGTCTGCGTGGGAACAGTTTAGAATGTTTCTGGAAGCTCGTAATTATACGTTAGAAAAGGATACTTCTGAACAAGTTATAGCAAAAATTCTTGAAGATTATGGCTTTAACATGAAAAAAAGAGATGGAACTGATTATACTGAAGCTAGTGTGAAAACACTTTGGAATACGACTGCTCAAATGGTTCAGGAAAAATATTTTCTAGAATTTAACATCAAAATTGATCCATTTAAAGATATTACATATAAATTTGCTAGATTGGCCAGGGATACAAAACGTAAAAAGCTTCAGGCTGAACCTGAAACCAGAAAAAGAAGTTCTAACGCGTTTACCAAAGAAGAATTAATGGAAATGGTAGAAAGCTATTCTGAAGATAATCCTGATGGGTTACAAAAAAAGTTTTTTCATTTATGTTCGTTCGAATTAGCATGGCGTGGAAATGAAGCTGCTAATTGTGATATTAATTACTTTAAAAAAGAATATGATAATAAAGGTAATTTTACTGGCAGGGTAGAATATAATCCAATCTTTTTCAAAACGACACAAGGAGGATCAAAAGCTTTATCTGGCAGTAAGTGGCTGGTAAGAAATAATGCTAACAACAATTTGTGTCCAGTTCGTTTATTTTTAAAAATTATTGAAAAAAGAGAATCCAATCCTTATCTAACAACAACAAGATTATTTTTAACAGTACATCCAAATTGGGAATTAATACAATTTCAAAGTGGACGAAAATATCGGCAGAATCAATTGGTATAGACACAAAAAAAATAAAAATAACCAATCATTCACATAGAGCTTCTGCAATATCTGCATTAGCAAAAGAAGGAGTTGGTGAACAAGAAGTAATTAAGCTTACAGGACATTCTTCTGCCCATTCTTTGAAACCATATTTACAATTAAATGAAGAACACCATTTCCAAGTTATAGAGAACCTTCGAGAAAATAAAAATAAAGAAAAGGAATCCTCAGTTTCTAACTTAAATTCATCACAGGTTATGATGCAAAACAATCCCCAAAATAATGCTACAACGTACAATTATAATAATTGTACTTTTTACATAAATAAGTAATTTTTTTTTCATAATGTTATTATTTTTTTGGCTTTGTATAATTGAAGTTTGCAATAAATAAACCGTTTAAACATATGGTTTTTTAGTTTTTCTCTCGTGAAATAGTCATGTCGAATACCACTCAATTAAAAATTTTGTAAGGTAAAATTTTTCTCTTGTCGTATTCAAGTTTGTTGCTTTTAGGTAATTTTGCTCATGACATTTAATCCAAAACCACTCGCCTGACGGCTCGTGGTTTTGTTAAAAATTTCATTCGCAAAATTGCCAAGCAACAAAATTTCATGACAATCGAAAAATTTTGCCGACAAAATTTTCACTCTCGTGGTATTATATATGAAAATATTGATCGTAAATAGCATTAAATAGTGTTAAAAAAGTATCATTTTTTGAACTAAATTCGTAATTTTTAAAGTAATTTCTGAATGATCCAACGAAATTTTCGTTCTAATCTACTTTATTTAAGGGTAGCTATCAAACAAATTTAAAATTAACATAAAATTCCGAGGGTCGCGAAGTCTACCAGAACCGTTTTCTTTATCCACGCAGTTTATTATTGATGTTTAAAAATGATAAGATAACATATCACTTTTCCGTTATGTCCAGTCAAATAGGTAGTTCCTTGATCTATGCATTGTTTTCGTTATGAATGATCCTTTGGTGGCGATTCCTTGCTCTGATCTCACGACTGGGACGGTATTCTTGATTGAGGGAGTGAAGTTTCCCGAGAGAACAGATGTGTCTTTGTCACTGCAGTGAGAAAGTAACCAAGCAAAATAAAGACAAAATATGTGTTCTCTCTGGAATATAATATACTCCCTCAGTCAAGAATACGGCCTCTGGTCACTTTAAACTGGTATTGCCACTTAAAATCTATAGATTGTTTTGGAAAAATCACCCCATGCAAAAATTGAATACCTACTTGTAAACACCCTATTGTTAAGAGATTATTTATGAACCCACAATTCAGGTATAAAGCAGGCCCGTTTCTATTTAAATCAATATACCAATAATTATAACAAATAATTAAATATTAATATAGAAGTTAGGATCTTATATTTCCGGACGGGCTTTACCGGTGAACTTCATTCGACGTTTGGCGATGAAACAACATATCCATAAAAACCCTCTGTATATCGTTGGTATGCAGAAATTAATTGTGATAGTAGGTCGAGTTTCGTGAAGGTCGACCAAAATAGATTATTGTGCTAAAAAATATGATTTGTTTTATGGGATTTGGCAAAAAATGATGGTGTCCAGTGGTGCAACTTAATTATCCAAAAATATAATCGCGGTACTTCAAATCAGTTGTGTATTAGGTGATGAATCTTATATCTATGAATGCATATATGACCCCGAAACAACGCAACAAACTATATGGGTCATCCATCCATCCAGCCAACCATTTATTTGTCGAAATCTTAGACTATTAAACAGTTAATAATCTAAGGTCGAAATCCTTCTTCACCGTGACAATTGAAGCTTCCACTCATCTGCTCGAGTAACTGACTTTTTTTCGGTAAAAGTAATAAAAATACAAATGCTAGAGGTAAAGTTTATATGATCTCAGAAACAAAAAGAAAATTTCAAAGGATCGTTTGTCGGCCGCTAAAAGCACCAACGATCGATTTTATTTGGTTGTTATACTGAATGCATAAAAACTATACTTCAATTGGCGAGGAAAAATTTATCCAAAATTATTTTATGTTCTTTTTTGCGCGATTGATCTTTTTTGTTTATTTACAGCATCGGTTGTCAGGACGGTAGGTTGTGTTTACTGGTTTCTAAGTCCAACACGTCGGTAAGTGATTTACTTACCGTTCAGACGTCGGTAAGTAAATTACTTACCGACGTCTTAGCCCTACATACATTTAATTGGTCCTAAATAATATATTACTTCATTCATTACACAAAAGGAACAAAAAAAAATAAGAAGATTTTTATTTTTTTAATGAACAGAACCGAACAGAACAATTACAAATTTATTTAATTTTTGTTATAATTCTAATAATATAAAATAGATACCTTAAGGATTAGAAATGGGTCATCGGGAGCTTCATTTAAAAAGCTTTTAATCTGCTTTTTGGTAAACACAGCAGCTTTCTTAGGTCTATGTCCAACATTTTTCCTCTTTAGATAGGCAATCAAAGTATGAAGTGTTGAAATATCGATAGCATGTTTAAGAAAAATAGTGCTTTTCAACATCGAATATTCTGCCCAAAGACTACCAGGCGATTTCAATGTCTCATTTCGCCGAACAAAATATGCCAACAACACTTTTTCATTAATACTGGCACCATTCTTCTCCTCACACCAATTCTTAAACATTTTGTAGACTTTTTCATAGCGATTCCTGGAGTTTTCTGGGATTATTGCTTCACATCCTATTTGCCACGCTTTTTCTACTTCAGTATCACTCTCACTCATTTTATATTAGTAAATTAATCGAAAATTAAAGTTAAAAGTATAGACTTCAAAATATAATCTGAAGTTTCACAGTGAATGCATTTGTTTGTTGATAAATAATATCTTGGAAACACTTAGCAACTGCCCAACGATTATTAAATTATATCATTGGCAAATCGGCAATCGCCTACTTTATACCAAAATGCAAATATATTTTAAACTGATCGAGAAGTATAAATGTCATTTTTCACTTTTCGTTCATTTCGAAGAAATTTAAATTATTTTATTTGAAATTTATTTCAATACGATCGTGCAAAAAATGGTATAAGCATCTCGAACGTTAAGGGTTTTACCGGTCTCCAGCAAAATTGGAGGATTCGTAAAGTTTTCCAAAATCAATTGCAGAAGCTTTTATCTTTGATCCTTATATCCTCGGCAAGTGCGACGAACACGTGTCTTAGCTTTTGCATTTCATTTTGGACAATTCCCATCTTTGATTATAAACATTGATCTTAAATATACATTCATTTACAATAAAATACACCGCTTTTCGAATATCACAGCTGTCGTAAGTACATCTCAAATGTACCATGATAATTAGATATTTTCGCAGCCTGTTGATGCCAATGGTGTACGAATTATAAGTGCAACCGGTAGTTTTTTAAAGTGCCCCATTAATATTAGCACAGCTGAATAAATATTTTCTATTAAGCTACACTAGCATTTCAGCATATATTCCAATTTATAATTATCATAATTAAAATGAATAATATATTAATTAATTTTCGTAATCAAATGTTAATTTGGTATAAAGATTCGTTAATCGTTTGTATTTTTAAATGAGTAGAGTTCTGGATTAATTTTAACCTGTTTTTTGAATAACAAGCTATTCCTTTTCTTCTGTTACTTCCTCTCCATTTTTTGTTGGTCTTCTCTGCTGCTCTTATTTTGTCTAATATCCTGATTTATTGTCCATTTGTCATATCTGCAGATTTGGTCTGATCTTAAGTCAACTTTTTGATTCTTACCCAAGCTGTTCCTTTTATCCTGTTACTTCCTCTCCATTTTTCATTGGTCTGCTGTGGTAGTTCTTCTCTGATGCTCTTTATTTTGTCTAATCTCCTGATTTATTGTCCATTTGACATATCTGCAGATTTGGTCTGATCTTAAGTCAACTTTTTGATTCTTACCCAAGCTCTTCCTTTTATCCTGTTACTTCCTCTCCATTTTTCATTGGTCTGCTGTGGTAGTTCTTCTCTGATGCTCTCTTATTTTGTCTAATCTCCTGATTTATTATCCATTTGTCATATCTGCAGATTTTGTCTGATCTTAAGTCAACTTTTTGATTCTTACCCAAGCTGTTCCTTTTCTTCTGTCACTTCCTCTCCATTTTTTATTGGTCTGCTGTGGTAGTTCTTCTCTGCTGCTCTTATTTTGTCTAATATCCTGATTTATTGTTTATTGGTCATATCTACAGATTTTGTCTGATCTTGAGTCAACTTTATGATTCTATCCCAAGGTATTCCTTTTATTCTGTTACTTCCTCTCCAGTTTTTGTTGGTCTGCTGTGGTAGTTCTTCTCTGCTTCTCTTATTTTGTCTATTCTCCTGATTTATTGTTCATTGGTGATATCTGCAGTTTTTGTCTGATCTTAAGTCAACTTTTTGATTCTATCCCAAGGTATTCCTTTTCTTCTGTTACTTCCTCTTCATTTTTTCTTGGTCTGGTGTGGTAGTTCTTCTCTGCTGCTCTTATTTTGTCTAATCTCCTGATTTATTGTTCATTTGTCATATCCGCAGATTTTGTCTGATTTTAAGTCAACTTTTTGATTATATCCCAAGGTATTCCTTTTCTTCTGTTACTTCCTCTTCATTTTTTCTTGGACTGGTGTGGTAGTTCTTCTCTGCTGCTCTTATTTTGTCTAATCTCCTGATTTATTGTTCATTTGTCATATCCGCAGATTTTGTCTGATCTTAAGTCAACTTTTTGATTATATCCCAAGGTATTCCTTTTCTTCTGTTACTTCCACTTCATTTTTTCTTGGTCTGTGGTAGTTCTTCTCTGCTGCTCTTATTTTGTCTAATCTCCTGATTTATTGTTCATTTGTCGTATCTGCAGATTTTATCTGATCTTAAGTCAACTTTTTGATTCTAAGCCAAGCTGTTCCTTTTATTCTGTTACTTCCTCTCCATTTTTTGTTGGTCTGCTGTGGTAGTTCTTCTCTGCTACTCTTATATTGTCTATTCTCCCGATTTATTGTTCATTGGTCATATCTGCAGATTTTGTCTGATCTTGAGTCAACTTTTTGACTCTTACCCAAGCTATTCCTTTTCTTCTGTTACTTCCTCCCCATTTTTTATTGCTCTGCTATGGTAGTTCTTCTATACTACTCTTATTTTGTCTATTCTCCTGATATATTGTTCATTTGTCGTATCTGCAGATTTTGTCTGATCTTAAGTCAACTTTTTGATTCTAACCCAAGCTGTTCCTTTTATTACTTTACTTCCTCACCATTTTTTTATTGGTCTGCTGTGGTAGCTCTTCTCTGCTGCTCTTATTTTGTCTAATCTCCTGATTTATTGTTCATTTGTCGTATCTGCAGATTTTATCTGATCTTAAGTCAACTTTTTGATTCTAACCCAAGCTGTTCCTTTTATTCTGTTACTTCCTCTCCATTTTTTGTTGGTCTGCTGTGGTACTTCTTCTCTGCTACTCTTATTTTGTCTAATCTCCTGATTTATTGTTCATTTGTCGTATCTGCAAATTTTGTCTGATCTTAAGTCAACTTTTTGATTCCAACCCAAGCTGTTCCTTTTATTCCGTTACTTCCTCTCCATTTTTTGTTGGTCTGCTGTGGTAGTTCTTCTCTGCTACTCTTATTTTGTCTATTCTCCTGATATATTGTTCATTTGTCGTATCTGCAGATTTTGTCTGATCTTAAGTCAACTTTTTGATTCTAACCCAAGCTGTTCCTTTTCTTCTGTTACTTCCTCTCCATTTTTTGTTGGTCTGCTGTGGTAGTTCTTCTCTGCTACTCTTATATTGTCTATTCTCCCGATTTATTGTTCATTGGTCATATCTGCAGATTTTGTCTGATCTTGAGTCAACTTTTTGACTCTTACCCAAGCTATTCCTTTTCTTCTGTTACTTCCTCCCCATTTTTTATTGCTCTGCTATGGTAGTTCTTCTATACTACTCTTATTTTGTCTATTCTCCTGATATATTGTTCATTTGTCGTATCTGCAGATTTTGTCTGATCTTAAGTCAACTTTTTGATTCTAACCCAAGCTGTTCCTTTTATTACTTTACTTCCTCACCATTTTTTTATTGGTCTGCTGTGGTAGCTCTTCTCTGCTGCTCTTATTTTGTCTAATCTCCTGATTTATTGTTCATTTGTCGTATCTGCAGATTTTATCTGATCTTAAGTCAACTTTTTGATTCTAACCCAAGCTGTTCCTTTTATTCTGTTACTTCCTCTCCATTTTTTGTTGGTCTGCTGTGGTACTTCTTCTCTGCTACTCTTATTTTGTCTATTATCCTGTTTTTTTGGTCATTGGTCATATCTGCAGATTTTGTCTGATCTTGAGTCAACTTTTTGACTCTTACCCAAGCTATTCCTTTTCTTCTGTTACTTCCTCCCCATTTTTTATTGCTCTGCTGTGGTAGTTCTTCTATACTACTCTTATTTTGTCTATTCTCCTGATATATTGTTCATTTGTCGTATCTGCAGATTTTGTCTGATCTTAAGTCAACTTTTTGATTCTAACCCAAGCTGTTCCTTTTATTATTTCACTTCCTCACCATTTTTTTATTGGTCTGCTGTGGTAGCTCTTCTCTGCTGCTCTTATTTTGTCTAATCTCCTGATTTATAGTTCATTTGTCGTATCTGCAGATTTTATCTGATCTTAAGTCAACTTTTTGATTCTAACCCAAGCTGTTCCTTTTATTCTGTTACTTCCTCTCCATTTTTTGTTGGTCTGCTGTGGTACTTCTTCTCTGCTACTCTTATTTTGTCTAATCTCCTGATTTATTGTTCATTTGTCGTATCTGCAGATTTTGTCTGATCTTAAGTCAACTTTTTGATTCCAACCCAAGCTGTTCCTTTTATTCCGTTACTTCCACTCCATTTTTTGTTGGTCTGCTGTGGTACTTCTTCTCTGCTACTCTTATTTTGTCTATTCTCCTGATATATTGTTCATTTGTCGTATCTGCAGATTTTGTCTGATCTTAAGTCAACTTTTTGATTCTAACCCAAGCTGTTCCTTTTATTATTTTACTTCCTCACCATTTTTTTATTGGTCTGCTGTGGTAGCTCTTCTCTGCTGCTCTTATTTTGTCTAATCTCCTGATTTATAGTTCATTTGTCGTATCTGCAGATTTTATCTGATCTTAAGTCAACTTTTTGATTCTAACCCAAGCTGTTCCTTTTATTCTGTTACTTCCTCTCCATTTTTTGTTGGTCTGCTGTGGTACTTCTTCTCTGCTACTCTTATTTTGTCTAACCGCCTGATTTATTGTTCATTTGTCGAATCTGCAGATTTTGTCTGATCTTAACACTTACATCTACTCTGTACAACACTTAGTTTTTAATTTTATTGCGTTTAAAAAAAATATTTATTATCATTTAAAATTAGCATATGAATCTTACATTTTTTTTATTTATTTTTAAATCAACACGTGCTGTGCATTTTTGGAAGGACACGCTTTTATTTACATCCGTTTAATTCTTCAAAACAGTTGAAAAGCATTTAAAGGACGATACACCACGCACATATTTATATATCTTACAATCAGATATTTCGCCGAAATCAATCGAACAATAAAATACGTGAAAAGTGAACAGTCTTACTATATATAACTCGACAAAGGCTTTTACAGTGTTTTTCCTGATCGTTTCAGTGAGTTTTCATACGGTGGGCGAATCAGTTCACAAATATTTAGGTTACTTTTACTTTTTAACAAAGAAAGGTGCTTGTTCAGAAGGTATGTTTTTATTTGGTCATAAAATGGTAAATAAAAAAATCGGTAGGGTCGAGTTGTCTCCCGTTATTGACACTTTATTTGAGGAAGATTATTTGCCAGAATTTTACTAGCCCCAAGTATTGATTTGTTAACGTGTTTTGAAAAGTTTTTTACGTTTTTTGTCTTGTTGAAATAATAGTTATTTGTATGCCAAGGACTGAAAGTGCTACTTTGTTGGACGAGTCTGAAAATTGCGAGACGAGCAACAGACGAGTCCAACAAAGTAGTATTTCAGCCGCGACGAACACAACATTTTTTAGACGACTGTTTTTCGTACCTTGCACGAGATTTATCCGGCAACGAATTAAGAACGGCCGCATTGCTTTCTTCGGTGAGATCAGGTGGCGTGGATTCGAGTAATTCTTCATCGCTGATGTTTTCTTTTTCATCATCATTCATTGTTATTCATTAATTTAGACAAAATTTCGGATAAAACAAATAATTTCAGAAAATTAAAAATTTAAGGTTATGCAAAATCATCGAAGTGAAACTGTCAACTGACAACATTGAAGTGGCTAGAGTCACATTTAAGGAAATTAAAGTTGTCTACTCCAGAGCGTCCCGAAAGTGTTTTGCAGTACGGAACTGTCACTTTCACTACATGGAACACTCAAAACGCAACTTTCGGTATGTAAATTAATACACAACGAGCAACTTTCAGATGACGTCGTCTAAAAAATATATTTTTCATTAATTTTTTGGATTTTCAAAAATGTTGGAATTGAAGAAAGTATACCAGAATTGAATGGGAGACAACTCGGACATGACCCTTTTCGAAAACATTTGATGACGTCCAGTTCCAGAGACAACTCGACCCCAACCAAAAATAGTATAAATAGTATATATACAAGAGGGAAAAGTACTTTCCCCGCATGTTGCACACTATACTTTTTCTACAACTGCACAAATTTAAAGAATACAAGTAAAGTAACTTAATATTTATTTTTATGGTTAGTAAAACAAAAATAACTCTAAAGTATCCCATCTCTATACTGTTAAATAATGTTATTTAAAATTATAGTTGATGGTGAAATTTGTACAATTTTGTATGGTCAAATCCGGAACGTCATTTCTTTTCGCCAAATTCTCCGTTATATTAATTAATCTGACAGTTTTGTGACAACTAAGTAGGTATTTAAAGATGACAGAAGCCTACCAAGTTTTTGTCCATTTTATTGTATTCTCCATATAAATGTATGTGGCGTGGGCAAAGTTCCGTGAGAAATAATATTTCTCACAGTATGAGCAATATTTGGTTTCGAAATTAAGTAAGGTATGAGAAATACGTCACTTTTCATAGCAGTTGTAGAAAAAATTATATTCACATAGTGGCTTGAAACAACTAGACCTGAGAATCAATCATCCTGAAATATTCCTCTATTTATGTTGTATGTAAAAATCTATTTGGGCTCTTCGCCAGTCATTGTCAAGTATTTCCGTAGTTTGAATATGGTGTAGTCTATTTTGTATAAATTTTCTTTTTTCTTTTACCGCTTGTTTTAATATGTATTACACCGTTTATAATTAGCATACTTTTTGATATTTGGTTGCTATGTGAATATGGGTTAAATGTTCTTTCTATTTTGTATAATTATTGATTTGAGGATTTTATATAGTTCGCGAGATAAGCCAGTAATTGGTTGGGTTTTGGATGAGGAAATTTGAATTGTATGTATTTGAGTCTCCTAATGTGTGGTAGGTGGTAGTTGTTATTTTTTTTTTTCCTCAAAAGTTGAGTATTTGATTTCCTGCAGCCTTCCAACTGTCTGTCCTTTGTATTTCAGCCTTTAGGACTTCAACGACCCTGAATGGTTAAACCATTGTAGATCGTCTTTTTTTGTTAGAATCATTCTATCTAATAAGGCCGTGACCACATTTCAGACAAATGTTTATGTGTGGATGGAATGATAAAAAAATCTGTAGGAATCTGTTGTGCGGTACCTCTATATTGTGGTGTCCTGGATATTCGTCTTGGCCCAAAAATGTCTGGATATTACTTATTAACTGTAAAAATTGAAAATATAACATAAATAACAAACCCATTCAAGGTAATTTGTTAATGAAACAAAAGGCTATGAAAAAACCAGTTTTGAGCTGCAGCCCTTGTTCTTCATATTTATCTTTTTTATTGCTTGTATGGGGTTTTATGGCTTGTCCCACCATAATATTATATGGGATATCATTTATCAGTGATACAAAGGGTTATGAAAAAGATTTGGATTAATTTTGAGCTGCAGCCCTGCTTCTACATATTTACCGATATTTTTCATTTGGTATTGGGGATTTTCAATATAAAGGTCTGCACCAGTCAATTTTTCATAAAATAAATTAATATTTCGAAAAGTATACACTTCAGGAACAGAACGTTTCACAATATTTCGTTGACTCGGCATCTGGCCTTAAGGATTTAATAATAAGTATATAAATCCCTCATTGTACAGTAAACAGTAACAGATCCTTAGTCGGTAAAATTTAGATACTAAAACATAAATTAAGTTCAGTATATGAAAAAAATTCAACTTTTATTTATTAATAGGAATTGAACAAATTAAACTGTTGAAACATACGGGGTGGCCCACCGTATACGCTTTGATTTATTTTATCTAATTGGTAGATGTTATCAAAAGATGTAGTATGTAATAATGGCCACATTTTGAAGACATTTTGTATTATACATCTGCATATATATCGTTCTTCGGATTATATCCTTTTGCATTTGGTCAACACATTTGGTTTTATTAGCGTCACTTCGTATGTTTCGTTTATGTATTGGTTTATTGATAATGTGTTTTACTGTGTATATTGGGGTTTTGGTCAACTTCCATGTTTCTTTTGCTGCATCGGTTGTACTATAACCTCGATGTTTCAATGATTCAAACACATTTTCATAATTCGCTTCGCATATGGCGATAAATGGACTTTTGAGCGGACTACTCTCGTACGACCCTCGCACTTTGCTTCAACATAGTCGTAGGTACATGCCGGCTGCTGAGAAATATTTAATTCTTTGTTATAATTATTGGTATATTACCTGAATTGTGGGTTCATAAATAATCACTTAACAATAGGGTGTTTACAAATATTTATTTATCTTAATAGGAGATTACAAAGATAAGATCTTATATTTCCGGACGGACTTTACTTAAATAGATAAGATATTAACGCTTACAATAAATTACTAAATAAAATGAAAATTAAAAATCCCTAAAAGATAAAAACAAAAGATTATTCACTAAGCTAATTAGTTAAGTTCCTTCTATAAAGTAACTACTGATAATAATTACCGTAACTAAAAACTACTACAATACTACTACGCCACTGCAATTACTGCGATATTAACCATTTGCGGTCAAAACAGAGACTGGGGTCCTCCATTTCAGTGATTCTCGAGCGATCGGATCTTCTACGGCGCATCTCAGAAGTCCAAAGTCCAAGTGCCAACTTACACTGGGCGAGTTTTAACACAAGATTACTTGTCTTTCGGAGTGAAATTCTGAAATCCCCGATGTCTATTTTATCTATAAATATTTTAATCCCATTATATGTAAATATAAAAGGGGCATTGGAAATAAAGTATGTAGATGCAGTACAGGTCAGACAAAGGAAAACAAGCAATGAAAGCTCTTTTTATATTTACACAATCAGTTTAAAATATGAATAGATAAAGTGGTCAACCATTTATCGTGAAAAATACTTTTAACGAGTATACGATACTGTCATCGGATTAACGACTACCTGTGTGTGGGTTTTGGTCTTAAATCAACCATGTTGGCATAAGTCAAAACGAAATATCTTGGAACGAAGTATACCGATTAGGTATTTTATAAAAAAACGTTATATTCCATATTTCTAGCGTATTATATTTATTGGACAAGACCAATTAACAAAGATGTCACTTGAATGTTGAACCGAGATTTGTTTATCTCATCTCTTGTAACATATACACATGGCCAAGGGTTTAAAGGGTCTGAAAAGGGAAGTGATCTGGAACGTTTAGTTTATACATAGCCGTCGTATTGAAAAGAGTAAATTCAAATAGTTGTATTATTATCGAGTTTTATTATACTTTATCCTTTTTGAGTCTTACAAAAGTGACATTATACTTAAACGTCGAATTCGAAAAGTTAATAATATACATAGTGTTTAAATTGACAAAGCTTTTTTTCACTTCAGGTGTAATCGGAAATGGCATTTCTGTCCAAATATTTTCCATGCAAATTTTCATTAAAATCGTGTATGTAAATTCCGAGGTAAATTCCAATATATAGATAATGTTATCCTATTGTAAATAAATAACTTCATGATTAAAACGTTATTATTATTAAGTGTTGACAGATTAAAAGTGATATAATTAATTGTTTATAACCCCACGTGTTTATAAAAGTTGAATAAAAACATACTGTACAAATCGGTTACGTATTAACTGTGACAATTTATGACCCTAGCAATTAAAAATATTTTCAGTGGCATAACACCACGAATGGGTTATGTATACATAAAACATATGATAACCACATGGTAAGCAACCATTTTTTCAACACATTTAGGATTGTATCTGGAATGTAAAGATTTTAAAACACATTTTTTATGGCCAACTATTTAATAATTAGGTTTGTTCCAACTGGCATTTAGGAACCGTTCTGGAATCGCATCGAGTACTATATAGTGCGCAATCTCGAATTGGGGATGGACACATCAACTTTCTCACCCCTTCCAGAAGGTAGTTTCCCAAGAAAGATAATATAAATCAGTTGGAACGCGAAAGAAATACAGCACTTGTCCGAACGATACCTAGAACGGTTCTATCGCCAGTTGGAACGAACCTAATAACATCCTGTCGTATAGTCAAATGAATTATGCTTTTTAGTTCGAAAACCAAGCAAGTGGTGCAGTAGTAACGCTCCAGGCTTATATTCAGAAGGGCAGGAGTTCAAATCCCAGGCTCTCCTGACTTGCTATGAGCTTTTTCGGAGGTTTTCTCGTAGTCGAATGCTGGGGATCAAAAAAGGAAGGATAATAATTCAGTGGCCCGCTCCCGTTAAGGGAGGAGAATGAAATAATATCCTTCCTTTTCTTAGTTCGAACAAGGAATATAATAAAATGGAGGCCGTGGTATCCAGGCTACCGTGACTTTGCATCGGTCTCCAAGTACGTTCAAGGCACGTACGTAAGCCCATTCTAGCTTAGAATTGATCTTTATGTGATCGAGTGCCTTTAGTGCAGCTTGGCTGTTTGTGAATTTGGTAACTGAACTGGTATGGTGGCTACAAAGTTGGGAATTCAGGAACCGTTCGCGACACGCGACACTGAACACAGTTTACACTGCCACTACACCAACACTTTACACTATCTTGCGCGTGTTTTGATAACCAAGTTTACCTTCAGAAGAAGAAAATAACTTGGTTAGTGTTGGTGTAGAGGTAGTGTAAACTGTGTTCAGTGTGGTATGGTGCTATGGGAATATAAACCGAGCAAGTGGTGGAGTGGTTATGCTCTCGGCTTGCATTCGGAAGGACCGGGGTTCAAATCCCAGGTCCGCCTGATCTGCTATGAGTTTTTCCAGAGGTTTTCTCGTAGCAATAGGCGAATGCTGGGTAAGTACACACCTCTCAGGCACCTACCACCGTTCCCTCCACTCCCATCCCCTGAACCAAACAATCCTTATTCCTTCCAATCTTGGCTGAAGAAGCTCCGGAAAGCCTATAGCGGCCTATCCTTCCTTCTTCTTTGGGAATATAAGAAAATTTATAACGTCAAGAAATTATTTGGACTGTGAAAGTAAAGTCGAACAAAACATCACTTTGGTCTACAATTCATGTTAATCCAGTCAAGGAGGTAAATTGTAGGCTAATTAATTCGAAAATAATGGCAGCCACTTGAAGTAAATTGAATTTTATTAAGGAGGGTGTGTCAAGTACAACTTTGGAAGTGTGATCCTTAAAAGGGGGTGGCGGGGCAAAAAGATACCAAAATAAACTTATCTATTGGAAACATTGCCGGTTTTTGAAACGGAAAGTTCTCTTTCAGTTTTTTATCCTTCCGAGATATTGGGCATGGAAAATTTTTACGCAAAAAATCCTCATTTTCAAGCGATTTTTTAAATTTTACGAAAAAACTATTTTTGCTTGAAAAAAGCATATAAGCTTAATTAAAGCCCTTTGAAATGATAATTCAAATGCGTTTTTTTGTACGATTGATGCAATGGGAGATATGGCCATTTAAAATAGGCATTTTACTGAATATATTATAAAAGTAGACTATTGCATCTTAAATATCTGGAAAATACTGAGTGACAACAAAAAATAATGAGGAACATTGACATGGCACAAATTACTAACAATTTGAGACCCATTATGGTCAGAAGGCCAAAAAATGGTTGCCATTTAGCATGTGTTTGAAAAAAAAACCTATTGTAAAAAGTGGTACATATACCCCTACTGATCCTAAATAAGTTCACGCCCTATTGAAAAATCGGAGTTTTGAAAATTTGTAAAATTAATAAAACATTCCCCTTTTTGGCCCGTTGTGGAAAATTATTGATTTTTGAAGCCATAACGTGGTCATTCAATGTTTAGCCGCTGTTTTCCCCAATAATTTATTTTTATTTTTTTAATGATACGTTTTAAACGAAATATGACCATTTTAAATTTATCATTCACCCTAAATTGTCTGTCTTAACCTCAAAAATTTCAAACAATTTTTTTTCTGACGAAATTATAGGTGAATTGAATTTGTGGCAATTATTCGTAGCTTTTAAATGAGTCGTTATCATTATCCAAAAAAAAGTTACAGTCATTACGTTAATGCTAAACTGTCAACTAGCTGACAAATTACCAATGAAAAATAAATAAGCTATAAGAAGTACATATTCTAATGTATTTTATGTCGCTTAGTTCAAATTTGATGTCAAATTTTAATATTCACGACTCCTTTCTTCTCTTCTTTCTTTTTTGTATACATCTTTTTACCTAGTTCGATGAGCAACAGGTTTGTGCATAATGATTATATCCCCATTCGTGTATTTTCGGAGTTTTAAGGCTATTCGTTCCACAAATGACCTTGAAATTTCAGATTTCGAGCGTAGCTGTCAAGACTGGCAACAAGTACAGATGCTACAATAAAATGCGGTTGCCCCCGTTAGTGGATAATTTAAAAATGAAAATAAATTATTCACAACAGTAGAATGCTCTGTTAGTTTTATTTTGAAGAAGGTACCATCACAAAAGGACAATAAAATAGACTCTTCTCTCACTCACTCTGTAATCATGGTCATAAATCTAAGCTTGCGGTAACTTATTTTAAGAGGTTGTAAATTATAAACATTTTTAATTCAGAATTAATGCGATCACATAACTCCGTCATTTTTATTCGAATCGAGTTCTGATTTCGCCCATTATTATTTATTTTACTTTATCTTTAAATCGTTCGTCACAAAAGTACATATTTATCTATAGATCCCGGTAAACTGAAAAGATACGTTTTTTCGAAACTGTTATAATTAAATTTAAGTTAAATAAATTTTTTTACCAAAATATGATACGTACAATACATCAAGTAGACTCTTAAATGATCAACAAATTTGTTGATAGCGCTAGTCAAGCTCGAGATATTTGAACGCACATTTGTATTGAATACCCTGTGAGATTCTGTATTTCTCCAGTTATTCAATTTGTTCAATAATTGTTTATTCATTGCTTAAAACTAATAACGGACTAATTACCACACAAGCAATCTTCCATTATCGATCATTCAACAACTTTCTTAACATCAAAAAATAATAGTTCAATACTATTAAACGCTTTACAAAATTATAAAAATAAATTTCCAAAGAACAGACCGTTCACTAAAAAGCAACAACTACTTCTCGGGCTATATGCCCCGACAGAATTACACTTCTAAAGTAAACGGGGTTGGTATATCTGTTAAGATAGAACCAACCATTCTGGTTTGCGATTAGAAGGAATAACATCACTTGTGGACCGGTTTCGGCGTTTTTGCGCCTCATCAGCACAAAGTAGATGCTATTCGACAATTATATATGACAATTATTTACAGGTAACTGTAATTGAGTAAAAACTTTCTTAACAATTTGCAAAAAGTTCCTAGCCTAGTCGATCCTAGCATTTTTCAATTATTTTTCATGTCATGAAAATTTGTTACTTCATTGTTGAATTTGAGAATAAAAAGAGATATTTGTAGATTATTATTGAAAATATAAGTTCTGGGAATCAGAAATTGGGAAAATTCCATGTAAACAACGTTGACTTTGCGGACCACGATGTTTCCCCAAAATAATTCTTGAAAATAAAGCAGAGCGGATTTTATGTATTTTATACAATTATATAAACAACTATACATTCTATTTTTGACATTACTTAGATATTCACTTGTTATTATAGTTTATGTCAGAAAGGTATAGAATAATAAAACCTCATTAGGTATGCAAAGGGAGCACAGAGTGACCCAACGAATATTTAAGCCACTTTCATAGTTTGGCATTGATTTCATTGTAAAATTCTTTCTTTTTATCAAGTGCAGGTAGTACCACCCGGGTTGGGGTCAATATATGGGTTTAGCCTATTTTTATCCATTCACAAACACTCAAAATAGTGTGCCAAAGGCGTGCCGGTAGGATACTCGTAAAAAGGAAAGAACTTTATTTTAGGCATTATGTACATAGTATTAGGTACACTTATTTTTTATTGAACATTATACAAAAAATACATTATACAGAAATTAAATTATAAAAAATCATAATATTCTTCGTCATCTGAGGAACTGTCATCTCCTCTTGACGTTATAATTAACGGGTCGACGGTCCGATCGATCAAGTAGTCAAGATCCCACATTTTCTCCTCTTCTTTAATGACATGCTGGACTGCTTTTCGCCAGTTCTCTGGTGTCACCTCCTTAATGGCTTGATCAAACAGTAGCTTAACGTCTTTCATTTTGAATGTCGTGTTGTGTCTTGCTACAAATCCTTTCACTTGCGCCCACATAAGTTTTATAGGATTTAGTTCGCAATGATATGGCGGTGTGCGCAGCACAGTTACACTATGTTTTTCTGCTATATCTTCCACGGCGTATTTCATAAAACGATGTTTGTGTGAATTTGCTATAGCTAATAGTTCTTTTTTTATCAAATTATCTTCAAATTCAATACTTTTAGTGGTTAACCAGTCAATAATTTCTTGTTTTCTCCAAGATGAAGTTGGAGTCTTCTCTTTGGGTCGAGAATGATAACTCGCGTTATCCATAACTACTACTGAATCAGCCGGAAGATATTTTATCATTTCACCAAAATAGTCTTCAAAAACATCCAAATCCATATCTTCGTGGTAATCTCCCGTATGGCACGACTGAAAGGTTAGCAAACCTTCTTTTAAAAATCCCTCATCGCTTCCAATATGGACGATTATTAGTCTTTTCCCTTTACCTGAAGGCACCTTATTACCCGTTGACAGGCCTTCCATGAAAGCTTGGCGAGCACTGGTTATATTTTTGTCTTGCCACATTTTTGGTACTGTATAACCTTCATTGATCCACGTCTCATCAAGATAAAAGATTTTCTTCTGCTCTGTTCTGTACTGCTTTATACTTCTTAGTATTTTCGTCGCCAGCAAACAATTTCATCGCTTTCCAGTAAAAGTGCTCTACGGTTATGCTTTTCCCAGGCAAAATCCATATTTCTCAAAGTGGTCCATAAAAGTTTTTTAGTTATCAACGGAATACTGTCATCCTATCAACGGAATACTCTCATCCTGGCCAAGCTCCATTAAAATCTTATCTAGGGTGGGTATTTCTTTTTTAAAATAAAAAGAGTGAACTTTTCTTCGAATTACCCTTTTGGTGTCTTCATCAAGGACTTTTACTGGTCTGCCTGGACTTTTCTTGGGAGGCTCCACTTGGCCTGCTATCTTTCTCCCCCGCAATAATTTAAAAACGGTCATTCGGGAACATTCGGTCGACAGTTTCTTGTACAGTAAATTTCGGGTAATCGTATTTTATGCAATCGTGTACATTTAAAATAATAAGTTTTTCATTCACTGATAGTGGAGAATTATTGGAACATCTTTTCGTTGGTGTAAATGTCGCCATTTTATTACTAATCTTATAATACTGTGAACACTATTTACGGCTTAACAGCAAATACTGATGCGTTAAACTAAACAAATATACTTATAAAGGTCTAAAAATTTTGGGTAAGGCAACTTGCGGCGATTGGGTGAGCCGAACCTGAAACAGGGTTGGAATTAGGCAGAGGCACTAATAGAAGGTTAAACGGTACCTGTTAATCACAAAACGTAACTGTATAATCTACTACCTAAGTAATCCCTACACAATATTCCGATATTGACACTTCAGGTCAGAAAACATACTTTTTCTAATTCTCTTACGCAATTACTTGAAATTTTAATATTACAAACAATACTATTTCATGACATACGCCTATGGCCGACACCGAAATTGAGCCGAACTGGACGGAATTCCCCATTTTATTGCTCTATACCTTTCTGAAATAGACTATAAATAATTCTTAGATGGTATATTCTTATGCAAATCAGTTGATAAATAATCAACTTTTGCATATCACAATTTCAATTATTTTTCTCGGAATCACGAAATACGCCCGAATAGAATTGTTATTTTATGTTTATTACATAAGCCTTTTAGTGAGTAATTACATGGAATTTATCAATTGTTGAAATATTTTAAACGATAATATTTTCAATTTGAATTAGTCGGTTAAATTGGCTGTAAATGTTTGGATGAATATTCTAAAAGTTGAGAGAATTTTGTACTATACTCTGTTCAGATTTTATTTACGTCCGATGTAAACACGTGGGCAGTTGAATCACCGTACATAGACAAGAATAGTAGGTTCACTCGTCGTCGGCACTTTCATGTAGCGCTGACAAAGATATGCCGAAAAACGATCGTTAAAACACACCTGTGTCGTATATACAGGGGTGGCGCGAATTACTGCCTTCATAGCTTGTTGATTTATAGATGGAGTGTTTGGTACGGGGGATGATAAAAATGTACGTTGTTAGAAAACTATTTCAAAAAACGATATTGTTTTGCTATGCTAGTATTTAATTGGGAACATGAAAGTATAAGAAATAAACTAGAATAATTGATTAGAATAGATTTTACTACATTATATTTTTTATTTTATTGTAAGTTGCCACCAAAATATATATTTCATTTCAGAAAATAATTATTTCTGGAAGAATCTTTTATTCCTGCAAAAGACAACAGCGGCACACATAGTCAGAATCGAAACAGGAATATGTAAGATTGGATATCATATAATAAAACAGGCCATTCAACTATTAATAAGAATAAGAAACAGAAACCCTAATCAATAAGTCTATAGGGCGCTTCTACGTACAATACAATTGCACGAATCAAATTACGGCAACTCAAAATATAATTGGTCCAGCCAGTTACTCGACAGTATAACTTATTGCTGCGGTACAAAAATAAATTTTAATAATATTGATGAAAACATTAAAAATATCTTACTCAACCATTATTTAAAGAAAAACTGGAAAAACTATGAAGAAGACCTAAATAGAATATTGCTTTACACATCACCCGTCTTACAAGTTCCTACTGCAAAGCAATCCTAGACAGTACATTGCCCTTTAATATAAAAAGACTGGTAGCCCAACTCAGAAAGGCTATATATTTATTTAAACAATTCCTCGCATAAAATAGAAACTAATGAAATTTGCACTTTATGTAACATGCTATAAGTCTATTTCAGAAAGGTATAGGGTAATAAAATGGGGAATTCCGTCCAGTTCGGCTCAATTTCGGTGTCGGCCATAGGCGTATGTCATGAAATAGTATTGTTTGTAATATTAAAATTTCAAGTAATTCCGTAAGAGAATTAGAAAAAGTATGTTTTCTGACCTGAAGTGTCAATATCGAAATATTGTGTAGGGATTACTTAGGTAGTAGATTATACAGTTGCGTTTTGCGTTTTACAGGTACCGTTTAACCTTCTATTAGTGCCTCTGCCTAATTCCAACCCTGTTTCAGGTTCGGCTCAACCATGCGCCGCAAGGTGCCTAACCCAAAATTTTTAGACCTCTAAGTATATTTGTTTAGTTTAACGCATCAGTATTTGCTGTTAAGCCGTAAATAGTGTTCACAGTATTATAAGATTAGTAATAAAATGGCGACATTTACACCAACGAAAAGATGTTACAATTATTCTCCACTATCAGTGAATGAAATACTTATTATTTTAAATGTACACGATTTCATAAAATACGATTACCCGAAATTTACTGTACAAGAAACTGTCGACCGATGTTCCCGAATGACTGGAGTTGGAAAGTCCACCGTTTTTAAATTATTGCGGGGGAGAAAGATAGCAGGCCAAGTGGAGCCTCCCAAGAAAAGTCCAGGCAGACCAGTAAAAGTCCTTGATGAAGACACTAAAAGTGTAATTCGAAGAAAAGTTCACTCTTTGTATTTAAAAA
The DNA here is from genome assembly GCA_947563755.1 of Lochmaea crataegi. Taxonomy (NCBI): domain Eukaryota; kingdom Metazoa; phylum Arthropoda; class Insecta; order Coleoptera; family Chrysomelidae; genus Lochmaea; species Lochmaea crataegi. The sequence continues at coordinate 27,447,528 of OX387425.1, read as the reverse complement.
AAGAAATACCCACCCTAGATAAGATTTTAATGGAGCTTGGCCAGGATGACAGTATTCCGTTGATAACTAAAAAACTTTTATGGACCACTTTGAGAAATATGGATTTTGCCTGGGAAAGGGATAACCGTAAAGCACTTTTACTGGAAAGCGATGAAATTGTTTGCTGGCGACGAAAATACTTAAGAAGTATAAAGCAGTACAGAACAGAGCAGAAGAAAATCTTTTATCTTGATGAGACGTGGATCAATGAAGGTTATACAGTACCAAAAATGTGGCATGACAAAAATATAACCAGTGCTCGCCAAGCTTTCATGGAAGGCCTGTCAACGGGTAATAAGGTGCCTTCAGGTAAAGGGAAAATACTAATAATCGTCCATATTGGAAGCGAAGAGGGATTTTTAAAAGAAGGTTTGCTAACCTTTCAGTCGTGCCATACGGGAGATTACCACGAGGACATGGATTCGGATGTTTTTGAAGACTATTTTGGTGAAATGATAAAATATCTTCCGGCTGATTCAGTAGTAGTTATGGATAACGCGAGTTATTCTCGACGCATAGAGAAGACTCCAGCTTCATCTTGGAGAAAACAAGAAATTATTGACTGGTTAACCACCAAAAGTATTGAATTTGAAGATAATTTGATAAAAAAAGAACTATTAGCTATAGCAAATTTACACAAACATCGTTTTATGAAATACGCCGTGGAAGATATAGCAGAAAAACATAGTGTAACTGTGCTGCGCACACCGCCATATCATTGCGAACTAAATCCTATAGAACTTATATGGGCGCAAGTGAAAGGATTTGTAGCAAGACACAACACGACATTCAAAATGAAAGACGTTAAGCTACTGTTTGATCAAGCCATTAAGGAGGTGACACCAGAGAACTGGAGAAAAGCAGTCCAGCATGTCATTAAAGAAGAGGAAAAAATGTGGGATCTTGACTACTTGATCGATCGGACCGTCGACCCGTTAATTATAACGTTAAGAGGAGATGACAGTTCCTCAGATGACGAAGAATATTATGATTTTTTATAATTTAATTTCTGTATAATGTATTTTTTGTATAATGTTCAATAAAAAATAAGTGTACCTAATACTATGTATATAATGCCTAATTTTTATTCTGATAAAATAAAATTCTTTCCTTTTTACGAGTATCCTACCGGCACGCCTTTGGCACACTATTTTCAGTGTTTGTGAATGGATAACAATAGGCTAAACCCATATATTGACCCCAACCCGGGTGGTACTACCTGCACTTGATAAAAAGAAAGAATTTTACAATGAAATCAATGCCAAACTATGAAAGTGGCTTAAATATTCGTTGGGTCACTCTGTGCTCCCTTTGCATACCTAATGAGGTTTTATCACTCTATACCTTTCTGAAATAAACTATAGTACCAGAAAGCTAGTATGTCCGATGTATAAAAATTTACGTGATAATATGATTCAACGTCAAGGACTGTCGGATGATCTAGACGTTATGCTGTCATCTAATGAGCGCCTCGTGCTTGTTAAATTATTTAACTTCATGAAAAGTGCAATGAAACTACGATCGTTTGTAATTAATGAATAACATAGGCACCCAACCCAAGGGAAAACTTATATGTGTTTTTATTTCTAATAGTGTACCTATCTAACTTATTGTTTAAGTTCTGAATATATATTGTAACCTTAATATACCAAAGTACTTGTAGCCACTCACTGTTCATGTTATTTGTTTACGTATGAACGATAAAGCCTTATTACTACTATATAAATTTCATTTTATTAGTTTAAATTTTTTTCTTCACTGTTAACCACACTGTTTTTGGGTACCCATGAATGCATTAAAATTATTCAAATGGCACGAATTTAATAAATCAAAGGAAGAAAATGACACACACGTAATGCGGGAGTTTCATAGTCAAACACCACAAAAAACATCATTCTTGATTTAATGAATTTAGCAGTTACCTTGGCATCTACAGGCAAAACTTTAAAATCAACGTATGTATCAAGAGCAACTGCAACAGAGAGACTAAAAATCTGAGAAGCATATTTTACCTTCATTTTCGGAAAATAAAAAGTACTTAGATTTAAGTAAGTGGGGCACATCAAAAAAGTAAACAAGCTTGATATTATCTATTTAAAAAAAACATTGTCTGTGCTCAATTTAAGGCAGCTCTTAACTTTTAACTAAATTTTGGAAGTTAGAACCCTGATCAGACACTACATCTAGCACATTTAGACCGATATCAAATAACTGTTTCAAACAAAATGTCTTATATTTGAAGGCGCCATTGGTTCATAAAAGAAGTAGGCAAGCGGTTGTTTCCAGCTGCTTGATACACCCCGTGCCATGACAACTAATGCTATAGTTGCTGGTTCGGATTCGTTTTCTGATGAAAGTGGTTTTTGGAAGCCTACGATTTTATTCTTTGATAAATCATGAAATAAATGAGTTTTCAATGACATCTAATCCAGACAAATAATTCAATCTTTTTCTTTATCACTTAATAGTCGAGACCTAAGATACAAAGTAGAAATTGTCCTAAAAAGTAAACGCTTAAAGCAAACTTAAAATAGCCCGTGTACATACAAGCTTTAGGTGATTTATTTAATAAACTGCACTGCTTTGTAACGGTAAGTGGCTGTAACCTTACAGGGCGCCAATTGGTAACGGTAAGAGACGCCAGCTTGAAGGGCTCCGGCTAGAGACTCCTCTCAAGGGTGATTCGACCCCAAGTTTATGCTGCACAAGTGTTACAGGAAGGTTGTAAAAGTTGAGGGCGCCACTACCTTTTTGACGAGAAAAAGTACTAAAAAAACTAAGGCGGAAAAGGTAGAAACGCCTTGTGGAATTTAGATAAAAGTTACTTAAATTATTATTACTTAAAAACGGAACATTAAAATTTTACACCCGGGCGATGTCTCCCTCAACTTTTATAGTTGAGGATTTAGAAAAAAATAAAAGATAGAGTTAAAAACAAATTTATAATTTATTCTGGCACAGGAAATGAACAATGAGGAATTTGTACTTTTATAGGTACTTAGCTTATATGAAGTGGTTTCCTGAAGAAGATATGCAGGTCTTGCCTCTACGGAGTCTTGAGAAGATCTCGAAGAAGATAGATAGACAGTCTTGATTTGAACTGCTGTGTCCTGGGTTATATCCTTACCTAGGGCTTATATTATAGCCTAGGTCTTGGGGTTATATCCTTGCCTAGGGCTTGGGGTTATATCCTCGGGGCTGTGCTTACCTAGAAGTACAGGTGGATCAGGGATTTATAGGAACTTGAATGTAATGGCACATTATGTTGGTCAGCTTTTCAGGTTAAAAAAAGGAAGGCAGTTATTCGAAAGTAAAAAAATTTATTTAATTCACTGAAAGCTGTCCAAATGTCCCATGTTAAAACAGTAAAAATAGCAATTATCGGCTAAATTAAAAAAAATATACTAATGATCCGAAAGAAACTAATCATAGCAAAAAGTTATTTAGTTATATGAAAAAATATCATGCTTAGGAAATATATGAAACCGGCACTGGCGTTACGAAGGAATATTTTATATGTTAAAAGATTATAAAAATGTTATTTTATAAGTAAAAGAGTTATTTCGCAACTGAAAGAGCTTGAAAAAGTTTGTATAAAAGTAAAACAGTGAATTATAAAAGAATATTTGGTTTAAAACTACCATATTAGTATAAAAGAACAGTTTATGACCACGTGTTCTATCTCTGTAAAAAAATAAAGAATGCATACAAAAATTATATCAAACAGTACTTTAGAAGAAGCTTATTAATTATAAATTATGATTTTGAACTTACCACAGCAAAATTCATAAGATACTTAAAATATGAAAGATAACGAAAGATGGTCTTTCCTCGTAGGCAGTCGATAACGGAAAGGGGTGTCTCTCGTGGCGTTGGAAAAAATGGAGGCGTCTGTTGTCAGACGTCAATTGTCTTTTGGTCAGGGTTGAAGAATTTGGGATCACACACACACCACAGAACTATAATTGGAAGTGGCTAGTGACGACGAGCGGTAATTAAAAGGATTTATTCTGAGAAATCGAAACAGGTCAATAGACATGTTACAGCTTTTTATAACAAAATTACTAATATCCTTTGCTAAACAATATTGTAAACTTTACCTAGTTTCATCCTTGGGAAATCTGAAAAAAGATATTTGTGCTCCAACTCTACTCCTACAACCGTCCACACACCACATTCGTGGCATTTTCTTTTTAATAAATATCCCGTAATAGTAATTGAAAATGAAACATCCCAGAAACAATGTGAAAATCTTTCAAACTGAGAAAGATTTGATTTAGGGTCTAATGAGAACCCATTAATCAAATCTCATTCAAGCCTGAAAATTAGTTTAAGGGTCTAATGAGAACCCGTTACCAAAACTAATTTAAAACAAATAACTAACACAGGAGTCCAGAAATATTCCAAATAAATTTTTTTTTAAATGAATTTTGTAAATTTAAAGAAATGAAAAATAAATTAAAGAAAACTGAACTGAACAGTATGGTTTTAGTCTATTAATGTTGTGGATAAATATGAGCATTGTCTAAAAAAGAAAATATGAGTATCATCATAGAGAGAAATAATTTGGATCTACTATTTTATTTTAATCCTTTAATCGTCTATGTAAAGGAACATAAGATCTATTTAAATGTACTTGTGTATTTAAGCAAAAATTATTGTTCTGTAATTCTTTGTCAATTTGTAAATCTTCCAAAAAATCCAACCTATTAAAATTTTTAGAATTAACCTCTTTAAAAATTTGTGAATTTCGATTAGGACTAAAATTGTGTTTATTAAATTTTATATGATGACCAAAAACAGACTTATCACTTCTATTCAAATGTTCACTTATACGAACTTTTAAAGGTCTACACGTTCTTCCTATATATGAAGCTTCACAATCATTACATTTAAGTTTATAAATACCACTTTTTGACAATTTATCAATTTTATCCTTTGAATTAACCAGATGTTTACTTAAGTTATTCCTACTTTTAAAAGAAATCCTAGTATCTATTAAACTATTATTAAACAACTTTGAAACTTTTTGAGAAATGTTTTCACTTAGAAAAGGTAAAGCTAAATATCTAAGGGGTTTCTCTTCAGAAGGATATGTCAAGCTTTGTTCTATTTTGTTCTTAATCTTTTGAATTAACTTATTAATAATATTAGGATTATAACCATTATTACAAGCAATTTGTTTCAATATATTCAACTCATTATTATAATTAAAATGTGACAGTGGGACATTAAGAAGTCTATGAATGTCACAATAAAAAGCTGCCATTTTATGTTGATGCGGGTGATTTGAAAAGGAAGGTATGACATGGTCAGTTTGTGTGGGTTTCCTATAAATGCTATATTCTAATTTATCAAATTTACTAATAGTAAGGTCCAAAAAATTTAATTTATTTTCAAATTCAATTTCTAAAGTAAAAGTGATGTTAGGATGTATTGAGTTTATTTTATTTAAAAGATTGTTAGCTGTATCTGAATTACCCTTGATAAAAACAAGACAATCATCTACATATCTAAACCAATTTAATATTTCACTATTATTTTCATTAATTATGTGGTTGACTTCCAAGTTATTCATGAACAAATCTGCTAAGAAAGGAGATAAACAACTACCCATACCTTCAGGTTGTTTATAAAACTTCCCGTTAAAAACAAAAAAAATCTTGAGAAAGGCAAAATTTAAGTAATGTTAAAATTTGTGTGATGATAACTTCATCGATAAACTTAGATCTAAGTAAATCGCCTACTAAAGGTATAGTTTCTGACTTGGGAACAGAAGTAAAAAGATTACTAACATCAAAAGAAATCATAAGACAATTATCAAAAGGCAAATTCAAATTATTCAATTTAGTTACTAAATCCAAAGTATTACTTACCGAAAAACTGGGCTGGAAATTAGTTAATTCTTTAATCAAATTATGTATGAAAGCTGCTATAATTGAAATTGGAGTGTTAGTGAAACTAACTACAGGTCGAATTGGAATATCAACCTTATGAATCTTAGGAAGACCATACAAACGAGGTGCAACTGGATTACTAGAAATCAAATTATATGGTGCATTATATTTCTTAAAAAGATCACTGTTTAATTTGATGTGTGTTTTTGTTTTGTTAATGAAACTATTAAAAGGATTAGAATTAAGTAATTCAAATTCATGTTCAAAAAGAAAGCTTTCTACTTTATTAATGTTTTCAAATTTATTTAAAATCACCAAACAATTACCCTTGTCAGCTTTTGAAAAAACTAAATCATGATTTTTAATTTTATTTTTGATTTTCTTTAAAACTGAATTTAAAAGTTTCTCTTTATGATTTAAATTTCTTGAATTGTATTTCTTAACTCTATACAAACAATTGTGAATGTCATTTCGAATTGTCTTTTTCAAATTATGATCATTAGACAAATATTCAATAGCAACATCTACCTCAATAGCAAACTCCAATAAATCTCTCTCAGAAATATTATATCCCAACGAATATTTCAAACCAAGTCCCAAAAGCTCCATTTCTGTCCCGTCAAACGTTATATCAGAAAGGTTCTTAACTCTTTCATGAAAACTTTTTATTCATATTTTTGAAATTATTTGATTTATCCCTTATCAAATTAGAAAGTTTTCTACTCACTCTGTCAAATTTAGTTTGTTTGTTAATACATACTTCATCCTGAACATCATTCAAAAAACTTTGTAAATTTATATAACCAATTTCTGTTATTAACCTATCATAAATATTTTTCATTGAACAATTAATACTGTTAAGTCTAGAATAATTTCTACAAATTGTTTTTTTGATTAATTTGAGTTCCATTTCCTTTCTGAGGTTGTGATTTACATTCTTAGAGGTAATAACTTTGGCAAAATTGGGTGTAACCTGTTCACTGATATATCTATTCAAAAACCAAATATCCAATTGTGTTGTAGATCTCTTCAAGGAGAGTTTCCTGTATTTGTCAGCAAATTCTACCATACTGTAGTCACTAAGGTGAATATCTTTATAGCTGAGTACACATGACTAGAAAGTCAAGAAAACAGTGTATTCTGTGTAAAATAATTTAATTTTTAAAAAATTGCAAAGCGCTTTCGGCTATTGAGCCATCATCAGTGCGATACTCGTCAAGTATGTACAAGAAACCAAATTAAAAAGTCGACGTAAATTTTAAATTCTTCATGATTGCTTAATCAATGTGTTGTCGACTTTTTAATTTGGTTTCTTGTACATACTTGACGAGTAGGTAATACTTTACTAAGTTCCTTATTGATAAAATTTCAATTATTTTTTTACTTACTTGCAGGTATCGCACTGATGATGGCTTAACAGCCGAAAGCGCTTTGCAATTTTTTAAAAATTAAATTATTTTACACAGAATACACTATTTTCTTGACTTTCTAGTCATGTGTACTCAGCTATAAAGATATTCATCTAATTTAAATGTCAGGCGAAACGGGAAAAGGCGAAACAGGATTACACCGAATTACTACAACAATTTCTAATCTGACGAAATAAATTTTCAAGGCAGTCCTGATTAAGATTTCTGGTCAACAAAAATGTATATTGCACTGTTTTCAAAATATTCCAGAGAGCTTTTAATGATTTTATGGTTAACTTACATCCAGATATAAATTTCATTCGGTTTTAACGCATTTACCCTCGTAATTAATTATTTTTGAATTAAACACTCAACAGAAAGGCGTGTACTATGAGCATATTTTTAATTTCTTACCTTGTTTCAACCTACGGAAATCGAAAAAACGGGACATCTACTCCTCTTTTACTCTTGCAACCATCAGTAGGACACAAAAACCCCATTTCTTTTAACCTAGATTTAATTATTAAAGAATATAAACAATGTTCTCACAATATTACACAACGCAACACGAAACTACAACCGGTATAATACGTACTCAGCGGAATCTGTGGACAACTGGTGTACACAAAACACAAAAGGTTAGCTCTGGGCCCGGCCAGCCCGAATTCGTTGACGGGGCAAGGAGGGAACGTTTAGGGGCGTGCCGAAGAGTTGGACCAAAGAATACACCATGGTTGTTGGTGTATTCTTTGGTTGGACTACTAGTCTTGGTAGTGTACTGTACGGTGGATAAATTGAGCAGGGCCGCATTTTATTTTACGACCTTGCAAATGAAGTATGTGAAACGCAAATTCCTATTTAAGCTTCGTCTTGATGATGAAACTGATGTATCAACCCATAGTTTAGATTTAAATCTAAAGTTAACGTTTTTTAAAAGTTTATAAAATAATGTTCCTCATTTAAAAGTGTGCAAGAGTGGATTATCATTGACATCCTTAAGCACTTTATCAATAGTTAGAATGGATCATGTTTACATATCAAATGATACGAAACTGTCAAGAGTACGACCATCTTATAGTTTACTTTATATTATTGAGAAATTTACTGATAGTCTGCCAATACCAGCCAAAACAAAATATATCGAAACGTACTTTTTTACGCTCACACGACGTCATATAATATATGATGTCAGTTTAACATCTGTTACACCAATCACAAAGCGGGATAACCACTCGTACTTTTTGTTTGAAACTAAAATTAACCTCTGCATTTAAAATAGCATAAGTATTGAGATCCTACCTACCGGTCTATTACGTGGCTATTTATAGTTGGATCATTAGTAACACTTTTATTACCATGTAAAATTTGTAGATTTTATCCTTTATCAGTAGTAACTCAAGCGTGTACACGTTTTGAAGTGAGAGCAAGACGTACTGTTTACATGGTTTTGAAAAATGAAACTAAACCGTGAACATTTTCGTATTTAAAAAGCCTCACTATTGGCACCGTACAGTTTGGTGTATGGTGCTATTAGCGTTCGACAAAGTGTATAGAAAATGTTGACATACATTTTTGGGATTCACCCCATTTCGTTACGAAACTCGTAACATATACATTTGGCGTGTACATTTTATTATCTAATAACGCTATCATTTTGATAAACACATGTTCGTTTAGTAGTAATTTGACCTTCACTCTTATTTTATTTTACACATAATATGTAAGATATTTAATAAAACGACGAAATTGAATAGTTTATATACAAAACAATGCGAAATTAACAGTCAACTTGATAATATACCCGAAAAAGATGTTGATGAGCAGCAACTGAGGTTGGAGGAAGACAAGCTAATTGCACTTGTTGAAGTTATACTTCTTATGCGACCTCCGAGAAGGTTGCGTTAAACGTTTCCCCAAAGAAAGAAAGATACACAAAGGTAGAAAGTAGGAGAGAGAAAGAGAGTGAGTCCTTCGGTATTCGATAACAGAAGGCAGTGTAAGTACTCTTTTTAAAAAGTAATTTATTAAGAGATTGTAATTTTGAAATTTCCTTCACATGACCAAAACCTTCGGCATTCAATGACAGATGGCAGTGTAAGTATTCTTTTTGTGGGTATCTGGTTGTTGCATGGGTTGACGGTTGTCTGGATACCACAAAATATCTGCTACCAACTAACAGATCTAATAACTTTATTAAATTTCAAAGAATTACAAAAGTATCAAAACGTAACATGTGCATTTACTTGACTTGCCAATCAAAATCTCTTCTTCTTTTTTCTTTTGGCCTCCGTCCTGTGGCTTTTAGCCATCGGCCTCGTCTCGCCTAAGCACTAGTGTTTGCTTCCTGGCGCGTTTGGTTGGAACAGCCACATGTACTCCCTCCCTAGTGACCTGGAGCCCAATTCTTGACATCACTCGCTATAGAGCGAATTCGCTGCATAACGAGCAGTAGTTAGCGAAGACTTTACTACTATGCAATTCTTGGGGTGATTCGTTAATGGGCGTGCTTAAACGAAATGAGAAATTTGGCAATACCGTAAATAAAGCGTTCGCTCTTCTTGACGCTGTCAAATTATTCCAATTTTATGGTTATGTTTTATGTATGTCTGTTTAAAAGTGTCGTATGAAATTGATCAAAACATTTTCAATTACGCGGATGCGGAGGAAAAGCTTCGGAAAAGCAAAAAAAAGATGTTAGAATATTTCAAAGGGACGGATCTAAAAATTGGTAGTACCTACATTCACAAATAACTTTGAAGATTTCGTGGAAGACTGGACTAAATTGGCAAATATCTTAGATAGTATTCGCGGCGGAGAAAATCATTCATTGTCGTGAACGGATTCAAAGATTTGCGCGAAACCCGCAAATTTTTAACTTCTATTGCCGCCAGCTCTAAATTTTCCACTAACATTAAATTCACATCCTCGATTACTCAAACACAATTACAATTTGAAATTTTTCTATAAACAATAGTATTAACTATATGCGCGCGCTGTCACTTATCACAGTATAAAAATATAAATATTATCTACCTATGGTTATCACGTACAAAAATGTACTCGCTGCATAACGAACACTATCAAGCGAATGCGCAAAGCAGAGAGCGCTCAAGAATAGTATTTTAAAGAATTCGTTAGGAAGCGAGTAACCTTGAGTATTGCGAAGGGTCAAGAATTGGGGTCCTGGTGAGGCTGGTCACGATTGGTCTCGGCGAAAGGAGCAGGAGAAGTTTCTTGGAATGTGATTTTTTTGGAGTAGGTTTTGAGAGTTGGTGGATTGTCAGCAAGTGGATGAGTGTTTATGGGATCAGAGGAGTCGTTGAACGATGTAAAAGCAGGTTTAAGTCTTTCTGTTGATATACATACTTCTTTTCCATTAATGAGAATCTTGAATAGGTGATCGTTGATGCGTTCAATTACAGGATATGGACCTTGATATGGTGGCTCTATAGGTTTTCTGACTGAATCTGTTCTTAGAAACACATGGGAACAATCTTGCATGTTTTTTAGTTGAAACATGCTTTTCTTCTTAGCATGGTGTGCTGTTTGAACTGGGCGGAGCTTGCGAATGTGTTCTCTGAATTTTTCTAAAAACATCCGTGGATCTGCTGGCATCTCTTCATTTATAAAAAATTCACCAGGCAGCCTCAGTGTGGTGCCATATACCAAGTCTGCAGGGCTAGCTTGTAAATCCTCTTTTATTGCTGTTCTTAGTCCTAGAAGTACTGTTGGAAGTAGCTCAGGCCAGGGTTCATTTGAATGACACATTAGAGCTGCTTTTAGTGTTCGGTGCCATCGCTCAATCATACCATTTGCTTGTGGATGATATGGTGATGAACGAATTCTCTTGATTCCACTCAAGTTGGTAAGTGCTGTGAAGAGTGTAGACTCCAATTGTGTGCCTTGATCTGTGGTTATGGTTTTTGGTGAACCAAATCTTGCTATCCAGTTCGTATACATCTGAGTACATATGGTTTCTGCTGTTATGTCTTTGAGGGGAATGGCTTCTGGCCATCTGCTGAATCTGTCAATTATAGTGAGACAACGAACGAAATCCTTGCACTTCTGGTAGCACTATGATGTCGATGTTGATATGATCAAATCTGTTATGTGGAATTTCTATGTGATTCGGTGTGAGTTTATTGTGTCTTTGAACTTTGGCTTTTTGACATTGTAGGCAATTTCTGCACCATCTTAGTATGTCTTTTTTTATGCCAGGCCAAATATACTTTTGTCTCACCTGTGTGCTGGTAGAACGACCACCTGGATGTGCTAGGTTGTGCACTGAGTAGAAGATGTCTTCTCTTAGGTTTTTTGGAATGTATGGTCGCACATAACCTGATGATACATCACAGTATACATGAGAAGATCCATTGAGAGCAACTTTCTGTAACTTTAGAGAGTTGTCTCTTGTTAGAAGGTCTTGAAGTTCAGGGTCTTCATCTTGAGCTGATTTGAGATCATCTACACTGACTGTAGTAGGCATTGAGATAACATTTAGCCTAGAAAGTGAGTCTGCGACTATGTTGGATTCTCCAGTAAGATGTATGATGTCAGTGGTGAATTGAGATATGAAGTCTAGATGTCTTAATTGTCTTGGTGATGCTTTTTCTGGTTTTTGTCTGAAAGCATACACTAATGGCTTGTGATCAGTCTTGATTACAAAGTGACGAGCTTCTAAAGTGCATTTGAAGTATTTTATGGCGGCATATATTGCTAGTAGTTCTCTATCATAAGTACTGTACCTGCATTCTGTTGGACTTAGTTTTCTTGAGAAAAAACCTAATGGCTTCCATACTCCATCCTCTTCTTGTTCTAGTGCTGCACCAATTGCTTTGTCAGAGGCATCTGTGACTAAGGCAAGAGGTTTTTCTATAGAAGGATGTGTTAGTAGCATGGCATTAGCAATGCTTTGCTTGCATTCAGTGAAGGCTTGTTCAGATTCGGGAGTCCAGGGAATGGGTCGCTTGTCATTTTTCTTGGAATTTTTCAAAAATTCGTTCAATGGGGCTTGGAGATCAGCTGCATTTCTTATGCATTTCCTGTAGTAGTTAATAATACCTAGAAATCGTCTCAGTTCTTTGACGTTTTTAGGTTTTGTGTACTCCAGTATTGTTGTAACTCTATCTGCTGGAGGTTGACAGCCATTTTTATTAACTGAATAGCCCAGGAAGGTGACTTCAGACTTACCAAATTGACATTTGTTGGTATTAATAGCCAGGTTGTGTTGAGCTAGTCTTTGTAAAACTGTTCTTAGATGCTCTTGATGTTGTTCTGAACTCTTGGATGCAACTAGTATATCATCTACATAGCAAAACACATAGTCTAGGCCTTGAAATATGTTGTTAACATACCTTTGAAATGCATTTTTAAGACCATATGGCATATAAAGGAATTCGTATAGACCAAATGGAGTTATGACAGCTGTTTTGGCTATGTCTTCTTCTTCCATAGGTACTTGATGAAATGCTCGGACAAGATCTAATACTGAGAATATTAGTTTCCATGTAATTGTTCAGTGAAGTCTTGAATGTTTGGAATTGGATATCTGTCTGGGATTGTTAGAGAATTAAGACGTCTATAATCACCACAAGCTCTCCATCCACCTGATTTCTTCGCTACCATGTGGAGGGGACTGGCCCATTGACTATTTGAGGGTCTACGGATGCCTTCTTCTAGCATAAATTCAAATTCTAATTTAGCTTGTTTGAGTTTCTCACCTGTTAATCTGCGTGCTTTTTCTGCTATTGGTGTACCGGTTGTAATTATTCTGTGTGTAACATTTTTGTCAACTTGAGTGGGATGTTCTTTTATGGTTGTGACATCAAGAAACTCTTTGAGCAACTCTTTATACATTGAGTTGTCAGAGATTGTTGAAATGTTGAAAACATTGGTTTCTGATATTTTACCATTGGTGAACAGTGTTGTTGTAGCATCTAGAAGTTTCTTGTGCTTTAGGTCAATCAGTAGATTGTGCTTTGTGAGAAAGTCAGCTCCTATTATGGGTGATTTTACATCAGCGACAATAAAAGGCCATTTGAATGGACGTCTCAGCCCTAGATCAACTTCTAGAATTTTGTTACCATATGTGTTAATTATAGAATGGTTGGCAGCATACAGCTGTAGTTTAGCAGGTGTTTTGCATTGTGTAACAGAAACTACTGATCCAGAGTCAATTAGAAATTGTATTTTTGTTTTTTGTCTTGGATGTGTAAACGATTTTCACCTATGCTGCAAGCATTTGTTGTATTGTTGTCAACTGCTGTACTTGCTATATTGTGGTTAACATTGATATGCTTAGTAGTTGTGTTTGTTATGCTGTCATCAACTGTTGTGTTTGTTATGCTGTCATCAACTGTTGTGTTTGCTGATGACAGCTTCATTAGTTTAAAGAGTTTTCTGTACTGAAATTACATGGTTTGGTGCACTTCTGAGCGTGTTTTCCAAATTTATTATGATAATAACACATATTTATGTCTGTAGAGCTTCTTCTCAAATGACTTCTGGCTCTACCTCGGGTGTTTGATTGAAGCTTGTCCAGTTTGTTGGATATTTCTTTCAATGAAGTTTGTAACTGTCTGTGCGATAGTTCTAATGTGGAAAGTCTGTTTTCTACATCACTATTAGTTTTGGGAAGATATGAAGTTGCCATTATTTGTTCAGAAGTGGAGTATTCCATTATTCGGTCAGCAATGTCCGCTAGCTGCTCTAGATCGAGGTTTTTACTGGCTGCTAAAACACACTTTACTTTGTCAGGCATGCTTTTTAACCATAAGGAACTCAGAACTTCGTTATTGACAGAACCTGCTGCAGTAGATTTCATTTGTCTCAAGAGCTGTGATGGTTTTTTATCTCCCATTTCTAGACCACCAAGTAGTTTGTTGATTTGACGATCTTTGGATTCAGTTATTCTAGATATAAGAGTTTCTTTTAGTTTGTTGTATTTGTCTGTGGCTGGAGGTGACTCTAAGAAGTCTTCAATCTCAGCTATTGCATTTTTGTCCAAGTGTGCGAGAGTTATATGGTATTTCATATTATCTGATGAGACTTTTTGGACAATAAATTGAGATTCAGCGCTTGCGAACCATAGCTTAGGACGCTCCGTCCAAAATGATGGTAGTTTAACTCTTTCTACTGCTACTATTTGATCACTAACCTGCCCGATAGGGTTAATTGCTGCTGGATTTTCAGAGGCCTGCATTGTGGCACGTGTTGTGTAATCTGCAGTTGGCTCGGGGTCACCAATTATGTGGGTATCTGGTTGTTGCATGGGTTGACGGTTGTCTGGACACCACAAAATATCTGCTACCAACTAACAGAACTAATAACGGTAAAAGTCTAGTTTAGTGAACCAACGCGGATTTTGACGAAATATTTTTTTTTAAATTAATTCGAGGTCGCTGAACACGAAAATGAAAAAAGAAATCGGCGCTCTCTTACCAAAAACGAGTTATGAATTTTTGAAGATGAGTTCAGATCAGCACTGCACTTGTTTTATTGTCATATAACAACTGATTTAAATGATGCATTATAAAGTCTACACAATGTTAATTACACTATAATTACTTTTTACGATATTCCTCTCACACACACATTTAAAAAACACTGATATTGATATTCATTTCTTGCAAATTCGTTTTTTAATTCCACAATTATTATATCTTTTGACATTTTCATGTAACATGACTGACATATAAGTTTTGGTCTGTTTCCGCTCAGTCGCACAACTTGTACCTAATAGCAAATCCAGCCATTAGATATTTAGCCACTTGAATTAGTTGCTGAATATTTTCGATTTCATGATCGTGACATAGAAGATATAAACAAGATGAACATCATGAACATACACCTATTTTTCCGATAGCTGGCGCTGTATTTGGCTCAACTTTCGTTTAACTGAAATCGGTTATGGAAAAATTATATGAACAGCCATCTACATACTGTGAGAAAGGCGCGCCGGATCGACGTTTCGCAATTCGCGCGCGCGAATTGCGAAACGTCGATCCGGCGCGCTCGCTTCGCTCGCGATAATCAATCTACTTCATTATTTCAAACGGAAATCCAATCTAATAAATGTATCAAGATGATAAGAAGCGATTGCGATTTCACTTTGATCGGTGTTAGTTGGTCGGGAAGCGATATTAGTAGAATTTTCAAATTTTCTAAAAAGGGGAAACAGCTTCTGATAACCAAAGTCTTATAATATTAGCAGTATGTTAAAAATTTGATTTGGAATTACACCTGCAGCAACTATTTTCGTTGTCAGCAGTGTTTATAGAGGCCGAACAACTGAGGAGGTGATTTTTTTAAAGAATTAATTGATGAGTGCAATTCAGAGAAAAAAAATTGTTCAGCATCCTCAATGATCAAATTGAATGGTTCATTATCCTTCAAATAAATGATAAATATCAACCAAACTTATCTCAAAACTAACCATCTTCCTAAAATCAACATCTCTCAAAATTTGAAAAAAAATGTTTCAGCTGTAATACGGCGCTAGCTATCGGAAAAATAGGTGTATGTTCATGATGTTCATCTTGTTTATATCTTCTATGTCACGATATGGTCACGATCATGAAAACGAATATACTCAGCAACTAATTCAAGTGGCTAAATATCTTTTATGGCTGAATATGCTATTAGGTACAAGTTGTACGACTAAGAAGAAACAGACCAAAACTTATATGTCAGTCATGTTACATGAAAATGTCAAAATATATAATAATTGAGGAATTAAAAAAAGAATTTACAAGAAATGAATATCAATATCAGTGTTTTTTAAATGTGTGTGTGAGAGGAATATCGTAAAAAGTAATTATAGTGTAATTAACATTGTGTAGACTTTATAATGCATCATTTAAATCAGTTATTATATGACAATAAAACCAGTGCAGTGCTGATCTGAACTCATCTTCAAAAATTCATAACTCGTTTTTGGTAAGAGAGCGCCGATTTCTTTTTTCATTTTCGTGTTCAGCGACCTCGAATTAATTAAAAAAAAAATATTTCATCAAAATCCGCGTTGGTTTACTAAACTAGATTTTTTCCATAATAACTTTATTAAATTTCAAAGAATTACAAAAGTATCAAAACGTAACATGTGCATTTACTTGACTTGCCAATCAAAATCTCTTCTTCTTTTTTCTTTTGGCCTCCGTCCTGTGGCTTTTAGCCATCGGCCTCGTCTCGCCTAAGCACTAGTGTTTGCTTCCTGGCGCGTTTGGTTGGAACAGCCACATTTTCAAGATATATCGATATATTCAAATTATTAAAAGTTTGCTGTACTAATTGTCTCAACCAAAACGAAGTCAGTCAATATTTTCAAATGATTGAAAAATTTTTATACTGATTGTCCCATCCAAAGAAAAATTGAACATTCCATATTTTCAAATAATTAAAAGTTTGCTATAATGATTGTCCCAACCAAAGCGAAGTCGGTGAATATTTTCAAATAATTAAAAATTTGTTATACTGATTTCCTATTTTCATTTCCACATTACGAAGTATAACTTCTTCCGCGCGGAGGGACTGCACGCACTAATTTTTTTTATTCCGAGTATTTTTAACAAAACATGCATATCGATACTTATCTAAGCAAGTAGTTTTTTTAGGAGCTCCGTACACTAAGAACACTATCTCAGAGGTGGAGTGGAAACGTGGCAATATTATAACGCTTACAACTTTTTGAATCGTTATATCAGAATCGGTGGCTTTTAGGAAAAAAATTATTGATACCTTTTTTATAGATAATTATATTATGATCTACAATTCTTGTCTGAGGTAATTTTGCGATAAAACTTACCGTCGTGAAGAAAATCGTCAAAAACCCCATTTTTTTTAATCTTTGACCGCGAGTAAATTTTTTTCCATGTACCGGAACGATGGGGGAAATGTTGTTTTAAATTATGTTTTGAACAATTTTACTCACTTTCAGCTTGATGTGAATTTATGTACCTTCATTCTTATTTTTTGGTCTAATTTAACCAGACTATTATTATTATAATAGCCTGAATAAATATCGAAACACACCTATCAGCACCTTATAGGAACAGCGCCTGATCATCACCGTCGAGTGGTCAACTCGACGGTTGTATATGGGCTCACTTAACGCATCGACACGGGATCAGCACCGCCACAATACCCGACTATAGGCTTCATTTTATATTGTCAGAGATATTGTATTGGCACGCCATCCGCAAAATATTCTCTCTGAGAAATGTGTTGTAGTTGAGGTGTTGAGGTGCCTTGTCGGTGCTGTGCTGATGCTGTTAGGTATGCGCGTTTACATTTAAATACACATAAGAAATAAAATCAGCTGGTGATGATCAGTCGCTGCTCCAATGAGGTGCTGATAGGTGTGTTTCGACCTTAAGAATTACCAGCAAGTACAATTTATTAGTCTAGGTCGAAAATTACAAACATTCGTTAATTTATAAGTGAGAAAATTAATCTTCAATTTGATACTTTTTACCCTAGTTTTAAGGAAACCAGGCCTTCGAACAGGTAATTTAAGTACCTCTGTAGGATTTTTTTCCTTTATTATGTAAAAATGTATGTACTACTGAATAAATAAATAAACAAATACGTCGGCATAGTCGGCATACCTACTGTCTTAAGCACACGATCAAACTTAAAAACCTACATGGTAGAGATCTCCGAACAATGAACATACTAGAATAGTAAACGGACGTATTATCTGATACCAACATAAACAATGTCAAAATTTATTTATTTATTTTCTTGAAATCCACAGCACTATTGTTGGAGGCTGTGACCATTGCTGTGTGTATTGCTATCCTTTTTTGGAATGAAATAATGGATGTCAGTATAGCGGGTTATTCTGTTTAATGATCGAAGGGCTAGGGTCAAATTCCGCAAAACCACCTGGAACTACTCGAAAGGGGGATTGTTTTATCATTAGCAAATGGGACTAGAAGCTCTCGTAATTTATTGAGAAGGGCAAGGAAAATTATTGAAATTTATCGAGAAGGGCAAGGAAAATTATTGAAGAAGGTGTACATTATTGAAAAAATAGCCGCTTAAGTTCTAGTGAAATGCATCTCGGGGAGAACTTCCACCAACCCCCCCATCTCATCCGATGGGTTCTCATCGTCGACGTTCGCGTTTTCCGTCCCTAACCAAATGACTGCTGGCTGGGGTCGGGCTGTCTTCTTCTTGGCTGTGTAACCGCGGTGGTTTATTTCTTCAGCGGCCTTCTCGTTGATCCTTGTCTTGTGTGGTGTATGTTTTTCGCTGCCTCTATAAGGGGCAAATCCTTAGCCGACGATCTGCGACTAAAGACGACCTTATAGAGTGGATCCACTTGTTATAGTTGTCCCCAGTTGAAATACCGACTCATCTTTCTATGGATGTGTCGGGCCTTCTCCTGGGTGATTCTTCATGAGATTCTCTAAAGGTGACTTTAGGCCATTAGCTGAGCTAACATTCTTGTCGCCTATTCGAGAATCTGTTGTTTCGTCGTTGTGGGCGTCGTCGTCTTTTTGAATGTCGCTTGGGCGCAGACTCCTGGCTTCGTTTCTTTTTGGGGCTGGTTTCCTGGTCGTCCTGTTATTTGGGGCCTGTGGGCATTCCTTATAATTTTCTGGGTGTTCTCCCTGGCAGTTTGCGCAGGTGGCTGGCTTGTCCCTTGGTCTTGTGCAGTGGTTGGTCCTCCACTGTTTACTCTGCACGTCGTCTGTGCGTGGTGATATCCCTGACAGTTGTAGCACTGCGTCGGTCCATTTCCTCTCTTCTGTTCTTCCCATCTTATCCTCACTTGTTGTATATGATGGATTTCTCTTATCTTCTCCTTTTCTTCCACGTCTAATTCCACCATATAGATGGGTAGTGGTCTTCTTTCACCGAATCTGGAGCAGATTTGGCTTATTTTCCCGATTCGCACTCTTTCCTTTTGTATTTCCTCTGGTAGCTCGTTTACGTGTTTGCAGTTTGTCAGTCCTTTGATGACAATTCTTCCTTTTTTTCTTCACGTGGTGTTTAGATTTACCATTCCACTTCCTTTCTCTCTTCATTCAGGTACCTTGCTAGGCTCCTGTAATCTTCGGGTCCTTCTCAGGGGATTTTTACTTTCCTTACGGAGCTACAATGGTGGGTGCTCCGTAGGATGATGGGTGGTGGTCGGTGTGTTGTCTCATTTTTTTCTCTGATGGCTTCGTTGGCTTTCCTTCGGGCGGCGGCTTCCATCTTATGTTGTCTTTGGATGTTTTTGATGGACACCACTTCCGTGAGTCCATCTCATCGTTTTCGTTGTCTTCGTTCCGGGGCGATTCCGTCCTTTGTGTCTTTCTGCGGAAGTTTTCTGATCGGCTTCTTTTTACTTCTTGTATTTATTTCTCCCATGTTTTTCATGGCTATTCGTAGTCCATACATTTTGTCATGCATTGTCTTCATTTTTTGTGTCATGTAAAACGGCTTCATTCATTGAGGCGACTCCTTTCACTGCTTCTACTTGCATCCCAATCGTTTTATTCAGTAGTTTTAGTCTTCGGTTTTCTTAGACTAGATCTTCGTACTCTCTGTCTGAGGAGTCGTGATAGTCACTTTTTGGGGCGTCTTCTTTGTTTTTTTCTTCGACATCTTTGTTCCTGTCCTCCTCAGGCCCTTAAACATATAAAACACCTATAATTTAGAAATAAAAAAAAATTAAATTTTTCAAAAATAGAAAACTAGTGTTGAAATTCATCATTTGCGTTTAAAAACGCTGTTTTTGGCTTCAAGTTAGCTATCATCCCGCGGCCTTTTGCGGAACTCGACCTAGGATTAAAGACGCAGGTAGGTTTTTGCGGAATTCGGCACAGCCCGATCAAAGGTAGAGATGGTCGATTTTATATTCATTTCATTCATTCGTTTGGGTTGTGCTTAGCAGCAAAGGCACTTTGAACAAAATCTTTGTAAATAACGTTTCCCAATATTTCGTTGACTCGGCATCTGGCCTGAAGGATTTAATAATAAAAGTTTATAAATCCCTCATCACTGAATTTTTAAAAACAAATTTAACTTTTATTTATTAATTGGAATTGAACAAATTAAACTGTTGAAACATACAGGGTGGCCCACCGTATACGCTTTGATTTATTTCATCTAATTGGCAGATGTTATCAAAAGATGTAATTATGGCCACATTTTGAAGACATTTTGTACTATACAGGGTATCTGCATATATATCGTTCTTCGGATTATATCCTTTTGCATTTAGTCAGCACATTTGGTTTTATTCGCGTCACTTCGTATTTTTCGTTCATGTATTGGCTTATTGATAATGTCTTTTACTGTGGATATTGGGGTTTTGGTCAACTTACATGTTTATATTGCTGCATCGGTTATACTATAACCGAGTGAAGCCGGAGCTGGTGTTTAGTTCAATAAACAATTCCGGGGATAACCAGGTCTCTTTCTTTAAATTATTGTATTACTGTGCTCTTAGTTTAACTTGCAAAAATCGTAGAGTTGGTTAAAGTTTTTCGTAATCTATATCAAGTTTTGATCATTACCGTGTGATTGGCTCTTACAGGCAAATGATCTGATACATCCCGTATAAAGTGTCAAGCAATTGAAAATATTCTTTAAGGTTATAGACGTGGATATTTTCAATGTGTTGGAACGATTCCTAAATTTTGTTTTTTACGATTGAATAAGCCAACCTCTAGGTATTTACTGGGTCATAAATAAAACTCTGTCCAAGCACTATTTAATTTATTGTTTTTAAATGCCAGTAGCCAAGTTTTGTCGTCCAAACGGATGTTGCATTTTTTTTTTATTAATTTGTCTCGCAAAACTTGGAATAAATTATTTTTTTGTCGACCTTTACAAAACTATTTATTTATGTAACAAGACGAAAAACTGTCTATTATAATAGTCGAGTCTGCAAATTGATAGTCAAGATGTAGCCGAGAGTAGCAAGCAGACGAGACAATAGAAAGTTATTCGCCGAGCTGCATATTTCATTTTTTTCCTCCGCTCTGCAAAAGATAAGTTTCATCTATCACTATCCATTCTTGATTATTATGAACACTAATATTCACTCCACTGACTTATTCACTCGTAAAATCTAGTGGATTTCGTGAATAATTAATTTGACAACAGCAAATGACAGTTATTGTCACAGTCACTCTCGCACCGTGCCGTATGCCGTATCGTAGTAACCACAGCGGACGAAAAGTATAGTTTGGCAAACATAACTGAAGCTGTGAAAGGAATGCGGTCGAAAACATTCGATATTGCCACGTTTAACTATGAAAAAGCTAAAGTGCTAAGTATGTAGTGATAATAATTAGAAAATGGACTTTTTATTATTAACAATATGTCAATAATGATTAAACGTTAGTTCTTTAATGTGCTTGTTTCATTGGATTTTGTCTATTAACATTATTTTTTCAATTTCTGAATATTAAAAGATGAAAATATGTTATGGGTTTCCTTCAAGCCGGCAACGTCGTGCGAAAATCATAATTACCACGCCCTCCTACTATCTCAATTGGTGAATATTTATCGAACCGCCGCTGCTAGGTAACCACCTGACTTCCTATTGGCAAGCACGTGCGTGTGTTCTTCCCTTTCACCTCGACAATTGATTGACATTGATTATCCAGTGGCATTTATAATGTCAATATCTACCTTCGTATTTTCAGTTTTACTTGGTATCTTATTATTTCGTATCCATATTGAATTCAAGTACGATTTTTAACAAATAGGTACCGTGTTTTGAAAAATACCTTACCTTTAAAGCAAAGCATAAATCAGTTTCTATATATAATAATTATTATTATTTTTAATACCGTACGCTATTGGTACGTTTATGACAGATATCGGCCATGTTTCCTCGCCCTTTACCGATGCCCCGTAGCTTCAGATAGACTTGCCAAACTAAACTTGAGTAATTTCCGGATGAAAAATCGTCAATTTTTGACGTAAAGTACTTTTCGTCCGCAAACACTTTTCGTCCGGTCCGCTGTGGTTACTATGATACGCCACGGTGTGAGTTCGAGATCGCTGTTTACAGCTGATTTTTCCTGAAAAACTTTTCTTTATGAATGACGTTTTCCAAGTTGATTTTGATATCCTCGAGATAATAGAATAGACTTCCTGAGATGCTTTACACTCGATCTGATCATCTCCACGACATAAGGAATTTGCATTTTATCAAAAATTTCGAATGACAAAGCAATGCTGTTTACGGGTTTTAGGATTAATAGAGGAAGCTATTTCGAAATTGAATTTACTGTTTGGACCCTTACTTTGTGGAATCTACTCATATTAATGTTATAAATGAAACTAACCCTTTCTAATTAATTACACTATTTAATGAAAAAATTATGAAAATTATGAAAGGATATTGATAATTATTTCGATATTGACATATCATCGTCAGAATGACAGAAGTTACATTTTATGTGATACCTACTTGATGTTTAATATTTTGGCTAGACCAAATATTAAGTGACCTATCTTGTGATTGACGTAATATATATGAATAGAAAAAAAAATAGAAAAAAATATGAAACCTTCAAAGGTTAAACGTCAAACAAAAAATGATATTTCAGCATTAAATTCAATTAAACAAAAAGTAGAAGATTATAACCTCACAATAACAAAATCTGACAAAGGAAATGCCACTGTCATTTTAAAATCCGAAGAATATAAATCTAAAGTTAATAATTTTATAGAATCTTCTGGTGTAAAAATTCTAAGGGCTGACCCAACAAAAAAGTTTTCTAATAATGTTAGAGAGATTATCAATAGTTCAAATTATGTTTTCAATGATTATGAGAAAAAATACATGATTAATAAAAATCCTCAGTCTCCACAATTATATGGAACTGTTGAATTACATAAAGTATCGAAACCAATGAGACCTGTAGTTTCTTACGTTAATACTCCTAATAATAAGTTAGCTAAAAAACTAAACAATATACTTAATAGCTATGGAGGTATATCTAAATACTCAATTGAAAATTCAATAGAACTAATCAAAAAATTAAAAACATACAAATTACAAGATAACTCTAAACTTATTTCATTTGATGTTACCAATATGTTCACTAAAATTCCTCCTAAAGAATGCATAACACTTGTTAAAAAATTACTAGAGGATAAGAATATCAATCCAGGAATAATATCAGATATACTTAATTCGTTTGATGTATGTATTAATCAGAATTATTTTACTTTTGATAATAAGGTATATATTCAAAATGAAGGTTTACCAATGGGAAGCCCTATATCAAACATTTTTATGGACAGTTTAGAAAGAAAAATCTTTGAATGTAACATTTCAAAAAATATATTATTTTGGTATAGGTATGTAGATGACATATTAGCTTGTTTTGTAGGTAGTGAACGACAATTAGATATATTGTTCAATCATAATAATAATTTACATCCAAAAATTAAATTTACATTAGAAGTTGAAGAAAATAACTCAATAAATTTTCTTGATATTAAAATTCAAAGAGTCAATAATATACTTGATTTTTCAATTTACAGAAAACCAACACATACTGATGTGACTATACCATATAATTCCAATCCTCCCATGTCACATAAATTAGCAGCATATAATTCAATGATACATATAGCATTTTCAGTTCCTATGAACAAATATAATTTTGATAGAGAAATTAATATAATTAAACAAATAGCCACATCCAACGGTTATCCATTACATATAATAAATAAGTTAATTAATAAAAAAGAGGAAAAAGTGACATTACAATTAATATTTCCTGAAAAAACTAGGGAAATACAAAATTACAAAACCATCACATATGCTGGTAATATTTCTAATAATATTTCAAAGATAATATCTTGTTCAACAAATACAGCAATTTCTTTTAAAACAGAAAACAATGTGAGTAAAAAATTGTTAAATGTAAAAACAAAAATACCCCCATTAAAAAAGTCTGGAATATATAAACTTAAATGTCCAAAATGTAATGCTGTCTATATTGGTCAAACAATTCGAAATTTTGAAATTAGATAACAATGAAACACTCACAAGCATACAGATTAAAACAGCCAGATAAATCACATTACGCAAAACATCTACTTGACACTGAACATTCATTAACACCTAACACAGAACTAGAAGTACTGCATATTTGTGATAAGAAACAAGAACTATGTTTCCTTGAAGAACTAGAAATAAGAAGACACTTAAGAGACCCACAATATGAAGTTGTCAATGAACAGATAAATCTAGGGAGCTCTCCACTAATAAATTGTCTTCTTAAGTAACTATTGTAAAGATCAGCAGATATAGTTTTCCTTGGTTTCCTATATCATTGCACAGTTATAATGATCTTAAATGGGAAAAAAATATCCAGGATATCCCCATAGGGCTAATAATACCTAAGCTTTAATATTTGTAAAATCATATCTTCTTCTTTTTTCTATTCATATATTAAGTCAATCACAAGATAGGTCACTTACTATTTGGTCTAGCCAAAATATAAAACATCAAGTAGGTATCACATAAAATGTAACTTCTGTCATTCTGACGATGATATGTCAATATCGAAATAATTATCAATATCCTTTAATAATTTTCATAATTTTTTTAATTAAATAGTGGAATTAATTAGAAACAGTTAGTTTCATTTATAACATTAATATTTCGAAATTATTTTTAAGTAAAATATTACCTAATAAAGAAACCTACAAGACCAAATGAAAGTTATTACAGAAACAGCAGCGTGTCTCCCATGAATCAATTCCTAGCAGCACTTTGGTTTTATGCCTGCACTGGGCATTTGATGACCATGGCTGAATTCTGAAGTTTGTTGTCTTCGTTTACATTTGACGTGGGCGATACACTCGATACAAAGCCAAATCTGAAAAGTCACTAATAAGTTACTAGATTTTTTCAGTGTTGCCATGTACGCAATGCGTTAAGTGGTTATTTACTAAGTAATGCTTAAGCTGCAGCGG
Organism: Lochmaea crataegi; assembly: GCA_947563755.1. Lineage (NCBI taxonomy): Eukaryota > Metazoa > Arthropoda > Insecta > Coleoptera > Chrysomelidae > Lochmaea > Lochmaea crataegi. The sequence goes on along the minus strand of OX387425.1, from coordinate 27,422,237 downwards.
TGCAACAAGCGAGACAATTAAGTGCTTCTTAAAGTTAAGCACAACTTACGAAATGCTTTAATTCTAAAACGTGCAAACGGGCATTAGAGAGCGGTGCAACGCAAACTAGTCTTTTTAAGATTACCTTATTTTAAGACTGCCTTAAAGTAAACGGTGCAATCGGGAATAAAAATATCATATATCGTAATAAAGTTATAATTTCTCGTTGCTTAGAAGAATTACAAAACATTTTGGCGCGGATGTATGTCTAATTTGATGTAAAGTTATAAACGCTTTTCGCTCAAATTATGGCCGATCTTACGCTATCTGTTAGTTTTTTTTTCTGGGGGGAACTGGCTTGGAAATAAATCCTTCAGCCACAGATTTTTTGTTTAATTATTTTTTTTTATTCTATGTTACTTAAATCTACATTTCGACTTTATTGCAGATCAAGTTTCGTTTGTCTAAAAAACTCCACTGGAGCTATTTTTTCTCCGATTGTCATTAAATGTCAGCTTTAGTGACATTTATCGATCATAGAAGTAACACTTTTACTGCCTAGGCATTAAAAAAATCATTTTTTCTTCTTTTTTTTGAAATCCCCCACTTCCACTTCCACGTCACAGATACATAGGCTAACTTCACTGTGCACACTATTATTGTCGATTTTTAACATTATATTTATTATCTTTCGGTATATGGCAACGGTGCGTTGAAATAATAAAGTGTTTATAAAATTCGCCTGCATTTATTTCGATATATCGGAAAGTGCAGCGAAAATTAATCAAATAGAATTTGAATTGTATCAACAAAAGGAAAAGTACGTAGTGCTACAAAAGAAAAAAAACAAAAAAAACGTTAGATTTTGTAAAATCAATTAAATAAATAGGTTAGTGTTAGGTTATTAAAATAAAAAGCAATTGATTTAAGGCGAGTCCAAAACAATATAATTTGCGACGTTGTCAAATTTAAAAAATAAAGGACAAAATAAAGAAAGAAATTAGATATATATATAATAAGTGGCTGGATAGATCAAGTATCTCCGAAGAGTAGATCTGGGTATTTTGGTCTTACGCTACCACGAAAATAATATAATTAAATAGTAATTGAATACAAAATATAAACAAAATGGATAGTGATGATTATTCTACAGAAGATTCAAAGAAAAGAAAAATGGATGCTGTATTTGAAGTTAGCAAGAGGACTAGCAGAACCCCAACTAAAAGTAAAAAAGATGAAAAGTTAGATCAAATCATAGCGTTAATGAAGGAAATGTCTGCAGATCAAAAGGATATGAAATGGGAACAACAACTGATTAAAAACGAGATCAAAGAAACCAAAGATCAACAGGCTCTGTTTAATGAGGAAATATTAAAGCTGAAAGTTGAAAATGAAGTATTGAGAAAAGAAAACCAAGCAATTAAAAAAGAAAATGCAGAAATGAAAACAGAAATGGAAGAGATTAAAAAAACGATGGAAATTATAGATAAAGAAAGAAGAAAGAATAATGTGATGATAAATGGATTAAAACTTGATACTAATGAGCCGTCGAAATTGGTAGAAAATGTCAGAAACTTTTTGAGTCAACAACTAAAAATAAATATCGAGCCTAAAGCAGTTAACAAGATAGGGGAGAAAATGTGTATAGTGGAATGTCAAAAAGAAGCTGATAAAGAAAAAATTATGGCAAATAAAGCTAAATTAAAGGAGAGGAATGAAGAAAGAGTTTTTATAAATAATGATATGACCAAGAAGGAAAGAGAAAAACAAAAAGAGATAAGGATATTTGCAAAATTAGAAAGTCAAAAGGGAAAAGACGTAAAAACGGGATACAATAAGGTAACGGTAAATGGGCAAGAATGGAGATGGGATAAAGAAACAAATAGAATGAGAATACTGGAAAAAATACATTCAAAAAACTAAATAAAGAAACAGATATTCATGGTAACAGAGAAAAAGACACAGCAACGGAATTGGATATGAATAAAGTAAAATCAGCAACGGAAATGTGGAGAATTGGAACATGGAATGTAAGAAGTATTTTAGGAAAAGAAAAAGAATTAGAAGAAGAGTTTGAAAATACAAACTTGAGAATACTAGCTATAACAGAGACAAAAAAAAAGGACAGGGGATAGTGAAAATGGATAATGGCCATATACTCATATATAGTGGTATTGAAAATGAGAAAAGAGCGGCAGCAGGAGTTGCATGCATAATACATAGAAACTTAGAAGAACAAATTACTGGATGGAGGGGATGGTCGGAAAGATTATTGGTGATGGAAATGAAAGATAAAAATATGAACACAAAAACTATAATAATTGTATATGGACCAAATGAAGACGATACAGTAGGAAATAAAGATAGGTTTTGGGAAGATCTAACTATGGCTACAGAAAATGCAAAAGGAAAAATAATTATACTTGGAGATTTGAATAGCAGAGTGGGAACAAAAGATGACATTTATAGAGCAGTAATAGGAAAACATGGTGAAACATTTAGGAATAATAATGGAGAACGGCTGCTGGATTTTTGCATATTACACAATTTTATTGTAACTAATACATTTTTCCAACATAAAGACATACATAAATATACACGTGTGATGGAAAGCAGAAATGAAAGGTCAATAATAGATTATATATTAGTGGAAAAGAGAAATAGAAAGGAAGTATTGGATACCAAAGTTAGAAGAGGACCAGAAATAGGAAGTGACCACTATTTACTTGTAACAAAAATAAGAGAACAAGTAGAAATTACAAACCATAATAGACAAAAATTAGAAAAAACAATAGAATATGAATCGGTCAGATCATACAAACTACAAAACAAAGATATGGCAGAAAAATACAAAATAGCATTATCAGGAAAGTTCTTAAATAAATGTGATATGCTGAAAAATGGTAATTTAGAAGAAATGTGGGATTATTTCAAAAAAACCGTATTGGAAACCGCTAAAGAAATATGCGGTTGTAGCAAGAAAACTAATAAGAAAAAACAAACAGCTTGGTGGACGGACGAAATTAAAATAAAAGTAAAATTAAAAAAAGAAGCGTGGAAAATGTATATAAATAACAAAACAACGGAAAACTATGAAATGTATAAAGAGAAGAGGAAAAATGTAAAAGAGATGGTAGCAGTAGCTAAAAGAAATCAGTGGAAAGAATTTGGCGAAAAAATGGAAAGCAATAGTAAATCAAATCAAAAACTGTTTTACAAAACATTGAAGTCATTAAGAAAGGAAAAAACACAAGAAATAACCTGGATAAAAAATAAAAAAGGAGATATACTAAGAAATGAAAACGAAGTAATTGATAGATGGAAAGAGTATTTTGAGGAATTACTAGGAGCAGACAACCAAGTTCAGGACATTAACAAAAAAAAGGATGCAATAATAGAAAATAAAGACATTGTAACATTAAAAGAATTACAGCAAATAATAGATGAGTTGAAAAATGGAAAATCTCCAGGAATTGATAAATTAACATCAGAAATGTTCAAGAATTTAGGGGAAACAGGAACAAAAATATTATTGAAAATATACAACACTGCTTGGAGTGAAGAACAGATTCCAGAAGATTGGAAGACAGCCTTAATAGTTCCAATATATAAAAAGGGGGATAGACAAGACTGCAATAATTATAGAGGAATAAATCTACTTAGTACAGCTATGAAAGTCTACGAGAATATTATAGACAGTAAGCTAAGACCACTGATAGAAAATACTCTCGAAGAATCGCAAAGTGGATTTAGAAGAGGGCGAAGCATACAAGACCACATATTTACGGTGAAACAGATAATTGATAAGTTCTCACAACAAGAAAAAGAGGTATATATGGGATTTATAGATATGGAAAAAGCTTTTGACAAAGTACCAAGGGAGAAGTTATGGAAAGTACTAGAAGGAAGGGGGGTAAACTACAAAATAATAGACATAATCAAAAACATTTACAAAAATAATAGAAATTGTGTAATATACAAAAATAAAGCATCAGAATCATTTTCAACACAAGAAGGATTAAGGCAAGGAGGGGGACTAAGTCCATTATTATTTACAATTTTTATTGATGAAATAATTAAAAAATCGTCAATCAAAATGGCAAAACTACTCGTTGGATACAGACATTTAGGAAGAGTGGATATATCAGAAGCAGCTTTTGCAGATGATTTAATAATTATGGCAGGGAAAGAGAAGGATTTACAAAAGAATATGGAAATATGGAGCACGGTATCTGAAGAATTTGGAATGACAGTTAATCAAAGCAAAACCAAAGTTATGGTTATAGGACCGCAACAAAAAAATTTGAATATACAATTAGATGGAATAAAAATTGAGCAAGTTAGAAGATATAAATACTTGGGAGTAGAAATAGAAGAAAATGGAACGCAGGAAGTCGAAATTACCAATAGAGTACAAAAAACGATGAATCTTTAGCACACGATGAATTCGACATTTATAAATAAAAAAGAGATTTCCAAGAAAACGAAGTTAAATGTATTTAAAACAATTTACCGGCCAATATTAACATTCGGATGTGAATCTTGGGTATTAACAAAGAGACAAAAGAGTCGAATACAAGCAGTTGAGATGAAGTATCTTAGGCGAGTTAAAGGAGTCACAAAGAAAGACAAACTAAGAAATACGAAAATAAGAGAAGACCTTGACATAGAATCAACACTTAAATTCATTGAAAAGAGACAATTAAGCTGGTGGGGACATTTACAAAGAATGAACGATACAAGACCAGTTAAAAAAGTATGGCAATCAAAAATACAAAAAAGAACGAAAAAGGGAAGACCAAAACAAACATGGGATGGTGTTATGGTAGGCATACTGCAAGAAAAAGGAAAAACATGGACAGAGGCAAAAACAATGGCAAAAGATAAAAAACAATGGGCTAAATTTGTACATGAATAAAATTCTATCTGGACCAAAGCATCGATGAAAAAATGGATATATGTCTTAAGCATAATACTATGTAGTTGAAACAAGTATAATTGTAATAGTATACCCTACACCATACACTATGGTAATTGGGTTTTTGATAATATATATATATATATCTTTCGGTATATATTATTATGTATACAATTTAAGGTTTAATCGACAATAATCATTAAAAAATATGTATCATACGATTAGAAAAAATATTAAAAATTGTTAATCCGTCAAAAAAAAGTAATCATTTTAATTGGATTTTTCTAAACACACTGTACAAATAATCGGAGCAAAAATTATGTTTCACGCTAGCCGCAGCAGTAAATCTGTTACTTCTCTGCCTAGTTAAACAAATAACTATTATTGTTCAGCAGTTAAATCCTTCTTTTTGCAAACTGTAAGTTGTGCAGAAACTGCCAGTTGGACATCTATTTAAAGTTGGGATTTACCAAGTGGCGATAGAATAGTATATTCTGTAACAAGGTTAGAATGAAAATTCGATGCGAGTGGAAATACCCGAGCGCGAGCCGAAGGCGAGCGTGAGGAACCACGAGCATTGCGAATTTTCATTCTAACCGAGTAGCAGACCATACTTTCTCCACGATCAAAGATTTTAAATGGAAATGGACAAAAGATAATTTATATTACAGAACTCAATCACAATTATATTAGATAAACACTCAATGTGACAGCAATAATTTTGACACTTACTCAAGTTTTGACACTACGATGACAATCAACTGCGTCAAGGCTAATGCTATTATTGCTAACCAGTGTGAGAATATTATTCTATCACTAGAGAAAGAATGTAAATACATTTAGATTTCATGGGGGCAGAGGTGTTGCAGAATATTTCTTCAATCTCAAGAGAGAGAATTCCAGCATTCTGTAATCAAATTTGATTTCAGAATTGGCAAATTCTGTGATGATCGTGGAGAAATGAAATTATAACTAATTCCAAGTTAGAGATAAAGGCTCTGAGAGTTTTTGAAAAAACCGTAGTTAAAATTTCAAAATCTTCAATTTTGGAAAGTTTTCTTGTTTGCTTTTTTATGTCGATTACCTAAATGATAGTAATTATCTTCAAGATAATTTAAATAGGATTTAAGACACCATTGTTCCGTGATTTAAAATATATGGAAAAATATGTTTTTGACATACGTCATTAGCGCAATTGACTTAAGTTGTTTATAAATAATAGAAATACATTACAAGGTGTTTGACCTGTTTTGGATAAATATCTTTTTCTCCGATTGACAGCAAATATTAATTTTGCAGACGGATATCAATCAGCAAAGTATTACTTTTCCTGTCTAGACAGCAAAATTATTATCTCAATGGGAATAAAACATTTGACATTTTTTGACAAAAAATAACATTTAATAACAATTATTACATAATACTTTTAACAAGAATTTAAAAAAAAACTGTAGGGGGTTATTTATATGAATTTTTTGTGATTATTTAATAATCAAGTACCCAAAAATGAACAAAGAAGTGCGCCAAAAATGTATTGTAACAACGTGGATCAAAATCGTACATTCTCGAATAAAAATTAAGTGGTATGTCAAAAGTCATTTTGTCACTGTTCTTCTTCTTTTTCCTGGCCTTTGTATATAGGCGCGTTACAAAACAGATTTTAAGTTATTATTAACATTGATAGTAAAATTACTACAATTTTTAATAAATAAGCCACCTTTTCTTTCTTCAGATATAGTTCTCTTTACATTAACTATATTACCAGTTTGATTCGCCTCGTAAGTACTTCCTACAATTGTCAAAACTTTTTCACAAATATTTGTCATTGAATCCTCAATGTATCCTTCTGCTATAGTTGAGAGGACTTCCACCCGCCATATCTTTTCAACATTGTTATGTCACCTCATGAATTTACAAGTAAAGTCCCGTATATTCTTTAGCATTTGGCAACTTTAAATAGGCAGCTATTTCTCGAGGTATTTTACCAAATTTATGGATACAAATTGCTTTACGGATTTACCTTCTACGTATTTGAAAAAAAAATCTTTTGTCTTCTAATTCAGCAGGCCGAAGAGCTATATATTTTCTAACAACATCTAAATATTCCATTATTACGAAAGACCTCGAATTCTTAGTCTTCGTATTTAATAGGGATACCAATAGTTTATTGTTCATATCTTCAATATTTTCTAGCTTTAAATTCAATAGTTCGTCGCATCGACATGCACCCGCAATTCCAAAAATCAATGCAACCTAAAAGAATGGATTATAAGTATTTTCACTTTATCGTATAAATATCTTTTTAAAACTTACTTTTGCTAATGAATATTCAGCATCTGGAGCATCCAGTTTAAAGTTTGTAATATCTTGTTTTTCGAAAACTCGGGACATCTTTAAATATGCCCGCAACTTCAAATATCTTCCTATATCTACGCCACTTTTAACATTCATAGTTGCCTTCAACATGGAATATACACTTTTTAAATGAAATTAAGTGTTTCTAATTAATTCCACTATTTAATGAAAAAATTATGAAAATTTAAAATACTTATTGATAATTATTTCGATGTTGATATATCATCGTCAGAATGACAGAAGTTACATTTTATGCCTACTTGATGTTTAATATTTTGGCTAGACCAAATAGTAAGTGACCTATCTTGTGATTGACTTAATATATATGAATAGAAAAAAGAAGAAGATATGATATTACAAATATTAAAGCTTAGGTATTATTAGCCCTATGGGGATATCCTGGATATCTTATTCCCATTTAAGATCAATGGAATATACAGACCAAAGTGTAGAACTCGAATTTTTTTGGATAATCTCTCAAAATTAGCAAGAAATACATTCTCCGAAAAAATCTTCGCATTTTTCTCCATGCAATAATCAATAAATCGTTTATAAGGTTCTGGTAGACTTCGCGACCCTCGGAATTTTATGTTAATTTTAAATTTGTTTGATAGCTACCCTTAAATAAAGTAGATTAGAACAAAAATTTCGTTGGATCATTCAGAAATTACTTTAAAAATCACGAATTTAGTTCAAAAAATGATACTTTTTCAACACTATTTAATGCTATTTACGATGAATATTTTCACTTTAAACTGTAAAGATTATTATCTTTAACTAAATGTAAGTCTGTTCCACAAAAAAAAACCGGAAGAAAATACTTTAATTTTGCCAATTTTCAGAAATATTTCGAAGTATATTATTTTCACTCGACACTTTTAGGTTATAAACCAACACACTCAAATCTTATGTCTAAGATACCTCACGATCACAAATCATGATTGTCCTGTGATCAGGTGATAGCTAAGCGGCGTTGTCAAATGGTGTTTATTTTCTTTTAGTTGAATTAATTTTGCTTTGTAATAGATTACAGGAATATATAAAAATATAAAATGAATTGCATTTATAATCATAAAAATTGAAATATTAAGCATCCTTAGAATATAATGTTTATCTTAGATTTGCTTTATTTCTTACATTAAAATGTAAGAGTTTATAACAAACTTACTGCTGTACCTAATACAGTTTTATAGCAATATAGTGAATAATATATCAATTTAATTTATACATTATTCAATTATGTAGGTTAGGTTTGGTTAGGTTGGGTTTGGTTAGGTTTGGTAAGGTTTGGTTAGGTTTTGTTAGTCTAGGTTAGGTCTCAACACGTCATGTTGAATATAAAGTATTTAACTATTTTTCAAATAAAATATTTGTCCAAATAGTGGTCATGGTGAAAAAATATTGTTTTTTGGATTTTTCTCTATAAATTCTGAATCTTCCACAAATTTTTTAGTAAAAAACCTTGTGTAAAGTATTTCCAAGCCGTAACGAGTTACGGATATGAGAACTGGCAACATTGTTCAATCCACCATCTGATATCTAGACATAATTGTCAAAAATTGTCAAAATTTAAAAAAAAATGGTGGATTTTTAGAACTTTCAATTGCGATTTTCTCTTTCAAAAGTACATGATCCAAGAATTTTTTTCTTTTAAAATGTTCTATAGAAATAGGGCTTTCTAATAAGAAAAAAATCGTTGCAAAATTCCGAGGGTCGCAAACCTTACCAGACCCGTTTATAATCTCCTTCATATTTCATCCGAAGTCCGGCAACAAATTTAAATCAATATTTTTGCCACCTCCCTTATTTCTGGAGGTGTAAGTACTTCTAAGTCGCTACCACTGTCCATAATATACATTTTCCGATATTTTTCCACAAGACTGGCAGAAATTTCATAAGTTGTCAAACTATAACTATTGTGGACATATACATTTCCATAGCAACCAACCATTCCAACAATAGGGTGTTCAACTAAAAATAGATACTTTTTAATGATTAGCAGATCGTAAATTCTAAGGGAACAAATTACGACGCACTTTATTTTATCAAATTTAATGGTGCTGTTTTGTTTTTAACCCCATTTAAAAAATTATACTTTGAAAATTTCTTAAGACCCGCCTTTTAGATTTTGACGTCACTAGTTTAAATTGAAGTTAGTCACATACTTTGACATGGAACAAAATAATCAGAAGAGAGTGTAGTCACCAAAATTGAAGAAGAAGTGACAGTGAGTTGTTACGTTGTGGCCTGTGGTTTCATGAAATGATTATCAATAGAATTATTAATTATTTTCTGTAATTATGTATTTCACTTACATTAAAATGGATTTCACAACAAAAATAATTTGTTGAAGTTTGTACTCAAAAGACCTCCTAATAGCTGAAAATCAACCCTTTCTTCTCTCATCTGTTTCCGGCACAGTAATGAATTTTTTACCCGATGTTCTTGATTTATTAGTACAAATGGTACAAAACACGATTCAAATACTTAATCCTTGATAATTTTAAAAAATCAAGCACACAATAACACAAATAATAAAAACTGTAAATAACGCTTCAAATTAAAATTGAACAAAGTAAACAGAGTGATAGATGTCAGGTCAGGTGTCAACATTTTTATCCTGAACAAACTCGAACGTCCCAAATGAATGAGAAAGAAGAAGCTGAAACATGGAACAGCAAGGAAAGACTAACGACTAATCTCCCATTTGCCACTTATTAATATTACCTAATAAAACATGTGGTCAAAATTTGAAGTTGAACACTCTATAAATAAGAAGATTGTGGGAATTGTAATAATTTGCAAATACGGCTTCGCCTCGACAATGAAATGCTAGTCGCGACAGTAAATCTGTTACTTCTCTGCCTATTTAAACAATTAACTATTTTCTCCAAATGACATTAAAAGTGACACTTAACAGGTATAAAAGGTGTATTTTTACTGCCTATGCAGACAAAATTTGTTGCTATGCAACGTTCCAAGTAATAATTTGAATCAAATTGGTAATCAAAATTGACAATGACATTGTGTGAAGAGACAAAATGATGGAGTGAATTTAATTTTTTGGATTTTGTGTGAAATTGGAACGAATTCGGAGAAAAAATTATATGTTTCACATGACAGAAAAGAAGATTCAATTAAATCTTTTGCTCTTCTGCCTAGTAAAACAAATAACTATTTATTCATTGGGTTAAAAAGCAAGGAATGTCATTTTTCTAGGTGAAAATAGTAAGAAGTTTAACAAAATTACTCAAGTTCGGTAAGTACAAAATGTAATAACAAACTTACAAGTAGATTGACGTGTTTTCCGCGAACAATTGCGACAGTATAAGCCAACTTTTTCGATTTTTTTTGTAAACAAGCATTTTAAACAACCAGTGTGCAAATAATTGAAATCAACAGATATTAAATGAAGAGTATTCATAAAACAAAATAAAACCTATTTAATTCGAGTTGGTGCAGACTAAGAACCTAACCTTCTCCGATATGTAAAATCCTGAGATGAACTCGACTGTCACAAACTCGCTACAATTTTCAGGGTGTTAAAGAGCGGTGCAGAGATTAGATTGACTGATCGAGAACGAATGCAACACATACGAAGAACTCCGCAGGAACCCTACAGGTTGGTCTCTATAGATTGAACTAGAAGAACTAAAGTGACCCAATTAAAGTATTTTGCATTTGCAACAACTAAGTCGGCTAGTTATTTATCTGTCGTTAAAATGGAAAAAGTCTAGTTTAGTGAACCAACGTGGATTTTGATGAAATATTTTTTTTTAATTAATTAGAGGTCGCTGAATACGAAAATGAAAAAAGAAATCGGCGCTCTCTTACAAAAAACGAGTTATGAATTTTTGAAGATGAGTTCTGTTCAGCACTGCACTGGTTTTATTGTCATATTATAACTGCTTTAAAATTATGCATTATAACTTCTACACAAAGTTAAATACACTATAATTGCTCTTTACGATATTCCTCTCACACACACATTTAAAAAACACTGAGATTGATATTCATTTCTTGTAAATTCTTTTTTTAACTCCACAATTATTATATCTTTTGACATTTTCATGTAACATGACTGACATGTAAGTTTTGGTCTGTTTCCTCTTAGTCGTACAACTTGTACCTAATATCATATTCAGCCATTAGATATTTAGCCACTTGAATTAGTTGCTGAATATTTTCGATATCATGATCGTAACCATATCGTGACATACAAGATATAAACAAGATGAACATCATGAACATACACCTGTTTTTCTGATAGCTGGCGCTGTATTACAGTTGAAACATTTTTTTTTTAATTTTGAGAGATGATTTTAGAAAAATTGTAAGTTTTGAGATAAGTTTGGTTGATATTTATCATTTATTTGAAGGATAATGAACCATTCAATTTGATCATTGAGGATGCTGAACAATTTTTTTCTCTGAATTGCACACATCAATTAATTCTTTAAAAAAATTACCTCCTCAGTTGTTCGGCCTCTATAAACACTGCTGACAACGAAAATAGTTGCTGCACGTGTAATTCCAAATAAAATTTTGAACATACTGCTAATATTATAAGACTTTGGTTATCAAAAGCTGTTTCCCCTTTTTAGAAAATTTGAAAATTCTACTAATGTCGCTTCCCGACCAACTAACACAGATCAAAGTGAAATCGCAATCGCTTCTTATTAGCTTGGTACATTTATTAGATTAGATTGGATTTTCGTTTGAAATAATGAAGTAGGTTGATTATCACGAGCGAAGCGAGCGCGCCGGATCGACGTTTCGCAATTCGCGCGCGCGAATTGCGAAACGTCGATCCGGCGCGCCTTTTTCACACTATGTTGATAGCTGTTCATTCAATTTTTCCATAACTGATTTCAGTTAAACGAAAGTTGAGCCAAATACAGAGCCAGCTATCGGAAAAATAGGTGTATGTTCATGTTGTTCATCTTGTTTATATCTTCTATGTCACGATCATGAAATCGAAAATATTCAGCAACTAATTCAAGTAGCTAAATATCTAATGGCTGAATATGCTATGAGGTACAAGTTGTACGACTAAGAGGAAACAGACCAAAACTTTTATGTCAGTCAAGTTACATGAAAATGTCAAAAGATATAATAATTGTGGAATTAAAAAAATAATTTACCAGAAATGAATATCAATATCAGTGTTTTTTAAATGTGTGTGTGAGAGGAATATCGTAAAGAGCAATTATAGTGTATTTAACTTTGTGTAGAAGTTATAATGCATAATTTTAAAGCAGTTATAATATGACAATAAAACCAGTGCAGTGCTGATCAGAACTCATCTTCAAAAATTCATAACTCGTTTTTGGTAAGAGAGCGCCGATTTCTTTTTTCATTTTCGTGTTCAGCGACCTCGAATTAATTAAAAAAAATATTTCATCAAAATACGCGTTGGTTCACTAAACTAGACTTTTACCTTTATTTCAACTAGGTTTGTTTTTATTATAACTATTCGCTGAACGACCAGTAAATTTTATAAATATAATTTATTAATAATTAGTATGGCATTTTGGAGGCCTTTTGAAACTTCAGTTCGAGATAATCTATCGCGGGAATCTAATAATTTATAAAATATATATGCACGCCATTGGGCGGCGATTGCCATCAATGGGATTAAAAATCTCACTCTTCACATTGACTTACGAAACAGTATACCTTTGAAGTTAAAAAAATTTCCATCACTCATAACTACCTTGATATTTCAATTAAGGACCGAAAAAAACCGCAAATTAAACCGGTAAATTGGCAATTAACTTTTTCCATGTAAACAAAAATGTATATTAGTTGGCCCATTAACCACTAGCGCAATGAATTATATCGATGTTTGTTTATTAATAACATTTTTTCGTCGTATTTTTAATCACTACGCGCGATCAAGGTTAACATTAAATTGTAACATTATCATTTTGTGTTTTGTATTTATAATTAGGGTTGATAAATGACATGATACCTTACGGTTGGGCGCAAAACTGGCATGGAAATTTGAAAAAAAAAGTTAGTTTTCACTGTTGATAAAATAAAAGTAACAATACTAGGGTCAGTAGCATAATATCACATTTTTTCGTCGTATTTTTAATCACTATGCGTCTTCAAGGTTAACTTTAAATTGGAACATTATCATTTTGTGTTTTGTATATATAATTAGTGTTGATAAATGATATGATACCTTACGGTTGGGCGCAAAACTGGAAATTAAAAAAAAAATGTTAGTTTTCACTGTTGATAAAATAAAAGTAACAATATGTAGCTTCTAGCCGGATAATCATTTCAAGATTAATACTTAAGTATATGTTCGTTGTTTCAAAATTTTCCAGGCCAGTGTAGACATAACCTTTATTTAATTTTTTTATTATAGTCCAGCGAAGTTAGGCGCAAACATTAAAAAATTTGAGATGTGGTTTGTTGCAATCGACAGAGTAATACCGGAAGTTTAATAGACCAAATGGATAGGATAAGGATAGTCCTTCAAAAACCACACATTTTGAAATAATTTTTAAATATGATCATTAGAAGCCGAGAAAAAGAAAGTTAAAGTTCGCTATAGTCGATAGTCGAAATTCTGTAAAGTGACGTCATCGGTTATCTACCGATTTAAAGTGAACTCCATGAGCGTATCATAGTTTAAGGGTGTGAATACTGAAATATCTGGAATTTCAATTTTTAACATTTGAAATAATAACTTATCACAAGTTGTTCATAAGTAAGTTAAAACAAAATAAAAAGATGTTTAAAAGTCAATTCCAACTTACTACTACTAAAACTAAAATTGAGGTAACATTTTCGTTATTTGCTAACCGGCATTATCATTACGTAAAAGAAAGTTGTTTGTCAAGACCAAAATAAATTACCGATAAGTATAGGTATGTTGCGAGGTCACTTGTAAAATGTCTGACTAACTGGAAGCGGTATCACTCCCTGACGACTCCTCAGAATCATCGCTTTCTCCTCCTATATCGATAATGAGTGGTTCCGTCATTACTTCTACACGTATGTCTAAATCCCAAAACTTTATTTCTTCTTTTAATACGTGTTGAATACATTTACGCCAACTCTCAGCAGTAACGGTATGCAGCGCCTCGTCAAACAGTTTCTCAACGTCAGCCATTTTGAATGTACTGTTTTTTCTCGCAACATAATTTTTCACTTGGGCCCAAACCAGCTCGATGGGGTTTAACTCACAGTGGTAGGGAGGAAGTCTAACAACTGAGACGTTGAAATCTTTCGCCATTTCATCGACAACGTACTTAATATAACTGCTTTTATGTTTCCGTACGAGAGATAATAATTCAACTTTTAGCATTGCCTCGTTGTGCGGAATGCTTTTACTCTCTAACCAATCAATTATAACCCTCTTGCGGCTAGCTGAAGTAGGTATTTGCTCCAGTCGACGAGAGTGGTATGAAGCATTATCCATAACTATCACTGAACCAGGAGTTACCTTTGTTAAAATTGATCTAAACCATGTTTCAAACCGGTTACCATCCATCTCTTCATGGTAATCGACAGTTTTTTTGGACTGAAAACTTAGTAATCCACCTTCTACAAATCCTTCCTCGCTGCCAATGTGAGTGATAATCAGTCGACGTCCTTTCCCAGAGGGAGCTTTTAAACCGGAAGAGAAACCCTCCATAAAGGCTTGTCGATTGCTTCGTATATTCATGTCTTGCCACACTTTTGACACAGTGTGGCCTTCATTTAACCATGTTTCGTCAAGATATAATATATGTGCCGTCCTTCGTTACGAAACTGTCGTATCTGTTTTAAATAATTTCTCCTCCATTCCACAATGTCATTTCGTTCAATTAAGGCACTGTTTCTACTTCTTGTTTGGTAACGAAAATTCATTAATTTTAAAGTTCGTCTCAAAACTTTATCACTGATGTTTGGTAAAGTATCATCAGCTTCTATTACCTTGCTCAATTTAGCTACCGAGGGGATTTCATTCCTAAAATAAAAAGAATGTATTTCCCTACGTATAGCATTCCGTGTTTGGTCGTCCAAAACAATTTTCTTTCTTCCCCTACTTTCCGGTTTACAGTTTTCACCTCGTTCTCTTGTCAAAGATCCGTCCCGCGATTTCTTTAGAATATTGTATATAGTACTCTCAGAAACTTTAGTTAAATAACTGCACTTAATCACAGCGTCACTAACACCCAACTGTTTGTCCATGGCACGCAGTCCTTCGTACACATTTAATATGAGGACTTTTTCTTCCCGAATTAAATTGTTACGACGCCGTTTTTTATCGCCAACACCGCTACACTCCGCCATTATTGTCACTAAATATACCGATATAAATATTACAATAAATACCAATAATAACCGATTTATCACACAAAACCACAACACAAATACTGATGTTACGTTCATGAAGAGAATAAACACCTCACATAACTGTTTACTATCACTGTCTCATTCGCGTAGCTCGATCTATCTATCTCGTTCTCAAAGCCGGAACATTGAAGCGACTCTTCAACATTGTCAAATCGGCGAGTTTTTCACAACAAACTTTGCGTTCAAGAAATATACATAAACACTTTATTTCACATTTCAAGTAAACTAATTATTATTAGTCTGCTTGAAATTTGAAATAAATATATTAAATTGGTATTGACTTAATTACATTGCATCTTTTGTACCTGAAATATTGACACAATGGATTTGAAGTGTATTTATAAAATACAGCATTTCTCTCTAGAATACATATGGCAACTGCGCTTTAACCAAAGTGTTGATTAGTTAGCTCTGACTCACTTTACAGAATTTCGACTATCGAGTATAGGTCAATGAGAAATAAGGGTGTGTGGTGTGTTAGTGAAGGATTGTTGCGTCGCTCGGTACGACGAGAGCGTTGTTTCCCCCACAATAAAGTCTAATCGCTGCTGCGCTATAGTTTCGTTACGCGCACTGGAATAATTGCTCCTTTTGTACACATGCAGGGGTACAATGAAAATGAATATGAACAATGGTTCATCTGAACTCGCTATTAGGAAATGGGAATAATAATACACACAGAGTATCTTAAAACTTGAATATAACTATATTTTTAAAATCGTCACGAGTAAGCTTGATCTTCTCTTTGTGAAAAATACTCTAAGACTAAGTAACTAAAAATATTTTAAACGACAATTAAGAATACATAATTGTGAGCCTAATTTTATTCTTTATGCTTTAATCACTTTTATATTAAAAAAATAATAGTAAACAAAACAACGGTGTCACAGATATCTTTGATTTTATGGGCGATTTAAAATAAACAACAGGATTTACCAATATAAATAAATTCTAAAATAATATGTGCTCTTGCTTACTATAATTATTTTATTTAAAAATAATAAAACAACTTATAAATTAAACTAAGGTTGTGCCTGAGATGCGTGACGTAAGACCATGACATACATGAAAATAAAATATCAACTGGAACATTCAAATTCCCTTTAGTTGAATTTATTTATTAAATCAGTTGTAAGTACTGAATTAAAAGATATAATAATTTAATTATTGATAATGCAATTTAGTTTAAACAAGAACGCTAAAAGCGACAACAATGTTAAATATCAATAATTGTTAAATCGAAAGCAGTGTACGGATTCTATTTATTGCAGATTGTAATTTGTCCAAATTTTTTCTTGAACTCCATTATTTTATTCTTATTTGTTTATTTGTGTTGATCTCACTTATTTTTCAAAAGTCAATAATATTACCAATCCCGATTTTCTCCCACTGAATACACCGTTATCCGGTGTTAAAAGTCAAATGCAAAATAAGTTATTTATTACTTAGAAAGTACCAAACATTCTAAACTGGCAACGCTGCAGCAGAGACTGACTTTCCCCACTCTGTGAGTAGGTTCACAGGTTCACTGTGGTTCAGTACTTTCCCAACATGGAAGGAGTGAGGTTGTTAAAGAAATACAAAAATACACTCGTTATCACGTAACCTGTACATCTTAAAATTCATTTTTGTCTACTTGATCGTTTTTGACCAAGCTGACACTTAATTTCTAACTACAATAGGATATTATTTTAGCCATTTTAACTTGAAAATAAAACATTTTTTCTTGGGATAAAAATAATAAAGTAATTGGGTATAAAAAACTAAAGATCCATTCCATTAATAAATTGAATTGAAAAAATAAAATAAGTACTTATTCTAAACATAAAATATGAACTTCTTGAAAAAATTAAATTAAAAATCCGTTCTAAAGGTAAACATAATTTTAATGAATTAAGTGCTCAAACAAACCACCTTGCTGTGCCAGGCAATAACCAAATCTGTCATAAAGATTTGATCTCATATCTCTAAGTATGTCAAAACACTCCTCCATAAAGGATTTAGAACAATAACAAAGGAACAGGACGTATCACGTGGCTCAAGCACTCCACTTCAGTGATACAGGATTCGTGAATCAACTGTACGGCTCAAGCACTCCGAAATAGTTTGAGAATTACTGACTTAGGCACTTTAATTATTTAACGTTATTGAGATTTATTTAATCATTAATAAAATAAACAGAACATAAAATAGAAATATAACCAAATAGGTAAAATTGAATAGCTCTGTGAGAAAACTCACCTTATTTCCTAAATGATTCGAAGTAGAGTTTATCTTTGAATTTACATATAACTATAATTGAAAAACCGATATTTTCGGAGTGGGAAGTAATTTAAGACTGAACTAAAAAAAGGTTTTGAATGACAATTAAGAATATAATATTCACACAAAGGTTGCTTACAACTGCCTTCGTAAAACGATTTCATCTTAACACATGTATTTTACCCGTAGCTAAGAGCACTTGAAGCCATAAACCCTTATATTTTATGGTTATTTTACAGATGTTAATATAACAATAGTCTGTGTGAATTATAGTTTGTTCTGGTGATTCTTTCATGCTTTAACGTTTTAAAATTATTATTATTAAATAATTAATTAAGTTTGAAGCATATACTAAAAAAAAAGTATTCTTACATAATATCCACACAAGGATTGTTTACAAAACTGTCTTCGAAAGACGATATTTTTATCTTAGCACATGTTTATATTTAACCTATAGCTAAGAGCAGTTGAAGCTATAAACCTTTATATTTTACTTTTATTACAGTGACAAGTATTATTAGGATATTTATGGCATAGTACCCTCAAATTGATAGATTATTTTTGTACACAATCCAACACTCCCGTTAAACGAGAGTTGTACAACCGGCCCTAAGAAAATTTAACGATCTTTTGTCATTGTCGGAGTATAGAGCATACTTTGCTCCTTAAAATTTGATAGATCAAGAATATTTTTCGCCAAAGGTAAAATAAAGAAAAAAAGACTCAAATGTTTCAAAATTTATAAACTAAAATAACACCAAGTATAATTTTATTCCAGTTAATTACAGACAGTGACATTTAAACATTTTAAACCTCAAAGTTATGAATTATATGAGGTTGGTCGAGTCGAAAAGTTCCCGTAGTCAAGAATTTGAAAAAAAAAGTTGAGAGTTATCAATTATATAAGTAGCTAATAATGTAGTTATTTAAATTTTTTAACAAAAATACGGTTGTGATCGTGTCGACAGCATGTATAAAATAATTACATTACAAGTGAGTTGTCAGCACGACTCATTCGTCGTCATTTAGTCATTTCATCACTTTCATTCAAAATTCCATAGTCTTTCTAAAATAAATTTCACTTCAGCTAGACATAATAACATGCAAGATGTTTTCGATTTCACTTCATTGACAGAAATAAGTGTTCAGCCAGCGAAGACAACAACATAATATTGACCTTTATCGCTCTAATTCGACGAAAATTCTTCAACAAGATCGAATTTTGTTTTTTTCATTACCGTAAGATTATAAACTTTTTTTATCATGTCTATACGTTTTTGGATAGTGAGTGCTGCAGTTGGTAACATGGAGGAGATTTTTCTATTAGTAATTTGTAAAAAAAATGTTTGGAAAATCGGAAATGTTTAGAAAATAAGGACAGCAATTTAAAAACATTTTTTTAGCTTAGTAGGGAAATTTGAGAATACAATAAAATATGATGTACTGATACCGATGAATATGGACACATTTTCCCCTTCGTATATTCAAAACAGAATATCAAATGTGATCACGTCACGTTTTAAAATAAAAAATCACGATATCATTTCACAACGTAATTAAAAAATCACGATATCGCCCATCACTATTCCCAATCATCCCATTTCCAAACAGGCCACTTCACTTTTCAGAACCCCCAACCTGTCCCCTCTGCCCCTTCATTCCTCACCTCCTGCACGTGTTACAAGAGATGTGATAAACTATAAACTATACTTGGTTCACAAGCAAGTGATTTGTTAATGGGCCTTGTCTAATAAAGTAAGGTGACATGTTTGTTAATAGGTCCTGTCCAATAAATACAATAGGCTAGAATATGAAATATAACACGGCAGTATAAAAATCGTGACGGGGGGAAGGATGGGGGGTAGAATTTTTGTTGAAAAAAAAAACAATTTATTCTCTAAGGCGAGTTCTATCAACTGGTTAAAAAGCGGATCAACGGAAACTAACAAACAAAAAGTTTCTTATTAAAAATTACATTGGTTTAAGTGGACAATGAATTTTATTTCTGTGATTTGTGGCTAAACGGTAACAGTAGCGTCGAAACAAAAACTCGAATCAAAAAAGACCCCGAAACAAAGAAAATAGCCCTTTCTCTTCTGCTTCTAATGGTTTTTTGTTTGCTAAAATTGGATGGATAATAAGCGAGAAACTTAATTTTGATTAGGAGAATGTCACTAAAAATGCGACGCACTCAAAGCAATCTGTACCCTCAAACGCACCCCGCGCTGCCCGCTATTTCCCAAATGTAGGCAACTAATACTCTTTTTAGATACCTATTCTAATCGTGATTTTTAGTTCTTTAGTAATAAAGGAACTCTTTTAATTTACCATAAAATGTTAATAGATAATTAAAACCATCATGCATTATTAAATTATTAATTAATAAACTATCATTATTGAAATATTGAAAAAGTTTTTAATGTCTATTTTGGTTTTAGCATAAAACTTTCAAATCTTAATAGTCTAGGAGGAGTCGGCGCATGAGTACCGAAAACTATTCCACCTCAATTTTTTTATGCGATCCTCTTCAAATTGCTCTACTGATGATATAAATGCCTTGTTGCCAGGGGGCAACCCGGGGCCATCTTTTTTAAACCGAAATTGTTTAAAAAATTGCAAGGAATTGTTATTTTTCAACCGGACAAATTTTTTTTATATTCTTTATTGAAATACAAATAAAAAAGGTCCTATGACTTTTCGCGATAAGGTTAATATTTGTAGATTTATGAATTTTTAAGGTTTCGAAAAATTTCAAATTTGGGTACTTTGACCCATGAAAAATATATTAAAAAATAAAATAAAATATAAATAATATTTTTAAAAAAATTCTTTATACAATAGTTAATAATATTCTTAATAGAGATTTCAAAAAATTTAATTGTTTATACCGGTTTTTTAATTGTTAATTTCAGAATTTTTAAGAGAGCAATGTTATCAATAATCAAATTGTCTACAATTTGTTTTTAACAAATTTTTGTCTGAAATCAATTTTACAAAAGTTATTCAAGCATGAAGTGGAACATATAATTAAAATTACTTTTTTATTGGTTTATATTACTTTTTTGTTATTATCATAGTAATTTATGCATTTTTATCAACAATATTAACAAACGATGCAGGGTATGAGTCAGAGAGAGACGGCGATACTTAAAGGTAAGAGCGCGAAATTAACAATTAAAAAACCGGTATAAACTATGAAATTTTTTGAAATCTCTATTAAGAATATTATTAACTATTGTATAAAGAATTAAAAAAAATATTATTTATATTTTATTTTATTTTTTAATATATTTTTCATGGGTCAAAGTACCCAAATTTGAGATTTTTCGAAATTTTAAAAATTCATATCTCTAAAAACATTAACCTTATCGCGTAAAGTCATAAGACCTTTTTTATTTGTATTTCAATAAAGAATATAAAAAAAATTTGTCTGGCTAAAAAATAACAATTCCTTGCAATTGTTTAAACAATATGGCTCCGGGTTGCCCCTGGCAACATGCATTTATATCATCAGTAGGGCAATTTGAAGAGGATCGCATAAAAAAATTGAGGTGGAATAGTTTTCGGTACTCATGCGCCGATTCCTCCTAGACTATAATCACTTTCGGAACTGGAATCTATATCTGATACCACATTTTGTTGTATCATATTATTACAACTTTGTCAAAGACACTTGCATGATCCAATACATGGTACCTACCTCTAACCTTATATACGAACAGTTTCTTGATTTGCAACCTAAAGGGCAATTACGTAGTATTTAAACAAAAATAAAATATATTACATGTATAGTAAATATATATACCTTTTAGACAATTGCATGAATTTAATAAATCCGTGTGTAGAGGAAACTCCGATAATGTTGTAAGTACTTGTTGTAATTCGTCGTTGTGCATCTCCCAACCATTTTGTAAAGGGTCTAAACCAAAGTGGCAGGTTTAGATTCTAAACTACGTTACCAAATGTGTGTCTGGTAGTTTACTCTCTAACAATGCAATAGTAAGCTATCTCTAGTTGGAGGTAACTTTCTTATATTTCTAAATGAAGCTAAAATACCTCCAAATTTTGCGACCAAATCACGGATATACACGTGACTTACATGTTTTTCAGGATGTCTTTCATTAAACACGTTAGCTATCTGCAAATAACTTTCGTTCTGGGAGCCAAATATTAAAATTATCCCCACACGTCCAGTTATACTGTAAACCATCGTGATTATTGTAGTTAAATTAACATACAAAACGTACCAAAATAATTTCGGACCAAACGTACAAATAATTAATCTATCACAAATGACAATGACATGAAGGTAAGTATCAATTAAACCAATAATTTGAGTACAGAAAGGAAATGCAAAACAGAATAACAAAATGTGTTGTTTAAAAACTACAAAGCAAACAAGTTTTTTTTTAAATACAATCAATAGAACACGTACTTGCACTTTCAAAGCGAAGTATCGTTCCACAATTAATTGTTATTTTTGTTGTCAAATAAATTTTTCTGCTTTTTTGTTACACCCTGTATAATTATAACTTCGACCGTTGGAAAGCATTTTCTACGGGCTTTCTAACGACGTATCGCAAGTAGAGGGTTGCCTTTTAAATTTTTGTAGGTGGGGCATAGGGGGTTGATGGGGGTGCGTTCTCTTATGTCATTTTAGTTCCCCCTCTCTACCCTAGAAACGGTTTTTAAATTTTTTTGAAATCTCGTTCACGAGATACAGCCCATTGTAACTTTTAAAATTGACACCCTGTATATTATTATGTTTTGCATTATTAGTATAGTATAGTCAGTATCTTTATTTCTTTTTTTATATTTTGTCCATAAAATTGTATAATTTTTCATGACAATAAAGCTTATCTCGATCTCTCTCTCTCTCATCATTTTACGCAATTTTATTTTAATTAAGCTGTGATTAGACTCTGGGCTGGAAAAATTCATCTGAACCTGTTACATAAACGTTAATAATAATGTTAATTAATGTCAAACGCTTGTGTTAATCTAAATGAGGATATGATAGTGATACTGAACTAGATTTGCAATAGTTGTAAATATTATTAGGTCGTAAAAGTGATATTTAAAACTAATTTCTAAAGAAGTATCTAAATAATTGATATGAATGTTTTTTTAATTTTGTTTTCAATTTATCCTAATTATTTTTTTAAATCTTCCATTAGATTTAATAATTGCGTTGATTAACATGTTTTGTATTGAATTTCTTATTATTTCATTGATTTCAAAACATCAGATTATAATAATATTGAAACTACGCACAATTTAATTAAGGCTCGATGATAAAGAAAATAATTTAATAAGTTTGTTCCAATATCCTGAATCAGAGTATCAGGATTAACGATTATATTCTATATACTCTGTAGTAGAATATATATTTTCTACCTCTTACTTAGCACATTATGACGTATTGAGCAATTAGTATAGATATAGATGGTAACTCTTCGGAATTGTGATCGAAAGGCTAGGACTCAATTCCCGATACCGATCCGACTGAGTTTTTTTTAAATTCTACTGAATTTAAATTTGTTCAAAGACTAAAATGCAACAATAAATAGTAAGTAATTTAAAAAAATTAAAAAAATGTTCTTTAGCAGGTTGAACTAAACATTTAAAAAAAAATTGATTAATAATAATATACGTAGTAGTGCGATGCTGGAAACAATTCTGTTTATCATTCGTCTTTTGACAGTGAATCATTCTTATTTCCGTAATACAAATTTGTGACTAATAATATCAGTTAATTTCGGAAAATTAAAAAATGCCAAGGCAAATAATTTAAAAACCTAGAAAAGAAATATATGTACAGAGTGTCCAGAAACTACAGTTACCAGAGGTGATGTTAAGTCGATTTAGCTCAAATTACCTTAATCCGAAAAAGCTTCCTAAGGGAGCTACAGCCCTTTGAAGAAGACGTCCTCTTATGAGTTTTCTTCAAATTATTCAAAAATACCGTTACTTAAAATATTCAAACTTGGTATAATTAATAAACAGTTACAAACCAGTCGTTCGCTGTAAATAAATTTTTTTCAGATCCATCACAAGCGTGTCAGTCGGGGGGACCAACAGGTATTTTTATTAAAAAAATATTATTTTCAAGTTTTTTATGTGTCCGACACCGAATTTGGAAAATTCAAGATAATTTTCATAAAAAATGTTTTCTTCTTTCAAATTGATATCATGAACCGTTTTCGAGAAAAATTTAAACTTTTTGTGTTTCTTACATAAAATCATGTTGGACTATAAAATTGTATCTGTAATATCAAGTTGGCTTTGAAAAATCAACAAATTGTACAGATACTGGTCGACAAAAGTCGTAAGTATTAAGTTGCTTACATTGTTTTGGAAATTTTAAATTAATTTTATTTCGTGAGGGTATAAAACAACAATCAACATTAAAAAAAGCAAAGTTAGAGATAATTACCACAGAAATAAGAGAATTAATTTTACAACAGATGCTCTATATGACGACCGTTTGTCTCAATACACAAATTTATTATTTTCTCTAAAGATCGTCTAATTTTTGCAAAAATTCCTGCATTATTTCTAATTTCATTACAAGCGAATTCTTTGCCACAGCTGATTACGGGTTTCTATTGGAACAGCATAGACCAATGATTTTAAATAACCCCAAATACAAAAATCACAGGGGTTTAAATCTGGAGATCTTGGGGGCCAATTAACTGGAGCACCTCTTCTAATCCATTTATCGTGATAGTTATTGTCGAGATATTGTCGAACCTCTCTACTGAAATGAGCTGGGCAGCCGTCGTGCATGAACCATAAATTATTTCGAATCATCAGGGGAACCTCATCTATTAAATCAGGTAAAACATTTTGTAGGAAATTAAGATATTCTTGTCCTGTTAAACGGCTAGGAAGCTCTACGGGTCCCAGAAGCTGATTACCGATTACACCTATCCAAACATTTTTACTAAATCTTTGCTGGTGCTTTTTCTCTACTGTTGCATGATGATTATCACCAATGTAGGCATAATGATGTGCATTATGTAAATTAAAAATTCCGTCTCTGGTAAACGTAGATTCAACGCAAAATAAAATATTGGAAAAGAAATTAGGATCCTGATTTTTTTGTTCCGCAAGCAGTTTGAAAAATCTATGCGGGCAGGGAAATCACCATCTACCAAGGCATGAACTTTTTGAAAATGGAAAGGATGAAGGTTTTCTTTATGAATAATATTCCATATGGAAGACTTGGAAATGCCAGGATACATAGCAACGAGTCTTCAGGTGCTAACCTCAGGATTATTTTCGATTTCAATCAAAATATCGTCTTCGTATTCCATTGTCACATCAGGTCGTCTACCAGTTTCAGTATTTTTAGGTACTACTGAGCCACTTTCTCTTAATCTTTGGTGTACGGCTACAAATGTTGCGCGAGCAGGATGCCTTCTGTTTGGAAATTTTTCCGCATATCTTCGCTCTGCTGTACAAGCGTTACATTGTACTTCCCTATAAACTAAATGCATATCAGCATATTCTTCATTCGAAAAATAAACCATTTTGATCAAATTAACTATTATTTTTTACCTTTCACACACAATAACAATAATAACTGTTTAGAATCAAAATAATTTGACACATTGTCAGATTTTGTTGATTTTTCAAAGCCAACTTGATATTACAGTTACAATTTAATAATCCAACATGATTTTATGTAAGAAAAACAAAAAGTTTAAATTTATTTTTCTCGAAAACGGTTCATGATATCAATTTAAAAGAAGAGAACATTTTTTATGAAAATTATCTTGAATTTTCCAAATTCGGTGTCGGACACATAAAAAACTTGAAAATAAATTTTTTTTAATAAAAATACCTGTTGGTCCCCCCGACTGACACGCTTGTGATGGACCTGAAAAAAATTTATTTACAGCGAACGACTGGTTTGTAACTGTTTATTGATTATACCAAGTTTGAATATTTTAAGTAACGGTATTTTTGAATAATTTGAAGAAAACTCATATGAGGACGTCTTCTTCAAAGGGCAGTAGCTCCCTTAGGAAGCATTTTCGGATTAAGGTAATTTGAGCTAAATCGACTTAACATCACATCTAGTAACTGTAGTTTCCATTTGGCAGGAGAGTTTCTGGACACCCTGCATGCTGCGCAAAGAGAACAGACTACAACTTGTTAATCGACTATAATATCAACATCTGGTGGAAATGGATCATTTCTTGCTAAACGAGATAATTTAGGTAGCCCGAAAATGATTACGTCTGATGAAGAAGACAAAATGTTAGTTCGCATTATAAATGATTCACAAATAAGTTCAAGGCAGCAACAGAAATTAGTAAAATTTCCATTTTAAAAGTATTGCACGTAGAAAATTACTGTTTGTTTCATTTTACACCTTTTCAAAACTTATTACCAAAAGATCTTCTTGGAAGGTATCAGTTTGCATGTGATATTCGGAACAAACAAGATAATGACCACACATTCGTCAATAGGATACTATTTACAGATGAAGCGACATTTACTCACCGTACTCACCAATAGGTGATTGATGGATTGATGATTGATTAGTTCGACACCACCAGTCAGAGGCTCAGAGACATCGGCCCCTCAGCCTTTAGGCTTTTTGTGCTCTCGGTTATACCGTTTATGTGAAGAGACCAATAGCCCTTATCAGGATCCACAGTTTTTTCACTAGGTCCTTCTTGGAGAAATCCTCCCTTGGATACTCTAGTCCTAGGAGTCTATATCTCCAATGAGACAGAGACATTCGAAGATAATGTGAGAGGTTGTTTCTTCCTCTTCCATGCACAACCGACAGATAGGTTCCTCCCTTTATATGCCAATTGTATGCATGTGCTTCCTTAGGGTACAGTGACCGGTGAGTATTCTCGTCACTTTCCTTATCTGGCCCCTGCTGAGGTTTAATATTTCGTTAGTCAGCGACTCCGAGGGTTTTTTGACCAGGAGTTTGCTGTGTTCCTGTTGTTTAGTTTGAATCCACCGAGATGTACAACCACGTGCAGAAGATTTTTATATTCCAAATACTGCTTCAGGACAAGTGAATGCAGTTCCAGACCCTAGCGTTGCCTTTTCATTGCCTACAATACCCCTATGCCCCGGGACCCACTTAAGAGTTACTCTATTATGATTTGCTAGGGTTAAAAGTTTTTGTTGGCAGTCCCAGACCAGTTTAGATCTGATTTGGGGACATGCTGCCTGACTATCTGAGAGTACGAGGAACTTTTGGATGCTATACCCCCTTTCTATGTTCATTTGCATACACGTGTCGATAGCGTAGATTTCTGCCAGGAAAACAGATGCAAACTTCCACAACGATGCGAGTCTGGCACTGTGGACTCCTGTTCCTATATCACTTTCAGATACGTCTGTGTACCACACCAACGTTCCTTCCTGGCTGCATGCTTACAACCCAGTTTAGCTGGATATGGTATGGTTGGTTGGTTGTCGTTAATTGTGGCCAATATGTTATCACTTCTCATTTCAAGAAGTGAGTTTGTGATAACATCTGTGATTCTAGAATGACTATGGGCACTAAGGTACTTGTCACATGACTGCTGTAACGTAATATATTCCTAAACAGTGGTAAATAGTCCACGGGCCCTCATATAAGGGATTTCAGTGAATAATAACAGGCTGACAGTTAATATACAGCTTCGTTTTGACGAGACACCCAACTTTTATCATTGGGCCAAATTCCGATAGTGGGAGGAAAAAGCGCGATAGGAAGCGAAACACGTCGATTTGATGAATGTCCCAAATTAAATAATAACAATAAATCAATACTTCGAGAAAATACGATGGAAAACTGAGAAAAACTTGTGGCATACAAAGTGAGTGGTACTTTCCGAGTGACCCCCACCTCTAGCATGTCAGAATGGTGACTTGAAAAAATTTATTAATAAGCTGATTTTTGGTTTGGGGCTTGCAAAATAAATATTTTTTATCAAAAATGCATTGGCATACAAATTTGTTGGTAATTTTTTAGAGACCTACACTCGAAAGTTGTCAAGATTATGTTAATCTTTTTTTGATTAATAACCGTGTGCCACGAAAAAATTATGATTATTTACTTAATTCTTCATCTAAATATAATAGTGACCTACAAAAAAAGGTATTTTTTTAGTAGGTCAAAACAAAAACAAAAAATCGAATCATTTAATGTGCGCCGTACTTATGTCGTGTAACCACTGGTTTCATTTATATTAAACTAATGTTATAATAAAAATAAATTATAGTTCAAAAAAACTAAAAATCACGCTTTAGAGATAATCGAACTAAAAAGTTAAAAATAATTCTTAATTTAAGAATAAAACGATTAAGGAGAAAATTAATGTCATTGTGGTAATAGCGTGGTGTGCTTTATACTACATTTATACACTAACTCTGCATTTCGGAATAGAACTAGTAAGAAATTGTAACAATTTATATTGAGCACCCCACGCTATTACCACAATGACATTAATTTTCTCGTTAATCATTTTATTCTTAAATTAAGAATTATTTTTAACTTTTTAGTTGGATTACCTCTAAAGCATGTTTTTTAGTTTTTTTGAACTATAATTTATTTTTCACTTTTTAGTACTAAATTAAAAACTTTCGAATTAATCTGAGCGTTTAACGGTTGCTTTATAAATTAAACACTCTATATATTTTTCAACACGCAAAAATTTTTTTTTTATCCGTGAATGGGATTAGATCTCACAACCGGTGAATACGAAGTCATCAGAGACCCGCGCGTCCAACGAACGTACTTACATTGTTTGGATATACTAACAGTGATAATATAAGCCACTTGCTAGGAGAGTTACAAACAAGCTCACAAACTCACATACAGGTGAAGCTAATATAAGCGTGTTAAAAAATCAATCCTCATCAAATTCTTCTCTCGATGACTCTTCACTATGTGTTATGTTATCGTCATCTTCAGAATTATCAGTATAATACTGTTCAGATTCTGTAATAAAGGAAGTAAAATTATAAAAATAAGAATCGTTACATTACAAATAAGAATTTTAAAAATTATAAATACATTACCTTCTGTTGAAGACATTTGATCAAGCGATGGACTTTCTGGTCCGTCAAACCAATAATAATGATAATTATTATCAACTTTAATCCATCCAAAGGTTTACACAGTTCAGCATATAGTTTCAAAATAATATTTATTTTTTGGCGCGATACTGAACTAAATTCAAATGTAATAAATATTTTTTTTTATAAGGCACTGCAAAAAAAAATTATACTGAAATAATTATTGCTACAAACATGTATGTATTTTAGCTAAATATTTTTAATTCGTTAATATATAAAATAAAGATATTACTTTTAATTCTATTATAAATTATAGATTTAAATAATAAAAAAAATACAAAACTGTAATTTATATTAATTTTCAAGTACCTACACGAGTTATAAATATGCATTTTTCGAACTTACAACTAAATTTTTTTATAGACGATAACTGATTTTACAATATGTTTTACAAAAAAATGATTTTTTCCTTACTTGACTATCACTTAAAAATTATTGTTAATTGAATAATAAAATAAATATAATATAATAATAAATAAAATAAAATAAAATAATAATAAAAGTAGTTCAATAACTCAATCACTCTTTACAAGCAATTTTAACAAATTTTCATGCAATTCTCTTGTTTTTATTGCTGTAATTGTTTATATAATTAAATAATTTAAAAAATAATCGGAATTTGGCCCAATGATAAAAGTTGGGTGTCTCGTCAAAAAGAAGCTGTATATTAACTTTCAGCCTGTTATTAATCACTGAAATCCCTTATATGTGGACCCGTGGACTAAAACTGATAAGGAGGCGTAAAGTTTTTTCATTATAATTTCTAACGGTTCTAAAAGTTTTCAAAAACAAAACAAGTGAATTTCGAAGAAATTACTTGAGAATCACTCCAAATATCATTGGAACAACGAATCCTTTTGATAGCATCTAATAATGTTTGTGAATAAATGACATCATAAACTCTGAATGATGTTCAGTGTCACGTCACTTGAACTGATTTA
This sequence comes from Lochmaea crataegi, assembly GCA_947563755.1. NCBI lineage: Eukaryota > Metazoa > Arthropoda > Insecta > Coleoptera > Chrysomelidae > Lochmaea > Lochmaea crataegi. Next base: position 27,392,324 of record OX387425.1, on the reverse strand, counting down.
ATGATGTTATATTTATATAAACTAAATTTTTCCTTAAAAACGAGGAGAAATATTGTGTCTTTTAGTACTTATCATTTACTCTTTTTTCTCAGCCTAATACTAGATATACCTAATATCGACTTTTTTTGTTCCAGAACAGAAATCGTTAAACTGTTTCCAAAAATAAGAAGAAGAGGGAATGGTGTACCTTTTGGCCAACTGGGGCATGGGAGAACATGACACAGGTAAAAAAAATTGTGCCGAACCCGTTAACGCAACTTTTAGGCGTCAAGAACACATTGGTGGCAACAATGATGAAGTTGATTTGTTTCCTTTAAATAATCAGGTATGTCTTTCAGTGTACCTAAATTATTTGATAACACACTTGTTAAGGTCTTATGTGCGATCTGAACAACATATTAAATTAATCTTCTATATATTCCTTGTCGTAAATTTATGATAGATGAAAAGTTTTTCTAACAAATGAATCATTTTTGAAAATTTTCTCGCGTGCCTTTGGTACATGGTAGATGGATATTTTTGCTGATAAATTAACCCCCCTTTAAAAATTAATCGTACGCCCATGGTATAGAAATTATTTCGAATAAATTGATCCCTTATGAAAATTCAATTTCACTCCCATGGAAGAAACCTCTTTTAAAAATGTTACCGTACCCCATAGTAAATGAAAATTTTCACAACTAAATTAACCGTCTATGATACGCTATGTAGGTTAGGCGGTGACCAACCCATACATTTTTCCCCACAAAAAATCACACAACGCAGCTAAAGAAGTTTTCACTTCAATAATGCTGCATTGTTGTATAATTTTCACTAACATTCTAGCCCGAAAAGAATTTTAGATTTGAAAGTTGCTGATTTAATTGGCCAAGCTTTAGTTCAAGTGATCCCATTTGGATCTATGCGATTGCTTAGGGCAAAACTAGAATATTTTCCTGGGCAAATTATCCTCTGGTATATTACCAAATAAAGGTAAAAGAAGAACCCAGCCTGACCTCACTTACTACAGTATTCGCCAGCTAACTTGATGTCCTAAATGCTTTCTAGGGAGCTATTGACGCCGCCCATCCGATAAATGTAAACAGTGCCGTGCAAGTTCTGAGGATACGCTTTCTGTTAAAAATTAACACAACTTGTACAATTAATAAAGTAAAGTCCGTCCGGAAATATATGATTATTTTTAAAATACCTAAGCAATTAAAACAAAGTCGAAAAAAGCACAAAATCAAATAACTATTGAGAACCACGTGTTGTGCAGAAAACGCTTGTTTATCTCAGGGCGACTGTCAGATGACGTAACGTGGACTTGTCCTATTGGATAAGCGATGATTGGTGTTGATTAAGCGGTGGCAGGTGACGTACCAAAAATTGCCCAATATTGTTGTTTAACAAACGATAGACACCAGAATGTCAGGTGTTTACGTAAATCTGATTTTGTTGCTACGCTTACCATAAATAGTTTTTTATATCGAACAAACAGAAATAATTTGTTGCTACTGTCTCAACCAATTGTTGTTTTGTCTTAATCGCGTATTTTCAACAAAATGTTTACATTAAAAAAGATTTCATAATAAACAAATAAAACTAAATTGTTGCTACGAACAGATAAACGTAAAATTTCGATATTGATTAAATCTCTGATTTATTTGCTTCGTCTCAATCGTTTTTTTTTGTTCGGGCATGATTTTACTGTTTGAATTTTAATTTATCCTTCATTGGATTTTCAAGAAAAAAAATGTATACAAATTTAAAGAATTTTCAAAAAAAAATGTCGTGTAAAATGACTAATTACTATATTCAAATGAAATCGTAAAGTCGACAAATGCGAGGATTGTTACTTTACGCTCTAGCGCAAAAAAGGAATCTTTTCGCTCGCTTATTTAATCAAACCACGCCCTCCGAATTAACTCAATTGGTGAATATTTAACAATTTATCAGATTAAAAATCAAATAAAATTATATGAAAATTGTAAAAAAATTTTAAAATATGGTCAATAATTGTCCATTATTGTCAAAAACTGTTAAAAATGGACAATTTTTGCCAAAAATTGTCAATAATTGTCAAAAATTGTTAAAATTTTGAAAAATGGTCGATAATTGTCAAAAACTATCAAAAAAGGTCAATAATTTTGAAAAAGGGTCAAAATTTTTTGTAAAATTGTCAAAAATGGCCAATAATTGTCAAAAACTATCAAAAATTGCCAAAAACTGTCAAAAATGGACAATTATTGTTAAAAATGGTCAAAATTTTGAAAAATAGTTGATAATTGTCAAAAATTGTCAATAATTATCAAAAATGGTCAATAATTTTGAAAAACGGTCTAAAATTATGAAAAATTGTCAAAAATGGTCCAAAACTATCAAAAATGGATAAAAATTGTCAATTATTGTTAAAAACTGTTAAAAATGGACACTTATTGTCAAAAATGGTTAAAAATTGTCATCATTTTGAAAAATGGTCAAAAATTATCAAAAATTTGTAAAAATGGTCACCAATTTTGAAAAACAGTCAAAATGGTCAATAATTGTCAAAAATGGTCAATAATTGTTAAAATTTTGAAAAATGGTCAATAATGGTCAATGTTTTGAGAAATGGTCAATAATCGTCAAAAGTTATCAAAATTTTGAAAAATAGTCAATAAATAAATACGAGCCGTTTCCGAAAATCGATTTAAACACGTAATTTATAAAATCGATTTACTAAAAATCGATTAATATTAATATAAAAATCGATTATAAGAACATAATAATCGATTTATATAATAATCGATTTATATAATAATCGATTAATTGATTTGCCATTTTGAACTATTTGACATGATATTTGTTAATTTTAGGTTGGTGGCCATACGAGATTGATGGTTTTGAATTCCAGTACAATAGTGAAGCCCCTGAATTTCCGAGAGTTGGATTTCTATCAAAACATACAGGAACAGGATATTAAAAATTTCGTACCGAAATATAAAGGTAAGCTGAGTAACTTATAAGAAAAAAGTGACCTTTTTGGAAAGACTCTAAAGTGCCATTTTAAATATTTATAATTTTTATTTAACAATTCTAAAATATTGGTGCTTTTAATATAATAGGTTTAGTAACATTTGTAATATTTGTAAAAAAAGTAAGACCAAAATAAAGCTTTATCCATACTCTTAACTCATTTTGCATGCTTTATTTTTTTATAAACCAAAAGTTTTCAGTTATCACCTAAAGAACTGTTATAATAATAGTGATCGAGATCATTTCATGGTTTTTATTTTAGTTTCTTTATTGTGTAAAAGACTGAGCGAATGAAATTTTCCAGAATATCATTGAATTATTTTTAATAGAGAACCACAGATTCTGATGAACAATATCATTTTCAAAACCGTTAATATTGATATTATTTATCAAAATATATATATAAATAAAAGCTGTTATAAAAACTCAATTTAAAATATTATAGTTTATAAAAATAAAATTTATAAAATATTGTTTTAATATGCATCTCATTCAGTGTTGACACCGTGGTGTGAAATATCCGTCAATAAGTCATCGTGTTCTTTTAATGGAATATTAATGGAGTAAAGTTGGAACGATATAATGGAACCTTAGATATTAAAAATGTGGAAGAAGCAATCAAACTTCAAGAAGAGTATTTTGAAAAGTTGAGGCGAGTTGGATTGGTATTGGCAGGGAATTGCTAAATCTCTTTATCAACTCCCAACTGACCAATCCAATTTCTGATTCAATATGGAATCTTCTCGTGTTCTGTTATAGATTTCTTTAATACAGTGCATCCAAAAAGTAACGTATAGTAATCCTGAAACACATTTTTTATTATAATTTACCATTTTTTTAAACAATAATCTACCATACAGGGTATTAACTTTTGATTTATGAGATCAGCACCAGTTATTTTAAATGAAACACCCCCATTTTTTTAATTTGCTAAACTGACTCCAAAAATGTATCACAAGTTAATTCAGAGTCTGCAACCCAGTATTCCTTGATATCTCACAAGCCTTCGACAAAGTATGGCATCCAGGCCTTCTCTTTAAACTAAAAAACACCCTTTCCCATAACTTTTACCTGCTCCTCAAATCCTACTCAACAGATAGAAATTTCTCAATCCACCATCAACCCAATTAAATCCGGCGTCCCCCAAGGTAGCGTTCTTGGACTACTGTTCTTCCTTATTTATACGTCTGATATACCCGTAACCGTAAACACCACTATAGCATCTTTTGCTGATGACGTAGCAATACTATCAGTGGATGAAAACCCAGATAGACCTTCAGAAAACCTCCAGCAACACCTAAACCTCCTCAATGACTGGTATAGTAGATGGAGAACAAAAGTCAACCAAATCAAATCGGTACAAGTTACATTTACAACTCGACATGGCAACTGCCCAACTTTAACAATGAATAATATACCTATACCTGTCAAAACCGAAACAAAGTTCCTTGGGCTACACTTAGATCGACAACTTACATGGATGACAGTTTCGACACTGGCGACACTGGCTGCTCGGCCGTAAATCAAAACTGTCATTAAACAACAAGATTCTTCTATATAAAGCAATCTTAAAACCTATTTGGTCATATGGAGTACAGCTTTGGGGATGTGCTAAACCAACCAGAATCAAAACAATACAACTATTTCAGTCTAAGGCACTTAGATCATTCGTAGATGCACCATGGTATATCAGCAATAGAACTCTCCATACTGATCTAAACATTCCTTTTGTTACGGAAGAAATCAAAAAAATAGTCGCTAGCTACAGGGACCGAATCACCAACCATGACAACCGCCTAATTGAAGAACTATACAACAACGGACCTGATGCGAGAAGACTACACAAAATATGGCCTGAAGACCTAATCCATCATAGAAATAATCAATAAGGAGAAACACTAATGGGTGTTTCCCTTCCAATCCTACTCAACCAACACATTTACTTAATGCTCTGTATGAAGCAGATTGTAAATATACGAGTTGTTAATAAAAAAAAGTTAATTCAATTTGGTAGAGGGTGGACAAAAAGACAAAAGTTATTTTAACATTGTATCATCTGTCCATTTTCATAAGTAAATCTAGCCACTCGACTGAAGGCAAAAAGTTGGAATGTATTTCTTACTATTTGTTTTTTTAATTTGACGTTAAAAAATGTCGTAAATATCCAGGTATCCATCGTATCAAACAAACTGTTTTGTTAACATGTCTTTAAATGAAAGTGAGAAAATGTAATTTTTAACGATGATTGGTGTTCGCGATAGGATGCGGACTCAAGAAGAGGTATGCGCATTTTTCATGAGAGGCACTAATATCTCTCAATCTATAGTAAACAGTATAGAAAGGAAATATAGAGAATTAAGACACGTTAATACGTTAATAAATATTCTACAAGCTGTAATTTTGTCGGCAGTAGACCATCCACACTGTACCGGGTGGCCAGATAAAAATGCTAAGCACTGTATCTCGGAATCGTCGTAGAGACTTGCGGTAAAAAATGGTATGACTAAAGTGGCCATAGGAAAATACTGAAAATTATTTTTAAGTTTACAAGATAAACGCCAGGGAGCGTAACCGCTATCCAAAACTTTTAAGGTGATTTTACACTGAAATACAATTAGTATATTTACCAAAAAAATATATGCTTTTTAAATCTGTTTTATTCGAGTAATTACCGTTACACTTTATGACGTATCTATTAAAATGAAGTGGTGGGGGATGATTCAATGTGTTTTTAAATAAACCGCTGTAACTCCTAAACGACTGAACACATTTTAACAAACCTGGTCGCACTGGTAGAAGCATCTATTACTCCATCAAACCCATCTTACGTACCCGTGGTTCGTCTGTTTTTTAGTGAAAAACCTCCGTATATTGATGATATGGAGAATTCAAACGAGACTGTATTTCACTCACGAACAAATTTTGTGAAGGTCGTTCAAAATCGATTACAAGTACAAAATCGTTATAAGACTTGAGACAACCTTGTGTGTATCACAAACATCGATAAATGGTACCAAAAAAAAGGTTTTCTATTTTGGTTCCGGGGACGTGTGGGGGTCGTAATAATTACGTGTCTATGGTAAGTGATAAAAACTTTGCATATATATTACATAGCAACAGGCACGTGGCTTTCACATAAAAAATTAATACATTTCTTAGCGTTTATGTTGAATAAAATAAAGAAAAACCGAGAATTCCTCATGAATAAATAAAAATAATTTTAATTAAACAAATAACACGCAAGACATTAACATTGTTACAATATATCTAGAACTGCTTCTGTGCGCATTCTCTAGACCACAGAATAATCCACGCACACAGAAGCGAAACCTTTTTAAATCTCCAAAAGAATAAAAAAATTACATTGTTGTGTAAGCGATTTTGATTTGACATTAATGACAGTATCGGCTCCTACCACGCACTGAGAAATATATAAATAACTTACACTGCGAAAAAGAGTTGGGCGGTTTAAATAACTAAACATTAAAACAATGTAAACAGTTCTATTGCAAATAAACAGGAAAACTACCTAAATGTAACGAAATAATAGAGAGGAAATCACGTTGGAACACATTAGAGATTATCACCAAAATGGCAAATTCATTTCAAAATTTTCACATTCACTTATGCAACATTTATACGTGTGGTAAGTGGTGTGGGTTGTCAACTTTTCATATAGCAAGCATAAACAATAAAATGACAGTATCGGCACCTAATAATTGAGCCCGTGAGTGGATTATTCTGTGTCTAGACTAATCAAAATATGTTCCATGCCTCAATAATAAACTAGAAATATACATAAATCCATTTTTTATACACATCAAGTTTTATTCAATGTTTTGTTTGTTGTTGAATTTCACCAATAATTACAATTGAAAAAAATGCAGTTTGCAAATCACGTTAATCATTGTGGACGTCACTCGACTACCTTCAAAATAGCTATGTTCGCGGGTAACAATCCGAACTAATTCCGAACCAGTCTGGAATTAACGTTGAATTGTCTAGAGCGCATGCCTAGTTCCGAACCAGTAAATAATTTTAATTATTCCGCGAACGGTCTTAGAACCACATATCACCTTTCAGAACTTGAAATAATTTAAATTTACCTTATACTACAATTGGAGCAGGCAGCTAAGTTAGAGTTTGATATTTGTTTACAACGTTAAAACACAACAAGGCAAACGATAAACAAGTGAAACAACAGGTAACTAAAATAAGAAAACAACTGACATATCGATCATATGGGCATGAGCAGCCGAACCGAACTTTCAGTCTATGGAGGGTAGAAGGAAGGAGTACCATCTTGTATGGGGGACAAGTTGAAAAAGTGTCCACCTGTAAACAGCAAATTATAATTCGAAGATTCACCGAAATGGCGCTCGTGTAGCTAATGGAAATGATGTGAATTTAGGGTTATAAACCGAGTGAAGTGTGCTGGGTTGAAAAATTTAGTATTTTTCGTGACTTGTGTAGTTGAGAAATATGCAGTATTTAAAATCTCAATTATTTACGTAGTATTTCCTTTTTTAAGTCTTACTCTAATAATTCATGGCGCTGTTTTTAAAATCCTTCCACTTGCTACTATGGCGCCATCTTAATTTGCTTCTTTTCGATGGACACTTTTTAATACATTGAGATGGTGCTCCTTCCTTCTACCCTCCATATTTCAGGCCTTACCAAAATCAGAGTACCGCTAGGACTGATTCCGAATCGATAACGAACCAATCCGATATGACCCGCGAACACAGAACTATTACTACAAATTCAGAATTATATTAACCGCGAACGCCACTTTTCAGAATGCGCATGCGAATAGTCCCTGAACTGGTTCGGATTGTGACCCGCGAACAAAGCTAAATACGTAATTAATAATTTCATAGATGATTTGAAGGTTGTGAATGCAGCTTAGTATTTGTAAAATAATTTAATTATTTAAATCAGGGCTGGGCTGTCCACTGAAGTTTATTATTGCTGTTTGAGATTAAATAGTCTCATTCCCAACGGTCATTATAAACTCCATGTTCGTTCGTTATCTTTCTTTTCTGCGAAGACATATTTCACTGACTATTTATCTTAAAATGACTTTAGAATTTGTGCATACCGAACACTAAAAACAATTATTAACTAACTCTGTCCGTCCCGCTTGACTTATCCTTATCGTGCACGCTGCTTCTCGAATATTCGAGAATCACCGAGCAAGATCGGCTTCCAGTAACTTCGCTGCAACCTTCTGTCCGTCGCCAGTGGCGTAACACGTTATGTTATTTGCATTTTATCGTTAATGTAAGAATTGTGCAAATTTCGTATTGGTGTATCATTTTTACAAGATTTAAATAATTAATTCTAATATGATCCATATGTTAGTTTTATTAAAGTAAAACTACAACATATACAGGGTGTCCCGAAAAGATTGGTCATAATTTATACCACATACTCTGGGGTCCATAATAGGTGGATTGAACCTCACTTACTAATATACAAAAGTGTATACAAAAAAAGTTACAGGGTGCTTGTTAGACTCCGTTTCACGTAAGAAGAAGCCACTTGAAGTTGCAGTCGTACGCGCGAACTTGTTGTCAAAACCAGCGCCATATTGTAAAATTGACATTCGACTTCAAATCAGTAGCGTAACGTTTTCACATTTTGTAGGTTAACGCAAAACTAGAATAATGTGGATAATTTTTCCTTTAACACCAACAAGTTTTTTAGGAGGCATGGTTTTAGATCAAATGAAACACACAACACTCACATATAAGCTAGCTAAACGTCTTAAAATATTTAAAAGTCAAAAATATTCGACAGTAAATGATTGCTTCAAACACAACCTCAAATGTCAATAATAAAATGGCTGTCGGCATTAAAATCGTTTGTAACGCCAATGGCATGAAACGGTTGTTACGAGGCGACATAGATAAACAAGACCGATTTTGGTTTCTGCGCAAGTCAGTTGGCAAACTTCACGTGGTTTCTTCTTATGTGAAACGGAGTCTACGTAATTTCATGAAAATTAATGTTAGACACTAGTATCTATACGATAACCCATAAACTGAAAGTAGTAGCGTTCATTTATTTTTATTTATTATGGATTTTCAGAGGGGGTCAGCACCCTTTTGAACCCCCCACTTTTTTTGAGGGTTACATATTACAAAATATGGAATGCCACTGGAATAAAATGCCTGTTCTTAAACTTTCTTGCCTCTTTGTATTTATTTGTAAACATTTTAGTTTCAGTGGCGTAGCCAGCAACGTGGGGCGGGGGGTCAAACATAAACGGGGGCGCTTTATGCTTCTTTAGAACCACTGTTATTATAATGAAATTACGGTATTTTATATTATAAAATGTATTAAAAAAAAACAAGAATAGTAACAGTCAAGTTATAACATTATCATACTATTCGAAATGAAAAAAAAAATAAATAGGATTTATAAATAGAATTTTTTATTTTGAATTAAAATAATATAATACTAAACACTCTGTTACACTTTAAACTGAAAAAATTCACAAAATAATTCTCCTACTCTGTATTTAATTGTTTTAAAGTTGTCTAGTACAGACTGCAAATCAATATTAGAGGCATAGTCCCTTTCAATATTTAATATTGCTAAGCTTGTCAATCTGTCCTCTGACATGGTCGACCTATATATGTTTTATAATATTTCTCAGCCTATTAAAAGAACTTTGTCCTGTTGCCGTGTTTGTAGCAATATTAAAAAATATTTGGTATATTTTACATAAATTAGGAGAAACTGATTCCAATTTTTTAGTAATAAAAAAAGGGTATGTGAATCAATTTTCTCGTGCATTTAAAAAATATAGGTAGGTACGGTGTTTGTTTTCGAAAATAAGTATGTTACAAAATACTTTGTTGAGGGTGTGACGAAAAAAATGTTTATTGTGAATGCACTCACTAAACGGTGAGTGGCGCCAAGCTAGGATGGCGCGGGGGTCAGCCGCCCCCCTGGCCCCCGTCTGGATACGCCACTGTTTAGTTTGGAAGATACAGCCACCCTTTTAAATGTCAATTTACCACCCTTTACTTAACCCCTCGACCTATAAATTTAAATCGATTAAACTGTCGAAATATTTTGAGCACGATTCTGCTTCGCGGTCTCGGGTTTTTATCAATTTATTATGCATGAAACTATTTGGCAAAAAGCAAAATCATGCATGACATTTTAATCGATTTAAATTTATAGGTCGAGGGGTATACGGCTAGATTATTTCCTGAATAACTCAGATTGAAACCAACAACAAATAATTTTATTAGATATCCAAGAATATATTATTCTAACGCTTAACAACAAAGTTTTGAAAAATATTTTTCAAAAACAGTGACCGTTCAACTAAGAAGAAACAACTATTTCCCGGGCTGTATGCCCCGCCAGACATTGAATTACACTTTTAAGTCAAATGGGGTCGGTATTGTAACATGCTGTTCAGCTTGTTACGTTTTTCGTTTTCAAACTGTTTTATTTAGTTAATTTTTGTGGCTCATTAGTCACTTGCTCCCAAAGTTCTATTACATTTCTAAATCCACAAGATTTAATCAACCATTCTGGTTGGAGGTGAAGATGTCGCTATTGTCACAACTTTAACATTTCCGTTACTGGAGGACATGTATTGATTGTGTGTGTCAAATTCAGTCCGGTATTAGGCTCTTAGAGCTCTCGGACAGAGAAAATATACCTTGTCTGATTGATTAAATCTCTGATTTATTTGCTTCGTCTCAATCGCATAAAACCTGTATTTTATATTAAATTAACAAAATTAATTAGAAAATGGTAACTTGAATACAGGGAAAGTGTATTTTTAATGAATATAATATTCACTTGATTACAGTTTCCTGTAAAAATGGTCACATTTTAGTAAAGCGTGATATCAATAGATGTCGAAGATACTATTATAACGCCTTACAAAGTTTTTGCAAAATATGTTTCTAAGAAGCAACAACTACTTCTCGGGCTATATGCCCCGAAACCGGTCTACAAGTGATGTTGTCCCTTCTAATTACAAACCAGAATGGTTGGTTATATCTTGCAGATATACCAACCCCGCTTAACTTAGAAGTGTAATTCATTGTCTGTCGGGGTATATATCCCGGGAAGTAGTTGTTTCTTCTTTGTTGAACGGTCACTGTTTTTGAAAAGCATTTTTCAAAACTTTGTTGTGAAGCGTTAGAATAATATAATCTTTGATATCTATTGGTAACATGGTTTACTAAATACGACAATTTTACAGGAAACTGTAATAATACTTTAATAATTTTATAGATAACTAGAAGACCTGACAGACGTTGTCCTGTCCTAACATTGTCTTGTCAATAAGATAATATGCCATCCTTCCAATTAGCTAATCTCCAAGTGTAACGGTACCTATACAAAAATTTTAAATTTTGATTTACCGCAATTTTATGTCCAAAGTAGAATTTTTTTAAATAATATTTACCCGCTGAGTGGAGTATCAGAGTAGCTTTTGTTTATTTCAAATTTCTATAAATGCCATCCTTACAATTAGCTAATCTCCATTAGCTCTTATATCGTACTACAATTATTATATTCGATTGCCATCTTGCAAAAATAAAAATCGCGACGGAAAAATAGGGGTTGATCGTATAAAGGTGAAAAAAGAGTAAAATTAAATTTTTTATTCCAAGTCAAGACAAAATTAAAGTTTATAATTAACAAATAAAAAATAGGGGTTGATCGTAGAAGGGTGAAAATTTAGGGTTGTATATATTTTTGAATGCTGTATCATGAAAAAATGAAAACAAAAAATTTTGTCTTATAAATAAAATTAAGGGATGGACCACCCTTAACATTTAGGGGGATGAAAAATAGATGTTGTCCGATTCGCAGACCTATCCGATATGCACACAAAATTTCATGAAAATCGGTCGAGCCATTTCGGAGGAGTTTAACTACAAACACCGTGACACGAGAATTTTATATATTAGATAAAATTTGACAATTTCTAACATTTTCTCAATGAACAATGAATCGTAAATCTAATATTTTTGGTTATAAGTAGGAGAAATAGAGAAAATAATCATTTTTGCTTTGTATCCGTACAATTGTTACAAAAATTGCAATTTGTGTAGGTTATAAATGTCTGTTTCTCATTGCATAATTGCATAATTTATCCGCGGTTAATCGGCTCTTAGGATTAAATCAGATTTCGTTCAAAAAATAATGGTGTTTGTTTGGTCTATTTCATGATGAGGGAAATAATCAATATAATTCGCCGATTGTCATCAGTTATACAGGCTGGTCTTTTTAAATGGTACTAACATTAGCAAATTTGGAAACCGTAAAAGTTACGAGATTTGTTAAATGAGAGTAAAGTTGACTTTTTAGGGGTCCAAAACATGTCTGAAATGAGTGTTATTTTCAGAGTTATACGAGGCAAACAAAAAATATCAATTATTTATTATTGGCTGTAGCATGTTTATTTTTGAATAAACTTTTGATATTTAAAATCCTACTCTCAACTCTGTTAACTCGATTGGCATTCGTGGAACAATGTATTTTGAAATGAGATTTTATAAAATTATTTTTATGCAGCTTCCCATGATTTGAATGAAACATTCATTGATGTGTCAAATATTTATGAATAATATTATTTTTTAATTAAAACTGCACTGAATGAAATATGATCCAGAATCTGTGGTAATCAAATACGGAAAAATTGAAAACATAAATTCAATTTTCTTTTACAAATAATTCTTTGAATTTATTAATACTGCCTGCCGTGTTAATTAAAAGTCGTGTAATTTCATTACACGATAACTGCAGGCGTAAAACTTAAAAATATATACGCTTTTTTTAATTAACACATACCGAGCATATTATACAATACAATTATACGTCAAGGAACAGTTTTCGGTTTCTAAATTTTATAGTTTCTGTACTTTCAGTTTAAGTAAGTAACCACTTTATATAATAAAATTTATTTGTGAGGTAAGTGATTTTATAATTCATTAAGTACATATTTTACTATTTAAAAAAAGTTTTGGCGAAATGTTCTTAACATGTTTTGAAAATATCTAAATAGTAAAACATATTTATATTAATTGGATATTTATTATTACTTAAAATGACAATATGACATCTAAATTCAAGCTAGTAAACTAGTTTAAAAAAAATATATTTGTGTGAAAATTAACTTGACAAAAAAAACCAAGTGGGCATTAAAAACTTAAAATAGTTTAATAAAGTGCATCCTAATACCGGTGAGTACCGTTTTTCTAGTTCTGATTTCGGTTGTCACTGTAACAAAGAGGAATAATCTGGAATAAAATATTCCGCTCGCCTCTTTATCCGGTTGATACTGACATGAAATTGACGTCATGGCGTATGAGATAAATGGTCTACTAAATAATTTATTGCACCACTTTATTTAACCATTTTTCTTGAGCAATTGCCTACAATAAATTTCCAAATAAAAACGGGTTGATAAGAATTGATGAATTTATTTATTAATTATACTAACAATATTGCAAGCTTAAAATTATTTAAATCTCTTAAGGCCAGTCCACACGATGCGGCACGTATATGCGTGCGATCTTGTAAAAAACGCACTCAGTTCATACTTACAATTCACTCACTCCACTCCGGTCATTTGCGGGTTGAAATAGAATGTTGTCCAAGATAGTTAGTTGTCTCTAAACATTCTTTTTTTATTTTTAAATAGTGTGAAAATCTTCATAAATGTCGATTAGCAGAAAACACTGTTCATTTTTCAACAACTTTATAGTCTACTTAACTCTGATTTACTCAATACTGCCGTTCTTCAGTTCTTCATCATATACATCGTAACAGTGCTAATCTGTCACTAGCTTCTAAGCATTTTATCGAAACAATTAGCAATTAAATAACCATCTACTTATCAAATTCAAGATCAAACTGACTACATAGTTTTTTGAACGAAAATAAAGGACTGACAGGTCACGGCTCACCTCATGCTTACTCGGTCTATGCGGCGAGACGAAACGTATACTTTGTACAGTCATGCGGTGAGAAGCAGCCCATGCTTACTCAATCTATTCGCGCTCAGAGCATTTGTTATAACTTTTAATTACCGCATATGTTTATATGCTCCAGTCCAAATTGAGCGCGAACGCATTCGTATGATTCTTTGATGTGGGCCTAAAAACGGAAAAACCGACATTGCTCTGGCTATCGTGCGCGCTCAAGTCATTCGTGACTAAGTTATATCCAACGAACAAACAGAGCGACCCAAATAACGATAGATGCGTGATCGAAGTATGATCACCGTGCGCCTTTGCATCTATTGGCTAAAATAAATATGCCTCCCTACGCTGCCAATCGGATTTAACTGCAATCGGCCGACAGAATTCATTGTCTTTGGTATACATCGGTACAGAGTCGGAGAGATCACGTGCACTATGCATGATACTGTTTTGGAACACTCCGTTACTTGGATGGACAGAGTTTAGTAAGGCATTCGGCGAGAGGCCACGAAAGCGCCGTCCAGATGCAGTTCTTGCAAGGCCAGTATATTGCAAATAATGAATTCTCTTGTCATTGCACCATTGCTGCCAACACAACCAAGCGTAGAAAGAAAAAAGTACATTAACTTCAAAAAATAATGTATTCAAATATGATAGATAAAGTTATTTTATTATTATTTAAAATAAAGATAGCGAAAGTGAGAAAAGCTCAGAGAAAAAAACTAAGTGAATCACTGTCGATTATCAAATCACAAATAACAAACCGCAGTCACCACAATCAGCTGATAGGTAGTTGGTAACACAAAAGAAATTAGATTTCTCCCTAGAATTGCGCCTTGCATGCAATAGAAATGATACCAAACCGATAAAATTGCAATTGCATCGAATTGCAGAAATTGATCAGCTGGTTCTTGTCTGCGCATGCCTGCATTGCATTGCCAAGCGGCATTTAAGAACAACAAATTACTTTTTAGCAATTAGAATGCTGGACTGTTCCCATCTTTACAACATCGAAATCGTAAGGTTAAATTTAACTACACCTTGTAGTTGGATATAATAAATTTATTTAATAAGCTTGAATTTGATGTTGTCTTGCTAAAATTGTATATTAATAAGCTTTAAATTGCACAAAATATTTTAGTTGGCATCTAGTTGATAATTATATTAGTGAAAATATAGTTGCCTAATAATTAAACATAGCATTTTGACATTTTGCCAACTCTTTTGTTAACAGTTTTATAGGTACCTATGTGTGATTGTTTGTGTGAATGAATTAAGTCATATTTTTCGAAAAAAATATCCGTTTGTTTTATTGAGGGACATGATCATCTCCAATTGGATTGGCTGACAGACAGAAAAGGATCTGCCTGCCTGCTGCCTACCTGGTTCCGAGAAAAACGTTTCGGCGACCTTCCTCAGGGTTTGTATGGACGTTCTCCATATTTTTTGGGTTGGAAGGCCATATATTGCTTAGAAAAGAGGGTGGGCTTAATGCCGCAATTTACTGTTGAAATTTTAAGTACGTTATTTATGTTTTGTCAATTTAATAATAAAAATTTGCAGCAGTTTTTATTGCGATAACTTTTAATCTTTATAAAATGTATTTCATGAGTAACACAAACATATAATTCGACCACATTGAATAAGTTATTTTAAAATATAATGTTTTTTTTACAAAGGGTAGTCAGTTGATTTTCGTCTTTGCATTATTGATAACTGTAAGAAACTTGTATTTCTTTGGAAATTGAATGCAAAATAAATTTTTCGATCTTCAAAAATAAGAATATTGTCAGCACAATATAATTTCTCAAAGTGTCACATTATAATACCAACAAAATATTTTCCAATCGTTGACTTTACAAAATATTCCCAACAATACTTAACAAAATGTGTACTGTTCTACCTACTAAAATTAATAGCATCTACCTTGTGCTGATGAGGCGCAAAAACGCCGAAACCGGTCCACAAGTGATGTTATTCCTTCTAATCGCAAACCAGAATGGTTGGTTCTATCTTAACAGATATACCAACCCCGTTTACTTTAGAAGTGTAATTCAATGTCTGTCGGGGCATATAGCCCGAGAAGTAGTTGTTGCTTCTTAGTGGGCGGTCTGCTCTTTGGAAATTAATTTTTCTAATTTTGTAAAGCGTTTAATAGTATTGAACTATTATTTTTTTTTGACGTCTACTTCAATTTTGTATATTTGTTCACATAAAACTCAAAAGATTAATTATAACTGTGAGATTAATAATATTGCAGCATAAAATAGCAAATCAAATTTCAGCACTAACAACTACAGGTGTAATTTCATAAAATTGACCACGTCATAATCTGATATATTCAAGGCTAATGCATAATATAAGATTGACTCCCTCTCGACGTTGATTGTCTTGCCCAGGTGGTCAATCTTATACTTAGTTGCCTATTTAATTAAATAACTATACCCTAGCTGGTGCATCTGTGTCAGAAAACGTAAATATGATATTTTGCATTTAAGAATTTTTGTAATTTGTTTTATTGCATATTGTAAAATTCGAATATTGTTTTGTAGAATGCAATTATTTCCTCTCACCATCCCGTGTTAGTCAGCCTCTCGAGATGTTAAAGATCCTACTTTTAAATCTCTTCTTCTAGTTAGGAAACTCCGTCTATAGCTCCTCCTCGGTTTTCCTTATTTTTAGTCTTAGCCCTCTTTCACACTTACTGATTTCTTAACGTGACCGTGTACGGCAACGGTGCCGTGTGTAAAGTCCACATTCCACCGTGTTCGGCGACGTGCGTCACGGACGTACGTCAAATACGGCAGGCGACGGTATACGTCGAACAACATACGAGTCTTTCCACCAAGCACGTCGCGTTAGTTGTTTTTTATGACGGCGATAAATATGGTGTATCTTTCAAGAGAATCAAAGCGTGCAATATATTTATCAAGAAAACGCCGAAAGAGGTCTGCAAGATACTGTATTCATTCTATAAATCAGTTAAGAATTGAGTGCGGAGAATATCATCGGTTATGTCTCGTACTGGTAAAAGTATCTTTATTAATCAAAAATTGTATGTACATTTCAAAGTTTGAATTCGCGAATACTATTTGCATTATATTTACATATAATCAATAGTTGTGGCAAATGCATCCTTGCCGATGATCTGGCTCCGCTTCTTCAAACTTCTTTTTTTGTTTCTCTCCCCATCGACGGCTCCTTGACAAGTGACATCATCCGTCATTATGTTGTTCATGATCTGCAATCAATCAGGCACTACCTATAGTTTGGCAAACATAACTGAAGCTGTGAAAGGAATGCGGTAGAAAACATTCGATATTGCCACGTTTAACTATGAAAAAGCTAAAGTGCTAAGTATGTAGTGGTAATAATTAGAAAATTGACTTTTTATTATTAACAATATGTCAATAATGATTAAACGTTAGTTCTTTAGTTAGTTAGTTTCATTGGATTTTGTCTATTAACAGTATTTTTTCAATTTCTTAATATTAAAAGATGAACACTTTTCCATATATGTTATGGGTTTCCTTCAAGCCGGCAACGTCGTGCGAAAATCATAATGACCACGCCCTCCTACTAACTCAATAGGTGAATATTTATCGAAATGCCGTTGCTAAGTAACCACCTGACTTCCTATTGACAAGCGCGTGAGTGTGTTCTTCCCTGTCACTTCGACAATTGACTGACATTGATTATCCAGTGGCGTTTATTTACCTCCGTATTTTCAGTTTTACTTGGTATCTTATTATTTCATATCCATATTGAATTCAAGTAAGTACGATTTTTAACATTATTTGTTTTTAACAAATAGGTACCGTGTTTTGAAAGATACCTTACCTTTAAAGCAAAGCATAAATCAGTTTCTATATATAATTATTATATAATAATTATTATTTTTAGTACTTTTATAAAATAGGTACCGTACGCCATTGGTACGTTTATGACAGATATCGGCCATATTTCCTCACCCTTTACCGATGCCACGTAGCTTCAGATAGACTTGCCAAACTATACACAGTTATCAGATTATGTTGTTTTATCTCTGAAAAGTTGGCGAAAAAACAGTTTATTCGAGGTACTGTTTCAATTGGAACCAAAACACCAGAAGCATCCAAAAGACGCTGTTGTATGATCCGACAAGTACTCAGGGGTTCTCTACTGGTATATAAAGTCAGATAACGATCTTGTACGGGGGAGGTAACCCTTGGTTGTCCACTTCAAGGTCTTTTTCCCATGTTTCCAGCTGCTCGATACCTACAAATACCTACAAAACACCACGGCGAATCGGATTCAACTGATGCCCAAACCAAAACATGCGTCGACGTACCGCATCGTGACGTACGTCATTTGACGTACCGTACTAGGTGGGATGTCAGCCAAGAAATTGCATAGAAAATAAAATATATGCGTTAACGTACGTCAACGTGTCGCACGCCGCCGGACTCGGTGGAATGTGGCCTTGACTTACGTCATTTGACGGACCGTACTAGGTGGCATGTCAACCAAGCAATTGCATAGAAAATAAAATATATGCGTTGACGTACGTCAACGTGTCGCACGCCGCCGGACTCGGTGGAATGTGGCCTTAACGGTAGCACATTGTCTTAAATGCAAGCTTTTACACAAGACGGTTTGATGCCGGAATCGTACACGGTTGCCGTCGCAGCGCGACAGGGTGACTGCAACGGCACGGTGAAGTAGTCATGTACGGCAACAGAAAAACAGACAAGTGTATACAAGTATGCACACGTATATAACGAAAAAATGGCTATTGAAATTGACAATGAACTACTAATTACACTTGTTGAACAGCGGCCAGTACTATGGGATAAAACGATTGACGACTATAAGAACAGATACAAGACATTGGAGGGTTGGAAGGAAATTTGTAGGATTTTGAAGGATAACTTTGTCGAACTGCCAACAGACATTCGAAAGTAATTAAAAAATTTGAACTATCTTCTCTTATCTCATGAAACAATGTTACAAATTCGCCCATCATCTGTCTGTTTTTCGTGACTTTTGCGATGCTGATATATCATTATCAAGAAGCGTCTTTTTCTTTCATCCATCCTGGTGCACTTAATACAAAAACTGGGCGCCGTCTACTACCGTGTGCCGTGTGAACACAAACAAAAATACACACGGCACCGTTGCCGTACACGGTCACGTTAAGAAAGCCGTAAGTGTGAAAGATGGCTTATGGCGTGTCGCTGCCATACATTGCAGTGTTTGAGACATATTGTCGTCTTAACTAGGCAATTCTCAGACACAGCAGAGATCTATACCATTTGGAAGACTTTCATTGTATCCTTTCGCGAGAGGACCGCAATTGGCCATTTTAGAGCTATTTTTATACTGTTTCACTTTATTTTCTAAATACGTTTGACGAACGTTAATACATTATTATGAATTTATTGTTATCTGACAAAGCTTCTTACAAATATCATAAATTGCATTTTGTAAATAACCTTTTCTGTTCATAGTGACCCTGCCATGTACGTACACCTTGGAGAAACTGGTTACAACAGTCATTTTATTCTATTTATTACAAAACCCTACCCTTTGTTACGAAACTTTATGTTGAGAAATTCAATGAAAAAAAAAATTAAGTAGGTAATGTTGACGTTTTAATTGTGCATCTGTTACAATAACCTTATGCAACAAAAGCTGCTGTAAGTGTTTCGAAATAAAAAATTGAAGCTGTACAAGTGAACTGGTCTATTTATCAGTTTGTATATATATCTAACATGCGTCCAGATAAGATTAAACCTATTACAACCGATACAGATTTTGAAAAAATTGCGTTTGTTTGTTTGAATTGAAATAATAATGTTTTAAATATCTTTAGTCGGTTAACAACAAATCAGTGTATATTATTTAAAATTGGCTGTATCCTGTACTAAAATCAATAATATTATATTTATACTGAATCTAAATCAGAGAGAAAAATTTCAATGAAGTATTGAAGATCCCACGAATGTCATTTAATAGGTATATATTATTATTATATTCAATACGTATTTTCTAAATCTTCAGCTATATCACTTTATTAATAGAGCACTTAAAGACAACTTAGAGCAGTGAGAATAAAAGGGTATGTCCAAACGAACATCTGAATCAGAGAGAAAAATTTCAATGAAGTATTGAAGATCCCACGAATGTCATTTAATAGATATATATTATAATTATATTCAATACGTACTTTCTAAATCTTCAGCTATATCACTTTATTAATAGAGCACTTAAAGAAAACTTAGAGCAGTGAGAATAAAAGGGCATGTCCAAACGAACAACTCGGTGGCGCCACTCAATGTCGCGCAAACGCCTGGTATTAATGAGATTAATGTCCAGACCAGGGGCCGTATTCTTGACTGAGGGAGTAGAGCTTCTCGAGTGAACACATATTTTGTCTTTATTTTGCTTGGTTACTCTGTCATTGCAGTGACAAAGACAAAATATCTGTTCTCTTGGGAAGATTCACTCCCTCATTCAAGAATACGGCCCCAGGCGGTCTATTCTCGAATGTCGAACAAAATGTGTCGAATTCGACATGTGTCGATTAAAATTGTCGCAAAACTTGAAATAGTGGTATTCTCAATTGGTTTCGTCTTCAAATTCGCACAAGACATATTTTGTCGAATAGCATGAGCTGGCAACACCGATTTAACGATTCTCAAATATGTTCTATGCCAATGTGTCGTGGGTTTTGGTTTTTTTGAAGGTTATATTCACACCCTTCGGTTATATTTTTGCATTGTAGATTGGATTATTTGTTTGACGGTTGTGGCAGTTCTTTACAAAGAAATAACTTTTAATGTCCTAAGTTTTTGTCAAGTTTATATACCTACTTGTAACAAGTTTTATTAAATATTTTTTTAATAACTGTTTTACTAGTTTTACCTATTTTTAAAGTTTATGTTACTCTTGAGTTAAAATAGTTAAATGATAGGAATTATTTTTGTTTTCTAGTTTTTATTTCAAGTTTATATACTTGAAGCAAGTTTTGTTAATCTTTTTAAATCTGTTTTTTAAGTTTAACTTTTTTTTCTAGTTTTACTTTTAAAGTTTATGTTACTTCTGAGTTGAATGATAGGTTAAAAATGCAGTTTAGTTTCAACATATATAATGTGGTAACAAAAATAAATGATCTCATTTTACATATTATTGTTTAATTTAACGATAATTATTAATAAGAAGCCTCCTCTATAGCCCCATACCCCGTGTTAGCAATGGGTTCCTCTGTGCATTTTCATTTTGGTTTTGATCAATATGAGGAAGAAAACCAAAATCCACTTCTAACTCTTCATCTGGATTTAGTAGTAGTTCGACTCTATTTTGTATACACATATTATGCAGCTCTACGCTAGCATTTATAATCAATTGTAACATGTCTATCGACCTGTTTCGATTTTACAGAATAAATCCTTTTAATTAGCGCTCGTCGTCACTAGCCACACCCAATTATAGTTCTGTGATCCCAAACTCTTCAACCCTGACCATAAGACAATTGACGTCTGCCAACGGACGCTTCCATTGTTTGCATAACTCCACGTGAAACACCCCTTTCTGTTATCGACCGCCTAAGGGGAAACATCATCTTTCGCTATCTTTCATATCTTAAGTACCTATCTTATGAATTTTGCTGTGGTAAGCACAGCCCCTAGGCTAGAATATAACGCCGAGGATATAAAGCCAAGGATAGAACCCCAAAATACCGCCCTAGAACAGAACACATCAGTTCAGATCAAGACCTGACTTCTTCTCCAGGAAACCACTTCATCTAAGCTAAGTATCTATAAAAGTACAAATTCCTCTATTAAATTCCGTTGTTTATTTCCTGTGGCAGAATAAATTTGTTTTAACTCGTATCTTTCATTTTTTTAAATCCTCAACTATAAAAGTTGAGGGAGATATCGCCCGGGGTGATTTTTAGTAACTTTTTTATTATTAACTTATTTAAATTTTACAAGGCGTTTCTACCTTTTCCGCCTTAGTTTTTTGTAGTTTTTATCGTTAAAAAGGTAGTGGCGCCCTCAACTTTTACAACCCTTCTGTTATCCTTGTGTGACATAAACTTGGGGTCGAATCACCCTTGAGAGGAGTCTCTAGCCGGAGCCCTTCGAGCTGGTGCCCTGTGAGGTTACAGACATGTACCGTTACAAATTGGCGCCCAACCAAAAGCAAACATTTACCGTTACACAATGATGCCTTGTTCAGTGAATATACAATGTTCTGTGCTCAAGTAAGCACCTGAATCTCATTTTCAGTAAGCCATTACACCTTTCTATTGTGCACCTTGCTTTTCTTGCGCTTCATTAAATCTTATTTTTTCGTCTGTAATAGGGTTAGCCAATGGTGTAATGAGCCATGGGCGAAGAGGATATCCAGAATCACCTAAAAATAAAATAAAAGAATTAAATACCGAAATCATAAGTGAGAGAAATGTTATTCTGGGTGTGTTTCATTTAAAATAACTGATGCTGAAGTCATCATTCAAAGGTTATTCATCCTGTATGATAGATCATTGTTTTAAAAAATAGTAAATTAAAATCAAAAATTGACTTACTTCGGGATTTTTTCATATTACTGTTTATTTAGCTAATAATTCATTTAAGTGTTACATTATGGATGCACTGAATAGTATAAATTTTTACCTATAAGAAAATACCTCTCATTTCCTCTTTCGTGGAGTTCTAAAAATTCCCTCACATTGCTGCTATGCCAAATATGGGAATCATGGGTACTTCCAGGATATTTTGCATTTATATGAATTATTTCCATATTTTCATCGCACATCTGAAATGTTGGTAATAGAATAATAATAATAATTCATCACCTACCTATCCAGCTGAACATTTATAGAATGATACTGTTTTCGGTTTACGAAAATATGTTCAGGTGCCAATGGATCGTTCTTTTTATGGAGGTACAATTGCCACATGGGTGCAATCAATACTGCCTACACTTCCTGGCATCCCAAAAATGTTGTAAAATCTACAAATCCAACTTTTTTATTATTAATAAAAAAACCTATTTCTTAAACCATTAAGCTCATTCATATTTCTGGGAAATTTTACAAATCCTACAAGAATCTCTGGAGCATTGTATTTCTTTAACATATCTGCTCACTGATGACTGGGACTAAGCAAAAATTTTATTATCTCCTACACTACCCTGGTAACATCCTGTTGCATAGAAATGTAGTGCCACAAGAACCTAGAAAACAGAATAAAAAGTTATCAGAATATAGGGTATGAGTGATAAGTCAATAATGTTGTGTTGTATACAATGATCTAGAAAAGTATCATGCTTACCTTTTCTTCAAGTGATAGTGCAGAAGAGCCATGTCCCTGCTGTACCACAAATGGTTCCAAAAGAACAATTAACTCACGCACTAATTCTTTACTTAATCTAAATGTTTTTATTAATTTCTTGTCGGATAATAATCTGAAAGCATCTTGAAATATTCCTCTTCTATCTCGAGGACGTTGATAATTTTCTTGATTTTCCAAATTTTCAATTACCACAATCTAACCTTTTAAACCTGCTTCTGTTACGGCTCACCCGCGCTAACCTAAAATAATCCTGTTAAATAATGCGACATTCGAGAATAAGGAATTACAATTTTTGTTCGAAGATGTAAAAATCTCGCATTCGACAAAATATGTCATCGTTTGAGAATAGACCCCCAGAGATAATATACACGTCCAGACGAGCGACTGTGGCAAAGAGAGGAGATTATAACACCGTATAGTTGACGTAAAACTTTTAGTGCAGAGATCTAATCGTATATCCCCTTTATGTTATGTTGCAGAGCTAAACTCTGAAAGGTATTAATATTATTTTTGCCTACATACCAAATATTGTTGAAAGGGCGTTCGGTTTAAACGGGATACCAGACGTGAACTGACCCCTTTTTGTATCTCATTCGATTTTTTTATTTTATTGCTAATAAATATACTTACAATTTCCTTTATATAAAAATTTAACATCATTCATTTGACGTCTATCTTCCAGGGAAATCAAACGCAAACTCTGCCTAACTGAGGCAATATTATTATTAGGAAACAATTTATTTTTGCAGTAATTTATGAATTTATTTTGGATACGGTCAAGTCTATCAATGTATACAAGATACTGATGATTCCAAATTATCGATCCGAAACTTAAAACACTGTTTACATAGGCCATAAATAAAGTTCGCAATGAACGTAAACTTTTAAAGTCATGACAAGTTCTGATAATAAAGCCCAACGTCCTATTAGCTTTTTTTGCTATATAATTGATATGTTGGTCGAAAATAAGTTTTGAATCAAAGTAAATTCCCAGATCATTTATCTGTGAAACCTTTTCAATTGGGTGGTTTTCAAGAAAATATTGGAAATCAACTACGCATCTTTTTCTAGAGAAAGTAATTGCATAGCATTTATTTAAATTCAAAAAAAGAATACAATAAGCAACAAGTCTATTCAAATCACTTTGTATCAATTGAGAATCTGCAACATTACCAATTCTGAGGTATATTTTTAAATCATCCGCATATTTTTTGTATTTACAAAATTTGAAACATTCAGATATATCGTTAATATAGATATTGAATAATAAGGGCCCCAAGTGGGATCCCTGAGGTACCCCTGAAGTTACATAACTGAAAGGTGATACATACTTACCTATGACTACTGCCTGGGATCTGTTACTTATGTAAGATTTGAACCATCGGAGTAGATTGCCATGTACACCCACTGCACCAAGTTTATCCAACAAAGTTGAATGATCAATTTTATCAAAGGCCTTACTGAAATCAGTATACATAGCGTCTACCTGAAAACCTTTATTCATATGTTCTAGCAGATATTCACTATAAGTAAAGAGGTTTGTTTCAACAGAACGTTTTTTCATAAAACCATATTGCTCCTCATTAATAATATGCTTAACATCTGAAATCAAGTAATCACAAATAATTGATTCAAATAATTTGGCAATAATAGAAAGTTTTGATATAGGAGGATAATTTTCTACTAAATATTTACTACCGGATTTAAAAATAGGAACTACTAAGGCCGTTTTCCATATTCTAGGGAAAGAGCCTTCTGTTATTGATTTATTAAATGGGATTTTATCTGCACCAGCCGGTTTATCCGGAAAGTTTTTAATTTTATCAACGATTTTGTTTAAGGGGATGTGATACGAAGATATATAATTAATATTTTATTTGAAGTAGTATTGTTGGGGTTTGTGTTAGGAAGGTTGAAGACAGATCTGAAATAATTTGAGAAAATATTGGAGATCAATTGGCCATCAGTAATCAGTTTCTTGTTAGTATCCCTAATGGCATCGATAGTACCAGACTTGCCCTTTTTTGACTTTACAAACTGCCAAATAATGTACTTTGGGTTGGTAGTTATTTGAGTCTCAACATTGTTGATATAGCTTTTAAAATCTAGGTTAATCAAATGTTTTGCTCTACCTCTCAAAAGCTTAAATGTTTCAGCTTGGCTATTTCTTTCGCCTTTTCCAACAACATTTTTAACGAATTAGTAAGGTGTTCATTTACGAATAACTGGTTAGATACCTGATCCACTATTAGTCCAGGGGTAGAGATGTTAGATTGACGACGTTTTATTTTGGCTGCAGCTTCATTGATATATACAGATTTCTTCTTAATCGGTTGACAGTTTTTGAGAATGTCCCCTTTTTCTTTGTTTTGCGACAGATAGAATTTTCTGATATTCATTTAATTCTCAATTTTGTAAATGGCTGTAATATCTAGGTTAATCAGTGGATTAATTATTATTCACTTGGATTATTTATGTCATTCGCCTTCGACGGACGACATAAACGCACCTTCGTGTATGATACCCATCGTTCTTGGAATGATATACTGCTTTAGACAATTTATTCTTTTAAAATCAATACATTAAACAGTCCTTTACTAGTAAGAATTTATTACTTGAAATATTTAAATCATGCAAAATTCTTCCGAAAAAATCCACTAAACTGGTTATAAAGTACAGATTTTTAAATAATATATTTCGACGCCTTTGTTAGCGGATGATAATTTTTTTTACTATGGTTAGTGACTATAATATTAATAACTGACATACTTTCTTACATAACAGAAATTCTAAATTCCATAGCATAAATATGAAATTTGAATATTTAGATATTATAAATTCTTTAGTTTTTCAACAATAAAAGACTTCACTGACAATTATATTTCTATCTAAATACTTAGTTATGTTATCTAATTAATTACAGCTGGATTTAAAATGAAAAATGCATTTTTTTATAATTGCATTCTGCTTACTCGTTATTGCCATTATAAAATTCCACACTTAACTTCGGAAAAAGTTACCTTGAAAGTACCGTAATCTCAAGTAGTCGTGGTTACGTTATACATGATTGGACGACATAATTTTTAATTACATTTCTGCGAATAGTGTCTAAATAATATCAAATAACATGGAAAGTTTTTACAAACCACAGTTATAGATTCATAATTAAATGTTAAAAAAATGTGTAGAGAGAAATTATACAAAAAAAACCACTATAATCTAACTAAAATAATAAAAGACGAAATGTATAAGGTTCTATTATCATTTTATGACAAAATTAGGGATTGAAAATTGTTGGAAATGCGAACAAACAATCTATTCCCTTATTTCAGTAATAATTTTCCACCATTGCCCTTTGCGTCAGCTGCTCGTGTAGCGGTAAAAACGACAACTATGAAGGTTATGAAAAAATACTTGTTCCGAGTATTTTCGCAAGCTTCCAAAATTGATGAGGGTTTCTTAGATTATTTCAACTACAAATAATAATTAGCACCAGGGCCGACTCTAGCCTTCATGTCACCCCGGATAAACAGACAATTTGCCGCCAGTTTTTTTAAAATAAAATAAAAATTATGTTGAAATAATTTATTTAAAAAAATATATGTAATACATAATAATAGCTATTAATGTAACAAGTACATATTCTAAGACTTTATTGGACGAGGCCGGAGGCGAGGATTGCGCGCGAGGCCTATAATAAAGTAAAGTTAATCAAGTCTGATTATGTACGAGTAACATACTTAGCTTTATGTTCGATTCAAAAAATGTCTAGGAAAATATATTTTATTTAGTGAAATTTGCAATAGAAAATATAGTGTGCCTTGTGCGTTGTCATAGATACGTAGATGTTTGAAATTTGTAAATGTGTCAGAAAGCGTCGATTAAATAATTATTAATTGGTTCTGGTAGTTTAAAAATGGATATACCAGAAGAAATGGAACTTTCAGATAACATAAGACAAACAGCATCGAGTGCAAGGGAAATGCTTTTACCCAGCAAATCCAGTGTTCTTAAAATGAAAAAATTACGTTTTGTGTAGGCATTTCTTGTTTAAAATAAATCGTTATTTTGACGTTAAATTTTCAAATATTTGACACTGATAGGAGTCCAAATTACTTTATCATTATGGACTAGTCCAATAAAGTGACATATTATGGATTCTCAACAGTGTCATAGATCAACCTATTATGATTGAGTCGAACAAAAACATTTAAAAAGTGCAAAACTTGTACATATAAGGTGCATTTTTATTGCTATACTTATATTCTATTGTACAAAAAATTATTGAATAACCAAACAAAGAAATTTTACATTCTATACAAATATAACTATAAAATAAAGTAACCTAAAAGAAATTTTTCTTTCTAACTTTGATTTCCGCAAATGTTTTTATTACATCTTTTAAGTTAACTTGATCAGTAATTTCATGCTCAATCACTAAAATGGCCAACCCATTAAGGATTTTGCGTTGTAGTTGAACGTAAAAAATTTTAATTTGAAAAAACGTCTTTCTCCACTTGCAACAGTTTCTGGTATAGACAGCAATACTCTTAAAGAAACACTTAGGTTTGGGGCACAATTTAACATTGTTATTAATTTTAGAACAGTGCTTGGGCTTTCTTTTTTGTCCATAAGGGGGCGTCCATTAAGTACGTGAGGTGTTCAGGAGGGAGAGGGGATAGAGCCGAATCTTACCAAATCTCACTTGGCGGTGAAGGGGGGTCTTGGCAAATATCACGTAATTTTTTGCGTCAAAGTTAAGTTAAATTAAAATAAAAAACGTGCCTTGAATAAAATCTGACACAAGATTATTAAATAAAAGTAATTAAGCAATTTTTTTTAAATACATCCAACGATTTTACACCCGAAACACAAATTTTGAAAAATCTCACGTAAGATTAGGGGTTTGGGAAGGGGGTCGAGAAAATCTTACTATATCTCACCAAGGGGTGGGGGGGTTTAAAAAATCCTCAAAAATGCCTCACGTAATTATTGGACCAGATACTGCACAAATTTCTTCTGCTAATTCTACCTCATTAATATCAACAACTTTAAATCATATATAAATATGGTGACTAAGTTCTTTAAATCTAGTATCTATTGCATTTGGTGCCTGGTCAATTGTAAAATAAAAAAAATCTACCTTATAATTTTCTTTAGGATTCTCGATCGGTTCATCTCGAGCTTCGTATGAGAAATTCCTTTTTTTATTCTTACGCGGTGTCGTGGTATTGTTGATTCAAAATTGGCTTCAACTTCAATTTCATCAGCCAGTCCTCTCGCATCAACAATAATTTCATTAAAAGATTTATCCGATCGAAGATCCTGTAAAAACTTTTTGCAATTTTGCAAAAGATCAAGTGCAGATCATAATCTTTTGTCTGCAACAATTTGCTTATTGGATTAATACAATTTAAAATTTTATACCAAAGAATTATTGAACACAAAAATTTAAATTGTTTATAGTTTATTTCAGAAAGGTATAGAGTAATAAAACCTCATTAGGTATGCAAAGGGAGCACAGAGTGACCCAACGAATATTTAAGCCACTTTCATAGTTTGGCATTGATTTCATTGTAAAATTCTTTCTTTTTATCAAGTGCAGGTAGTACCACCCGGGTTGGGGTCAATATATGGGTTTAGCCTATTGTTATCCATTCACAAACACTGAAAATAGTGTGCCAAAGGCGTGCCGGTAGGATACTCGTAAAAAGGAAAGAATTTTATTTTAACAGAATAAAAATTAGGCATTACGTAACATAGTATTAGGTACATTTATTTTTTATTGAACATTATACAAAAAATACATTATACAGAAATTAAATATTCTTCGTCATCTGAGGAACTGTCATCTCCTCTTGACGTTATAATTAAGACCTACGCCCATGGCCGACACCGAAATTGAGTCGAACTGGACGGAATTCCCCATTTTATTACTCTATACCTATACCCTTATTAAATTATCAATTTCTTCATTCTCATAAATGCTTAGCAAGGCGTCGTATACGCCTCCTATATAAAATCCTAAAGGCTTTAAAGTCTCTATCCTACTCTCCCATCTAGTATCACCTGTCCATAGACTAATTAGTCGGTAGAGAAGATGAAATTGATTAGATCAGAATTGAATAGAGGAAGTCGGAAGGTTTCTGATGGTGAACTGTTACTGGAAGAAATGGAATACATAAAAAGGCCAACGAAAAATGATTCTTCTTCTTCTCTTCTTTCTGTGGCATGGAAGAAGAAACCTCCATCCACATACTTGCGAACTGTACAGCAATTCAGAATCCTAGGACAAAACACCTTGGAGATTACTGGATAGAAGAGGGACATTTACCTAAGTTAAAGTCTGCAGATATCCTATAATTCCTCCGGGAAATAGGACTCAAGGAGCTACTAGTCTCTGAGACTTTCCTCAGGCACTAAGTAGAATTAAGGGGGCACAATAGATCTTTTTGGTCTCAGTGAATGTCACCCCAATTTACATACATTCTCTTCTTTACTCGTTATCTGAGGCGATACAGCAGCAATTGTTGGATACGTGTTCCTAATTGATTATAGTCAACACATACGCAGATCGTATGATACGCTATAACAAACCTAAATTTTATTGAATGTGAATCTGACAGTCAGCGACATACTCATGTTGCGCACGTGCGCACTCCATGTGCTTGTTGCTGGTGCTCATTAAGGCCTGTTTTGGTGGTGCCACTTTGTGCCATGCAGACGCTTGGTATTTAACTGTTAAAATGAGGGTAATGTTCAGATGAGCGTTTGTGTCGAGCGAATGTAGTGGAGAGACGAAGTGGCGACAATCACCTGCAAGAACCGTCCACACGAGTATAAGCTAAATATTCTTAACAATGAAAAAGTGAAACTATTGGGACTCGAACCCGAGACCCCTCAGCTAGAAAGCCCTTACGTAACCCTCTGCGCTACGGACGGTTCCCACCCATCAATGTTCTGTTCGGTATTATAAGCTATTCTACCAATAACCGCGACTGCGTCACACGAGCAACTTTAAACTGTGAAATGTTCATTATTGGTTGTTTTTTTGATGATCTAAGGAACCCTTTTATGACGACGGTAACCGAAGTTCACTTTGTTGTTTATGAAGCATTAAACAACTGGTTGTAAATTAAATTTAATGGCAGTAAACAATGATATGCGCTCTTCCGTACTAATACCTTTTTAAAATCAAACTTAGCCGTTTTTCTAAATTTACATGCTTTGAACGTCAGTATTGTATTTCCAAGTATCATGCGAAATGTCAAACAACCCACCTTTTATACACATCATTAATCGGTATTTAACATCAAAAGGGTTAATGGAACTACCTTTTTATATCGTAGTTTTGGTCGGACAGAGTTTGATCAGCGATGTATATGAGCAATTATGTTTGCAGGGGATTTCGAGTTCAATCCAAAAATATAAATAAATATATAACCTGATTGCCGAAAATAGTTGAATTTATTTCTTTAATACTCATTTACCTTGGAAAGAAGTTGACTACTAGGTCAAGACGTGAATAAATACGAATTTACTCCATCTATCAATATTTTGTTGTTCTTTATTATATCACCGTACATAGACAAACACTCCTTGTATAAATCAACAAGCTATGAGAGTAGTAATTCGCGCGACCTCTGTATATACGACTCACGTGTGTTTTAACGACCGTTTTTCGGCATCTCTTTATCAGCGCTACTTAAAAGTGCCGACGACGAGGGAACCCACTATTCATTGTCTATGTACGGTGATTATATCAACAAATGGTTTAAGTTAAGTTTTACTTGGGACCTTTTACCTTTGTAACATTTCAAATCTTTGTATTTTATTCTATTTTAGCATAGTTATTATAACTTATCAGGTATGTAGTATGCAGATAATTCTTTTAAACTTATTTATGTTACATCATTTTTGTAAAAATAACAAATATGGATTCGGCCGAATCACTAAATTTTTTGCCAAAGCAAGAAAGAAAGCTTTTGGACCGTATCAATGTATAGGTAACATTTTTTTGGAAATGAATTTCTATTTCTTAAATACCAGTACAAGAAAGTTTGATAAAATCATTTTATGCAAAATGGAAAATGAGGAAAAAATATTTTAAAGTTTTTCAGTTGTTGAAAATTGTATGCAACACCCACCTTAATCATCCAAAACGAAATAAATATTTATAACCCATCAGATTTAGTACGAATATTTTCGGAGTTACAGTGCGTAATATTCGCACAAATATAAAAATTAATTTTTTCACAAATTTCAATCACAAAAGAATTTTTCTTTTAGTATAATTTTGTGTTTTCTTTTTTATTAGAATATACCGGATACCAGGATCACTACAGCTTCAATTTTTTCTTTGATATTTTTTATTTAAATTTGGACTAGATTTGTTTATCTGTTTTTTTTTTCAAGATTTGCGCAAACAACTCATAGGCTTACCCTCTTTTTACATTTACAAAAGAAAAGTGCCACTCGATTTCACAAATCATTTTTTGCAATTTTTTTTGTTCATGTC
Organism: Lochmaea crataegi; assembly: GCA_947563755.1. Classification (NCBI taxonomy): domain Eukaryota; kingdom Metazoa; phylum Arthropoda; class Insecta; order Coleoptera; family Chrysomelidae; genus Lochmaea; species Lochmaea crataegi. Next base: position 27,360,498 of record OX387425.1, on the reverse strand, counting down.
TTGTGTAACTATCAAATAGTTTCTCAAAAAATAATTGTGAAATAATTTTATCCTTTTTTTTTATGAAAAATGGTCGGTTATCTACATGTGTCGGCGAATTGTTTCAGGGGTGATGCAGGCCACATTATGTAGCGGATCAAAAATTGAAAAAAGATACAGCCCCAGTTTCCGTGATGAACATCCCAAAGGAAAGATGGACAGGAAAAGGAAACGAGAAGAAGTATATAAGTAAGTATTATAAAAATAACATTAGCCAAATAGGGAACTTTTAATCAATAATATCGAGTTACGTTTAAAAATTTTAATCCCCCTTAAAATTTTTCTCAAAAATCATTAATGACGTAAACTTACTTAGTTTAAAGTTCAACGCTTTTAATAGTATATTACACCACAAGGGCCGAAAGTTGATTTTCGGCCCAGCGCGTCAAGATCATGACGAGCAGGACCGAGATTTCAACTTTTGGCCTGTGTAGTGTATACGACTTTTCTTCATAGCCGGTCGAAAGTACATTATTAATAGAGAGAGAGAGAGAGAGAGAAGTTCGATAGGGCTGTTTTTTGGGGATGGAAGTTTTTTGGTAGATTAGATTTTGGTGAAGTTTTGTCCCTGATATAGGAAATTGTCCTCTGTAGGGGGGGGTTAAGGGGGCTTTTTTTTGGGGAGAAGAAGAAGGTCGTGTTTGTTTCTGCCGTGACTTTCCAAGTCCCCCGATGTACTCTATATTTTTTGGTGTGAGGTGGAGAACGTGCTTTAAGTTAATTTAAGTTTCATTTAGTTTGGTTGGGACAGGAGAAAAAAAACAGTTCCCTTCTTTTTTTTTGGAAATTGGGTACAGCTGTGGCTGTATGAATCCCGACCATCGGCCATTTGGCTATCAGTGTTTTGAAGAAACTAGAAACCACAGAAAAACCTTTAAAACGATGGGTTTACCGGAAGGGTACGCGGAGTAGCTATCTGATAGAGATGGGGGAGTTGTCGAGATAATTTACGAGATCTTCGGGTAGATCTTCGTAAGCGGTTTTTAAGAGGCGAAGAGGAGGTGATTGACGTCTTGAACAAGGCATTTGGAGGGTATTTTTTGCATTGATGTTTTCGGAGGTTATAGCTCGATTGACGTAACGGGATTGTAGGTCTTTTACACGAGAAGTGATAGGGGGAATGTTTGTGTTGTTGTAAACCTGGATGCTTGGGGACATAAATGATTTGTATTGGCAGTAGTGGAGTATGGCTCTTTCGCATGATTGAATGTTTTTGGGAGTACCAGGTGTGAGGGTGCAATAGATGGTGGATTTGTAGTCTATAATGGGTCGAATGAAGGTTTTATAAGTTTGGAGAAGAGTGGATGGGAGTGTTCGCCCAAATTTGTCTCCTAACGCCTTTTTTAGATTGGCTCTCTTCCGCATTTTGTCCGGAGTCATGATGTGGTCGTAGGGGTTTCGAGGTGACGGAATGTCGTAGGTGTATATGAGATAAAGTAGTGGTGCGAGGACGGAGCACTGGGGGACTCCGGCTCGGGGGGTAAACGGTCTAGATAAGGAGTTTCCGACTTTGACATTTATGGAACGGTTTGTGAGGTAAGAGAAGATGAGTTTTACTGTAGGAAAGGGGAGTCGGATGCTCATGAGCTTCCTAACCAGGCCTGGTCGAAAGCCTTGTAGACATCCATGAATATGGCTGCGGTGTATTGTCGGAGACTGAACGACTTTGTTATTATGGTATGGAAGCTGGAGAGGGCGTATTGGAAGGAGTGTTCCGGCGTGAATTCGTGTTGGAATGAAGGGATGCTGTTATTTGTGATGAAGAAGTCCCAGATTCTGTCCTTAAGCAGGCGCTCAAGAACTTTCCCAAGGACGCTGATGAGAGAGATTCGGGGTCGGTTGGGTCTTTCCCGGGCTTGGGGAGGAGAACGGAGTTTGCTGTTTTTCAAATTTTTGGAAAATATGAAAAGGAGAGGCATGTGTTTAATAGGTTTTGGAGGAGAGGGTATATCCCCTCTGGAAGGTTTTTGAGAGTTTGCCTTGAAATTGAGTCTGGGCCTGGAGAGGTGTTTTTCCTGTTTTGCAGGCAGTTTGTATGGTTTCAATGGAAAACAGGGCTAGAAGAGGGTTTTCTTCGCTAAGGGGGGTGAAGACGTGAGGGCTTCTGGTGATGTTACGGGTGAGGAGATCGGAGTCTATTTCGAACTTTCGGTTGAAATTGGGATTGTTGGGGGGAGAGAAAACATTTTAAGGGTTTTCGCTGAATTTCTCAGATTTTTGTTCGGAGGTATAGAACATTTGCCCGTTTACCAGGAGATGCGAATGTTTCCTCTTATATCTACCACCTATAAGAATGCTGGACTTTCGCCAGAACAAGTGTCCCTGTCTATAGTCAAGGTCAGCCGTGGAAGATCTCCACTTTGCACGTTTGTGCGCGTCTAGTCTAGTCTAGTATAGTAAATACTTACTAGTGTTTGTATTAAGAAAGTATCGTTTATTACACATCCATAAATTTTTTTCCCGTGCTTGCACTTCATACCTCCGTACTTTCGACCGAGGTATGAAGAAAAATAATTTTAGAGGACCTTCAAAGGTGCTTATTTTTAATTCTTGATTGTGACAAATAATTTCATACAGTAGTTTTGTTCGCATCGTGCGCATGATTGTTACGGACATGTTGGAACGCAAAATAAGCATACTGGTTGATGTGTTGCATAACTCTTGTCAATTGTTACGAATTAAAATATCTATTTAGAAGAACTACTAAATCAGCATTATTCATCAAATCATCATAATCGCTTTCAGATGAGCTAACGAAAGATCCATTTTTAACACTCTACAACACAACACACACACACACACACACACAAAAAGTTGGGTTAATATCAGAAAGGTTTGATCATAATCTCCAATCGAAACAAGTTATCACCAATAAGTTCCTAATAACTTTTACAACTTGTTGGAATATCAAACATTTGCAAAGTGTTACCATCTTTGTCCTGCTGGAACAGTTAATTACTAATGCGCCTGCCTCGTGATGTTGACAACTGGAACAAACCTAGTATATACATAGCACATTATCGCTATCTGAAGATGTTGTCAAGTTCTCTCTTCCCAATTTATGTCACAGTAACTAATCCAACTCTTATTTTGTGAAATAAAAGAAGCTTCGTTCAATTCGAACGGGGCGTGGTCTTGATGTGTCTTATTTAAATGCAACTGACATCATACCTCAAAATCATCTGAAAAATCTCTCATGCCAATTTCCAATAATGACAATTTGAGAACTTTGAGAACAATGTCTTTGTTTTACTTTGGATTATAGTTATAGCTTTGAATTATTTCTCCAAATATTTATTTATGAATTATTGTGTGTTTATCCCATATAATTAGTTATTTTTCTCAAGGTAATCAAAAAGTAAACCTATTAAGTAAACACGATCTCTATCGGTATACCAGAAGCTTTATTTTATATTGAAATTTATTTAGTGAATTTTACAACGTATGGAATTTTCCGACATACCATAATTATTGTTTATAAGCTCACTTTCATATACAGAGTGTAGTTTGAAATGCAAAAAATATTCTAAGATTCGCTTGTTCTTTTAATTTTTTTTTGTTTTAGTTAAACTACATATTACGTGGTATAAAATAGGTATAGTAGCAGCAACAGATTCAAACGGTTCCGTCTCTTATTAAATCGTGAAGTAAAGTAAGAAGGATCCACTCTGAAAGGAGAGCCGCAGACACCTGTTCGTTAATAATAACTGACGGTAGATTTTCACTACACCTATTGCTGTTACTATAATTATGTAACAAAATTATAGTTTTTGAAGTTGAAATGCTGATCAAATGAAAAAATCGGCGACGAACACGTGCAATTGATTTTGGACAAACTTTCCTAACTAATTAATTCCAATAAGTAGAAAACTTACACTTCGGTAAATTATTTCAAACAACTTCATAAAAGAAATCTACGGAGAATTTATTAGAGTATACTTAATAAAGGTTGAAATGAAACAGTAAAAATAGATTTAAATAAAAATCAAGCTGTTGATAGGCATTAGTTAACTTCAATTAAGAATGGAAAATTTGTGAATTTAGTACAAATCATTTTTAAAATAGTTGTTGTTTACAGTAATCTTCATTTAATTTGTTATAATTAAAACAAATTAAGATTAAGTTCTTGAATAAGTTTATTGTTAATTAAAAATACATTTTGATAACAAATAAATTGATTACATAAAATTGTATTTAAAAATAATTATATATAATTAGTTACAAGAAATAAATATTTGTTCTTAATATATTTGTTCAATTTCTACGTTTGCAGCAGTTTGTAACTATGTAACTTTTTCCAATCAATAATATCATTATTTCTAATAGATATCGAAGAATAAAAATATATTATTCTAACGCTTACAACAATGTTTTGGAAAATATTTTTCAAAAACAGTGACCGTTCAACGAAGAAGAAACAACTACTTCCCGGGCTACATGCCCCGACAGACATTGAATTATACTTCTAAGTCAAACGGGGATGGTAAATCTACAAGATTTAAATCAACCATTCTGGTTTGCAACTAGAAGGGACAACATAACTTGTAGACCGGTTTCGGCGTATTGCGCCTCATCAGTACAAGGTATATGTTATCGTCCGAGAGTTAATCCCGAACTGAATTTATCTCTACAATCGCCTTCTAGTTGCAAACCAGAATGGTTGGTTTAAATCTTGTAGATTTACCAGCCCCGTTTGACTTAGAAGTATAATTCAATGTCTGTCGGGGTATGTAGCCCGGGAAGTAGTTGTTGGTCACTGTTTTTGAAAAATATTTTTCAAAACATTGTTGTAAGCGTTAGAATAATATATTTTTATTCTTCGATATCTATTGGTATTACGCTTTACTAAATACGACAATTTTACAGGAAACTGTAATAATTCATCATTATTTCTAAAAACCCTAATCCCCTACTTTTTTAAAAAATCTATAATAACTTGGCAAAGTTGTAGGTTACGGAACACGTAGATCGCATTGTTTACATTCGTGAAATTTGTGTTCTGCGGTATTCTTCTTTTGTTGCCGTTAGTTTTTTGTGACATTATGCAATTTTGAGCTTTAGATAAAATCCAATAAACCAATTATTTATCGACACCCTCCTCACATACACTTACCATTTTTTGAATAAACTCACAATATTTTTTTTTCAGAATGAGAGTTCATCACACGGGAAATCCTAAAGATGTGCTCAAAAGTATTTCACAAGCCGACAATACCAATAAGCAATATTTTCTGATGTTGGAAAACATAACCTCACAATATTCTCATCCTTGCATATTAGATTTAAAAATGGGTACTAGGCAACACGGAGACGATGCATCAGCAGATAAAAGAAGAAAACAAATTGCAAAATGTGCAGCTAGTACTTCGGCAACTTTAGGTAAAAATATATTTGAATAAAAAATACTTTCATTTCAATTCAAATAACTATTAAGAACCACGTGTTGTGCAGAAAACGCTTGTTTATCTCAGGGCGACTGTCAGATGACGTAACGTGGAGTTGCCCTGTAATTATTTTTATATTTGCATATAACTCGGGTGGATTGTTCATATCGTTTCTATAGGATTACTTCACATGTTGCATAATTAGATTACACGTTTAAGCTGTTTGTGCTACATTTTTGCATAATATATATATATATATATATATATATATATATATATATATATATATATATATATATATATATATATATATATATATATATATATATATATATATATATACATATATATATATGACATTCTAGATACGAGAGTCCGAAGAGGAGCAGAATTATTCACAGACCATTATTTAGTAACGTCAAAAATCAGAAAGAAAATACTGTCAATTGCAAGTAAGGTGAGCGTAACATATAAACCAGCACATAAAACAATAATAAGAAGCTTCAAACTAAGACAACGAAACAGCAAAGATATATAAAGATTTAACGCAAAAGGAGATGGAGGTCATTATCACAAATATAGACAATTACGATTTAGAAGACTTATGGACGGAGTTCAAAAAGAGTTCAAAAACATGCGGAATAGGTTTAAACGATAAAACGAGAAAGAAAACAAACTGGAGGTCGAAAGCTATTAAATAAGAAATCAAAGAAAAAAAAAAGAAATGGAAAGAATAGTTGAGAAATATGTCAATCGAAAACTACAGTGCGTACAAGGTACAACGATCAAAAGTGAAAGAGATGGTTAAGGAAGCAAAGGAAACATCCTGGGAAAAATTTGGGGAAATAATGGAACTAGACATGCATGGCAACCAAAAGCTTTTTTACAAAACACTGCTTCACAACTTGGAACACAAAGGCTTTGAAGTATTAGCAATGCTATTCAATAAAGCATCAAAGGAACACCAAATTCCCAAAGATTTTACAAGCCATTGAAATGAAATTTCTACGGGCCATAAAGGGCATCACAAAAAAAGATAGAGTGAGAAATGATGAAGTTAGAAAGGAATTAGAGGTCGAGCCGATCATAGACAGTACAGAACGTCAACAACTAAAGTTGTTTGGACATATGGTAAGAATGGACAACTCGAGACAAGTCAAGTGGATATGGCAAACCAAATCAATAAATAGAAGATCTAGAGGCAGGCCTAAAAGAAAATGGGATGATGTAATAAGTATAAACGATAAAACGAGAAAGAAAACAAACTGGAGGTCGAAAGCTATTAAATAAGTAATCAAAGAAAAAAAAAGAATTGGAAAAAATACTTAAGAAATATGTCAAGCGAAAACTACAGTGAGTATAAGGTACAGCGATCAAAAGTGAAAGAGATGGTTAAGGAAGCAAAGGAAACATCCTGGGAAAAATTTGGGGAAAAAATGGAACTAGACATGCATGGCAACCAAAAGCTTTTTTACAAAACACTGCTTCACAACTTGGAACACAAAGGCTTTGAAGTATTAGCAATGATATTCAATAAAGCATCAAAGGAACACCAAATTCTCAAAGATTTTACAAGCCATTGAAATGAAATTTCTACGGGGCATAAAGGGCATCACAAAAAAAGATAGAGTGAGAAATGATGAAGTTAGAAAGGAATTAGAGGTCGAGCCGATCATAGACAGTATAGAACGTCAACAACTAAAGTGGTTTGGACATATGGTAAGAATGGACAATTCGAGACAAGTCAAGTTGATATGGCAAACCAAATCAATAAATAGAAGATCTAGAGGCAGGCCTAAAAGAAAATGGGATGATGTAATAGCTGGTATCCTAGAAAAAAATAACAAGAACTGGAAGGAAGGGAAAGAGCTCGCACAATATAGGAGAAGCTGTGCAAAATTTGTGTATAAATCAGACTGAACCATTCATGTACAAACTTTATTATGTATCAACATAACACCTTCGGGTATATTAAGGTTTATGATTATATATATATATAATATTTATGTTTATCTTATATGTGTTTACTTTCAAAACTATTTAAATATTATCTTCAGCCATGACGTAGTCTTTTCGAAACAATCGATTTGTTCGACAAAAGCTAAAAATATAGGTACTTTCGTTAATAACGTGACCTTTGAAATAATGATGTCAAAATATGCTATCGTACTTATCGTTTAATGGTGTACAATTTTAAATTTAAATATGTTTAGTTTAATTTTAGACCCTATTTCACTCCCACAATTAAGACGAATCTAATGACACATATAAAATCAAGTCAAGACGTTTTGGCTACAGAGTGTGCCAAAGAAATGAACATATTATATTAAATTCGGAAAACATAACCCTACTTCGGAAGTCGGATAAAAATATCAACTTCATCGTTTGGTGCCAAACCAAAAGTAATTAAGACGATGATCAAAATAGACCGAACTAGACTATACGTATACACCAGATGTGATTCCCTGTGGTTAAAATCTAGTACCGACTTAGCCGAAAAAAACAAATACCCATATTGAGAAATCATCTGACTGACTATTATTTAATATATTTCTAGCTTATAAAAATTCGTTGGAATAAATTTCGTGAGAGTTGAAAGGAAAAATATCATTTTTCTCAAAAATACACTGCTTAATTTCACAGGCCGCTGACTCTTCAAAATGCCTATTAAGCCGCGTACAGACCGAATTTCCAACAATGACCGAGGCCAACGGCACATGTACTGTCATTGGCGTTGGAATTGGAAAGGATTTGAGAAAATTGTCCATACCGGATTTTTAGTGTTGCATTAGAGACCGTTGGTTGAGGTTCGGTGTTTTCCTACATTTTTTTGTGATGTCATCGAGCGAAAGTGAAGATGAGTTATTGTGTGCAAGTGCAGAATTTCTCGTTGTACATAATTTACTTAACAAAAAGAATAAGAAACGGAGGCGCAGACGCTGGTGGATGACAACACCGTATAAAAACAGAAGTTCCTACAGCACGAGTAATTTATTGGATGAACTCCGGAAAGAAGACGCTGGGCATTTTAGGAACTTTTGCCGAATGACCCCAGAAAATTTTGATCAACTGCTTAATTTAGTGGCTCCAAAAATTGAGAAAAAAATACCAATTACCAATTTTTTTTCGCCAATTTAAATTGGGAATTAGTAGGATCCCACAAAATAGGATAATCCCTAGACGTCAAAAAATAATAGTTCAATACTACTATACGCTTTACAAAATTAGAAAAATTAATTTCCAAAGAGCAGACCGTCCACTAAGAAGCAACAACTACTTCTAGGGCTATATGCCCCGACAGGCATTGAATTACACTTCTAAAGTAAACGGGGTTGGTATATCTGTTAAGATAGAACCAACCATTCTGGTTTGCGATTAGAAGGAATAACATCACTTGTGTACCGGTTTCGGCGTATTGCGCCTCATCAGCACAAGGTAGATGCTAAAACTAGACACAATCAAGCTTCCCTTTTGATGTACCGCTCGACTACCGAACGCTAGCCAACGCCAACGTTCCCGTTCCCGTTGGAAAGCATTGGCTTCGATTCGCCGCCGCCGTACACACCAAAACCAACGCGTTCCAACATACTTCACATGTGCCGTTGGCTAGCGTTGGTAATTCGGTCTGTACGCGGCTTTATATAAACTTGATAAATTTAGGTGTCATCAGATACAAAACAAGGTTATTTTCCACCAACATTAATGTAACTGTAATACATTTAAATAAACTGATGTTGATACTACGATAGTGATACTGAACTAGATTTATAATAGTCATTATAGTTATATTGAAAACTAATAACAAGAAGTATCTATAATCGTATTATTTATAGTAAGATTTTTTTTAAATGTATACATCTTTCTTTAAGCACACTGAATAATTTTTTTTTATTTTCAGGTGTTAGGTTATGCGGTATGCAAGTTTATGACTCAGAAAGAGATTTAAATTACAAACGAGATAAGTACTGGGGGCGAGAACTGAATGAAGATGGTTTTAAAAATGCTCTTTGTCGCTTTTTTGACAATGGTTACGGACTTAAAAAGACTGTGATTAGAAATGTGATTTCAGAATTACAGAAACTTAGAAGTGTTATAGAAAAGCAGAGTTGTTACAGGTTTTATTCATGGTGAGCATTTAATTGTTCGTTTTCTCATATATCGCTTCGGAAAAGCTGAAGGATGGTTTTAAAAACTATTATTACTGAATTACGGTATAGGTTAAATAATTGTAAAAAAAATCATTAAGATACGAAACAATTCTTTCACATATACAATTTACCAAAGAATTTCTCACCTCAACTTAAACAAAACATAAGTATCATTTTGCAATGCACTTACAAGTCAGTAAATTAATTTTTATTATTGAAACTGTTACATTAACTACATATTTTTTTCAGCTCTTTGTTAATAGTCTACGAAGGAAATAGTGCTCATCCTCATGAACCAGTATCAACCCCAGAACCATTTTATTCAAAAGTCCTAAAAACTTGCTACGACGACGAATGTACACAAGCATCAGAAGACAACAGTAGGGAAGTCCATTACTGTTACGACGCAGATACTTCCAATTCATCTACAGACTTTAACTCGCTTCACGAAGAAGTTTCACAAGATACTCACCACAGAGGTTTCGGTGAAGCGGCAGCACGTGGTGCCCACTCCTCAAACTTTTTTCCAATATCCGAAGAAACTGTGTTCTTAAATTCCTCTCCGTCTTCCAGTATTACCCCTTCAAGTCCATTAGAAAGTTGGATGGTATATTCCAACAGTAGCAGCAGTGAATACACCCTCCCTGATCAATCAGATAGCAGTAGTTCGAATGAAGAAGTGTCAGATGTTGAACTGCCATCGAGTAAACGTAATTGTAAGTTACAGTGTGCGGATCGAACTGAAGAGGAAGAGGAAGACTCACTGCCTGCTTCTAAAAGAATTTTCGTTGAAGATTGTCCTTCCTTTTCTAATTCTGCAAATGATGTAGATGTAAGAATAATCGATTTTGCACATACATCATTCGCAAGAAATAGTGACATTGTGGCAAAAAATGTCCACCAAGGACCCGATGGTGGATTTTTGACTGGATTAGACAGTCTGCAACGATTACTGTCTCACATTTTAGACGAGGAAAATTGATGAAAATTTATTTTTTAGGTAAACCAGAAGTTTTAAATGAATTATTTTTCCATTTAGATGAGCTGCTATTTTTGAAATTTGATTGGAGAAACTTATTAAGAATATTCTTTGAAAAGAATAACTTGCTCACATTATTTTACTTGACTTTTAATTCATATAAAGCAAAAGTTAATTATATACAAAAACGTATGACTTTAACTCCAGTGAGAGTAGCATTTAAATACAAGAATAGTAGTAAATTCGAACGTTTCCAATACATTTTCCCAAAGAAGCCAATTAATCTTATATTACTTTTATTAAAGTAACTTTAATATATTCGAATTGGGGTTGCATTAAAACAAATGAGAATTAACCTCATCATATCATGTACAGAGATTGTTAATGAATTAGGTTAATCTTCCAAAATGCATCAAAACCTTATTTACAATATAAACGTAGGTTGTTTAATAGTGGTACTTCATTACGGATAACCAAAAAAACATGAAAAAATCATTTCAGATTCAAAAAAAGTTACTAACAAAGACCTTTTCAGCTGCTTTGAAATTGACAAAGGCTGAAACCGTGTAGCCGAAATTGAATAACTTTTTCAACACGATTTATAAAACAATAATTATTTATTTAACCCTTACTCTGTGAAAATACAAACAGATAACTCCTAAGTTGTTTAATATAACATAACCTATAATTCTGCTTTCGCTTATTTTTTCACTATGAATCTCGATTTTAGAATCTGTCAACCCTTATCTAACTTATCATATAAGGCACGTTTTTTTTACATCATTGATTTACCATTGGTTGACTGACGTCAGTCTCCGCTGCACCGACATGTTAGAGTCACCAGTGGCACATAAAAAAACGCAGTTGTTGTTTACAGCATTCATCATTATCTGACAAATGACAATCGATACCACTTGAAATTTCTTCAATTTCTGACGCTGAGTGCAGTCAATACTTTATTATCACATTCTTAATTGATTTCTATTTATTCGTCCATTTCTTTAATAATTTGCTATATCCGCTTCAAATTTTTACTTTTTTGAGGTTGAGCTGTCATTTTGTAAACCACCAAATTTATCCACCACCTCGTTACAGTGGTGGAATGGTTTGCAATTTTGGTTGATGCAACAGTAATAAATGTACGCGTCATTTCTTCAATCTGAAATCCACCAATGAATATAAAAACGCAGTTGGTGAATTGGTGGATCTACCGGTGAATAAAAAAACATGCCTATAGTGTGCGTCACATCGTAAATGGCGGACTATTTAAATTATCCAAAAGTTGAATTTTGAAATCCACATAAAAACCTTATGAGAATAGAAGAATTAAAAATAATTGATTTCCCATTATGCTTTTGTCCACCACTAACTATTAGCATTGAAGAAACATACTATGTACTGCTGTGTCGAGATTGAACAACGCCGTAACATTATGTTTATCCAGAGTAAAAAACGTTTTGACACCATTCCAGGCATTGAAAATTTCTTTTGGGATCATTATCATGTTTTCATTAAACAGTCGTAAGAATTTCTTTTTAAATAGTTAAACATATGGTATTCACCAAAATAACTAAAACTGACGTTTTTATTGTGCTTGACTTGTTGGTCCGATAACTGTCATATTTACGTTACGCTCGTTATTCTCTGGCGTTTAAGGACACTTAAATTTCTCCAGCACTCTAGCGAAAAAAGTATATAATACACTGGGTTGAGCGAGTGTAAATTTTTTTAGACAGAACTGTAAATAAAATGAAACAGTAAAATGTATTCAATTCAAATTAAATTTTCTGGTCAGATCCCTGATTACATTTCTGCCATACTTGATTCCTATTAATATTTAAATATAATTTAGAACTGGTTCAACTACGAAAGCAAATAATACACCAACTGACAAGAAGCGAAAATTCTCATAAAAACCATGGATACTCTAGTCTCCATGATACAAACGAATGTGCTGAAGCCATCTTTCAAATTAGTCGTCATTGTCATGCTATCACATGTACCTAGGCCTCTTGCTTATGGTCTTTAGAGTCCCAAATTAGATTAGAGTTTGCTTGTAGGCTGAAATTATTTTTTTAAATGTCCATATTGTCAACGAAAAGTTCAGAAATAGTTACTGATGGAAAAATCCCTATATAATAATACATTTGATAAAACACAACTTATGCTGAAATACTTTTTCATTATACCTTACTGAAAACCCTATCTTAACATGACTATTAAGAGTACCGACAATGACCTTTTCCCGTGCGAGCTTACGGGAAAAAGTTTTCCTGTGCGGTAACATGCGTTATTGTTCAGTTCCCTTAGCAACGCTAAACAACAATAGTATTATGACAGCAGATGTCAGTGTTTTGAATTATAGTATAGTAAATACTTATTAGTTTTTGTATTAAGGTGTAATGAAAAGTATCGTTCATTACACATCCATAAATGCTTTTCCCGTGCTTGCACGACTTCCCGTGTTCGGCTACTCCTCACACGGGAACCCGTCGCGCGCACACGGGAAAAGCCTATTTTCTGGACTCTTAATGAAATATACTATTTCTTATTACCGGTCGAAAGTATGTGGTATCGGCTCCGATTATACGGTTAAAAGTCTCAACTTTTATGCATGTATCAAGGCTATATAATAATAATAATAATAATAATAATAAACGTCTTTTATTTTCAAAAATTAAAAATACAAATAAAAAATAATCATACATAACGGGCGAAGTTTATTTTTATTGTGTACTGGACACAACAAAAATATTCTTCCAATTAACCCGAGTAGAAACATGTACCTATTTATATACAACTATTTCATTAAAAAAAGATAAGTTATATGAATAACCTTCAATATAGTTCCTACCTTCTGGCTTTTGACTTAGGTACATATCGGTTTAATTATATTATTTTGCAAAACTATGATAATTGGTGTTAAATCATTAAAAAAAAATTAATAAATTAATAAAACGTACAGTAATGTTGGTAGGACTTGAAACGTCTACGTTCACTGTGGAAGGCACGCGCTTACCCATCGCACCAATAAGTACAACGATAACGGATGTCAGACTCTGTTACGCAGTCACTCATGTAAGTTCAAAATTTGTTTACAAATAACTAATGCTAATGTTGGTTAATTGTTTTCGTACTTTTGACCGAGGTAGTAAGAAAAAAGTATACACTACATCGGCAGAAAGTTGAGATTCCTGCCCTTGTAGTATGATATACTATATCTAAGTGTGACTTGAGTAAAGCTGTAAGAGTTTGTTATGGTTTTCAAGAGTTAGCTGTCACGTTCAAGGACATTTATTTCTGCCCCTTCTACATCAAAGGAATTTCGCCGGGCTTCACTTCCTGTCAGTTGGTGTATTCTTTGACGTAAGGTACTTATATGGGGGAAAATAATATACTAATAAAAAATCAAAATTATATATAGTTTGGCAAACATAACTGAAGCTGTGAAAGGAATGCGGTCGAAAACATTCGATATTGCCACGTTTAACTATGAAAAAGCTAAAGTGCTAAGTTTGTAAATAATTAGAAAATTGACTTTTTATTATTAACAATATGTCAATAATGATTAAACGTTAGTTCTTTAGTTAGTTAGTTTCATTGGATTTTGTTTATTAACATTATTTTTTCAATTTCTGAATATTGAAAGATGAACACTTTTCCAAATATGTTATAGGTTTTCTTCAAGCCGGTAATGTCGTGCAAAAATCATAATTACCACGCCCTCCGACTAACTCAATTGGTGAATATGAATCAAACCTCCATTGCTAAGTAACCACCTGACTTCCTATTGGCAAGCGCGTGCGTGTGTTCTTCCCTCTCACTTCGACAATTGACTGACATTGATTATCCAGTGGCGTTGTCAGTGTTTACCTTTGTATTTTCAGTTTTACTTGGTATCTTATTATTTCGTATCCATATTGAATTCAAGTACGATTTTTAACATTATTTGTTTTTAACAAATACCGTGTTTTGAAAAATACCTTACCTTTAAAGCAAAGCATAAATCAGTTTCTATATGGATATAATTATTATATAATAATTATTATTATTTTTAATACTTTTATAAAATAGGTACCATACGCCATTGGTACGTTTATAACAGATATCGGCCATGTTTCCTCACCTCTTACCGATCCCGCGTAGCTTCAGATAGACTTGCCAAACTATAACTGTCAAGTTATACAGAAAAATAAAACTGATTAATACTTTTGGTCCGTGGAAAAATTGAGACACTATCATATTTTACTTACCAGATAAATTTGTGGTACCTATTTTTGATAAAATGTGGCCCTATATTCATAGGAACATATATTTATTAAAACCAACCCACAAGCTTTAAAAGTCGTCTTTAGTATTGTGAGCGCGTTCTTTTTTGAAATTTTAAAACAAAGAAAAATATAGAGTTGAAAGTAATTGTATATCAGAAATAGCCCATTTGGTATCATCTAGAAAGCTTTTCCATAATTTTACTCCCAAAATATCAGATACGTACCATTTTGAATATTTTTGGACTGATATATGTATCACACAAACGAATGAAAAAAATAAAAATAGTTATAAAAATTAATGTTATAAATGAAACTAACTGTTTCTAATTAATTCCACTATTTAATTACAAAATTTATGAAAATTATTAAAGGATATTGATAATTATTTCGATATTGACATATCATCGTCAGAATGACAGAAGTTACATTTTATGTGATACCTACTTGATGTTTAATATTTTGGCTAGACCAAATAGTAAGTGACCTATCTTGTGATTGACTTAATATATATGAATAGAAAAAAGAAGAAGACGATTTTACAAATATTAAAGCTTAGGTATTATTAGCCCATAGGGCTAGTAATAATTAATAATTAATTATCAATATCCTTTAATAATTTTCATAAATTTTGTAATTAAATAGTGGAGTTAATTAGAAACAGTTAGTTTCATTTATAACATTAATATGAGTAGATTCCACAAAGTAAGGGTCCAAACAGTAAATTCAGTTATAAAAATGATACTTATAGTGGAACTACTGCAGTTGAATTTTTCGATTGCTTGTTGTTTTCCTTATGAGCGGTACCTACCTTAATAACACAGTCACCTTTTAATTGCCAAGCTGAGATACGAGTAGTTTTGTGATTTGGAATGCAATTAGTTTAAAAATGATTCAAAGTGGTACCATAACAAGCGTAAAAACGTTGCTGCCAAAAAGATATATTTTTTCTACAAACATGTATTTCAATAAACCAGTAATAATCTAAACAAAAAGTATCCAATGTTCACTATTTCATGATACTACTTTTAATATTTTTCGAAAATATTAGCTATTACAATATTAAAGTACTAAAAGCAAAAAGTCCTACTTTGCAGCTTGAGACAAAAAGTTGCTGAGTGACGAGTTAACGAAGCGTGGCAAAGAGCTTTCTATTCGAATCACACAACATTGTTTCTACCATCACACGATATTAAAGATATATGGTTAGAGTTATTTATATTAGAAATACAAACCAAATCACTATAAACTAACCAGAACTATTTTTATTGTTAACAATGTGCAATTTTGAAAATTATGAATGTCAATAACAGACTTTCATGGTTCAAAAGAATTTTCAGTACAAATTTTCTTGAACTTGGGACGTAGATTGACTGGATATTTTTGGAAAAGTCCAATAGTATCAAATTATGATGGATCGCGGAAAAAACTTTCCAAAGAGATTTGGAAGTGCAAAAGCGTAGTTTGGATATTGATGGTAGAAAAAATACATTCCTCGTTATTAACATAAAAACATAGCGTATCAAGCAAAAATAATAGTTTAGTAATTCTAGTATACTCTTTTCAATTGCAATTGAAAATCGTGGTTACTTCAATGATGATTCTACTATTGAATACTTTCGTGAGAGTAGATTCGTTCCAATAAATATTCAAACCATTCAGAACCGTGGAAAGTTCAGATGTAAATAGATAGGTAGGGTTCAATTCCAACAGTTATCACTTTTTATTGGAACGTAGTTTAGTCTTTATGTCTACCCATACACTAATCAGTCCTTAATGCAACAGTATCTGTGGATTTTGAGAATTTTTTTAACAATAATTGCTACTTGATAGCGCAAATACAAAAATGAGTATATTACAATTCAAATATCTCTAACACAACCTTCTGTTATAATTTGTTCATATTTCGTCTTCATGTTTATGTGATAATGTTTGTAGAAAAAAAATGATAACATTATCATTTTATTTCATTAGACAATTGCCAGTTCTCGTGAAGGAATGTTTCTAAAAAGCAATTGCACATAAAATAAAAAGAATTGTTCGATCCTATCAAACAGTAAGCTAATATCTCAGTGTAAATTATATATTGAAAGTATTATTTTCTACATTCTTATAGCTTAAAAAATCTGGTTTTCCGTTTTTTTTCAGATGCTTACAAAACTTAAATTTTTAAATAGATTTATTTTTACAATTTCTTGTTTTTCTTTCTCATAGGATTATTGATGTAGAAATTAATGAAAAGGCAGAAATTTTTTATCTAGATGTATAGGTGGTTTTGTGACTCTGTTTATTTTTTCTTTTTATGTTAAAAAGAATCCTTTTATTTTTAAATCTGTGATTTTTGAATAGTTTTGTATTAATATGAAAGACGAATGAATGCAATTTCTAGACATTCCGAATTTTTTACTTTGTAACTTGGCTTTTAATGTCCTTTTCAACTTACAGAAGACAGTGGGTTGAAATATCGAAAACATGACGATCTGTTTTCAAAATTCGCATTTTAGGTTACCCGGTGGCACCTACCATTTCAAAGAGGCTGCCACCACAGCTTCTATTGATATTAGGTCAGTTCCAATGATTTACAAGTCTTTGAAATAAATATGGATTGCACTCAAACAAATAGAAAATACCATTTAATTTTTTTCAAACTTCCAATTACATAACATAACATCAATATAACACGAAGTAGTTCCATTTTGATCTAGTTCCATCTTTTGATAGCGAACATGGCAATGCTTTAAAAGTATAAGTATTTAAAAAAATTAAATTCCTTGTGGGTCTTCCTATTTCCATATTGGCAATCTCGGAGACTAAAGGAAAAAACATAAATAAGTATATAGAAAAAAGTCCTGTTCACCTCTAGGAGAAATGAAATATGGTATTTAAAAGAGGAAATAATAAATTGTGAAATTTATTTTAAATATCATTTTATATCGTTTTATTTCGGTTTCACAACGTTATTTTTTGCAACATAAACAAAATAATGAATCTACTTTTAGATATCTACAAAAATTCATTGAAACTTGAAATAAAATAGTACTGAAATTTGGTGAAAATATTTAAATAAAATTTTTTTAACTACTGCTCTGTTTTGGTATTTCAGCCCACCATGCAATGTGTTGAGTATTTGCAAAATAGCTACCCAATCAATCTAATATAAGGTGTATAGAGAAGGATTGACCGGTGTCATAATTTTTTATTTGAACTCAAATTTTGAAACCTGCTGTTCTTCAAATACTTGGTCGCAATCAAACGAAATATCTTCACGTGTTTGAAAGTTTATAGCATCACTCCTTTTTACTCCAATACTGTTATTTGTCCCTTTTTGGGAAAATGAAATTTTTATGTTCGTCGTGATTTATACTACTTATCTTAAACACCAGTAATAATTACATTTTATTTTTAAAATCTTTAACACTAATATGTTTTTAAATTATTTAAGTTTTAGTATTTCTAGTAAATTTTTGTGATTTACAGATATTTTTACTTATAGATAGCACAAATATCTTTTTTTAACAATTTTCTGTGGGAACTTCAAAAAATTGGGATGAGTTTCAACTTCCTTCAACTTCCCTTCAAACACATGTAAAATAAACAATCTGAAATTTACTAGTATTCTTCTTCTTCTGTCTTGTAATTTAAAGTACAGGTTTTTACAAGGTACAAAATATTCAATGCTGTCAAATATTTATAAAGAAACATCATATATAATTTTCTTTTTCAAGTAAACGTCTTTTAATTTTTTGATATTCCTTCTTGTTTGCATTTATATTCGTCTCCTTTTTATATTTATATCCAATCATCACTACATCATTTCGGGTGGTTAAAAAAATAGCTGAAAAATATTCTTGGAAAACTCATTAAAAACTAGTAATTATTCCCATTGAGGGGCCATTCCAATTTCATCCATTTTAATATCCACTATGAAGATATGTTTAGGAATTTCAGTGATTTCTGTTTTTCAAAATACATGTACAGTATTACTGGAACTTGAGGCTAGATCTCTTTCGTAATAAACATATAATTGTTGTTAAATTGAGTAAATGTTTTTAAAACATGTTAATTACTTTAAGAAATATTTATATTTTTTTTGTAAGTAAATGTTTTTAAATAAAATTAATGTTACAGCGTTGAGTTCCTTTCTACCTGTACTTACTAATAAAAATATTTAAACATAATACTTAATGTATTTTTATTTAAAAACCATTGTCAAATTTTTCCCTTTAGTCTTGTTTTTGGTTACTCTACGGAATAAAGTCCAAGATCAAAGTTAATGAAGACTGCAACCCGAAAAATCTATTGCATTATAGTTGTGATTGAATGTGCATTAAAAGCTGAACAAAGCTTATTACTTTATTACCATGAAGAATGTGCGAATTCTTGTACTAGGCGATGAGAAGTCACCGGCAAGAAATTACATGAAATATTCAGCCTCGAAGCTGATTGGATACATGAAAAGAGTCGGGATGGAGAATGTTATCTAGATTCAGAGGACCACAATAGATCTGAAAAGGTCGCAGTGGAATAGGCCGATTAGCCACCTAATCAAATCTAATCTAATCTATTACCGTGAAAATTACAGCAATATACTATCAAATGTCAAGCGCAATAATCAATTGACCATGACATTGCCAGGCCGAAAGTATTACCTTTCCACCCGGCTCGAAAGTAAAAGTGAACAATTGGATATTTTCCAACTTTGAAACCAGTCAAAAATAACGTCTTTACATATATGGTTGTAAATAATAGAATTTTTACAAGGGATGCCAGAAGAATTCTTCAAATGCCAAGGAGATTACCATTTGCTAAACGGAAAGAAGTAGAAAATATGATAGAAGACATGATGGACGCAAATATTATTGAAGAAGCTTCTGGTCCCTGGTGTTCACCCGTGGTCCCGGTAACTAAGAAAGATGGATCCACTCGCTTTTGTGTAGACTATCCAAGACTAAAAAAAGATAGCTATCCACTGTCGAGAATAGACGATACATTAGATACTCTATAAGGTGCGAAGTGGTTTTCCATCTTATACTTGAAGAGTGGATACTGGCAAGTAGAAGTACACCCTGATGATCGAGACAAAACAGCTTTTTCTACTGGCAGCGGTCTCTACCTGTTCCAGGTACTCCCATTCGGACTCTGTAATGCTCCGGTCACATTTGAACCATTGATGGAGATGGTTTTGGGAGGATTAACGTGGAAAACCTGTCTAGTATATCTTGACCCAGGCAACACAAAGAAGTCCTAAAGATATCCCCGCGATCTCTTTTTAAGAAATTGTGACAACTTTTGTTACCTCTCTGAGAGGTTGTTGAGAGTTCTATATCTCCTCCAAATGTCCGCCGCCGGGATATTCTCAGCGAAGTCTTAGAGATATCTTACGTGGAAATTCCCGAACAATACACCCTGGCGAGCTCTCTGTGACATCTTGTTACTACTACTTTGGAAAATTCTCATTTATTGCTCATATCGACGACTCTGTGAGCTCGCAGTGTGATCATCGCAGGCAGTGCCTCTGGCGAGTTCTGTAGGAAATTCACATATATAGCCTTTTGTGAGATCCATGAAAGGTCACTTTGCGATATTCGCATGCAATGCTTCTGGCGTGGTCTTCAAGAGTTCGCATTGAGACTAGTGTAATATATTCTATATTGAAATAGAAAACTATTATATTGAAAAAAATAATTTCAGAATTAGGAAAAACGTTACTATTTGTAAAATCTAATGGAAAACAACTACTTCCCCGTTACTATGGCATATGCTGGACAGCGACATCCGATATTGTAAATCCCTAACTTTTCACCTGAAAAAACCTGCATTTTACTTCAGATATTCGATTGAAAAACTTTCTCAATCAAGACTGAATAAAAAGTTGAATGAGAATGCAAATTCACACCATCAGATTTGATCAGGTTAAAAGCAAGATTTCACAATATCCTCAATGCCCAGTGTGCCATTGTGGCGAGGAATTAGTTGTTTTCTATTAGATATTATCAAAACTAACTTTAATGTTTCGCCGCAGATTGTTTTATAGTTGTAAAAAAATATGTTTCCATTTTATTAAGAATGTTTTCTTTTTCAACATGTAAAACTTACCAGGAGGTACGATGTACGATAGTGACTAAAGTTTATCTTTTAAAAGTAAAAAAATGATCATATACATCCCGCAGATTCTTTGAGAGTTCGTGGGAGAAACTGAATATCAAGATCAGAATACTATATTATTATGACCACAAGAGAGGATGAATATTTAAACAGCCAATGAACTAATTTAAGTTTATTTTTTAAAAACTTAATATACATAAAAAAGAAAAGAAAGAAATAAAAAGAAATGAGCTGCTAGCTATCACCTTCGGTGTGGACCTGAAAGCAAATAGTAAACCATAATATTCGGGATATTAATACAAAAAATATATATTTCATTGCTCTTTGGATACCCCTCAGTGTTGGTTGAAAATAAGAAATGTTTACACACCAACACATATTTATAATAATAACATCACAACTCTGTATATAGCTATGATTTCAATATAAAAAAAAACAATTTGATTTGGCATACTGGATATCTCGGATATAATACTGGAACCTTTGGCACGATAATCATTGTAAGCACAGTTTTAACAAACACCAAAACAAATTTTCCATTGCCGCGACACGAGTTTTGTTAACTATGTCATTATCTTTAGGAGAAGATCAATACTTAATTGTCCTATATGTATAATCCTACTTGTGTAGCCATGCTTAATCATAAAGTTGTGAATATAAGGATGTAGATTCAAAGGTAGCTTTGGTTAGTCAAAATTAGCACTGGTTCTAGTAATTAATCCTAACGCAACTAGTATTCAAGTAGGATAATACCATAGAAAAACATAGTTTTAATCTTTCCCAGAAACAGTGCTAGTAAAATACGGTGTCAAGGTATTAAAACATGTTTGTGTGTGGTAAAACTGTGCTCATATCAGGTATCACGCTTGAATCTAT
This sequence comes from Lochmaea crataegi, assembly GCA_947563755.1. Lineage (NCBI taxonomy): Eukaryota > Metazoa > Arthropoda > Insecta > Coleoptera > Chrysomelidae > Lochmaea > Lochmaea crataegi. The sequence continues at coordinate 27,338,699 of OX387425.1, read as the reverse complement.
TGAATATGAGCTTTAGTAATACCTTTACAAAGGAAACATTGACTTACCATTCTCCATATTGACTAACTTTAATTATTTTTTAAATCCTCCCTTTTTTTTCTTTGTGAACAGTGTCTCAACCAATCTTGGGAAAATATATCAAATTCTTTGTCAGTGGTTTTCCATGTCTGTTTCAGTACATCTAGAAAAATACAAATGCATACACCAAAACAACACAATTAATTATGTGTTAAGTTATTATCTATAGAATACAAATTAAATAAATGGAAATTGCGAAGAGCAAAAAATCCGCCACAATTCTTATGGAAATGTTTTATAATCATTACCGAAAAAATATTCATTTACAACATACCAATCTATCTCCAATTTTAAATAATTAACTTTCCTCTGTGAACATCATACTTTGTAAATGAACAAATCAACACAAATGGTCATCATAATAGGTAAAATGAATAGGGGTAAGAGTATTACAAATTATACTGTACCAATAAGCAAATGAACTAGTCTGAAACTTTACTTACACATAAAGTTCATATTTTCCAATCGTCAGACGTCACTATAACTAAAACTAAATGGCGCGTGTAAATGTAAACATAACTGCATAGATAAATACTATATACTCGCAGTGAGAATTTCTTGTTCTGGTTACATTCAGGATAACTTTAGGAACTCGCAGCGAGAATTTCTTATTCAAGTTACATTCGAGATAACTTTAGGAACTCGCAATGAGAATTTCTTATTCAAGTTACGTTCGAGATAACTTTAGGAACTCGCAATAAGATGAAACCTGGAAAATTGAATGTGAGCTCTCCGAGATTTCTCCTGGAGACACCAGTGAGAATTTCGCTTAGCTACAGCACATAGCGATCACCGGGACCTCGCAATAGGAGTTCGCATAATATCCTAATTATAACCTCTCAGAGATCTCGCGGAGAGGTCTGTGTTACCTGGGGATGATATAATGATCATGTCGAAAACTTTTGATAAGCATTTGAAAAATGTTGAAGGACTATTTGATAGTTAAGTTAAGGAATGGCAATTTAAAACTGAATCACAAGAAATATTCACTGTTTCAAACGGATGCCTATATTATCTGGAACATATCGTTTCTGAAGAAGGAATTAAAACCGATCCGGAGAAAATTGTAGCTATTAAAGACTGGCCTAAACCAAGGGACAAAAAGGAAATAAAGAGTTTTCTTGGACTTTGTTCATATTACCGAAAATTTGTCAAGGAGTTTGGTCGAATTGCTAATCAAAAATAATTAATGTCAATTGTCCCGCTTTTTATACATTTCACCTGTTCCAGACAGTTCGACTTTTCGATGACATTTCTAGACTTCGATGACAGCTCTAGATGTATGTCTTCTTTTTCTTTATGGACCTCTACATATCCTCAGTTCAGGTCCGACGTAACAGTATATAAAAACCTGCGTGTAAAGAAATGTAAAAACATTTACGTTTTACTTGGAGAGTAATTTGTAAATTAAATATTAATAACAAAAAAATGAGAACTAATATTTAAAGATAATCAACTGCTAATGAGTGAATACACAAAATTTACAACTAATGTAGATAATATCAAGAAAATTAATTATCTGTAGGTACAAGGCTATATTTTCAAGATGTCAATGCTAACTTAAAATTTTTATATCAATGTTGTTTGAACAATTTTTCGATCCGTTAATTTTGTTCATACGAATTCCTGTGTTATCTTTATCAGCAAAAAGATAATCAATTATAAAAAATATCGCAGTGTTTAATAAAATTATTTGACAGTTATATAAAACAAATTTGGGGGAAAAAATTAATACATTATTTATTTTAAAATTAAATAAATGCAATAAAACGTAACAAGAAATCGGAAAGTGCCAATCGATTTAAAAATATTTTTATTTGTCGTAGAATCGACATATCAAAGACGGTAAGTATTTTATCCATTTTCTAAATTGACAAAAAATTAAAACAATCCTTAACTTGGTAGTGGGGAAAAGTGTCAAATATAAACAAAACATGTCTATAGAAAATTGAAGATGAAGTAGAATTTTTAGTTGGGTATATTATTGTAGTGGAATCGATTTGTATTTTACCATCTCGACATTCCGACTTGGATTGGTTTTTTTTTGTAAACGACTAATAGAGGGAGTGTCAAGTTTTCTAAAGTTAGGATCTCACTAGGGGGTGTGTTTACCAGCTTCTGGGATGATAGCATTGTATAAAGATAGGCACATCTTTATACAATGATGATAGTGTAACTCCAAAAAATGTCAACTCTGCAGAATTACATTACATTTGCAGTAAAAACGATTATTTTCAGCTCTCACTGAATGTATCACTTTAAAGTGATAGGTAGGTACCTCACGGAGCAGTTATATATTTTAATCGTAGGTCATTCTTATTAGAACCAAGCTTTACTAACTTTTGGCAATTTTTTCGACTATAAAAAATTAGAAAACTATAAAGTCACAAATTTTATTATAAAAATGTAATGAACGACAGATTTTTTTCACTTTTACTTTTCTGTGGTTTTTCCCTACATCTTAATTGCCGCAATGAACGCAATTAACCATGGGTGCATAGCCAAAGCTGTCCCTACCGCGTCCTTGAATAAACTTGCTATTTTCAAATCAAACCCTGAAGAGGACTTAATCCTATAACAAGGTAGAAACAAAATGTTTCAATCCAATAAAGGATAATTTCAAATTCAAATATTCAAATCATGCTCGAACAAAAATAAAACAAATTTCTTCTTTCTTCTATTCTGCTATAGCGCACCATCATCCAAATTTAAATTTAATCTTTCTCCAAAAGCATTATTACTATTATATTTGCACAATTAGACTTTAATTAAGTATTTCTTTTTACAATATTAAAAATATAATATTATGAGATTACGAGATTAATAACATGATAATATATTTTCTATTGTTCCTAAGCAAATGAATATACCTATGTAATTGCTATTATAGTAATAATAATTTTCCGCTTGTAGAATTAATAAACATATACGGATTAGATTAACGGAACCGAGATATTAAGATACAATATTGATTATATTTAATGAAAGTTTTATTAAATAATAATCATCATATGAAGATCAAAGGAAAAAGTCGAACACGTGTTTTAGCTTTTGCAATTGATTTTTGACAAACTTTTATTACAAAAATAACTAATATCACTTTTTTAGGAACAAAACGAACCATGGGCACTGTTGTACCAAAAGATACTTTTGTAATGAGTTTTGGAGTTTTTTACCTTCTAGGAATAATGGTCGTACTACCTTATTTTTTTTTTATAAATGCGTTTGACGTAAGTACAAAAACAATGCCTACTGTGCTATACAGTATAAAGAAATCCTAACAATACAAAATCTTTTTCGATGTATACTTGATCGTAATCGTAGAGTTCTTACCATGCGAGCGCACTGCGCTTACTGGAAGCGGGCGTATTTGGTCTCGTTGCAACGTCGCAGCGGTTGCTTATATCCGCCCGGCGACTAATTCAACAGCCCGTTCCATCGCTCCTCATGCAACTTAAATATCCCTTTTTCCGTAAGAAGCCCAAAAAATCCCTCGAATCTGAGTATATCTCTCGAGTTGGCATTACTGCGTCACCCAGTGGAGGCAGTCACATTTGAATCTATGGTAAGAGGATTTCTGCGATGCGACCCGGCCCAGCGGGTCACACATAAACGCATCGTACCCGATCCAAGTGTTGATCATCAATCGGAAGAAGAATATCACAATGTTATGTAATGCAATAACATCAGTTTAGAGATAACTGTATTACGACCGAGCACTTTAACATTGCCCTTTTCTTCCACAACACTCGGATCGGGCACGGTGCGGTTATGTTTGTTCCGGCCTTTGTCTTAACATAGCGCTATTCTTTTACAACACTCGTCCGACGCTCGGAGTGGTTATGTGTACAGACCTATTCATTGTACACTGTTTTTTTTTACTTTTTCAGTTTTGGATGTATAGATTTGGAGAATCGGACGATCCTGATCCGTATTTAAATGTAACATTGTCAAAATATGAATTAGAATCTGGCTATCTAGAAAAACCTTTAAATGTGGTAAGTATGTTGATACTGAAGTACCTATTAAAAAAACATACAAATATTCAAAATCCTAGCAGTATTGATGTTCAAATAGCTTCTAATTCACATTTCATAAAATAAAATTAAATTTCATGTGGCTTATCAGGATGTTTATTTATATTTAATATTTATTGAAATTGTGGCGCGCGCTCTGTCACCCTACACTTGTCACTTGTTAGCGGCTATATAGGTTTGTTCGCGTTGGATGCACTTTTTGTTCTTGAATTCCAGTGAGTGTACTAAAAGAGTACTATTTATTTAGTTTTTGTAGAAAACAGCTCGAACGTTCAAGTGCATGAAATTATAATGGCGCACGATGGAAATAATCTTCGTGAAAATTTTAATGAAATATTAGAAGAATTAGAAGAAATAATGGATATATTCGACGATGAAATATTTTTACCACCAGTTTCAGTACATCCGTACATATATTATGCTGGTATGTACCTATTAATTTCAATTATGATATTTACACATCCATCGGAATCCACCTTTATATTTCCTGAAGGGTCCAACATTAAAAAGCCACGTAACTTTCCTGCCATCTTATTATTTCAATCTTTCTTAATAAATAAAAAATTAATTTGGACAAAAACAAAAAGAAAGGTTATACTTTTTACACCTACACGTTTCACTCTTCCTCACAACCAAGTACAAAAAGTGTTGCCAGAAGTGTAACTGTACTTGTAGCACGAACAGCGGTTATTACCTCATTTCCGGTAACAAGAACAAGTTAGTGTACACTTAGTGCAAAACAAACGAACAAACCTTGTACGCACTCACGTTCAATCACTTTAATTATATTACAATATTTCAAAGTAGGGTTGCGCGATACACTAGAAAGTTTCGATACTAGGTATCGATACGGATCGGAACGTAAAGTATCGATACAGTAGAATATCGAATATTAATTTATCGATACTCGAAGTATCGATACGTTAACGATCCGAGATTTTCCTAATTTTGACGTTTTTTCGGTAAAAAACACTTTTTTTCGGTAAAAAACACTTTTTTTGGGGTTGGGTGGGGGGTTGGAAAAAGACGTTATTGCGATTTCCGGCCAAAGTTGAGGTTCTAGAATAAAAAGTTGATTATAAAAGTTGTAGATCTTGAGAAAATCTACAACTTTTTCATTAGTGACTCTTTCACATAACCTCAAAATTAGCTCGAAAAACGTAAAAAACCGCATTTTTCGTTTTTTATTTTTGGTTTCGTTAAAAAATGTTCGATTTTGATGAAAATTTAGTAAAAGGTAGCATTCATAGTCACAAACCATGAAAATAATTTTCAAATTAAAATATTGGAAATTTTTCGAGTTATAACGTTTTTTCGGTAAAACACACTTTTTTTTTGGGGGGTGGAAAAAGACAATATTGCGATTGCCGGCCAAAGTTGAGTTTCCAGAATAAAAAGTTGATCATAAAAGTTGTAGATCTTGGGAAAATCTACAACTTTTACATCAGTGACTTTTCCACATAACCTCAAAATTAGCTCGAAAAACGCAAAAAACTGCATTTTTCGTTTTTTATTATTAGTTTCGTTATAAAAAGCACGATATTATTTCACAACGTGTTTAAAAAATCACGATATCGCTCATCACTATATATAATGCCACTTGCCGCTACCACTAAAAATCCCGTATCGCAACGTATCGATACACTACAAATTTATCGATACTTGGAATGCATCGAAAAGCATAGTATCGATACAAAATATCGAGTATCGGAAGTAAACGTATCGATACACTGGAATATCGGATAGTATCGCGCATCCCTATTTTAAAGTTATTTTATTTCCAATCAAACTTGCTGCTTGCATTTTGTATATTATTTGTGACTGCCAACTTCAATTCTAATATTTTAAAATAATAATTTTAGATTATTATCCTTAAAGATCACGATTATGGTTGTGAATCGCAGAATATACCAACAAGGCCTCCGTTTCGGTTGTATGATTTTCAAAAACGTGAGGATAATTTAGATCTTGATCAGGAAAATAATAATGCCGAAGATTACAATACTCCACCAGAACAAAGAAATGGATTTCAAGCAAACGTTACCTCAGCATTATCTCTTAATTTTCAGTCTTTAATGCTATGTTGTTTAGTGTTTATTTTAACGTACTGCAAAAAGTTGCCTCCACCAGAAAAAAGACTGACCTGGTGTATATGTTCAATATCAATTATTTTTCCTGTCTCGATCATCATCACGCAGATCCAGACTATGTGTAGTAAGATATATTTTGTTTTTATTAAAACTGATTACTTGATGACTTCTCATAATAAAATTCCAAAGAAATATATCTTGAAGTGCCACAATTTTAAAATGTAAATCAGCCATTAGTGATACTTGCAATTCTCTTACTTGAACTAATTTTTTTACAGATTTTTAGTTCTCCCAAATATAGCCAACATGTTTATTGTTTTAGTGGCCCCAGTATTTTTTACAATTGCTATGGTATTTACAACACTTTTAAACTGTAAGTATTGAAGTAATATGTAACGATTTATTTAATCTAAGCAAAATCATTTTAGTATATACGAATGTAAAAGTTATTTAACCAACAAGTTTATTAATTAATAGTTACAAAACACAAGGTGTATCCTTTTTTCTCAATGTTTAAAAACTAAGAATATTTAATTGTGTCATAGGTGAATTGAAAAAGGTAGATTAGGTATTGAAATATCATTGTTGGACAGCAGAAATATCAGTGAAGGTCGTGGAAAAGTGTTTTTTATTGTTTCACTAAAACAATCCAACAATATTCCCTCAAATTTTAGCGTTTTAAGGTCACATTTTTAACGAAAACGTATTTATTTTTTATGATTTCCTCTTCTTTTTTTAAGTAAAAGACACAATAGTTTCGCCGAATGCAAAAGTGGCGATTGTTTTATCGTAAGGCGAAGCTATACGATACTATGGCGGACATGAATTCGACTTACGAAAATTATAATCTACCTACTTAGAGGAAATAAATCTCTACTAGAAATACAATTTTATCTTTACCTATTATTGCCTTAACTTCGCAAATAATTAGCAGCCACTATACACAAGATGTTTTATAGTATCTATTTGTTTCAGAAATGACAAAAATATTGCCGACTTTTCTTTTTTTTCTTCAGTCTTTTGACCTACCACTAAATTCTCCCAGTCGCTATCAGTACTTTCATCTTCGCTTGCCGTACGATTTGATACAAATGAATAATCAAACGACATGCGATGCACATTACTACTAGATGAAGAATCGTAGTCAACTATAGGTTATTTCAGAAAGGTATAGAGTAATAAAACCTCATTAGGTATGCAAAGGGAGAACAGAGTGACCCAACGAATATTTAAGCCACTTGCATAGTTTGGCATTGATTTCATTGTAAAATTCTTTCTTTTTATCAAGTGCAGGTAGTACCACCCGGGTTGGGGTCAATATATGGGATTAGCCTATTGTTATCCATTCACAAACACTGAAAATAGTGTGCCAAAGGCGTGCCGGTAGGATACTCGTAAAAAGGAAAGAATTTTATTTCAACAGAATAAAAATTAGGCAATATGTACATAGTATTAGATACACTTATTTTTTATTGAACATTATACAAAAAATACATTATACAGAAATTAAATTATAAAAAATCATAATATTCTTCGTCATCTGAGGAACTGTCATCTCCTCTTGACCTGTTAAACGCAAAACGTAACTGTATAATCTACTACCTAAGTAATCCCTACACAATATTTCGATATTGACACTTCAGGCCAGAAAACATACTTTTCCTAATTCTCTTACGCAATTACTTGAAATTTTAATATTACAAACAATACTATTTCAAGACCTACGCCTATGGCCGACACCGAAATTGAGCCGAACTGGACGGAATTCCCCATTTTATTACTCTATACCTTTCTGAAATAGACTATAGTTTCTGAGTGCACTCAGCACTGATGATCTCGTTCACTTGTTTCTAATATATTTGCTTTAGAACTAGGAAAAGTATCTGAAACACATTATTATTATCATTCCGTTTCTTGATTAAGCCAAACAAATACTATAATATATAACGAAATTTAGTGTGACCTTTTTAATTATTATAAAAAATTAATACAATAAAATTTAGAACAAAACAAAACTAAAGATAGATGAAAACAGAAACGTATTGTATTAAAGAAGTCAGCATTACACAAATAACTTTTCAATATGATTGTATGTTTGGTTGCTTTTACAAAAATCGTTTATTAAGAGAAAATTGTTCATTAATAGGGGTCATTTCGCTGAAAATCTTGACGCAGCCATTCAAATTGAACGGTGCTACTTAAAGTCGACTTTTCTTGGGATCCAATAAAGATATTTGGATGATTTTTTTTTTAATTTCATACCTCGCGACAAGAGAAATCTATTCCCGTTGTCGAAAATCTGGAAATATTGACACCTGAGTAGATGCGCGTCCGTCAAACAAAGTATACATTTTTTGTTGTTATTTGTAGAAAAACCCTATTTTGGCCGTGCAATTGCAATTTTTGAAAAAATAACGACGCCGCTCGATTACACCGTACGTAATCTACCTTAGAAAAAATCAGCGTCATACAGGCAAAGTGGTACAGGTTTATTGTAAAAAAATGCTACGTCAATTTGTTTATAACACTATAACTCATTAACTATTCAACTTACCGATTGCGGGTTTGGCACACGTGATCTGTTGACGGAGTACAGTAATTAAGCACAATTACAGGATATTGTCATTGTTAACAAAATAATCTAATAGTGTTTAATCAAACTAATGTTTATGTAAACTTAATCATCAATAACTTTTGATCTAATCAATATTTTTCGACGCGGTTGGTTTCATATTGTTCGTTTTTAGAAGACAAAAAAAAGTATTTAACATTTTTTCTTCATAATCAAGAGCAAAAAAGATATTCACGAATGAACGAGTAATTCTACTAGAAAATAGCACAATATGGTCATTTAAACAATGTCGTGCAAGGTTTTGCATTTGCGGGTTAGTACTATTTTATTGTACGTATTTTTTGCAACCTTTATACAAAGTTTCAAGCTGATACCAGCGATTATCGCAAAAAGGCGATTTTCGGTGTGTAATGCCTGGACTATATAGCAAAGAATACCCAACTAACTTGACTATAGAGACTAAAGGCGCGTTCCACAATAATCATGTTCTGTGTATTTTAATTGGATTTTGATCGTTGTGAACGCTTAGTAGAACGCACCTTAAGTATGTATCCTATTAACGAAATATATTTAATATTTAATTTGATATTGCATTTATCCACATACTATACATGTAGAGTTCTATATTTTATATTGGTTAATAGTATCTATGTGTAGATGCAGATGCACCTCCCTGAAAATAATTCTGGCGGATCCCATTGTGAATGATTTTGTGTACATTAAAAGAGCTGAAAAATGCACGGTCGATGGAAATAGTTATTTATGCAACAAGTGCATAAAGTGGTGCTTTTTTCACGAATGCGTTAATTCCATGAGTGAAAAAAGACACTTTATGCATATGTTGCATACACTACAAGCAAGCAAAAATCAAAAAATGTGTTATTTAGTTTGCTCTAAATGGACTAAAAATGGCGTCGATTTGAATGTTTATGTTTGTCATGATGACAAAACGCCAAGTAAAATGTCAGATGAGTGCAATCTGCAGAGCCATTAGCGGAAATATTTAAAATTAGCGTTAAAAAACTACTTTCAGGCCTATTCTGTATCTAAGTGGCAGTCAAGCAACTTTATAGCAACTGTCTAACAAGCAACTCTAGATAGCAACTTTTTAACCACTTTCAATAAAATTGCTATTCTGGTGACTACTAGTGGTTAAGAAGAATGATTAGTCACTTTTATAGTGAAAATCGACCTTACTTTTCCACTAACAAGTCTGACAACTGAGAAAAGTGAGGTTAGAATAATATTTTGAAGAATGCGCAACAGAACTAAAAAAAAATATAGGTATGTATAACAAACTCGATAAATAGGTAGCATATTATATACTTTCAAATGATTAGGAACTGCTACATTTGGACGCTGCTGTGGTTCTTCTTGTTCCATAATCACACGAATTTCTTCAAATATGTGTAAAGCAACATCTGGTGTAAGTCTGAACATTTTTTTAAATTGACCTTCACCCATGTGAAATTGATTGCTCTGATCCCTTAAATTTCCTTAAATAATTCTGACTCGATCACTAGGAAAATATAAGATTTTATACTATATTTACAATTTATAGTATATTTTTATACATATACTCATTGTGTATTTCATTAATTTCATGATCTAATAAAATGTTCAAAATCCACGGATCCATCTTCCTACCACCACACTTCTACCTTTCTCTGACAGTTGCTAACGTGAACAACCACAAATATTGTGGTTGCTCAGAAACAACTATAAATTAACTTTCGTAACCACTGGTTGCCTCTACAGAATACCAATTGAAGACAAGTGGCAACCTAACCACTGACCTTGTTCTAAACCACTTGCTCAGTAGCAACTTTGCGATACAGAATAGGGACGTTTATCTCACTATAATGTCACTTTTTCAAACTGTTTAACAAATACATATTTTATGTACGAAAATCGATTAAAAAAACGCAACTTTTATTAATGATTGTAGAAAAAATTCTTTAAACAGCAAATATTATTATCTATAGTAGTGTGTATCGCTTATAAAAATTTTAAGGAGATTTCGTGATCTGCGTAAACAAACCTAATTAAATTGACTGTCGTTTTGTTATTTGTTGGACCTGTCTGTTTTCTTCCTAATTCCTTCACCATCGCAATTCTTAAATAACACAAGAAAATGTTAACGAGTTGATTTCATTTTTTGACCGAACTGAATTTTCTGAAACACTGTCAATAATACAAATCTCAATTGCACCATCCCTCAAACCTACCCAGTATGTTCCAAATGTTAACTTTCCCCTTGTAATCTTGAAAACGCACATTTACGATGAATGGATTATTTTCCTTCGAAATTATTGATTATCATCGTTTCGCGATCCTAGCTCCCAAATATCTGTCAAATTCACATTTTTATCTACTCTACTATCAGAATTTCGTCTCTTTTTCCGTTTTTAATCGTTTCGTCAATGTCACTATAAACTTTTCTTATCCCATCCTCAACTGCCTGCGATGTTGACATGTAGGTAAGCCCGGACAATGGTTGCGAGAACAGGCTTTGTTTTCAGTTACAAAAAATTATATACTAGTAACTTGCGCCTAGTTGCCATAGTTTAATTATGTAACTTCAGTTAAACTTTCCTCCTCTCCATTTCTTGTAAATTTTTTAAAAATCCCCTCCTATACTCAAACTGTGGATGTTCTCATACTTACAATTTTCCATTTTTATAGTCTTTAACGATAGTTATAATAAACCTTAAATCGGGAAAGGCGACAGGAATTGACCAGATAAAAAATGAGTTAATTAAACAAGGAGGCGAAGAATTGATGCTTAGTTTATACAATTTAATGGGAAAAATATGGGAAAAAGAGATTATGCCAACAGAATGGAAAACAGGGTTATTGGTCCCTATACATAAGAAAGGAAATCTGTGAAAACTACAGAGGTATTATACTCTTGAATACTGCTTTCAAAATTTTAACCTCAATGATCAGAAATAAATTAGAAAAACACTCACGTATCGGTGACTATCAACAAGGGTTTAGGAAAGGTAGGTCTACGATAGATGCTATTCACATATTAACACTGTCAATAGAGAAATGCTGCGAACATAACATAGACCTACATACCCTATTTGTCGAGTTCATACAAGCTGTCGACATCTTAATTAGAAGCAAACTTAGTGGAGAAATGCAAGCCATGAATATTCCAGAAAATTAATTAGACTCGTTTTGATGACAATGGGAAAATCGGAGGCAGTGGTGACAACATCTGAAGGTTATACAAATCCCTTTATCATCGAATCTGGAGTAAGGCAAAGAGATGGATTGTCTACAATCCTATTCAATATATGTCTGGAAGGTGTAATTCAGGACTTGGGGTACAAGGGAACAATCATAAATAAATCCGTACAGATTAATGCATTTGCCGATGATATAGCTATAGTTGCAAGAGATAAAAAAGTATGAGAGAGGCAGTTATTGAACTTGATAGAGAAGCAGTAAAAAGGGGCGGCAAATAAATGAAAGCAAAACGAAGTACAAGACCTGCAATAAAAAAACTTCAGACAACATAAAGTATATCATGTATAGGCAAATACAACTCTGAAAAAATTATACATTTTAAATACCTTGGAGTGATAGTCAACGGAGCAAACGAAATGAGTGAAGAAATATCAGAGCGCTTGCAGGCAGATAATAGAGCTGCTAATTAGCAAAAGCCTTAGTAAAAATACCAAGATAAAAATATACAAAGCCTCCATTGGGCTAATAGTTATATACGGAAGTGAAACAATGTGCCTAACAAAGAAAGACGAAGAAAGACTACGGGTTTTTGAAAGAGAAATTTTAAGAAAGATATTTGGCCCTAAAAAGATTCAAGACATTGACCACTAATGAATTTGGAATTAAAAGATACTATCGAGAGAGATATTGTGAACTACATAAAGTTTTAAAGAATACGATGGTACGGACATGTGAACAGAAGAGAACCGGATGCAGCAATTAACAGGGTGAGCAACTGGAGACCAGCAGAAAGCAGACTAAGGGGCAGACCAAAAATAAGATGGGAAGACCAAATTATTACTGATTTACGAGCGATGGAAATACAGGACTGGGCTGAAATCTTCAAAGATAGGAAGAAATGGAAATTAGTAGCGAAAAAGCAAAAATGGGCAAGAATATATAAAACGATGGAAAAGAAAAGCGGAGTAATTCACCGCACTATACAAATCAGAGAGCTCCATTGGAGTAGTTACAATTTTCTCGGGAATGTATAACATTATAATATATCGTCTTAAAAGATATATTTCCCACTTGGAATGTCTTTCATTGAGTTCATTTTTCACCTATTTTTCATCTCCCATCAATAGATTCCACCTTTAGAAGCATTTTGCCATTCCCTGGGAATAAGGTACGCTCTCAGGCGAGGTCATTGACAATTGGTTTGAATTTGACTTCTTATTCCCGAAATCCTTATTAGTAGAAGTAGGTTGTATCACGTGACGGTAAGGTCAGGTAGTTGAGAGTTACAGGCGATCCAATTCGAGTTTCTCCATACATACCCATTAAAAAACGAAAAAAGTTTTGTTCATAACAATTATATCATTTTTAAATATTCTAGCTCTGCTTTCACCTAGATACAAAAATTGATCTATTATCTATTTTCAGGTCTTTGTGGAACTGCAATGGCAAGTCTTTATGAACTTTTAACCAAGTTTCCCCCAAATTGTTTAGTTTATCTACAATGCGGTAATTGCTTTTGTGGAATTGCGTCAGGAATTTTGCGTATTGTTCTTCTACCTACACCGCTACGACCAGATCAAATCACAGCTATCTATTTTTCCTTTGGATCAATCATCATGATTTCCATAACAACATATTACTTTTACGTAGTGAAAACTTCAAAATTTTTCATTTACAGGTAAGATACTTCGCCACTAATTTGATTTAACAAAAAAGAAGAAAATTTTATTGTTGATGTTATCGTCCCAATTCAAATTGCAATATTCGTATCTTAAATATAACTTTGATTTCTTCGACATCACTAGCAATTAAATCAACCTCAATGTGCAGATCAAAAGACCATTATGGAACCAAAGTGATGAGTGACGAGGACCATAGTTTAGAAAAACCTTGGGAAGTGATCTCTGTAAGGTTCGGTTCTAACGGGTTGATAAGTAAAACACAATTTGAGCTTCGGCTTGATCTATTTACACTTCAGTCAGCCCAACTGACCTTAGTAGAGTTCAAGTTAATTATATTTCTGAAATGTCTAGTCATGTGTCGTCCTAATCAAAACTATATCCTTATGCTTACTAACTTTTTTATTATCAATGTTGATAAACATATATATCCAATATTATAAAAGTGTTAATTAAGCTATTTCGTGAACGACCTACTAAATTATACGAGAGGCACTACACCTCAACCGGCAAGTATATATATTACAAAATATTGGGCTGCTCATCGTGTTTTCCTGTCTATGGATAATTAGTCTTGCCTCTCCCTGTATTACAAGGTATAAGTGAGGTAGGTCTTATAGTACTTTCATTGCTGCTGTAGAAGTATTTCTCATAGCCTCCGTGATTACCAGTCATGCAAGTCTTTGTACTTTTTTTAGACTCATCATGGCCATTCCTGGTTGAACTTTCGACCATCATAACGAAGAAGCGTATATTATGGAGGGCTTTACAACTAGACAATAAAACTTTTTTTAAAAGCCCCTCTGTTTCTGAGTTCCGTTGGCAAACCTTCGAATATTTTTTATTAGAAATTTGATATTCCTTACTTGATCCTGGAATCGGATTTTTTCCACGAATAGATATAGTTATCGTTATCGCCTTCCTGGCGCCATATTTCTGCATATGCCATTGTTTATCAATTGGCTCCCCATTTTTAGTTGCGAAACAGAGTTTAGTGTATTCAAGTTAAAATCAACAATGTTTCAAAAGAGCACAAAAATGTTTATTTCAGAGAAAATTGATAAATGCAGATGGCATTATATTTTCTATGGTTTGACAAATAACAAATTTGTAACTGATTCCAATCAACTTATGTCACGAAACTGTTTTTCATTTGATCAGATATCTTAAAAACGGTTATTTATGGTAAGAAATAGGAAAGACAAATTGTCCTTTATCAAAGATTAACAACTTGTTCTAATCTAATCTAATAATTAATGAACAATCTCGTAGGTATACCTTTTGCTGTTTTTATTTCTGATTCAAAGCCGGGGCTTCACCAAACTAACCTTTTGGAACTGAAAATTTTAAAATGAAAATATCTGTCCAGCCCATCGGCAAATTTTGTTAGCGGCCAAATTTCGGTAATGAACAAAGGAATCTCTTTTATTCAAATTAGTGTGTTATGTGTAATTGATGAGTATCTACTCTCCACATTTATGATTTTTCTTTTTGGTCCCAATGGATAGCCAGGACAGACAGTTCACTTCCACTGTAAATGTTTCTATTGAAACTAAGCCATACTTAGAAACTTGTCATCGCCGTCTGTGGTGTGTAGATACTTTTACTTTTACAAATTTTAATCTTGTTAGTTATAGTAAGCGTTTATCATTATTATTGTCACGTCGTTATTAATAAGTGTCAGCTGAATAAAACCAATATTCTTACTTGGTTTTCACTTATTCTGTATCAATTTATTCAGCTTTTAAAGTTTCTTGGTGAAGTAATAATCTCCAGGAAGATGAGTACACCCTCCATCGCTACTAGTCCTACTACGATTGCAAGCACCTCACGGGGAGTATCTCGTTAATTGAGGCCAGAACGTTTTTATGTTGATCCGAAGACCATTTCCGCCGATGTTGATTGGATTGATTGGAAATAAACTTTCGAAAAATTTTTATCGGAAGAATCTGTAGAAAACTCTGAAGCCATGAAAATAAAACGACTGGTTAATCATTTGTCCCCAGCTATGTATAGCAATATTCGTGACAGTATAGATTATAGGTCAGCCGTTTCATTATTAAATGATATTAAACCAAAGAATGAAATACAAGCTTCGAATCAAGCTATACCTACCTCTTGAAATGGCTGAACAAAACTCACAATCTTTTCCAAATAATATCTCTTTCAATGCTTCCATAAACGAACTCGACACTATTTTAAATCCTGAAGATTCTTTGGTTGCTTCTTCAACATTAAAGAAGAGATGTTTCTTTTGCGGTGGTAACATCCATCAAAGAGTAAAGTGCCCTGCGTTCAAAGTAACCTGCCAATTGTGTATGAAGAAAGGACATTTCGCTAACGTATGTGAAAGTAGCAGATCTACATCAAATGCACAAATATCTCAGAAAATATTACCTTATTCACCATTTCTGCTGCTTCTCCTTTTACCGTGCCTATCATTTTAAATGAGATTACAGCTGATGCGTTAATCGATACAGGTAGTTCAGTTAGCTTTATAGATAGTCATCTGGCAAAAACTTAGCTTCCTTAAATCATTTATCATTAGTTGAAGGAGTATGCACTGCAACTATTACATTAGGCCAACATATTTATAATGAAGTTCCACTGTTTATTATCAACAATCTTTGTGCTGATATTATAATAGGACATGATTTACTAAAACACCATTCATCCGTAGAATTTTTATTTGGAGGATCAAGAAATCCTTAAAGATTTGCAATGTTATGGCTGCTACTGTTCCACCTGTGTCTATCTTCTCGAACTTACCATCTGAACTGAAGCCTAAAGCAATACAATCTAGACGTTTCTGTGAACAAGACCAACAATTTATTGCCAACGAAATTTCTAGGCTATTGAAGAAAGCAATTCGCCTTGGAGAGCACAGATTTTAATAACTTCAAGTTCAACACAAACCATTAATAAATTCACCGAACTTGCTTTTCCACTTACAAATATCGAAATTGTGGTACCTAAAGTAGCCCAAAACAATTTTTTCAGTCAAATAGACTTGAAAAGCGCTTACCATCAAGTTCCCATACTTGTAAAAGAACGACCCTATACGGCTTTAGAAGCTTGTGGAAAACTTTACCAGTTTACACGGATTCCATTTGGAGTTACTTTTCAAGGAACAATATTACGGAAGAAAACCTCAAAGGAACATATGCTTACATAGACGATGTTACAGTGTGTGGACAAAATCAAAAAGAACACGATGTAAATTAACGGAATTTTCAAGACGCCGTTAAAAAGTATAACAATGCTTAACAAAGACAAATGTAAGTTTAGCATTAGGTACTTCAATAAATCTGTTGGTTTATACTATTGATAATTAAGCCCGATAGTGAACGATTGAAGCCACTGATGAATCTTCCTGTTCCAACAGGGAAGATCAGCAGTTTAGTTAATACCAATCATTTTCCCATGAGTACTGAAGACATCTCGAGTTTTAAAGCAGTTAAATTGGATAAAGCTAAGTCGGCCCTAACAGTTATTGATACTGATGAAATATTCACGATAGAAACAGATGCATCGGAGCATTCCGTAGCAGTTTCATTCAAGGGCGTACGCAGCATTACATTTAAGGGGGGGGGGTAAATGTAAAAAGTAAAAGAAATAAAATAGGTGTTTTTTGAAATAAATAAAAAAACGAAATCGAGAAAACAAACATTTATACGTATTATTTTTTATCTTAATCTAGGAATCAAGGGCGTCGCCAAGGGGGGCAGGGGGGAGCAGCTGCCCCCTTCCCCTAGTGCTCAAATGTAGCTAGCCGCAAAGCGACCAAAGTGCGAGCAATTGACTTCCTTACCTATTAATAAATTCCGCATCGCATGACAAAACGTAAATAAATTCACAAGGTTTAATGTATATTGTAGAAAGTATTGAAATATTCAGAATAACATCAAGATTTTGACATCCGTTTTTAAAATCGCCGTCATTTTCATCACGACTATATCAGATTTGCCAAAACGCAAGGCCATTAAACAGTAAAAATATGTAGGTAGGTATGGTGTGTGTGTGTGTGTGTGCATTGCATTTCTTTCTACGACAGCCGTTCACCAGCATTCACGTTAGTTTTGTATAATTTGCGGCATACCTAAATAAAGTAGAAGTTATTGTTACGAACAATTTTAATTGGTTTTGTGGGCAATGCCATCTGTAAATGTTCATTAGAAACACCTACAGTTGAATAAATCGACTACAAGCCCTCTACTTTCATTGCTCGTCCCACAAACTGAATCTAGTTATCAATGATCTAAATTCACTTCCTGAAATTAGAAATGCCATGGGAACCACCAAAGATACTATAAAGTTTTTTCGGGAATCAGTTTTGAGGAGGAAGTTGATACCTAATATTTCCAGACTTTGCGAGACAAGATGGAGTGAGAAACACAAAACCATCAGAGTTTTTAAAGGAAATCTTCCAGTAATTCTGGAAGCCTTACAAACATTATCTCAGGAAGGAAATAGTGCAACTCGCAAAAGGGCCTTCCAACTGCATGCGGCTACTTCCAGGCAGAAGATCGCCTTAATGGTCTGGCCATGATGAGTGTACACAGAGCTATAATAAATAAAAACCTAAATAATTTTAATGATAAAGTGGTTGAAAGTTTTGCAAAAAATCCCCGCAGGTTATCTTTTAATTAAATATTATTTTTGTTAAAATAAATAATTATTACTGTGTTTAAAAGTTTGATTTAGTTATTGTGCTGTCAAGGGCTTGTGAAGTTTTATACATTGATATTAGAACCGTTCTTATTACAATCGTCATCGAGGCAAAGACTTCCAAAGTTTAACGCTTCATGCTCTCGGCGTTCATATTTTTTATCCTCCATAATATTGCCCCATTGCTCCCCCCCCCTTAGTCATAAGCTGGCGACGCCCTTGCTAGGTATTATAGCAGAACGAAACGTCTGGGATCTTCAGCAAATCTGCTTAAAACCTCTTCTTCTATGTGTCTCTTCTTTTTTTGTGAAACGAATTTCCGGTGTACCCTCAACATACACAAATCGCTTAATATATTGCCTGTCATTGTGGACCTTAATTAAGTTTTAACTCTGCGTAGAGTACTAAAAGAGCGTTCTACGGTACTTGTTGTATATGGCATTGCTAACAAAATATGTAGAGCAGTTTTTGTTGGTGGAAAAAAAGTCTGCTTCCTTTACCACTTCTGCTACTTCCAAACTTTTTAACTCCTCTTTATTAATTCTTTTGTCTTTCTATAAGTTGTACCTTAATTCCGCTTAATCGTCAAGCCCGTTCAAATTATAGAATTCTAAAAATTGTTTAATGCGCATCTTAAATTCACACAATGAAAAGTTCAGCATAACGAACGGATGTAGTGACAATAGTTCGAAAGCTGGTAGGTTTCCATCGGAAAACCGTTGCTCCAAAGATATTATCAGAGAGTCCAAATAAGGAATTAACAAAGATCTTCTCCAGCATTCTGGCAGGTTGCTAGCTGGAATGTTCGTACAATTTTGATGTTACCCTACTATCCTTGGCACCTGTAACTCTATTCCAAGGTTTTCGGCATGTGTGTTGGCTTCAGCTAAGATAGTGTTAGCGCAGATAGTGATAGCGCAGAATACTTTGCTACCAGACATCTTTCTAGCTGCAGAATTGCCGTCTTCTGATAGTTTCTGAAGGCCTTCAAGGATTCCCATAAAGTTGTCTTTAAATATAGCAATACTTTTGTATTTTTGATCATAAATAGTAAAATATAGTTAGGAATAAGTGTATTGTATAATATTATGTAGGTAGGTATAAGTTTAAATTTTTAACTTGATTGATTGATTCTTTTATATTTTGTTTAGTAATTAGGAATTTATTGAACTATTTTCAACATTTCAAATGTACGCCCATGGCTTCATTATCACAAAAAGGGTGACCTGTGGCGTTTTTTTCATATTCATTAACGAATTCTGAAAAGTGTCATTCTTCTATTGAAAAGGAAGCTTTTGCGATTGTGGAATCTTTAAGAAAATGGTATTAGTACTTAATTGGCAAACCGTTTTCACTCATTACGGATCAACAATCTGTTGCTTTTATTTTTAACCAAAAACATTCAAACAAAATTAAAAATGCGAAAATTGAAAGATGGAGACTGCCACTATCCACGCTGAAAAGCGTTTAGTAGAACTTCACAACTCTCTATGCCACCCAGGTATCGCACGAATGGCTCACGGGTAAGAGTGAAAAATATTCCCTATTCCCTATTCTGTTGTAGATATTCGACAAATTACAACATCATGTAGAATATGTGCAGAAATAAAACAACGTTTTGCAAGAAATAATAGCCAATTAGTGAAAGCAACAGCTCCTTTTGATAGGATTAGTTGCATTCAGCCAGTCCAAACAAATACCTACTTACCATTATCGATGAATGTTCCCGTATCCCTTTTGCTTACTCATGTAAAGATATTTCCGTCATTAAAACAAACCGATTGAGATGATATCAAACGGTTTGTTTTCGTATTTTTTTCCAAATAAAAAAGTTTTCGTTGAAGCACCTTTGATATATTTGAATGCACTTGTTTGCTTTCAATAATGTTTCCGCTTTTAAATTCCAGTTCATGTTAGAATTCTGACAGAACTGTTCATGATCCTAAAAAGTGAGGGGACGTTCCGACTGGTGGTCCTTTAGATCTGGTAAAAGTCTCAAGACTGAAAACCGGAAACGCACGTCCAATAAACCACCGGAAAGTCAAATGAACAGTTTTCTTAAGATTTTTTCATCTTCCGCGCCTTCTTATAATCAGGCATAACGAAAAATATTTACATTTTTCAATCATGCAGCATATTGATTAATATAGTTCACCTGTCATGTAATTGTTTGATGCGACACTGAGACTGTTTCGAACTTTTCGGCAATTTGTGTTTCATTGAATTGTTTTGCCATTTTGATTGCACAATTTTTAATAAGCACTAAAAAAAAGAATTGATTGTTGTTTTAATATTTTCTTATGCTCTGTAACGATAGTGTTTCTTGACTGTTCTGTATATTCCCCTACGCTTCTGGAATCTTTGAAGGTGATCGAGCAAGATCGGTCCGATTTTCAGGTCAAAATTTGAGACACGTTCCTTGAAAACTATAATTGTTTGTTGTTATAGCTTGATTTTAGTTACCTACATACCTATTTTTTTCTAGTATAAGTCAAAAGGAAGCAAAAGAGAAAAATAAGAGATTGTTCAAACAAGTGAAGTTATGCAAAATGTTGAATAAAGGAAAATGGTTTTATGCTACAATATTTTTTTCTTATGGTGCCACTTACTCAGTAAATCCAGGATTAATGGTGCTCGTTGTTCCTAAAGTTACAGACAGTCTCTGGAAAGGTAGGAAATTTACATATCTATGTGTTTTTCATCATTTTCTACACCTTTCCCCGAATGTTACTAAGCACTGTGTTCATTTAAAAAGGACCCACCCTTATTATTTCAAAAATGGGACATATTAAAAAGAAATGCCGAAACACGTCAACTTTCCACTTGAGGGGGACAATTTTTGGCGCTAATGTCAGAAACGTCAGATTCACCCTCTCCCTACTGGAGACACCCCTTACATTTTTTCAAATGGCATTAGGTATCAAGTCGTACCTCATTTAAAAGGTCTGGTAAATCTCTATTCAATCATATTGTTTTGCCTTTGATACCAGCCTTCCATTGTTATTTAATCATTGTTTAAAATTGGCTCTTTTTCAACTTTTCGTATGCCCCCGTATTGTGTTATGATAGAAAGACTCTTTGAAGAATAAAAAATTTACAAATAGTAAAAATACTGTTAACAAGAAAAAACTGCTACTTAATCATTTGTCAAAGTGACCACCGTTAACATTCAGGCAATAAGTTGAAAAAGAGCCAATTTTAAACAATGATTAAATAATAATGGAAGGCTGCTATCAAAGGCAAAACAATATGATTGAATAGAGATTTACCAGACCTTTTAAATCAGGTATGACTTAAAACCTTAAAACCAGTAGGGAGGAGGTGAATCTGACGTTTATGACATTAGCGCCAAAAGTGTCCCCCTCAAGTTAAAAGTTGACGTGTTTCGGCATTTCTTTCTAATATGTCCCATTTTTGAAATATTAAGGGTGGGTCCTTTTCAAATGAACACAGTGTATATAGTCGCCAGTTTTGTTATTGTTAACATCGTACAGGATGCATTTTCAGAAAGAAATTTGAATTTGTTCTCAGTTTGAAAGGCTAGAGCTGTTTCATACCTGAATTATAGGTTCAATATTTCACATGGGATTTTGTATGTATGTTATACTTTTTTAACATCACTTGGATACCTATCCTCGTTCTACTTTGCTCATACAGTGACATTATTGTTCCAGAAATTTATTTTGTTCCTGTTGTAACATTGTTGGGCTTCTATGGTTTTCTTTTTCTCGGCCGTGTATTATCTAGGATAATCAAAACAGTAAGTACATTCACCTGAACAATTTTTATTGAGTTTCATTTTAGTGTTGTTATTAAAATATACAATTTTATTAAATTGAACATGGAAAAAGATAATCTAGCACGTTTGCATTTAAAAGCGTCGAACTGTAAGCAATAATTGAATAAAAAATAATTAAATAGTAATTTTTCCATTTTGCTGTTACAGCCATAAACTCTATTCCTGGAGAGGGCATTGCTATAAGTGCTTTAATATATATTTTCTTATTATTGTTTTATGTTGTCGATGACAAAGACTACAAAATTTGTTATTTTTGTTCGTGATTAACAAGTTTAAAAACTTCGATCATTAAACAGACTGTATGCGTGAAGCACAATCCTGGTCATAGTACCTACATGTCAAGAAAGTAAAGTTTTTTCTTCATACCTCGGTCGAAAGTACGTAGTGAGGCGAGACATGAGGTCAATTTCTAGTCTAGACGGATAGAAAAGTACCTACCTACGCCGGGAAAATCATTAGTAAAAATCGTCTCTAACTAGCAAATGTGTCTAGATATTATTGGAGATAGGAGTAATTGGATAATTCAATGCCTATTTTGAGGTGTATGTATGACGCACCTACTGTTTACATTTTAGATTGGGAAAATTAATAAAAACACATTTTTCAACATTATTTATTGACAAATATATAAAAACGTAATGAAAATAAAATTTACATTCTTAAGGTAGTAAAAGAAAAGAAAAAATCAAAACAAAACGAAAAAATAACAAAAATATATTCCTAGATGGGTTTAAATGTTAAAATCTACTTTTCTTGCCTTCTTTAAAGCAAATTCTTTAATTAAATCTGTAACATCCATACTGGAACAAATATCTTCCTCGATACTAATTACTTCTAAATTTGTAAGCCTCGATTGGCTCATATTTGATCTTAAGTAGGTTTTAATAAGTTTTAGTTTCGAAAATGATCGCTCCCCATGTGCCACAGTGACCGGCATGGTTAAAAATATTCGTAAGGCTACAAATAAATTAGGGAATATTCCTTTTAAATCGTTAATGACGAGATATGTTAATACTTCTTTGGCCGACATATTATTTTTATCAATAATATGAATTGACAGTGTATCAATTTCGTTGCACAGATCAATTGCACTTATATCGATATTTCCTGTTTCTGAATCAGTTAATTTAATATGTTCGGCCATTACGTTATCAAATTTTGCAATTGTCTCAATAAGTTTCAAAAAATTGCCGTCGTTACCTTTTTCGAAAAGTGTTTGAGTGTTGCCCCTAAAAGCTAAATTTTGTCCTGCTAAAAACTGTATGTCAGATATAATTCTTTCTAAAATACAAGTCCATCATTTTTTTCCATTTGAATTAAATTTTGATTAAAAGAGTCAACAGTAAAGCCTTTCTCAATTGATTTCTTCAAATCAACCCATTTTCTAACACTCTCAAAATGCCCCTTACTTGTTTCATGCCTTTCTAAATTCCGAGACAAATGTTGCCAGTCACTGTAGCCATTATCATCGTTAAAACTATTAACAGATACTTTAAATAATTTACAACAAAAACAGTACACTGAATTTTTGGATTTTGAATAAACAAGCCAGGTTCTAGGAACTTTTTCATTATTTGTTAATTTTTTTTTCGAAATAGGTGGCGCTAAAAGATCTATTTGAATCATTTACTGGATATACAATATGTTTTAGTTGTACTGGTCCTAAATCTAAAATTGATATTCTAATATTATCTGTTAATACCTGCGGCCAACAGGCTGGATCATTTAATAATTCCTTATTTACCTTAAGAATATCTTCACTAACTTCAGTTTGTGTATTTGCTGGCGTGGGCTTGTTCGTTGTAGTCTGATCCAGCGTGTCCTTTTCCCTTACTTCGGGCGCTTCGGCGTACGATTTATTTTCTTGCAATTTTTCCAGTCGTTCTTCTTTGTCCTCGTTTGACTCAAAATATTGAATATGTGGGTCTTGGCTACATGAAGGTTGTGGTTCTTTATTGCTCGTGGACACAAAAAACATTTTTAATGATCCAGCTAATCGTTTTTTGTGTTCCTCTTTTTCTAACTTTCTTTTTCGGTATTGTGAACCAGAAAGTCTCTTTCGACCATCAGACATCTAAATAATTAAACTATGATTAAAAATGTTGGCCAAAATAGGTTTAAAGGAACTACTAGTCTCTGAGATGGTCCTCGGGAACTAAGGAGAAGAAAGAAGGCACAATAGATCTTTTAGGTCTCAGTGAATCTCATCCAAATATACATACATACTGTACTGTTGATTATTATCTTCGTCTAAAGTTACAAAAATGATTTTTCTAAATAAATTGTTGATACTTACTCCCATTAGGTTGAAACTCCGAAAAATTAACTAACTAAAAGAGTAAACAGACGTATTAAGTATCTGATGCAAACCTAAACAATGTCAAAGTTTATTTATTTATTTTACAGGATTCCACAGATGTTGCCAAGTCGTATTATTTAAAGGTAATCATAATTCAATGACATACCTTTTTTGTGGTTCCTTAATATACAGGGTTAGTTTAAAGTATGGAAACATCTGAATATTTCACAAACGGAAAACGATAAAAAGAAGATTTTAACGCATGTTGCGAGGTTGCCATAGGAGCATATTTTCACGTTGCGACAAAACTTACAGGGGGGTCCTGAAAAGCGTAGTGACTGCAATGAATGCTTTTTAAATAGATCACCCTGTATATTATATCATTGTATGAATCTTTTCGACTTCTAGATTAACTTTGTTATAAGGTACCCTATGCCCAAATTCTATGGTTACGCAGATATCGGCACTTTAATTATTGCAAGATGTTTATTCTAGTATTACAACTTGAATCCAATTAGTAAAAACAAATTGAAAGAAATAAAGAAATATAGGTAACCCAACAAATTCTAAAGTAAATGTTCTAAGTGCAAACTATTTACGATTTGACAGTATCCAAGTCTTTTACAAAATTGTCCAATTGAATCACGTAAATATGTGTGTGGTTTCAGGTTTATCTCTTCCAAAATTCGATTTTGTAGGGTTTGTAGATCAACTGGTCTATTTTTGTAAACTTTATTTTTCCCAACAAGAAAAAATCAAATGGGGTCAAGTCCGGTGACCGAGCCGGCCATTCTATCGCTCCTCGACGTCCTATCCATCTCGAAGGAAACACTGTATCCAGATAAGTAGGTACAGCCAGGGTGAAATGGGGGGAAGCACCATCTTGTTGATTCCATATGTCATCAGAAGGTAACATGGGATTGTTAGGATTGGGAAATATGGCTGCTGTAGCTGGCACAATATTATTTCTTAACAGGTCCAGATATCTGTTACCATTTAAATTACCTTCTACAAAAAAAGGTCCGATTATGTGATTATTATTAATCCCCGCCCAAACATTTATTTTCTGCGGCCACTGCGTGTCTCTCTCGCTCATCCAACGGGGATTACGTCTAGACCAAATCCGGCAATTATGTCTATTTACATCTCCGTTGAGGCAAATCGTTGCCTCATTAGAAAATACAATTTTTTTTTTCAAAATTAACATCAAGGTTCTTTTTTTCTTCAACCATTTCACAAAACTGTAATCTGCAGTCTGGATCATTTTCAAGTTCTTGATTGTGGTCGCTGTATCGCTAAGATATGCCATTTTATAAAGTGATTGACATTAACCAATTTTGACAGTTCACTCATTATTTACAAAGCATAGCCGGCTTTGTGACGATAAGTAGTTATTATGTAATTGTCGATATCTGCGTAACCATAGAATTTGGGCATAGGGTGCCTTATAACAAAGTTAATCTAGAAGTCGAAAGGATTTAAAAAATGCTATCTATAATGTACAGGGTGTTCCATTTAAAAAAGCATTCATTACAGTCACTACGCTTTTCAGTACCACCCTGTAAGTTTTGTCGCAACGTGAAAATATGCTCCTATGGCAACCTTGCAACAAGCGTTAAAATCTTCTTTTTGTCGTTTTCCGTTTGTGAGATATTAAGGTGTTTCCATACTTTAAACTAACCCTGTATATTTGAGATAAATGTTTATAAAGTTCTAAAATCGCTAAGAACAGAAAAGCAGGGAAAAGAACAGTACATAAAAGATAAAAATCAAGAGATACTAACAAATGAAGCAGACATTATAGAAAGATGGAGAGAGTATTTTCAAGAGATGTTAGACCAACAAACTCAAAGAAACCCAAATAACGAACAAGAAAAGGAAAACCAAAACGAAGAAGTCGAACGAACAAATCAAAACGAAGTAGCCGAAATACAGAGTATAAAATTGGAAGAGCTAAAAAGAGTTGTTATAAAATTGAAAAATGGGAAAGCGCTGGGTGACGATAGAATTACAGCGGAAATGATTAAGAATCTAGGAAATATAGGACTGGAAGTGTTATTAGAAATTATCAATAAAGCTTGGTGTGATGGAAAAATCCCAGAAGAATGGGGAGTAGCCTTAATCACACCTATATAAAAGAAAGGAGACCAGGAACAATGTCAAAACTATAGAGGAATAACCTTGCTAAATACCATTATAAAGATATATGAACAGCTTATAAACAACAGAATTAAACCAACTCTAGAAAATCAACTTTCAGAAGCACAAAGTGGATTCAGACCAGGAAGAAGTACGCAGGATCACATCTTCACAAGAAAACAATTAGAAGAGAAGAGACATCTAGAAAATAGAAACACATATCTAGCGTTCATAGATCTCGAAAAAGCATTTGATACTGTACCTAGGGAAAAAGTATGGATGGGACTGAAAGAAAAGGGAATACACAAAAAAATAATCGGAATCATTCAAGATATATATGAAACAAACATAAATTTTATCATAAAAAACAACATGAAATCAGCAGGATTTAGAACCAACATAGGATTAAGACAAGGAGGGGGACTAAGCCCAACACTATTTAATATACATATGGACAGTATTATTAAAAAAAGCGAACAGAAGGTGAAGAAAATGTTCGTTGGGTACAAAAATTTAGAAAGAGTAGAGATAGCCGAAGGAGTCTTTGCAGATGATGTGGTGCTAATGGCAGGAAGTGAAAACCGATTACAAGAAAACCTGAACATATGGAAAGATGTTATGGAAGAAGAAAGCATGAAAATCAATACAAACAAAACCAAAATACTTGTAATAGGAAAACAGAAGATCAACACAGAAATTAAAATAGATAATGTACAAATAGAACAAGTAAAAGAATTCAAATACTTAGGAATAACTTTTGACGAAACAGGAAAACAAGATGCAGAGATAAATGAAAGAATAGAGAAAACAATTAAGCTGTACTATGCCATGAACCAAAAATTTATAAACAAAAAAGAAATCACCAAAGAGACAAAAGTAAAAGTGTATAATACAATATATCGACCAGTTTTAACTTATGGTTGCGAATCTTGGACTCTTACAAGTAAACAAAAAAGCAAAATACAGGCGGCAGAAATGAAATATTTGAGAAAAACATTTGGAGCAACAAGAAAGGACAAAATCAGAAACACAAAAATAAGAGATGAATTAGGTGTCCAACCCGTACTAAAATTTATAAAACAAAGACAACTCAGCTGGTGGGGACATATTCAGAGAATGAATAACAATAGACAAGTTAAAAGGACATATGAGGCAAAAATACAAATAAAAAGAAAAAAAGGAAGACCAAGACAAACATGGAATACAATAGTGGGTAATATACGAAGAGAGAGAGGTAAATCATGGGAAGAGGCGAGAACATTGACAAGAAACAGGAAAGAATGGAAAAAATTTATATACGAGAATTAAATGCAAACCCGACACCTAAAGGGTATAAGGGTATATGATTATATGTTTATAAAACGATTTATTCAATATTTGACAATATACAAAATTTCATTAATACATGAGTGAATGTTTATAAATAGGAAGTCAATTTGAAGGTTTCTGTAATTCTGTATTTTTCAGTAGGTAGATGTGACAAATGTGAATGTTACATTTTTTGACAGCTGTTTGTTTTGATTTTTACTAAATATGTTATGGCTGTTCTATTCAACTTTGGTAGATATATTGTAAATAAATTTTAATGTAGATCAATTAACGATACTTTATTTTTTAGTTAAATTATATTTAAAAGATGGTGAATCGTTTATTCAAAATAAAAAGTATAGGTGATGTTAGCTATCCACCTATCTTCAAATGACTCATCTAAAAATTGGTTTACCATTCTGGAACAGTAAGGAGGAGGAGCTTCATCGTGAAGGAAAATATTTTTCTAAATTCATGCGGTGGAAAACGATCTAAATAATTTGGTTTTAATTCTCTCAATATATCAAGACAATTTCTGACCGTTTAAGTTTCCATGATAAAAGTGAAGAGCTACATCCTGGTTGTCTTTGATCGCACAAAAGACATTAAACTCCCATCGCTCTTGAAAGCCACGTACTCTTGTTAAGTGCTGATTTTCTTCGCTCCAGTAATGCGAATTGTGCCTATAAACACTCCGTTATTCGCAAACTTTGATTCATCGCATCATATAATATTCTTCAAATATTCATTAACTCTTTGACATTTTACAAATTCTGCAAATTTTATTATTCTATTATAGTTTGTTTGCCTTAAACTTTGAACTGGGTTAAAAGATAGGGATGAAACTTATGTTTTTATAAGATTCGTTGAATGGATACCATAGGTACACCTAAATCTATCGCACCACAACTTAATGACGCTTCGGGATAAGCAGCGTAGTATCCAAGAACATTGATTTCATGATCACTATTATCTACAACAGGCTTCACTTTCTTAACCGGAAGTGAAATGTAAATATTTTCCATAAATTCGCCATAACTTGTTCTCCATCTATGCCAATTTTTATAGAAATCGTGTTACTAGTCTCCAATATATAGATAGTGTAAGCTCGTCGTGAAACAGCCTGTATAAATTCTATTTACTCATTCTAATAAGAATACAAATTTATCTTATTAAGAGAAAATAAACATACATGTTTTTATAATATCGACGGCATCTAAAATTCATTCTTCGAGTAATACATAAATCTAAGATAATTATTTCTATTAGATTATTGGAATCTGTGATCTTTGCTGTGTGTATTGCTATCTTTGTTTTGGATTATTCATATAGTATGTTTAATGATCAAAATAACTAAAACATGTGATAATAAATAATATAATTTAATAGATGCTTAAAGCTGTTAAATGAAATATAACATTATGTTTAAGACCCGCACAATATTTCACTTCACTATACAATCAGTTTTGTCAGCACCTCTATATTAGTATTGTTATATGTATAGGTAGTTTTGGCTGGATTGTTTTTAATAGTTCGAGTATGCCAAACTAATATTTCACAACAGCACGATGCTAACAACTGAACATCCTTTGGTTCGAAAGGAGATAGACTCTTTAAAAACCCGTCTTCTTCATATCCTGCCGAGTAGGGCATCGTAGCATTAGGACGAGATAAAAGGAATTCTACGGATACAGCAAAACCAGCCATGTCCACTGGAAACTTCCTACCACCTATCCAGCCATCATAAAAACCTTTAAAAGTGCAATTTTCTACAATTGGAGAACTTAATCCGAAATTAGTCACTAAACCAACGGGGAACATAGACACTGTTTGGGTTTTTCTAATTTCCATGAATAATTCGATGTCGTACGTATTATCATCGTCAGCAAAATACAATACTCCTGATTTAGTATAGTTCCTTATCCATTCTAATCCTTTATTTCTATTGGATACTCCTTTGGGTTTGGAAGATTCATTTCTATATTTCGTCGGCATTGGTGCTAGTAAATATTCATGTTTTAAACCAAACTTTTGGAGTACATTCTCAACTAATTCGTTTTTCTCATAAGCATCTTCTACCACAAGCCATGTTAGATTTGGCACTAGCAATAATGTTTGAGACAATCGTACCAATTCGGGTATTTGTTCAGGCCTTCTAAACGTAGGCGTTATAATGTAGAGATGGGGCAAATTCACTTTTTCAATAGTCTGGTATACAAATTCGACACTTCTGTTAGGCTCTACCTCATCGTTATTATTCCCAGAGATAACATAATATTGCACTATTATTAATAATATACATAAAAATATTATTAAAGTAGGTTTACTTATTGTGTTTCTGAAGTTATTCATAGCACGAAAACAAATTGGCGAGTCGATTGTGCGGTACTAAATATATTTTATTTTGTTTGCGATACTTATATTGCAGATAATAGTAATATCGCTTTTGTCTTATTTATTTAATAAATGATTATTACATATTATACCTCAGTGCTTAGCTAATTGAAAAAAAATATGGAAGCCGTGGTCTCCAAGAAAGACTTCTGATAATTAATTGATTAGATTAGTACCATTTCCTGAAAATTTGATATGCTGAACAGGATAGGCTCGAATTAAGTCAACGTTTCTTATTACTACAAATGTATAATATCAAAAACATTTCAATAAACAATAATAATTGTTATCCTCACAGTTAACAAATTGCATCTTATTGATGGTCATTCGGAATTTAATTCCAATCTTTCATTGCACCATGTTTGGCTTGGTAAAGCCACGCTTACGTACCGGGTGGCCAACTAAGAACGGCCGTCGGCCACATATCAGGAATGGATTATAGCACAGGTTCGGGAAAAAAATTTTTATAACAAAAGTGGCCTCGAGAAACGTCTGGAAATTATTTTCAGAATTGTAGGTCCACAGCTATTGGCGTATTTGACAGTTAAAATTTTAAAATGCAAAATTTTTCAAAATTTATTCCATTAAGGGGCATATTAAATATTATAATCAGATCCCTCGACAAATTCTGCATATTTTTTATTTGACAAGTTTTATTCAATCTCTTCAAATAAGGGGTGGGGGAAAGTGGGAACCTTGTTACGAAAAAACGCCTTCAATTCCGGTTCTGCTTCACCGATTTTAATAAACTTGATGTTGTTTGAAAGAGCTTTTGTTAACAATCAAAAATATGTGAATTTTAAGCAATCTGATTAATAACATAGATGCTAGAGTGCGCTGTTTAATTTTTTTTAAATATTGTGTTTTCTCGTTACAATTTTAAATGGAGGCATAAAAATTTAAGTAGGTCTTTAAAAAGTAGACTAAATTAGTAATAAAACAGTGAAAACCGCAAGTCGATATCTTTTTCCTATCCTGAGATCTCGTAAGAAACAGATAAATGGCGGGAATTGTTCTTCCAACGTCTAGAAGGTTGGCGAAGTAAGTTGTGCTACATTTTTTTAATTATATAAGAATGTTATATTTGTTTTCAAGCGATGTTTTAGTAAATCAAAAGCATAAACTATCAAATAAAAACCGATATTTGCCCAGCAACAACAAATACAGTTTAAAATATAAATTAAGATTTACTGATCACAGCAAAATTAGTAAAGATGGCCAAGCAAGCTATGATTTTGACGCATATGTCAAAAAATATTCATCGTGTTGCATTTAATAGACTTTCTTTATCTTTTCGTACTAAAATGATTCTTACAAATGAAGAAGCATTTGATATGTTGGCAGTTTATTTTGAATGTATGAGAAATGCAACCGTTGCTGCTAGAGTGTATGCACTGCAGTACCCAAACAGACGGCATCACAGCAGAAGAGTTTTTCTCCGACTCGCACACCGTGTGAGTACTACTGGAAATGTGAATCTTCCTGAGTACCGAAGACAACGAGTAAATTTTGAAAAAATTTGCATTTTAAAATTTTAACTGTCAAATATGCCCTCTAGCGGTGGACGTACAATTCTGAAAATAATTTCCAGGCGTTTCTCGAGGCCACTTTTGTCATAACATTTTTTTCCCGAACCTGTGCTATAATCCATTCCTGAGATATGGCCGACGACCGTTCTTAGTTGGCCACCCGGTACAATACAGTATGTATTTACTTGAATATAATAGGAATGTTTATTTTTTATTAATTAGGCTGTCATATTTTCAGTTCAAACACTCCAAAAGTGTCTAAACTACCATACGTAACCTTTTTAATATTTTTAACTACATTTGTTCAATCCAAATAATCCAATTTTTTTTATGGAAAGTTCAATTTGGAAGAAAATTTTTAGCTCTAGTAGAAATCCAATGAAATCAGTTAATTTGAGGTCATTTGATTGAACACAACCAATCAGAACAACATTATACTGAAAACAGATCCCATGGGCTGTTTTCACTCTATTTCTTTGCCATGGATATATTTCGATTTTGACGTGTCAAAATATTTAATATTTCAAAATGTCACGATTTGGTCATAATATTATGAATATATATGAAATTGTAGAGGCAAATATACCAAAAAATACTGTTTACAGTAAAAAGTTTGTGTGGAAAGTATTTATGCACCTTTAAATAAATTGTTTTTGCTCTGTATTTTTTTCTATAATTAGCAAAAAATTTTCTATTCGAATAACCCTCGAACATTGATAAATGCCCAAAATTTTTTTAACAACTTTCTCAAGCTTGTTCCTTATAGGCTGGCTTTTGCAAACCACAATGTAGTATCCTTAAGAGGGTCCCAGGGAGCAAATGTATTGTAGGTAATGAAACGGCAGATACTCTAGGAAAGCATGGGTCCGAAACTGCATTCACTGATCCTGAACAAGCATTTGAGATATCAAAAACAGTAGCACATCTCGGTGGATTCAAGCAAAACATCAGACGTACTGGAGGCATGAGCAGAAACACAGCAAACTCCTAGTCAAAAAACACTCCCGAGTCTCTGACTCACGAAATATTAAAACTCAGCAGGGATCAGGAAAGTGACGGGGTTGCTCACCGCTCACTGTAAAATTATGAGATTTTTGAGGATATACTTTTATGCAGGTGTTTACATGTGTTAAAAGTAAACGTTGGAATTTTCATGCTGTAAAAGGAAATTCCTCATTTTCGGAAAGGGGAAACTTTTTATAGGTTTAAAATATACGACGACATATGAATTTGGAAAAGACCATTTTTTTAAAGCACCCCATAAAAGTGTTTAATAAATATTCATTTATATCGAAAAAAGTTTGATCTTCCTATCATTTCTGACTTCGGAGATATTTGTAGTTAAAATGGGCTAGAAACTTTGGGTTCACTCGGTACAATAAAACAAAAAATACAATGATTTATTCCAAGTGTACGTGAAAAATGTTCTTTTAGTGTTATTTCAACTTAATTTCGTCTATTATTACATATAAATAGAAATAGGCACTGATTAGTTATTGTCAGTGTCGACCAAGGTCTCGAGAGCGCTTTGTCAAAAATTTATTATTGTGTGAAAAAGATTTGCATGTGTATACAATTTAAAATGAATAATTGCAGTTTTTATGGAATGGCACTTATTTATAGCAAAGAATACTAAAACAAAAATAAGAACCTACATAGTATGTAGTCATTCATTCGTGGCCCAGTCCTAGAAACATATTTTAGTCCTAAATAATAAAATAATCCTAACAACAAGATAAAAATTTTAAGTAAGTATAATTAATAAAGTCCGAGCAGTATCAACAGAAATAAAGAAGAACGGATTGGGGACGGATTGGGGACGGATTAAAATGTAGGTTTCGAAAGAACCAGGCACACTTTTAACGTATTCTCGGTATCAATTAGGCAATCCAGATCACGTGACCTAATATGGCCGTCCAGGGCAAACAATTTGGACAGCTGGTAATTTTTGTATTGTCTATTCAATGGTAAACAGAGTTCAAGAATTTTTTCGTCGATTTTATTAGTGTGTTTTATATAATACTAGAAGACCTGACAGACGTTGTCCTGTCTTAACATCTAGAAGACCCGACAGACGTTGTCTTGTCCTAACATTGTCTTGTCAATAAGATATTATGCAAGAGATCGTTTTCTGCCCGCTGAGTGGAGTGTCAGAGTAGCTTTTGTTTATTTCAAACTTAACGATACCTATACAGAAACTTTAAATTTTAATTTACCGCCATTTTTTGTCCAAAGTAGAATCTTTTGTAAATAATGTTTTTTTCCCACGGGAACGGGATAAAATGTCCGTCTCCTGGTTCTAAGCTACCTCCCCACCAATTTTCAGCCAAATCGGTTCAGCCGTTCTTGAGTAATAAATAGTGGAACTAACACGACTTTCTTTTATGTAGGGGAGGGCGGGGTAATGGCGTCACCTTAAGACGTCATCATTTTTTGTGACTTAATTTTGAGATGAAAGAAATATGTAAATATGGTAGCGATTTAAGAACTTATTTTTTAACTTAAATTAATTTTCAAAAAATTTTCATTCGCTTTGATAAAGCGACAATAAAGGCAAACGCCTTTTTGTGCAATGTGACGGAATTGCCCCATCCCTAGGGTAATGGCGCCACCTGAATTGAAACGATGGATAAGACTTCTCTATAAAACATGTTCTGAACAAATATCTTTAATGAAATTTTCTTTGGAAATATAAAAAAATAACTTTGCTTACAACATGATAATGAAAGATAAATGAAAACATAACATAAGAACAACCTACTATTCTATCGACAGAGGTCACAAACGTAATTTTTAGCACTGTCTTTTTCACTGCATTGAGCATGAGCCCATTTCGAGCAACAAGTACATTGGTACCAAAGTTCAGTGCCTCCAAACTCTCCACAAATTATACATGTCTCCTCATCAGCAAATACAGTGAGCAGGGAAACATCATCATTTGAATCATCATCACACAGTTTGTCATCATCAAAATCTTCTGACGATGTTTCATCAAAATCGAATTTTGGTCTGATAGTTTTCTTGATTTTTTTTGTTCTTTTATTCTTAGAAAACTCGTTTTCAGATATAACCGTCCTTTTGTTTTGTTTCAATGTTTTTGATTTTTTTCCAATATTTTTGTTGTTTTCGCAATCTGTAAAATTTCATTTCACTGCTTTCGCTTTTTGTTCAAATCTTTTTTCTTTAGCATCTTCAAGGATGTCTTTCATTGGTGTCGAAGTCAGAATAATGGAATGTTGCTATCTATCCTGAACTTTTTGTGTGAAATCTCGAGAATGCTTTTTGAAAAATCTACTTTTCCTGACGACGTCGCCGGTTGAGGATTACGATTAATAATCTCGACAGCATCAGTAGCACTAGCAGGAGTGTCAGCAGGATTTTCATTATTAGGTGCCTCAGTAGTAGCGGTATCATTGAGTTTTTCAGAATTTTCCTCCTTGTCCTCAGCAATTATTTGCTCTACGATTGAATGAGCAGGAGCAAAATCTTCTTCACTGAATTTATCTGGTTGAAACGGAAAAATTCCACATGCTTTGAATCCTGCCACTGCCTTTTCAAGAGTAGCAATCCTCAAGTAAGCTTTGCTGAATATCGGAGCAATGTCGTATGGAGTGATTTTTTGATGAAAATTTGTTTTCATAAAATTATCGCACTCCTTATTGAAAGCATTCTTCAGAGGCCCGTAGAAAGATACATCTAAGGACTGAAGTCTGTACGAGGGAATGGGTTGGAAGCGACACAACGTGAATGTGGTGAGTACGGCAAAAGTCATAACATTGCAAAGAAATGTGTCTTCCGAGATTATCCATTAACAGAAGGACAGGGTCCTCTTCACTTGATTTAATGGTTCTTTGGAAATGTTTCAGCCAATCTAAAAATAATTCTTCGTTGGACCATCCATTGTGTGAACATCTATAAATGGCTCCAGGAGGCCCTCCTCGCTGCAACAAAGGTGACATTCGTTTTCTTGGATATATACACATTGGGGGTGTGTATATTGCTGAAGCGCTCATAGCACACACCACAGTGATATTTTTGCCTCGCTCCCAACTCGTAACTCCTCCCACTTGCTCCTGTCCTCGTGGTGCAAGAATTTTTCCGGGTTTTTGAACTGTGGAGATTCCAGTTTCGTCCATATTGTGGATACGGTTCGGTGGAAAGTTATACTTCGTCATCACAGCATCTAAATTTTTGTAAAACAAATCAACTTCGTCTTTGTTAAATGCTGTTACCCTGCTTAAGCTAGTGGCTTCCGGTTTCCTTAAGCTAATTTTATGTCTGCTGAGAAACCCATTTAACCAATCTTTACCGGCCAACTTGGTCTCTTTGCTAGAGTTGTGTTTTATTCCATGTTTTTCAGCCAACTCGAAAGCCAGTCGCCTTAGTTCGATTGTAATGATGCCATAAAATAGTTTTGACAGGAGGACCACATGTTCTGATAATTGTTGTTCTTGCTCTGCAGAAAAAAGGCATTTCCGACCTAATGTCGGCTTAGTAACATCGTAGCCTATCCCTTAATGTTGTTCGGGGTATGCCATACTCTGTAGCTGCTTTTTTTTGTGAGACTCCTTTTTAGAAAACTGCTTCAATAGCATTTTTGAGGTCTTCCTCTTTCCACATAGTCTTTTCTGTTGTTTTTTTTTCGTGATCGAACCATCTGAAAATCATTAAAGAATGCGTTGTTTACCTTTCATTTCAATAAGAAAATACGGGGCAATACCGTCATGGCGGCATTGCCCCGTAGTAAAGTGACGGAATTACCCCTTAGGAACAACATGACGGATATACCACAAACAATAACCAAACATTTAAAAGCAATCCCACCAAAAAGTTCCTTATGTGTCATATTATTAAAGCACATGTTCATTAAACCAGTAAAGAATCTTATTATCACACCTATACGCTGTGGTTAGACTTCGTGATTCTTTGAAAACCTTTTATTTTAGATATAAATAGTTTTTTGATATCTTCACACAGTTTTGCACCAAAAAGCAGATGGAGACTTTCAAAAGTTTACATGCCTACAAAGATTTTGGCTATGTGCTGAAAGTAGGATCTACTTCAGTCAATGGAGTTTTTGTTTTAGCACCTATATGCAAGGTAATACTTGAGTTTAATATTTTGAAATTGAATAGGAATATCCTTTATACAAAAAAGTACCTGAGAAACCCTACAACATGTAGAGGAAGTTTCCTTAGATGATTAAGAATAGCTAGGTCAAAATTTTATTGCAAGCATACCCTCATCCCATGCAGAAGGTTGACAAGCTTAAAAAGCCCCTTTTTGTAATGATGATGATCGTAGACCAATGATATTGTGTCTTCAAGTAAATGATAAAATTATTTCGTTTTGATTGCGTAAATTCAAAAACTGTTCTCTACGAGTCATGGTATTGCAGTGTGTTTTAAAGAAGTTTAATTTTTTATGGAATGTAATTCAAATGAAAGACAATTATTTTCAAATTTGTCTGATCTAAAAGATGTAAATATATTGCTGTGGTATCTAAAATCAGCAGCAAACAACCTCTGTATAACAGACATTTATCTATACCATTTATTATGTTACGAAAATACAAAATAGTTTAAAAGACATTTCACTACAAAAAATTTGGTAGATAAAATTAATTATAAGGAAGTATGAGATGAAATGGAAAGTAATTTTTCAGAACTTCTACGTAAAGTTTTTAGCATAAAATAGTTGTACAATTTAGATTTTTGAGGGTGAAAATACCAATTTAAATGAAATTTAATTTGAAATATGTCAAAATATCCTTCAAAAGTGACTGTTGTCATAGATATTTAGAAGTTTTTAACGATTTAGTCTGAATTTGTCACTGGTATAGGAAGCATCAAATCGTTTTCGCTCCGTCTGACAAAAATACTACGAAGGTGAGAAAAAGCTGTCAAAGGTGACGAGAATAAAAGTCAAAAAGATGATATAAAAAAAACGGAGTTTGAGAAAAGAAATGGCAGACACACATATTTAAATTGGCATTTTCAAAATAAAAAGAAAAACCAGAAGAATTAATCGATTAATCCATTTATGGCAGTTGGTAAATACAAAGCATAATAAATGTTGCATGTATTGGTGGTTGAAATATAAATAAGATCCCGAAGGAAAAATACCGTAGAGATTTGCTATGATCTCCAATTAAGCATAGGTTGAAGCTACAATCCAGTTGAAGAAGGTAACATTTTATCTGAATAACAATCTGAAAGTAAATAAATATTTACGTCATTTGATAAAAAAAGGAATGTTATTTGCTAAAGTTGAAGTTTTCATTGAATGAAATATATTCAATTCAATTTAATAAAATTTGAAGCAACACTTAAATTGGTAATACTTAATTACAAAATTAATATTAACGTAAATAATCTTATTGATATAATAATTTAGTTTTAAAATATTTATTATCCATGGTACATGCATTGTAATTTGAATTGTAGCTCTAAGCAAGGTTGTGTTTGACGTGTGTCAATATTATTGATAGATAGTTCTGATAAATTACTTTCGGATATTCTTTTGGTTTCTTTTTTTTGACAGAGATAACGTGTAAGTATCATTTCTATGGTTAAACTTTTTCATATTGTTTTTTGTTAATACTTACACGGAATTACTCTATAGTTTAGAGTTTATTTAGTATTTACATGGTTTAATTTTCTATATAGAGGGTAGAATGTTGTAGTTTTCAATGAATTGTTTTTATTGTTATTTAAATTAATTGCAAAATATTTTTGAAAAAAATAAAAGATATATAGTAAATTTTATACCCATTTAGAATAAGACCATCCTTATTTATTATTAATAAATCGGTTGAAACAAAAAATTACCAACAAAAATGAACGTCGTAACTAATTTATTAGATGTCACGTTTTTGAAGTTACGTCAAATTTTGATTTCATGTTAATGTCATAACGCAAAATAAGATATAAAAATGCGATATTCTGATGAATCCAAAAAACTTATGCTTAATGTAGTAAACTATTTTCAAAACGATTTAGGATCTCGATTTAAGGCAATTCAAAAAGCGTCCGAAGCACTAAAAGTTCCAGAAAGCACATTATATAATCTTGAAAAACCAAACAGAGCTACAGATTTCGAATTTAAAAGAAATATGTCTGCAAGCGTTTCCCGGAGCAAAACCCGAATTACAAAAAATACCCTGCATTGTTTGAGGGAAGTAATTTATAAAATGTATGCGCGAAAGGATAAAATCACAGTAGAAACTATTTTACGGCAATTTATCGAAGAGTCTCCAGAAACTAAGATTTCCAAAGGTTCGTTTTATTTGGGAATTAAAAAATGGGTTTTCATTTCAAAAAACAGGATGGAAGAAAACATTTATTGGAAATGCCTGCAGTCAGATTAAAAAGAATATTATTTTTGAACAAATACCATGCTGCTAAAAGCGAAAAGCTCTTTACACCTGTTTTTCTGGATGAGACATGGGTTTTTAGTAAAAGCGGGGACAGAAGAATGTGGCAAAATGGTACTAAACACAGTGATTTAAAAATAACCGGAAGTGGGACACGATATGTAATTGTTCATGCCGGTAATAAAAAAGGTTTTGTGGCAAATGCATCGCTTATTTTTAAATGCAATAAAAAAACAGGCGATTACCATGATAACATGAACACCGAAAATTTTGAAAATTGGTTTAAACAGCAACTAATTGTAAACTTGGAAGAACCATCGTTAATTATAATGGATAACGCAACGTATCACAGTCGCCTGGATGAAGAAATCCCAAGAAAAAGTTGGAGTAAAACACGCATGTTAGAATGGCTCAAAAAAAAGAATATTCCTTTTCCAGATCACATTTTAAAGGATGCTGTTTGGAATATAATTGAAAAGCAAGTTTTGCCAGAAAAAAATTATCATTTAGACAAATACGCTGCCGAGCATGGTCATTGTGTTCTCAGGCTACCACCCTATCATTGCCATTTTAATGCCATCGAAATGGTATGGTCAGAAACTAAAAGGCATTATGACCAAGCTATTACGAAAACTGCAAGGTCACCTACTGAAGTCTTAAAAGTATGGAATGACGTTGTAAAAAATGTACCGGAGCAACACTGGCAGAATTACATAAATCATACAGAGAAAATTATTTCTGAAGCATGGGAAGTAGAAAACAAACTGGACCTACTAAACATCGAACCTATGGTGATCTCTGTATCCAATGAATCCGATGATGAACTATCACTTTCCGAAAGTTATTCTGATTTAGAAACTAATTAAACTTTGCCTTGAAGATCACGTTGTCATTTTTTTAAAATCTAGAATTTGTACTTAATCGAACTCTGAATTGCCATATTTTTTTAAAAAAACTATGTATCTAGTTAATAAAACAATGTTTTTAAAATTAGTGCGCTTCTTTTATATTCTTTTATTATGTCAACATCTTTAGAATTTTATGAATTTCATAAAATTAATTTGTATTATTACAAACCGCCACTGATAATATGAAATTTCAAGTCACTACGCCAATGCAATAAGAAATATGTCAAGCATTTGACATGACAAAGGTCATAACCTAATTTTTTCCATGCGGGTTCAGATGGTTCAAGAAGCCGCATACGTTAAGTTACTAAAACGGCTGGTACCTCTAAATAGGTATTAATTTTACTATAGTTGCGTCCAAAAATATTTTTTTTAGTTTTCTCAGAGTAGAAGGTACCCTGTGAAATACAGTAATATTTTCTCGTTATATGAACCCAAGCTTCGGCCCTGAGATATAAAAAAAAATTTATAAAGCAAAATAATAATAAGAATTATTATAATTTTTCAGAATTTAAAATCGATGCGTTTCGAGCATCTGGCGCCCAATATCAAAAAGCATAGGTACAAAAAAATTTCATTTTTATTAGATACTTTGCAAAGTTATAGCCGCGGTTGTATGTTGAAAGGTTTGGAGCGTTTCGGAACATACCACAGCAATATATATAATAATGGCCTATTTGAATTACCCATGTAATATTAACGTAGGAATTATTTTATTTTATATTCTCATTTTATTGTTTAAGTGTTAAGATCACTTTGTTCATGAAATTATAGCAATTTTTCTTGACAATAAAGCATATTCATCTACCTAGCTTATTTAAATACAAGGAGATATAATAATGAAACTAAACTAACGAAAAATTAATGTTTTTATGTAGGCGTAACTTAACCAAAAGCTGGTCCAAAATCTACATACTTATATGCAACATTGAATGTTTTATAAAACTAAACTTTTGTATTGCCTAATAGATTTTTTTGAAATTTTGGTATGGTATTTAGCTAGTAAGTAGTAGTTACTCTGCAATTGTCAAGTCGACAGATTCCGATACCGAAATAATATTTCGATAGTGCTGGTGATGTCGAAAACCATTTCGACTTAACATCTTGACGGTAGAAATATTTTACCAGGGTTGCAGAAAACCTATCAAGCCTGATTCCGATTCAACTACTCAACTTATAATTTAAAAAATAATTGTTTCAGCCAAAACATGGAATCGTCCTTTTCATTCTATCAGTATTGCGAATAGGTTTTGTTCCACTATTAATATTTTGCAACGCTCAACCTAGAAAAACTCTTCCAGTTTATTTTGAAGATCACGACTACATTGTTTTCATGGCTTTATTTGGTCTGACGGAGGGCATTTTGGTAATCAAATCACTAGTAGCAATGCTACCGTAAGTATCTCGATACTAAGAGTATTTATTATCGAACAAAGAGTCTATTAAACTACATAAAATATAAATTATCAGATAATTATCTGTATGTATTAATAGTTTATAGGGTGTATCAGTTAAAAATTCTGACTAATCTTAAATATTTTCATGGAAAGGAAATATAAGCATACTTATATTTTTTTGTAGGTTATTTGAAGGAGATGAAAAAGAGGCAGCTATGGTTTTTGTACCACTGGTTACAACATCTGCGCTAACGGCGGGCTCTATTATGAATATATTTATAACCAATATGATATGAATTTGTCATTGATTATATTTTATAAAAATATATACTTGTTTCATTTTTTCACCAGCGTCTAGAATAATGTCTACAAGTGGGCAAAACTTGATTTATTTACATATTGTAAGACTATTGTCTCTTGAGGATAATGTACACTCCCGAGCAAAATATTCAGGTCTCTTTAAATAATTTAAGAAATTGAAAATAATTTTAAAAATAAAACTAATCAGGGAGTCATAGGTCTAATATAGGCGATGAAAGTTATTGTCATGATATTACCCTTTTGATCAGATTCATGACATTGTCAGTTATGTTACAAGTTGTCAATAATTTTATGTCAGTTGTTTTCTGTAGAATAAAGCCTTATTTTAAAGGTAATCCTTCGTAATTTACTATAGTTATATTGTTGGATGGATGACTTGTCATAGTTGGCGTCTGTCACTTTCTGACACCGTATTTTGCAACCTTTTTGAAGCAACAAAAATTAATCCTATATAATATTCATATTTCGTTGCTTATTTTTAATTAAATGTAATTTTTTTCTCTAAAACCTATTTGTTGTATGACGTTTCATTATTCTTAGTGTTTATTTACGATGCCACAATGCCTCTAGACCCTATTGTCGTTGCACGAATTGTAGCGTTGATCCAAGACGGTAGAGGACAACGTGAAACCGCCAGAATTGTTAGTAAGAGCCTCTGTGCTGTACAAAATATGTGCCAACGCTACCAGGAGAATGGTCTTATAACCAGACGACCCGGATCTGGGCGAAAAAGAGTCACGAGTCAAAGAGATGATCGGTTTTTGTTGATGTCAAGTTTGCGGAATAGAACAGCTTCTGCGGTTTTGCTGCGAAATCAGCTTCAAGAGGTTAGAAATGTTAATGTCAGCGAATGGACAGTTAGAAGAAGGCTTCGTGCTAATGGATTGTCTTGCAGAAGGATGGCTACAGGACCAACATTGAACTGCCAGCATCGAATTGCAAGATTGGATTTTGCTCGAAACCACTTGGCATGGAACGATGATGACTAGAGCAAGGTACTCTTTACAGATGAGTCGCGTTTTTGCCTCAATGGACCAGACGGACGTCGATAAGTATGGAGAAGGCCCGGAGAAAGATACGCTCTCGCCTCGACCATAGACGTAAATTTGGTGGTGGGTCTGTTATGGTTTGGGCAGGTATCACTCCAGAAGCACGAACATAGTTGGTTTTCGTAGAAAATGGGTTTCTAACAGCTCACAGATATGTAACGCAGGTCCTGGAAGATCATGTTGTGCCTTTCGTGGTTACAATGGGCGAGCAATAACACACGCTGCCAGGATTGTAAGTGAATATCTAGATGAAGTAGGAATTAGGCGGTTTAATTGGCCAGCGTGCAGTCCAGATATGAATCCCATCGAACATGTCTGGGATGAGTTAGGGTAGCGTATCCGAAGGCATACAACAGTCCCAAGAACTGCCCAGGAGCTGAGAGAGTTGCTCTTGCCGGACTGGAATAACATGGATCAGAATGTAATCCTTAAATTAATTCAGAGTATGCCTCGTCGAATGCAAGCAGTCATTATTGCAAGAGGGGGTAATACACGTTGTTAGTTATCATTATCATTATCAATTTTTCAATGATGCTAAGTTTTATTCCTTCATTTCGTTTCCAATAACAATATTACAGTTAGATTTAATTTTTAAAATTCTTTGCAATTTTTCAACTTATTTAAAGTGACCTACATTTTTTGCTCGGCAGTGTATTTAGAAAAACAAATAAAAATCCATTTGATATAAAAGAAAATAGTAAAATTATGGCACAGAAAATGATATAAGTACATAATGCTATTATAGTAAATTTTATACCCATTTAGAATAAGACCATCCTTATTTATTATTAATAAATCGGTTGAAACAAAAAATTACCAACAAAAATGAACGTCGTAACTAATTTATTAGATGTCACGTTTTTGAAGTTACGTCAAATTTTGATTTCATGTTAATGTCATAACGCAAAATAAGATATAAAAATGCGATATTCTGATGAATCCAAAAAACTTATGCTTAATGTAGTAAACTATTTTCAAAACGATTTAGGATCTCGATTTAAGGCAATTCAAAAAGCGTCCGAAGCACTAAAAGTTCCAGAAAGCACATTATATAATCTTGAAAAACCAAACAGAGCTACAGATTTCGAATTTAGAAGAAATATGTCTGCAAGCGTTTCCCGGAGCAAAACCCGAATTACAAAAAATACCCTGCATTGTTTGAGGGAAGTAATTTGTAAAATGTATGCGCGAAAGGATAAAATCACAGTAGAAACTATTTTACGGCAATTTATCGAAGAGTCTCCAGAAACTAAGATTTCCAAAGGTTCGTTATATTTGGGAATTAAAAAAATGGGTTTTCATTTCAAAAAACAGGATGGAAGAAAACATTTATTGGAAATGCCTGCAGTCAGATTAAAAAGAATATTATTTTTGAACAAATACCATGCTGCTAAAAGTGAAAAGCTCTTTACACCTGTTTTTCTGGATGAGACATGGGTTTTTAGTAAAAGCGGGGACAGAAGAATGTGGCAAGATGGTACTAAACACAGTGATTTAAAAATAACTGGAAGCGGGACACGATATGTAATTGTTCATGCCGGTAATAAAAAAGGTTTTGTGGCAAATGCATCGCTTATTTTTAAATGCAATAAAAAAACAGGCGATTACCATGATAACATGAACACCGAAAATTGGTTTAAACAGCAATTAATTGTAAACTTGGAAGAACCATCGTTAATTATAATGGATAACGCAACGTATCACAGTCGCCTGGATGAAGAAATCCCAAGAAAAAGTTGGAGTAAAACACGCATGTTAGAATGGCTCAAAAAAAAGAATATTCCTTTTCCAGATCA
This sequence comes from Lochmaea crataegi, assembly GCA_947563755.1. NCBI lineage: Eukaryota > Metazoa > Arthropoda > Insecta > Coleoptera > Chrysomelidae > Lochmaea > Lochmaea crataegi. Next base: position 27,294,063 of record OX387425.1, on the reverse strand, counting down.
CATTTAAAAGGATGCTGTTTGGAATATAATTGAAAAGCAAGTTTTGCCAGAAAAAAATTATCATTTAGACAAATACGCTGCCGAGCATGGTCATTGTGTTCTCAGGCTACCACCCTATCATTGCCATTTTAATGCCATCGAAATGGTATGGTCAGAAACTAAAAGGCATTATGACCAAGCTATTACGAAAACTGCAAGGTCACCTACTGAAGTCTTAAAAGTATGGAATGACGTTGTAAAAAATGTACCGGAGCAACACTGGCAGAATTACATAAATCATACAGAGAAAATTATTTCTGAAGCATGGGAAGTAGAAAACAAACTGGACCTACTAAACATCGAACCTATGGTGATCTCTGTATCCAATGAATCCGATGATGAACTATCACTTTCGGAAAGTTATTCTGATTTAGAAACTAATTAAACTTTGCCTTGAAGATCACGTTGTCATTTTTTTAAAATCTAGAATTTGTACTTAATCGAACTCTGAATTGCCATATTTTTTTAAGAAAACTATGTATCTAGTTAATAAAACAATGTTTTTAAAATTAGTGCGCTTCTTTTATATTCTTTTATTATGTCAACATCTTTAGAATTTTATGAATTTCATAAAATTAATTTGTATTATTACAAACCGCCACTGATAATATGAAATTTCAAGTCACTACGCCAATGCAATAAGAAATATGTCAAGCATTTGACATGACAAAGGTCATAACCTAATTTTTTTCATGCGGGTTCAGATCTGGTTCAGATGGTTCAAGAAGCCGCATACGTTATGTTACTAAAACGGCTGGTACCTCTAAATAGGTATTAATTTTACTATACATGTTTATTTACGATAAGCAAAAGAAAAATTTGTGATGTTGCCAGCATGTAGATTTTTTCTTTATTCAAAGGAAACTGGAAAAGTCAATGTGACAGTTCTTCTTTTTCATTCGCCTGTACCTCGTAAGTCATAAATAGGAGGTGTTTATTTACAAATAAAAGGCTTGTATCATATTCTCAGATTTATTTAATATAAGTATATATTTATGTTAAAAGTATTGTAACGAGTTTTTTTTGTGGGCACCGATTAGAGGTTGATTTATTTATTTTTTCCTTTCGTAACATTTTTTAGCTTTAATATAACTCGTTACATACTTTCCAACCTTTTCCGTTACCGTAACCATGTAATTATTTTTCTTTATACTTATATTTTTATTATCCATCCGGAAGTACGTAAAGTCGAAGTATACTATATAAAAATTATTTTGATTTAAATATTTCAACCGAGGAGACATTCAGTAAATATACAAACTAATTAATTTCGAAAGACACCTATTATACATGTGAATTTTTTGGCTAGAGATAAATTTATCGACCGCTAATGCCGAAATCTCAAATAGACCACATTCTAATAAACAAAAGAAGGCAATCCTCAATTAAAGATGTAAGATCTTATAGAGGAGCCTGCGCAGACTCAGACCACTTCATGGTAATGGAAAAAATAAAACTAAAAACAAGAAGACACAACCTCAAGAGCGAACAAAAAAAATGGGACATTGAAAAATTAAAGGATAATCTAGTAAAAAAGAAATACGTAGAACAACTTGAAAATTATTTAACAGAAGATGGGAGGCAAGAACGCAATGATATGAAAGAAGAATGGTGCAATATAAAAAACGGAATACAAGTAGTAGCGGAAAAAGTGATAGGTAAAAAGAAGAAGGAGAGCAAAAAAGGATGGTACAATACCGAATGCCAAAAAATAGCTGAAGCAAAAGCAGAAGCTAGGCTAAAATGGATAGCAACAAATAAACTAGAAGATAGAGAAAAATATCAAACACTAAGGAAAGATAGCAAGAAAATAATCAGGAAAAGAAAAAGGCAATGGATGGACCTAAGGATACAGGAAATAGAGAACGAGAAATGGAACAGAAATTCAAGAAATTTTTATAAAAAAATAAAACAAAAAAATAGGACTTTCAAAAACAAATTCAAAGGAATAAAGAACAAACAAGAAAAAATTGTAGAAGAGGAAAAACAATACAAAGAAATATGGACAATGTACTTTAAGGAATTACTAAATGAACCAGTGATAGAAGATGAAATAGGAGAAGAAACAGAAGAAGAAATTATTACACAAGAACCAACATTAGAGGAAGTAAGAGATATTATCAAGAGAGGAAGTAATGGAAAAGCACCTGGGAAGGATGGAATTAATTTAGAACTGATAAAACACGGAGGAGACATGTTACATGAAAGAATATATAGATTGGTTAAAAAAATATGGGAAGAGGAAAAAATGCCGAACGAATGGGAAACTGGACAAATCATAACGATACACAAAAAAGGAGACCAGCAAGAATGTAAGAACTATAGAGGCATTACACTATTAAACGTAGCCTATAAAATATTATCATCACTAATACAAAGACGACTAATAACTGAAACTCAAAATATTATAGGACAATATCAATGTGGATTCATTAGAGGCAGATCAACAACAGATGCAATACACACTATTAAACAAATTATGGAAAAAGCATACGAACATAAATATGAAATAGAAATGTTATTTTTAGACTTTGAACAAGCCTTTGACTCTCTAAAGAGGAACGAAATTATGAAAGCTTTAAAAGAACAAGGGGTTAGTAAAAAACTAAGAAAACTAATAGAGATGACAATGAGACATTCAAAGGTTAGTATCCTGACACAAAAAGGAGAAACGGAAGAATTTGAAATAAACAAAGGTGTAAGACAAGGAGACTCACTGTCAGCTACGCTGTTTCAATCTGTCTCTAGAATTTGTTTTGAGAAAGTTACAAAAGGGAAATCTTAGAACAACAGGAAGTCAATTCATAGCCTATGCTGATGACATAGTACTAGTGACAAAAAAAAGGAAAATCATGGAAAAATTGCTAAGGGAGATTGAGGAGGAAGGGATGAAGTTGGGACTGAAAATTAATGTGAAGAAAACGAAGATAATGAGATTTGGAAAAACAGGACAAAATGGGGAAAACGAATAGGAAATAAGAAATTCGAAGAAGTACAAAAATTTAAATACCTGGGTGTAATGATAGATAATAAAGGGGAAAGAAGAACGGAGGTCGAAGAAAAAATAATGGCAACAAATCGAGCGTACCAAGCTAACAAAAATTTGTTAAAAAGTGAAATATTGACTAGGCAAACAAAGTTGAACATATACAAAACAATAATAAGGACCATAACAATGTACGCAGCAGAAACTATAACTATGACGAAAACAGAAGAAGACAAACTAAGGATAAACGAACGCAAGATATTAAGATCAATTCTGGGTTCAGTGAAGATAGGAGAACAAGAATATAGAAGGAGAACGAACCAAGAAATATTAGAAGAACTGAATGGAGAAGACATAATAAAGAAAATTAAAACTCAAAGAGTCAAATGGCTGGGAAGGAAACAGTAACAAAGGCCATGCTACAATGGAAGCCGGGAGGGAAGAGAAGGCGTGGAAGACCCAGATCTAAATGGTTGGCAGAGGTGGAGGACAACTTGATCAGGGCAGGTGTGACAAGATGGAAGCAAGAAACAAGAGACCGGAAGAAATGGCGGCAAATAAGCGAACGGATACAATAATAAACCGAGGATGGGGACTGATCCACCCCGATAAACGGATTTAGAAAGCGAAAGCGGCGCAATTTCACCACCTGCTCTCTGTTCTCCGTTTCAAAAGTTTAAAAAAGTGAAAATATTTTGTGAATCCGGACTCCGGCAGTTTTGTTTTGAAGGTAAAATAGTTTAAACTAATAGTATATTCGAAGACTTTCCGTACCGCCGTGTAACATGAAAATTTTGTAGACATTTCTTTGAAAATTGTCACGACCAGTTTTTATGTATTAAGTTAAATTTTTTTTTGATTCTTTCTTTTACAAAAATAAAAGATTTATAGTTGAAATAAAATAAGGTTTCCAATAACCGTATATTCGAGAATTTTTCGTACCGCCGATTTAGATTAAACTTTTGTAGATATTTCTACGAAAATTTTCATGACCAGTTTTTTTTTTAGATATTAAGTCAAGTTTTTTTGTTTGTTTCTTTTACAAAAATAAAGAGTTATTGGCTTAAATTTTTTTTGTATCACAGTGTTTAAAATATTAATTTATAATCGATACGAATTATTATTATCCGGTTCTCTAGTGGTTTTATGATTTTAGTTGCTGAAGTTCTTTCTATATAATTAAAACTCGTGTGGTTTGTGAAATTTTAACTTTATTCCGGTCTTGATATTTTTACTCTGTGTCGATAATTAGGTACCTTTTAAACTCGTGAAATTTATTTTGGAAATAGTAGTTTATAATATTTTTCTTTCGTATTTCTTTTAAATCCAAAGGGTTTCTCGAGCTTGGAAGAGGCTTAGCTACAACTCGTTCGATTTACCGGCAGATTTAAACCGTTCTTATATCGTACCTTGGACCAGTTTATTTCTTTTATTTTTTTTAAATAATATTTTTCGTATTTCTTTTAAATCCAAAGAGTTTCTCGAACTTGGAAGAGGCTTAGCTACAACTTGTTCGATTAACTGGCAGATTTAAACCCTTAGCACGTCGTCCCGAGGACCAATTCAATTTTTTTATTGTCTAAATAATAATCTTTGTATTTCTTGGGAATCCGAAGGGTTTCTCGAACTTGGAAGAGGCTTAGCCACAACTTGTTCGATTACCCGGCCGATTTAATTTTTTCTTTCCACCATCTCGTGTGCAAAATATATATAGGTATATTTTTTTGTTGCTGTTGTTTAAACACTGGCTTTCCGTATTTCCTTTGAATCCTAAGGGTTTCTTGAACTTGGAAGATGCTTAGCCACAACTCGTTCGAGTACCCGGCCGATTTAGAAAGTTCTTTCACCGGCTCACGAATCGATATACTCTCTTACTCCCTAAATAGTAAATTCCTGTGTCTCCATTGAATCCGTCGGGTTTCTTGAACTTGGAAGAGGCTTAGCCACAACTTGTTCGGTTACCCGGCAGATTTGATCGGTATTTGAATAATCTGACCAGCCTTGACTGTTAAAATTCCAGGTATAGGTAATACATACCTCATTTTATTTTATTTTATTTTGATTGTCACTAAAGAATTATCCATAAAATAGACCACAGAGTATTAATAGACTAAAGGTTTCTTTTTGATTATTTTGTGGTATAAAGACCTATTGTGTGATCGTAGGTATACACTAAACCGTAGATAGTATACAACTCTGCTGAATCCCTGTTTCCTTCATTAACCCGTAATTTATAAATTGGAGGATCCATATTTGGTTGTAATTAGGTAAATAAAGTTAATTCAACAAGACCCCTGGAATTTTCCGTAACCTCCATCTGAGGCTATCTGGAACTTTTGACGCTAAGGGTCAAGGGGCCGTGGAGCAAACCACGTTAATAATCTGGCGCCCGAGATTTAAACCGAATTTTGCATCAAGGGTGTCCATAGTGACGTGATCGTGTGGCAGGAGCCACGTGTAAGGAAGTAAGCGCGTTACAGTATGGATAAAATACAAAAAACTGTAACCAATCATTAGATATCTAAATTAACGTTTGATTATTTATTTTGATTATCTTCACTGGAAAAAATAAATCAAAGCATCAATCATCTTAAGTAAATTGAAATATAAATATAATTTAATTTATAAAAGAATATCATAACTTTATAAATTTAAATAAAATTTGTATTGATAATAATTAACGAAGTGACTATTTGTACGGGTACTGGACGAATAAATTATATTTAGTATTGACGATGACATGAACCTTAGTGATGTCGGTTGCGTTGATGATATTGATAAGAGCAGTGATAGTAACACCGAAGATGAAATCTATATAAAAAATCATATTAGTCAAAATTATTTTAAAAAAAGGCTAGAAATATCATTATCATCACCTGTTTCAAAATCTTGTTTTAATTCTGTTGTTATCGACAATCAAAACTTACATCTATTTCCAAATGTAAGTAATATAAATGAAGATAATATTGATTCTATCAAAAAAAAGGAAGAAATCACCATCACCTGGGTCTTCTTTATCATTATCAAACGTGTCAAATTGCGTTAATGTTGATAAAAAAATTAAAATATTGGAGAACATAATTGTTCAACCGGCTATGAGACAACGAGGACGGCCGAAAGGAGCAACACAAACAGCGATTGGTTTACCAAAGGAAAACATCTGGGAAACGGTTGACCCTAAAGGCCATCCCTGCAACTTCCCGCTAAATTCAATTTTCAAACGCATGCGATTTAGTCGCTAGTTCGATGTTTTTGAGCGTTTGTGTGTGTGTATGTGTCATACACACACACACATACATACAGAGGTACAGACATCATCGTAAAAATAGCCAGGAAAACTACTTAGGGCTTCAAAACGTCGAGATTTCTTTAAACCTCGATTTTTGTAAAACGGGGTAAAAACAATAACTTCCCGATTTTTCGAAAATCATTGGGAAGAATCATTGATTTTCTTAGCGGGAAGTTAAAAAGATTATAATCACCTCAAGCGTATATAGTGTTGAATAAATCATCGTCACACTATCCATGAGCTATATGTATACTGTTTGTATATGTGTACTTTTTTTATAAGGGAATAATAATTTAATTGTAAAAATTTCCTTCTACCATAGGCGTACAAATTTTTTTTTAAAAGGGATCGATTTATTTGTAAAAAATTCCATTTACGATGGGGTTACGATAACATTTTTAAAAGGGATTCATTTATTGGTGTTTTCATTTCTGTCGGCAGTCCCATTAGTGGACTCTACGTTTTTTTTAATCTTAAATCATTGGTTACATTTGATTTTTTTTCATATACTTGTTATTTGTGAGATACCAGGGAAAATCGATAAGTAGTCAATTTTAATACATGTTGACATCCACGTTATTAGGAGCTTTATCAAAAAGTGTTCAAATATATTTTTACATAAATTGAAAGAGTAAGACAGTGGCGTACACAATTTTTTAAAGTATTGAAATCGGGAGTTATACATTAGGTCTGCCCAAACCGCAATCAGAAACTGTCAGAAACGATCAGAGAATAACTGGTCATAGCAAACACAACAAGTTTACTCTCGCGTAAATCCATTCACTGATTGCAATGATCGACTACTCTCTGATCTGATATTTTAGTGTGATGATGGTGCCATCTATCGTTCAGTAGTATCTCGGTTACGCAAATATTTAAAAGTCTCAAATTTCACCGCAATTTACTTGAACCGTTAAGTGAAAAACGCTTAAACCCACAGAACATACCCAAGGCTTAAACCGCCACATCTCAGTGGCTCTGTAGCAGAATAGCGTCAGTCAAAAAAGCGCTGGACAAAGTAGCGCTAGGTTAAAATAGCGCCAGTCAAAATAGCGCCGCACAAAAATAACGCAGAACAAAAACAGCGGCGGACAAAATAACGCAGAACAAAAACAGCAGCAAACAAAATAGCTTATTCCTTTCCCCTTCTCGAAAATATATCAAAGAATTTGTATTCCACATGTTTTCCCCAAAAAGGAAGGAAATAAGCTATTTTGTCTGCAGCTGTTTTTGTGCTGCGCTATTTTGACTGACGCTTTTTTTAAGCTAGCGCTATTTTGTCCAGCGCTGTATATATGCATCTCTCCTTTTGGGGTCTCTGTTCTTCTCATTAGGATGGCAGGCCATTTATTTTTTTAGACAATGCAAAAAGTATCCTGAAAAATGATTTAACAATAAACATTTTCTTGAATTTATATTTATATCCTTGTGTACCTTTTTACTTTTACTTGTTCATTAAAATACTCAAAAAGACTAATAAATAAGGTTTTCAAAATAATATACTTTTATATTCACTTCTAGGACGGCCGGTATATATAAATATTAATCGTAGATATGATAAACAACTTTACTTGTTTAACGGGGTGACTAATGGGGGTGACGAATAAATTTTGTCGATTTATATTCAGTAGCGTGTTGACTTTCGAATAGGAAATATCGGAAATATCGTTCGAAATTAACGTGTATCGTGACGTGTAGTGAATAGTGCCTGTATGGATTACTTGGATTACAATCTGATACATTTACGGTGAGTTTTCATTTTATTTACTGGTAGTTATTGGTAATACTGTTTTTTTAAATATTTTAAATCACATACGAACAATTTTATTACTATAAACAATTGATTTTTAATATATAAACGAAGTATTTTACAATTGTTTATTAGATTTTAAATTTGCTATAATCCATTTTTGCTCTCTCTTACTATTTTTTTATACCAAAATATTTGAAATACTGAAAAGGGGGCCTGTATGTATTCCTAGCTATGACAAATTGTTCGTATATAAGTGGTTAGTCATGATAAACTGTAGATATTTCTACCTCGTATTGGGGCTCCTATAGGAAATATTAAATGACAATTAAACTGTGTCCTGTTCCATTTTGTTTATTAACATACAGGGTCTTTAAAAATTAGTTAATTTTACTCATATAAAAGTTTAGCAGAATAGATTCAGAAAAATTTATTAATTTTTGTACAAATGTTCAATTTTTAATAACTAATAACATTGTTTAACTAAACAATGCTAATAATCTTAATTCGTGTTATATTTTTAATAATACAACTGGTTTACTTAATTTTTAAAACCGATTTTCAAGAGAAAAAAGCTGTTTTAAATAATAAAACATCACCCTGTATAATATGTATTCAGTAATTCATAGGTATTTGCATTTTATCGAATTCTCTGACTTTTCTTATACTTTTACTCAAAATTAAAACCTACAGAAGGTTCTACACATACTTTTTTCAAAAAACAGCTAAGCTATACTCTTGTGTATTCTCATATTTAAATATCTGGTTCTTTTTTAACGAAAATAAAATATTTTCTTCAATTTAAAAAAGATCAAAGATCAAGATCAAGATTTTTTTGTCGAAATAATATTCTGAGAACACGATAAATTGACAATACTATGCATACTATGGAACATATAAACTTTTGGAATTGTATGCTTATTTAGTACCACCCGTCCAACCTTTATATCTAATGGAAAACTTATTATTTATTATCTATTTGTATACTTTCTAAAATCTTGATAAAGGTTTTCACAAACCAAATACAAGTTGAAATTTTATATTTGACATACCCCGTAGGAGAATCAATTCGAGGTAGGAATATGTACAGTTCCCCATGACTCATCTTAAATAACAGAATCTTCTTTAATATTTTATACTACATCCAGGGTGTTTCTGAATTTATGCGAAAAAATTCAGGTGGTGATTGCCTGCATAAAATTATAATAGGTCTTTCATATGAAAAAATTTCCTCACTCCACTCCCTTCCGAGATATCACCCCTAGAAAGAGGATGAGTGAAATTGAGTTTTTATTTCTTTTTTCTCAAATTTAAGTAAAGATGAAACCTTTAAATTTTGTAAATTTCGTGCACCCGCAATTACTAACCACCGGTATTTTCTCAACATTCCTGTTACATTATAATGGAGTGAAATTATCAACCCTTACTTTAAAAATTAAAAATTTCATTTTTTTTCTCCGAATCTATTGAATCTAGGAAAAAACTTCAAGAGTAAAAAAAGTTTTTCAAGACAATAGAGATTTTAAATAATATTTTTATTTCACAAAACTCAATCTCGAAAAAAAATTTGATATTAAATAAACTAAGGGTTGATAATTTCACTTCCTTATAATTTAACAGGAATGTTGAGAAAATACGATGTTAGTAATGGCGAGTGCACGAAATTTACAAAATTTAAAGTTTCCATCTTTACTTAAATTTTAGAAAAAAAAAACTCAATTTTATTCAGGGTGATATGGGGTGGGATTAGGAGATTTTGTCATAGGAAAGACTCATCATAATTTTATACAGGAAATCACCTTCTGAATTTTTCCACCTAAATTTAGGAACACGCTCTATACATAAATAATTTTTTAATGCTGATTTTAAACTTACGAACTTATAATAATTTTACAAACTGCGTATTTTAATTTAATGTCCAAGATTCCTTTGGCTGAAATAACAAGCAAAAAAATTATTATACAGGATGATTCTTTATAAAATGACCCTAGATGCCTTTGTTTTTTTAATCGTAAATTTTTTTGTTTTTTAGAAAACATGATTTTTCAAAATTATTAGTTTAGTTAAATTATTTAGAATCGTCCTTTAATAATATAATTCTTTTATTATTTGTTTTAGGTTTCGTAAAGTATTGGTCTACTCCAAAGGAGTGTGAGTATACAGTAATTCTCAATTTCTATCAAATGACATCATATCTCAGTATCATTCTGCCTTTCTTTTACAAATTGGTACTTTTTTCGAAAGACATAGGTAAGCTATGTCAATCCGAACATTTTCTAAATACTATGCCTTTCGTTAATAAGTTGGAACTCTTCAAAAGACATAGGTGAGCTATGTCAATCCGAACATTTTCTAAATACTATGTCTTTCGTTAATAAGTTGGTACATTTCAAAAGACATAGGTAATCTATGCCAATCCGAAAATTTTCTAAATAGTATGCCTTTCGTTAATAAATTGGTACTTTTCAAACGACATAAATCAGCTATGTCAATACGAACATTTTCTAAATACTATGCCTTTCGTTAATAAGTTGGTAATTTTCAAAAGACATAGGTAAACTATATCAATCTGAACATTTTCTAAATACTATGCCTTTCGTTAATAAGTTGGCACTTTTCAAAAGACATAGGTAAGCTATGCCAATCCGAAAATTTTCTAAATACTATGCCTTTCGTTAATAAGTTGGTACTTTTCTAGAGACATAGGTAAGCTATGTCAATCCGAAAATTTTCTAAATAGTATGCCTTTCGTTAATAAATTGGTACTTTTCAAACGACATAAATCAGCTATGTCAATACGAACATTTTCTAAATACTATGCCTTTCGTTAATAAGTTGGTACTTTTCAAAAGACATGGGTAAGCTATGTCAATCCGAAAATTTTCTAAATACTATGCCTTTCGTTAATAAGTTGGTACTTTTCAAAAGACATAGGTAAGCTATGTCAATCCGAAAATTTTCTAAATACTATGCCTTTCGTTAATAAGTTGGTACTTTTCTAGAGACATAGGTAAGCTATGTCAATCCGAAAATTTTCTAAATAGTATGCCTTTCGTTAATAAATTGGTACTTTTCAAACGACATAAATCAGCTATGTCAATACGAACATTTTCTAAATACTATGCCTTTCGTTAATAAGTTGGTAATTTTCAAAAGACATAGGTAAACTATATCAATCTGAACATTTTCTAAATACTATGCCTTTCGTTAATAAGTTGGTACTTTTCAAAAGACATAGGTAAGCTATGTCAATCCGAACATTTTCTAAATACTATGCCTTTCGTTAATAAGTTGGTACTTTTCAAAAGACATAGGTAAGCTATGTCAATCCGAAAATTTTCTAAATACTATGCCTTTCGTTAATAAGTTGGTACTTTTCTAAAGACATAGGTAAGCTATGTCAATCCGAACATTTTCTAAATACTATGCCTTTCGTTAATAAGTTGGTACTTTTCAAAAGACATAGGTAAGCTATGTCAATCCGAACATTCTCTAAATACTATGCCTTTCGTTAATAAGTTGGTACTTTTCAAAAGACATGGGTAAGCTATGTCAATCCGAAAATTTTCTAAATACTGTTCGTTTCGTTAATAAGTTGGTACTTTTCAAAAGACATAGGTAAGCTATGTCAATCCGAAAATTTTCTAAATACTCTTCGTTTCGTTAATAAGTTGGTACTTTTCAAAAGACATAGGTAAGCTATGTCAATCCGAACATTTTCTAAATAATACGCCTTTCGATAATAAGTGGTACTTTTCAAAAGACATAGGTGAGCTATGTCAATTCGAACATTTTCTAAATACTGTTCCTTTCGTTAATAAGCTGGTACTTTTCAAAAGACATAGGTAAGCTATGTCAATCCGAACATTTTCTAAATAATACGCCTTTCGATAATAAGTTGGTACCTTTCAAAAGACATAGGTAAGCTATGTCAATCCGAACATTTTCTAAATACTATGCCTTTCGTTATTAAGTTGGTACTTTTCAAAAGACATAGGTAAGCTATGTGAATCCGAACATTTTCTAAATACTATGCTTTTCGTTAATAAGTTGGTACTTTTCTAAAGACATAGGTAAGCTATGTCAATCCGAACATTCTCTAAATACTATGCCTTTCGTTAATAAGTTGGTACTTTTCAAAAGACATAAGTAACCTATGTCAATCCGAAAATTTTCTAAATACTGTTCGTTTCGTTAATAAGTTGGTACTTTTCAAAAGACATAGGTAAGCTATGACAATCCGAACATTTTCTAAATAATACGCCTTTCGATAATAAGTTGGTAATTTTCAAAAGACATAGGTAAGCTATGTCAATCCGAACATTTTCTAAATACTATGCCTTTCGTTATTAAGTTGGTACTTTTCAAAAGACATAGGTAAGCTATGTGAATCCGAACATTTTCTAAATACTATGCCTTTCGTTAATAAGTTGGTACTTTTCTAAAGACATAGGTAAGCTATGTCAATCCGAACATTTTCTAAATACTATGCCTTTCGTTAATAAGTTGGAACTCTTCAAAAGACATAGGTAAGCTATGTCAATCCGAACATTTTCTAAATACTGTTCCTTTCGTTAATAAGTTGGTACTTTTCAGAAGACATAGGTAAGCTATGTGAATCCGAACATTTTCTAAATACTATGCCTTTCGTTAATAAGTTGGTACTTTTCTAAAGACATAGGTAAGCTATGTCAATCCGAAAATTCTCTAAATACTATGCCTTTCGTTAATAAGTTGGTACTTTTCAAAAGACATAAGTAAGCTATGTCAATCCGAAAATTTTCTAAATACTGTTCGTTTCGTTAATAAGTTGGTACTTTTCAAAAGACATAGGTAAGCTATGACAATCCGAATATTTTCTAAATAATACGCCTTTCGATAATAAGTTGGTACTTTTCAAAAGACATAGGTAAGCTATGTCAATCCGAACATTTTCTAAATACTATGCCTTTCGTTAATAAGTTGGTACTTTTCAAAAGACATAAGTAAGCTATGTCAATCCGAAAATTTTCTAAATACTGTTCGTTTCGTTAATAAGTTGGTACTTTTCAAAAGACATAGGTAAGCTATGTCAATCCGAAAATTTTCTAAATACTGTTCGTTTCGTTAATAAGTTGGTATTTTTCAAAAGACATAGGTAAGCTATGTCAATCCGAACATTTTCTAAATAATACGCCTTTCGATAATAAGTTGGTACTTTTCAAAAGACATAGGTAAGCTATGTCAATTCGAACATTTTCTAAATACTGTTCCTTTCGTTAATAAGTTGGTACTTTTCAAAAGACATAGGTAAGCTATGTCAATCCGAACATTTTCTAAATAATACGCCTTTCGATAATAAGTTGGTACTTTTCAAAAGACATAGGTAAGCTATGTCAATCCGAACATTTTCTAAATACTATGCCTTTCGTTATTAAGTTGGTACTTTTCAAAAGACATAGGAAAGCTATGTGAATCCGAACATTTTCTAAATACTATGCCTTTCGTTAATAAGTTGGTACTTTTCAAAAGACATAGGTAAGCTATGTCAATCCGAACATTCTCTAAATACTATGCCTTTCGTTAATAAGTTGGTACTTTTCAAAAGACATAGGTAAGCTATATCAATCCGAACATATTCTAAATACTGTTCCTTTCGTTAATAAGTTGGTACTTTTCAGAAGACATAGGTAAGCTATATCAATCCGAAAATTTTTTAAATACTATGCCTTTCGTTAATAAGTTGGTACTTTTCAAAAGACATAGGTAAGCTATATCAATCCGAAAATTTTCTAAATACTGTTCCTTTCGTTATTAAGTTGGTACTTTTCAAAAGACATAGGTAAGCTATGTCAATTCGAAAATTTTCTAAATACTGTTCCTTTCGTTAATAAGTTGGTACTTTTCAAAAGACATAGGTAAGCTATGTCAATCCGAACATTCTCTAAATACTATGCCTTTCGTTAATAAGTTGGTACTTTTCAAAAGACATAGGTAAGCTGTCAATCCGAAAATTTTCTAAATACTGTTCGTTTCGTTAATAAGTTGGTACTTTTCAAAAGACATAGGTAAGCTATGTCAAACCGAAAATTTTCTAAATACTGTTCGTTTCGTTAATAAGTTGGTACTTTTCAAAAGACATAGGTAAGCTATGTCAATCCGAACATTTTCTAAATAATACGCCTTTCGATAATGAGTTGGTACTTTTCAAAAGACATAGGTGAGCTATGTCAATCCGAACATTTTCTAAATACTATGCCTTTCGTTATTAAGTTGGTACTTTTCAAAAGACATAGGTAAGCTATGTGAATCCGAACATTTTCTAAATACTATGCTTTTCGTTAATAAGTTGGAACTCTTCAAAAGACATAGGTAAGCTATGTCAATCCGAACATTTTCTAAATACTATGCCTTTCGTTAATAAGTTGGAACTCTTCAAAAGACATAGGTAAGCTATGTCAATCCGATCATTCTCTAAATACTATGCCTTTCGTTGATAAGTTGGTACTTTTCAAAAGACATAGGTAAGCTATGTCAATCCGAACATTTTCTAAATACTATGCCTTTCGTTAATAAGTTGGAACTCTTCAAAAGACATAGGTAAGCTATGTCAATCCGAACATTCTCTAAATACTATGCCTTTCGTTAATAAGTTGGTACTTTTCTAAAGACATAGGTAAGCTATGTCAATCCGAACATTTTCTAAATACTATGCCTTTCGTTAATAAGTTGGAACTCTTCAAAAGACATAGGTAAGCTATGTCAATCCGAACATTCTCTAAATACTATGCCTTTCGTTAATAAGTTGGTACTTTTCAAAAGACATAAGTAAGCTATGTCAATCCGAAAATTTTCTAAATACTGTTCGTTTCGTTAATAAGTTGGTACTTTTCAAAAGACATAGGTAAGCTATGTCAATCCGAAAATTTTCTAAATACTGTTCGTTTCGTTAATAAGTTGGTACTTTTCAAAAGACATAGGTAAGCTATGTCAATCCGAACATTTTCTAAATAATACGCCTTTCGATAATAAGTTGGTACTTTTCAAAAGACATAGGTAAGCTATGTCAATTCGAACATTTTCTAAATACTGTTCCTTTCGTTAATAAGTTGGTACTTTTCAAAAGACATAGGTAAGCTATGTCAATCCGAACATTTTCTAAATACTATGCCTTTCGTTAGTAAGTTGGAACTCTTCAAAAGACATAGGTAAGCTATGTCAATCCGAACATTCTCTAAATACTATGCCTTTCGTTAATAAGTTGGAACTCTTCAAAAGACATAAGTAAGCTATGTGAATCCGAACATTTTCTAAATACTATGCCTTTCGTTAATAAGTTGGTACTTTTCTAAAGACATAGGTAAGCTATGTCAATCCGAACATTTTCTAAATACTATGCCTTTCGTTAATAAGTTGGAACTCTTCAAAAGACATAGGTAAGCTATGTCAATCCGAACATTCTCTAAATACTATGCCTTTCGTTAATAAGTTGGTACTTTTCAAAAGACATAAGTAAGCTATGTCAATCCGAAAATTTTCTAAATACTGTTCGTTTCGTTAATAAGTTGGTACTTTTCAAAAGACATAGGTAAGCTATGTCAATCCGAAAATTTTCTAAATACTGTTCGTTTCGTTAATAAGTTGGTACTTTTCAAAAGACATAGGTAAGCTATGTCAATCCGAACATTTTCTAAATAATACGCCTTTCGATAATAAGTTGGTACTTTTCAAAAGACATAGGTAAGCTATGTCAATTCGAACATTTTCTAAATACT
The DNA here is from genome assembly GCA_947563755.1 of Lochmaea crataegi. Classification (NCBI taxonomy): domain Eukaryota; kingdom Metazoa; phylum Arthropoda; class Insecta; order Coleoptera; family Chrysomelidae; genus Lochmaea; species Lochmaea crataegi. Next base: position 27,278,245 of record OX387425.1, on the reverse strand, counting down.
GTTCCTTTCGTTAATAAGTTGGTACTTTTCAAAAGACATAGGTAAGCTATGTCAATCCGAACATTTTCTAAATAATACGCCTTTCGATAATAAGTTGGTACTTTTCAAAAGACATAGGTAAGCTATGTCAATTCGAACATTTTCTTAATACTGTTCCTTTCGTTAATAATTTGGTACTTTTCAAAAGACATAGGTAAGCTATGACAATCCGAACATTTTCTAAATAATACGCCTTTCGATAATAAGTTGGTACTTTTCAAAAGACATAGGTAAGCTATGTCAATTCGAACATTTTCTAAATACTGTTCCTTTCGTTAATAATTTGGTACTTTTCAAAAGACATAGGTAAGCTATGACAATCCGAACATTTTCTAAATAATACGCCTTTCGATAATAAGTTGGTACTTTTCAAAAGACATAGGTAAGCTATGTCAATCCGAACATTTTCTAAATACTATGCCTTTCGTTATTAAGTTGGTACTTTTCAAAAGACATAGGTAAGCTATGTGAATCCGAAAATTTTCTAAATACTGTTCCTTTCGTTAATAAGTTGGTACTTTTCAAAAGACATAGGTAAGCTATGTCAATCCGAACATTTTCTAAATAATACGCCTTTCGATAATAAATTGGTACTTTTCAAAAGACATAGGTAAGCTATGTCAATTCGAACATTTTCTTAATACTGTTCCTTTCGTTAATAATTTGGTACTTTTCAAAAGACATAGGTAAGCTATGACAATCCGAACATTTTCTAAATAATACGCCTTTCGATAATAAGTTGGTACTTTTCAAAAGACATAGGTAAGCTATGTCAATTCGAACATTTTCTAAATACTGTTCCTTTCGTTAATAATTTGGTACTTTTCAAAAGACATAGGTAAGCTATGACAATCCGAACATTTTCTAAATAATACGCCTTTCGATAATAAGTTGGTACTTTTCAAAAGACATAGGTAAGCTATGTCAATCCGAACATTTTCTAAATACTATGCCTTTCGATAATAAGTTGGTACTTTTCAAAAGACATAGGTAAGCTATGTCAATCCGAACATTTTCTAAATACTATGCCTTTCGTTATTAAGTTGGTACTTTTCAAAAGACATAGGTAAGCTATGTGAATCCGAACATTTTCTAAATACTATGCCTTTCGTTAATAAGTTGGTACTTTTCTAAAGACATAGGTAAGCTATGTCAATCCGAACATTTTCTAAATGCTATGCCTTTCGTTAATAAGTCGGAACTCTTCAAAAGACATAGGTAAGCTATGTCAATCCGAACATTCTCTAAATACTATGCCTTTCGTTAATAAGTTGGTACTTTTCAAAAGACATAAGTAAGCTATGTCAATCCGAAAATTTTCTAAATACTGTTCGTTTCGTTAATAAGTTGGTACTTTTCAAAAGACATAGGTAAGCTATGTCAATCCGAAAATTTTCTAAATACTGTTCGTTTCGTTAATAAGTTGGTACTTTTCAAAAGACATAGGTAAGCTATGTCAATCCGAACATTTTCTAAATAATACGCCTTTCGATAATAAGTTGGTACTTTTCAAAAGACATAGGTAAGCTATGTCAATCCGAACATTTTCTAAATACTATGCCTTTCGTTATTAAGTTGGTACTTTTCAAAAGACATAGGTAAGCTATGTGAATCCGAACATTTTCTAAATACTATGCCTTTCGTTAATAAGTTGGTACTTTTCTAAAGACATAGGTAAGCTATGTCAATCCGAACATTTTCTAAATACTATGCCTTTCGTTAATAAGTCGGAACTCTTCAAAAGACATAGGTAAGCTATGTCAATCCGAACATTCTCTAAATACTATGCCTTTCGTTAATAAGTTGGTACTTTTCAAAAGACATAAGTAAGCTATGTCAATCCGAAAATTTTCTAAATACTGTTCGTTTCGTTAATAAGTTGGTACTTTTCAAAAGACATAGGTAAGCTATGTCAATCCGAACATTCTCTAAATACTATGCCTTTCGTTAATAAGTTGGTACTTTTCAAAAGACATAGGTAAGCTATGTCAATTCGAACATTTTCTAAATACTGTTCCTTTCGTTAATAAGTTGGTACTTTTCAAAAGACATAGGTAAGCTATGACAATCCGAACATTTTCTAAATAATACGCCTTTCGATAATAAGTTGGTACTTTTCAAAAGACATAGGTAAGCTATGTCAATCCGAACATTTTCTAAATACTATGCCTTTCGTTATTAAGTTGGTACTTTTCAAAAGACATAGGTAAGCTATGTGAATCCGAACATTTTCTAAATACTATGCCTTTCGTTAATAAGTTGGTACTTTTCTAAAGACATAGGTAAGCTATGTCAATCCGAACATTTTCTAAATACTATGCCTTTCGTTAATAAGTCGGAACTCTTCAAAAGACATAGGTAAGCTATGTCAATCCGAACATTCTCTAAATACTATGCCTTTCGTTAATAAGTTGGTACTTTTCAAAAGACATAAGTAAGCTATGTCAATCCGAAAATTTTCTAAATACTGTTCGTTTCGTTAATAAGTTGGTACTTTTCAAAAGACATAGGTAAGCTATGTCAATCCGAAAATTTTCTAAATACTGTTCGTTTCGTTAATAAGTTGGTACTTTTCAAAAGACATAGGTAAGCTATGTCAATCCGAACATTTTCTAAATAATACGCCTTTCGATAATAAGTTGGTACTTTTCAAAAGACATAGGTAAGCTATGTCAATTCGAACATTTTCTAAATACTGTTCCTTTCGTTAATAAGTTGGTACTTTTCAAAAGACATAGGTAAGCTATGTCAATCCGAACATTTTCTAAATAATACGCCTTTCGATAATAAGTTGGTACTTTTCAAAAGACATAGGTAAGCTATGTCAATTCGAACATTTTCTAAATAATACGCCTTTCGATAATAAGTTGGTACTTTTCAAAAGACATAGGTAAGCTATGTCAATCCGAACATTTTCTAAATACTATGCCTTTCGTTATTAAGTTGGTACTTTTCAAAAGACATAGGTAAGCTATGTGAATCCGAACATTTTCTAAATACTATGCCTTTCGTTAATAAGTTGGTACTTTTCTAAAGACATAGGTAAGCTATGTCAATCCGAACATTTTCTAAATACTATGCCTTTCGTTAATAAGTTGGAACTCTTCAAAAGACATAGGTAAGCTATGTCAATCCGAACATTCTCTAAATACTATGCCTTTCGTTAATAAGTTGGTACTTTTCAAAAGACATAAGTAAGCTATGTCAATCCGAAAATTTTCTAAATACTGTTCGTTTCGTTAATAAGTTGGTACTTTTCAAAAGACATAGGTAAGCTATGTCAATCCGAGCATTTTCTAAATAATACGCCTTTCGATAATAAGCTGGTACTTTTCAAAAGACATAGGTAAGCTATGTCAATTCGAACATTTTCTAAATACTGTTCGTTTCGTTAATAAGTTGGTACTTTTCAAAAGACATAGGTAAGCTATGTCAATCCGAACATTTTCTAAATAATACGCCTTTCGATAATAAGTTGGTACTTTTCAAAAGACATAGGTAAGCTATGTCAATTCGAACATTTTCTAAATACTGTTCCTTTCGTTAATAAGTTGGTACTTTTCAAAAGACATAGGTAAGCTATGTCAATCCGAACATTTTCTAAATAATACGCCTTTCGATAATAATTTGGTACTTTTCAAAAGACATAGGTAAGCTATGACAATCCGAACATTTTCTAAATAATACGCCTTTCGATAATAAGTTGGTACTTTTCAAAAGACATAGGTAAGCTATGTCAATCCGAACATTTTCTAAATACTATGCCTTTCGTTATTAAGTTGGTACTTTTCAAAAGACATAGGTAAGCTATGTGAATCCGAACATTTTCTAAATACTATGCCTTTCGTTAATAAGTTGGTACTTTTCTAAAGACATAGGTAAGCTATGTCAATCCGAACATTTTCTAAATACTATGCCTTTCGTTAATAAGTTGGAACTCTTCAAAAGACATAGGTAAGCTATGTCAATCCGAACATTCTCTAAATACTATGCCTTTCGTTAATAAGTTGGTACTTTTCAAAAGACATAAGTAAGCTATGTCAATCCGAAAATTTTCTAAATAATACGCCTTTCGATAATAAGTTGGTACTTTTCAAAAGACATAGGTAAGCTATGTCAATTCGAACATTTTCTAAATACTGTTCCTTTCGTTAATAATTTGGTACTTTTCAAAAGACATAGGTAAGCTATGACAATCCGAACATTTTCTAAATAATACGCCTTTCGATAATAAGTTGGTACTTTTCAAAAGACATAGGTAAGCTATGTCAATCCGAACATTTTCTAAATACTATGCCTTTCGTTAATAAGTTGGTACTTTTCAAAAGACATAGGTAAGCTATGTCAATCCGAACATTCTCTAAATACTATGCCTTTCGTTAATAAGTTGGTACTTTTCAAAAGACATAGGTAAGCTATGTCAATTCGAACATTTTCTAAATACTGTTCCTTTCGTTAATAAGTTGGTACTTTTCAAAAGACATAGGTAAGCTATGACAATCCGAACATTTTCTAAATAATACGCCTTTCGATAATAAGTTGGTACTTTTCAAAAGACATAGGTAAGCTATGTCAATCCGAACATTTTCTAAATACTATGCCTTTCGTTATTAAGTTGGTACTTTTCAAAAGACATAGGTAAGCTATGTGAATCCGAACATTTTCTAAATACTATGCCTTTCGTTAATAAGTTGGTACTTTTCTAAAGACATAGGTAAGCTATGTCAATCCGAACATTTTCTAAATACTATGCCTTTCGTTAATAAGTCGGAACTCTTCAAAAGACATAGGTAAGCTATGTCAATCCGAACATTCTCTAAATACTATGCCTTTCGTTAATAAGTTGGTACTTTTCAAAAGACATAGGTAAGCTATGTCAATCCGAACATTCTCTAAATACTATGCCTTTCGTTAATAAGTTGGTACTTTTCAAAAGACATAGGTAAGCTATATCAATCCGAACATTTTCTAAATACTGTTCCTTTCGTTAATAAGTTGGTACTTTTCAAAAGACATAGGTAAGCTATATCAATCCGAACATTTTTTAAATACTATGCCTTTCGTTAATAAGTTGGTACTTTTCAAAAGACATAGGTAAGCTATGCCAATCCGTACATTTTCTAAATACTATGCCTTTCGTTAATAAGTTGGTACTTTTCAAAAGACATAGTTAAGCTATGTCAATTCGAAAATTTTCTAAATACTGTTCCTTTCGTTAATAAGTTGGTACTTTTCAAAAGACATAGGTAAGCTATATCAATCCGAACATTTTCTAAATACTGTTCCTTTCGTTAATAAGTTGGTACTTTTCAAAAGACATAGGTAAGCTATATCAATCCGAACATTTTCTAAATATTGTTCCTTTCGTTAATAAGTTGGTACTTTTTAACAGACATAGGTAAGCTATATCAATCCGAACAGTTTTTAAATACTATGCCTTTCGTTAATAAGTTGGTACTTTTCAAAAGACATAGGTAAGCTATGTCAATCCGAAAATTTTCTAAATACTATGCCTTTCGTTAATAAGTTGGTACTTTTCAAAAGACATAGGTAAGCTAGGTCAATCCGAACATTTTCTAAATACTGTTCCTTTCGTTAATAAGTTGGTACTTTTCAAAAGACATAGGTAAGCTATGTCAATCCGAAAATTTTCTAAATACTATGCCTTTCGTTAATAAGTTGGTACTTTTCAAAAGACAAAGGTAAGCTATGTCAATCCGAACATTTTCTAAATACTGTTCCTTTCGTTGATAAGTTGGTACTTTTCAAAAGACATAGGTAAGCGATGTCAATCCGAACATTTTCTAAATACTATGCCTTTCGTTAATAAGTTGGTACTTTTCAAAAGACAAAGGTAAGCTATGTCAATCCGAACATTTTCTAAATACTGTTCCTTTCGTTAATAAGTTGGAACTTTTCAAAAGACATAGGTAAGCTATGTCAATCCGAACATTTTCTAAATACTATGCCTTTCGTTAATAAGTTGGTACTTTTCAAAAGACATAGTTAAGCTATGCCAATCCGAAAATTTTCTAAATACTATGCCTTTCGTTAATAAGTTGGTACTTTTCAAAATACATAGGTAAGCCATGTCAATCCGAACATTCTCTAAATACTGTTCCTTTCGTTAATAAATTGGTACTTTTCAAAAGACATAGATAAGCTATGTCAATCCGAATATTTTCTAAATACTGTTCCTTTCGTTAATAAGTTGGTACTTTTCAAAAGACATAGGTAAGCTATGCCAATCCGAAAATTTTCTAAATACTATGCCTTTCGTTAATAAGTTGGTACTTTTCGAAAGACATAGGTAAGCTATGTCGATCCGAAAATTTTCTAAATAATATGCCTTTCGTTAATAAGTTGGTATTTTTCAAAAGACATAGGTAAGCTATGCCAATCCGAAAATTTTCTAAATACTATGCCTCTCGTTAATAAGTTGGTACTTTTCAAAAGACATAGGTAAGTTATGCCAATCCGAAAATTTTCTAAATACTATGCCTTTCGTTAATAAAATGGTACTTTTCAAAAGACATAGGTAAGCTATGTCAATCCGAATATTTCCTGCAGTCTTTCGTTAACAATTTGGTACCTTTCAATAGACATAGGTAAGCTATGTCGTTCCTCGTATTTTCTGTTCTGTTTTTTTCTGCACTTTCTCCCCTGTTGGTGTCATTTGGTTTGGAATTGTGAATTATTTTTTTATTGCAATTGCTAAGTAAGCCACATGTACCGACTTTTTTGTTTACGATTGACTTTTTCCCGCACGGATGCACGCAGTATCACACTGTGAGAAAGTACTCGTTACCTAGGTTGTCGGTAAGCCTCGCTTGCAAAACGAGCAGTCATTCAGATGGGCGAGTACGCTTAAGTGTTTTCCGTTTGTCGAATGGGTATGGGTTGACAAGTAGGGGGAATAGTTGCCCAGTATGGGCTATCAAAATATCGTAGATTTCTAAGTTGGTACATGCAAAATGGGAATACTTGGCGATTTATTACTAACAATTTTTTTCAGCGCTTCCTTTTCAGCACACTAACACTCTCTTACAGGCTTCAGAGATGTCATCAAATTTTTTGTATATTTTTTAATTTTGTTTGATTTTCTGTTCCAGGAATTTTTTTAGGGATGGATTTATTTGGAATATATGCATTTATTTAAACTTGCTGATAGGACTATCTTATAATTTTACTTTTTTATGTCCTAGGGTTTGCATTAAAATTTTTCTTATTAATTTTATTTTTTGTTTTAGAATTCTTATTAGGAAAGGATTTTTTAGGTTACAAAAGTGACTTTGCAGTTTAGAGCTTCAGAATTTTCATTAATATTTGGTAAAGTGTTTTTTGCATGATTTTTTCTTAGCTGCATGGGTTTAAAAGGTGCATGCATGTGTAGGGGGTGGTAAAGTAGTGGTGATTTAGGGGGTTTAGTATTTTAATGATAAAATTTTGTATGTAAAAATATTTTTATGTTGTAATTCGTGTTTAAATTTTTCGGCTCTTATAAAAAAATGTAAATGTTAATATTTTATTGATATTAAACATATCTTCTTTATAATTGCTAAGTTTGCATTTATTTGATCCTGTTTGTAAATGTATATCTATCTGCACTTTGCTAGAGTAAAGATAAACTCTGGCTTAGTGCAGCCGGTAGAGAACATCCAGCTTTCAGGGGGGCGCATTTTCTAGTTTTGTCTGTGATTTCCTCCGCCGGCGGGGAATATTTTCCATCGGTTGTGAATATTTTAACCGGTTGATTATATTTTCTACCGATAAAGGGAACAGCTTCCAGTCGAGAGGGACAGCTTCCAGCCGTGATGGGAAATGATTGCTTATATTTTTTTATAGATGGGTATTTAATTTCAGTTTTGTCAAAGTAATCTTTGGTTTTGTATCGCTTTGGTTATTTATATTAGGTAACAAAACAAATATGATATTTTGTGTTATTGTTAGATATTGAACTCCACTTTTACCATAGCTAATATAAATGTTGTTTCTATTTGTCTTTTTTACAGTACTGTTCTACAATCAGAATTAAACTGTTACTTGAGGGATAACAGAACAGAGATATTATAGAATAATCTAATTATTATTATTAAGATGTTATATATAATAGTTCTCTCCGAATTCCAGAACAATATATTTTTATCTTCTTATTTTACTTTTACCATTGTCTAGGATATTCAATGTGGTGTTAAACCGATACCCGCCTTTTAAACCGAATATTTTAGGAGAAAACTGGAAATTAAGAATTCCTAAATGTTTGCCACTTTCACTACAGATACGTCACGCAACTAAATATGAAGCTAGCCACTTTCTGATTTAGATGTTTTATGAACTAATAGCCAGTTACAAAAGGGCCATTCGAATTTGAAGTTTGAAGAACTGTCAAAGTTTATAATATATATAAGTTCTTTGTTTACAGTTTATACAAGCTTGACGTTTTAATATTATGAAAAAATAAACGCATTTTTTTAGTTGAGTTTAGTTAGTTTTTCTCCACAATAATCATATAAATCTTGTTTTGTATCATACTGCATGAACACATCAGTTACAACGCCTCGTAAAAAGTTTGTGACTGTGCCTGCAGTAGACGAAAATTGCGGTTTGTGGCTACTAGAAGAAAATATAAACACACTACAACTAGTTACTATTGCTGTGAAGATCATTTTGATGTAAGTAATTATATATGTGTGTGTAGCAGTAAAAATAAATTGGAAGTAAATTTAAACAACTCCTAAGTCATTCACTATAAAAGCAATATAACATAAGCATAACCTATACTTCATCACGATTTTAAAAAAGAAGACTACAGAATTGTGGTCCTATATCAACCCTTATGTAGCTAACTTCTCTTTTAGGTAATGTAGGTAACAGCATACATGGCGAACTACTTAAATCATCCAAAAGTTGAATTTTCAAATCGACATAAAAACCTTGTGAGAATAAAAATATTAAAAATAATTGATTCCCCATTATGATTTTGTCCACCACTAACTATAAACATTGTGAAAATATCATATTTTTGTTAAGTTTAACACCCCATTAGATATTATTTACCTTCAAACATTTTTGATGTATTCTCAAATCACATTATTGATTTTGTACCACTCAATGATCACTGCATCGCTGTAACCAAATTTATTTTGGAGAAATATATAGATATTCGACTTCACCACGAATTTAATAAATTAAAAACTTCTAATAAAGCCAAAGTAAGAAGTTTGCTTACAAAATCTATTTTATTTCAAAACCAATAATTTTTATTTCTACTTTTCTTTATACAATTTTGTGTGCTAGTTATTTTACCTTGTAATTCTTGTTATATGACTGTGAATAATTCTTAAGAACAATAAATATGAACAATGAAGTTAAATCGAACACTGCCAATACAATTATTGCTTTAGATGGAACCAGCATATTGGATTGCAGTAGTGGTAGCAAAATAGCGGTGAATATAAGAAGTGATCAATCAGAAACTTCCGAAGAATTGTCAAAAGAGCTTCGTGACCATGATTATCTTTCGGTTTATTTTTTGAGTGAATATACTAAGGATGTGGTTGCTTATATTTCTGGATTTGTAGTAAAAATCTTAAACAAAAAAATTAATTGTAAACAGTGTTCTATACTTTTAGAAGGTGATTGCAGTTTGCGGTTAGTCTACTCTACAAATTAAAAAAACCTAAAAGCTTCTAAATTTGTAGTTACTGTTTGTAGTGAAGCTGAAAAATGTCTGAAAACACTTACTATGAATTTAGATATTAGTAATATTATTATAATTGAAAATATAAAAAAAATCTGGAAATCGGTTGACCCTAAAGGCCATCTTTGCAACTTCCCGCTAATTTCAATTTTCAGCTCTTCGAGCTCAAAAATTTGATTTTTATGTTATTTAGAGCTCTTCGAGCTCAAAGATAAAGCTGTTCGATACTTTTGAGCTCTTCGAGCTCAAAAGTCTTATCAAAGTTCGATGAAACACGATTTTTTTAATTTTCAAACTTCTATAACTTTTGAATGAATCAACCGATTTTCACGCGGTTGGTGGCGATCGATGTAGTTTGTTGAGCTCTATAAAAAATTTTCAACAAAAAAATTTATCTGATTAAACATTTCGAAGTTATTACATATTATTTTTTTCGACAACAATATCTCACGAACGCATCAACCTATTCTGACGCACTTGGTGGCGATCGATGCAGGATTTCAAGGTTAAGAGCTGATTAGTTTCTGAGGTCGATCGGTTCTGCCAATTCGGAGATATTTTGGAAAAATGAAAAAAAAAACATCTTTTTTTTTTCACTTTTTTTGCAATTTTTTGAAATCTACCGGTCCGAATTGGTTCCAACTTACAGGAAATCTAAGTTTGGTGAAGCCCTTTCGAATGACTCCAACTGCGATCAAATCGGTCAAGCCGTTCAGAAGTTATAAGAGGTTTTCATACACACACACAAGAACAAGTTTACGCGACAACAAAAAAATTAAACGAATGGGAATGTCCTTCGTGTAAAAAAAATTTAGATACGACAGTAGATGATGAAGAAAAAGTAAAAACAAGTATAGGATGTGATTATTGTTGTGAATGGTATCATTTAAAATGTAGGGGATTAAAACGTTGTCCACGTAAAACTTATTGGATGTGTAAAAAATGTGAAAAAAACTAATACGTTCTAGTATAATTGAATTAATTTTTATTTTAAGAAAATGTAAGAATAATTAAAAGTCTTATAAAATTAAACTTGACTAAAGATAAGTAAATTAAATTTAAATAAGTGTTCAAATAAGGGGAAGGGGGCGGGGTAAATCTAGGGACAAAGAAAGTCCGATACCCCCTCCACCTGGGCGTATTAAAAGAAGATTTTGAAAAAAAAAATTCGGGTCTCACTTATTTTTGACCATACTCGTATATTTTTCCAGGTTGACCCCCCTTTTTTGGATTCTATAGACTCGGACGTTTTTTACGAATCGAATGGTTTTTGTTTCATTTCGATAGCTCAAATAATGAAAAAGTTCGTTCCGCTTGGATGATGGATCTTTGAAAGAGGGCGCGGTAGGGGGGGGGGCGTATTTTTTTGGCAGCCGAAATACTTTTATGCGATCCATTTTGGGGTCTCAAATTTTCATGTCTGACCGTTTCGGAGAAAGCTATGTGGTCCGAGAGTGTACGTTGGGGGGCGTAAAAATCGATGTCCAGTTCCAGTTTTGTTCAAAAAAATTTTCCCTACATATCTACCTTCCCAGTATGATTACTAAAAAAATTTTTCCAATGAGGATACAAAGTGTTTAGCCAGTTTCGGCCTGGTGTAAATTTATTAACGCAATCAACAACAACAATTGGCAAGACATAACTTTCATGACAAAACTTTAGATTTACCATAACTTCCCCTACAATTTGTACATTCTGCCCTGTCACTACTTTTAACTTTTAAGCAACTTTATTTAAAGGCAAAAAAGGCAGTTTATTTTTATACTCAGACATATGACATACAGTTTTACAAGCTCCTGAATCTATTTCAAATACAAAATTCTTACCTTCCACTTCTAGTGTTACCTTTAATGACCTTTCTTCCTGATTTTTTATTTGGCCTATAAAACCTAAATCTAATGAATTTTCTTCTTCTGACTCTTCCAACTGATTTTCTTCTTTTTCCTCTTCTATTTGATGCACTGAACTTGGGACACCTTTAGACTTCCTACAGACATTACTTGTGTGGCCCTTTTTGTGGCACTTAAAACATTCCCAGTTTTTTGCTGGACAGAATTCCGGATCATGTTTTCGCAGACAATCTCTATAATCCTTTCGACTGCTGCCAGGTGGTGACTTACTGGCATAAGTTAAACTACTGGACTTACTTTTAAATAATTTTGACACCGTAGATACCTCTGGACCCATTACTTTCAAATTTCCTTCGGTAACCTCAAAGCTGACTGCTAGCAGACAAGCATTTTCATAGGTTAATCTTTCCTCTGTTAACAGTTTTCTTTTTGCTGCCTCAGACTTCATTCCACACACGAATCTGTCTTTTAGAGCTTCATTAAGAAAATTACCGAACTCACAATACTGTGACACATTTTTTAACCTAGCCGCATAGTCTTTAACACTTTCATGTATTTCTTGCTGGCAGGTATAAAATACATACCTTTCCGCTATCACAAGGCGTTTCGGGTTAAAATGTTGCGTGAGCACATCTTTTAGCTGGACATACGTTTTTGACGATGGTCTTTTAAAACCTTGTATGTTTCTTGACCTATTAGGGTGATGAGCATTGGAACCTTTTTTCCATCTTCAACTTCATTACACGAAAAAAGCTGTTCTAACCTCTCAAAGTATGATAGCACATTTGACGACTTGGGATTAACATTTTCTATAGTTTCTATTAATGACATGATAATTCGACAAAATACTTCTTAAAACCCTTAGATAGAAACACTAAACTGACCGTTTTCGGCTTTTCATGTACTTCGGCCACGTGGGCTTGACGAGACTTCGATTCACCTTTCTGTAATTCTTTATTTTTTCAAAAGCTTCAGTAAAAAAGTATTGGATCATACATGTGTTCACTGACATACTGACAAGTGAGTAAGGAAGGGTGACAGGGCCAATGACGTCGCTGTCATTAGCAGAAATGCCAAATAAAAATATACGGCAAAACCTAACCTCAATTACAGCAGTAACTTTTTCTAGAGAAGTTTTATTAACTGATGTTGATATTCCACGTTTATCAGGCTGTGGTGTTCCAGTTGTGCTTTTCGATTTCAATACCCTAGTTATGCGGTCATCCGACACGGCCAATGATTGCTTAAAAAAAGTTTTGCAAACTTTTCTGTCTTCTCATTTTTCATCTGCTGTGTTCCTTTGGTTTCCTATTTTCCGTGATATAGCCTACGTTCTTTGTTTAGAACTCTAACATGTCCAAAAATATAACAACTTTGCAAAGTATGATATGATGAATTCAGGAGCACCAGAAAAATTTGTAAATTGTGAGACGATGATCGATGTCAATAAACAATGAATGACATAATAAACCTAACCTCAATTGTGTCAAAACAGCTTAATTTTTCCAATTGATCTGCCAACCCTTAGGCTGAAAATTGCCTTGGATATGCAGTATAAATTGTATTTGCGGCTGGTAAATTTATAATTATTCTGATATGCAGGAAAGTAACTAAAAATGACGTCATCGTCTTTTTATCGTGAATAAACCAAATACCATTTCAATGTCTACCTTGCAAATGGTAGAATTAGGTTTCTCTAGACTATCAGGTTATTCGTCTAGGTTGTTGCTCAAATTATTTATGAGCAAACCTATAACCATGACCATTTGAAAAGCTTGATACATACCGTTACTTCAAAACTGATAAGTCAAAATTTAGACAGTAACAATTTTTTTGTTTGAAGCTGTGTTCTTATTTTAATTGTTATTTACAAGAGTTTAAATTTTGGGGAAGACGTTTCTGTAATAAAAGAAGAGCAATAATATTACAATATTTATCTAGTTTTTGAAAATTTTCTTTTATTAAGGTATGTATTCAACTTATTAACATAAAAATTATTCCTCAAAATTATTATGAATTACTAGTTCACAAAACACAAAATCAGTTATGTCCTTGATAAGCAGCAGGAGGTGAATATTTAGCCCTAATGATTTTCTTTTGAGCACATACAAATTTAATTTATTCAGTTAAGGGATAGTGAATGTTTGGTTGATGTCGTACGTACCCCAAAAATCACACGACACTGAAAGTGAGTAGGTATCGATAGTTCATGTACCAGATTCACAGATGCAGTAATTACCATTAGAGCAATTTCTTTTTCGTACGTTTGCTTTTTCGTATCATTTACTTTGCCACAGGCAGTAATTTAGACTCCATCGCTGACTTCATGGTAATGGGCCCCTCAACTAATGGATACTGAGCAGTTGTCTTATTGTATGGACTATTGATTGAAATGCTCTCAACAAATGACAATATCACTTGAATGAAGGCGGATTTCTATGCAGTTGCATAGAATTCCTTTGAAGATTAAATGGTGCAGGAGATATTGATCAGAACTTTACATACTATATTATATTAAATTTCCAGTCAATTTTAAGAAAGAGAGAGGTGGAATTACTTTTGATATAATACCATCTTCAGGATACAAAAAAATATAATGGAGATAGAAACCAAACAAGACCATGGGTTTATACAAAGCAGGTCAACAAAGTATTATCCCAGAGCTATATATTTTTACTACTTAATTTCACAAAGAGATTATAGAATGTTCCGAGCTTGCTTCAGAAAAGTGTTGATCGAGCAAGTAAGGTGTTGTTCGAGGAGGTATGTAAATTCCTACAGAAAAGTACAATGTGCAAGGAGTAAGGATCTATTATTGATTGCATAAACTACGACATGGTGAACTTACCATCTGGGTGAAAATTGCATAGCTTGAAGAGGTTATCCACCTCAGCAGGGGCCAGATAAGGAAAGTGACGGGATTACTCACCGGTCACTGTACCCTAAGGAAGCACATGCATACGATTGGCATATATAGGAAGGAACCTATCTGTCAGTTGTGCATGGAAGAGGAGGAAACAGCCTCGCTCATTATCTTCGAATGTGAAGCACTGTCTCATTGGAGATATAGATCCTAGGACTAGAGTATCCAAGGGAGGATTTCTCCAAGAAGGACCTAGTGAAAAGACTGTTGAGCCTGATAAGGGCTTCACATAAACGGTATAACCAAGAGTACAAAAAGCCTAAAGGCTGAGGTGCCGAGGTTTCTAAGCCTCTGACTGATGGTGCCGAACCAATAAATCAATCAAAGTTTCTCCAAAATAAATTGCAGAACACGTGTTCGTCTACATTGCCGACTTTCTTCTTTGATGAGACCTATCCCGGCATATGCAGATCAAAGGAAAAAGTCGGCAAGGGAGACCAGCACGTGTTCTTCTGCAATTTTTTTTTAGAAACTTTAGCTTACTAAGAAAATCAGGATATATTCAAGAAGCAGAGTAATCATACTCATATTTTTAATTTTTAATAATTTGGATTTAAATAAACTACAAACAGTTGCAAGAAAAGTAATGTATCCTGCTATAATTTCTATTTTCAGATATGACTGTACCATCTCAACCTATGCTCTATATGGGACAAATGTCATCGATTATATCCATAGTATGCCGCATTTGTTACGACAGTGAAAAGGATGAGGAACTGATCACGCCCTGCAACTGCAAGGTTATTTTTTTTGACAATGGTACCACGTTATAAATAAGAGTATTTTGATGTTTAATGAATCGGTCAACGGAACCTACCTTAGCGATCGTATCCGCGAGCGTATGCCATCAAAAGAGGGCGCTGAATAAATTAACATGGCTGTCTATAGTGGCGAACACCGAACCTTGGAGTCTCCATTAGCAAACCTAACCCTTTTATATATTATGTTTAATGCTTAGCGTCAGTCAAATATTTTTCAAAAATCATTATCTTTGACATCCACATAATAGATAATTACTTTGCAATAAACTATAAAAAAATAAACAGGGATTACGCTCTAATACAGCAATGCCCAGGAACCAAATAACCAATGACCTTTTTGGGACTGGGAACCAAATTACATATTGTTGGCAGACATCTTAAATTGATATATAATCTACTACCTGGCGGGAACCAAAATACCAGCACGGGTCTTGATATTTTCTTAACCATGATTGATTGTGCGCTATTGTTAGTGACAACTGTATATGATATAGTTCAAAAATCGTTTAATTAGTTTTTTGTATCATTTAACATACTCAACTACTAGGGCTATTGGCAGTTCAATGATCACAAGGATAGTTACATAATAAAAAGGTAACAGTAAAATTACAAATGGGATTAATGTATGGTGAATTTCCAAGCCAGTCTAGAAGGTCAAACCGTCCATGGAATATTCCACCATTTTTTTCAAAACATGGTGTTGAGTCCTACTGGAAGATTGGTTTGCCAATTGCTTAAACTTTTTCCAGTTTTCTAGACCAACACGTTTTTAACATTCTCAAAACATCTTGACTGAATGTATCACTTTTTGAACAATGCGAGCTCCAATAAACTTTTCATTCACACCTTTCTGCACGAGCTTTGATCGGTACCCTGCTCTGAAAAGTGAAGCCCATCTGAGAACTATACATTTTCCATTGTTCTGTTCAATGCGCATATTTATTTGTCCAAATTATTTTTTTTTCATCATGATGTTTCTTTTGAGATCTTACAGCTTTCCCCCAAAAACCGGCTGCTGAAAGTCACAGCTTGTCTTTCTGGTGTTTCGCTTGCTGTTTCTTAAAACAATTATTTCATCTCCTTTTCGCCCACACTCATTAGCAATGTCCCTTTGCGTCATGGAAGTGTGCCAAGTGTACAAACTCGAAAATACCATCTAAATCGTGATATTGATCTCAAAGCCATTAAACACGTGTAACAAAACGACTGACATTAGCAATAGCTTCATGCAGAATGATAAGATATCAAAAAACACCTGTCAGAATTGCCACAACAGTCTCACCAAGTTGAAACAATAAAGAAAGTCCCACTGTTCTCATTAATTCGCACAATAATGTATGTGTTCGTCCCTTCTGCAATTGATTTTGGTTTACCTAGTACCCTCTTTAGGGTTAGAAAGTACGCATACGTTCATAATTACATTTTTCTACGTTCATGTAAAAAACAAAACTTCATTGAACTCTATTTAGTTCTTTATTGCACAAGTGCAAAATAGTTATTTGTGTATTTAGAGCGTAAAGTAACAGATTGCCGCTTGAGAAAGAATGTTACCGCGCGGCGATCTTTTGAAAGCGGCAATTTTCCTTTACGCTCGAAAAACGCACATAATTTTTTCTACAGTCGCCCTTTTAATAATTAAAACAGTTTTTTATATTATCTTAGGTTATAGTAGGAGTGGATTATGATTTAGGATAGTACTCTGACATTTTAGTTGTCATATTATTTATTAATGTTTAATATGAAAGTACAATTGTTTCAATTATTTATTGCAATTTTTGATTCAGATGAAATTTCTTCCATTAGGTAGGTACTGAAGATTGAAAATGAAATTCACAAATGATATAAAAAACGTGTAGTAACATTTTTGTGTTTTTCTGGTTTATTATCTGTTTAAGTACCTACCAATTTGAGTATTTGAATGCTTTCTCTTTATGGCGTTAAAGAGATCTACTGAATTGTTCAGACTTGTCAAAATCTGCAGAGCGCTTGTACCTCCCTCCCCTGTCGACATTTGATTCGCCGTCGCTCTAGGTAGAGGCGTGCCCAAGATATCAACAATAACAATGACTTTTAAAAATCGTCTTTTAATTTCTTTTAAATTATTATAATGTTGTCAGAAATTCATAAAGCCGATTAAAATGGTTAATAAAGTATATACCTATTAGAGTATTATAGAGTATTAACTTGACGTTCATTTATTGTTTTTCGTCGTCATGGCTATTCCTACCAAATTTGATGGAATAATCGAGCGAAAAAGATTCATTTTTTGCGCTAGAGCGTAAAGTAACAGTCCTCGGCATTTCTCTACTTTACGATTTCATTTGAATTTAGTAATTAGTCATTTTATGCGCGACTGTAGGAAAAGGACTTTATTGTACTCATCTATCATTTTACTTAGCGCCTGCGGCTCATGCGTCAATTTTCCATTCGTGAAAAAAGCACCACTTTATGCACTTGTTGCATAAATAACTATTATTCTCAAAATTTCAGATTTGCTAAACATACGCTTTGGGATTTTGAACTATTATGTATCATGTTTGAACGGTTATTGGTTATCTAGAATAAACATTACAGTTTAAAAAAACTTCTCCATACTTCAAATATTAGATAATATGTTTTTTTAACAGTTGAGCAATAAATTAAAACTTAATAGTTGTATACATAAATATCTGTCTTTTTCAATTGATTTTTGTAAAAATTACTTTTTTCTTACTATACTTCAAAAACTATAATGGATTGCATGACAAGCGTGACTAAACCAGAACTTTGTTTGAAAATCATGTAATTTTAATACATATAAGTCTATCAATTCCATTTGTGGAATTGTTTCCAGCTAAATGCAATGAAAAAAAATTAAAAACACACACCAGTATTCCAATTTCCAATCCAAATACTGTAACGGCTATTCAAATAAGTATATTTACAATTTTGTTGAGAGTAAAATGGGTTAAATTATATAACAGCTCTTTTCCTAATAGCTTATTTCATGAAACACTTATCTATGCTCTATTTTATTTTGGCCCCGTTAAAAAAATATTCTCATCTGACAACTGCTCGTCCAGAAAGTTCTTCTTGACCATTGGCCAAGCGACCAAGCGACCAAGCTTCTATCAATTTCTCCCTCACTTCTCGTAGACAGTTTAAATACCAAAATTTCGGCTCCTTAAGGTCATGTGCAGTGCCTGCCTATTAAGTTATACCGGTAAAACGTTCCTTATTCACCCTGCTGCGAGTTTTTTTCAGGCCCACTCCCTGTCAACTACCCTCCATCCTTGGGGTACTATTATCCCTAGCTTTCCCGATTCTCCCTTCCCCACGCCGTTACAGGCAACTTTATTGCAGTCTCATTAATAGCCGGCATCTGGCAATAAACTTCTTCCACCAACCACCATCAACCAAAGCAAAATAAAATAATCCTTCCTCTTCGTCTTACATCAGCAAGATGCAGATATTCTTCGCATATTTCGTCAAACCGCTTAAGAATTATTTGAAAAGTGAAAATTTAAAAATGTAAGAGCAGTTTTGATATATTCTTTTCCAAGGGCTTAACTTTTTTTACAGAATTTCCATTTAAATACATTTTTCTACAAACGTCAAAAAAGTATTTCGCACACTGCATGTTAATTAACAATACTTTTGTATTTCAATCTTTGAAAAAATTAAGCAAAACTCCAAATTATTAATTTTTAAATGAATAACAATTAAATACTTTTAAAATAATAATAGAATTTTACAACAACTTTAGTTATTATTTACAACATTAAAATGTAGAATTGAAAATCATTGAAAAAGCTATACAGAAGGAACAGGGTGAAAGGAATGGTTATTTTTCCTTCCCCTTCTTCAAAAATTAACCAATGATTTGTTTTAACCAAGAAAATTATGAAACTTATTAAACTTATTCGAAACAAAAACAAGTGTTAGACTCCGTTTCACCTAAGAAGAAGCCTCTTGAAGTTGCAGTCGTATGCGCGAACTTGATGTCAAAACCAGCGCCATATTGTAAAATTGACATTCGACTTCAAATCAGTAGCGTAACGTTTTCACATTTTTTAGGTTAACACGAAATTAGAATAATGTGGATAATTTTTCCTTCAACACCAACAAGTTTTTTAGGAGGAATGGTTTTAGACCAAATAAAACACATAACCCTCACAGATAAACTAGCTAAGCGTCTTCAAATATCCGACAGTAATAGTCAGTAAATGATTGCTTCAAACACAACCTCAAATGTCAATAATAAAATGGCTGTCGGTATGGAACATCGTTTGTAACGCCAAGACCGATTTTGGTCTCTGCGCAAGTCAGTTGGCAAACTTCACGTGGCTTCTTCTTATGTGAAACGGAGTCTAGTTCCTAATTATTCTAACCTAAAAATTCAAAATGACAAGACAAGGCAAACTGATCATGAAATGTGTATGCGTGCATGCGGGCTAGAAAATTAAACGGTGGCATTAGACGCAAGTGGTCAGCTTGTGCTTGCAAGAGACAATTACAAATTATATACACCAACCGTTACAGTGTCACCAATGTTGAAAAACAAACTAAACCACAGTTTTAATATTTAATATTATTTTTAGGGAACTGTAGCATTCGTTCATAGATCTTGTTTGGAAACATGGTTAGGAGAATCTAATACGACAACTTGCGAACTATGCCATCAAATTTTCCACACTGAAAGAGTACCAAGATACACATCTGCCAAATCTGTATGGCATTGGTGTTGGCGATCAAATGGTTCAGCTCAAGATGTTCGAAGCGACGTCGTAGCCTGCACTATCATAACTCCTTTAATTATAATAATAACTTACGTCTGTCTTTTTTCATCTGAGTATTATAACCAGGCTAAATTTTCTAGTGTACCTGCTGCAAGGTGGACATCAGTGTCCTTATTAATAATGATTGGTATTATGCTGATAGGATACTATATGTGGGTGTATTCTACAATAAGGATGCATGCGCGGAGATGGTATAATTGGTGGCAAAGAACTTGCAACGTAAGATACATACCACCTGGTACAGCTAGAGTCATAGATGTCATAAATGTAAATGAAAGTAACAGTACTGCGACTTCAGTTCCAATTGCGGATGTCGCTACAAGTACAAGTGATGAAAGAATTACGAATACTACCACTGCAGTTAATAGTACTAGTGTGTTAAATGGTATAAGTGAAACTGTAGTATAATTAACAAAGCACTAAATTATTTTATTTATTATATTGGGTTATATCTAATAAAATTATCCAAACGGATTTATAATACAGCAGTAACTACCTCCAGTAGAAGTTACGGTTATTTCTGAATTTTATTGTTAAAAATATTGATTCCGTTCATAATTCACATTAAAATTGTCTTTTGATAATTTTTTAGCGTCACCATTGTCTAAATTCAATTCCAAAAATCCAATTTTTTTTTCAATGATCAATAATAACTTGGTAAACATAGTTTAAATTTCCGCGCCATTTAAAATAAATTCAAATGACCTCCAAAGCGCGTCAAACCGGCTGACATCATGCAGTTTGATTTTTCCCAGTTGTAGGTTACGAGACATGTACAGGGTTTCTCATTATATTTTGTCCCCACTCATTTTCATTAATTTCGGGAATAACAAAAAAAATTTCAAATAAAAGTTGTATTATTTTATCTGTACCGACCAATAATGTAGCAACAGACTGAATTTTGTATAAAGGGAGTGCCCAATAAAATGCATCTTCAATATTTTAAATGGGACATAAAATTCAGTCTGTTGCTACATTTTTGGTCGGTACAGATAAAATAATACAACTTTTATTTGAAACTTTTTTTGGTATTCCCGAAATTAATCAAAATAAGTGGGGGTCAAAATATAATGAGACAGCGTATTGTTTATGTTCCTGAAATTTGTGTTTTGCTGTGTTCTTGTTTTGTTGTTGTTATAGTTCTTTGTGACATTTTGTACTTTCGAGCTTCAGATAGAAACTAATTAACTCATTTTTTACCGATACAAATTGATAATAATAACTCACCTCATACTCATTTTTACAGATTAACTCACAAACATTGAAATAGTTTCTTAATTGCTCGCGAAAATGGCAAATCCGTTCCAGTTCCAGTTGTATTGAAAAAATATACCTATTCACTAAAATTGTTGCAGATTGCCGGTTGTAGGGCTAGGAACGGCACCAAATTCCGGTATCCGTCGGACCGAAATATATTTCGGCGAATATTCGCGTACAGAACGGTCTAGTTTCCCGAATTTAGTTCGGTCGGAAGTTTCGTTTGTGTGTGGTTTGTCTGAAGATTCAATTCGTTGTCTTTAAAATTTTACGTAGGGTGCTTCTTGAGGTTTAAAATGGATAATATGGATTTTTATATTGCTATGGTTCTAGAAGAAGAACAGGATTATCATGATGAGGCTGCGTTATTAGAAGTATGTACTGAAAATAAGGCAGTGTTGAAAAGGTTTGAAAATAGGGAGGGTTTTCTTTTACTTTTTCATTTAATAATTCATCCTCTAGCACAGAAAAGTCTAATTTATGGTACTTCTTGGACCACTTTTATGCCTTATAAAATTATAAGTAATAAAAATAAATGCTAATAATTGTACATGTATTCACAAGTTCGGCGAATTGGGCCGTTTACAAATCGTTCAAATCAAAACTAATTCGATCGAGACGAACTGCTATCCGTACACTTCCCCGAAATTTCGTTCCTATCTTTTATAGAAACCGCTACTATGTATAACACATATACTGGGTTTTACCGGAAACTCTAACGAACTTTTTGTGCTATATTACCGAAATATTTCGGGCCGAACTGGTCAGAGAAACCAGGCCTTAACTTGAAGCAGGATCAACTCGATTGTCTGTCGGATGATATTGCTTGAAGAAAAATAAAAAGAAGTTCGGATATTTTTTTATTCTTACAGAAATGACGATAGAGAACTTAGGAGACAAAACCACTACTAAATTAATATCAGGGAAAGAATAAAAGCTGTTACAAAATTTCATATTTGTGGAAGGGATACCGGAAGAACGGATGATTCCGATTGGTCGATATAAAATTGGGAGCGGACTAAAAAGCATCGAATTTGATCGGTAGCCTTGTTTATTTAAACACCTGCTTCAATCAAACGAGAGGCGGCATTAGGAACTTAATATGCCGGCTTTTAGAAAAAATTATTATTATGCCGCGTTACAAAGAAAAGTACTGCTTACCATTTTGAAACCGATAATAGGAACGGCAGGGAAAATATGATTTTAATTCCTTTAGTCTTTGAAAAAAGGTATAGAGTCAGGATGTGTGCAAAATTTGAGAGAGATAGAGCAAAAATTGAATAGATGAGGCTTTTACTTGATGAAGATCCATACTAAATGATGAAATAAAACAAATTAAATTGTTTTATTTCATCATTTAGATAGAGTAAATGTTATGAATTTTATTGTTTCGAAAAGTGTCTTAGGACGGGAGAACGTAGGAAAAGGGTATTAGAGATGTTATTTTGGTCGACAAGGTCGTAAAAAAGGGCTTAAAAGAAATTATTTGAAATTTGTTAATAAAAGATAATAATAAACATAACGATTGATATTTTATCGTTATTCTACACGGTTATGTGTTAATGAACAAAATATGGGGGTGTGGTCACCACACGACTATCATTTACAGATTTATAAAGTAAAATGTTGAATTGAAAAGATGGAATATGGAGAATTTAAGCATTTTTGTTTATATAAATTATTTGATAACACCAAGTTCGCTAAAAAAAAGAAGAATAACATATTCAATTTTACATCAAATTTATTTAATTCAACTCTTAGATTTAAAAATATACTACGGAAAATGAAACATTGTGTGCTTTTATGAAACCACGATGCAAGTGAAACTTTTTTTCGGATTGTAGGCAATGAACTGAAAATCTTTGGAAAATTATTCTACTTAGGGTATTAAAATCGCGTATTTAATCTTATCTTAATAATTGGAAAATGGGAATGATAATGGGAATAATTTTAGGATTGGTAATTAGTACTCAAATAATAAAACTTCAGCTTTGATTTGCCTGATTATTATAGGTATGTTCAAAATAAACCACTGGCCTTTGACTGCAATAAAACCCCAATTATCACTTACGCCATAAAATATCCCAAATTACAATATTCTAAGACAGAGTTACTGTTAATCCTTTTTAATATTGTTGCGAGGTCACCAACTCAAAGCCGGTCCTGTCCCTCGACTGTGGCTGCGCTCCTTTCGAGAACATTTGCATTGTTTGTGCTTAGAACGAGCGCGGAAGGTACTGGAATTTTCTAGAGTTGAGAAGGACTATATATACCCGGGTTTTTGAGTGCGTGAAAAATTATTATTATTGAAACGGTTAGTTCAGAATTAGTGAAACGGACAGTAAAGAGTTAGTTCACATACAGTTTACAGAAGTTCTTAGTAATCGGACAGTGAATGAAATAGTGAAGATAAATAGTGTAATATTCAAGTGGTAAAATAAATTAGAAATAATATACCGAGTGTAAATAAATTAGTAGACATTAAGTCTAGTATATAAATTGAGTTTAATGAATAAATCAATAGATAGTAATTAGCCATAGTATGTATAATTTTATCCCACAAGTGAAAACTATTTAAATAAATAACAAAAACATTACAATTGATGTCAGGTGTGGGGTAATATAAATAAATAATTGCGTAAAAAAGGCTAAGAGACTAAGTGAGCTGAAAGTGACGGAACTGAAAGCGGAATTGGAAAATCGCGAGTTGGAAACGTCCGGAAAGAAGAGCGAATTAGTTGAGAGATTGAAAATAGCACTGGAAATTGACGGCTTGGATCCGGATACATTTTTATTCAACGACAAGGCTTCCACCTTAATCTCATCAATTTCCGCTATGAACGAGAAGAGAACTTTTGGCGGTAGTGAAGTCTGTGGAACACTTTTACCAGTATCTCTATGGAAAGAAATTCTTGATACGGACTGATCATGCAGCACTCAAGTGGTTGATGCAATTCAAGAATCCCGAGGGGCAAGACCACTAGATGGATTGGAAGACTTCAAGAGTACGATTTCAACATCGAACATCGGACTGGCGTGAGCCACCGAAATGCCGACTCTCTGTCTAGACGGCCGTGCCCAGCAACAAGGCAGAATCTAAGGAAGCTGCAGTTTCAAGAACTACAGTTGTCAATGAACAATGGTCACCCACCAGGATCAAAGAAGATCAGGAGAATGATCCTCACCTGAAGATGATCCGGCAATGGAAGGAAGAAAATCGGCGACCTACCTGGCAAGTAACAAGATTTTCACCGACACTCAAGACATATTGGGCTCAGTGGGACTCCCTTGTCTTGGAAGATGGCCTGTTGAAACGAATTCTTGAAAACGATGATGGTTCTGAGAATAGAAGACAGTTAGTCATACCGAGAACGAGAGTAGCTGAGGTACTGAGGAAGTTACACGATAGTCCATCAGGAGGTCATCTTGGAGTGAAGAAAACCCTTCAGCGAGTCCGTGAAAGGTTTTATTGGATGAACAGCTTCGACGATGTAAAGGACTGGTGTATGAAGTGTACGACTTGTGCTACGAGTAATTGACCACATCGCAAGAGAAAGGCACCCATGAAGCAATATAATGTTGGAAGTCCATTCGAAAGGATTGCTTTAGACATCGCTTGACCATTTCCGACGACAGAAAATGGTGGTAAATACATTCTGGTTGTGATGGATTATTTCACAACTACCGATATGGAGTGCCCTTGGAAGTTCACAGCGATTAGGGAAGGAATTTCGAAAGCCCTGTATTCCATGAACTTTTTGACAAGCTGGGAATGAAGAACACCAGGACAACGGCGTTGCATCCATAGTCAGATGGAATGGTCGAGAGAATGAACAGGACCATTGGAAAATACCTGTCCAAAGTAGTTTCCAGCCACCAGAGAGATTGGGACCAATATCTTTCCCTATTTGCATTGGCTTATCGATCTGCCATGAATGAGTCCACAGGCCAAACACCTGCGAAAATCCCATTTGGACGCGAAATGAGGCTTCCTTGTGACCTGGAATTTGGTTGTCGACCTGGAAAAGATCTAGCTGGAGAAGATTACGTGATCCAGTTGAGAAAAAGGATGGACGATGTGCATGAATTGGTCCGAACGAATCTTCAAGTTGCCAGTGACAGAATGAAATATCGGTACGACACGCAGGCCACAGAAGGCAGTTTCAAAAAAGGGGACAAAGTGTGGTTACACAACCCGACGAGGAGAAAAGGCTTTTCTCCAAAATTACAGAAATCGTGGGAGGGTCCGTACTTGATCAAAAAGAGGATCAATGACGTCATCCATATCACCCCGAATTAAATCCTATCGAATTTGTCTTAAGTGCAATGAAACACTATGTTGCTGAAAAAAACGTAGGTTTCAATTTTAACAAAGTTGCTGGCTATTGCGACGAATTCTTTAAGAATTCTTCAGACGGGAATGTGGAAATCAAGGTGTAACCATGCACAAAAATTTGAAACGGAAAGAAACCTCTACTAGATCAAGTCATAGATGAGTTTATTATCGACATACATAGAAGATGATTCTAGTGAGGATGGTAACTCTGATTTTAATTTTTCTGAAGACAGTCATGCTGAAGATGGTAGTTTAACCAGAATTTTAAATTTTGAAGACATCGAAGGAACTTAACTAATTAGCTTAGTGAATAATCTTTTGTTTTTATCTTATAGGGATTTTTAATTTTCATTTTATTTAGTAATTTATTGTAAGCGTTGATATTGTTACGCGAGCTACTGCATTAATATGCTCACTTAGTGCCCCCAGTGAAATCCCCATATGAGACGACTATGGCTCCTCCGCCCAATTTTCGAGAAACATCGAGAATACCCACCGCACCCGGTGAATCCGCCAGAACGTCGAGAAATTTCGAGAATTACGGCGCGCGAGTATAAATAGGCCACAAGCATCGCCGCAGGCAATTAGTCAATCAGTCAGTGTTGATACCGAAGGAAAGTAATCGCGCCTCGATAAAGTGTTTATTAAGTGACTCTCATATAAATTATAATTAGTGTGTTTAGTGTATTACATAAATTATTAAATAAGGACCGAATTACATATAAATCTGTAAATATAAATTAGTTGTAAATATAAATTAGAATAAACGTTACATTGGTGTCAGGTGTGGGGTTAAAATAAATAAATAAATAAATATACAGGAAGATGGCGAAGAAACTTTGTGAATTAAAAGTTTCAGAGCTTCGAAGAGAGTTGGAGGATTACGAACTGGACACAAGTGGGGTCAAGTCAGTGTTAGTGGAACGACTAAAAGAAGCTATGATTAACAATGGATTGGACCCGGAAACGTTTGAATTCACCGACGAAGCGTCCGCCTCTATAACCTCTTCCATAAAAAAACTTTCGACGGATATAAAAAACGAAATTTCATCCATGGAAAACAAAATGTCGGACATGGAAAATAAAATTTCGACGGATATAAAAAACGAAATTTCATCCATGGAAAACAAATTGTCGGACGTGGAAAATAAAATTTCATCCATGGAAAGTAAATTTTCGGCGGACATAGAAAATAAAATGACGGACATGAAAAATGAAATGACATCCATGAAGACTGATATTTCTGCCGTGGAAGAAAAGATGGAGCAAGAAATGAAACAAAAAATCAAAGAAATAGAAAGGAAGACAAGTAATAAACCGGATATTACAACTAGGCAAGCCCCGAATAACGACGAACTGGCAGAGAAAGTAGAGTTGAAACCGAAAATGGAAAACGATATTAACAGCCGAGTGAAACTGCCAACATTCGATGGTAAAACGTCATGGCCGAACTATCTTAAGCAATTCGAGGCGGCATCAAAGGCAAACAACTGGAGTGAGAAGGAAAAAGCGTTAAATTTAACTCTTGCCCTTAGAGGAGACGCTATGGATATCCTCCAGACCATTCCAGTGGAAGAGGCCGAAGATTTTGAACAACTCAAAAAGCGATTGAATATGAGATATGGCCTGGAACACCTGGAGCATCTGTACCAGTCGCAGCTGAAAAACCGCAAACAAAAACGCGACGCGGTTTGCCTATCCATCGGCACCGGAGAATGTCATGGAATGTTTAGGGGTACAGACATTCATCGACGGAGTTCGTGACCATGAAATGCAGAGAACTCTACGCTTGGCTCGGCATAAGACACTGGTCGACGTACTCTCTGCAGCCTTGGAGTACGAAGCAGCTACACAGGCTTCCGGAATATACGGCAAGGTGAGGGCTGTAGCAGACGAAGAAGTTGAGAACAAGCTTGACCAGATTGTCAACATGATGAAAAGCATCTCAAATGGAAAACTGAAAGCTGTGAGATGCTGGAATTGTGGAGAAATGGGACATGTACGCAGTTCGTGCAAGCGACCGAGAACTGCTACAAACAAAGATGCCCAGCAGAAAAAACTAGGAAGGGTCGACCTTCAGAGGGCAGCTTCGACCCGAAGACCTTCCAAAGACTTCCTCTCTAGAAGACCATGCCCTGCAGAGTGCTCTCACTGCAGCAAAACAGAAGCTAAGGAAGCTGCGATTCGAAGAACCACGGTGACCACCGACGAATGGACACCAGAAAAGTTGGAAGAGGAACAAGAGAACGATCCCGACTTGAAGAAAATCCGACATTGGAAAAAGGAGAACTGTCGACCTACTTGGCAGGAGATTTCAAGGTACTCGCCAACGATGAAATCGTATTGGGCCCAGTGGGACTCGCTGGTTTTGGAAAACGGTTTGCTACAGCGAGTAATCGAGAACGATGAGGGTTCCGAAAGTAAAAGACAGTTGGTGATTCCAAGGACAAGGATAGCAGCAGTACTGCGGAAATTACACGACAGTCCGTCAGGAGGACATCTAGGTGTGAAGAAGACCCTCCAGAAAGTGCGAGAACGGTTTTATTGGATGCACAGTTCCGAAGATGTGAAGGACTGGTGTAAGAAGTGCACTACCTGTGCTACGACCAATGGACCGCACGGGAGAAGAAAGGCTCCTATGAAGCAGTACAATGTCGGAAGCCCTTTTGAGCGCATTGCCCTGGACATTGCCGGACCGTTTCCACCGACAGCAAATGGCAGCAGGTACATTTTGGTGGTGATGGACTACTTCACAAAATGGGTAGAAGCGTATGCCATTCCAAACCAAGAAGCCGCAACGGTTGCCGACGTGCTTGTGAATGAGTTCATTTGCCGATATGGAGTGCCCCTGGAAATACACAGCGACCAGGGCAGAAACTTCGAAAGCCAGCTGTTCCAGGAAGTTTGTGAAAAGCTCGGCATGAAGAAAACGAGAACTACGGCTTTGCACCCACAGTCGGTCGGGATGGTAGAGCGAATGAACAGAACTCTTGGCAAATACCTGTCTAAAGTAGTATCTAACCATCAGCGAGATTGGGACCAATATCTCTCGCTATTCGCGATGGCCTACAGATCCGCCATCAATGAGTCCACCGGCCAAACACCAGCAAGAGTTCTGTTCGGACGCGAAATGAGATTACCCTGCGACCTTGAATTCGGATGCCGACCCGGAGAAGACATAGCTGGTGAAGATTACGTGACCCAGCTGAGAAAAAGAATGGACGACGTACACGAGCTGGTTCGATCGAATCTCCAGATCGCTAGCGATAGGATGAAGAAAAGGTACGATACGCAAGCTACGGAAGGAGGTTTCCACGAAGGAAACAAAGTCTGGCTGCATAACCCAAGACGACAAAAGGGTTTTTCTCCAAAGTTGCAGAAAGCTTGGGACGGACCGTACCTCGTAAAGAAAAGAATCAACGATGTCATCTATCGTATCAGCAAGATCCCTAATGGAAAGCCAAAGGTGGTACACCGTAACCGATTAGCGCCATTCGAGGGTGACCACGATGAGGAAGTAAACCAGCTTCAGGAAGTAGCCGATCCTGCTTTTGTAGAGTTCATGGGTGCTTATGGTGGTACCGGAAAAGCAAGATTCGGCGTCACCACTGAGAGACGACAAGACCTGCTTACCGTTCCGGAGGAATACTCACTGGCAATAAACATCCCTGCCAGCGTAACCGATGCGCGCGGACTGGCATCTCTGTTCATAAAGAAGAGCGGCGCACGACTCTTGGTAAACCAGTTACCAGTACCAGGTAAAGCTTTGAAGCTGCAAAATGGCTCCCGCTACAATTTCCACCTAGTGACGAGGAACACCTTCGACGAAAGACCAACGTACGAGGATGTCTGGGAAGCATTACGAAGCCTGAGGGAGCATGTGTTTGAATTGAACGTGTATAGGCTAGCCATGCCCAAGATTGAATGTAGGCATTTAGATTGGCGAATAATCCGTAACATGGTAGAAGTAATCTTCCGAGATACCGAAGTGCAGGTACTGGTTTGCGGCCATGCTCGGGAGACACAGCCAACAGAGAAGACGGTCGCATGTTACTTCCATACAATTGGAAAATGCAACAAGGGGACCAGTTGCCGATACAGTCATCTCGTTCCAGTTTCCTAGCTAGTTCCAGAAGGAACTGTCTCTTAAGGAGGGGGCAATGTTACGCGAGCTACTGCATTAATATGCTCACTTAGTGCCCCCAGTGAAATCCCCATATGAGACTATGGCTCATCCGCCCAATTTTCGAGAAACATCGAGAATACCCACGGCACCCGGTGAATCCGCCAGAACGTCGAGAAATTCCGAGAATTACGGCGCGCGAGTATAAATAGGCCACCAGCATCGCTGCAGGCAATTAGTCAATCAGTCAGTGTTGATACCGAAGGAAAGTAATCGCGCCTCGATAAAGTGTTTATTAAGTGACTCTCATATAAATTATAATTAGTGTGTTTAGTGTATTACATAAATTATTAAATAAGAACCGAATTACATATAAATCTGTAAATATAAATTAGTTGTAAATATAAATTAGAATAAACGTTACAATATCTTAAAAATATTTAAGTAGAGTCCGTCCGGAAATATAAGATCTCCTATTAAGATAAATAAATATTTGTAAACACCCTGTTGTTAAGTGACTATTTATGAGCCCACAATTCAGGTAATATACCAATAATTATAACAAAGAATTAAATATTATTATAAATATTTCTCATAGCTAAAAATAGATTTCTTGCAGTTACAGTATTAACAGTTTTCAGTAATAAAATTAAAAAGTATTTTTTGAGACCCCAGCACCTAGCACCTACGATTATGTTGAAGCAAAGTGCGAGGGTCGGACGAGAATAGTCCGCTCAATATATCTGTGTCTGTTACTTTTTATTCGCGCATATCTCAAATGCCAACTATACACTGGGCGAGTAATATGTAAATTGCTATTTGTATTATTCTGTATAATTACTTTCTATTTAATTTAACAACATATTTTGCTTATCTGTTTTGGAATGGAACTTTACAGAAAGTGGTTCTTTTACTATTAAACAACTTAAAAATTTAATAGAAAAAGTATGATTAATCAGCGTATAAAGTTATAAATTTTTATAAACCAGTTATTCATAATAAAAATTCCTTACAAATAATAAACTCATTGCACTATATAAATTATTAACAAGGCCGCTAATAAAATAAAGACGTTCGAAAGATTAACCTTATTAAATTTAAAGACTATTTGATTTGAAGGTAGATCATAAAATAATAGAAAATAAAGTCAAACACAATAATTAGAAATCTCTTTTATATTTACCTATATAGAAGGTACATTTTTCAAAATTTTTGAGTTCTTTTTTTTTTACTTTTACTGCAGAAACCAAACATTCCACACCAAAACCAACGCGTACCAATGTATAGGTTTGTTCTAACAGACAATCTAGGTATCGTTCGCGCAAGTGCTGTATTTCTTTCGCGTTCCAACTGGTTATAGTATCGTTTTTGGGACGGTACAAAAACTGTACCAACTGGAAGGGGTGATAATAGACGATTCCGTGCTAGGCTCTAAAATTGGCGGAACTTATATGCCCAAATCGTCGAAAATATTCATGTGTTAGTTCTAGAACCATCCCTAATTCGAGTTTGCGCACTATTCAGTACTCAATACGATTCCAGAACGGTTCATACATTCCAAATGAAACAATCCTTTTTTACATGTGCCGTTGGCAGGCGTTTGAAAGTCGCTCACACACACATGCAAGATGAGCCTGTTCCTCCCAGAATGCATTGCTCTAAAGGGTTCGCATTTTCTAGTTTTGTCTGTGATTTCCTCCGCCGGTGGGGAATATTTTCCATCGGTTGTGAATATTTTAACCGGTTGATTATATTTTCTTCCGATAAAGGGAATAAAGTCCAGTCGAGAGGGACAACTTCCAGGCGTGATGGACAACGATTGCTTATATTTGTTTATAGATACATATTTAATTTCATAAGTTTTGTACTGCTTTGGTTGTTGTATATGATATTTTGTTTATTATTGATAAATATTTAACTCCACTTTTACCATAGCTAATATAATTGTTGTTTCTATTTGCCTTTTTTACAGTACCTACTGTTCTGAATTGAACTGTTACTTGAGAGATAACAGAACAGAGATCAGTAGTATCGAGCACATATATCTGTAATAAATTATTGACAAATCTAATAATAATTATTAATATGTTAGTTCTCTCCGAATTCCAGAACAAAATCTTTTCATCTTCTTATTTTACTTTTACCATTGTCTAAAAAAGAGATAGTCTATCAACCATACGGATGAATAATTTAACAGTTTTTCGTAATTTTGGACTAAACGTATAGATGGCGTATTGAGAAAGGTGGACTAAACGTTTTAGATGGCGCTGAATGAAACATTTCACTTTGAATTAGGAAAGATGTCTGTTTATTTTGAGTGATTATGTAACTGACTACACTTGGGTATTCGATAATTGGTAAGTAATAAACGTTATAAATTATTTTCAATGTCTCATAGTTTAAGTAAGTCACTGGCACCACTTTTTTTTCTTTATTACCAGTCGGGGAAAGGGGTAAGTCGTGTAGAGAACGGTACACGGAATACGAAATATCGAAAGCGACATGTCGCTATCCCGTATTCATTGAGTTTTCGAGGACTTGCTACGGCTTGTCCAATATTTCTACTCTCTGTACATTGCCCTGCGACATAGGAGGGTGATGGGTTGAGCGACCTATCGGGAGCGTCCCCAGGTTGCGGATAGGGGAGGCCAGGGAAGTCATGCAAATGAAAGAACTGGTCTATTGGTGAATAAGGAAGGATGAGGACTATAAACGCCCAACATTGCCAACCGAATACCCAATCGTTGACAAGCTCGTGACGCATACCGCAAACTACGTAGCAGAGCAACTACCCCCTTACTAGGGTAAGGCCTGTGAGGGGCATGCCGAGCTATGTGGATCGGGAGGCTTGGCTTGATTGCCTGGCCTGCGTGGATGGGGACCACTATAATAACCTCCCAAATCTTAAAGTTAAGTGGTCGCTGAAGGGATAGATGGCCGTGGGTTATTTGGCCATGAGACCACTAACCTCGAGGCACCTGGCGCAACCCGTTGCATTTAGCCTTGTACCTGTATAAGGAGCTCTGCAGGTACTGACCTCCTTTCTCCTATACTCGTGGGAACAATTATGGACCAAGAGAAACCAATACCTATTACGGAGCCTATAGAGACTCCTAGTAAAAGGGATTTGGAAGATCCGGCAGAAGTGTCTCCAACGCAGCCAGATACTTCTGGAGCCCAAGAGCAAACCATGCCACCAGGAGACGTTTAGCGAATCCTGTGACAAGAAAAGCTTCGTTCGGGAAACTTTCAGGTGCCCAGTGTAATAAGCTGAAAAAAATGTGGGAACGAGGAATTGACACCAAAAATGAGGTGTTGCCGACTCCCTCAACATCAAAACAGGGTGTAAACCAGCAGAAAAAGGGCGTTAAGCGAACTGTGTCAGCCAGGAGCACTCCTGAGGTAAATAAAGATAAGAGGGCCAAACGTACCACTGGTATCGGTATTAAAACTGGTATCAAATACAGCGTGGCCCTCAAAGGGATCAAGGCAGCTGTGGTCCCAAAAAACTTCCCAGAGACAGTTGTCTTTGAAGATCAAGTGGGGTCTATCAAAGAGAACCTAACCGACATGATCGACGAGGTGCCTAGGTTTGAAGCCAGTCGATACATGGACGGCTACTACGGGCTAATCTGTGACAATGAGGGACTATTTGTCACAAAAAACCAACTGGAAGCTCATCAAGAGTGAAGAACTTCCAAAGCAGCAACGAGTTCTCACCCTACTTCCTGAGACTAAAAAAGGGAAACAGAATCCAGGGCTGAAGGTTGATCGCTGGATGATCCTCGGCTCCAAGTCATCCGACAGAGGACTGCGTGTGAGCCTCCGGATTGACGAGGAGTCCATGAAAGGACTGGTGCGGGCTCAATTGAGACCGTACCATCTATTCCAGCGGGCCAGTTTTAAAACCCTGGAAAACTCGATCGAGGAGGAAACAGGAACTGATCGAGAAGCTGTACCATCAACCTCAAAGGACCTTCAAGGTGCTACAAGTTAACATGCAGCACAAAAAGACAGCCACCGCTGTCCTACAACAAAGAGTGGTGGCTGAAAACATAGACATCGTTCTAATTCAAGAACCTTGGATAAACAAAGGTAAGACACTGGGGCTTAATATTAGGGGAATGGGACTGATAATGGGAACTGATCGTACTGAAATAAGAACTTGTATTTGCTATAGATCCGAATACAACTTGATGCCGATTATGGAACTATGCACGGGTGACATGGTGGCAGCAAAGATTATACTCGAAAAAGATGGGGTAGTACTAGAGACAATAATAGTGTCTCTGTATCTTCCCATTGATTCAGAAGAACCACTACCGGGGACTAACATGGAGAACCTGATGGAATACTCAAGGAGACATAATCTGGATGTCATTGTAGGGGCTGATACCAACGCACACCATAGCAGTTGGGGCAGCAAAGACAACAACACCAGAGGTAAGAAACTATTTGACTATCTATGTACTACTGAACTTGATATTGCGAATGTGGGTAATACGCCTACATTTGGAACATCAAGGGGGGAATCATTGATAGATGTTACTCTTTGCACTTTACGTGTCAGGGAAATGATTCGCAAGTGGCATGTATCGGATGAACCATCTTTATCTGATCATGCCCAAATATACTATGAAATTAACGTAGAAAAATCGGTTATTAGAACATACAGGGATCCTAAGAGCACTGACTGGGTATCTTATAAAGAGGACCTGCTTTCTAAAATCCGTTCACACTCAGGCAGACCAAAAACTGCTGAGGATTTAGAGCCGTATGGCTGCAACAGTGTACACTGACCTCTTATCATAACAACTGTCCGATAAAGGAGAGTCGCTCTTCTAGACAAGCCATCTGGTGGAATAAAGAGCTGACATCGCTAAGGAAAGAAACAAGATGGTTTTTCAACAAAGCGAAAAAAACGGGTAACAGGGAAGCGTATAAAGCTAAACTAGGTACATACAATACAAAAATAAAAGAATCCAAGGAAAAGTCCTGGAGAGAATTCTGTGAGGACATGCAAGGTGTCCCTGACAGCGTCAGAATCAACAGGATTCTCAAAAGGGATACTTCTAACAAACTTGGCTCTATTCAGTTGCCGAACGGAAAGTTTTCAAATACTGAGGCAAAAGCTCTAGAGCATCTCCTCAGTGTGCACTTTCCAGATTCGGTAAAGATAGAGGCAAGCTATGACAACATGCCGGTTGCCAAAACAAAGGCAACCTAAGAGGACTGGGAACTCACGAATAAGATATTCAGACCCCATCTTATCAGATGGGCCGCAAACTCATTTGACCCCTACAAAACTTCAGGACCAGACGGCATATTCCCCAAGCTTCTGCAAGAGGGACTAGACATCATAATGGGTCCTTTAGTTCTGATACTTCGAAGCAGCCATGCTCTAGGGTATATACCAATTGCATGGAGAGAGTCAAAAGTGGTGTTTATTCCTAAACCAGGAAAAGAACCGTACACCCAGGCACATATGCATGATAAAACATACACCGTTAGGACAACTAAAGGATGTCCTCAAGGTGGAGTACTTTCACCACTTTTGTGGAACCTAGTTGTGGATGACTTGATCTGTAGTTTGAATGATCAAGGCATATGGACGCAGGGCTTTGCGGACGACATAGTGATTGTCACCAATGGGAAATTCCCGAAGGTGGTTATGAATGTCCTATAGGAAGCACTGCGAATTGTGGAGGAATGGTGCCTTATAGAGGACCTTTCAGTTAATCCAAAAAAAAACTAGTTGCTTTTATGAATAGAAGAGTCCTCCCGCAGGGTAAAGTACTGTTGTTCGGAGAAGAACTAGGAATATCCAAAGAAGTCAAATATCTGGGAGTAACCCTTGATTCCAAACTGAATTGGAAGGCACACCTAGAAAAAATTACTAACAGAGCGACTAGGCTTTTCTGGCAATGCAGAAGAGTTATGGGCAAAACCTGGGCAATACGACCTGAGGTGGTTCATTGGCTCTACACAACTGTGATAAGGCCAACGATCACCTATGGAACAATAGTCTGGGGGAGGAGGACAGAAGTGTCCTCTGCAGTTAATATGTTAACTGCAATCCAAAGACAAGCGCTTCTTGGTATTATCGGGGCAATGAACAGTACGGGGACGGCATCAATAGAAGCCCTTATTGGACTTCCTCCTCTAGAACTTTTTATAAGGGCGGAGACAATGATGGCAATTCTTAGGCTGAAATCGGGAAACTTATGGTCCCCGAACAATGTTCCAGAAGGACACACTGATACAACTGGGACATTACCAGACGAACCCATATTTCACATGAGTTTTGATAGCATGACACCAGAGTATATATTCACTGAGCGAGTGAATATCATCATCCCATCTAGGGAACAGGTGATGCACCCAGGTAATTCTGCAGAAATCATCTGGTTCACCGATGGCTCCAAAACAAACCATGGCACTGGGGCTGGTATAAAAGGACCTAGAAAGAGAATGTTCTTTAGCCTTGGTCGATATACGACTGTGTTTCAAGCAGAGACGATTGCCGCTATAGCCTGTATTGATGAAAACATCAGAAGAGGATAAACCGGACAAAAAATTGAAATATTCACTGACAGCCAGGCTCTGCTTAAGGCTATCAGTAATCCAACAACTAGGTCTAGACTGGTGAAAAACTGCAAAGAATCCCTCAACAGGCTGGCAAGAGACAACAAAGTGTCTCTAATATGGGTGCCGGCACATGAGGGGATTGCAGGTAATGAAATGGCGGACCAGTTAGCTAAAGAAGGCTCTAAAGGAGACTTCATAGGTCCGGAACCGTTTTGTGGAATCACAAAAGATTGCATAAGAGGGAAAATCGGGAACTGGCTAGATAGGGAACACCAATTCAAATGGAGGGTGACACAAGGGCACCTTCATACAAAGAGTTTACTGAACAAGGTAGACAAGGAACTCTCAACCAGGCTACTGAAACTAGATAAGAGACATTTGAAGACAGTTACCGACCTGGTGACTGGACATTGCACCTTGAGGAAACATCTGTACAATATGGGCAAAGTTAGTGAACCTATGTGCAGAAAATGTGAACTTGATGATGAAACACCTACTCACATACTCTGCTTCTGCGAGGACTTACAAGAACTTAGACGGAAGCACTTTGAAGAGGAAGTTATACAACCATCACAACTACTGAAAATCCCTCCAGTCAAACTAGTGACCTTTATAGTAGACACGAAGCTTCTGGAATGGAAGTAGATAACATGGTAAGTGTTACAAGGATTCAGTTCAAGTGCCTGGGCTGATGAGCACAACCCAAATTTATGAATGAATGAAATGACATGTCGCTATGGAATTCCATAGTACACGGAATCCCAGTCCAGGTTGACATTCTCTGCTTGTTGGTGCTACTTCCAGCCGCTGATAAAAAGCAGCAGTCCTAATGTTTATTGTTTACATAGTGATAACATTTTTAATAGCTACCAGATTTCCACTTCAATGAATTTGATTAGAAGTAAAAAAGAGTAGTTTTTTTGCTTCAAAAAAGTTTATTGATCTGACAATTTACTATAACGCGGATGGTAATAACATAACATACTGTAGTAATTATTGCGGCTATTCTGTTTTCGATTTCCATTTGATAGGCTATTATAAAAACGCAGCTTGGTGCTTTCGATAATATACCTGCTACTATTAGTGACTCATTTTGTTATCATGAATCTTCCATGAATATTCGTGACAAATTTATATAAATATAACATAATAATAAACTTCAGTACTAATTTGAAGGTATATATGATAAAATAAGAAATCGATAATATTACATCCGTGGTAAATATTATCAAACTTGTTGATAAATCCAGTACAGCCAGAAAAATGTGTGTTAATAATTCGAATTCGATATTTATTAGTTCCTTCGTACTATCAAATAACGAAAAATGAATAGTAGCTATACTTCGTTCCAAGATATTTCGTTTTGACTTATGCTTATGACATGATTGATTTAAGACCAAAACCCACAGCAGGTAGTCGTTAATCCGATAACGATAGATATGGAAAAGCGAAAAGATAATGCCCAATAGTATGATTATTTTACAACTGAAATGTTTGGTAAAATAATAATTGAGACTAATTTTTTAATTTATTTAATTATTCTATTATTTATTTGTGAGATATAGGGTAAGCGCTCCAGTTAATGAACAAATAAGGACAAAGGAGAATTTGAACTTCTTTTAAATATTAAGAGATAATATATCATTATTTTCTTTATGGTTTTATATATTTTTCATATATTCAAAAGAAATTAAAACTGTAATATGAATAGAATTTTAATTATGTTTTAGAAATTTTTTGCTTTGAATATAAAAAATACCGAAACACCAGTAATTGAACAAGAGTCTCCAATAATTGAACAAAATAAAACTAATGAATAAACACTAACATTTATTAATGAAAATATAGACATATCTACCTACTACAAAAAATCTCAAAAATACAACAATGTTTTAAATAAAATAAAATCAGTATCTTCGTAAATATGTAATGTAAAAGTTGGGGAAACCATCCAACCGGTATCCGATCTCCCAATTGGCCAACTTTCTGGTACTGATTCTACTACATCTCGGGGTATCCTTTTATATGGATAAACAATATAGGGTGGGACATCTACACCATTGGCGAATTACAGAGGACTGTTATGGACTCTTTCTTCTTTGCGGGTGCAATTTAGTACGTATCTTTATAATTCCTCGGTCCTAAGATTAAGCTAGTCTTGGGACATATTTGGACCCCAGTTTCATCCGCATTAACTATTCTAGATGGATCATTCAGTATATCGGAAGCAGTTTCATCATTCAGATGTTGTTGAAGTTTCTGACATCTTCCTCCTTGACTGAAGCCCTAGCTTTTGAAATAATCTCTGCATTTCGCTTCGTTACTTCGGGATGACTCTTTAAAAATAATTTGTGCCATTTACTTCCAGGTCTGTTTTCTTTAAACTTGGTTATTCTATTAGTACTGTTTTGAAAGTGTTGTATGGTATCAAATACCTCCTCGGGGTGCATTGTAAAACCAAGATCCATTCAACAGTTTTTAGTTCTTCATCTCTCTGTTAACTCTGGAGGAAGACCCATTTGTCGAAGAAGCGGGACTTTATAATGAATTTTATTATGTAGAGTTGATTTTAGGAATGTTGTATCGCCTATGTGTTGCGTTTAGAGACATTTGACCTGTAGCTATTTGATTAAGAGCTTCTTCCAAACTACTGTGACCGTAGGCAAATCGAATGTATCGTCCTTTTCCAGTAGCCTCCATCTGAAAAAAAAAATCGTCTGCTGACTACAGTTTTATGGTGTTCATTTATTAGTGATATCATCTAGTAAAAAAACGATACCAATTTCCTAATAAAACTCTGTGTCTATTAAGTAAAACAAGAAACTTATTCTGAACGTATATGTTCAATTATTGGAAATTCATTCCCAATAAATGAACACCGAACAAAAATTACAAGAGATTCGTTGTGTTCAAGATTCAAAATTAAACCTTATAAATAAAAAAATGTTGTTCCAACACTGGACTACAGATTCAAAATATAAAAACGGAGCAATTCCAAATAAACATGTTTTATTTATTGTAAATATATGGAATTAAAACGTTTGAGTTAAGACATAACGAAAATCCCAGTGAATGAACTTTTGTTCATTGACTAGCTAGCGATATTATTTTAATGCCTAAGAAAAAGAATATATATATATATACACTGTGTTCATTTGAAAAGGACCCACCCTTAATATTTCAAAAATGGGACATAGAAAGAAATGCCGTAACACGTCAACTTTTAACTTGAGGGGGACACTTTTTGGCGCTAATGTCATAAACGTCAGATTCACCCCCTCCCTACTGGAGACACCCCTTACATTTTTTCAAATGGCATTAGGTATCAAGTCATACATCATTTAAAAGGTCTGGTAAATCTCTACACAGATAAAAAAAAGTATTGAATCAAACAAAATATATTTCAGTCAAACAAATTTGTTGTTTCAATATGGCGAAATAAAACTATTATTTAAAAGAAAACGCTAGTTTATTTGGATTCCAAGACCAATATTTATTTGATTCAAGAAAACATATGATGAAGTCAATTGTTATATTTCTTCCATTCAATTCTTCGGGTTCATTTGATGCAAGACCTACATAGAGAAGACAGAATCGCAGATCTAGTAGTCATCTTTATAGGAACCTAAGTGAGATGCTAATAGTCGTTTTGTTTTATATTTTACCCGGAGTCTTGAGCTCACTGGAAAAAGTAAAAATAAAGGACTTAGAAAATAACCCAGGATTAATTCCTGTAAAATTAGGAAAAACAAAAATAAAAGATTATGATTACAAATTAATTCACTATTATGACCTTCAACCGATAATCACAGAACTAAATCAATTAGAAGCCCAAACACGTTATTTAGAATCTTACAAAAACAAAATTGAAAAATATTTGGTAGTAGAAGATAACAAAAATTGGGCAAACTATCCTCTAGGATATTACCCAATAAAAGAGAAAGAAGAAGATAATACAAATTATTTTAAAATATTGAAATTTCTTGAATAAAAAGTAACAGATAAACTAAATGATAGATATATTACCTCATCCCGATAGAATTTTCAAAACTATATCTGGAAATCTAGACGCTAATGACGGCGAACGTTATGATAAGTTAATCACAGAACTTCAAAATAATCAAAAAAATTTAGCTTCAAGTATCAGAAACCAAAATTCACTATCAATTCGATTAATTGAAAAATTTAACAACACTGTTAATACTATAATACATAATGAAAAATTACTAGAATCAAAAATCATTAAAATTTCAAAAATGGTCAACAGTCAGGCACTTCATGAAAATTCAATATTTATCAAAGATACTATCAATCATATTATTGGACTTTACAATATAATTTACTCTTTAATCCAAGATATAGAAAATTCCATTGCATTTTCACGATTGGGAAAAATGCATCCCAGTATAATAAGAACTAACGATTTCTTTAAAGAACTTCAAATTATCGAAGATAATATCGGTCCTCGCAAACTTCCGTTAGATATAAATTTAAATAACGTTCTACTGATAGAAAAACTTGTTAAGATAGGAAGCTATCCAAACAACAACAGGATTATATATGTTTTGCACGCCCCTATAACATTTCCATTCGAATTAGAATTATATCACTTATATTCCGTACCGATCTTCCATAACAATCAATTCAAAGCAATTATTCCGAAAAGTAATTTTTTTTGCTTTTAACGAACTGTACTTTGCACATACAAACGACTACTGTAGTAAAATCTCATCAAAATTGTTTCTCTGTGACGAAATTGATCTTCGAGAAATAAAATTTGGAAATTCCTGTGAAATTGAACTCTTAAATTTAAAAAACACTTCCACATGCCAACAAACACCTACTCCTGTAAACCGGCCTATTATCATGAAGTTAGACAATGCCAAACAATGGATAGCCGTACTGCCAAAAGAAATAACCACCTCCATTCACTGCCAAACTCAAGAAGAGATTGTTACTCTCCAAGGGAGCTATCTATTTGAAATTCCAATCAACTGTCAAGTAAAAATGCCATTCCGAAATATCGAAAACCAAGAACACCAGACAAGTTCAGGTCAATCAGTTTTGCTTCCCAAATTAAAATTTTACGAAGCCGAAACCCAGAAAATTTCAAGATTCAGCATAGATGACACCTCATTAGATGAGTTGCAAGACCTGAAGATGAAACTGTTGGAAAACCAGCCGGATATGTCATTTTCGAAAATTTCCAATACTCCAAGCATCTGGACTATTGTTATTTATGTATTTTTCAGCATTCTTCTAATCTACCTTGCATACAGGTACATCATTCCAAGGTGCTGTACCAAAAAGAAACCTCAACAAGGCCAGCTAACCCTAGATCCATCGGCTTTTCAAATACCTCGTTAGCCCTGCGGATTTGAATCTTCGAGGGGAGGAATTACCTCACGCCTTCACTGGTGTATTCTAAGAAAAGTGCCGATTGCAACGACATCATATTATATTTCTTTATCTATGAACACTTGTTTCAGATGTTAACAATCTCGTCAGATTCTTTTTGTTTCTCATGCAATTAAGATCGTAATTTAATAAAAGTATATGTAAAACTGGATAATTTGTAAAAATAAATCTTTTTAAAAACGACTTCGGCATTCTCGATAAGTTATTTAGTGTATTCAATTTTATCCGAAAGGGCCAATCTGTATTTTGGACTTTTAGCTTCAAGCCTCAGATATAATGACATAAGTATGTACGTCACCGGTTTTCTGATGAAAATTGTGAGTGGTGCATACTCGTAAGTCTTTAATTTTGTTGAATTTCTATCAAAAAGTTATTAGATTGGAATTAAGTAGGCTCTACTTAAAAGTTGCGTAACTATCTTGTGAGAACTATTTTTGTTAGACGGAGAGGTTCATCTTGATAGACATTGTATAAAAATGTTCGAACTAAAAGTTTTGGTATAAACAATAATTTTTTACTGAAGTCTTATTTTTTATCTTCCCGTATATTGCAGCTCTGTTTTAGCGTAAAAAATATAGATGGTGGTAATTATCGATAAAATTCTAAGCACTTGCAATATTACTCGTGATAAATTTAAAAAAAAAGTGTAATAGGAATAAATTATTTTTTATCTAACTCGTTTATCTCATTTCTTTACTAGCTATAAGTTGATCAAATCGCTCTTAAG
The DNA here is from genome assembly GCA_947563755.1 of Lochmaea crataegi. Classification (NCBI taxonomy): domain Eukaryota; kingdom Metazoa; phylum Arthropoda; class Insecta; order Coleoptera; family Chrysomelidae; genus Lochmaea; species Lochmaea crataegi. The sequence continues at coordinate 27,235,745 of OX387425.1, read as the reverse complement.
ACAACCCCTATAAGTAGTGGACTTCAGTATTTTGTTTGAATTTTATTGAACCTTTGTTGCCAATAGTTACCGAGGTAGAATCGCGTGGTAAAAGCATGCAATGAAAATTATAGCAGTTTTGTCCTTTGAACCAGCCGGAGCCGCGTTTCTTGTTAGTGTTAGTGGAAAGATATTTCGTTCAAATTGTACTACATTACAGTCGTTGCGTTATATTAAATATAAGTAAATGGGAGTGCTTGTGAGAATTTAAATGTAAGCATTCAAATAATTTTAATTTTAATTCAAGGTGAATGACATCTTTGAACCTAATTGAGGCGGTAAAATACTTTTTTTTTAAAATAAAATTTGAATAATATAAATTGTTTGTAAACAATTAAAAATGTATGTATACTGCGGTGACATTCACTGAGACCTAAAAGATCTATTGTGCCCTCTATTCCTAAAGATAGTCTCAGAAACTAGTAGTTTCTTCAGTCCTATGTCCCTAAGGAATTTTAGGATATCCGCAGGATTCAGTTTGGGTAAGTGAATGTAGGTTTCTTCCATTTCACAGAATCTACCTTCTTCTTGCTCCACTAGTTTGAGCTTTTTGAGGTGCACGTTCAGGCGACAGTGTCCTATCAGGACACCTGTCAAAGCTCTTAGTGCAGTCTTACTCTGGAAGCATTCAATTATTCTTCCTGGTTATATTTTCCAGGAGTATCTTTGAACAATTAAATAATACAAATACCAAAAAACCTACTTCAATAAATGAACTAGTTACTCTGCTGTATATTATAAACTATAAAAAAATCTTTGGAAATAACTTTTAAGTAAGTATCTAGCTTCATCGTTACAGAGCGTATTTTATGAAGAACAATTTAAAAACCAGTTTTCTATAGTTCTGGAGATAAAAGGACTAGTTCCTTCAGATAAACATTGTATAACCAAGAGTACAAAAAAGCCAAAAGGCTGAGGTGCCGAGCACTTGAATCCTTGACAGGCTGTACTGATTGAATAATGAATTATGGTGGAAAAATGTACCAGAAATATGAATAATAATAATAATTTATTGATAATAGCGTGTGCTAACAAATATTACAATATATATTACACATGATACAATATAGTGAATTCAAATGTTTTTATCTACACATTTTTTTTTAAAAACTGTCTACATTCTCTAACAAATATTATTACATTTTTTGCCTTCTTTACATCATTGGATAAGCTATTATATTGTACAGGTCCATTGTGAAAAACATCATTCTGACTATAACAATTTGGAGCCGTGGGTACATAGAAGTCGTCTCTAGATCTTGTTTGATAATCATGTACATCCGACATACATTGTGTATTTTTTAATAAATGTTCTGGATATAATCTGTGTTTTATTTTATATATAAAGGTCATTTTATTTAAGAATATGACTTGTGAAACACTTAACAACCCTGTCATTTCTAACATGGTTTTCACACTAGTAAACCTATTACATTTCAAAATATGACGCAAAGCTTGATTTTGTTTTCGCTGTAGTGTCTCTTTCTCATTGTTATTAAGTAAAAATAATATTGAAGTGCAATAGTTGAAATGCGGTAGGATAATTGCTTTATAGATTATTTGTTTTGTCCATTCGCTAAGGTAAGAACTCATTCTTCCAAGAAGATATATTTTTTTTGACACTTTTTTTATATATATTCTGCATGTTTGGAAAACGTTAAATTTCCATCCACCATAACACCAAGGTATTTAAATTGATCCACTTGTTATATATTTACATTATTTACAAAAATTCCACCATGAGTCTTTGTTGGACTAGCATTAAATCTACTTTTTATAATCATAAATTTTATCTTTTCTATATTTAAACTTAGTCCACTTTGGTTTAGCTATTTATATCATCCTACAAGTTCCTCGTTTATAGTATCCACAATCACATCTACATTTTCCCCTATAAAATATAATAAGGCATCATCTGCAAAAACCTGAATATTGCATTTTCTTATACTCTTCATAATGTCATTTATATACACTATAAACAAATTGGGGCCAAGTATAGTTCCTTGGAGTACACCAAATGCATTGTTTCTTGGCAATGATATATTGTTCATGTATTTTGTTTCCTGCGTACGATTTTCTAAATAGTTTTCAAACCACTTAAGCACATTGTTACACAAACCGTAGTTTTTTAATTTTTCTAAAAGTAACTTACGGTCTATAGTTTCAAATGCTCTCTGGAAGTCCAAGAACACTACACCGATCATCTTTTTTTGTCTTAGAGCACTTTTCCAGTTTATTAATACAGTTTGTAATGCACATTCACAATAATTTCCCTTTCGGAATCCCCCTTGATATTTGCTTAAAAGATTGTTTTTTTCAAAATAATCTATGAATTGTCTATTTACCACTTTTTCAAGAAGTTTTTCATACACTGGAACCATGTTTATTGGTCTATATCCTTCACATTTATTATTTTTTTTCTATTGGAATTATGGTAGATTTTTTCCACTTTTCAGGAAAAGTACCATGTTCTTGGCTAGTATTGATTAGTTGCAGAAATATGTCTCCAATTACCTCAAACGAAGCTTGTCATATCCTTGATGTGATACCATCAACACTACTTTTTTTTAAGGGTTTTCACTACCTCTTTCAACTCAATTAATGACAGGGGTTTAAAATTGTTCATCGTTTTGTCGGTGGGTCCTATCTTTTGAACTATTTCTTGAATATCCTCTTTACCAATGTTATTTTTTTTTTCTCAATACTCTGTATGAAATATATGTTAAATTTATTAGCAATTATATTGGCATTAGTCTCAGGTGTGTTATTGGCGTAAATATCTGTTTGTCTATTGCTGCTCTTGCCACCCACTAATTTTTTAATTGTTTTCCATAGTTCTTTTTGAGTTATGTTTGTTTCTATCTATATTTGCATTGTAATAATATATTTTTTGTTGTCTTATCATATTCACTACCCTATTTCTCAGCATCTTGTACTGATTGAAATCCTCATTATTCTTTGTGATAATTGCTCTTTTCTATAATTGGTCTCGAACTTTGATATTTTGTTCTATTTCATGTGTCCACCATTTTTTATTAAACCACTTAATTGGAAGAGTTTCTTGCTTGATCGGTGCATGCCTATTTAGTGTACATGTTAATGTATGAACAATAGAATTTCTGTCCCATACTGTCTCCATTAAGATTTGAAACTGCCTTTCATCAAAGTTTTTATAGTCTCTATATATTTTTATAGTATCACATTGGTCCCTAAGCTCTAACAGTTGTGACGTAATAATACAGTGGTCTATAATTTTTGGTGTTAAATGAACTTGAGGTATAAGATTTTTATCATTCGTAATAAATAAGTCTATGATTGTTGATGTATTGTTGGTAATTCTAGTAAAGTTATTAATATTTTGATGTAAACCATTTTCAGATATTATTCTTTTCATTTTATTTGAGTAGTACGTGTTTTTTGACATATCGATATTATAGTCACCTATGCAAATTATTGTTCCCTCTTTTGAACCATATTCTTCGAAAAAAGCCTCCATGTGATTTAAAAGATTAGCCTTACTAGCTGCAGGTGAATGATAAAACAAAATATATTATATTTTTTGTTTTCTACTGTTATTTGGACTCCTGTAATCCATAGTTCCTTCGATATTGATTGTTGTAGTAGTATTTTTGCCTTTATATTATCCATTACATATATAGTGGTTCTTCCAGTATACCTACTATGTAACAAAGTACTTATGATGCCATATCCATTCAATTGTATTTCATGGGTTAATTGAAGAACCATCGCCAATATAGACGACTGGAAGACACAAACATAAGTAGGTTCTACTAGAAGTAGCTAATATTTTCGACAATAGGAGAGAAAAAAAATGACATCAATATATGAAGAACCTAAGATATAACTTACAGAACGGGTCTACTGAAAAAATTTCAAGGAGGTCTGTAAATTTAGAGGTGGTGAGGCATAAACCCCGTGTAGCCTGACTCAAACTTGATAATATTTATTTTTTAGCATAAATGAATGTATTTCAGCATCTTTATCAAATTTAATTATCTATTATATTTTTTTATTTTTGTTTCCAGACGTAAAACGGTTTGCGGAGGCATATGTAAGTGATGTGCGAAAAAATGACACCCGAAACCCCGTCAAGTTCAGGAAGTGACACGTCAAAACCTGGCTGCAAATCTGAGGAGCGGTTGATGGTAGCTGTCAGAGTTCGACCCCTCAAACCAGATGAATCTAGCAGAGTTTTATATGCACTAAACAAACGGGTACAGTATATTTGGATTTTATATTTCAGAATACAAAGATGTTTTCTCATTTATTATAAGGATAAAACATTTACTAACGAAAAGGGCAGTGCTTCGTGTTCTTTAAATAAAATCGGACAATCGGGTGAAAATTTCATTTTTTCATCTCAACTGGTTGAAGAAATACAGCCCATTAAAGGTTTTACCCTTTTAAGGGGGGAGGGGTTAAACCACACGCAATTGGGGTTGGCAAGAAATGTTTCCTTGTAATAGGTTAGTAATGTTTACATATAAATTAGGTGCCATCACTAATCATTGCACTCGACACCCCAATTTTGCCCTCGATGCGCTTCCACTATCACACAATCAATCAAACCCTATCTATAAATTGAAGTTCATGCAATATTAATAGAAGGCAATAGAAAGAAAACTAAAATTAGGGAAAATTGATTTCAGTTGACGACAAAGAAATTATATCAATTTTGATTGTCATTGGGCAGTCATTTTGATGTCAATATTTATTTTCTTCCCGTAATTTTATAAAATTCTGGCTCCTATTTCTTCACAATAACCAAACATAACATAATCAAATAAGAACTGTACAAGGTAATAATATTCTTTATGTCATACCAGGACATTATTGTGTTTTTATACCTTAGATACCATCTACATAATGGATACACGTTATGACCCGCGCGCGGGCATTAAGAAGCAAAAAACAGTTTTCGATTAACTTATTCTTTATCAACAAAATATAAATTTACGTTTATATATTATTTGGTTGTATTTACATAGCATTGGCAATTCTGGAAGGTTCCGCTGATAGCTAAATTTCCTGCAGCAAAGGTTGACTCATCATTCATTGTCTAGATCTCTAGTTCCTGTAAGGAAATGCAAGATCCAGATGGTACGCCTGCCAACATCTTTAAAACCTCATTTTTTGAGGATATGCTGTCCTCTAAATATCCTCCAGCAGCTGTGGTACTCTTCCATCCACCATGGCACTTCAGCGTAGTCATACTCACTCCAGCTTCTGCTAAAAGAGTTGCCAACGTTCGGCGTAAACAATAGCCAGTGTACTTTTCGGAGTTGTTCAAACCCAAATATTTTGCAATAGATAATACAGGGAATGTTCACAAATGTGTTTTTTCCAACAGGTTGTACAGCAAAGCGGCCTTGTCTGTAGATTAAAAATAGTCTTTTTTCTGAGCAGCCATGTGGCCGCAAAGAAATATAATCTCTTATAAGTTTCAAACTCTTCATTTCATCTTCATGAACAATGGTGAAAACTCGTTTTTTGTCAGTTTTGGTTTGTGGCACCGTTACAACAAAGACTGATTTTCTATCTTCTACATGTGTGACTAACATATTTACAAGCTCTTGCCGCCGACATCGACCAAATACACCAAATAATAATGCGACCTTGTTCATTTGGTGGCTCCTGAATAAATTTTAGGACATTTTCTCTAGATAATACACTGAATTTTTTTGGTTGGTACCCTTTTACTTTTGCTTTAAATACTCGCACAATTTGTGAAAATTACAAATATTTATATTCTTATTTTAACCATTAAAGTCTTCTTAATCATCGAATATTTAGACCACAGAGAGCTCGGGGAAATTTTTTCGGATAGATCATTGAAGTACCTCAACAGCACAGATTCGTTAATGTTTTCTACAGCATTTTCTGACATCCACTTCAAAAATCGGTCATATTCTTTGTCGTACGAGTCTCTGGATTTTCTCGGTAACAGGTTTTGCGTTGCCTTTTCAGCCTTTTCTGCAATTTCGTCGGGGATTTCAAAATCGTGTTCCATATTTGACTTTGACACATTAAACATTTTAATACTTATCTCCCTTGCAACAAAAACGCGGACAATAATAATGTCAGGGTGATGTCGCAGGTTAAAATAAAAAATTGGTAGATCAAATTAAATTTAAAAAAAATGTTTATTATTCAAAACAAACTGGTTTGACATAAAAGTTTGTATGCACCACGGGTACTAATAGATATATACCCTCGGGCGAATTACGAACCCTCGGGCCAGAGGCCCTCGGCTTTGTAAGACTTCGAGTTCGTCGTTCTCCTGTCAACTAAGATTTATGTGTATGTGCCGCAAACGTATGCAATATAGAAACTTACGGTTTCATAACCTTAAATCCCTACTTAAGCCTTCGACGTAGTTTTTGATGGAGATTCGTCGTTGCTGATGTTGATTTACCGATCATTGATCATATTTTCTCGCTCATTATCATCTTTTACCTGATTGCCGTACCAAACACACCATCAATGTTTCCACTGGACTTCAAGCTCACGGTTTTTCTCAACCTTTTTCGCAAGGCAGTGTCAAAGTAGTCCAAGATTCTTCAACTTTCTCTACTCTTGTTTCCTGAAATCACCCGTCCACCAGGTTTACCTCGGAATATTAAACATGAAACTGTTCATATTCACACAATTCCTGGTCCTCCGATTACAAGTAAAGTTCGCCGATTAAGTCCCGAAAAATTCACAATTGCACGAAAATAATTCGATGATATGATGCAAGCTGGTACAACTCGCCCATCAGAAAGTTCCTGGTCCTCTCCTTTACACTTAGTACCGACAAATGACTCAACTTGGCGTCTCTGTGGAGATTTTCGCGCGTTGAATGCCCGAACAATTCCGTATCGTTATCCTGTTCGTCACATTTATGATGCCACCTTCTTTATTAATGGATGTACGATGTTTTCAAAAATTGACTTAGTTAAGGCATATCAACAAATTCCATTTAGTGAAGAAGGCCCACCAGAAGCACCATTTGGACTCTTCGAATTTCCAATCATGACGTTTGGACTTCGAAATGCTGATCAAACTTTTCAAAGATTTATGGATGAAGTTTTGAGTGAGTTGGACTTTTGCTTCGTTCACATGTACGACATTCTTGTTTTCTCTCGTTCTAAAGAAGAACACGGACGTCATCTCAGAATTATTTTTGTACGGTTTAGTCATCAATCCACAGAAATGCATTTTTTGGAGTTGCTGAGGTTAATTTTTTAGGTTATACTATTTCTTCTGCTGGCATCCGTACTCCAGAAGAACGAGTTCAGGCAATTAAAGGTTTCTCTCTACCAAAAACAGCAAAAAGTATTCGGCGTTTTTTGGGAATGCTGAATTTTTATCGCAAATTCTTACCTCTGAATACGAAGCTCCTTTGCATAACGCAATAAGCAATCCACTTCTGAAGGGTTCTCAACTGATAGACTGGACACCTGGATTAGAAGATGCTTTATCAAAATGCAAAAACTACATTTCTTCTGCTTCACTTCTGGTCTACCCTCTACCCCTCGTATCGGTGTGCCACTTGGTTTATTCACAGACGCTTCAAATCATTCTGTTGGAGCATGTTTACAGCAGCTCGTTAATGACGTTTGGCATCCACTTGCATTCTTTTCAAAGATAATGTCTTCGAAAGAAAGTTCTTGGCCTGCTCACTATCGTGAACTTCTTGCTATATATGCTGAAATTCAGTATTTTCGTCATCTTTTGGAAGGACATCCATTCACGATCTACACAGATCACAAACCGTTGGCTTAAGCTTTTCAACAAAAACTTCCACCAGTTCAACTCAATCGACTCTCTTTCATCGCGGAATTTTCAACAGGTAACGATAATATTGTTGCTGACATCCTTTTCCGGATTGAAGCTGTTTCTGCACCACCTGATTACAACTTACTGTTTAAATCTCAAGAAGAAGACGAAGAACTCAAGAAGATTATTCAAGAAAATTCTTCTCTCCACATCGAACGTGTGCCGATTCCTGGATCATCACTTACTGTGTTTTGTGATACATCAACAGGAAAACCACGACCTTTTATCCCACCTTTATTCCGACATCTCGTTTTCAATCAACTTCTGAACTTGGTTCATCCTGGTGCCAATACTTCACCCAAATTAATTAGCGACCGATTCGTTTGGCCTTCGATGAGCAAAGATTGTCGAAATTGGGCTGGTGCTTACAATGAATGTCAACGATCGAAGATTTCTCGTAGCGTTCATGCTCCTCTTGGAAATTTCAAAACTCCGACACAAAGATTTTCTGATATCCACATCGATCTGATTGGACCACTTCACCTTCACATTCTTTTCGATATTTCTTGACTGTCATGGATCGTTTTACTCCATGGCCCGAGGTTTATTCTTTACAGAATATACGTGCAGATACTGTGATTCACGCTCTTTTGGATTTCTGGATATCTCGTTTTGGTTTTCCTCAAACTATAACCTCAGATCGTCGAGCACGATTTACTTCTCATGTAATTCGACATAATTTCACTACAAGCTGGCATCCTGCTGCCAATGGTTTAGTCAAACGTTTACATCGTCACTTAAAAGCTGCAATAATGGCTCATTCTGACATCGACTGGGTACATACTTTGCCCCTCGTATTACTTGGAATTAATTCAGCTTTTAAAGAAGATATCAAAGCTACTTCCTCTGAGATGGTTTATGGAGAAACTCTACGTTTACCTTTTGAACTGTTCTCTTCAAGCAGCTTTTTCTCAAGTTACAGGGCATTCATGTCACGCTTACGACCAACTCCAGCACCAAGACATTGTCAACCTGGCGTTTTTGTTTTCAAGAAACTCTCGAAATGCAGTCATGTTTTTTTTAAAGAAGGACCCTTTCTAAAAGCACTACAACCACCATATACTGGTCCATACGAAATCATTGATCGAGACGAAAAGACGATGACACTCTTGATGCATAATAAACCTACCAAAGTGTCTATCGATCGAGTGAAACCTGCAATTTATTTTACAAGATGAATTTTTAACACCCCTTTCTGTTCCTGTTCCAAAACATGTTCCTGTTTCCACGCCTGATGTTGAGCCTGTACCTGAAGAACCCATTCCTGCTCCCGAATATACAACGGGGTCTGGCAGAAGAGTTAGATTAAGAAGAACTTTGAATTTGTAGCTAAATTCTCTGCCAAGGGGGGTAGACAGAAGTGAACTTGGAGGATCGATATATTTTTTGACAATTAGATATTAGAGATTTTAAGTAGCTGTCAACGATTCAACATTTTTTTATTATATAAAGTACTTTTGTTAATTAATACAAAACTTTACATAAATAGGAAATATTCATTACAACACCCACGTCTATTTCCTATAAACTTCCAAATTCACTTGGTACTCCAATTACTCAAGGAAGCGCACCTCTTCAATAAATTATAATTTATATCGCTGTTTTTGGTATGCATTTATTTTTTATAATTGTAAAATTGCTCATGTGTCAATAGCCATAGTTCCTGAGACACATCAAATTTAAATTTTAAAAAAATTCTACTTCTATAAAGTTAACTTTATTTTTTATAGTACTATTTCGTTGATGGCCACCGTGAAGTGACTGCGCTCAAATAAAGAATGTATTGACAGATATCGAAGAATATTATTCAACGCTTTACAACTAAGTTTTGAAAAATATTTTTCAAAAACAGTGACCGTTCAACTAAGAAGCAACAACTACTTTCCGGGCTATATGCCCCGACAGACATTGAATTACACTTCTAAGTCAAACGGACTGATGAGGCGCAAATACGCCGAAACCGGTCTGTTGTCCCTTCTAATGACAAACCAGAATGGTTGGTTAAATCTTGTAGATCATACCGACCCCGTTTGACTTAGAAGCGTAATTCAATGTCTGTCGGGGCATATAGCCCGGGAAGTAGTTGTTGCTTCTTAGTTGAACGGTCACTGTTTTTGAAAAATATTTTTCAAAACTTAGTTGTAAAGCTTTGAATAATATATAGTTATTCTACGATATCTGTTGGTAACACGCTTTACTAAACACGACAATTTTACAGGAAACTGTAATAATTCTTTAAAGAATTTATTGTTGTAATTTATAAAGTTAGCTTCGGGAATAATAAATTAGAGCAACCAACCTTTTATTATTAATAAATTTACTTAGTGCACTTGATGATTGTTTGAAATAGCTCATCACTGAAATTACTGTATTCTATTGGAATTGGAAAATAGAATATCATTAAATAAATTAATTTCTGATGGGAAACTATTTCCGAAATGTTGCAATAAATATGTACTAGAAAGAGGTGTGTTTTATAGAGGATTAATTTTGTGGCTATGATTATAGCTAGTATTTCTGACATGCCCCGGTTTTCCTTGGTTTAAGAAACTTTTGGTTAGATTTGAAGGATTAATTCCTCGTTTATTAATATTGTCTATACAAGCCCTATACTTATAGTCCAATCAAATGAAGGTATAAGCTACCATTCAAAACGAAAGCCTGTATTTTTTTGATGTAACTACGTTTTGACATAAATTTGAAGTATACAATTCAATTTGGGGGCTAAAAAACAATTAAAAACTACCCCAATATCAGATATGGAAAAAAGCTTCAAATAAAAAATGTAGATATCAAAAAATCATTTTTAATCACTTTTGACGTATTTGCAATAGAATCCGAGATATTCGCAATAAACAAATCTAACTTGTAGCTCTGTAAGAGCGGACGAGTGCGGACACTTTTGCTTGTTTTTGATTTAAAAGAAATCTTTTAATTTTTAACCGATTAAAACGATTTTTTCGGCACCTTGTAGGTAATTCATTAAAATTATCTCAAGCATTTTGAATTTTTGTAAAAAGAAATTTGACATGTACCGTAAATTCTAAACACCCTGTGGGGTAAACTGAAGGTTACAATTTTTTTTTGCAAATTATTAGAAAGACATATTAATTCTCCATATTTTGTTTTTTAATTATTTCCAATCTTGTTTGACCAATATAGACAGCATTACATTCTGGACATTTAAGTTTATATATTCCAGACTTTATTAATGGGGATGTTTTTGTTTTTACATTTAACAATTTTGTACTTACATTGCTTTCTGTTTTAAAAGAAATTGTTGTATTTGTTGCTAAATATATTATGTCCAGAGTGTAATGTTGTCTATATTGGTCAAACCAGTCGAAATTTTGAAATTAGATACAATGAACACTTACGAGCATACAGATTAAAACAGCCAGATAAATCCCATTACGCAAAACATCTACTTGCCACCAAACATTCATTAACACCTAACACAGAACTAGAAGTACTGCATATTTGTGATAAGAAACAAGAACTACAATTCCTTGAAGAATAAGAAAATAGAAGACACTTCAGAGACCCACAATATGAAGACGTCAATGAATAAATCTAGGGAGGTCTCCACTGTCTTCTTAAGTAACAATTGTAAAGATCAGCAGCTATGGTTTTCCTTGGTTTCCTATATCATCACAGTTATACTGATCTTAAATGGAAAGAGATATCCAGGATATCCCGATAGGGCTAATAATGCCTAAGCTTTAATATTTGTAAAATCATATCTTCTTCTTTTTTCTATCAATCGTCAATCACCACATCTATTTGGTCTACCCAAAATATGAAACAACAGGTAGGCATCACATCAAATGTAACTTTTGTCATTCTGACGATGATATGTCAATATCGAAAAAACTATCAATATCTTAGAATTTTCATATTTTTTCATTAAATAGTGGAATTAATTAGAATCAGTTAGTTTCATTTATAACAGTAATATGAGTAGATTCCACAAATTAAGTTAATAATAAGACTTACTGTTTCTTTCAGTAAAAATAATGACAATTGTACATTATTTACCTAAAGGAAAAAAGCGACCTCTCATCAAAGTAATGAAGTAGATAATGATGATTTCTTAGGATAATGGTAAAACATCAATTTGTCTTTCAAAATAATTTTATATTCAGTAAGGAAGGTCACTTCCAATATTCGCCTTCGGATATGATTATTTGGCTTTAGACCGGAAATTTTCAAACAACTATTCAAAATTGGATATTGGATATAAATAATATGGCGACATGAAAAATAAAACATAAACGATATCTCTGGCGCAAATGCAATCATTGAAAGTTTTCTAATAATCTACAATCTTTTCTCAAAAATTTAAGAAAAAAATTTGAAGAAAATATTGCTAGTGGTAACAGCAAAAAAGTGTTCAAATACATACGCTCTTTGACATCAAAAGTTCTCTATGTTTTTCTGATAGGGAATCATCCGAAACACTTTCGTTGACTTTTCCAGATGATTTTACTAAAGAACCCACTACTGAGACCCTTCAAGTAATTAACTGTCCTCGACTTCATTAATCCTTAGAACATGTAGTGTTCACCGTAGATCGGGTGAGAGAACATTTACTACAGCTACGCAGAAACGCTTCTCCTGGTTTGTATGGTTTGACCCCAAACATATTAAGCAGATTCATTCATTCATATATTTGGGTTGTGCTCATCAGCCCAGGCACTTGAACTAAATCTTTGTAAAGAACGTTTCCCAATATTTCGTTGACTCGGCATCTGGCCTTAAAGATTTAATAATAAAAGTTTATAAATCCCTCATCACTGAAAGATACGGGCTGGGCTGGCCCACCGTATACGTTTTGATTTATTTCATCTAATTGACAGATGTATCAAAAAATGTTTCAAAAATGTAGTTTATTAATGGCCACCTTTTGAAAACATTTTGTACTATACATCTGCATATATATCATTATTCGGATTATATCCTTTTGCATTTAGTCAATACATTTGGTTTCATTAGCGTCACTTCGTATTTTTCATTTATGTGTTGGCTTATTGATAAAGTCTTTTACTGTGGATATTGGGGTTTTGGTCAACTTACATGTTTCTATTGCTGCACTTGAACTGAATCTTTGTACCATTTCCTATGTTATCTACTTCCATTCCAGAAGCTTCGTGTCTTCTATAAAGGCCACTAGTTTGACTGGAGGGATTTTCAGTAGTTGTGATGGTTGTATTAATTCCTCTCCAAAGTGCTTCCGTCTATGTTCTTGTAAGTTCTCGCAGAAGCAGAGTATGTGAGTTCATATTTTCTGCACATAGGTTCACTAACTTTGCCCATTTTGTATAGATGTTTCCTCAAGGTGCAGTGACCAGTCATCAGGTCGGTAAACTGTCTTCAAATGTCTCTTACCCAGTTTCAGTAGCCTGGTTGAGAGTTCCTTGTCTACCTTGTTCAGTAAACTCTTTGTATGCAGGTGCTCTTCTGTCACCCTCCTTTTGAATTGGTGTTCCCTATCTAGTCAGTTCCCGATTTTCCCTCTCATGCAATCTTTTTTGATTCCACAAAACGGTTCCGGACCTATGAAGTCTCCTTTAGAGCCTTCTTTAGCTAACTGGTCCGCCATTTCATTACCTGCAATCCCCTCATGTGCCGGCACCCATATTAGAGACACTTTGTTGTCTCTTGCCAGCCTGTTGAGGGATTCTTTGCAGTTTTGCACCAGTCTAGACTTAGTTGTTGGATTACTGATAGCCTTAGGCAGAGCCTGACTGTCAGTGAATATTTTAATTTTTTGTCCGGTATATCCTCTTCTGATGTTTTCATCAATACAGGCTATAGCGGCAATCGTCTCTGCTTGAAACACAGTCGTATGTTGACCAAGGCTAAAAAACATTCTCTTTCTGGCTCCTTTTATACCAGCCCCAGTGCCATGGTTTGTGAACCAGATGATTTCTCCAGAATTACATGGGTGCATCACCTGTTCCCTAGATGGGATGATATATTTACTCGCTCAGTGAATATATTCTCTGGAATCATACTATCAAAACTCATGTGAAATATGGGTTCGTCTTGTAATGTCCCAGTTGTATCAGTGAGTTATTCTCGAACATTGTTCGGGGACCACAAGTCTTCCGATTTAAGCCTAAGAATTGCCATCATTGCCTCCGCCCTTATAAAAAGTTTTAGAGGAGGAAGTCCAATAAGGGCTTGCATTGATCCCGTCCCGTGCTGTTCATTGCCCCGGTAAAACCAAGGAGGGGTTGTCTATGGATTGCAGTTAATATATTAACTGCAGAGAACACTTCTGTCCTCCTCCACCAGACTATTGTTCCATAGGTGATAGTTGGCCTTATCACAGTTAGGTAGAGCCAGTGAACCACCTCAGGTCGTATTCCCCAGGTTTTGCCCATAACTCTTCTGTATTGCCAGAAAAGCCTAGTCGCCCTGGTAGTAATTTTTTCCAGGTGTGCCTTCCAATTCAGTTTGGAATCAAGGGTCACTCCCAGATATCTAACTTCTTTGGATATTTCTAGTTCTTCTCCGAACAACCGTACTCTACCCTGCGGGAGAACTCTTCTATTCGCAAAAGCAACTAATTTTTTTTTTATTAACTGAAAGGTCCTTTTCAAGGCACCATTCTTCCACAATTCGCAGTGCTTCCTGTAGGACATTCATAACCACCTCTAGGAATTTCCCATTGGTGACAATCACTATGTCGCCCGCAAAGCCCTGCGTCCATATGCCTTGATCATTCAACCTACAGATCAAGTCATCCACAACTAGGTCCCACAAAAGTGGTGAAAGTACTCCATCTTTAGATGGCCTAACGGTGTATGTTTTATCATGCATATGGGCTGATAGTCTCCTATGCTCGAGCATGGATCCTATCCATTTGCATGTGGTACTGTTAATCCCTCTTTTTTTAAGGGATCTGATGATTGATGACATCGATGTGTTATCAAAAGCACCTTCGATGTCTAGAAATGCTGCAAGGGCTACTTCCTTATGATTTAGGCTCCTTTCAAGACCTGAGAACAAATTATACAGGGCAGCTTCACCTGATTTTCCTGCTTGATAAGCCTTTTGTAGTCTATGAAGGGGGATGCTCTTAAGCGCTCCTTCTTGTAAATACATTTGTAAGACTTTTTCCATGGTTTTCACCATGAATTATGTCAGACTGATTGGTCGGTAGGATTTAGCCTGGGTGTAAGCTTCTTTTCCTGGTTTAGGAATAAACACCACCTTTGACTCTCTCCATGCAATTGGTATATATCCTAGAGCATGGCTGCTTCGAAGTATCAGAACTAAAGGACCCATTATGATGTCTAGTCCCTCTTGCAGATGCTTGGGGAATATTCCATCTGGTCCTGGAGTTTTGTAGAGGGTCAAATGAGTTTACAGCTCATCTGATAAGATGGGGTCTGAATATCTTATTCGTGAGTTCCCAGTCCTCTTTGGTTGCCTTTGTTTCGGCAACCGGCCCGTTGTCATAGCTTGACTCTATCTTTACCGAACCTGAAAAGTGCGCACTGAAGAGATGCTCTAGAGCCTCTGCCTCACTATTTGGAAACTTTCCACTCGGCAACTGAATAGAACCAAGTTTGTTAAGTATCCCTTTTGAGAATCCTGTTGATTCTGACGCTGTCAGGGACACCTTGCATGTCCTCACAGAATTCTCTCCAGGACTTCTCCTTGGATTCTTTTATTTTTGTATTATATGTACCTAGTTTAGCTTTATACGCTTCCCTGTTACCCGTTTTTTTCGCTTTGTTGAAAAAGCGTCTTGTTTCTTCCCTTAGCGATGTCAGCTCTTTATTCCACCAGATGGCTTGTCTAGAAGAGCGACTCTCCTTTTTCGGACAGTTGTTATGATAAGAGGTCACTGTACACTGTTGCAGCCATGCGGCTGCTCCCTCTAAATCCTCGGCAGTTTTTGGTCTGCCTAGATGTGAACGGATTTTAGAAAGCAGGTCCACTTTATAAGATACCCAGTCAGTGCTCTTAGGATCCCTGTATGTTCTAATAACCGATTTGTCTACGTTAATTTCATAGTATACTATATACTATTAAGCAGATGTGCAAATACACTCGCAACACCCTTTTTTTTATTATGCAAGACTCTTTCGTTCAGGGCTCCATACCCCCGTGTTGGAAATTGGCATCCATCACTCCTATTTTCAAAAAAAGTAATAAACGATTCAAATAATTATCGTCCAATCAGACTGTTACCAGTAGTCAGTAAAGTCATGGAATCTATCATTTCAGAATAACCAAATTTCTTCTCCAGGAAAAGATTATTCCACTACAACAACACGGATTTGTCGAAGGCCGTTCAACCTTAACTAATCTGTTATATTTTGTCAATAACTGGACATTATCGCTTAATAAACAACAGCCCGTCGATGTTGTATACTTAGATTTCTCAAAAGCTTTTGATCGGGCGATCGGGCGAAGACTTATAATGGAGATTTAAACAAATCAAATTGTTTTATTTCATCGTTTAGTATGGATCTTCATCAAGTAAAAGCCTCATCTATTCAACTTCTACATAAGCTTGAGCACTTTGGGATAAGAGGGCACTTGCATCTCTGGATCGATAACTTTTTATCGGATATGCGATTTAAATTTAGAGTAGGAGAAGCATTCCCAGAAGAACAATTAGTGGAAAGTGCTCAGGGTTCTGTTCTGGGACCCTTGCTATTTATAGCTCACACCAGCGATCTTCCTTTTACGTTTCAAGCAAAATATCTTTCAACGCAGATGACATTAAAATTTATTCAAATCCAATAACGAGCCAGTTATCTCTTCGAGAACCAAAAGTGTATGCAATGCTTATGGTTGGCTGTTATCGATCTGTATAGTCAGATATTTTTGGTATTGGATTTAAACTGGAGTTCTCTACCATGACCAGAAATTGGAATACATGGAGTCTGATCTCCTTATATAGTCTCCATGTTTATGTCTTTCGTGTAAATAAAATGAGCCTTCAGTTTGATTAATTATAATCCTACAGTATTTTTTACTGTCTTTCCTGATTGTAAACGATATAAAAACATAATGGAAGACGAAGTGGTACATTTAATATTGATTAAAGTAATGGAAATGCGAAAACCCCTTAATGATATTAGTAACAAATAATTCATTAAAATGCTCCAGATAAAAGATTCGAGTTTTGTTAGATAATCAATATGACAATTCTTCTGAAAGCCAGTCATTTATTCCAAATTATCATAAACCACAATAAAGAGTTTTGTAACAACCGTGGGTAATTTTTTACCATGACAGTGTTTCAATTTGAGTTCACAGAACGTGAATTATTGAGTCAATTCGAGTAACTCGTGATGTATTGCAGTGGCGCCGGATTTTGTGATCGTACTTTATCCACAGTATACTTTTCAATAAACGATGATCTAGAAAACCACTTCGAAAAACTACTCAATAAAATATTCTTTCTAGTTCTAGTTCTACTTCTAGTTCTATTAATAACGACGTAAATATTAAAGTATCGTAAAAATGAAATTCATTCATAAAATGCAAAAACTAGGGTAACCCCGGGGTAGATAGCTCACCTTTTTTTTTAAATGGCATAAAACTAAAACGCTTAGGGACAATGGAACGAAAAATATTTTTCCGCCTACCTCTATCCAAAGTATACATTTCCTGGCCTCCCTAGGGAGGAAAAGTAAAAGTGAGGTTATGGTACGTCATCAATGAAATAACTTATACGGCATTGACGACCTAAACTATATTCTATTATATAAGTATAAATTTTACCGTTTAATTAAAGAACACCCTGTATTTTGCAAAATGGTAGAAATAAGTAAATTGTTATTTTAATTTAACGATTTTTACATTAATAACTTGACTTCAGCAATACGTTATGTTCATGATTCCGCAAAACTTTCCTACGAGACTCGGTAGCGCAGCGCGTTGGAGCACATCTCACTGTTCGTGATAGGCCTGTAGGTGTTGGATCGAATTCCGGCGAGGACAATTTTTTTAAAAATTATTTCATAAATAAAGTATTTAAAAATGTCTTGTTATTTGAGGGAGGCGGAAAAATCATATGTATAACATGGGAGTAAAGTGCCTTTTCCTCCCTTGAATTTTCCGCTAGGCGTCGGGCAGTAAACTTCATCCTACTTTTCCACCCTTGTTATACAAATAGCTATATTTAACATTAAAACTCATATAAATAAATATTATTCCAATGAAAACTTAAACAAATAGCTTATAAAATTATTTTGAAAAAAAAAGTCGATTGGGCCATCTCACCCTCATACTATGGGCTAGTTGGCCCAAGCATATAGGGTGGGATGGTCCAAGGCAAATTTCATAATCTAACACCTTTTCTTGATAATATTTTGCCACAAAAGTCACAGAGGTTCAAATACTT
The DNA here is from genome assembly GCA_947563755.1 of Lochmaea crataegi. Lineage (NCBI taxonomy): Eukaryota > Metazoa > Arthropoda > Insecta > Coleoptera > Chrysomelidae > Lochmaea > Lochmaea crataegi. The sequence continues at coordinate 27,217,489 of OX387425.1, read as the reverse complement.
AGAATAACTTTCATGGAACCACTTCTGGCAGTGTAAGCATTGGATCCAATCATCACTTTTTTTGTAACATTAATATTTTCACCACAACCAAGGCATTCCGTTGAATCCTCTTCCTCTGGACTATCGTCAGAATAAGTAACCAAGTCATCTGATATATCATCATTGTCATCATCCGTTGATGATTCTTCTTTTTTCTTTCTTCGTTTTCTGTCCTTTCATTACGGTCTTTCGCCTTATTCCTTTTTTGTTCTTCTTGTTTCTTACGTGCCATAGCACAATGTGGTCTGAGGATGTTAAAACAGCAGCTACTTGTTTTACCCCTTTCCTTACCTTTTGATTGCCTGCTGATGATGTGCTTGGTACAGGAGAAAATTTGTCGAGCAGTGTTTCGGGAGTGTCAGTTTCCTGGTTTTCTGTTTGAATGGATTTAGCAGGATTTCTATCTGAATGGCTTTAGCAGGATTTCTATCTAAGTTTTGGTTTGTATGGTCAGTTTCCGTTGCATTAACTGAAAGGTAAAGAGAAAATAAGTTTAGATCTAGGCCAAGGTAAATACATTTTGACTTACTTCTATTATTTATTTCTTCTTCTTCGGACCCCAAGTAGGCGTAGACTGGTATAGCCTCAGAATTAAAAGGGGTAATTTCTGTTGATTTAAATGACGACACAGCATTATCAACTGTCGCTGCTTTCGACCAAGCCTCCGACAACAGTTGTCCAAATTGTAAGCGAGAAATTTTTCTTGTTGGTTTTGCTTTTACAAATGTATTACAAGCATTATTAAAATATGCTTTTAGACTCTTAAAGAAACACCTGTCTAAGGGTTGAAAGAACTTCGTAGTATGACCAGGTAAGCAAAAGAGTATAACACCGTGATCATCGGCGTATTCAAGCATTTCTGCAGAATTACAATGGCTGGCATGGCCATCCAGTAGGAGTATAACCTCTCCGTCCGGCAACGTGGAATAAAATGATTTTTTAACCAAGTAAACATCGGATCAGTGTTAATGTAAGCTGATTTTTCATTAATATATACATATGGGGCGCGGGCATACCGTATTCAAACTCTGCTTTTTTGTTTTTACCCTTGAATATGCAATCAGGCGGAATGCAAAAACCTTTTGCATTACAACACGAAATTACTGTTATTTTTTCTCCCTTTTCAGATGACGTAATTGCAGCAACATTTTTTGAGCCTTTCTCTGCAATACTATAGCCTGGCTTATTTTTCAATTGCAGACCCGTCACATCCATATTAAATATGTGACCCGGCTTGTTTATTAAACCAGCTTCCATTAATGTTGTTTCCAATAAATTAAAGTACGACGAGACTTCTGTTTTGTTCATGCTTTTGCAACGAGCTACTGATACACCCTCAGCTTTTCTAACACTCAAGTCAGGATTTCGTTTTAAAAACAAAAGTAACCAGTCGTAACCGGCAATCTTATTATCTTTATTAAATGTGTGCTTAATTGTCAGCTGTTATGCCAAGTTAAACGCCATTGCTCTGACACATTCACTAGTTGGTGCAAACCAGTGTTTTTGTAGTTTTTTATATGAAACTTTATTTTTAATTAATTCTGGATATCAAAAACAGAGGGTGGTCCGAGAGTTCATTTATTGAAATCATTATTTTTGAAGCGTCTTCGAAATGTTGGAGGAGTAATGTTGTTAAAAATTACACTGCTTCTGCAGCCTTAATTAGATACTTCTTCAGTCCACTTTCCTCTTTGTACATTTCCTTTTCTGGTATATTATGTTGGCATGACTCTAAAATAAAAAATATGCAATAAAAAATTAACAATATTTAATCCGGGATAGATGGCCCGTGGGCCAAATAACTCGAACAGCCGTAGGGCCGTCTATCTCAAAAGTCTGGGAGAGATGGCCCATTCAATCTCTTTAAAATTTGATGCGAATATAAAACAGCCGGTGCATTAACCATTAACCTCAAAGAATCATAAAATAATAAGCAACAATAACAAACAAAAAATAGAATGGTAGGGCAAAAATAGTTATTTGTGTATTTAGAGCGTAAAGTAACAGATTGCCGCTTGAGAAAGAATGTTGCCGAGCGACGCGGTGATCTTTTGAAAGCGGCAATTTTACTGTACGCTCGAAATACACACATAATTTTTTCTACAGTCGCCCTTTTAATAATTAAAACAGTTTTTTATATTATCTTAGGTTATAACAGGAGTGGATTATGATTTAAGATAGTACTCTGACATTTTAGTTGTCATATTATTTATTAATGTTAAATGTGAAAGTAATGAAAATGAAATTCACAAATGATATAAAAAACGTGTAATAACCTTTTTGTGTTTTTCTGGTTTATTATCTGTTTAAGTACCTATTTCAATTTGAGTATTTGAATGCTTTCTCTTTATGGCGTTAAAAAGATCTACTGAATTGTTCAGATTTTTCAGAATCTGCAGAGCGCTTATACCTCCCTCCTCTGTCGACATTTGATTCGCCGTCGCTCTAGGTAGACAATAACCAACAATAACAATGACTTTTGAAATTCACCTTTTAATTTCTTTTAAATTATTATATAAATTGTTATAAAAACTATTATAATGTTGTGAGAAATTAATAAAGTTGATTAAAATGATTGATAAAGTAGATAGTGTAGTATTATCTGGTAACTTGACGATAATTTATTGTTTTTCGTCGTCATGGCTAATCCCACCAAATTTGATGAAATAAGCGAGCGAAAAAGATTCCTTTTTTTGCTCTAGAGCGTAAAGTTACAATCCTCGGTATTTGTCGATGATTTAATTTGAATATAGTAATTAGTTATTTTACGCGCGACTGTAGAAAAAATTATTTTATTATAGGCCTTAATTTTTTTTCATGCCTGTAAAATAATATTTTTTAACATAACTTACCCAAAATAGCACAAAAATCAACCAAAAATGAAGCACGATATACACTCCACATATGAAAAAGAGTGGCTACAGTAACGCTAACGTGGATTTAAAATTTTCGGAAATATTACACTGGGCCATCTATACCTTTGGGCCATCTCTCCCAGAATTACCGTATGTCGCGTTCCCCGGCGCTTCCCATATTGCACTGAATAAATATCACTTTATTGCTTTCTAAAATGCCATCGTTTCGTAGTGTTGATAAGTGTGGAATGCGGGGAGGAAGAGATAAGGTTCGATTTCCGGCTGTTTTAACCACCGTACGTCGGAACGTTTGAAATTTCTCGTTTCTCTGGCGCCATACTCGCCCGTTATCGCCGCGCTACCCCTGTACTCAACACATTCTCGATTTAAACTCACCAGAACTTACCAGACGATAGGCGGGGTAAGGAAATTTTCGGTAACCGCTGAATCGACTAAGTGAATTTACTTGTCGTTAGTTAGTGAACGGTGGTTTTAACGAAGCGAGGTGACTATTTAATTGATCACTCTGATCAAAGCCGCGATGCTTGGATTAGTGATTTAAAACGGGGCCCCTCCAGTAAATCACAACTTTAAAATTGGCGTGTGTGTTCTAAGGTTAGTTAGTGTACCTATATCAGTCAATTTTTGTTCACAAAATACAAATACACAAAGTTCAACTCCAGCTAATATATTCAGTTGCCCTCCAGCACAATATGGCCGACCTGTCAAAGTCATCTGTTCTGGAATGGTCTATTAATACAACACTTTGCTGACATAAGATAAAGAAGGTTATGTTAGGGTTTTTGACATATGGTTTGTTGTTCACCTTTAGACTATTCCAGAACACCTGAATTTGACAGGTCGGCCATATTGTTCTGAAGGACAACCGATCAGTTAGAATTGAAGCTTGTGTGTTTTGACATGCTGTAAGTCAGTTGGTTGTCAATGTAATATATATTTTATTTAAATAATAAAAAGTTTCAAATAACCCATGGCGCAGTCAGTAAAATGTCTCTGAATTGAATTAAATAATAATTAAAATGTCAGACGACGAAAAAAGCAATCAACAGGGGAGTTATGTGATTCCAACGAGAGTCAACGGCAACAGATTCAGGTGCAAACCCATGGAGACTAAACAAGGAGATCGAACTCCATGTATTCCAATTTCTGGTCATGATAGATGGCGCCACTTAAAATCTTGCACTAAAATATCTGACGGCAGAACAATATAACAGCCAATCATAAAACTCGAGTTCATGTTTTATTGTTTGCTATACCTTTTTTTTTAAACTAAGAGGAGCGGTTTGAATTTAAGTTGGCATTTCTGCTGCCTAGTGATTGGTCAGATTGCAGCCCGTTTCACACAGCTCTTTTGATACAACTGACAACGACATTTGTCAGTTTTGTGTTTATTTATATGAAAATATTCATTACTTCAATCTAACTGTACCATTTTTTTGCGTTTGTTGTTTATGGTTTTATTTTTAACAAAGTAATATATTCCAACCAAGTTAAGTGCTATTTTTATTATTTATTCAGTTTCAAGAACAAAATCCATGCTTGTTTTTTCTTGGTAATAATACATAAGTTTCCAAGTAAAATCTTATTTTTCTAAATATTCTTACATTACAGTACAATATTATCTCATTTTTCGATATCAAAACATCTGTATACTTTTAGTTTGTGCTATACCTATAAGCGTCAAACGTAGATAAAGAATAATTGAAACATACAATTACATTTTGTACGTACTTATTTATCCTCAAATTATTAACAAATTTTACATAAACTATCTATTATAACCATACATTTTTTCCCATTAATGTGTCATTTCCTCACTACTTTCGCCATGGCCTGTTGCCAATGATGATTCGATGTTCAGACATGCCTTGATTCCTCATTGGCCACGACAGCTACCAGCAGTACAATACATATTTCACGTAATTGTCAATTAGTTCAAACAGTCTGAACACGACCCTTTCGGAACACTCTCCCAATCTAGTTACTTTTAGTGGTGTGTTTGAGGTTTCCTAAAATGCTCCTCCTAGTTTAAAAACAAGGTATAGCTTCTTTGACAGTTGGCGGTTTGCGTGTGAGGTAAGTGAGGTGTCATAAAAATGGAAAATATCGTGAATAAGAAATCCGTTTTTTGTCCTCGTTTTCAAAAATATCGAAAATTATGATCGTTTGGTGGTAAAATAATTAGCTGAATATATTTATATTTCTACCGAGGTATATAATTTTAGTCTATCACAATAAATATTTTTTCCCACTTCATTTATCTTTGAATATTTTTAATTACCTTTGGTACTTTAAAAAATCGTGGATCTTTTAAATTCAGCTCACGTCTTCGTCTTATATCACCAGCACTACCACTAATGCAATTTTTAACAACGCACACCCTGCCCATTATAAATTTTTATTATAACAATTTCAATTTTCTAGTTTTTAAAGTAATGTTTACTATTTACCTACTGTCAAATATAAAAAGTAAGGTTATTGTCGTGACAGTTTTAAAATGGTGCAAGATCTACAATGCGCGACGCCGCGATGAAAAAAACAAACTGCTTAAATAGACGATTTTGAGGACAGATTTTGTTAATTTTCCCGTATGAGTTCGATCTCCTTGTCTAGTCTCCATGTGCAAACCCTTGTTTTTAAATATAATACCTACCTCTATTGCAACTTTTTTCCGTTTTATTCTTTCAAATCTATCAGATCACGAAGCTACAGACTCATCTGGTTTCTCACTAGTGGTGTCACCCATATTTTGGGTAGGAATCCAGTCAGGATGCTTGTTTTCCTCTAAGGCACTAACTAACCTTCGATAAAATGTCGAGAACACACACGCCAAGTTTTAAGTTGTGATTAACTAAGGGTCCCCGTTTTAAAGCACTAATCCAAGCATCGCGCCGTTGCACAGAGAGATCAAATAAATAGTTACCTCGCCTCATTAAAACAACCGGTAATTGAAAAAAACATACCTTATCTCTTGCTCCCCGCATTGCACACTTATAAACACTATAAAACGATGGCATTTTAGATCATTTCAGAACGTATTACTAATTAAAGTCTAGCTCTCAACCGTTGTTTACCTGTGAACAATGAAAACTAAATAGAATATGACATGAGTCCTCCAGAGCAATGTGGCCGATCTCTCAGTGACGTCATTCTGGAATGGTCTATCGACAAAGAAGGTTAGGTTAGGTTTTGTGACATTTGGTTTGTTGTTCACCTCTATGGTCAGCCATATTGATTTATTTAGCACCCTTTAGTGACAGCCTGCGCTAGCAGATACCTCCATAAATGTGAGCAGTGGAAAATACATTTATGCCCGTTTGACCCGTTTGGAATTTAAGCACGCCTTTTGTAAGTTGTGCATAAGAAGCACTTAATTATCTCGCTCGCTGCACCGCTGCAGCTTAAGAATTACTTTTGCCCGTATTTATAAACAAAACTTGATGCTGGGCAAGACCTTGAGCATTCGTTTTTTGACACTTCTTACATGTAAACCGTGATCAGCTTTGAGTCTTGTTTATAAATACGGACATTAGTAAAGAAACACTTAACGTATTGCGTACATGGCAACACTTTGAATATCTAGTAACTTATTAGTTACTTTTCAGATTTGGCTTTCTATCGAGTTAGCTTTCGTCCGCATAAAATGTGAACCTGTAAATACAAAGAAAACTTCAGCAATGCTTATCAAATGCCCAGCGCAGGCAGAAACCGAAGTGCTGCTAGTAAGTAATTCATGAAACGCTGTTGTTTCTGTAATAATAGTTGATCATTTGGTTTTCTAGGTTTCCTTATTAGGTAATATTTTACTTAAAAATAATTTCGGAATTTCAGAGCTTAGTCTATCAATCCTAAAACCCGTAAACAACATTGCTTTGTCACTCGAAAGCTTTGATAAAATGCAAATTCCTTTATGTCGTGGAAATGATCAGATCAAGTGAAAAGCATCTCGGGAAGTCGAAGTCTATTATTTCGGGGATATCAAAATCAACATCGAAAATGTCATCCATAAAGAAAAGTTTTTCAGGTTAAATCAGCTGTCAACAGCGATTTTAAACTAAGTCTAACTTAAGTCGACCCAATCGGGAACTTAATATTAAGTGCTCCTTAACTAGATTAAGAAACACTTAGAGAGTGGTGCTACGCTAACTAGTCTTTTTAAGATTACTTTATTTTAAAACTGTCTTGAAGTAAAGTTATCTATGAATTAGGTACAACTAAAACAATGAAATATTTGGTAAATACAATAATTAATATTTGGCATTCATAGCAAAGTATTCAAAGACGGTTTAAAATTTTTACATACGCCACTGCCACCTTGGCAATCTATTTTTGTCTCCAACATTAATTAGTATCAATGTATACTGCTATAAAGGGGTGTTTAGATCTTAAACATGTCTCACATTATTTTCCTGGAAAGTGGAAATTATTTGGTTTGGATAATTATTATATGTCAACTCACTAGCTATTAAGGAATGTATATTTTAAACGACCTTTACTCCCCAACGCCCTAATTAGTTATTTTCATTCACCCTTGAGTGGTGCTTTCCTGAATATTTTAACTTAACACTTACGTGCTGACGATATTGATTATTTTCAAGTTCATGCAGTTAATTTCATGAAAGTTGTTGGTAGCTTTTAATTAGATTTATGATAAAATTAACATTGCAGTGGTTCTTTAATAGTTATTTACCCAACAAGTGTATTAATACCTAAGGGCTATTATCAATAGAGATATTTTTCAAACTTATTTGACAGCTTCACCCGCAAATTCGTAATACGATACAATATTACAGTGGAAATTACCATCATGAAAAGCACAAAATTCGAAAAATAAGATTTCAAATTAACCTTACCATTCATAAGAGTAGTCATCACCGAGTTATAGCCTCTAAGATACATCTTACTCTTCCTTCAGCAAGATTGGATGTGCCACTTACTTCTTTCAACTAAAGTTGGAACCCATTATTTACCTTATCTTTTCCAAAATCAGCCTGCAAATATTTGTGCAATACGCGTCGCCTCGAAGTCAAAACCTCTTATCTCAAAATTCGCAACTTTTCAGAAAACACAAAAAACGAAATATGATTTTCTGTTATAATAATTTTAATACAGAGTATTGTCATACTGAAGGCCTACTACCTATTTGAATCAGACACGGTATCTACACGGTGATTCAAACTAATTAACAATTTTGATTTCCTCAATATGAGATACGAGATTTCTATGCTTCATGCGAGATACGAGAGTTTCAAACAAATTTGCGCAGCCGCATTCTAGCTGAATATCGAGATACAAGTATTTGCCACTTTTGTATTTCCGAATCAGTAAATTTTCAACAAAATCGGATTGTCCGATAAGAAAATGATTTGGCGTTAAGGCCTCTTCATCTTGACGATCAGAAGAAACAATCGTCAGCATTTCTTCTTTCGGGCATTGCTCTTTTAATAGTGATCGAAGAGTCTCTTTAACAGATCGTATAAGTCTATCCCAAGTTCATTGGGAACGTCTAGCAATCAAATAACTATCCAACATAGAAAGATGTGCACAAGGCAGAATATTGCGATTTTCTCAAATAGCTAAACAGTCTTCAAGGAATTGAGCTCATAATATTGTATCGAATCCCAGGCTAAGCAGGTGAACAAGGAAATAAAATGGCTGATGAGCTATTAAGGAAATCAGAGACCACATACCCGAGCACAAAAATGTAAAAATGTTATTTTTTGGTATGCAATAGTTTTACTACTGACTTTATTACAAAAACAATGCGTTCTTTTATAATTTTGTAAAAAAACTAAATTTTGCTCACGACTTCGTCCGCGTGGAAGTCGAAAATGGTTCTAAAAGGGTTTTTAATTAGTTTTTTACGTTATTAATTTTGTTATAACATATACATAAGTACAAAAGGGAAGTTAAAAGTAAAAATGAAAAATCAATAATAGATTACGTAGTCATAGAAAGCAGATACAGAAAAACAATAATAGACACAAAAGTAAGAAGAGGACCGGAAATTGGTAGTGATCACTTTGTAGTAATATCTAAATTTAAAGAAAATACATTAAAACAGTTCAAAGAGAAGTCTATACATCAGCAGAAAACACAAAGTAGCACTATCAAATCATATAAATTAAGAGATAAAGAAATTGCAGAAAAATACCAACAAGAGATAAAGGAAAGACTGAAAATACAAAATATAGAAACAAACAATGGAAGCATAGAAGAAAACTGGAACTACTTTAAAAATATATTACTAGAAACTGCAGGAGACGTAAGTGGCACAAATAAGAAAAAAAATAGCAAACAACAAACACCTTGGTGGACGGAGGAAATTAAAGAACAAATAAGGTTAAAGAATAAAGCAAGGAAAAAGTATCTAGCGAACAGAACAAGAGAAAACTATGAAAATTATAAAACAGAAAGAAACAAAACAAAAGAATTAATAAAAACCTCTAAAAATGATAAATGGGAAAAATTCGGGGAAAAAATGGAAAGAGATTGCACAGGAAACCAAAAATTATTTTACCGAACGCTAAAGTCGTTAAGAACAGAAAAAAAAACAAAATTTACAATTTATAAAAAACAAAAATTGGGAAATACTAACAGAAGATAGAGAAATTATGGAAAGATAGAGAGAGTATTACCAGGATCTTCTCAACGGGCCGCAAGAGCTGGAGGAACACACAGGGGACAATGGCGGATTTGAAGACGACATTAACAAAACAATAGATAAAGAAAGAAAGGAAGAGATACATTGTTGCATATTTACAACAGAGTATGGGAAGAAGAAACCTTGCCAGTGGATTGGGAGAAAGCATTAATAGTACCCATCTTCAAAAAAGGAGTCCGCAATGACTGCAATAACTACCGAGGTATCACATTACTAAATCCAGCCATGAAAATACTGGAAAAAATCATAGAAAAAAGAATCAGACTGAAAATCGAGAGAACACTGGAAGAAACACAGAGCGGATTCAGAAACGGCAGAAGTACACAGGACCATATATTCACAATAAAACAGATAACTGAAAAAGCAATTAAAGAAAAAAGGAAAATTTTTATGGCATTTTTGTACCTAGAGAAAGCTTTTGATGATGTTCCAAGACATAAATTATGGATAGAGGAATAAATGGTAAAATTATAAGATTGACACAGAAAATATATAAGAACAATGAAAACGCAATTATAAAAAACAATATGATATCACAAACATTCACTACAAATGCAGGGCTACGACAAGGAGGCAGCTTGAGCACGCTACTGATTATAACATTCATGGACGAAATAATAAAGAAATATAAGCCGCTAACAAAAAATTACAATTACAAAAAGTAAATATGATGATGTCGTATTACTGGCTGAAAGTGAAAAAGACTTGCAAATAAACATAAATACATGGAACACAATAATGAAAGAAAATGGCATGAAGATAATCAAGAATAAAACAAAGGTAATGATAATAGGAGAGGACAGAGAAAACTTAACCACATATCGATGGAGAAAAAATAGAACAAGTAAATTATTTCCAATATTTAGGAGTAACATTGGATGAAAGAGGGACACAAGACGCCGATATTAACAATAGAATTCATAAAACGAATAAACTACGCAATGAACACAAAATTTATAAATAAAAGAGAAATTTCAAAACAGACAAAAATAAAGGTTTTCAAAACTCTATATCGTCCAATACTAACATTTGGATGTAAATCTTGGGTCTTAACAGAACAACAGAACAGTAAGATACAAGCAACAGAAATGAAATATCTTAGAAGAACTATAGGAGTTACCAAGAGAGATAGACTGAGGAATATAGATATAAAAAAGATCTATACAATCCACATTAGAATTTATAGAAGGGAGGCAGCTAGATTGTTGGGGACATCTGCAGCGAATGAACGAAAAAAGACCAGTAAAAAGAGTTTGAAAGGCGAAGGTACAAAATAATAAGAAAAGGGGCGGGCCAAGAAAAACGTGGGACAAAGCAATAGAAGATATACTAAAAAAAGAGATATAAGCAAGAAACAAGCAGCGGAATTGGCACAAAACAGAACAGAATGGAAAAAATTCGTACATAAATAATTGAACCACACCCTACACCATCAAATATATTTATATATATATAACATATAAATTATTATGTTGAAACGTTAAGGTAAGTTTTTCATTAAAATATCCAAGAACAAATAAAATTGAAATGTCGAATTCTAATCCGATTTAAATATTCTTTTATATTTGAGATTCCAATTTTAATGAGTATTGCATTGCACCAAACTTTTAAGTGACGTTTTTTGAATACAATCGGATTGAGTTTTTAAACGTGTCAAAATAAAATGTAATTTTGAGGAGTATTGATATCAAATCACCCCCAAAATGACTTTATATCCCTTTTAAACCCCGTTAGGAGATCAGTTTAAATAAAATACGAAGCACATCCTCCATAAATTCTGTTAAAGAATGTTTATGCAAAATTTGAAGTATATTGGACCAAGGAATCACGTAGTCACATACAAACTTTGCCCCCGTTTTTCACCCCCTTAGCCCCTTTGGGGTAGAATTTCGGAAAATCTTTTCTTATCGGATGCCAACGTCATACAAAGAACACACCCTCCAAGTTTCCGGTCTCTACGATCAACGGTTTAGGTTATGCGTTGATCCGTCAGTGAGTTACTCACCCCGTATATATTATTTATCCATGGTCACTCAGGACAAAGCATTTCATATGAATAGATTGACAGGCTGCCATTTAAAAGAATTTAATTATTTTCTGTACCCCCATGATACGCCCTTGTGTAAATTAATTCACTCAGAGAAATAATTATAATAAATTTACAAATCAACCTGTTTTACACAAAGTTATTAGCAATTATTAAACAATGCTATTCATGGGCGTACCCAGCGAGGGGCAGGGAGGGGCAGCTGCCCCCTCCCTGGAAGAAAAAAATTTATCGTTATTAAATTTTCTTTGACCTTTTAAATTTGAGAATTGACTGTGGTGATGTGAAGCTAAAGAACCACTTGGATATATATCGAAAAAATGCTGTCTACTTCACCAAAAATTCAAAATGAGGTTATAAGATTATGAGGTGAAGTTGTCAAAGAAAGAATTATTGAAGATTTTAAGCAAGCAAAAGCTTACCATGTAATGGCCGATGAAACAGCAGATATCGGATTGCGGTTTTATGATGAGAATCAAGAAAAAAACATAGATGGATTTGTAGGCTATGTTGAGCTGAAATCTCAAGATGCCCCTACGATCGCTAGCACAATTCAGAGTTTTTTAGTTGATCAAAATCTTTCAGCAGAGAATTGTGTTGGATTTGACGGATGTTCTACGATGGCTGGAAAAGAAGGTGATGTACAGACCATTTTGAAGAAAAAGTACAATAAATCTTTATTTTTTCATTGCTCAAGCCACAAACTATATCTTGTGGTCAATGATGCTAGCAAACTACCGGAAATAAGAAACATGATTGCAACAGTAAAGGATACAATATCCTTCTTTCGTGAGTCGACAGCCCGCAGGACTTCGGCTCCTAATTTATCAAGGCTGAGACTGCGATTGAATACTGAAGACAATCGTTGATTATCCCTTATTATCTTGACCCTTTGATACAATATCCTTCTTTCGTGAGTCGACAGCCCGCAGGACTTCGGCTCCTAATTTATCAAGGCTGAGACTGCGATTGAATACTGAAGACAATCGTTGATTATCCCTTATTATCTTGACCCTTTAACTATATCATTGAATGTTAGATTCTCACGCGAAAAAACACCTGCTTTTGCCTTATCCTATCTTCATCCTTCATACATGCTGAAAATCACTTCAAAAGATTTGGAAAAAAATGCAAAATCTTTCATGGAGTTGGGTGATATCTTTGCAGAATTAGATTTGTGGTATAATCTGTGAAAAACGAAATATTTAGCAGGAGACAAATTAAAGGATATCGAAGTGGCTGCACTTTTGGAGGAGGCTAATATTTTTTTCACTGCAACAAGGCATGCACTCCTCATTTTAAGTGCTTTCCCATCCACTACAGCTACTGTTGAACCATCTTTCAGTACCCTTCGAAGGATAAAGTCCTGGCTGAGAAGTACAATGGGAGAGGACAGATTGACTGGGTTGAGTTTGATGAGCGTCCATAGTAAATTCTTTAAGGAAAATTAGGACTGGATTGAAACGAGAGTTTTGAACAAGTTTTCTACAAATCAAAAACAAATGATAATAGTATAAGACATGTAACTAGAATAAAATTTTATTTCAAGCAAATAATTGTAATAACTTAGTTGACAAAGCACTGCTATAATTATACATAATTTTCTTAAAATTTTGGTTTCATTCACCTTTTCAGTGATAAAATGTTACAACCTGAACGACCATGGTTTGTCCCCCCTAGTTATGATCCTGGGTACGCTCTTGAAGCTATTAGTTCTTTTGAGGTCTTGTATTGACCCATTGATTTGTATTTAAATTTGTAGATTTACTTTAAAAATAATATTTTTGAATGAAAATCAATTTGATATTTAATTCTCTTTGAACATTATCTAATAAAAAGAGCAGTAACTACCTCTCGGTCATTGAGTTTGTAAATACTCATGAATATTTTAAAGGCAAATACTGAGTCTTCGACCTTTTTTTGAGCTATTTTAACTGTAATGTCTTGCAAATTATAACGAATATAGGATTGTGACATGACAATATTGAACTATATGTGGAAGTTGAAACTGCTCATATGATAATTGGAAACATGGATTACCAATTATGAAGAATTTAATTAAAATATTTTGACAGAAAGGTAATTTTTGGTTATACTATCAGTGGATAGCAGCTTTCGATATTATAACATTTTTGTGATTATTGCCACTTCTACAAAATGTAGGTATATTTTTATTATTTTTATTTTAGAATGGCTAGTTTTTTATATGCTGTTTTTTTACCCAGTTAAATAGAGACAATGTGCGTCTGGCACCTGGGATCCGTTGCATTTACCAGAGCGCATCTGATTTGAACTATACCTTTTTTTTTAAGTAAGAGGAGCGTTTTAAGAAACTTCAGTCACACCACTAAAAGTTACTAGATTGGGAGTGTGTTCCGAAAGGGTCGAGTATAGAACTAATTGACAATTACGTGAAATATGTAGCTATTGTACAACTCGCAGTTCTCGTGGACAATGAAGAATCAAGGCTTGTATAAATATCGAATCATCATTGGCCACAGGCCATGGCAAAAGTAGTAATCAAATGTCACATTATATTGTGAAAAAATGTATGGTTATAATAAGTAGTTTATGTAATAATTTGAGTATAAATAATGTGTATGTTTAAATCATTTTTTCAAAACATTTGAGGCTTAGGTATAGCACAAACTAAAAGTAAACAGAAGTTTTAACATCGAAAAGTACCATAATATTGTACTGTAATGTACAGGGTGTTTCTAAATTCATGCGACAAAATTAAGGAGGTGATTGCTCGTATGAAATTAAGATGGGTCTTTCCTATAACAAATTCTCCTCAGCCCACCCCTTTCCAAGATATCACCCTTAAAAGATGATGACTAAAATTGAGATTTTATTTTTTTTCTAAAATTTCAGTAAAGCTAGAAACTTGAAATTCTGTAATTCTCGTGCACGCGCAAAGGACTAACCATGGGTATTTTTTTCAATATTCCTATTACATTATACGGGGGTGAAATTAGCAAACCTTACTTTATTTCATATCAAAACTTTTTTTCGAGATGAACTTTTATGAAATAAAATTTAAATTAAAATCCTTGTTTTATTTAAAAAAAAATTTATTCCTAAATTTTTTTCCCAAAACCAATAGCTGCAGAGAAAAAAAATAAACACCATAATTTATAATTTTTTTAATAAATTGAGTGAAAAACAGTAAGGATGTAAAATGTAATACGTTTCATAATAAATGCTTTCAAGTTTCTAGCTTTACTGAAATTTTAGAAGTAAAAAAATAAAAACTCAATTCTAGTCACTACCTTTTAGGGAGATATCTCGGAAAGGGGTGGGCTGAGGATATTTTGTTATAGGAAAGACCCATCTTAATTTCATACGAGCAATCACCTCCTGAATTTTGTCGCATGAATTTAGAAAGACCCTGTATGTAAAACTTGATATTAAAATATTTACAAAAATAAGATTTTACTTGGAAACCTATATTATTAACAAGAAAAAAACAAGCATGTACTATAGATTTTGTGTATCAAACGGAATAAATAATAAAAATAACTATTAACTTGGTTGGAATATAATACATTGTTAAAAATAAAACAGTAAACAACAAACGCAAAAAAGTGGTAATTTTTTTTCCCAATTTATTGTCGCGTCAAACACTGAGGATATTAGCGACAAGAGCCAATTAATTTACATTAGATACAGATTACAAGAATTTATACAACAAACTGGTAATTGAGATTGAATATCTTTATGTCGGTGTCAGTTGTATCAAAAGAACTGTGTGAAACATGCGGCAATCTGACCAATCAGTAGGCAGCAGAAATGCCAACTTAAATTCAAATCGCTCCTTGAAAAGTAGGCAAAGTGTACGTCTCCGGAGCGGGAGCTCAACATAAGGATCCCACTTGAGGGCCATTATCTCGAAAACTATCGAGTTTTCGGCAAAAATCAAGAAGACCATTTTTGTAGATAATGACCCGATCTTCATTTTTCCCCTATATAAAAATTCTCTAAATGCGATATTTTAGGAGATATTGGCGAGAAAACCTATTTTTGGAACTTTGGGGCCGGGAATCCCCCCAGAATGGCGATGAAGTGTGTGAAATTTTTGGATGTTCAATTAATAGTCAAACCCTACCTTTCACGGAAAATTAATGGATAATCGCTTCTGGGACCCTTTATTGTGACTTAATAGACAAAAAGGTTCGGTCGTTCAGATAAATATTATGTCTGTTTCACTTATAACTATAGACTTATCAATCGGCAATCTCTCTTAAGCTATACGGAGGGAGGCCATACAACTTGTTAGCATGGTCCTTTCTCTCCAGAATTGAGCATACCGACAGTTGTAAAACAAATTTGTAAATGTACACAGTAAGTATGGTTAAAATTTGATTTAGATATTTTCAATCGGATAGCAGCCCAGTGCAGTTTAAATTTGCTGCCCAAATGTATATTTAAATTTCGCGCCAAAAACCTAACTGTTTTATTAGACAGAACAAAACCAGTTAGTATTAGAAGTTAGTCTCTGGTATAGATGATGAGAAGTCACCGGCAAGAAACTACATACAAGTTAAGTCTCACAGCTAATTGGCTATATAAGAAGGGTTGGGCTGGAGAATGTAATCTAGATTCAGAGGACCACAATAGGTCTTAAAAGGTAGCAGTGGAATAAGCCACCTTACAAAATCTAATCTAAATATTACGAAAAGGATAGGAACTATTTTACCTTTAGGCGTACTAGGCTCGTGCTTAGAGTTAAATAGAAAGAGTGGAGTAAAATCGTGAAAATACATGAGCAAAATAAAAATGTATAAAAAACAAATTTTATGTCTTTAAATAGTTTTAGCTGCCACAATTGACATTCTGTCAATTATCATATCAAGTGTGATTCCTGATGTCGTGACCTAGAAGGTTTACAAGTGAACTATTCAGTCTCAATAGGTATATTTTATGTTTATTGTCCCCTTTTCTTGAACAAACCTAGTATAATAAAACTCGAATTACATGTAATTGCTGCTATATATAATATTTATTTCGAATAATATTATATGTTATACAGTGTTATAACGCTTCTCGTTACAGTATTGATCAGCTTTTTTACTTCCAACAGCCAACAACGAACCAACATTATTCATCAAATCGACAATGTAGAAAACTAGTAAAGGTCCTGACCTACAGTCATAATTTTCTTGTAATAAAGCAACCTCGTTCCAATAAATTTGATTTTCTCCTCGTACCAATGAGCAGGGTATACATACTCTATCAGCTATTGCCTTAAAAACAAGTTTGAGTTTTATTTAAACATTTTTCGCCTACCTTACCGGAAAACCAATCATATGAACAACAAAAATAGGGCGGAAAGTATTGTTTAGCAGCCCAAGGGCGGAAAATTCTTAACGCCACGATTTTTGAAGTTTCTCACCATCTTTCACTTGACTACTTTGACGTTTCACGTAAATTTTTTAATTAAACGTCAATGTATGTCAAAGTTTTTTGTTATATTTTCTTATTTTTTGGTTTATTCGGTAGGCGAAAAACAGTTGTGTATCACACATGCAGGAAACAATATGCTGCACTTGTGACACAATATACTATTACAATATATATGATTATCGTTCGACTGAATTCACACACTAGCGCACGGCATATGTGTAGTGTATATCTGTGGTTCTCCCTCGTCAACTGTCACTTGTCATGGCATGGCGTCTCCCAAAGAGTGTTTAGTTTGGCAAACATATCTGAAAGGAATGCGGCCGAAAACATTCGATATTGCCACGTTTAACTATAAAGAAAGCTAAAGTGCTGAGTATGTAGTAATATTTGAAAATAGACTTTTGATTATCAACAATATATTAATAATTATGTAACATTTTCCCAAAGATGTTATGGGTTTCTCTTAATGCGGCAACGCCGTGAGAAGATCATATTACCGCGTTTTCCGATTGGTGAAGATCGGCCCGTTGCTATGCAACCACCTGACTTGCTATTGGCAAGCGCGTGCGTGTGTTCTTCCTTCTCACTTCGACTATTGACTGATTGATTATTGTCCTTGTTTCCTCACCCCTTACCGACACCGCGTTGCTTCAGATATGTTTGCCAAACTATAAATTTATAACAATTGGTGCGTTCTTAGTTAATCTCAGTTCACATCAGTAATTTATATTTACTCACTTCGAAGTGATTTGAGCTTTTTCTCACCCTTCACCGATGCTGCATGTGCTGTGTGGGAGCATCAGATAGACTTGAGTCGGAAATAAAGTGGAGGGGATGAAAAAATATTTGATTTGTTGCCGATACGAATCTGTCTGATATTTGAAATATTTTCCTTGAAGCTGCGTCGGCAGATCGCGAGTTTCAATTGAGTATGACGTTCCTCTTGGTGCTTATGCCCGATTGCACCGTTTACTTTGAGATAGTCTTGAAACAGAGCAATCTTAAAAAGACTAGTTCGTGTTGCACCGCTTTCTAAGTATTCCTTAAAGTAATTCCTTAATATTAAGTTCCCGATTGGGTCGACTTAAGTTCGCCTTGGTTTGAAATCGCGGTTGACAGGATTTTACCTGAAAAACTTATTTGTGGATGATATTTTCGAAGTTGACTCTGATATCCTCGAAACAATGGACTTCGAATTCCCGAGATGCTTTCCACTCGATCTGATCATTTCTACGACATAAAGGAATTTGCATTTTATCAAAGGTTTTGAGTGAAAAAGCAAAGTTCTTTACGGGTTTTAAGATTGATAGAGAAAGCTCTGAAATCACGAAATGATTTTTAAGCAGAATATTACTTGATAAGGAAACCTACAAGACCAAATGATCAACTACGATTACAGAAACAACAGCGTGTCTCTTATGAATCAGTTGCTAGCAGCACTTCGGTTTTATGCCTACGCTGGATTTGATAACCATTGCTGTTTTTGCTGTTGTTCTCTTTGTATTTATAGGTTAAGCGGTTCCTTTACTATGTAATGCTTAAGCTGCAGCGGTGCAACACACGAAAAACTTGAGTGCTTCTTATATTTGATTGCACCACCTTGGCTTAACAAATAAGCCAGGCTTAAAAAATTAAGCTCGCTGCACCTGCATCTAAGCGAAGCTTATATGCACGAAATTTCAACCACATTTCTCTGCCATTCAAGTGTAGACATACGGTATTGTTCGTAAGCGTGTCTTTACTAAGCAAAACATGGTGCAATGAAAGATTGGAATTATCAGTAAGCTGCACTTTGTTAAGCTTTACATTTAAGATGAACTGGTGCAATTGGGCATAAAAGTTAAGAGCAACTTACGAAAGGCGTGCTTATGCCCGTTTGCACCATTTGGAATTTAAACACGCCTTTCATAAGCACTGTCTGGCTTGTTGCACCGCTGAGGCTTAAGCATTACTTAGTAAAGGAACGCTTAACGCATTGCGTAACTGGCCACACTCAGAAAATCTAGTAGCTTATGACTTTTCAGATTTGGCTTTGAATCGAGTGACAGTTCGCTTTTTCCCTAGTCAAATGTGAACGGTTAACCTATAAATACAAGGAAAACAACAAACTTCATAAATCAGCAATGGCTATCAAATACCCAGCGCAGGCATAAAACCGAAGTGCTGCTAGCAACTGATTCATGGGAGACACGATATTGTTTCTGTAATATTAGTTGATCATTTGGTCTTGTAGGTTTTCTTATTAGGTAATATTTTACTTAAAAATCACCTCGCAATTTCAGAGCTTCCTCTATCAATTCTAAAACCCGCAAACAATATTGCTTTGTCACTCGAAATGCAAATACCTTTATGTCGAGGAAATGGTCAGATCGAGTGGAAAGCATTTCGGGAATTCGAAGTCTAAAATTTCGAGGATTCAAAATCAACTTCGAAAATGTCATCCATAAAGTTTTTCAGGTTAAATCAGCTGTAATTCGCGGTTTTAACTAAGTCGAACTTAAGTCGACTCAATCGGGATCATAATATTAAGGCTATTCGTTCCATAAATGATATTGAAATTTCAGATTTCGAGGATAGCTGTCAAGACCAACAACAAGTAGATATGCTACAATAAAATGCGGCTGCCCCGTCAGTGGATAATTTATGATCGAATCGAGTACCGTTGTAAACCTTAACTAGTTTAAGGACGGATATTATAAACATGTCTCGAAGTTATCGTTGAATTTAAGAGTCAAGTTAACTTCAGGTTTTAAAAGGTCAGTTTTATAAAAGTTTCATTTTTAAAATAAAAAGAAGAGAAATGCAAAGAAGAAACGGGCAAAATTCAAAGAAAACATAGTAAAATCACAATCAAAATATTCACAATATACCTAATTAATTGAGGTTATAAATGCCAAATCGTTGACAGAACCGACAGAACAGAACAACTATCAAAACTCGAAAACCAGATTTTTCCACAAAGTTAACTTTAATCTATATCCCTTCCTCCCGACAAAGTTAACTCCACCATTGTGAAGTTAACTATAGCATGTGACGTCATTCTACAAGTTAACTTTTAGTTATATTGTAACGAGTTATTTTTTTGCAAGTTTAATTTTTATTTTTTTCCGTAATATATTTTATTTTACCACTAGGGTGTATAGAACTCGTTACTTTACAACCCTTTCTACTACCGCATTGATTTTTTTTCGTTATTACCGTTGTATATTTTAGTATAAGTCCAAGTTACGCAAATCCAAATTCTACCATACACAATTTATTCATTTCCGATATTTAAATTTTTCAACTGAAGGGACGCCCGGTATATACACCATTTTAATTAAAGCCGAAGCCGTTCAGTATAGGTACAACTTTTTGTTGTAAGTAGATAAATTTCACGTTTAATTCCCTCACCACGACGACGGCCGAAAAATGTAACTAGAATTTTGGATATAAATTAGCGAACAATTGATAGAAGGTCTCTGATTCATTCCGTCTCTGATTCATTCCGGCTCTCAATTATTCAGTCTCAATTAGTCTTTCGTGATTCTTCGCTCAACTTTCTTCCGAAAACCGATAAACCGTATTGTGAAAATTTAGTGCATTAAGATTGTGTGTGGAAGCTGTATTTTATAAGGTAAATCATTTTTACAAATAAACTGTGTATTCGAAACTTTCCGTACCGCTGCTTAATATTAAATTGTTGAATTCTTTGTTGTATTCTTTGGAAAATTTTCCGACCGGCTATTTTTTTCTTTTGTTGTTGAATTGAAATTGGTTTTTTTTACTCGTTTCTTTTATATGGAAATAAAGATTTGTGAACTGTAATTTGATTTCGAATTTTATTTACAGCGTTTATTATATATAAATTAACTGATATGAATTATTAGTGGATTCTCGAATTATTTTATGCTTTTGGTTCTCAGTAGTTTTATATTAAATTGATTTCCAAGTGGATTATAATATTTTAATTTTATGCTAGTACTAATATTTTTACTCTGTGTGTCGATAGCTGGGTACCGTTTAACTCGTGGGAAATTATTTTTTTTTGAATAATAGTTACCGGCTTTATTTAGATTCAAGGGTTAATCAGACTTGGAAGAGGCTTAGCCACAATTTGTTTGATTTCCCGGCAGATCTAATTCATTCTTAAATTTTATTTTTTTTTCGGAATGATAGTTACCGGTTTCATTTAGATTCAAGGGTTAATCAGACTTGGAAGAGGCTTAGCCACAATTTGTTTGATTTCCCGGCAGATCTAATTCATTCTTAAATTTTATTTTTTTTTCGGAATGATAGTTACCGGTTTCATTTAGATTCAAGGGTTAATCAGACTTGGAAGAGGCTTAGCCACAATTTGTTTGATTTCCCGGCAGATCTAATTCATTCTTAAATTTTATTTTTTTTTCGGAATAATAGTTACCGGTTTCATTTGGATTCAAGTGTTAATCAGACTTGGAAGAGGCTTAGCCACAATTTGTCTGATTACCCGGCAGATCTAAATCGCGCATTAGGGACCCCGTTAAACCCGGTAGATTTGAACCGTATTTGATAACCTGACCGTTATGTCCGTCAAAGTACCAAGTATATGGTAAAGATAGGTTATTTTATTTTCCCTGTTATTTTGATTGTCACTATAGAATTATCCATAAAATAGACCACAGAGTATTAATAGACTAAAAGTTTCTTTTCGATTATTTTGTGATATACCAACCTATTGTGTGATCGTAGGTATACACTAAACCGTAGGTAGTATACAATTCTGCTGAACCCCTGTTTCCTTCATTAACCCGTGATTTATAAATCGGAGAATCCATATTTGATTGTAATTAGGTAAATAAAGTTAGTTCAACAAGACCCCTGGAATTTTCCGTAACCTCCATCTGAGGCTATCTGGAACTCTTGACGCTAAGGGTCAAGGGGCCGTGGAGCAAACCACGTTAATAATCTGGCGCCCGAGATTTAAAACCGAATTTTGCATCAAGGGTGTCCATAGTGACGTGTTCTTGCGGCAGAAGCCACGTGTAAGAAGGTAAGCACGTTACAATATGTCAAAATAGTTTTATAATACCCACCACCCTAAGGAATATTTAAAGAGCGGTGCAACGCGAACTAGTCTTTTCAAGATTACTTTATTTTAAGACTGTCTTGAAGTAAACGGTGCAAACGGGCATTACTCTCAGATCACATTAACTGAAGTAAGCTGAAATCTCCGTCAAAAAGAAAATTTAGATAATCTTGCATACACGGAGAATGAATATGATGTACAATCACCTTAAACAGTAAGGCCCTCTCGCAGTGGAATCCAATACGTACGTATCCGATTGGAATTATATTTGTACCCAATTTCAGTTTCAAACTTTGAATGTGTAAGTGGAACGTATGAAATTTTTGGGGAACTTTTAAATTTTCATCTGGTCCGCATAATATGGTATCAACATATGTAGCTAAGATTCTTATTTTGTCAATTATGGATTCTTCGCCTTCAAATATTTTGTTAATGTGGTGGATATATTTTGGTAAAAAGGGATCAGGAGATAGGTCACCTAAAAAAACAAACTTTATAAGGAAAGGGTAAAAAATAGTATACAAAATCGATATAATTTCAATAAACAACCAGGAACCTATTATAAACACATTTATATTTAAAAGAGTGTTTTTTTTGTAAAATTGTCAAGAATTGTAGGGTAGAAAAACTTTATTGAACACAATTATTCTTACCAAGGTATTGATTGGCGGTGTTATTTTGGTGCCGGTTAGAAAATAATAATTCACAATTCCACTTATCCACACAGTAAAAATTTTTCTTTTAATAGTTTTACTAACCGTAATTAATTTCATGAGCTGTTTCTAATTGGAATAAAGAATTTGATCTTCTGCCTAAGCCCATTGTATCATCATCAATATTTATTCTACTTCCTTCAAGTACTGAATCTATTGATAAACAAAGCATAGGCTTGGGCTCTTTCACTTCGTACGTATAATCCACAACGTAAATTGATACTATTGGCGAAACTTTTTCGTATCTTAATATGTCCAAGAATGGGAACTATGGTTAATTGAACAAAATTATTGTTAATAAATAATGCGTACTGAATATTTAATAAATAAAAGAGCTTTTACTAACTAGGTTTATTCCAACAAACAATCAAATCCTTCCAAAAACTGCCAGAGAAAGAATATCTTCCAGTGAGGGTGGGTAAAGTTGAAATTGAATAAAATAAGTGAGGTATTAAAGAAATTGTTCTATTTGATGGACCCAAGTATGCCATTATGTATAGATTTTAACATAATTCAAATGTCACCGCGGCGTCGCCACTATAAATCCAATGCCATCTAACCTTAGTTTTTATAAATGACAGTAGTCAAATTATAAACATTACTTATGACAATGAATAATAAAAACTCAAAGTAAGAACTAGAAAGTTTAAGATTGTTTAAAATTAAAATGGGCAGATACCATGTACGACGGACCAGTAGTCACATAAAATCGTAGACTAAAAAGAACTGTCACGTCACGAGTGTCAATGTTCGTTCGTGAATTATTATGTATGCTCGTGGTCATGTATTAATCGAATCTCAGTTTAGTTGTTATATTCTTTGTATAAAATATCAGTGAGTTTAGTTTTTTTTCCATAAATAAAGTGTAATCAACTTGTCAACCGGTTATTTACATACCCCTCACCCCGCCAAGTAGGAAGGAACCTTACAACTGGCGCCCAACGTGGGGCTAACCTAAGTTGACAAGTGCCAAGAAACAAAGCTTTCTCCTATTGTACATTCATTACTTCATAGCTTCTTGTGCGAAACAGATGGGAACAGTGTCTTCCAGACGTTCTTGCAGCCAAGAAATTATAGGTAAAACCACACGAAGCCAGTAAGTACACTTTTCATTTCTGCATGAAGCAAAGTAACCGTACAGCTTCTCGCTACAACCTACGATCTGTACGACCACAAGCAACAGCAATAGCTATGCCAGACGATAATCCTGTAGTTAATCAATCTAATATGGAATCAATCGCGCTCACAACAGATCAATTCGCCGAGCTGTTGAACAGGTTGGCAGTGGCTAATCAGCCGACTTACGTGCTAAACGGTAATTTAACAAAATGTGCGTCGCGATTCGACGGTTCTAAAGACAATGACGTGAACGCGTTTATAGATGCTGTCACCATATATAAAGACTGCTCACAAGTGTCGAACGAAAACGCTTTAAAAGGCATACCCATGCTATTAGACGGTTTCGCAGCAAACTGGTATCAAGGGGTTAAGTCAACGGTAAATACGTGGGACGAATTTACAAACTTATTGCGATCTACTTTCGGTCCTCAAAAACCTCCTTACCGAGTGTATAAGGAACTATTCGAGTTCGAACAAGACTCTCGAACTGCATCGGATATATTTATATGCAAAGCGCGCGCGATTTTAGCGCAATTACCTCCTAGTACTCTAACGTAGGCGTATCAGAGAAAAAGTCCCTCGGGATAAAGTTACCACATTCAGTGAGTTGCTGACTCAAACACGGTTAGCAGAAGAAACTTTTGAATACAACCAAACAGTTAACAAAGACTCTACACGAATCAAATGCGCCTATTGCAAAAACCCGGGACATTCGAAAGAGGAATGTAGAAAGCGAGCGGCAGCAAATGTCAAAGAATCTGAAACTAAAACAAGCATTCCTAGTTCATCTAAACCACCTTCTCAAAATTTTAGTTCACCAAAAACGCAAACAAATAACACGCCGGTTCATAAGCCTGTTACATGTTAGGGCTGTAACACTCCGGGATTTATTAGAAGTAACTGTCCGAGATGCTCAAAAAAATCCGAAACACTTTCTGCCGAGTTTGGATCGGTAGAAACTATCGATAATAATAACATATTTAATATTGAGTTGCAACACGCGGCGCAATTGAAATCCATAGTTCAGGTTGAGATTCAAGATTATCTCGGTTATCCCTACTTGGATTCTGGTGCCCAGTGTAGTATCGCAGGTTTTAGGTTAAGAAATATTTTGTTAAAAGAGGAAACACCGTTTGTCAAAAGGTCAATGCTAATGACTCTAGCAGATGGCAACACAACTCCAGTTGAAGTTCTAGTTTTTAACGTAACCATTACGTTACAAAATAGGTCACACGACATTTCTTTAATTTCAATCCCCGAACATGCCCAGAGTAGAACCTTGTTAGGCGCCGATTTTATAAAGAAAGCTGATATAATATTAGATATTCCCAGAGATTGCTGGTTTTATGGTCACAATCCCAACTCTCGTTACCTTTTTTCTCGGGACCCCCTGATGGCTGAAGTTCATGCGGCCAATTCAATTACTCTTGCTCACATAGAACTTAGAGACGACGAAGCAACTTCCCTGTCTGCTCCGGAGAAGACCGTTGCAAACGAACTAATCAAGGAAAACGGTGACTTATTCGAATATAACAAAGAGCCAACCCCATATGCAGAGCACTCCATCACCCTCAACGACGATATTCCGATCTCCGTTCCTCCTTATCGGATGTCAGATGTCAAAAAAGATCAGCTTCGTCAAGAATTAGATAAACTACTAAAGGAAGGCATAATTGAAGAATGCGAATCTCCTTACGCAGCCCCTGTGGTCTTGGTTCCGAAGAAAGATGGCGGCATCAGATTAACGGTCGACTACAGGCGATTAAACGCTATAACACGTGCAGATAGGTACCCATTACCGAGGATTGAGGACATCCTCCACGCCACCAAGGAACCCCGTTATATGACCACCTTAGACCTGAAAAACGGTTACCATCAAATCTCAGTCCGTCCAACTGATCGTGACAAAACCGCATTTGTCTGCCCCTTCGGCACGTTCCGGTACACTCGAATGCCATTCAGAATGTGTAACAGTCCCGCAACTTTTCAAAGGTTGATTGAT
This sequence comes from Lochmaea crataegi, assembly GCA_947563755.1. Lineage (NCBI taxonomy): Eukaryota > Metazoa > Arthropoda > Insecta > Coleoptera > Chrysomelidae > Lochmaea > Lochmaea crataegi. The sequence goes on along the minus strand of OX387425.1, from coordinate 27,191,576 downwards.
AAATTCAGATCCGGTCTACAGGACATCAACCTGTTAGCTTATCTTGATGACCTTATTGTGTTGTCTCCCTCGTTTTCCGCTCATATTGAAGGTTTACGACGCATTTTTAGCCGATTGCGTACCTTTAAACTATGTCTAAACCGTAAGAAATGCTCATTCTTCTGTCCGGAAGTACACTACTTGGGACACATTATTTCTCCTCTTGGCCTTAGACCCAACGACAACAAAGTAGCGGCTATCTTGCACATGTCTCCACCTTCAAATGTTTCTGAACTGCTCACTTTCCTTCAAACTTGTAGTTGGTTTCGTAGGTTCATCGAAAAATTCTACTAGGAAGAAAGTCAAATGGACCTGAGGACCAGAACAAGAGGAGTCTTTTAACACTCTAAAAGCCATGTTGTGCTCCGCGCCTATCTTACGACAAGCCGATAACCGCCTACCTTACATTCTCCGTACTGACTCCAGTAACTACGCCCTCGGAGCATGTCTATTACAGGGGGAGAAAGAAGATTAACGTCCGGTAGAGTACGCTTCAAGGTTACTGACCCCTGCCGAACAGAATTACAATACCACAGAACGCGAAGCTTTGGCAGTAGTTTGGGCTGTCAAGAAGTTCAGGGGTTATCTGGAAGGAGCCAATACCATAATACAAAGCGATCATCAGGCACTGAAATGGCTAATGACCCTAAAATCACCCACAAGACGCCTGGCCAGATGGGCCCTAGAACTAATGCCTTACGATTTAAAAGTATAGTATGTACCTGGTAAAAAGAACGTAGTAGCCGATACTCTCTCGAGACCTCCCCCCAACGGTGACTCGGCTAACGATATCGAAGTAAATTTTGCATCTATTGATTTTCCCACGCTAAGTGCAGCAGATGTCCGTACCGAACAGATAAGTGATCCTGATATAGCAAAAATCATTCACTGTCTAGAAGATTCTTCGTCTACTACTGACGTAGATTTCAAAAAGTGGGCTAAACGAGGATACCTACTCTCACATGGTATACTGTATAGATATATACCGGAGGTAGATGAAGAAGAACCTCAGTTAGTGGTAGCCAAAACCCGAATTCCCTATGTTCTATGTGAATACCACGATTCCGAAACTGCTGGACACTACGGTATTGAACGGATTTATCAACGCATCAACAAGAGGTACTACTGGCCTGGGATGAAAAGAACGATCAGCGACCATGTCAGTAAATATATCGAATGCCAGCGCTATAAAGTCTCCAATTAAAAACCATCAGGACTTCTTCAGACACCCGTCCAAGCTCAGCATTTTGAATCCTTAGCGATCGATCTATTCGGACCTTTACCTCCAACACCCCAAGGTTACGTTCACATATTCATAGTGGAAGACACAACAGTGAGTTTAGTTTTTTTTCCATAAATAAAGTGCAATCAACGTGTCAACCGGTTATTTACATACCCCTCACCCCGCCAAGTAGGAAGGAACCTTACAGGCAGGGTCTGCGTTGTTAAAAATCATTGCAAAAGTGGTTGGTACAGTGCAGCTGATTTTAAACTAAGACGTGAAATGAATTTAAGAAAAATATAGTGTTTTCAGTTATAAGGTGATTGGAAATATTCAAAGATAATTAAAGTAGGAAATTAATGTTTTGGCAAGACATATCATATTTTACCTCCAAATGATCACAATTTCTTACTTACAAAATTTTCCATTTCTGTTCCCTAACCTTACTTACCTAGCATACGTCAAATGAGCTAGCAACCAATAAACCACCATGAACTCAAAGTGTATGCAAGGCTTATGATGGGATTTTATTGTTCTGCAGTCAGGTGTTTTTGGTATTGGATTTAAACTGGTGCCCTCTGCCATAACCAGAAATTGGGATACATGGAGTCCGATCTCCTTATAAATAGTCTCCTTGCTTTATTTACTCAGCACTGTCAAGAATGACAAAATATGTATTTTGTAATCTTTGACGCTGTCAAAGTGTGGGGTAAGGTTACGTTGTGTTTTTTTGGTGATACTACTACTACTAATTTAGTCAGGCAAACCTTGGCTAGGACAAACTCAAGCCAAGGTTCCGGCACTGAGGCCACTGGCGGGCCCATTGTGCCATTCCTGCTACTTATGCATCCATGAAGCCGAGTCCCTCGATGAAGGACCCAATCCTCTTCAGTGGATGCCTGCTTATGTCCCCGGGGGCCATAACAGGGACTCCAAATATTCGGCTGCGTAGCACAGCCCAATGTGGACATACGAGGAGAACATGGTCCGACGTTTCGTCAGCCATGCCGCAACCCCTACATAGGGGACTTTCCTCTAAACCTAGGTTACAGAGGTGTTTCCTCAGACAGCAGTGCCCTGTTAGGAGTTCTGCTATCTTTTTTAACCTACTCCTTGGTAGTTCTAGAGCAGCTCTGGCATGTCCATCAGTCCATCCCCTCAATAGGAGCTTGGACTGCCTGAGACCCTGTAGAGCCCTCCAGTGAGCGAGGTGCTGATTTCTCAACCAGTTCCTCGTCTCCTTACGGATTGTTTATTTTGTGAGGCCCAAGGTCGGGCCCGAGCCGTTAAAAGGGGTAGCCGCCCCTTCCACAGCCAGCGCGTCGGCCCCTTCATTGCCTTCAAAACCAGAGTGGACCGGAATCCATTCTAGCCACACTGTGTTACGCCTTGCTAAGTCAGCAAGGCGTTCACGACATTCAGCAGCAAGCCCTGAGTTGATGGTGTATCCACTCAGGGCCTTGATTGCCGCCTGCCTGTCGGTGTATATGGTTATGCGTCGGTCCGTTTTTTGGTGATAAACTATAATGATGGAGATAAACTCAACATGTTTTGTGCTTAGTTTCATCCGTTAAATCCGGCTGAACACGCCCATTGTTACCCCGTTATAAGGTTCGTTCTAGCTGGCGATAGAACCGTTCTAGTTATCGTTCGCGCAAGTGCTGTATTTCTTTCTCGTTCCAACTGATTATACTATCGTTCTTGGAACGGTACAAAGTTGATATGACCATCCCTAAATCGAGTTTGCGCATTATACAGTACTCGAAACGATTCCAGAAGGGTTCCTAAATGCCAGTTGGAACAAACCTACACATACACAACCTCCTCAACTTCCCTCCACTTCTAGAAGCTCCAAAGCTTCTACTTCCCAATCTTCTACAAAAAAAGCTTCCGAGACACCCTCCAGCATCTCCAAAAAATCCAAAATACCCCCTCAAATGGAATCTCCGATTCCACGACTCACTCCAAAACACTCTGATATACCTCTCACTCCAGCGCAAGCTGCTTTCATTAAAATACTCAATGAAAAATCCGCCTACTTCGAATGAATTATGCCTAAATCTTCCAGAACTTCACATTACGCACAAGCAGCCAAATCTTCTCCTTCTCCCACCCATTCTTTTCGATCTTCCCAAGCCTCATCAATCTATGAAGCAGCAAAAACCCGCCAAAACGACGAAGCAGACTCCGTTCGGACTTCTTCGTCAAAATCTTCATCTCACACTTCTTCTCCACAAACAACTCTTCAACAACTACGCTTCAAACCCTCAATCTACGAAACCTCCCACCCAAATTCTGCTCTCAGAAGGAACTTTTCATCCTTCTGAACAGAAAAGAAATTTTAAGAGGTAAAATCTCTTACCTGAAGGCCTACCCAAATTGCACTGCCCTCCTCAAAATTCCGAGGAACATCTGCTCTAAAAATCTCCAGCAAAAAATCCAAAATTCCATCGGAGACAACAAAGTGGTATGTAAAGCCAAGCTTTACACCTGCCCGAACAGTGAAAGTCACGAACACAGATCCGACAAATGTGACAAGGCAAAAAAGCTTTGTTACAGGAACTGTGGTGGCGTCCACGCAACCTACGACCTCAAATGCCCTAAAAGGCAAACTTCCACCTCAAAACCCGAGGTAACAGCCCCAATAACACTCCCAAAACCACCCATGCCATTAGACTTCCCTTTGGAAAAAATTCTTGTGATAACTTGCGTTATCTTAATGACCCGTAGGACGGTGATCGAGACACTTCGTCATCTCATACCGTCCTACTCCAACCACAATTGCTTTGTACAAGGACAGGGCAACAAGGCATTCTTTAACATCTCGCCTATATCATAAACCCTGACAACCCAAAACAAAACTTTTCCTTTTCTTTCCTCACCTTCGCCGAAACAGCGAAATTCCAGCGAAGAAACCGACCAACAGTCGCAACGACCGGAGGTTCAGTCAGTAAGGCGCAGACACAAAACACCGCACTTTTCAGTGCAAAACAACACACACTTCAGGTACGTTAAGTGTATTTTACACCATTCCTCTTTCCTTTTCCGGGATGAGGATGCAGGTTTTCTGTGTTTTTTTCCTGCATCCTTATTTCCGCTATACATTGCGGAAATTAACCAAATGGCCATCCTTTGGGGCACAGCCACAGCTGTCCCTACCGCGACCGTAAATTCACATGCCTTAAAATGTTTCAATTCAATCACTGAAGAGGACTTAATCCTATAACAGGGTAGATTTCATTTTGCAAATCCAAAAAGGATAATTCAATTTCAATACTCAAATCTTTTTCGAACAAAAAAAAACATACACAACCGTTCTATGTGAATTGCGGTTTAGGCAGACGAGACGCCACCAAAACAACATGGCTGTCATAGGCTGCCAGCATCGACCCGTCCCAATTGAAAAAAACTAATAAACTGCTTACTTTGGCAAGTGATAATCCAATTTCCGTTTTGATAACAGATTGGAGTAAACTTCTTAATATCATTATGAAAAAAAAACAGAACATACAATGACTTGGAATAAAACGTATGACAAAGTACTTATTAAAAATATTCTCGAATTAAGAAAATGTAAGAATACGTCAACAAAGGTTCATTACTTTACGTTAAAATACATCCCAGCAATGGTTTCGTAATATTCATTATCAAAATTTAGTAAATTGATTCATAATTATTTAATCTATTACTTTAAATCAACTGAGTTGGGCTCGGTTTATAATGAAAGTGATTCTAAAACAGAACATAATTATACTTCTATTTCTATTATCCATTCCTACTTTCTATTTATATTCTGTATATCTATTCTCTATTTCTATGTCTAATCGTCATTTATATTTTTAATCTCATTTTTATCCTCTATTTTCATTCTATCGTTCCATTCTCTGTTTATGTCTCTATTTTAATTCCACTTTTATTAAGTATTCTAAAAAATTATTTATTACGTATAGAGAATAATTTACTCTAACAGCGCCCTAAATATTTATGAAGAAAAAAAATCAATTCAATACTCACACTACTTAACCAAATTCCATTAATCAAATAAAATTGATTACTCAATTTATCCGTAATATTCAAATGATTTGTCTCGAAGAACTTGAACGGCAAATAAACATTGAACATCAAATCCAAAACGGTCTGTATCAGCGGCGATCGGACTTTTACAAGTTCAGGAAACTCTTTCAAAACTTTCACTAGTCCAGCTTTCATAAACTCCATAGTTACTGCTTCATCCGAGAGAATACAGTGTATTAGAACTAATAAACTTTTCTGTAGTTTGAAACTATTTGTTTTCTTTATTGTATCTACTACAATTACAGGCCCATTTGAACTAATAAAAATTTTCACGAAGTCTGGATTAGAAATACAATAAGTAATCATTTCCACTGACAAATTAGCGACATTTTCACAGTTGCTTTGAATTACTTTTAAAAGCTCCTTGAAAAATTTAGTATTCACCACAGTGTGTTGATAATTGGGGTGCACCACAAAATGGTACAATATTTCTGTTACTTCTAAATAGCTTTCAGCTGACATAATCGATAGTCCTTTAATAAACAAATCAATAAATTTCGCCTGAGCACCCAACTGATTCAGGATAGACATGGCTTTAAAAGACCTTTTAGTAAGATTTGATAACGTTTTAAAAGCAACTTCGTTTTGTGGATCGTCTTCATCATCTGTTCTATCCAGCATATTGTAAATGGTTTCTACAACGGTAACTGTCAATATATGTTCACAACAATATCGGTGTTCACTCATATTTGATATAGCTTCACATGTTTTATTAAGTATACATTTATTATTGCTTCTTAGGAAAAATAGAATCGATTCTTCAACTGAAAGATCAAATAACATTTGTCTAATGCTCGGTATGGCAGATAGCTTTAAGAATATATCAACGCATTGATAAAGGTACGTCGGGTCACACGTTTTCACCCAACAACAAAATTGTAAGAATTGCAGGGATTCTATAAAGTAAGTTGAAGTTATATCAGAATTCATGCAATTTGATATTATCTGCATCGCTATTTCATGGTTCACTTTTAGGGTTGGATTCATTACAACCTCCATCATTTTTTCCACCAACTTCTGATTTTTAAATATAGTTTGATAAATATCTAATCCGAACATAGTTAGTTTTGATATTATCTTGAAAGCTAGCATCGAAATTTCTATGTCGCTGTGTTTTAAGTAATTCATGATTGTTGTTGCATCAAAATTTCTCATTTCTGGTAAGACACCTAATGCTGCGGGAGCAGTAAGTAATACATCAAAAAGTGCCATCGTGTTTTGTAACAAATTTAAACTCTTGATCGTTTTGAGAGTAGCTAATATCGGATTTAATAAATCAACTGAGAATATTAAACTTGTTATTCTACAACTGTTGGCTAATTTTATTAAAATTGACACTGAGAACTCTTTAACGTACGAGTCTTTGTGAGTAATATAAAAATCTGTTATTCTCTTAATGTGGTGATCATATATACCTTGATCGAATTCAAAAACTACATCTTCAATGGTTAAAAGGATGTTTAAAAGTCTTAACGCTAACCGCAAGACGCATATATTTCGGTCAAACAAATCCAGCACTTTTTTCAACAAACCTTTTTGTTGTAAATAGTTCAAGTTTATTAGACACATATCTGCATATTTCGATAAAAATAGTAGAGATTCTAATACTATATCGTCTTCAGGACTGTCCAAAATAGCAATCGATGTATCTACATGCCGAGTTAGGTAGGCTTTCTCTTTAATATCATCGGGTAATTTGGCGTTCAACTTTTTTCCACCTGTTTTATTTTTACGCTGATCTTTGTCCATTTCTTTAAATTATGTGTAAAAAATCTGCTGACATTCAAATACTTGATATGACAGTTGATGAAGAAATTTAAAAACTGGGGGAGAGAGATAGGGAACATAAAATTCGTATTACCATGACTAGAACCATGGAGGCTATACAAGGAGATCGAACTCCATGTATTCCAATTTCTGGTCATTATAGAGGGCACCACATAATTTGCGATACCAAAAAATCTGACGGCAGCCAATCATAAAACTCGAGTTCATGATGTTTTATTGGTTGCTAGCTTCTTTGACAGTTCGCTGTTCACGTGTGAGGTAAGTGAGGTTAGGTCACAGAAATGGAAAATATTGTGAATAAGAAATCCGTATTTTGTTCTCGTTTTCAAAAATATCGAAAATTGTAATCGTTTGGTGGTAAAATAATCAGTTCCACTCTGTGCTGCTGAATTTATTTATGTTTTTAGGTGATAAAAAATATGAATATCTACTATCATGTCTTCTCTTCAGTATGGAATTTTAGAACACTCTTAAAGGTCCAGCACAGTTAGAATGAGTATGTCTTTAAAAGAGAAATTTGAAGAATAAAGAAAACACTCTAGGTGCAAGTAAGTATATGCTAGAACCAAGTTCACAAGTTGGATTGCCAATTATAAAAAATAAATTGAAGATGAATAAAGAGATATGTTTACAATACTTATGTATAAAGTTTTTCAGAATCTGGCTTCCTGAATAGTAAAAAAATATTAGCTACACAAAAATATAAAAAAATTAAGGAAAAAAAGGAAAAATCACTTGAAATGCTTGGAGGAAATGTGCCTCTTCAAATGTACTATATTAAATGGCCTTCGAATAATTGAGAATTGCAACTAGAAGAAATACAGTTTGAAAACATAGAAAGTATGTATAGATAAATAGCCAGTAGTCATAAGCTCTAATAACACACAAATTTGGTCCTATTAATAAGAAATGATAAAACAATTACAGAATTAATAATATCTAATATTTTAGGTTATTTTCCATGAAATGAAGGAAAAGATTTTTGCTTCCGAACTGGTCAAGCCTTTACAAGAAGAAATTATGAAAATATTGAATATACAGAGAGTTGCACGAGAAGTAATTTACTACACACTATGTAACTTCTTTTACCTGAATATAAAGTGTACAATCCTTCGATCATTAAACATTATTCAAAAGATACAATCAGTATTTTGTCTCTAACTTGATACCTACCTATCCTATTGCCTATTATACTTATCCAGCTTAGGTATTATGAGTAATAAGTTAAAATAAGGTAATTAAGATACTTCATATTTACTGCTCAATTTACCAATAGGCTTTATAGGATTACGAGTACTCTTGCAAAAAAATTTAACTGAAGGATACCAGAAAATACATCTATATCTTGATACCAGATGCTCAACTATGCATTCACTATCGAACCTGACATCAAATTTACAAACCTCTAGTCTATGATGAAAACATAGTGCTGATATTTTTCTAGGCATTACTGAAGCGTTTGATAGTGTTTGGAACTGTGGTATATTCTACAAACTATATGAAATGATGTGTTCTAAATACTTGCTTTTAATCTTGAAAACTACCTCATTGATATAACACCACAAGTAAAAGTAAATTACAGTTTTATTCAAAACATTCAAGGACTTCTCCAGTGTTCTTCACTGTCCTATTTGCTCTACAATCTATCTATCTAGTTACAACTATGATTTAGCAACAGAACATTTAAATTTGCATACATATTGCAGTATATAGATGACATCGCTTTCATCAGTCATAATAATCTCAAAATAACGGTAAATAAGCTACAAAAACTTATAACAGAATACTGAAATGGTTTAACATGTGTAGGATGAAGCCCAAAGTCTTAAAACTCAATGCATAATCTTCAATCTATTCAATAACAATGAAAAATACAATATATTTTCAATCAATGTGACATGTGTGCATGACATTAGTTCATGCACAAATTTTCAATATAAAATATATTTAAATAATTCCGTATCATACATGAAAATAATTTTTTTAAGTACTTTATTTTAAAAATACAAAAATTGCAATTTACAAAAGTTTATTTCCTAATGAAGCAAACACAGTGGAAAGTCACAATTAGTAAAATACATAAGTACATACACAAAATATATAACTGTGAACGTTCTGTAACTGAACTTGCACAAAACATTCACTACACTATTTTGAATCCTCTGTGTTTTTATCTATAAATGTTTTCCCACAAGTCTGCCACACTGGAATTAGGTAGCTGAAGATTGGTAAGAAATAAGTGTCACCGATTAGTTTCAATGTCTTATGGTTTTAGTAATCCCTACATTGGTAAAGTGCACCAATAATTGGCAAACATAAATTTTATTCTATTTGATGTATATATTTGCTTCAATGTATGTTCTCACCTTATTTATATTTTCATTTCCTGTTATTATCTGAATATCAACTGAATTCATATTTTTTTGTATAAAGAACATGCCAGTAATATTTTCAAATTAGTATTACAGCTTATTCCTTATCAACCATCTTTGGTTTTTCTTCAAATCTTTGTTCACCTTTTTTCTTCCAGTTCTCTTAAATTGTACTTGTATAGAACATAATAATGTCATCAGCAAAAGTAAAGTATTTTGTGTGCAATTGTGCTTTTTCTAGACTTCTCACAAGTAAGGTATATAATTTAAGTCTATCATAATAAATATTTCCTTTCCTACTTTATTTTAATCTTTGAATATTTCTTATTATTTTTGGTAACTGAAAAATCTCTGGTTTACTTAAATTAAATTCAATTCACGTCTTCCTTTTAAATAATCTGCACTGCCAACCACTATTGCATTAAATTTCAACAACATTATCAATTTTTAACAATTTTAATTTTCTAGTTTTTATAATTCACAAGTAATGTTTACTATTTGCCTACTGTCAAATTGGTAAAATATAAAAAGTAAGGTTATTGTCGTGACAGTTTTAATATGGTATCTTAGGTACAATGCGCGACGCCGCGGTGAAAAAACAAACTGTTTTGAGGACAGGTTTTGTCAATTTTCCCGTATGAGTTCGATCTCCTTGTATAGCCTCCATGACTAGAACCGTCATTTGTTCACGACACGATTTTATCGAGAATTCAGTCTAAGGTCAGTGTGGCCAACAAAAAGTGTTTTTTATGACAAGAATGACAGTTAATGTCTACCATTGAAAACATAAGATTTTTTCAGGTTTTTTTTCATTGCGAAAATCTACATTGCTTTATTGAAACAACGAATACACCCCCGAAGCGTAAATTTTAAAATTTAAAAGACATTTTTGCTGAATACTCAACGCATCGGCTGCCAATAATTCTAGGAAGTTTTGGACGAGAGGCTAATTCGCCCAAACCATACAGACGTTGCCACATTTAAAAAAGTGTAAACTGTCAATTTCTTGAAAATCATAACCTTATATTTTCTTGGTTAAAACAGATCATTGGTTAATTTATCGAGAAGGGCAAGGAAAATCATTGAAGAAGCCATTTTCGATAATTTATACTTTCATAAATGTGGCAACGTCGGTATGGTTTGGGCGAATTAGCCTCTCGTACTTTTGGCAAGTCTCCATTTCATTTCTGTCATTCTGTTACTATAGTTATGTCAGATCAGTTTTGTTTTTGTTGATATTCGTTTACTCGTTTATGTTGATTTTCCATTAGACTTTTGTCAGTTCTAGTTAGTTGTACCTCTTTATTCTTCTGATTGCTTTTTCACTGACATCTGACATAACTAGTGACATAATAACAGAAGTGAAATGGTGACTTGCCAAAAATTCCTAGAATTATTAGCCACCGATGCGTTGAAAATTCAGCTAAAATGTCATTTTAAATTTTAAGATTTACGCTTCGGGGGTATATTCATTGTTTTAATAAAGCAATATAGATGTTAGCAATGATAAAAAAATCTGCAAAAATCTTGTGTTTTGAATGGTAGACATTAACTGTCATAAAAACCACTTTTTATTGGTCACACTGACCTTAGACTGAACTCCTCTATTCGATCGTATTGGATCATCCCATTCTATTTTACGATCGAATTGAAATCGGGTGCTCTCGGATTTGGACAGCAATTTTGATACGAGTCTTTGAAAGTGTCAAAGTTAGTCGAAAAAAATGTTTTTTGACATTGTCGACAGAAATCATGTGATATTTGGCAGATTAAAAAAACTCTTTTTGTAGTTTTGATTTTTTGATTTTAATACTTGCTAAAATACTATATTAATGTCATTCAAGATACGAGTTTGCCACTGGGAAATTCTTCTTCAATTTATGGAGAGAAATAGAGATTTTGCAAATGACAGGTCCATTGGTGTCTCAGGAAGGGATACACAGAAAAAATTATGGGCTGAATTAGCCCTCAAACTAAGATAAGGTAGTCAGGTATTTCAAAGGGGTCACTATTTCTAAGTTTTTATCGTTGTCGACAAAGGAGTAAATTTCATTGGGCTTGCTCTGCCATTTAAAGACCCTCCCTCACAATAGGCAACATTGTACCAAGAATAATAGTTTATTGCATGAAAAGTGACTTCTCTTGGTGTTATTTTTGTAAATATTTGCAAAAATCGACAGAAAACACAAATAAGTAAGCGAATACGACTCGTCTATACCTATCGAGGGAATCGACTCGTATTTCTACGACTAATCGAAAAATAGAATCGCTGATTGTCAATTTTGGTCGGCCATTACGATCGTACCGAAAAATAGGTTCCCGGTGCAGGTTTCATCCATTTTTCCATATGAGCTCGATCTCCTTGTCTAGCCTCCATGATTTAGATCATAAATTGAAAGCCCGTTCAAAATTGTTCCAAACAAACTGCAAATTTTCTTTGAGCTGCTCGATGGTTTCAAATCGTTGTCTACCATACACATTTCCCAAATTGAATAATCAATAGGATTTAATTCTGGGCTATTAGGCGGCCACATCTCTTGCTCAATATAATCCTGGCAATTTTCAATGAAGTACATCCTTGTATAGTTGTGAGTAAAATTAATTTGCATCGTTTCAGGTTAAAATATCAATGTGATTAAAAAGCTCCAAAAAAAAGCCATAAATCATTTCGAGTCTTGACCCAGCCACAACCGAACAATTGATTCTCATTGGCGGCAATGTAGTGTCCGATTGGTTTATGATAAATTTACTTCAACTGCGAGTCCACATGGACGCGCAGGGTAGGCTTAGTCAATTATTGTTATTTACGAGACATTGTGTTCTGAATAAGAATTATATGTTAGCTATTTCTGTGATTAAGATTTTGTGTGATTAGAATTATTTTACTGATTAAGACAATTTTGTTGGTAATTATCAAAATTATGGCTTTTTGGCGACCATTCGAAGAGGAAGATATTGTTATAGGAATGTATTTTATAAATATGGATAGGAAATATTTCTCCTTTTATACTGAAAAAATGTATTCAATAAATGCAACAAAATTAGGTTCTAATTGTTGATATATTGTATTTTAGAGCCTGAAATAGTTCCATCTGCTAGTAATGATGTGAGCTGCAGTAAAGATAGTGAGTTGATTGATTGTTGTATGTACAAAACAAGAAATTTATATTGTTAAAATTTTTTACTTAAGGTTCTGAAACTGAAGAGGAGGGATTTGAGAGAATAGACAAAAAAAAATTGGTATGTTTTTGTCGCCATCTACGCAAAAAGTGATACAAAATATGTACAGGCAACTGAAACAAGAAAATAAAGGGTCAAAACATGAATTTGCTGAAATAATACACAAATTGATAAAAGTTTCAAAAAGATTCATTATTACAATTATCGGTAAAACAACTAACGGAAAAAGAGAGTACAGAAATCGCTAGTGCGTGTGGATACCGCAATAATGGAAAATCTTAGACGAAAAATATATTAGTTTTACGCCAGTAATATCGTTCCTACATTTAAGATGATTAAAGAAAAATTAAAGGAAATTCCTGGTTTTCCTTACAAAGCAGATAATAGCCGTCAAAAAATTATGGAATCCTCGAGAATAATAGAGCTTCGACATTCTTATTTAGAAACAATTACACATTGTCGTCGATTACAGAAAAATATAATATATCTCGATGAAACGTGGTATGATACCCATGATGTTACCAAAAAAGCTTGGCAAGATGGGACTCCAAAGTGTTCATTAAATGCCCCTTCGAATAGAGGAAAACGAGTTATTATTGTCCACGCGGGTAATGAACATGGTTTCGTTGACAACGGTTTATTATTATCTGCCAAAAATATTTCAAGCTGTTCAGCGGATTTCCATCAAGATATGAATGCTGCGATATTTGAGAAATGGTTCGAGGAACAGTTAACTCCAAACATCCCGAGAGGTTCTGTAATAGTTCTGGATAATGCTACCTACCATTCCAGGCAAACTGAAGAAATTCCTAAACCAAAGGCTAGGAAACAAGTAATTGCAGATTTTCTGCAAAAAATGTGTTTCAGCATTCCAACACAGTGGCTAAAAAGAGATTTGCTAAAATTATTACGAGAGCTCAATTTTAAACCCAAATATGTAGTGGATGAATTTGCCAAGCAGCATGGTCATGAAGTGGTTCGTTTACCCCCTTACTATTGTATTATAGTTAATTTGGTCTAACATCAAACAGGGAATAAGGAAAAAATGTTTCGCCAACTCTATCTGAAAGTGTGATTAAACCTATTAGAGATATTTGTTCTGAAGTGAGCCCCGATATGTGGTATAATTGCGTCAAGCATGTAAATGATGCAGAAGAAACCTATAGACAACGTTTTCCTGTTCATTCATTTGTAATTGAGCTGGATGATACATCGAGTGAGGAAGAAGGCTCACCGGATTACTTTTTGTAATATTTTCTGACATTTGGCAATCATTTTTCGCAAATTCACATTGTGAGTCTGAAACCGGCCTTGCTTCTAGATTTCTTTATCTCGCCGACAAATTGTGAAACGACGCAAATTAATTTTACCTCCAACTATACTGTGTGAAGTGTGCGACGGAGCACCATTCTGTTGAAAAGTGTAATTGTGACAAACATATTCAATTTCAGGTAATAGTGACTGCAAAATTTGTTTTTGGTACAGTAGAACAGGTATCTCGTATGTTTGTGAATGAAATTTTAGAAAAAATATAGAAAATAATCTTATATAGAAGACGAGACCATAAAACCCTACTACTCGTAGTAAAGAAACTCACAATTCTTCATGTTCTAAATAAATGAGAAACGAAAGCTTTAAAAATGCAAATGCAAAACGTCGTTACAGTTTTTTGGGTTTTTCAATAGCAACACTGGAAAATTAATAAATTCTACATCTCTCATCCATAATTTTGCTTACTTTTATGGGTATATCTATAAACAGTGTCCTGTTAAAAGTGTCTGTTACGTAGCTGACAGTTATAGAGTAGCTGGTAGTTGAAGTTACGGCTATTGGTAGGGCCGTTTTTCAAGTCGAATTTAGGTGCCAGCCACATAACTGCTAGTTTTTGTTTATTTTAAGAACGTTGGCAATATTGATAATTCAAAAAAAGGTTTTGATTGGTTAAATTTACCGGTGTTACGTGCTCTGCTTATTTGACAAGTTGTGCTTTCTTTATGAGTTTTGTTCATTTTATCAAAGGAAAAAAGCAACGAATTTTTCAGCATCAGATAGGGCTCTCTTATTGAAATTGGCTAGTGAAGCAAAAACATTATAGAATGCAAGAAAACAGATGCAATAACATGGAAACAAAAGGAGGAAAGATGGAAAAAAATCGAAAACAAATTTAATGCTTCTACAAATGGAGTGGTAAGTAAAAATACTTTGCATTTGTTATTACCTATATATTAATGGATATTGAAATTTTAGCAACGCTCCGATAAACAATTAAAAAATAAGTATGAATCGATAAAAAAAGAACTGAGAAAACAGCAAAGCCAATACTCAGCTTACCTTCGAGGGACCGGAGGAGGACCATATGTGGAGCCTCCCCCATTACGAACACCAGAGGAAAAATTTTTGGCAAATACTGTTTCCCTAACCATCAAGGGATTAACCTCAGAATTTGATGCTGATGCTGGTAAGTAATGGAACTGAAATATTCTATAAATAATAACTTTTTATCAGACTAAAACTGGGAAATCCATAAAAAACAAGAAGTCACAGTGACCACTATGGGTCATAGTGGTCACTGTGTGTCACATGTGTGTCATAGTGTGTCACATAGGGATATCTGGAATTCCAATTGTAGAAGATACAATTTCAACAGTAGAATCAGTTGAAGTGGATTGGAGTGAACCAAACAGTTACCTGCTCCAAACAGAAAAAGATCCGAGACTTTTAATTCCGAGTCAGGCAGATGATCTGGGGGTAACTGTTCTTGCCTCAAGTTCGGTTTTTCAGAGTAGAGACTCAACTGATGAAAATACTCCAAGAAAAGTACCAGACCATAGCTACTCAATGTATACACCACCCCAAGGTATTATTAAAAATTAATAAAATTATAGTTTATTTCTCAGATGCTAGATTTTTTTAGTTATGTAGCTATTATCGATTTTTGCATTTTAGGTTCCACTTGGCAAAGTAGAAGAAGACCTGTTATAAAAAATAAAAGGTGCTTAACATCAGCTGGTTCTAAATTCGAGGTTTTGGCAGACAAAAAAATTAAATTGGTTGATGCTCAAGAAAATATGCCAGCCATAGAACGTGAATATAAAAAAATAGAACACGAAAAACGGGTTTTACTTCTAGATCTACAAATAGAACAAAAACTTAAAAATCAAAAACTGAATTTTGATTGAAATAGTTTTTTTTTAGTTCCAAGTTTGTAGAATACTTGGTTTTTGTTTTATTTTGAAGATAATTTTTGTTTTCTAGTTGCAAATGTATCTACCTGGTCTTAGTTTTTTTTATTTGAAAGTTTACAATAAAGTTTGTTTTTTAGGTCTAACTTTATAAAATAGTTTGTTTTTGAGTTGCAAGTTTATTTAAAAATAAGAAATAAACATTTTTAGAGTTTTATTATTTATTAAATTTAAAATTATATTTTCCATTTTATTATTGTCCATTTATTAGCATTGGAAATATTCTGCCAAAAGTTAATCTTTTGCATTATTTATGTGAACCTGTGGAAGTCGATCCATTTCAAAATCTTCATTAAAATTAATATCACCCAACTCTGGGTCATTTGGTGGCAACTCTTCATTTTGTTGAAGTGCAATGTTGTGGAGTACTCCACAAGCAACAATAACTGCCAATGAAGTGTTAAGTTGTAACCTTAATCCCAATGACAATATGTGAAAACTTCTTTTCCACACTCCATATTACCTTTCAACAGGATTTCTAGTTCGCCTTACTGAAACAAATATTTGACAATATATTTATTTTTCTCAAATTTTCCATGAATGTAACCTACAATTAGTTCCAAAGTCAAAATGATTTAAGTACCTGCTTCATCGTACAGCTTGTTCAACCTCATTTCTTGCTACATCGTCAGGAGTTACAACATGTGAAGTATCTGTGTATCCACTGTCTCCAACAAAAATACTGTTCTCAAATTCGTTAGCATGGAGCCTTTGGTAAACTCCAGAATTTTCAAACACATTTTGATCGTGTGTTGACCCTGGCCAACGGGCCACTAAATCCAAAATTTCCAAATTTGCTGAAGAAATAGTTTGAACATTTATTGAAAAGTATCCCTTTCTGTTTCGGAAAACTTCTGCATTATCTCCACCTACAATGAAATCACAAATACTAAAAACCCAAACAGCCAAATAGATATTTTTATAGGATTTTCATCACTTTCTGAACTTGTTAATAACAATAGTACCCACCTGGATTCTGTATCTTAATATGAGTACAATCTATTGATCCAATTGTTCTTGGAAGTGAAAATGATGTGCAGCTATTTCATCTTCTGTAGAGGGCATCTTAATAAATTGTTGATATAGAGAAGCTATTGCTCTAGTAACTTTTTTTATTATTTTACATGCTGTTGCTTTACTAACATTCATGTCGTCTCCCATGGTTAATAAGAAACGTCCACTTGCATAGAACCTTAGAGCAAATAATAATTGATTAATAGGTGTAACAGAATGATTCCTGGAACAACCAAAATAATAGGACTGCTAATAAAAACTTCTACCTACTTTTTAATTGGCTCTTTTTTGACAAATTACCTGTCTGTGGGTTTCAATCTGATCCTCAATTAATTCTAAAACCATTAAAGCAGTGTCCTCAGTCAATCTAAACCTTATTATAAAATCTAAATCATACAGATTGTCTATATAATTCGGTCTTTCCTTTACAGTGTACGGCCTTCTTTGATAATTGATAAACTCAATTATCTCCTCATCATCGTCGTCTAAAAATTCTTAAAACTCTTCTTACACACACACACCAACTTCTCTATAATCCAACAGCATAAACATTAACAACAATCGATATGCGCCTGCTCTATTACATAGCTTGCAGTTATTTGTGAAAACTGCCACTTGGCAGTGTCTGTTACGGTTACAGTGACAATAGCTGGCGGTTACCATATAACTAGAGATTGATAAACGTTTTGACAGTTAGTAGCCGTTGAGAAAAAAAATGTATAGGTCAGGTCCTGTAAATCTATACTTACCTCATTTTATTTTGGCCTCTTATTGAGGATAAGTTGGATTATTATTCCTATGTGAACGAAAATGGGGTACTTGTATTTTTGTTTGGGGTCGACTAGGCGTTAGTCGAGACACATAAAAGCAACGTAAAGGTTTCTTCGTCTTGAAATAAAATCCATGATTTCATTACCAGTTTATTTGCCACATACACATAGTTTATCACTACTTCTCAAAATGTAGAACATTTACGACGATATGACCACGCAATTTCCCTTATTGATCCAGATAAACGAATTCTCACATTAACCATTGATTACGGAAAGTAGGAAATTACTCAAAAATGACTGCTTAATAAAACTAAGAAAGCCCACTTTGACTCTAATTAATGACCTAAAATATCACCTCGTATATTATCATGTATCATCATGTCTCACCTATTTCACCATATCTCACCGGCGTTTTGGGGTGCGATTTTTATTTTATACTAGTAGTGTCGCCAGGGGGTGCCGGAGAGAGAGAATTGGACCTCATTGGCCGTTCGCAGATTTCAGTTGTACCAAAGAATACAGTTCTGTATTCTTTGGTTGTACTGGTTTTCGGACACCTGCATCGATACACGGTTTTTTATAGCTAAAATAGACCCGATGATTGTTTTGAGAGACACGGGCTGGAACCACATTTTTAGCGAAGGGGTTACGCGGATTTGTGCTGGTTAACAGAAATCGATTACGCCAGTGGCGGCGTGGTTTTTTGCGCACAATTAAATTTATTGGGGTTTCTCTGTTCAAATTGTACTATACAATTTGAAAACCATGAAAAGAAAAGAAATCGCTCTCAGAAGTAATTTTGAAATAAAAAGTGTACTCCTTTGTTTCGGGCCACATTATACTAGTATTGATAGTGCGACTATTATGTTTGTAAAATTATTATCAACAATTTGCATATAATTATTTGGGGAAACTTGATGACGTTAAAGTAGTGATTCACGCTTAGAGTTAACGCAAGTATAGAACAGTACAGGCCGTCTTCACTGAAAACGACCGGTTGCTTGGCAACTGATCACATCTTTAAGTCTCAAAGGCGCCCAGTAAACATCGTTTCTAGACTAGTTTAATTAAACATATTCATTTTATAAGGAAATCGATGACAGAAGGTCAACCTCTGCCATATTTTTTACACAACCTTTAAACAAATTAAAATTATTCTCTATTTTAAATATGTTGTCCTTTATTAAAAAAAATAGGTATTTGTATTTTTTACTATATCTACTATAAAAATGTAAAAAAATTACATGCATTTTCTTACTTTAAAATGCATAAATTCAGTCACGAGAGTTTATCCGATGTTCATGATTCGAAATTATTAAACAATTATTTGTTAACAAAAAATTCACTATGTTTTAAAATGACTACAATTTATCTATTTCGGCCACGACAAAATAATCACGTTGATGTTTAACATCATTAACTATTAAAATTGCTGGAAGCATCGTAATGTTTTTTTACAATCACGTTGATGTTAACATCATTAACTATTAAAATTGTTGGAAGCATCGTAATGTTTCTTTTATATATAGGGTCAGTTTCTGTTTGAATTTTTCATGATTGTATAGCTTTAATGAAAAATCACGTAATGAATATGGATTTCGTAAAAAACTGCACTCTATGAAGAATTAAATTCTGACCGAAGTACTGACCGCGTTTCCCTTGATGTGGATGGAGTAGAGTTTGAAGTAGTTGATGGAATATTGGATAATCTTCCTGACTGACAAGATGAGACTCCTTGTGATGTAGAAGTTTCATCATATGGTCTCTCAGTTACTGATGATCCCATGAATTCATGTTCTTGAAAGATATTCTCATTCAAGGGCCAAATACCTGATACTCTAAAACCGGATTGAATATTTGTAGGTGTAAATGCTAAAGGATAGGCTATTCCTGATATTTCAGCCACATCATATATTGAAATAGGTTTTCCAGGGTGGCAACGCATCCAATCGGCACATGCTGTGTTGTAGAATGTCTTGTAAAGTCCAAACACGCTCCGATCCAACGGTTGGAGCTTTTGGCTGGTGTGCGGAGGTAGGGTAAGCATAACTCTTTTGCCAAATTTATTGCTTCGATGTTAACATGGCTTTCGTGGTTGTCTAGGATTAGTAGTAGTTATCTGACGAACAGTTCACATGATTTATAAAGTGGTGAAGATACTGTACAAAAATTGTTTTGTTAGACCAGCCGCTAGGGTGAGCAGACCCTATCGAACCAAGAGGGACACCTTTTATCATGAAATCTTTATAATTTACCCTTGGAAATATATATATAAGGGTGGCACACTATTTCCTATGGCATTAACACAGGCAATAATGGTAACATTTACGCCTCTTTCTCCTGAAGTTGCGCTTCCAACCTGCTTCATCCCTTTACAGGCCAATATTTTATCTGAAACCAAAAAAAATACTGTAACAACATCTTTAAAATGTTCTGACGATGGCAAAAACAAGAATAAAGAAATGATAAATTTACCCGGCATGTGAACATTTGTATTTCCGCTGTAAATTGATATTTTCCTATAACTCCCTTAATCTTTTCAAAAAATGTAGCAACATTGTATTTATTGAAGCTAGTGGACCGGGCCAAACTTGTCGCTTGAGGCTTTCTTAAACTTAGTGTATTTCTGCGCTTGACAAAGTCCAAATACTATTGTTTCCCAGCCTGACATTTGTTTTCCCCAAGAAATGGGAGTAGTTTTATTGTTTGCCTTTGCAAAGTCAAAAGCAAGAACCCGAAGATCTCGACGAGTAAGACCATAATGCATCTGAGATGCTGTGACGAGATAGTCGCACAAGCTTTTTTCTTCACCTTCTGAAAAGACTTTTTTAACGGCACAGTTTTCGTAGGATTTGTAAGTTTCGTTTGGCTCACATTTCAGCAAATATCTCTTCAAAGTGGATCGAGACACTTTGAATACTTTAGATGCAGAACGCACTGAAATATTATTATTTCTTACAGCATTTGCAGCAAGTTTTAATGCAGAAAGATCGGGACATTTCCTCTTTACACCTTGCTTACTTCTTGGCATCAGGAAAAAAATTGTTTTGAAAAATACATGTCGAAAAAAAAAAGACTAAAAATATTTTCACCAAGTGCGTACCTTGAGCGGTAACACACCTTCTTCTCTATTACACCATGGTTATATTATGGGTTATAATCAAGTTCTGTAACTATACATTTCCACTTCTTCGGAAAACATGAATACCAGCGATAGTTTGATATTGAATTTAGAGTCAAAAAAAGGTTTAAAACACCGGTTGAACATTATTTAAATATTGCTCCGAACTCCGTGGGGGACCTTAATCGGGAGATGAATTAAACAGTTACAATTAACAAAAATCGTGCACCACATAAAGTTGTAAAATAGTCAAACAAGTGTAAACTAGAAATATGTATATCCAAACTAACGATAAGAGACTAGGATCTGAAACTGCATTCACTGGTCACTGGTCCTGAACCAGGATTTGGAGTATCAAAAACTGCAACACGTACTGGAGCCACGTGCAAAAGCAGGAACACTGCAAACTCCTGGTCAAAAAACCCTCGGAGTCGCTGACTAATGAAATATTAAACATCAACAGGAGCTAGATAAGGAAAGTGACAGGATTACTCACCGGTCCCTAAGGATGCACATGCTTACAATTAGCATATATAGGGATGAACCTATCTGTCGGCTGTGCAAGGAAGAGGAGGAAACAGCCTCTCACATTATCTTCGAGTGAGAAGCACTCTCTCATTGGATATTTAAGCTCATAGGACTGGAGCATCTAAGGGAGGATTTCTCCAAGAACCTAGTGAAAAGAGTGTTGATCCTGATAAGGGCTACTGGTCTCTTCATATAAACGGTACAACCAAGAGCACAAAAATTCTAAAGGCTGAGGTGCCGAAGATTCGAAGTCTCTGACTGGTAGTACCGAACTAATCAATCAATCAATTAAATATAAGAGTGAAAAAGACTTCTATTGTTATTTGTAAAAAATAGTGTGCAAAGATTAATGGTCCATCCACCATAAAAACGCAAAACTCCTGCCGCTAGAGATGTTGTCAGGTGGGAATGTTGTTTTAACGAGGCGTGAGTGAAATACGAATGGAGGTATAGAATCAGCTCTCGTCAACAATGATTTCGCTCTGGTTTAATAATAATAATAAATTCAAGTGTGATTGTGAATAAAATATATTTTATTTTGTTTCTGTTTTGTTCTACTCTCACATAATCAAATGCCACTTATTATATCACAAGTGGCTTTTGGCTATACAACGTTAGACGTAGTAGTCTAGTCTATAAGCTTAAAATGGTGTTAATTCTACATACTTTTATTCAAATTATGTGGTTTAGCTCATTCGATCCGGAATAATGTCTAGATCATTGTGCCAAATAATTAAATTAGCCCATAGAAAATTCCAAAAGTTATAAACAATGAAACACCTTCAAAAAATAGAGTTTGGTTTGTAGTTTATTGTTCGTAAATTATAAATATTTTCGAAATTTGAAAGCAAACAAAAAAAATAATAAGTAATGTAAGTTAGCAAAAAATGGCAAATCAGTCATTTATTGTTAACTTGAAAAAATTCTTATAAACAAAGTATTAACATTTTTAAAACTTTGATGACGCAATCTTGTTATGTATATACGGTAACCGCCAAAATAAACAGTACCGAAACAGAAAGTGCTGTGGAGTTGTTTATGTAATATGGATTTGTCATATTTGACTTAATTGTCATTAGTTGATATATTAATAGTACGCTGCAGTTAAATTTGATTTAAAAATGGTTCTAACAACGGAAGAAAAAGTGTTTTTGGTAGAGCATTATTTTCGTTCATACGGAAAATAGAATAATTTCTCGGGGAACAGACTTCGAATATCCTTCTCGTTCACCTGATCTGACGCCACCTGACGCATACATTTGGGGCAAAATGAAGGACAAAATATTTCACTCGGAAAATCCGCCGGCGAATATTGCCGAACTACGGGAAAGAATACAAAATATTTTTCGGCAGTTACATCAACCACTTTTTATAAATATGTTTATTGACTTACAAAATCGATATGAAGCTTGTTTGCGTCGAAATGGTAAACATTTTGAACACTTACATTACAGAAATTAAAAATTAATTTTTATTTTCGGTACTGTTTATTTTGGCGGATACTGTATATAAGAAGAGCTCCACGAAGCGAAATAATTTTACGGCAGTTATTTAAACATTTTTTTTAGTTTAGAACGATGAAGGAAGTTTGAAAAATCTTGTTAATTAACAATCGTCTAGCATATTGAAAAATTTCTTTTTATGAAAAATTCCAACGGGAATCAATTCTTTAAAGTGTTTAGATTATACTACAATTTTTTTAGATTTTTCAATTAACTTTAAATACTTAAAATTTCGAAGCCGTGCACGCAACCTAACAATGGCGCGCGGAGGGCTATTTTCAGCGTTAAATTAAAATTATAAATAATGGAGGTACAGTTCCGGGAGTTGTAACTTTTTGTTACTAAATTTCCTCCTCTTTAAGGATCTCCTTTTCCAAATTTCGAAAATATTTATAATTTACGAACAATAAGCTACAAACCAAACACTATTTTTTGAAGGTGTTTAATTGTTTATAACTTTTGGAATTTTTTATGGGCTAATTTAATTATTTGGCACAATGATCTAGACATTATTCCGGATCGAATGAGCTAAACCATCATTTTAAGCTTATAGACTGGACTATAGGCGTGGGTGTACCATATCAATACCAACATACTTTAATAAAACATTTTTCCCTTTCTTATACATAACTATGCAATATCGATTTGTTATAAAAGTTTATTAACTCCTCCCATTCATGTGATATCATAATTTTAAAAAATCCCAATATTATACATTTTTTAATATCGTCGATTTAATATTTTCAGAAAATCGTTTTAGAAGATGTCGATAAGTCAGATGCAATTCGACAAAGAAAGGGTTTAGAAAAACAATATTCATTTGATGTAGTATTTGGGGAAGATTCTACACAAGAAGAAGTCTATAAAGTCACTACGAAAAGCTTAATTGCCGACATCCTTAAGGGGTAAGTAATAATTATGCATATACTTAAATAAATACGTAGATATTAGGAGTTAAGGTAAATCTCTCATTGGTATTTGTTCATAATTTATTGATAGTATTAAAAATATCAGTTATTCTAAATAGACTACGTATCGGACACACACACTTAACGCACTAACACCTAATGAAAAAAGAGCCCGCGCCCACCTGTCAAACTTGTCACACGATAATTACAGTGAAGCACATCCTACTAGAATGTCCAATATAGACACTGCAAGAAAAAGACGCAAGCTAAAAACAAATTTTTCTAAAAATTAACTATGGCTCAAAGTTATGCAAATGAACTAATTCACCTGAAAACGGTTGTTGTCTGAGCTACCTAAACCTGGAACTAGGCTTGATAGCACAATCAAAAATCAACTTCAGTATACTATAGTTTATTTCAACAAGTAGGGGAGACTGGGGAGGGTTGAGCCAGAGGGAGGTTTGAACCATAAATGTTGAATTGGTAACGTATCCTTAAATAAATTTACTTTTCCGTTCAGTGGATGCTCATTCATTGCTTCTTTCAAGTTATCTAAGTTTAACAACAAATCGAAGGCGTTTACGAAAGTTATAATGAAAAGTTGTTTTTGAGGCTAAACAATGTGAGTTTTTCAACAAAATTTATAAGGATTCTTTATTCGCATTATTATATTTAGAAATATATGGATGAATTACACGAATAACATAATATTTCAACATACTTTCATGTATTAAATTATTTGTTAGGTTATGTTTTAACTTGAAAATCGTAATTTGTTGTGGCTGCTGGTAAGAGGGGAGGGATGAACAGGTTTCATGTGGAAGGTTTGAGACACGGATCAAACCTCTCATCATGGTTTGAAAATACCTGTACTTCATTCCAGTTTTTTCTCTCTTTCCCAAGTGAAAAAATATAGGCTGACTGTTATAATCTTCATTGCAGCATCTACAATAATAATTTTTTTGCAGATGCCTTTTAAGTAGAAATCGAAAGGCCGACTGCCTACTGATCCTGAAAGTTTGGAAACTGCAGTACGGGAAATATGTAGTGTAATGGTTTAGGGGTTGTTGTTAATTAAAAACACTTATTCCATTGTCACTTCAGGTTTATCCTTTTATTAAATAATTATATGTGCAATATACACTATGAATAAATGAACTCCAGTCAGTAGCAACGACCTCGTTGGAGTTCACCTTATTAATATCTATCTGTAAAATGTAAAAATGTACTATGTCTTCAATTGCAAAACTATTTATATTTTTTGCTTACTAATACTTTTATATTATTGTTGATATATATATCTATCCAATATTATAAGAAAGTATTACTGCTGACGCTATTTTGTGAATGACCTGAAATTAATTAATTTATACGAGGGGCACTACAGTAGTACTAATGGTAAAATCCGCACAGTCGCCAAAAAATATAATATTGATAGAACGACACTATCTAGATACGTAAATAAATTTAAATCAAACGAAATCGTATCGTTTGTTGCAAACTTTAATTCTTCGCAAATTTTTACTAATCAAGAAGAATATTTGCTAGTTCAATATCTGCTCAAATGCGCTGACTTACATTATGGACTCACTCCAATCGCAGTAAGAAAGTTTGCTTATATCTTTGCAACTGAAAATAACAAAATAATTTCAGCAGCTTGGGAGAAAAATAAAGGCTAAGAGGTTTTATGTCAAGACATGGTAACTTATCACTTAGGTGCAGCTTTTTTTTGACAATTTAAAAACCATCATGACGAGAGAACAGATTACACCTGATTGCATATATAATGCAGATGAAACGGGAGTTGCATCAGCACATAAGCCGCAAAAAATAATTGCGAAGAAGGGGCAGAAGAAGGTGTCAAAGGCAACATCGTCTGAAAGAGGATCACTGGTAACAGTTTTATGCACTATAAGTGCGTCTGGTAACACTATTCCCCCATTTTCAATTTTTCCGAGAGCTAGGATCCAGGATTATATAATATGGCAAGAGGACTTCCCATTGGTGCCGATGCTGCTCTTAATCCATCAGGTTGGATGACCCACGAGAATTTTGAAAAATATTTACAGCACTTCATCAACTATTCCCGATTCAACGAGAATCACAAGTATCTGCTGATACTAGACAACCATGATAGCCATATTTCCCCAAAGGGGCTTAACATTTGTAAAGAAAATGGAGTAATGCTACTGACCATTCCACCTCATACTGGCCATAAGTTACAGGTGGATTTTCACATACTGGTATTTGTCCATACAATCCAGCTGTATTTTCAGATACTGATTTCACCAGTTCGGAAATTATAGACCGGCCAGATCCATCTGAAGCTTTACAGGCTACAGAAAATTTACTGTCCCTAGTACTTCCCAAAATAATCCAAATGTATATGTAAGCCCAGAAGTTATAAGGCCATTTCCGAAAGCTCTTCCACGTAAAAAGAAAGCTGGAAGGAAATGTGGGAAAACACGGATTTTAACGGACACTCCCGAAAAAGACCAAATAGAAAAATAATTTGAGGAAAGAGCAAAGAATAAGAGAGAGCAAAATAAAAAAAATGAAGAAAGGGTGGAAAGAATAAAAAAAATTGTTGATATAAGATGAAAAACAGGTGCCCGTTAAACAAAATAGGATTGAGATAGTCATGGAGGAATCTGAACAATCTAACGATTCTTTCAAGGGAATAACCTCGCCATTGTAAGAACGTGGAGGAATTTTTTCCAAATGAAGGGAAATATTACAGTTTTGGTCCAAGAGCTAGCGACGAATTTTGGGAAGGTCCTTTTGGCAAGCTGAAATTGTGGAAAAATATAATTTCGTTGGCGAATCTAGTCCTGCCAGTCTAGTAGAGCGTTTGCGGTTATTTAGCTACTGCGCAGCATATAACATTTGCAAAAAAAATCCAAAAAAATATTTTTTTGGAAACTTGATTTTTTAAAATCCTTTAATTCAGTATTTATAGAATTCGAAAAAAAATCCCAGATGTTTTTATCGGCCATCAAATACGGTATCCGCCAAAATAAACAGTACCGAAACAGAAAGTGCTGTGGAGTTGTTTATGTAATATGGATTTGTCATATTTGACTTAATTGTCATTAGTTGATATATTAATAGTACGCTGCAGTTAAATAGCAGCCATAGGTGCGACAAAGATAGCAGCTAATCGTGGCTTGCCGTCGCGCTGTGATTGGTTATTGAGAAACCACGTGTTTCCAGTATAGTTCCGGCATTGCGTTCGCAACTGAGTATTTTAGAGTAGTTTTTTTTCCTTTTTTGAAAATTAATTAAACAATTAAAAAGCAATAATTACGCTTGCTTCAATTAAAAAAAATTAAACAAAAAACTATTTGTGTGGTTTTATGAAACCACGATGCAAGTGAAACTGAGTTTAGTTCGGCTTGTGAAAATGACTGGAGGCCTAAATAAAATTGAATATATAGAATGGACCGGATATAAATTAAAATAATTCATCAAATATTCATATGAAATAAGTTAAAATAAATTCAAGCACTCAAAATTAAAATTGATACACAAACAACAATATGCACCAGCAGAAAGTTCTAATAATTCCAAAAAATTTGCTATAAAAATAAATG
Source organism: Lochmaea crataegi (assembly GCA_947563755.1). Lineage (NCBI taxonomy): Eukaryota > Metazoa > Arthropoda > Insecta > Coleoptera > Chrysomelidae > Lochmaea > Lochmaea crataegi. The sequence continues at coordinate 27,164,220 of OX387425.1, read as the reverse complement.
AAATAAAAAAAAATTATTTCATTTATTTTTTACTTTTTAGTTTGATTTACTATAAGGTGTGTTTACGGATTAATAGGAACTAGGTATATTGAAAGTTATTTATATACAAATGTCACAATATAACAAATCAAAAGATTAACATTGAGTCCAGGATTCGAACCCTATGCCTACAGTTCATAATTTTCGGCATCCAAACATCTATACCGTTCGGCATCTAACCACTTGCATCGTGGTTTCATAAAGCCACACACTGATTTTTTTGTTTAATTTTTCTTTTTCTTTTTCAAAGCAAAATTACTATTTATCTAATTTTTAATCAATTTTCAATTTTTAGAAAAAAGAAAATAATAAACTACTCTAAAATACTTCCAAACGCAGAACTATACTGGAAACACGCGGTTTCTCAATAACCAATCACGGCGCGAGAAGCTGGGCCCCCATCATCTTTGTCGCACCTATAACTGCGCGTAAGACTTTTTTGTCGTACTCATTTGAAAACTTTATTCTTTAAAACCGCAAAATTTATCTGGCCATTTGCAGGTATTATTGAAATTACTCAATAAATACGTGATTGAAATTTCAGATTGCCACAAGTATATTTTTTGGGAAATTTTTGAAGAGGTCTGGTAATACTTTTTGCAAATGATATATGCTACGCAGTAGCTAAATAACCGCAAACGCTCTACCAGACTTATATTTTTACACAATTTCAGCTTGCCAAAAGGATCCGAAGGTTTGTGACTTGGAGGTGAGGTGTCGCTATTATCGCAACTAAAACATTTCCGTAATTGGAAGATATGTATAGTTGTTGATTATAGTCTCATTTCAGTCCGGGATTAACTCTCGGACGATAGCATATACCTTGAACTGATGAGGCGCAATACGCCGAAACCGGTCTACAAGTTATGTTGTCCCTTCTAGTTGCAAACCAGAATGGTTGGTTTAAATCTTGTAGATTTACCAACCCCGTTTGACTTAGAAGTGTAATTCAATGTCTGTCGGGGCATGTAGCCCGGGAAGTAGTTGTTTCTTCTTCGTTGAACGGTCACTGTTTTTGAAAAATACTTTTCGAAACTTAGTTGTGAAGCGTAGAATAATATATATTCTTTGATATCTGTGATAAGTTTTACTGGAAAATTACACTTGTGCTGTCAAGTCGGCTTCCAGGTATAAACAGCTAAATTATTAAAGCTTTTTTAGTCAACAGTCGTAGCAGTTGGATACTAGCCAAAAAAGCTACCAATCCATAAATGTTAAGTAAAAAAAACACAAATCTCCCAAAAGAAACACGATTTTCCGTGGTGCCTAAGCGAAGATAGATGTTAATAAATATTTAGCACTGTTTTTATAAAATTTTAACAAATAAGAATAATACGCTAATGTGCAGTTGAATACTTTTCAATTATGTTTTCATAAAGAAGTCAGAAAATATACAGTAAAGGGTTAATAAATGCAAAACATTAGTTACAGGCTTCAATCACCAGGGAAGTGAACATACAAAACGTCACTTTGTGTTGAATTAAGTCATTTACTTTGTCATTTAACGTTATATTGATTATAGTATAGCGGGTTAATCGTTATTACCAACACAGTAATTAAATTAATCAATAATCAATTAGTTATTGATAATGTGCGTCATGGAAGTGATACATACACTGGGTTAACATTTAGCTAAAGGAATGTGTACCTAAGTGTAGGCGAAACCAGATCAATAGGGATTTTGACACTAATTGTGTGTTGAGTTATGTTTTAACAATTAATACCAATATTTAAATACCCCCAATGATATTTTATTAATATAAAAAGTTTTGTCCACGACTATTTGATAATGTTTACATTTTACGTGTGCTTCTTCAAGTATAACGTCGTGTGGATAATAGGTGTGGATAATGAACAGGTCACATGACACGGATAAATAGAACCTATATTGTTTTTATATACAAACACGAAAATTATCACCGCGACCAGGACTCGAACCCTATGCCCACATTTCTTCATATCACGCAGTCAGACCTCTAAACCATTGCGCTACGGAGACATATATAATAATTTATCAAGCTGTTGTATATGGAGTAATAAGAAAGTTTTAAATAATTTATAGCTGATTGCAAGAATTATAATTATTATACTGAATTACTAGAAATTATAATATGGAAAGCGAATCAGACACTGAAATGAATGTTACTCCGCCAAAAATAAGAGAAGCATAATAAATAGTATCATTAAATTTATTGCCAGAAAAGTTGAAAAATTTATAGATATATGAAAGCCTATAATCCCTTCCTAAATTGGAGAAAAGAGAAAAAAATAAATCCACTTATAAACAGGTAATTAATAGTGGTGGACAAAATATAGTATTCTACTCGCATATAATTGCTTATATTCATAAACGAACGCACCTTCGTAAATAATAGCCATCATTATCATGCTTGTTGAATAATATACTATTATTAATAAAAAATATATATTTATACAATTATAACTAATCCCATTTTCCACATGATTGTGGAGACCTATCAGAGGAAATCGCCATGTAAAACAAACAATCATAACGAAACACTCTTGCTGTGATAGCACACACAATTGCAACTGAGACTCAACACGATTAATCCAAACCGCCATTCCAATATTTCCAATTATTTAATATTTGTCAACGACAACCTTCTTTCATCAATCAACAAGCATCTCAATCCAAATTTTCATAAATGCGCCTTTTCACCCTACAGTTTAAGCCACTTAATGGAGTGATATATATAGAAGGGTCTTACTGCACTAGATATATTCTGGCAAGTAAACCATTTTTAAGCTCGCAGTTTTTCGGTGTGCGGATTGATGTGAAGGCAGAATTCTTAAAATCTCGACATTTTCATATTGAAATACATTTTATAAACGTTCAGTTATAAGTAAAGGATTGATTAGCAACGAAGATCAAATTATAAATTTATATATATTATTTAAAAAGTATTGGACTTACAGGGTGTCCCATCGGGAAAAATTTTGGGAAAACTATGAATAGCAAAGTTACGAAACTTTGGTGGCTTGTTAAGAGTAGGTATTGGGGTGATCACATTTAAAATATTTTCAATGGTGTCACACTTCCTATTTTATACCGGAAGTCGATACTTACTTGTGTAACGTTAATTTCGTTCACTTTACTTTCCTCCAGTTAATTAATAATAAATTATCGTATGGGCAGCGAATAGCCAGTCCTTTCTAATGCCCAACACCGAGAAATGTTTCGAGGCTGAATATATTTACTGTCGACAAGAGTCGAAATCAACGTTTTAATACGGGCCGAACGAGTTCCGCCTGTGGTGAAAATATCCACTGCTATTTGTTAGTCCCACTTCGACATCGTTCCTAACTCTTCTTCTATCAATTATTAATTAAATATGAATTAAGAATTCACTATTGAAATGTAAATTCCTTTCTTGGTCAAAGCGTCTGAGCTTGACATGAACATGAGACGTAAGTCAATTAACTCTCATATGATTTCGTGTATTTAAACAGTGGCAAAGAGGTTTCATGCTTTCTTTCCTGTGAACATGTGCTATTAAAGCCAAACGTATCTTATCTTTAAAAAGTGCATTCATGTGAATGCACTTTACCTGGAACTTTACCTGGGACAAGGACTCCATCTGAAACCAGAACGTTATCTGTACCTAGAACTGGAACTTTAACAAGGACTCCATCTGACACCAGGACCGGATCCAGGATATCTTTACCTTTATCTGGAACCAGGACTCTATCTGGAACCATGACTGAATACACCACTCCAGGAAAGTAACATATATATTTCACCGAGATCGCTTCTTCAACATAGACCAACTCAATAAAAAAACTAGCCATTTTTTTCCTGTTTAATTTTTTTATTAAAAAAGTCAATATACAACTTGTAAATTTAATCACGTTGTTCATAGAGTTTATTTTCTCTCCCAATATTCCAGGATTTGTCGCTATAATGCTGATGTGAGTAACCAATAGACTAGTATTATTCAGGGTGGCGCCCACTTACCTTAATTTCAGTAACTCGATTATAGTTTATTTCAGAAAGGTATAGAGTAATAAAACCTCATTAGGTGTGCAAAGGGAGCACAGAGTGATCCAACGAATATTTAAGCCACTTTCATAGTTTGGCATTGATTTCATTGTAAAATTCTTTCTTTTTATCAAGTACAGGTAGTACCACCCGGGGTGGGGTCAATATATGGGATTAGCCTATTGTTATCCATTCACAAACAATGAAAATAGTGTGCCAAAGGCGTGCCGGTAGGATACTCGTTAAAAGGAAAGAATTTTATTTTAACAGAATAAAAATTAGGCATTATGTACATAGAATTAGGTACACTTATTTTTTATTGAACATTATACAAAAAATACATTATACAGAATTTAAATTATAAAAAATCATAATATTCTTCGTCATCTGAGGAACTGTCATCTCCTCTTGACCTGTTAAACGCAAAACCTAACTGTATAATCTACTACCTAAGTAATCCCTACACAATATTTCGATATTGACACTTCAGGCCAGAAAACATACTTTTCCTAATTCTCTTACGCAATTACTTGAAATTTCAATATTACAAACAATACTATTTCAAGACCTACGCCTATGGCCGACACCGAAATTGAGCCGAACTGGACGGAATTCCCCATTTTATTACTCTATACCTTTCTGAAATAGACTATAATAATTAACTTCCTTCAGTACCTTAATTAAAATAAATTTCAAGTAGGATTACCCGAGAACCGGTAAGACTACTCTCTGAATTTTTACTAGTTTGGTCTCAGAATCTACACCTGAGGTGCTCTCTAAACTGAGTAGCCGTAGCAAATTGGCGCCCAACGTGGGAACATCCCATTGCATCTTCGAGTTCTACGTTTAATTTAAATGCAAGTTTATCAATACATCGGTATTTTTGAAATTAATAGTTTTCAAAATACAAAAAGCAATGGGGAGATTCATACAAAGCAAAAATGGCTATAATGGTTTGCAGGAATCTGGCAGGGAGAAATTGGGGTTGTAACCCTAAAATCCTGAGCTGGATGTACACTGCCATAGTGAGACCAATTATCACTTATGGAGCCATTGCGTGGAGTAGTAGAACTAGCCTGTTGACGACCAGAGAAAACCTCTCCAAAATCCAAAGACTAGCATGTATGTTTATTTCAGGAGCAATGAGACCAAGCCCAACGGCAGCCATGGAATGATTCTCAACCTCACACCACTATATAAATGGTGGTGGAAAGTATTGCAGAAAGAACAAGATACAGACTAAGTAGAGAGGGAATCGTTAAAAAAACCAACTCCTTACTTCTTAGAGATTAGAAAACCTGGGTCATGCCACAAGATGGTGTGATGAAAAAGTATAACTTTTCAAAGAAATTCGTTACGGAATTAAGCAACAAGAAGGAGTGGGATCCAAATAGCGTAACCAGACTTGGAAAGAATGCCATTTAATGGTACACAAACGGCTCAAAGGCAATAAAAGGAACTGGGATAGGAGTGTACGGGCCAGGAACCAAACACTCTGAAAGCTTGAGAAAACCCTCAAATATCTTTCAAGCGGAAATTCACGCCATAAGAAAGTGTGCCCAGGTGGAAACACATTATTTGGAGTCTTCTCATAAATTACTCAAACAATTCAAAGTCTAAGAAGTCCTACCTCCAACACTAGAATCGAAAATTCTGATCCACCAAGACTTCAGTTGTGAACCTAAAAAAATAAACAATAGTAACACTTGTAAATAAAAAATAAACACATAAACTGCAACTAAAGGGTGCAAGGACATATTATAAAAGGTTTTGAATAACTAAATGCTTTAATTTTCGAAAAATTAAAAAGAAATCATTTTGACAATGAGAAATTTTTAAAGTGTGATTTCTATGTCTAGAAGAGGTTTTAAGATGTAAGATTTGTACATTTAATATTATGTTTTATGTAGATTATAATTATATGTGTAAAAAAGATGTGAGTAAGAAAATAAAAAATAACAAAATAACTTCTGACCATCCTCGTATATCAGTTTTGACACAAATTTTATTTAAAAATTTAACATAGTGACTTGTGTGTTTAATAAAAGTAAAAACTCGAGAGGTCAATCCAGTTTTTTCACTTGCACAACAAACTCTAAGCTAAAGTACTTCCAATGTCGATAAAGTAGGGAGTCAACTTACCTTGACTTTTGACAGGAGGACATTTTTGAAGTTTAAAAGTATGGTAAATTTAAAGATCTTCACGTGCTGAGAAATCAACAATATTTCTTTTAAATTTCCCACCAATTTGTTTATGGACGACAAATTTTTCTTCCTGACGTGAAAAGGAAAGAAAAATAGATACGAATCCGATGCTATTTCCCTGAGCATCTGAAGAAGAAGGACTAACAAGGAAATATAAGGCTAAATTCTTTCTTCCTACAAAATAAATGAAAAAGAAAGTTAATGATTAACTAATAATAACAGTATTTTTAAAAGATTTTGCTATTGCTAAAAATAACTCTAGATAGAGACTTAAAGGCCATAATAATAATAAAAAGGATAAACAAAAACAATAAAAGCATTTAGATTAAAAAAGCAATTAAAAAGATTTGACATATTTATTATTTACTGTAGTGTTTTTATTTTTTGTGTATTAGATTGTAAACATCTATCTATTTCTTCGCTTATAGACTAAACAAGTTTCTAGTTTCCTTTTATGAATAAATATTTTACTAAATTAATTTTCACTCACCTTGTTGGTCGGTAAGCATTTTCACCATTGATTTTGTAAACACTTCTCATTTATAAACTGATTTCTTGAATTTAGCAATTATTTTTACTATTCTTCAAGTGTGGAAGGGATGGTAATACATCTTACATAATTTGCCACTGTGTTATATTTTGTTTCTCAATAAAAATATGATATTTCTTCGTTTATTTCACTAAGTTGACTATTATTGAGTAGCAATTTTGAGATAATAAATAAAAGTGTGCAGAGCGTTGACTCCAACACAACTACGAATCCGACTGAGAGAGATAGTTTCGTGCTTTATCAGAGTAAGCTATAGGGTTTCACTGAGAATGAAAGGTCAGGTAAATTTAATAAAATTTTAATAGGTGCAATTATATTAAAATAAAAAGATCATTAACTGTATTCAATACTTACATATTTATTTTATTTTAAATAAATATTGGCGCCCAACTATATAATAAAAATCACATTCAATTCATTCAATTTAATAAAAAATAACCCCATTATCCATACACACACATAATAATAATAAACTACAATACTACTACTCAATGAACTAGGCGAGAACAATATAGTCACCTTACTTTGGATTCCAGGACACACTGGGATAGACGAAAATGAAATAGCAGATGAACTAGCAAAGAGGGGGACTGAAACACCCTTTTGCGGTATCAGCTCCAATGTGATATTGGAAAAAATAGGCAAAGTCGAAAAAAAAGAGAAGATCTGACCATTGGAAAGATCTAGTAGGACTTAGACAGTCAAAGATTCTTTTGGGTGACTACAACCTGTTGAGATCAAATGAATTCATAAGTCAAACTAAAACTGCATTAAGAGTTTTAACAGGGACGAAGAATGTAGATTGTGTGGCATGGAAGAAGAAACCTCCGTCCACATACTTGCGAATTGCACAGCAATTCAGAATTCAACACCTTGGAGATTACTAGATAGAAGAGGAACATTTACGTAAGTTAAACCCTGCAGATAGCCTAAAATTCCTCCGGAAAATAGGACTAGAGGAGCTACTAGTCTCTGAGACTTTCCTCAAGAACTAAGTAGAAGTAAGGAGAACAATAGATCTTTTAGGTCTCAGTGAATGTCACTCCAATTTACAACTAGTTGTAGTCTGTTTATATTTTCTTCTAGCAGCCTCAAACCACAATTTTCGTCTAACTTCTACTGCAGGCACAGTTACAAACTTTTTACGAGCCGTTGTAACTGTTGTGTTCGTGCAGTATGATACAAAACAAGATGTATATGATATTGTCATTATTCCAACTTGAAAAATTGTGGAGAAAAACTAACTAAACTTAACTAAATAATATTAACAAAATGCTTTTATTTTTTTATAATATTGAAACGTCAAGCTCGTATAAACTGTAAACGAAAACAAAACACTCATATATATCATAGACTTTGACAGTTCTTCAAACTTCAAATTCGAATGGCCTTTTTTTAACTGGCTATTAGTTCATAAGACATCTAAATCAGAAAGTGGCTAACTTCATCTTTAAGTATGTGACGTATCTGTAGTGAAAGTTGCAAACATTTAGGAATTCTTAATACCCAGTTTTCTCCTAAAATATTCGATTTAAGAATTTTTTTAATTAATTATAATAAAATACCAAAAGCCGGATATCGGCCTAACACCTCATTGAATTTTGAAAGTGAGAGATGCAGATATCTGCAGAATTGCAAATTGTCAACAAACAGAAAGGTTTTTTCACCCCCCTTTCCGCCACAATACAGTGGAAGGTCCATATTTTGATTTGTTGCCAAGTTTTGTCCAATACTTTCTACACGGTGACCACAAAAATGGGACATTCCCCATGGGACATCATGTCTGTTAAGAAACTAGAAAAAATTAAGATCCACCTCTGACTATTTGTCCTGTTTCTTTTTTAGAGGGTTTGCTGTTCGATGGGTACATCTGTCCTGCTACAGTGTAATAGTGGAAAACTTAAAAATTGTTTTGAATTTATTTAATTTTTCCGTATATCGGCGGACATGTTCCTTCTAATCTAAGTTCAATTTTATATCGAAAATTGGTCAATAGCCGTATAATTAATTTAGCTACGAAATACAAAATTGGCGTAAAGCTGCTATTGCCTGATACGAAGACAAATGGATGTCACTAAAGTGAGTGGCGTTTTGATATTAATGTGTGTTATAAAATCCAGTGTAAAGATCGATCCAACTATCAGGGCAGACTAGAGGCGTTGTTTTCTAGAGAATAAATAGTCCAATTTTATTGAATAGTAGGTAATTTACTTTAGACAGGAAAGTTATCGATGATGGAAACGTGGTTGATGAAATTAAATTCTCTCTAATAATAAAAACTCAGTTTATTTTCCAAGGTCATTGTCTTCCGTAATAAATGGTTACAGGATCGGATGAAAAACGGTTCGAACTAAATAAAATAGATAATATTTAAAGCAACGCGAGTTCAACTTGCACTTGTCCTGGTTTTTCTTAATGATTTTCCAGACTTTTTTTTAGATATTGGAAACAACCAATTCGAATCAAACCAAAGCTGCGGCTAAATAGGTAAACGAAGAGGATAAATATTTTCACTTTCTTTCAGATATAATTGCACCGTATTTGCTTATGGAGCAACTGGAGCCGGAAAAACACACACAATGGTCGGAACGAGATCAGCACCGGGCATCATGATCAGAGCTCTTAATGATCTATTCGAAGCGGTGAAAGATAAAGAAGATGAATATTCGGTAAGTTGATAATTTATCTTTGTATGATCTTATTTTTCCGTGTCTATGCAGAAATTGAATAAAATTTGCAAATCTTTGGATCTGGAGACAGACTATTGTGTAATATACAGCAAATTTGTAATTCAGTTTCTCCATAAATTGTATTTTAAAGCTGCAAACTCCAGAACCTTGTACATTACTAATATCATTCTTCTTATAGAGTATATTTCTTGTCAATCCTGACGATATAAATATCTTGGTATTTTTTAGATATATTTAGTGTGTTTTTGTAACCTATGTTGATAGGATGTCCTTTGTACTCCAAGATCACTAGCTCAGCAGGGGTGGTTCTCAACCTTAACGATTCCAGGATTGTTAATAAGGGTGTGTTAAAATAATTAAGGCCGCCAGTATATTTAGTATTTTATATAATGATGGTAAATATACAAAACCACAATAAAATCAATTCAGTTAGAAAATGTGATGGAAATATATAAATTGATATGAACAAGATGCAATTGAAATATAACGAAATAGGAAAGAGCGAATGAATTAAATTACTAAATTACAATTTCTGAAAGGAATGGAATCGAAATATATTGAAATTGGCAGGTACGAAATATATCTAAATATACTTAAATTACTAAATTTCAATTTCTGTAATAGAATGGCGAGTTCAATCTAATATAAAACAACGACTTAGCTTCCTGAGTGTGGTTGAAGGATCCTAGCCGGTCCGTAAGGTCCAGGAAACCAATCTCCGCAATATCCTGAAATCTCGAGACACCACATCTCAACAGTCGATATTCTTCCAAATTCAGGAAATTGGTGTAACTTCAAGTAACTTCAGTCAAAAAGAAAAATTTGGACTGGCCTACAAACTTTAATTGTTTCAGGAACTCAGCTATTCGTTTTTTGGATAGTATTACAAAAAGCAAAATATCATAATAAATTTTGAAAGGTTCATTCTAAATTGAATGGAAAATATATCCATTAGCCAGCGATAACTACTTACAAAATTATAGATTGAATAAAATGTCATAAGAAAATATTGTTTAAAGTAAAAAAAACATTATAAATTGGCAATTTACAAGAAATTAATAACCCAAATGACATACCTTAAAATCTTTCTGGCTGTTCACTATTTTTATAATAATCTAGGTACTTTTTTTTTCGGTCCGAGATGGGAAACTCATGTTCGAATGGGTGCAGGACCCAAACAGTGTTGGACTCATCCCCAAGGAGATGCCTACCAACCAAACCCACCTCAAACTCGCCGTTACCCCCGCCTCGGAATCACTACCCTAGCATACTTCGAGTCGGGCGGCGGTCCCTCGCACACTCTCCGCTCACACCGTCATCTTCTCCCTCCTATCACTCCTGCCTCTCATGCCATATCGAGTCCTTCTCTCCCCCTAACCATGCTCTCTACTACTCCACTCACCTCCATCCATTCCTCTTCCCCCTCAACATTATCTCCACCATGTTTTCCCAGTACTCCGCCTCCCCTAGTTTCCTCTCCAACTTCTTAAGCACTTCCTCGTTCCTCCAGCATCTAAACACATGCCCCACATCATCCTCCACTTCACACCTCTCGCACACACCAGTCTCTCTTTTCCCAATCTTGTGGAAGTACCCTACTTTCGTCCCATGTCCAGTGAACACCTGCATCAAGAAGTAGTTCACCTCCCCGAATTTCCGGTCCATCCAATTTCTCCTATTCCCAATCGCTCCTTTTAGCGCGCCCTCATACTCCTCCCACCTCTCCATTTCCTCCTCCATCCATTCCCGTACCTCCTCTCTGGTCGCACCCCTCCAGCGTTTGTTCCTAGCTCTAGCCATCACGTCCAATGGGTAGGACCTTGCCAGATACTTAGGCAAGCTTGCCTCTGGATACCACTTAACTGCCTTTGCGCCCCAATCTGCAGTGTCCTGGGCCACCAGACTACTGATCCATAGGTTATCATTGGCCTCACGACCTGTGTATATAACCATTTGGTCATGTTGGGATTCGATCCCCAATTATTCCCACACATCTGCCTACACCTTCCGAGAACGATTCTGGCTTTGTGCGTGGTTTTTTCGATGTGAGAATTCCATGTAAGCTTCTGGTCAAAGATTACCCCTAGGTACTTAACTTTTTTAGCAAATGGAATTTCCACTCCGTTAATTTGTGGCTTTTGTAGACCTTGCAAATTTCTCTTTTTTGTAAACGGTACCAGTGTAGTTTTGTGAGGGTTTACTGCCAGTTCCTCCTCCCTACACCAGCCACTTACTATATTAAGCGCCATTTGGGTGCGCTCTGATATCGTGTTTGGAAACTGTCCTCTTATGACGACAGCAAGATCGTCCGCATACCCTAGGCACTGAATACCTTCATCGGACAGCCGTACTAGAAGAGTATCTACAAGAATCGCCCACAAAAGGGGCGATAACACGCCTCCCTGAGGGCAACCCCTCCCCACCCCCGCCGTGATGGTTGCCTCTCCCAGGGTGGATGTGATTATCCTATTCCCTAGATTGACTGCAAGCCACCTGCAGATGATGGGTTCGATCCCTCTTCTTTCCATACACCTGGTTATAGATATTGGAGACGCATTATTGAATGCTCCCTCTATATCCAGAAAAGTAGCTACTGCTATTTCCTTGTCGTCGATCGACTTGAAAAGTAGCCTGTTTAAGTCATCCAGAGCCAGGTCTGTTGACTTGCCTTGTTGGTAGGCATACTGACGCTCGCTTAGAGGGCGAGTTATCAGAGCGTTGTCCTTTATGTACCTATCTACTAGCTTTTCCAAAGTCTTAAGCAGGAAGGACGTTAGGCTAATTGGTCTATATGGTTGTGGCGTTTGGTCTGATATTCTACCTATTTTCGGAAGGTAGATGACCTTCACCTTCCTCCATATTACCGGAGTATATTTCCAAGCTAGGCTAGCCTTGAAGATCTTACTTAGTTGCGGCACTAATGCCTCTTTACCCTTCTGCAGTAGGGCTGGATAGATTCCATCCTCTCCCGGTGATTTAAAGGGTTGGAACTCATCTATCGCCCATCTTATTTTATCTGGTCTTGTAATAGCAGTGGCAATTTTCCAGTCTTCCCGACTGGGTCTACCTACCTCTTGGAGATTTCTGGCTACCTCCTGCCGACCTAGATACATGATAGCTCCTGGGAAGTGTGCTCTTGTCAGCAACTCCAAGCTTTACTGAGCCGTTTCTGCATAGTTCCCGTCCGTTTTCTTCAGGAGACTCACCTTTTCATTGGAGCCTTCTTTGGCCAGAACTTTGTGGATTCGAGCGCATTCTGTGGACTCCTCAATACGAATTCTCCTTCCCTTAACCATCACCCCCACTTCCCTTGTCCTACTCCGTCCCTTCACTAGCAACCCCACCATCTTATCTTCCGCCACTTCCAGTCCGCACCGCTCTATCTTCTCCACAATCTTCCTGCACATTCTCTCCGCCTCTCCCTTTGCCATACATACCATACACACATCGTCCGCATACACCGTAATCTCACATCCCTCTTCACATACTATCCCACAAACCTCATCAAACAGACACTTCCAGAGCGTCGGTCCAAGAACCGAGCCCTGAGGCACTCCAGACTCCATATCATATCTCCTCCCTCTGGAGTCTACAATCACACGCCCCGTCAGGTAGTCCTCCACCAGGTTAACCAAGCCTCAGCAACGCGCTCAACACTGCCCGTTTGCTGACACTGTTGAACGCGTTCCCGACGTCGAAGAACACGAGTAGGGCCAATTTCTTCTTCCTCCAGCTGTCCTTCCTAGCTCTTTCCACCAAGCCCATCACCCTCTCTACCAGCCTTCTTCATTAGTATCACCCTGGCCACCTTCCATCCTTCCGGGAACTCCTCCTCCCTCAGCACCCTGTTGAATAGTTCCCAGAAGTACTCCCTATTGTCATCCAACAGCCTCTTCACCATATCACCCCTCAGGCCATCTATCCCTGGGGCTTTTCTCACTTTAATGTTTCTCCCCCAATCCTCTACCCTCCACCCAATCCTCTACCTCCCTAACCCAATCCTCTACCTCCCTAGTTACTAATTAACTTCTTTTCACCATATTTTTCTACTAAACTGTTGGCTCGTTGCAGAATCAAGAGGTCGAATGGACTTATGAAGTGCTCTTTCTACCAATTCTTATCAGAATATCACATTACAGTTAACTGGTTTTTAAAAATTAAGTCGTTACCAATGTAAAAATAGGCCCGTTCGTACAAAAATTAATTAGACAACTCAATAAACAATCAAGTCAACGAGATAATATACCTGAAAGGTAGGATTTTCGTTACAGAAATAGATTCCATAAGATAAAGGATAAAACAAAAATCACTAAGGAGTATTTTATTACTTTAATTCCATATATTTATTGTTATTTTACTATCTTAAATGAAACTAACTGTTTCTAATTAATTTCACTAATTTCTTGTTTGCTGGAGTATTCTGTGGCTGGGTTATAACCAGTGACTCGCTAAAAATAACTTAATGTTTTCCTCAAGCTCAAATCTATGTTAGTTGTCAAAAGTGATCTTTATTCTTAGAACGAACTATTCCTTTGAGCAACTTTTAAAAATTACAAAGCAAAACGTGCAGCCAAGATAACCTAACCTAAGTAACTTCGTAATATAAAGAGCATTTCAATGCAAACTATCACTTTTATGAAAAAATGAAAAACACGCCAACCACGTCACCACTCCCAATTTTTTAAATGAAACACCCTAAACATCAATTGCATTGTTGGAATCTCCTTTACAAGTGGATTACAAAAATGTATAATACATAAGTGAAAAGTTAATCAGTTGGGAGTTACGGATAATTCCAATGTAAACTATGCCTTTACTAACTCTATTCAATTAAGTAAAAAACGATGTTTGGCTTGGGGAAAAAACAGCGACCGGAAAACTGGTGTTGGACGTTTTTTAAATAAAGTGTCAAGTAGGTAGCTTAGTTTTCATTCGAATATCAACATTTACAAGTACCTATCTACCGTAAAAATGATGTATACTCTGCAAAATAGAATTGAAATTGTAGGATTATACTACGAAAACAATAAATCTGCAAGAGCCACAGCTAGACAGTTTAATGCTGCTCATCCCGGAAGAACTGCCACACGTCAGTACTTAATTGCATGAATGCAAAAATTTTTTGAAACAGGATCAGTTGCCAATAAAAAATGATATGGAAGTTGCCGTTTTAGGAGAACTTACGTTTTTTTTTATAACGAGCCGTCCCTTCGCCGGCACCACCTCAGCCTCCTGGGCTTATTGTGGATACTCCTAGTATTCTTACTACAGCCTATTCAGCCAATCCGTTCTCTGTATTAGCTCATACAGGTTCTTTGCTGGTTGGTTGTAGAAGTCTTCTGGAGTCATTTGGGGCCTACCATACAGTTTCTGCCTCCTGTGGTCCAGCGTCTCACAGTTGCATAGAATATGCAGAGCTGTTTCGATATCCTTTTTGCATCTTCTGCATGTAAGGTCTCCGTTATACAGCCCTATTTTGTTCAGGTGCTCCTTTGTGGGAAAGTGTCCCGTAAGTAGCCCCGTTATGGTGCAGAGTTTGTTCCTGCTCATTGAGAGCAGTTCTTTCGCTACTTTTTCTGATGGTTCTTTAGAAAAAAATAGAATTGAAATTGTAGGATCATACTACGAAAACAATAAATCTGCAAGAGCCACACCTAGACAGTTTAATGCTGCTCATCCCGGAAGAACTGCCACACATAAGTTCGTAATTGCATGAATGCAAAAATTTTTTGAAACAGGATCAGTTGCCAATAAAAAATGCTATGGAAGTTGCCGTTTTAGGACAACTTACGTTAGAAGAACAACAGTCAATATCACAAATTTCTAGTGCAGTGGGTGTTTCTCGCATCAGTGTTTTCAGAATTTTGCATAAACACAAATTCCATCCTTACAAAATTAAAGTAGTCCAAGAGCTACAAGAAGACAGCGTCTACAGTTTTGTGAATTGATGAGTGAACGTCTGCACGACACTCTAGCTTTATTGCACAATATCTGATATTCCGACGAATGTTCATTTGCATTAAATGGTGGTGTAACGGTTTCAATTCAACATTGGGTATAGGAGAGGTCTTTTGACTTTGACCATACAATTTTATTAAGATAATTAGAATTTATTAATGTAAATGAAATCCACCACTCACCTTGTATATATTGCTCTAATATCATTTACTACAATAATTAATAGTTAAACATCATTGCCCAAACTTTATTTGGTTATGTTTACATTTTATGACAATGAATCTTTGATAAATTCTCAAGAGGCCTTCGACCTACTAAGTCAAGTTCAATGAACTATACAGCTACTTGTTAGATTAACCTGTTGCTAAGGGTAAATAAATAGAAGAAGACCGACCTTGACCTTGTGATGCTTGGACTGGTCCATAATCCTCCATTCTTGTGCTGGTGCTTTTCAAGAGGTCACCTGAATTGTGCTCTTTCGAAGTTATTTATTAATTATTAATCTGTTAGGAAAATTTAGTGATACCTTAAGTGGTTATCTAAACGCATCTAGCGGATTTCCTCCTAACAGGAAAAAGGGATATTACTTTGAGGTCATCCTCCATTCATGGTAAGTACCCACTCTTCTCTCTTATTGACCTAGACATCATGGGAGTTTCGTATTTCAGATCTCTTATTCGTCGTCTTATTCGTCGTTTTATTCATCGTCCTATTCACCGTCTGGTACATCATCTTATCCACCCTCTCGTTAACAGTCTTCAACAACATCTTCAGTCTTTTTCACTGACTGCGTGAGAGTTTTCTTCATAGACCTCTTCCTAGTCTGTAACAAAGCCGTGTAAGTTATGCAAAAGGAATACGAGTGGCAGAAAACTTACCAGTAGAGGATCAGCCCCCTTCGTCCAGCTCCTGCGACATATTGGAAACACACTACCTGATACATTCAAGTAAGATCGTTTATAGTACTGTGCCTGCTGCTTGTAGGTGTCTCAGATAGTTTGTCAACAACTCTATCAGGGTTTACTGTTATACTTCATTGCACCATTCGTTAGGAAGTTGAACCTACATAAATGTAACCTATTGTGACAACTGCTCATAGATATTTCCTAGTTAATAATTGAAATACTAACCCCTTAGTGTAATCCAAAAGTATACTCTTGGAAGCCATTCTACCATCTGGTATATTAGTACATTGTCATTTATACTGTACATTTTAACCATCAGCTGTGCCCACTTGTACATATTACTTTTAAACATAATCATTTTATATTTTATTTTTGTATTATAGGTTAGTTTAATCTTTAACAACGTGCTTTCGATTGTCACTTGACAGCGACAGCTGAAAGTAGGTCAACGGCGTGAGCCACCTTCTATTAGACCTACTCTACACCTAGAAAACTGTTGTAGGACATAAAACTGAGTGACTATAGTCGATAGTCGAAATTCTGTAAAGTGACGTCATCGGTTATCTACCGATTTAAAGTGAACTCCATGAGCGTATCATAGTTTAAGGGTGCGAATACTGAAATATCTGGAATTTCAATTTTTAACATTTGAAATAATATTTTATCACAAGTTGTTCATAAGTAAGTTAAAACAAAATAAAAAAATGTTTAAAAGTCAATTCCAACTTACTACTACTAAAACTAAAATTGAGGTAACATTTTCGTTATTTGCTAACCGGCATTATCATTACGTAAAAGAAAGTTGTTTGTCAAGACCAAAATAAATTACCGATAAGTATAGGTATGTTGCGAGGTCACTTGTAAAATGTCTGACTAACTGGAAGCGGTATCACTCCCTGACGACTCCTCAGAATCATCGCTTTCTCCTCCTACATCGATAATGAGTGGTTCCGTCATTACTTCTACACGTATGTCTAAATCCCAAAACTTTATTTCTTCTTTTAATACGTGTTGAATACATTTACGCCAACTCTCAGCAGTAACGGTATGCAGCGCCTCGTCAAACAGTTTCTCAACGTCAGCCATTTTGAATGTACTGTTTTTTCTCGCAACATAATTTTTCACTTGGGCCCAAACCAGCTCGATGGGGTTTAACTCACAGTGGTAGGGAGGAAGTCTAACAACTGAGACGTTGAAATCTTTCGCCATTTCATCGACAACGTACTTAATATAACTGCTTTTATGTTTCCGTACGAGAGATAATAATTCAACTTTTAGCATTGCCTCGTGGTGCGGAATGCTTTTACTCTCTAACCAATCAATTATAACCCTCTTGCGGCTAGCTGAAGTAGGTATTTGCTCCAGTCGACGAGAGTGGTATGAAGCATTATCCATAACTATCACTGAACCAGGAGTTACCTTTGTTAAAATTGATCTAAACCATGTTTCAAACCGGTTACCATCCATCTCTTCATGGTAATCGACAGTTTTTTTGGACTGAAAACTTAGTAATCCACCTTCTACAAATCCTTCCTCGCTGCCAATGTGAGTGATAATCAGTCGACGTCCTTTCCCAGAGGGAGCTTTTAAACCGGAAGAGAAACCCTCCATAAAGGCTTGTCGATTGCTTCGTATATTCATGTCTTGCCACACTTTTGACACAGTGTGGCCTTCATTTAACCATGTTTCGTCAAGATAATATATGTGCCGTCCTTCGTTACGAAACTGTCGTATCTGTTTTAAATAATTTCTCCTCCATTCCACAATGTCATTTCGTTCAATTAAGGCACTGTTTCTACTTCTTGTTTGGTAACGAAAATTCATTAATTTTAAAGTTCGTCTCAAAACTTTATCACTGATGTTTGGTAAAGTATCATCAGCTTCTATTACCTTGCTCAATTTAGCTACCGAGGGGATTTCATTCCTAAAATAAAAAGAATGTATTTCCCTACGTATAGCATTCCGTGTTTGGTCGTCCAAAACAATTTTCTTTCTTCCCCTACTTTCCGGTTTACAGTTTTCACCTCGTTCTCTTGTCAAAGATCCGTCCCGCGATTTCTTTAGAATATTGTATATAGTACTCTCAGAAACTTTAGTTAAATAACTGCACTTAATCACAGCGTCACTAACACCCAACTGT
The DNA here is from genome assembly GCA_947563755.1 of Lochmaea crataegi. Lineage (NCBI taxonomy): Eukaryota > Metazoa > Arthropoda > Insecta > Coleoptera > Chrysomelidae > Lochmaea > Lochmaea crataegi. Next base: position 27,145,733 of record OX387425.1, on the reverse strand, counting down.
TTGTCCATGGCACGCAGTCCTTCGTACACATTTAATATGAGGACTTTTTCTTCCCGAATTAAATTGTTACGACGCCGTTTTTTATCGCCAACACCGCTACACTCCGCCATTATTGTCACTAAATATACCGATATAAATATTACAATAAATACCAATAATAACCGATTTATCACACAAAACCACAACACAAATACTGATGTTACGTTCATGAAGAGAATAAACACCTCACATAACTGTTTACTATCACTGTCTCATTCGCGTAGCTCGATCTATCTATCTCGTTCTCAAAGCCGGAACATTGAAGCGACTCTCCAACATTGTCAAATCGGCGAGTTTTTCACAACAAACTTTGCGTTCAAGAAATATACATAAACACTTTATTTCACATTTCAAGTAAACTAATTATTATTAGTCTGCTTGAAATTTGAAATAAATATATTAAATTGGTATTGACTTAATTACATTGCATCTTTTGTACCTGAAATATTGACACAATGGATTTGAAGTGTATTTATAAAATACAGCATTTCTCTCTAGAATACATATGGCAACTGCGCTTTAACCAAAGTGTTGATTAGATAGCTCTGACTCACTTTACAGAATTTCGACTATCGAGTATATCAATGATTTAGTAAACGTAAAATAATTTGGTGAAACCGTTAAATAATTGTCTTTTATTATTTTACCTCGACCCCTCTCCCTTGAGAAACCGGCAATCATTATTTGTTTTTTAAGAAAACCCCCCCTTTTGTCACCTCAACTCCAGTAAAGGGAGAAAAGGGGGTGACAGTGGAGTAAACACACATAATTGTAGATATTGGGCAGAAAATGACCCACACGTAATGCGGGAGTTTCATAATCAAACACCACAAAAATTGAACGTCTGCTGTGGCATTTTTGGTGACCATATTGTTGGACCATATAGACCATATTGAGGGAAACTTAAATGGTGAGTATTACCTACAATTTCTCAGAGAAGCTATTGGTCCCAAAATAACACGAATACTAGAAAATGATGATACCGTGTCAGAAGCTTTGCTAGCGTTTCAACAAAATAGATGATTTACGTCAGCAAATTATTCAAGAATGTCGACAAATAACCCCAGAAATGTTACATAATGTTCGAAACTCATTTGATGCTCTATCGTATCATTGTATGGAAACCAATGGAAGTCAATTTGAGAATCTTATAAAATAATTTAGTATTGTTTTGCTGATTTGTTACTAATTAAAAGGTTACTATTAGTAAATTGGAATTATCCGTAACTCCCAACTGATTGACTTTTCACTTATGTATTATGCATTTTTGTAATCCCCTTGTAGAGGAGATTCGAACAATGCAATAATGTATAGGGTGTTCCATTTAAAAAATTGGGAGTGGCGACCATAGGGGAGAGGGGGTGAAAGTTATAACGTCTACATATAAGCAAAAAGACGTCCCCTTTTATATGATTTTTGACGTGTTTTTTCATTTTTTCATTTTTTCATAAACGTGAAGCCTTCAGAATTATGTGGGGTGGATAGTTTTCATTGAAATGCTCTGTATAATCACTGTCACTGTCACAACATAAAATTGTTTGAAGCTCTTATTTTATAATACTTCAATACATATTAGGAACACGAAAGCTCCTTCACAACACGCATACACACATACAGACATAGGTATTATAATTATGTATACCTAAACCTTAACTTCTAATTCAAGTAAAATTTCCGATCTAAAATGTTTAATTTAGCACCAATCGTTCTAAGTTTAGATAGTAATTAGTCATTTCTGGATTCAATAAATGCTTGCATTAAACGTCACCAGATTTATGGGATTTTCCTCGTATATATTATATTCTTCGTTGGTGGCAAAAACGAAATTATATAGCGTGAAACAGGCAACGAAAACTATACATATAATTTAGTCGCTTATACATGAAAAATTGATTTGTTACTTGTGCGTTACTACCACTACTACTACTACTACAATAACAAAAATAATTACATGAAATGGATATAGTGTATTACATTAAATTACCTGTATACGCCTTTGTCATTGAAATTATTTATTAAGCTCGTAAATATAAGTAAATTTGTAAGGATAGTTGAGTAATTATCCTTAAGAATAACTTTGCCACAACTAACATATAAGTTGGGAAAAAACATATAATTAAATTAAATTTAGTAAGCCTCGATTATGTCATTGACTCATTCTTACACTTTTCAGAGTGAGTAATTTTCTACATCGATAAATAGATTTACTATAAATGTACTGGTTTACATCTTCCTCTTCCCCAAAAAAAGATGTATATCTGCCAGCGGCGAAACGTGGAGAGGGTAGCAGGGGCCATTGCCCGGGCGGCATACGAAAGGGGGCGGCGGCAAACGCCACGATTTTTTCAATTGGAAATAAAAAAAATTAACTCCACATCGCTCCCGCACTGTTATCTGCCAAGCGATACCGCAAGGGTGCCAAAGAGATGAAGTCGTGCTGCCGAAGTGATAGTGACTAGTGACATCTGGTGAAAAAAAGTTATCAAAATGAAATTTTAGGTATAAACGAAGAAGATAATGAGAAATTTGATGCCAAAGTTAAAAATAGATTTTTACAATATTTCCACTAAATCACCCCCTACCTTATAGTGGTTTTGCATATGATAAATTTTCCATTTCAAAGTTAAAACCGTACAACATACTGAGAGAGAGATTGTTATATTCATTAAATAATTAATTTTTTGATAACATTTCTTCTTATAACGTTGTTGAAAAAAGTGATCTAGACTAAATTTTAGGTATATACGTAAAAAAAACGACGTATAATATGATACCAAAATTGAAAATTTATTCTAACAATTTTCTCACAAAGTCACCACCATCCCCTAAGGGCGGGGTGGGGTAATCAAAGTAGATCAAAATAAAAGATAATCAGCCCAAAATACAACACTTTGAATTTTTTTTAACCCAATCTGGACCTATATACTTCAACCCTATCTAACTAGAAGAATTCTGTGTACAAATGTATTCAATTCATTCAATACAATAATAATTGAACAATCCAAAAATTAATAAGGCAAGTCCAATGAAATACGAAAATTGCTACTTGCTACTGTCTTAAATAAAACAACATTCGAGTGTTATTTCTTGTTCCATATCGTGTTCACACGAAGTTTGAAATCTGTAAAGTCAATATGTCAATATGTCAATATCGAAATAATTATCAATATCCTTTCATAATTTTTTCATTAAATAGTGGAATTAATTAGAAATAGCTTCATTTATAACATTAATACCTAGTAATTATTCAATAATCACCTACTTATAAGTGATAACGAATTGTTGCAAACTCTGACCATGAATTTTAAAATGAACCATTTTGTAGATAAATTGTGTAAATTGAAAATTGTAACTTTGGCAACGGAGCGTTTAATCTGGCGACGATCACACATGGTGGAGCTGCAAACACAGTCGCCATCTATCCCTGTACCCCATTTTCTTCAAATTTATTTCCCGTAAGGTTGACTAACTATCCCTATATTATTAAACAATGGTACAACGAACAGGTGTTTGCAGCTCTCCATTCAGAGGCAATCTCACTCGGATTTAATAACTGACGAGACCTTTGGCGGCGTGACATATTCATAACCGCTTAAAATGTGTCACATTACTTTGGAACACCCTGTATTTGTTACAAAATTGATAGACTCCGTTTCACATAATTAGAAGCCACGTGAAGTTTGCCAACTGACTTGCGCAGAAACCAAAATCGGTCTTGTTTATCTATGTCGCCTCGTAACGACCGTTTCATGCAATTGACGTTACAAACGATGTTTCATGCCGATAGCCATTTTATTATTGACATTTGAGGTTGTGCTTGAAGCAGTCATTTACTGTCGACTATTTTTGATTTTTCAATATTTTAAGACGTTTAGCTAGTTTATCTGTAAGTGTTGTGTGTTTCATTTGATCTAAAACCATGCCTCCTAAAAAACTTGTTGGTGTTAAGGGAAAAATTATCCACATTATTCTAATTTTGTGTTAACCTACAAAATGTGAAAACGTTACGCTACTGATTTGAAGTCGATTGTCAATTTTATAATATGGCGCTGGTTTTGACAACAAGTTCGCGCATACGACTGGAACTTCAAGTGGGTTCTTCTTACGTGAAACGGAGTCTATCAACAATTTGGATCTCGTGACTTGGAACGTTTTTGAAAAATTTCCAAAAAAATAGCATTTTTATTAGCTGTCAAACGAGTTCTTTAACAAAGATATAATTGGAAAGTTCATTTATACATAAACAATTAACAAATACTAGAAAACGAATAATCTAATCAAATGACAAATAATCCATATTGATGTAGGTACACTACTTTTTATAGAAAAAAAAAATACTGGTAATATTGATATTCTGACATAAATATAAGAGATTTGTATAATCATGATCGATGATACTTATTAATAATACCATGAATGATTAATGAATGTTGTGTGGAAAGCACATGCCTGTTTATAAAGGATTCCACGATTTTAAAGTCTGGCGTTTTCAATAGAATTATTATTTCACAATGTTCCCAATAAGTACTCTTTTATAACATATTTTCAATGGATATAATATGAGAACATTTCCAATGTCATACAACTTGATTCATTGAGACGTTGAATATTTGTAGCTCCGTAATCAAGAACTAAATTTTCCAAAAATTGGCCTGAATACAGGGAAAATAAAAAATGATGGCTTGGAGTGAGTGTACCTGAAATACGTTCAAACTTGTTTTGAAATAGGCACAATAAATAACGGGAATTGGACACTACTTAGGGGTCATCCATAAATTACATCACACGTTGAAGGGGGGAACAAGGTATCACCGGAATGTGACATTGTGTGACAAAGGCAAGGGGGGGTCAAAAGCTTTGTGACGTCACATGTTAAAATTTAAGTTTTGTAACTTTAATGAACATAATTAGTCGTTTATTGTTTCCTAACTAGCCGTTTGTTTTCTCTGTTATCTAAAATATTTGACTTTATGTTGATTTTTTTAAAGATTATTCAATAAAAATAAGAAAAACATTAAAATAACTTTTTTCTTTTGATTATTTTTAAATACATGCATAAAATTTAAAAATGTGTGACGTCATATCAGAGGGGGGGGGTTCTAAACATGTGACAACCTGTGACATGGACGGGGGAGGGGTTAAAAAGTCCTTAAATTCGTATGACGTAATTTATGGATGGCCCCTTAAGAACGACCGGTCTAATATGATGTTTTATTTAAACCACCACCTACATCAGTGCTTATGTTATGAAAGAGTAAAGAGCTTCCTCGCTATATAAAAGTTAAACATAATGTAATGTTTTTGTTATTTATTTAAATAGTTTTTAACGGTGGGATAAAGTTTACACACTATTATGGCTAATTACTATCTATTTATTTAAAGAAACACACACTGTATTGAACTTAATTTATATACACACTATACTTAATGTCTACTAATTTATTTACACTCTGTATATTAGTTCTAATTTATTTTCACCACTTGGATATTTCCCTATTTATCTGCACTATTTAATTCACTAATTCTTCCGAACTAACTAACTAACTAACTGTTTACGCACTCCATAACCCGCGTATATATAGTCCTTATCGGTTCTGGAAAACTCTAGTGCCTCCGGCGCTCGGTCTATGCACGAACGAAACCGTTCCAGAATGTTCGAGTACATTCTAACGCAAGGGGAGAATACCGGCGCAGCCACCAAAATTTACAGTCGGAGGACAGGGCCGGCTTTGAGTTGGTGACCTCGCAGCAATAAGAAATACTTACCTTTCAGGATCTTTCGGAAACTTTTTTTGGATACATAATTTTTTTTCGGATAGTTTTTTTGCAGCATAAACGTGTCCAGCTTTTGGTTTATTCATACTTGCTTGATTAAAGTCAAATTACTGTTGAATAGTTTTAAACACAATACGAATATACTCAACAGAAATTAAACACCAGTTAATTGCAAATACCAAAAAAAAGATCAATGTAACACACAACAGCAAATAAACATAATTAACACGAATTTCCACACCGTACGCCTATGTCAGATACAACAGAATTTAAATTTCTACCACTGCTGTCGTCGTTGACACATTCTAACCCGACGCACGTAAATCAGCGCGAAACGTCCCCTACTTCTAAAGTTAACCTGCTGATTGTTTTATATGATGTGTTATATCTAAGTAGCGAAAAATGATGCACATGGATGTTTGGATTCTACTAGTGCTTTAATTAAGTAATTTGAACAAAATTGGTTATTTTGGCTCAACTATTAGTTAGACATATAGCCTCACGGACTGTTTTATTGGTTATAAGTACTAAAAACATGCAGTACATTATTTTATGTATTATCCATGGAGATATTATTAATAGTTTTCGCAGCGTATGCCAAATAGTGACTTTGATCATTGTAATTTGCGTAAGTCTCTAGACGTTTTGAAAATAAAATATAACAAAAGTTGCCCGCTAATAACGTAGCTTTCTATAGCTGAAAGAATTATTAAAATTGGTCAAGTAGTTTTTGAGTTTATCCATGGTAGCGTTCATCCCAACGTAGCGCTACCGGAGCGATCATCAATTTGTTTGAAGATGTTTTGGACATTTTTATCTTGAAAATGAATGAACAGCAGAAAGAACTATTAAACTAAATTGAAATCAAAAATGAAGCAATAATAGACCATTCCAGGGACCCAATTCTTAAAAACCGGGGAGTAGAACAACCGAGAGAAAGGAGGCGTGGTTCTATCGATAATGGATAAATGGTATTCTTGAACGTCATTCTATCGAACGTTAATAGAAGGATGACTCCCTCATGCTTCTACTGGGTAAATTGTAGGGATCAGCCGGGAATTTATTTGACGTTGTGGACCATTAACTTCACTTTTTTATACTCTTTGCTGTTCAATTCATATACAGGTTCGGCAAATATTTATGTTCCGTATAGCCATTCTGTGTGTCGAAAAGAGGAAGCTATAGAATAACAGAGAGACAATGTCAAGAGAAGTGGGCGTTTCGTGGAGAGGAAGAATAATGTTCTCTCTTGGACATATATAATTTAATTTATAGCGCTCACTGTTGCTCCTATATGAGATTCTACATAATTCGCACTGCCATTACAAGACTGTATCATCTCAAAATTGGATAAATATGAGATAACTCATTTTTCAAACGTAAAATTCAATTCCTCACGCGTCAATGGAACCGTCGTTTAAAAAGTCCAAGAATCAATCAAGAGATGGCGTTACAAGTCACTCATCATGGTTTACTGAATGTTGTTACTCCCCGCGCAACATTGCATCATCTTTAGTTACGGTTGAAATTTGAGGTGTGAGCACGTGTCGCCTTGCCTTTAGACCGCATTATTTTGGATTGCAACGTTATTGACTGATCAGGTATGTGAAAATTTATGAATAATTACGACTTAATACATTATTGTTGATTTAAACCTAAATATGAACTTGGTATATTTCGAGTTGTTACACTATTATTGTCCATTAACAAATAATCGATTTCAAGTATTATTTTGACTAACGACATTCTTGTTGATTCGGTAAATACTTTTAGAGTTAATACAGTTTCGTTGAAGAATTTCTGCTTACTAGTTTTTTGTGGTAACTTATTAAAATTTGAAAAATATATTGTTATTACTAATAGTATTTATAATCGCACGTTCAATAGTTGTGTTAAAATTGAAATAAAAATATTCCTCTATGATTTGAAATATAATTTTGAGTTACTTCATAAGTACATTTTATTTGTAGCATGAGCCGTGGGCGGCTTCTAGTAGATATGGCGACCAAAACTACGTCTACTGATGAGAAGGACAAGAAAAACAACATTAACGAACAAAATATTGAATCCAACCAAAGAAAATATTACATTTCACCTCTGCACAGTGATCAGAGTGATTTTGACGATTCGGACTGCGATGCTCATTTCATTCCTGGGTCAACAGGTGTTTCCAGTTTACTTCAGGGTGTAGCCACGAGACAGCGAAGTAGTTCTTCTGCAAGCAGTTCCAGTTCATCATCTTCATCAAGTAGCTCAGATGATGAAGCAGAAAATAATTTAAATCCCGTTGCTTCTACTAGTGGATCAGCAGGTCGAATAACTACAAAGGCAAATGCTTCAGATGTGCAGGAAATCGTAAGCGGTAAGAAAAGGGCGAGAAATGAAGCGAATTGGAAAAGTAAAATTGCAAAACTACGTCGAAACACAGGTAAAGCCTACACATCAAGTGTCCAAAAACAAGTTCCTGCGAGGAAGATGGGTCCACCGTGTGGAGATAAATGTCGATTGAATTGTCGTGCAAAAATAGATGAGAACTCGAGACAAGACATTTTTAATAGTTACTGGGGTTTGGGAGACTTGCAAAAACAAAGACAATTTATAATAGCACATACTTCACAGATTAAACCAAAATACAGATACTCATCCACTCAAAATTTCCGCAAATAAAATACCGCATTTTTTTTTTCGAGCTTAACCACACCAACGTTAGAGTTTGCAAAATATTTTCTAAAAATACTCTTGCAATAAATGACAGACCAATTGCTACTGCAGTATCAAAAAAAATAGACTAGTTTTGAAGAGGACGAATACATTTCCTGTGAAAAATCTTTAGCTGACTCATACCTAGATTACAAAGAAATTCGTACAAAAGAAAGCCTACCATTTTCTTCTCAATCTACTTTTAACCGTATTTTTAATTTCATTTTAATATTTCATTCCACACACCAAAGAAGGATCAGTGTGATCTATGTGAAAGTTTCACTAATGCTGACGAAGAAGGAAAACAAAAAATTATTCAAGCTTACGAAATTAATTTAAAAGAAAAAGAACTGTCCAGGAAAGAGAAAGGAAAAGACAAAACTAGGAACGATAACACAATTGTTGGTGTGTACGACTTACAGGCTGTTATGCCGATACCCAAAGGCCAAATTTCAGTCTTTTATTACAAAAGTAGAATTAATTGTTTTAACTTCGCTGTAAGCGACTTACATGCTAAAGACGTTGCATGTTATTTTTGGAATGAAATCGAGGGAAAACGAGGTGCGATTGAAATAGGAACATGCATTTTAAATTAAATAGAAAATATTACACAAGATAATCCTGAACCAGTCAATGTTATTTTTTATTCCGATAACCGCTGTGGGCAGCAGAAAAATAAATACCTCTTAACAGCCTACGCATATGCAACACAAAAATTCAACATCACAAGTATCACCCACAAATTTTTGATTAGAGGTCACTCTCAAAATGAGGGTGATAACGAACATAGCGTAATTGAAAAGCAAGTGAAGCGTATCCTCAGATCTGGACCTATCTATGTCCCGCATGAATATGCTCCTTAATTCAGATAGCTAAAAAGACCGGGCAACCTTATGAAGTTATTAACATGACCCACGATAAATTCGTTGATCTTAAACTACTTCAAGAACAATGGGGTAGTAATTTTAATGTGAACGAGGAAAAAAACAAGTGAAATGGCATGATATTAAAGTGCTTCGTGTTGAAAAAGAACATCCCGTCACCTTTTTCTATAAGAATTCTTATGGAGATGAAAATTAACTTGAAGTTTTTGTGCGTAATTCGCGACGGTCTGGAAACCAATCGGTATTATTTTCTATTGGTTTGACACCAGCAAGATACCTTTAACACAAAATAAAAAAATAGATATAAAAGAATTGCTTGATAAGAATATAATTTCGAGGACCTATTATGAATCCTACTATCGAGATTTAATTGACTAATTCAAACCATGAAGTATTAGTTAGTATCAGCAATTATTTTAATTTGTTATTCTGCATTATTTGTAAGCATTTATAACATTTGTGATTTTCACATTGATAAATAATTAAGATTTTTTCTTTTTTTCTTGTTTTGGTTTTGTTTAAGTAGGTTTATTTTGTTATTTCTTCATTTAAATAAGTCCAGCATGTTTGTGTATCGTTTTTAAATATCTCTTTTCATAAGAATTTACAAAGATTTATGTGATTCTCAGACTGATAAGATTAGCGACAATTTGTGAAATGACTGATTATTTCTTAAGAATGAAAGGAAACTTTAAAAAATATATAAATAATGTTACTTTTTTGTTGCTGTTAATGCTTTATATGGATAAGTGTCATTTAATGTTTGTTTAATTAGGTTTTTAGTTATTTCATTTGATAAATATATCATTTGTCTTTATTATCTGGCTTTATTTACATCCTAAACCTAAAATATTAATAGGGCGATATTGTAAAATTATTTATCAACTCAAAAAAGTTACCTAAAATCATACAAGAACAATTTCAAGTAAATTGTAGTAAGTCAAAATATTTCACTTATAACTACACCACTAAAAATAATTCATAATTTTTAAAATTTTTCTCGGACAATACAGTATTAACTCAAAAATTGGAAATTACTTGATAACATGCAATCTTTGAAACAATTCATAAATACAGAAATACTTTAATTTTATCAATGATCTTATTACAGTATTCACTTTTTTTTTATCTTTAACAACAAGCGAGTAATCAGTTTTCTGCGATTTCTGAAAATAGCTTAATTTTGATTTGATACACTGTTGTAATAGCAGTGCGAATGGAAGATAAATATTTGCCTAACCTGTATATTCAATGAAATAATAATAAAAATAGCAATCTTTAAAGATATTTGTTGTGCGAAGAAATTATGTTCGACGAACCGTATATTATGGTATAATTATTATTATCACTTCAGCACTGGGTTGTTATTTTTTATAATAATATAACAATAATTGTATTTGTAAATGATTAAAAATTTCAAATTAAAAACTGATGAAAATTCACACATTCAAATACGCACATTGTGTCTAACGAAAAATTAGGCTTTGTTCCCTGTTTCATGCTCCTTCCTTGATGTTCCACAATACGTAATTATGATCTTAAGAGAACAGCAATTTCTTGCTGTTTCATGTTCCATCCTTGATGTTCTAGAATAAGTAATTATGATCCTAAGAGAACAGCAGCAAAGTAGAATAGAAGAATGATCCCCAGGGAACGTTCTATTCTATTGCCGTCAAGAATTTATGCCATCGTTAGACGTTCAAACGATAGATGGCTGTGAAAATCCCTACCTGATCAACTCTGTTGGGATGAACGCGACCCATTACCCATCCCATCTCTTTATAATATTAGGTTACATTTTGATGTTAATTACTGACCAGCTACTAAAATGTGATACTTTGTAAATTATATAGCTTAGAAATATTTACAAAAAAATTCTATTTATTCTATGTTCGTTTAATGAGTAGTAGGAAATACACAGGCTTTAATTCTCAATCCATTTGAAGTGTTTATCAAATGCCATTATGTAAACTTAGCCTTCACGTTTAAAGTAACGTTTAATTATTAATGTAAATATAAACCGATAATGTAATTCATGGATTATTATACCTAGTTAACATGCAATATAAACAAACAACCCCCTTCCTGCAAGGTCAGACACGAGATTTTAAGCTCAACCCTGATTTTAATAAAGATGTGGATTTAGATATTTACAATGATAATCTATGGCAAATGGACTTGCTTCCTTGTCATTTGGTTCACAAACACAAACTATTACTATTGATTTTAGGCAGTCATAGAAGTATATTTAATCATTCAATAATTAGTTTCTTAGTATAATATGAAATAAATGGTTGGATGTTATCAGTAAAATAAATTCTTTAATTAAACATACAAGATGGGCTCAAACATTCTAGGTAATTTCCACGTAAAAACAATATAAAGAAACGTATAAAGCTAATTATGTAAATAATGAACTCGTAAAGTTATTTTGTACGTTTTAATAAAGTTTTCTTTTCCATCAACATGAAATATTAATATAGATCAGCATTGTTTAATCGATATATTTAGGTTGGGACATCACGGAAAGAAACAATAAGCGAATTTCGGATATGGATATTCTGTGATTAATGCAAGATGTTACCAGTAGAATGTAGAATGTTACCAGTGCCGGTCTTAGCCTTTGATCAGTGTAGAGCGAGATTGTCTTTCAGCGCCCTCTACTCGGCGCTTTCACTTTACATATATTATACTTTGGCTTTATGCTATACTATTTGAACATAAAGTCAAAACTGATAAGTATTTCTGGCCAAAACCAAACATGTACAAAAAACCAATTTTTCAGGAAACGAAAAAAACTTTTTATTTGAAAACCGTTTTTTAAGCCAATCTTTTTGGTTTAGAGGCGGTTTTCTATTGAATCAAAATTCTCAGTTTTACTAGCAGATACTGATTTTAAGTAATACTTTTTCCAAAAAATGCCAAAAACTTTTGGACATGTTTGGTTTTTGCCGAAACTTTACGTAAATTGTTCAATATTATTATTATTATTATGCTATATTTTTTATTATAAAAAGTAACATTTAAGTAAAAACTTAAAAAAAGTAAGTAAAAACGTAAAAATGGTAAGTATTAAAGTAAAAATCTAACTAGTAAGTAGGAAGTAGTTACTCATTGCAGCCATCGCTGTTGTCTTCCTCATCGACTTCAATGTTAGGTTCTTCGCTAGCTATGGTATCACCACTATCATCTGCCCTTAAAAGCATCTCATAAAAATCTACGCTGTTTGGGTTTTCCAAAAATTCCATTAGCTTTTTAAGATCCTTTGCTTTCGATGGGTTCAGTCCGGGTTAACTGGTTAAGTGTTAGAGTTTGAAAATTGATAAAACCTTTTCCTCGTATTTTGTGATACTTACAGTGTTCGTTTTCTGCGATCTCAATAAGTCTAACATCCTGAAGTTTAAGAAGAGGTTTAGCAGCTTTCAAAAACGGAAGCTACGTAACTGCGTTTTATCTCTAAAGCCTGCATCATGCATTTTTCGAAGAGTAAAGGAACGAGGATGTTTTCTGGACTTCAGTATTACGTTATCCCATGCCTCAGGAAACTCTTTTTCTTGGAAGTAATTGGCGAAAAATGGTGATCGCAAGGTAGCTATGCCCTCTCGTAGGAAAAACGTAAGTTATCTTTTTAAATATTTTTAATACGTGTACGAGGCAATACACAAACAGAACCATGGTTAGGTTCTTATTCTTTAAAGGGCACCCGTCACTAATCAAGGCCAGTTCTTCACATTTTAGAGCATAAGGCAAATTGTTGAAAAAATCTAAAACCATTGATGTCACCTCGTTAGCTCCATTTCTGCCTTCAATTTCAAGATAACGATAGATAGTTACATCTTCATCAGCTAAACTGTGGACTCCAAAAACATTGTACCAAAGTTGCCTTGCATAAAATACAGCGTTTGAAGGCATATAAGGCAACGGAAGATTCTGCATAAAGTCGAAGGCAATACATGTTATTTTACCTTCTTGGGCCAGTTTTTTGAAGTTTCTCTTTAATTTGTGAAACGCTTCTGCTTTTCTTTTATGCAGTTCAAGTTGTATTGTCAATTGCCTTTTTTTGTTCTCTAATTCTACCGTTTTTAGCTTTAGCATAGTAAAGTCACAAAAGGTAGGTACCCAAATGAAATATTGAAACTTTTAAATACAGTCCAGTAAGTTTTATATGGTATGTTAATTCTTTACATGTCCAGGAAGGCTTCATGCATTAGCGACACAGTCATGTTTTCCGGGAGGTACCGTCTGTTAGAATTGTCTCTTAAATAATAATGAAACTGTCTGGCAGAAAAAGAGTTAATGTGGGACTCGACAAGCTTTGTTATATAATCTGGGGTTTTGTTCGGCCTATTATTGTGCAAACCCCGCTGATCCTTTGGCGACATCCCCAACATAAGCAAACTTTGTTGCAATCTATAAAGACGGCTTTTCGTTATTCCATGTAGGCTAACAAATGCTTGTTGACAAGTGGCATGTCGTTGCCACTAATCCGGGCTTTATAAGAAAAGGACGCAGCATGATCCTTGCGGTTATCTTCTTGGCGTGGTCTTTTCCTTGCTATGGTCTGGATGGATATTAACCCACACAAGTGCGAATCCTGCGCATCTTTACTACCAATTACGTTAAAATTTTCAATGATTTGGTTTCTTGCCGACAGCTCAATTTTTTCAAAGCAATGATGCCTCGAACATCTGAAAAATAGAAAAACAAACTACTAACACAACTCAACAACGACAATATATTATATTGTAATGTTTTTGTTATTCATTTAAATAGTTTTTACCGGTGGGATAAAATTATTCACACCATGGCAAATTACTATCTATTTATTTAAAGAAACACACACACACTGTATTAAACTTAATTTATCTACACACTATACTCAATATGTCTACTAATTTATTTACACTCGGTATAATAGTTCTAATTTATTTTCACTACTCGAATATTACGCTATTTATCTGCACTATTTAAATCACTAATTCTTTCGAACTAACTGTACTGTACTGTTTCACTAATTGTTTCGAATTGGCTAACTAACCCCTTACGCACTCAATAACCCGCGTATATATAGTCCTTATCGGTTCTGGAAAACTCTAGTGCCTTCGGCGCTCAGGCTATGCACGAACGAAACGAATGTTCGAGTACATTCTAACGCAAGGGGAGAATACCGGTGCAGCCACCAAAATTTACAATCGGTGCACAGGGCCGGTTTTGAGTTGGTGACCTCGCAACATTGCCCCCTCCTTAATAGGAAGTTCCTCCTGGTACTTCTGTGTAGCCGGGACTGGATGTTTAAATCGGCAACTGGACCCATTCCTACACCTTCCGGTCGTATGGAAATAACAGGGCACTGACTTCATTGTACACTGATAACCGGGGATATAGCTGCAGATTAATATGTGGACACCCGTATCTTCGAAGATCACTTCCATCATATTTCTGATGACTCGCCGATCCAACTGGTTGCTCTCTATCTTAGGCATAGCTAGTTTCTGCACGCATGGTCTCGAAGGCTACGTAACGCTTCCCACACATTCCGGTAGGTGGATCGATCTTGAAATTCGTTCTTTGTTACCAGATAGAAGATGTACCGTGAATTGTGTTTGAGTCTCAGTGTCTTGCCAGGGGTTTCAAGTTTTTCTAGTTGCCCAAACTTCTTACGAAAGACGGTTACCAGGCCTTGTGCGTTTTTGATACTAACTGGGATGTTGTGTGCCAGTGAATAGTCTTCCGGGAGCGTGAACAAGTCTTGTCGTTGCTCTGTAGTGACTCCAAATCTAGCCTTACCGATACCTCCATATGCGCCCATAAACTCTTCGAAGGCAGGGTCAGAATCTTCCTGGACATGGTTCACTCCTTCTTCTATGTCATGGTCTCCTTCGAATGGCGCTAGTCGATTTTGGTGAACTACTTTCGGTTTTCCATTGGGGATTTTGTTTATGCGATAGATGACGTCATTGATCCTCTTCTTGATCAAGTACGGACCCTCCCAAGATTTTTGTAATTTTGGAGAAAAGCCTTTTCTCTTCGTCGGGTTGTGTAACCATACTTTGTCCCCTTCTTGGAAACTGTCTTCTGTGGCCTGCGTGTCGTACCGTTTTTTCATTCTGTCGCTGGCAACTTGAAGATTCGTTCGGACCAATTCGTGTACATCGTCCATCCTTTTTCTCAACTGGATTACGTAATCTTCTCCAGCTAGATCCTCTCCAGGTCGACAACCAAATTCTAGGTCACAAGGAAGCCTCATTTCCCGTCCAAATAGGGTTTTCGCAGGTGTTTGACCTGTGGACTCATTGATGGCGGATCGATAAGCCAATGCAAACAGGGAAAGATATTGGTCCCAATCTCTCTGGTGGCTGGGGACTACTTTGGACAGGTATTTTCCAATAGTCCTCTTCATTCTCTCGACCAATCCGTCCGACTGTGGATGCAACGCCGTTGTCCTGGTCTTCTTCATTCCCAGCTTGTCACAAATTTCCTGGAATACATGGCTTTCGAAAATCCTTCCTTGATCGCTGTGAACTTCCAAGGGCACTCCATATCGGCAGATGAATTCCTTCACCAATACATCCGCGACAGTTGTGGCTTCTTGATTCGGGATCGCGTAAACTTCTACCCACATTGTGAAATAATCCATCACAACCAGGATGTATTTACCACCATTTTCTGACGTCGAAAATCGTCCAGCGATGTCTAAAGCAATCCTTTCGAATGGGCTTCCAACATTATACTGCTTCATGGGTGCCTTTCTCTTGCGATGTGGTTCATTACTCGTAGCACAAGTCGTACACTTCTTACACCAGTCCATCACATCGTCGGAGCTGTTCATCCAATAAAATCTTTCACGGACTCGGGGTTTTCTTCACTCCCAGATGACCTCCTGATGGACTGTCGTGTAACTTCCTCAGTACCTCAGCTACTCTTGATCTCGGGATGACTAACTGTCTCCTATTCTCAGAACCATCATCGTTTTCAAGAATTCGTTTCAACAGGCCTTCTTCCAATACAAGGGAGTCCCAGTGAAGCCAATATGTCTTGAGTGTCGTTGAAAATTTTGACACTTCTTGCCAAGTGGGTCACCGATTTTCTTCCTTCCATTGCCGGATCATCTTCAGGTGAGGATCATTCTCCTGATTTTCTCTGATCCTGATGGGTGACCATTCCTCATTGACTACTGTAGTTCTTGAAACAGTAGCTTCCTTGGATTCCGCCTTGTTGCAGTGGCAACAGTCTGCTGGGCACGGCCGTCTAGACAGAGAGTCGGCAATTCGGTGACTCACACCAGCCCGATGTTCGATGTTGAAGTCGTATTCTTGAAGTCGTTCAATCCATCTAGCCATCTGGCCCTCGGGATTCTTGAACTGCATCAACCACTTGAGTGCTGCATGATCAGTCCGTATCAAGAATTTCCTCCCATAGAGATACTGATATAAGTGTACCACAAACTTCACTACCACCAAAAGTTCTCTTCTCGTGACGCAGTAGTTTCGTTCTGGTTTGGAGAGGACTTTACTGAAATATCCCAGCACTCTTTCCTGTCCTCCTTGGATCTATGAGAGCACTCCTCCAATCCCTACGTTGCTTGCATCAGTGTCAAGAATGAAGTCTCCCTCTGGTAGCGGATATCCTAGTTTCGGCGCCGTGGTTAAACGTCTCTTCAGGGTTTCAAAAGCAGTTTGACATTCTTCGTCCCAATGAAAAGTTCTGGTTTCTTCTGTGAGTCGAGTTAGTGGCTTGGCAATGTCTCCAAACTTCGTTATGAACCTTCGATAGTATGTGCAAAGTCCAAAGAAGCTCCTAACTTGATGTTTGTCGGTAGGCTGCGGCCATTGCTTGATGGAAGCAATTTTCTCTGGATCCACCGCCACTCCTTCATTGCTCACAATATGACCCAGAAAGTTGACTCGGTTTTGGAATAACTGACATTTCTTCGGGTTTAACATGAGCTGGGCAGCTTGAAGTCGTTTAAATACGTCTTCCAGATTCTTCAGGTGTTCCTCAAATGTCTTCCCCAATACTACGATGTCGTCCAAATAGACCAGGCATGTTTTCCAAGACAACCCTCTCAAGACATTTTCCATGAGTCTTTCAAATGTCGCGGGCGCATTACATAGCCCGAATGGCATGACGTTGAACTGCCACAATCCGGATCCGGTGGTAAAAGCAGTTTTCTCTTTGTCTTCTGGGTCCATTTCTACTTGCCAATAACCGGACTTCAGGTCCAAGGTGGTAAACAGTTTGCTGCCGGCCAAAGTGTCTAGCGTATCGTCGATTCGAGGCAGAGGATAGCTGTCTTTCTTCGTCACGTTATTTAGCTGACGATAGTCTACGCAAAATCTGGTAGTTCCATCCTTTTTCTTGACGAGCACTACTGGAGATACCCAAGGGCTAGTGGATGGTTCTATTACTTTCTCTTCCTTCATCTCTTCTATGGGTTTCTACAGGTTTTTTTTTATGGTTTCCTAAGAAGTTTTTTTTATGGTTTTCTATGGTTCTCCGTAAAGTTTCTATGAGGTTTGTGAAGCTTAGTTAACAGCTTGCCGGAATATATTTGACAGTTGTCGAAATACTTATCCGTGAGCAGAGGACTTGACACTTGCCTGGAGGTTCATCTGACCTGGCACTTACTGCAGGTTACCCATCAACCATCACGGGACCTCACCTACCAGCTTCAAGAACCGCTACAGATAAGTAAATTGAGAGGATAATTTTTGTATGCGGCATTCATCTTACTTTTATATATTTCATAATATTCAAAATATCCAACACTAACAACTAACTAACCCTTATAAAAAGCAGTCAAGATTGTTTTTGTTGTTGTATAACTATTGTAATTTTTTTATATACCTTCACCTAACTATTTTCATTAGACTTAGTAATCATTGAGAGTGTCTTTTATTTTCAACTTCAACTACCTAACTGCTGTAAACAAGTAAACTTCGAAATAGCTACTACCTAGAGTCTTTGTAGGTATTTTCAAAGTTTTTGAGAAAACTTTGTGGCGCCCATGGTCTTTACTTACAAGATATTATTGCAATAGCTCTAAATCATGTTATCCGATTAGACTATTCTCTGCAATTTACTCTAGGTTCATAAGAACCTACGTTCATAACTTCAACCCTGAGAAGTGAACAAAAATATCTTTTTATTGGCTCATATTTTGGTGCTCAACATCTTTTTGAGGGTCTCATATCTATAAACATCATTTAGTGGCACATATTTTGGCTTCAGCTCTTTCAGCTTCCTCTCTCTTCGCTCGTGGTAGTCTTCGAACTGATTGTCTAATTGGCTTGGCATCACCAGTATCGATTTTATGTTTGACGGCTGATGTCCTGCCAGTCTTTCCTCCTTTTGGTACGAAAAGGTCACGATACTGCAAGAGAAATTCTCTCATTTTCCTTTTCTCAGCTCGATTCAAGGATTGTCCAGCTATTGACAGCATCTGTTCAAATCTGTCATTAGAATTGTCAGTTGTCGTCGTTTGAAAACTATGGATGTCACTGGTACGCATGATCCAATTCTGGTTGACTTCTTGATGGTAATTGGGTGATCGTTCACGTTTATGACACGTACTGGGATCTCCTTCGCTGACGTAACCAGTCCTTTTCCAATTAGTACTCCTCTACCAACCTCTTCGTCTTGGTTCCATGGCTCCATCATAACCTGTGTACCTTCCTCCATGATTCCCTGTAGCCGCGCTATACTATCATGGTTTCGCTTCGTGCAGGTAGAACAGTATCTTCCTGTACAGCTGCCAACACCGTGCTGCCTTCATATGGTTGGAGAAATACCTCTTCGGTGGTTCTGTTTCTGAAGTCTAACTGGAAGCCATGTAGATTCATTACGTCCATTCCCAGAATCACGTCTTCTTTTATGTCAGCTACGATTACCGTATGCGTGAACTTTTCTCCACCAATTCCCAATAGGATTTGAGTCTCTCCGTGAACATTGGCACTTTCACCTGTTGCGGTCCGAAGTCGCAGCCTCGTTTGCAGAAGCTTCTTCTTAGAGTTTATTATCTCCGGCCGTATAATGGTTCTAGTTGCTCCAGTGGCTACCAGCAGAGTATATTTCTTGCCATTCACTTCGCCATCCACATAGACACTATCGTTACGGCATCTGAGAGAGGCTATCAGTATGAGAGGGTCTTTGGAACGTTCCTGGGTCGGTGCTGCCTCCTCATGGCCGACCCGTTCTAGTTTTCCTGGTTCTGGGGATCTTGGTTTGCTGGAGTCCTAGGGCGCTTACACGAACTGCGTACATGCCCTAACTCGCCACAACTCCAGCATCTAATCTTCTTCGGCCTTTTGTCTACCATTCTTTTTATCAAGTTGACGATCTGGTCAAGTCTATCTCCGTCACCTTCTTCTTGAATGGTCCTGACTTTGTTGTACCCCGAAGCCTTCGTGGCTGCTTCATATTCAAGAGCAGCAGTTAATGCATCGACCAATGTTTTGGGATGCGCCAAACGAAGCGTCCTCTGCATATCAGGGTCACGCAAGCCATCAATAAAGGCCTGGATGCCCAGACATTCCATCATGTTTTCCGGTGCTGATGGACAAGCAAATCGAACTAGTCGGGCAATATCCACTTTATATTCTTGAAGAGTTTCGTCACGTTTCTGCTTTCGGTTCTTCATCTGAGATTGGTACAAGTGTTTTAGATGTTCGTGACCATATCGCATGTCCAACCTTTTCTTCAGCTGCTCGAAGTCATCCGTTTCTTCAAGGGGTATTGTCTGAAGCACATCTAAGGCATTTCCCCGAAGCGCGATGGTTAAGTTCACTGCTTTCTCCTTATCGGACCAATTATTCGCTCTAGCGGCTGCTTCAAACTGTTTAACATAATTGGACATCTTTCCATCAAACGTTGAGGCCTTGACTCGGGCAAAATTGCCAATATCTTCTGTCTTAGGGTGTGCTTCTGGCTTGCATGGTTTTATTTGTTTGATCTTTTTTTCTTCTGCTGGCGTGCCTTGTGTTCTTAAATCTGCCACTTTTCTCTCTAACTCCTGGATTTTCTCATCTATTGTTGTTATCGTATTCTCCATTTTCTCGTCCATGGTTGTTATCTTATTCTATTTTCTCGATATCTGATTTTAAAGGCGAAATTTTATTTTCGACTTCAGCGGCAATGTCGTTTTTCATTGATAAGATATCGGCAGAGATATCATTCTTCATAGTAGAAATCTTCTCGTCCATATTAGCAGAAATATCGTCTTTCATATTAGAAATCTTCTCGTCCATATTAGCAGAAATATCGTCTTTCATAGTAGAAATCTTCTTGTCCATAGAATAAATGTTAGCAGAAATATCGTTTTTCATATCAGAAATCTTCTCGTCCATATTAGCAGAAATATTAGCGGAAATTGACGAGATTAAGGAGGAAGCCTCGTCGTTAAATAAATATGTTTCCGGATTCAAACCGTCATCTTCCAGTGCTATTTTCAACCTTTCAACTAATTCACACCTCTTTCCGGACGTTTCCAACTCGTGATTTTCCAATTCTGCTTTTAGTTCAGTCACTTTCAGGTCACTTAGTCTCTTAGCCATTTTTACGTAATTATTTATTTATATTATTCCACTTCTGACACCAATGTAATGTTTTTGTTATTTATTTAAATAGTTTTTACCGGTGGGATAAAATTATTCACACTATGGCTAATTACTATCTATTTATTTAAAGAAACCCACTTAAACTTAATTTATATACACACTATACTCAACGTCTACTAATTTATTTACACTCGGTATAATAGTTCTAATTTATTTTCACTACTCGAATATTACGCTATTTATCTGCACTATTTAATTCACTAATTCTTCCGAACTAACTGTACTGTACTGTTTCACTAATTGTTTCGAACTGGATAACTAACCCCTTACGCACTCAATAACCCGCGTATATATAGTCCTTATCGGTTCTGGAAAACTCTAGTGCCTTCGGCGCTCGGGCTATGCACGAACGAAACGAATGTTCGAGTACATTCTAACGCAAGGGGAGAATACCGGTGCAGCCACCAAAATTTACAATCGGTGGACAGGGCCGGCTTTGAGTTGGTGACCTCGCAACAATATTTTACAGATGTGTGACCAGAGTACGACGCGTAACAACATATTTTATAAAAGTACCTACTTAATTTGTTACTTTTAGAAATTTGTATAACTTACAACCTACAATCATCACCTGTTGATCTGGCATGAGTAATATTGCCTGCTGTATTTACATATTCTCTGCCTTCTGTCCTCGCTTTGCGACGATTCCCATCTTTCTTTACTTTTCGTTGTATCCTTTTTGGCTAACTGGGACCTGCCATTTCTTCATTTTCTTTCATAATTTCAATAATATTTATGTCACAACAACAAAACGCAAGCACATCAACACCCAAACACGTCTAAACGTTTGCTGTTCGTTTCACTATCGGAATTCGACTACTGTAAACAAACCAATGCCTGATAGATATGGACTTGTTTGGTTTTTGCCGAAAAACTCGTGGACTTGTTTGCGTTCTTGCGGAAAAGTTCATGTTAGATACACGCCTGAAATGTCTCTGACTCGTTTGGTTTTTGTAGAATCTAAGTGTCTCAGGACGTGTATAAATTACTAAAGAGCGATTTGGCGCGAGAAACTGAAAATCGAACAATTTGGACTTGTTCGGTTTTTGCCAGAAACCCCTCATATGTATTCACTAACTTGAACAGATATATTAACACTTATTAGCTAGTTCTACTAATTTCGTTAAGGATTGTTGTTAAAATATAACGAAATGCTTATAACGTTACGTAACATTTTATAACGCTGTTTTTCATCAGATTAGTATTTAAAAAGCTCGTAAATCTACGGATTTATCTAGATGCAATCGACAGAAATCTACAGATTTTTCATCGTCACCCTACGGATTTTCAGAAAACTGACCTAGCAACACTGCCCCGCGTCTTTCAAAAGGCGCCATCAAAAGTTGATTTTTTGCAGAAAATTGTTTTTCGCTTTCAATTTTTTGGCGTCCCTCTTCTCGCTCTACCCCGGGGCCGGCACTGGCGCTCAATGTTACAAACGGATATCGAAATTATAGCTCGGGTAGTAGATATGTGTGGGTGGCGTGGTCTGTAAATAACAAGAAATTTCTTTTAAATTATCATGACTATATCAGCTTTAAAAAATTATAAAAGATATGCATCTAATACGATTCATAGTAAACGTATCAGTTTTATATTACGAGGGCAGTTTGATAAGTCAATAATTTTTTGAATTTCCTCTGCTCTCGTTAATTGCCATTTATTAATACACCACTGTTAAATTTGGAGCAAAAACTGCATCAATTAGTTTATGTTTGACAGTTTTTGAAAGCAGAAGCTGGTGAATTTTAACGAAAATAGGAAAAAGTAAATTTTATGTGGGGAGATTGGAGGAAGTCGCTCACACATAAAATAATAAAAAAGATTCAGTCCAGCGGCTTTAAAAGCACCTTGCTCTTACTGTGTAACGTCGAGTTTCTCCCCAATAAGAAGGCTCAACGAAGTTTCTGGTATAAATGACAATGAAAAAATGGACTCCTTTTCTGCTGCTAGCATCTCATTAAGTTTCGCCAAACGAACATTAAATATCTGGACTGCAAGAAGTGATTTAGACTTCTGGCATAATTCCCAGGATTGGTTTAATCAAATGCCTTTATATATCCTTAGTAGAAATCCATTTCTAAAACTTGGTGGGGCGCTGATGTATCGACTTCGCTACTTTTTTATAGATCTTACATCAGATCTATAATAGATTATGGATATATACTATACGAATCCGCAAGTAAACACAATTTACAAAAAATTGATGTTTTTCAGAACAAAGCTCTACGTACATGTATGGGTGCTATGAGATCTACTCCCGTTGAGCCACTTTCACGTTGAAGCCCTAGAACCCCCATTAAAATATAGAAGAAAATACCTTAGCCATAAATTCCTCATTAAAATTATGTCTTCTAAGGAAATTCTATACCACAATATATGTAAACTAAATGAATTCAATTTAACAAATAACTACTGGATCCGCAAAAATCCACCGCCACTCTGTGATGCTTTCCGAAATAACAATAATCTATGTGTATCTAGCTCAGAGAAAAATATGGCTTTAGATGATTTCTACTATTTTCTGCATATGTTTAATTTTATTCAACCCAGATACCATGAAAATCCCATTATAAGCATTTCACTTTTAAATTCAATTTTAGCAAAATGGCACAATTCCATACATATATATACTGACGCTTCCAAAACTGTAAATGGTACTGGTTGTAACTTTTACATTCCAGGTAATAATGTTGAAAAATTGTTTAAGCTGCCCTCAGACTTCTCAGTTTTTAGTGCTGACGCCGTTGGTATTTATGAATCATTAAAAAAATTTTCTTCCTCTGGAAAAAGTTCGGCGGTTATTTTATGTAATTCACTGTCAGTGCTAACAGCCATACAAAATCCTAGGATTCCTGCTCTATCAGATAATCTCTATGTATTTTACATTAAAAAAATGTTATTTCAATTTAAAAAAAACAATAAATTTGTTCAGCTGATATGGGTCAAAGCACATAATGAATATGTAGATCATCTAGCTAAAGATGCAGTAGAAAATGGTGGCACATCTATCTATCCGCTAACTGTTTCAGACGCTTTTGCTAATTCCAGGCTAAAACAAATTCGTCTTTGGAAAAAATATTGGATCGATTATTGTAAAATATCTAATACCCAATATTCCCTAATACAACAAGAAATTCCGCATAGATGTTGGTTCAACTTATATTCCTGCCCACGTAAATACATCACAACTATTATTAGACTTCGTTTTGGACATGCATGTTATCCAGCGCATTTGTATAAAATAAAAATTTTAGACACAGACTTGTGTCAACACTGTCATATTAATAGTTATTTAACCAACAAGTGTATTAATGGGGGCCATTAACAATCGAGAGCAGAGCACGAGCAGAGCGAGTGCGTTAATGTTCGAGATTGTTAATTTCCCTTTTAATACTCGTGTTAGTTTCAAAGCTTTTCCGTCGACTGTATCAGTTGTATTCGTTTTTCTCAATATTTAAAAACTAAAAATATTTATTTGTTTCATAGGTAAGTACTATCAAAAATAAATAATGACATTGAAATGTCACAGAGAAGGTCGCCAGTTCAAATGTCACTGTTTTCGTTTTTCTTACATTATATTTTGGATGTTTCATTGTTTCAACACTAATATTATTATAATTTTGTAGAATAATCAAATAAAAACGATATGCAAGTCAAAAACTAGAAGTATTCTATACTAGGATTCATTTTTTGAAGACGTTATTGTATGTTTGGTTGCCTACACCACAGGTAACTGTCAATATAAATATAATGTATAAGATGTGCGTTGGGTTGCCTGCAGAAAATCGTTGATTAATGTAGGTAAATCATGCATTAATGGGGGTCATTAATGTATGATTTTGTCTAATTTTGAGAACGTTAATAGCATATGTTAATACACGGTCGACGGAAAAAGTGATTTAAATCATATTTTCTTCAACTGTATTTACTCGCTAGAATCTCAAAACCTTATTAAAGATCTTATAAATAGTGGTTATTTCACACCTTTCAATATCTGTCATCTTTTATCCTTAAATAAAATGGAAGTATATGATTGTCTGATGAAATTCATACATAAATCAAAGGTACGTTTGTGAATGTGTGAACCAGATTTGTTACCTCTGTTTATCCCATTTGTTGTTTATTCCTATCTTTCCGTGGCCTTATTTTTGTTTGTGACCTATTAAAAAGTCTTGACGGGCCCCTAGACAAGAAGCGTGTGACCCTGTTATATCCCTGTTGTATCATTAGGTTCTTACGACTTTTCTTTTCTTCTAGTATGTAGGTGTGAGTGAGTTATTTTTTTTTCTTCCTTGTATATATTATTTTTTTTCCTGATGCGACTGGCTGAATGACGTGAGTCCAAGCCAAAAAAAAATCCTTAGTAGAAGGTCTCCAAACAAGTGTTGCGTTATCTAACAGGCTGTTTAACAGGCCACTGGCGTCTGAATCATCATAGGTAAGATATTGAAACAGCAGAGCATATACTTTGTGCCAGCCTGACCGCGACCTGAAGCGGGTATCTGATGTTTGGCAGGATATCTCTTCCATCCTCAGACTTGAAATATCCTTCAGCAGACCATTGTCAATATGGAATCCGTCCAAAAGCTCTAAATAATATTTATCCTTTTTAAGGTAAACGTTGTGAACGCGACCAAGTGAATCCAAAATAACTCTGACCATGTCCTTGTTGGCAGACATACCTACCTTGGCCTTTTTTGGTGAACATAAACTTGGAGAAACTCTCTTGATTGTTCTTCTGGTGTGTTGTGATTGATCCAAGTTTTGCGTTGATGTCCTTAAATATCAGATAAAGACCAACAAAAATTGAGTAATTTGAATAAAATTTACTTTAGAAAACTGAAAAACTTGCTTTATTAAGAAACCTGACTATTAAAGATAAACAATGTCGGTAAGACGGGTTGTTGGACCATATATGAAACTAATTTTACTATTTATCGGGATCAGTATTTTTTTCTGGATAAAAGATACGCTATGTCCTTTTCTGCACCTCTGACAATGCGTGTGCGCTCACACATAATACAATAAAAAAAAATTAGATAGCCCAGCGGCTTTAAAAGCTCCGTGCTCTTACTGTGTAACGTCGAGTTTCTCCCCAATAAGAAGACTTAACAAAGTGTCTTCGGTCTGGATCCCTGGCGAGTCTGGTATTAATGACAATGAAAAGATAGACTCCTTTTCTGCTACTAGCATCTCATCAAGTTTCGCCAAACTAACATTAAATATCTGGACTGCAAGAAGTGATTTAGACTTCTGGCATAATTCCCAGGATTGGTTCATTCAAATGCGATTATATATCCTTAGTAGAAGGTCTCCAAACAAGTGTTGCGTTATCTAACAGGCTGTTTAACAGGCCACTGGCGACTGAATCATCATAGGTAAGACTTAAACTGTCGGAAGATCCGACGTTCCATCATTTTTTGGAAGATATTGAAACAGCAGAGCATATACTTTGTGCCAGCCTCACCTCGAACTGAATCAGGTATCTGATGTTTGGCAGGATATCTCTTCCATCCCCAGACTTGAAATATCTTTCACCAGACCATTGTCAATATCGAATCAGTTCAAAAGCTCTGAATAATATTTATTCTTTTTAAGGTAAACGTGAATGCGACCAAGTGCATCCAAAATAACTGACCATGTCCTTGTTGGCAGACATACCTACCTTGGCCTTTTTTGGTGAACATTAACTAGGAGAAACTCTCTTGACCAACAAAAATTGAGTAATTTGAATAAAATTTACTTTAGAAAACTGAAAAACTTGCTTTATTAAGAAACCTGACTATTAAAGATAAACAATGTCGGTAAGCCGGGTTGTTGGACCATATATGAAACTAATTTTTCTATTTATCGGGATCAGTATTTTTTTCTGGATAAAAGATACTCTATGTCCTTTTCTGCACCTCTGACAATGCGTGTGCACAATTTCATGATGATCGATTGAGTGCTTAAGGCACGAAAGCTAATTTTTCTATCCTTCGGGATTATCATTTTTCTGAATAAAATATAAATATGTACAATGTTTGGTCCCAATAAAACAGAAGAGATATGATTATTCTGCCAATAAATACATTTAATCTAAGTCCATCTACCAACTGCTGCTTTTGTATACAGTTGCTATGCTTGTGTTCTAACGAAATCATGCTGCTTTCAAACAAGTGTAGGGGAGAGTGAGTAACAATGAGACATGGGTAACAATGAGACGCACCCCATATTATAGTTAATTTTTATATTTAACAGTTGGCACTACATGTACATGCTACATGTACATGTACATGCTGGTAATCATTATAACAGTTCACCTTGTCAGAATTTCACTTTCAAATGCAGTAAGTTTGCGAGTAGCTAATGGGGTGGCGACATTTCGCGCCGATAGTAAATATTTAAGGTACGTTTACATTCACTTCCAATTTGAATTGCAATTGGAAATTTTTGACAGCTAAATGATTGACCGTTTACATTGAAAATTGAATTGTTTTTAGGTTACCTATCAATGAAAATGTAAACAAAATAAAAATATAATTATTTTTAAAGTTTTGTAAAAATGGATACTAGAGATACTTTTAAAGTTTGTATATTAGGGGCTCTTAGTGCTGTAATTGGTGTTATGCGATTTAGATTGAAAAAAAAGAAAAATTCAAAAAATTTCTTCCGCAATAGACGAGTTTGGGTAAAAGACATTTATTTAAAACGACACCAGTTTGGTGTATTTATTACTTCACAGTAATCTGAATCTTCACATTCACTTAACATATTTTTTTTCTTTGAAATCTTATAAATATTGAAAGAACACAAGAGCCTACACTACAACAAAACAGAAAACTAACCTTTAAATGTCAAATTTATGAATTTTACGAATTTTTTCTTGTCCATGTCAAGCTGCTTTCACCAATTTGATTTGAAAGTGAGCGTGACCTTGAAAATAAATTTCAAAATAAACGACAATAGAATTTGTCATTTGTCAAGCTCCAAATTTTCACTTCCAATTTAAATTGGAAGTGAATGTAAACGTACCTTTACAGTTTACTGAGTGACGTTTTATGAACATTCGAGTTTAGGTTGAATAATTTTCGTGACATTAGAGTGTAGCAGAGAGTTTCGAGTAGTGTTTGGTGACATTTGAAGACTCTGAATAAAATTGAGGTTGGTTTTTGCCATTTTTTTTCTCTAAACGTCAAATGAGTAACAATGAGACACTTCCTTATGGGTAACAATGAGACCCGTCCCATTGTTACCCATCCAGGCCATATTTACTTTTAATGATTTATTTTGTTTTAAAGAAGGCCCAAAAATGCCTAGAAACCCTCCAAGAAAAACCAATCGAGGAACCTTTTCAGGGGATGTAATTGTTGGAAATACAATATGTTCACCTTTTGTTCACTATGTGTATAATTTTAATGTTAATTTGATTTTTATGAGAGAACTCCTTCAATTAGTATTGGGAAATTTAGATTGTAAACCTTCCCTTTCCAATCTATATGATAAATTAGAAGCTCAGCTAAGAGCCCTTGAAACCCTCAATGTGACGTCAGACAAATATGCGGCGATGCTATTCCCATTAGTGGAATCTTCTTTACCAGAAGATATCCTGCGAGTGTGGCAACGAAGTTTGTCCAGCCTTGACACTGAATATACAATCAAATTTCAAGATAACAAGCTGAACAAACTTAAGGATTTTCTACGCCGAGAAGTTGAAAGTGAAGAGAAGATCAATCTGGCTGTTTCTGGTTTCCAATGCATTCGAAAGAAGAGAGAAAATATATCAGTACCTACGATACCCACGGCTACCGGTTTGATAAACCACAAAAGGAGTTTTCAGAGACCTGCCAAATGTGAGTTTTGCAAAAGTATTGACCATACACATCTGACAATTGTAAGACTGCGTTGGAAATTAGTTTTGAAAAAAGAAAAAAGATTCTTTCAGAAAATGGACGTTGTTTCGTCTGCACTAGATATGGACATTCAGCTCAGAGATGTCACGTTAATATTAAATGCGAAAAATGCATGAAGCGGCATGCTACAATTTTATGCATCCACGCGTCTCGAAATGAAGCTGAAACTAGCCCAACCGTCACTGAAGAAATTAAAGCTGATTCGACAGTACAGAGCTACTCTAATGTGACATACAATAAAGTATTTTTGCAGACATTTGTTGCAAAAATTATTGGTAATAATGGATTAACTAAAGACATTAGATGTATCATAGATACTGGAAGTCAGAGATCCTATATAAATAAATTTGTTGCCAAAGAGCTGAAACTACAACCTTTGGGTGAAGAAAATTTGATTCATGCACTTTTTGGTGGAGCAGAATCTGAAACTGTAGTGCACAAATCCTACAGAATTGAGCTCCATAACCTTAGCAACAAATTTACCTGTACTTTTCAAGTTCTTGATCAATCCATTATATGCAGCAACGTTGTATCCGTTTCCAGCGGACCATGGAGAGCAGAATTGAGAAATGTTGGTATTTCTATATATGATACAAAGCCTGGACCCATTGACGTTCTGATTGGGGCAGATGTAGCTGCCAAACTGGTTACTGGAAGAAGGCATGCACTACAGTGTGGTTTGGTTGCAATTGAATGCCAGCTTGGATGGTCTCTTATGGGAAAAGCCCATATTAAATCAAATGACTTGATTTGCACTGCCTCAATGTTGACAACCTCGCTTTTCTCCCAAGATGAAAATGTCTCGAATCTATGGACTTTAGATGTGTTAGGAATCACTGATCTTGCTGAGAAAAAATCCAGAAAAGAAGCCGAGTTAGCTGTTATGAAACATTTCAATGATACTGTCCAGATCAATGACAAAGGCCGATATGAAGTCGTTTTGCCTTGGGTTGAAAATCACCCTTCTTTACCGAGCAATTTTACTATAGTAAATAAACGTCTCTCCCTGCTGAAAATTTTGTATCATCTGTTTTGGGACTAAAATGGAATCGATTTGAAGACACTTTAAAACTCTCGTTTGATTGGTTTGAAACTATAAATTTTGGAAATGTAACAAAGAGATCTATTTTATCTTTAGCGATTGAGATTTTTGACCCAATCGGAGTAACATCACCATGTTCCTTGTTTGCGAAGATCATGATACAAAATATCTGGTCAATAAAAATTCCATGGGACTCAGAGATACCAAACGATCAAAAATCAATTTTTCTGGATTGGGCAAAAGAACTGAGTCTACTGATCAACTTGAAGATTCCTAGATGAATTCCTCCGAAGCCAACCACGATACTTGGACAATTCACTTATTTGTTGATGCCAGTGTACATGCGTATTCTACTGTTATATTTTTGCGATCAGAGAGTCCTACATCTGGTATTAATACACAGTTAATACAAGCGAAATCCAGAGTTGCTCCATTGAAAAAGATTAGTATCCCTCGCTTAGAGCTTATGGCTGCTACCATTGGTGCAAGGCTGCTTTCTAGCGTTTTAGAAAATCTTGACATACAAAATGTTCCGGTATTTTGTTGGTCTGATTCCACCACCGTTTTGTTTTGGATACGACAAGAGTATCAATGGAAAACATTTGTATCGAACAGGGTTCAAGAGATAAGAACCTGAACAAAAATTGAGAATTGGTATTTTGTCCCTGGAGAGTTGAATTTAGCCAGAAGTTGTTCACCTAAGAAATTATTGGAGTCAGAATGGTGGAAAGGAATGGCTGAGAAAAAGTCAAGATGATTGGCCAAAAGAAAAAAATGAAGTTAATGAACAGATTGTTTTTGAGGAAAAGAAAAAGAACACCACAACTTTAGTCAACAATAGGAAAAATTCAAACTGGTATTATTTTCGATTTTCAAAGTACCAGCAGATTTTAAATTTCGTTGCATGGATACTGAGATTTGCTACAAATTGCAAAGAAAAGAAAAATGGAAAGATAAAAATAGATGAAGTTTTAATTTTGGATGAAGTCAACACCAAAATAAAGCAAACTACTCTGACATTAGATGAAATTGAAAAAGCTGAGAAACTCATTATCCGAATGATTCAACAAGAATATTTCCCAAATAAAAAAGAAGATCCCATTCTACAATCTCTTCAAACATTTACAGATGATGAAGACATACTAAGACTAAAAACAAGAATTACTGAGCGAGAAGATACAAATTATTTCAGATTTCCAATGATTCTTCCATCCAATCACCCTGTGGTCTACTTGGTACTCAAGTATGCTATACGGCTAGGTACTTATTCATAGCATTAGTTTAGTAAGTTGTTTCATGTATTTAGTAAATAAACCAAACATATCCCAGTGCAAGAAGTAGTTGTTTCATTCTCTTGAGATGGTCCTCCATGTGACCTGCAACACCACCTATTCAGAGGCCCTTCCACACATATAACCTAACCAAGTATCCATCGACGACACATATATTACAATATCCTTCAATCAATACAATGTCAATACATTTTTTGATAATTTACATAAAGTAATAAGTTGGCAGGAAAAATTTGCCGATGGAACTAGAATGTATAATTTGGATGAGACTGCGACAGTGACGGTTCAGAAATCAGCAAAAGTTTTGGCACAAAAAGGAACAAAACATGTTAGTAAGGTCACCAGTGGTGAAAAAGGGGTGTTGGTAAAAACTTGTGTTATTATAAGTGCTTCAGGGAATTATCTACCGCCTGCTATGGTATTTATAGTACACTATAAAGAACACATGATCTCTGGAGCACCAACTAGAACTCTAGGTCTCGCAGCAGCGTCTGGATGGATGAATTCAACTTCATTTATTAAAGTAATGGATCCATCATACTTGCAGCTCCAAGGACAATCCTACCTTACTTCTGTATGATAATCATGAGAGTCACTTATCAATGGATGTGTTAAATTTCGCAAAAGAAAACGGCGTCACAATAATAACATTTCCACCTCACTCAACAAACAAATTACAACCTTTGGACGTCGGTGTCTTTAAGCCGTTCAGTTTAGCTTACAATGCTGCAGTAGATAATTGGTTAAGGCATCACCCAGGAAAACCACTTTCAATATATGAAGTGGCTGTTTGTGTCGGAGATGCTTTTAAAAAGTCTATGTTACCAGGGACTATTACATCGGCCTTCAGAAAATGTGGAATTTTTCCTTTTGATAGGTTAATATTAACGGAAGTAGAAGAAGAAGAGCACAGTAAAACGAAAAATTAATGACAGCGATGATGAAGACAAAGAGCGGCAATCGGATGGTTCTTCAGACTATAATATTGAGATGGAAGCAGACCCAATGAATTTTAAGGAACGGAGTCCAGAGGTGGGAGATTATGTTCTCGTAGAATTTAAAACAGAACAACAAAAATCTAAAATTATTTGCTATGTTGGAAAACTGCTGTCCTTTACCGCGGATAAAGATGAATTTTTTATTTCCTTTTTAAGAAGAAGCGAAAAAGTTCAAAATAAACCTTATTTTCCACCAGTTCCTGATAGGTACATCTCACATTTCCAAAAATGACATAAGAATGATTTTACCTCCACCGAGAAACTATGGTCAGACGAAGAGGCAAAATTCTTATTTTTCCTTTGAAATCTATTTTGCTTTAATTGACATTCGTTAATTTTACTTTTAATACTAAAATATGATACTAAAAATATATTTTGTAAAACTTTTTGTACTTAATAAATGAAGTTTCCGAGTTCTAAATGTTATTAATATTTCTTCTGAAAGAAAAACATTAAATTAGACAACTGTGTTATTGTTATCCATCCCTGGGTAAGAATGAGACAAATGCTTTCCTAACGTGCTTAGTAATTATCTACCAACTAAGAAGTACTGCCATTGAAATAGCCGTCACCCCCGATGCTTAAGACCTCTAACAACCCATTTTTGCCATAAAACTCTTAGTTTGCCATATAAAAATTTAACTTACATGAAAATTAAAAAAAAAAGGCGTCTCATTGTTACCCACTCTCCCCTACAGATTATGCGTTATTCACCTAGGCCAGGAGTCTCCAAACTACGGCCCGCCAAAGGTTTTGGACCGGCCTGTCCTTGATGTAAAAAAAAGAAATTTTTTAATTTAGTTTGAGTAAAATTTCATTTTGAAACTTGAACCAAGAAAAATAATGAAATAAACAATTTTTGCAGCCGCGAGCTCAAACATGTCAATTATAAACAATGCACATGGCCACGCGGGTGCTTTTTTCCAGATCGTTGATGATTTTAAAAAATTAAAGAGCTTTGCAAGGGAGATGCTTACAATATTTGGCTCTACCTACATTTGTGAACAAACATTTTCAAAAATGAGATATATTAATGGATAAAAATTGCGAATAAAAAATAACTTCATACCTCTCACTAAGAATGTTTGTGTTGTGTTTCATTTTGCTATATTTGAATCAATAAATTTTCTTTACAATTGTTTCATATTTCCTAGCACTTTACACATTAATAAAGTTTTAACAGTGAAAAACTTGGTAACAATAAAAAATATAAAGATAAAAAAACTCCAAAAATTTAAGTTTGAATTTTACTAAAACTCAATATTTTGCACCTACATTAAAAAAATCCAAAGGAGAACCCCGTCGTGGAAGGGGCGGTATTTTCAGCAGTTTGTTAATTGACTCGGTTGGTCTTCAGATATTTACCACCTAGCCCTCAGGTAAAATAGTTTTGGAGACCTCTGAATTCTAGGCTATTGAATATATCAAATATCTTTTTAATTTGGATATATTTCAATTGGAGATTGGTTATTTTATTTCAGGTTACCATGTCGTATTTAGAAATCTACAATGAACAAATCAGAGATTTGCTGAATACCACATCTGGATATTTAGAATTACGCGAAGATTCCAAAGGAAAGAACATTCAAGTAGCAGGTCTATCAGAAATATCAACAACTAGTACAGATGAAGTGAGTTTCTAATTTCGGAACTCAACGTTTTAATATTATTTTACAACGACGTATTTTCACTGCCGAAAAATTTAAACTCTGTATAACATCTATGGATTCAAAACAACTAGTTTAAAAATTCTCAACAACTTACTCTAAATATTTGTTTACATTGATATTATTAGAATGAGAAACACACTGAAATTAAATCTAAGAAATATTATTTTATCTATGGTGGTTTCGGTTCTTGTTCAGTCCATTATCCATTCAAAATAAATTTGGTTGTAAATTCACTTATTTTTTTGGTTTTATGTACGTTTTGACGGCGAATCAATTTGTATCTGAAATTATGTTTCCAGTTTGCCTAAAGAAGCAGTGCCATTGTGTAAATATATAATGAATTTTATAATTTCACTTGTAGGTAATGCAGCTGCTCCACAAAGGCAACAAAGCTAGGACAATTGAACCCACAGCAATGAACCAAACATCATCCAGAAGCCACGCCCTTCTAAGCGTCACTGTACGGCACACAATTCCTGTGAACAAAACTGATCATCTTAGAATAAGAATAAGACAAGGACGACTATTTATGATAGATTTAGCGGGATCAGAAAGAGCAAATAAGACCAAGAACAGTGGTAAAAGATTGCAGGAAGGAGCTCATATTAATAGATCCTTATTGGCGCTAGGAAATTGTATAAATGCTCTTAGTGGTGGTGCACGGTAAAGAATATTTTGTTTTTCATTTATTTTTATTTTTCCTGGTATATACATTTTTTCTAGTGTATCAAGTTTATTATTTTTGATTATGTTTCTTTCTTAACGTTAGTCAATTATTTTCTTAACCATCCTGTATAGTTGTGCTGCTTTTGGTAGTCCATCTGGAATTTTGCATATATGTTCTTCAATGATCGATTTATTGATCGGTTTTATTTTTAAGCTTCACGTTAACTATTTATCTTTATGTTTTAATCCCTAATTTCGATTTTATTATCATTATCTATACGCCTAATTGTTATTTTTTCCAGGTATGTAAATTACAGGGACTCTAAACTAACCAGACTTTTAAAAGACGCTTTAAGCGGTAATTGTAGAACGGTCATGATTGCTCATGTATCTCCAAGTCCAGTACAGAAAGAAGAATCTAGAAATACTTTAATATATGCCGACAGGGCGAATAATATTACCACAAAAATCGAAAGAAATGTTTTAGATGTATCTTACCACGTTACTCAATATCAAACTGTGATAACAGAACTAAGAGATGAAATATCTCGACTGCAACATAAAATGAAAGAAGAAAGACCTAGGTCAGCCGATGTGAACAAATTAAATGCAGAAGAAAGAAGGAATGAGGTATGTATATAAGCATTACTTGTATCAGTTTTGCTATTAATTTAGATCGGCAATTCGTTTTCTGTAAAGCTTAACCAAAATCAATTGCAAAAAACTAAACACGTGTTCGCCTCCCTTGCATAGTTTTTCCTTTGATCGGCATGGGCGACGAACACGTGTTTTAGCTTTTGCAATTAATTTTGGGAAAACTTTAACGAGTTCAACTTTCAATACACTATGGTACACCCGTACTGCTCTGCGCTGTGATGTCCATTAACAATAAATAAATATAAATAATATAATTTTGTTTTAAGGTACAACAGTTACGACAACAAATTGTCGAAACATTTAAGACTCAGATGAAATTAAGAAGGAAATTAATGGAAATTGATTCACATCTCTTGAGTTTGGGAATGGAATCTGAAAGACAACACATGATTATATCACACTGGGAGTCTAGGAACAATAAATTGTATAAAAATAGTTTGAATGAATCTAGAGCAAGAACACAACAAAGTGTTAGGTGAGTACAAGAAGAAATTGTATATAACTTTTGTATGTAAAAATTGAATCTCCAGCCTGAAAGAAGTTTAAGTAAGGGAGGGTGGGGCACAATGGAACGCAAAAGTTGGTTTTGACCATAGCACCCCACCTGAATTTTTTTCAACATTTTAATATTTTCCTGTGACCTAAGGATCAAAACTATGAGAGAAATGCATCGACCGTTATTATATAAAACATATGTGACCGTAAGCGGCCATTTTTAAAAAAACTCATTTTGTGTCATTGTGCCCCATGCCTGAATTCGATCAAAACATAGTCTCCTAAAACAGGAAGACGGTCGGGCTCCCCAGCAAAAATCTCCTCATTATATCCATGTCGTCGTCCGTGTCTGCATATTCAACGTCTCCATCGTCTAGTTCGTCGTCCTCTGATGATGAATGAATTGGAGCTTGTTCACTAGATTTTTTCTTCTTCGGTTTCGGTTGATTTACGAACACCTTCCTTTTGACTGACAATATTCTGGAAGTTTGAATCGGCTTCTTCGTCTCTGCAATGGCTTTCATTTCTGGAGTGCTCGTAGCTATCATACTCTTCCCTTTTTTCCTCTGCTTTCGATCTCCTACTTTTGGATAACCACGAAAATCTTCAAGATATAGGAAAGCATGACTTGGACCAGCTCCTGGATCGAGGACACCGATGACTGTATGGTTTGCAGCTGCTCCTTCTTCTAAAGAAACTGCTCCTTCTTCTAGGGAAGCGGCTCCTTCTTCTAGGAAAGCTGCTCTTTCTTCTACTTGAAGGAGGGAACCGTTGAGCGAATCACTTGGCACAGCATAACTATTGGTTTTAGGTGGTTGATCATCCACAACGGTAAGAGGCGGTCGATCAGTCACATAATTGCATAAGAAGTCTGCTTCTGTAAAAACATCTCGATCAAATAGATGTATCCCACATTTTTTTAAACCTGCAATTATGTTGGAAGGTGTCATGCTTTTCTGATGAGCTATGTTCACGAAGGAAGCTGTATTATAAATTGACGCAGTTTTGCCAGGGTTTTGCATCATCCAAGAGTCAAGAGCTGCATTATAATAAGTTTTAAACGGCCCGAAAACCTCATCATCTAGGGGTTGCGTTTTGTTGGATGAATGGGGAGGTAAAGTCAAAATTGAGACACTATTCTCCTTGCACATTATAAGAGTTTCCAGGGACAAATGACTTTCTACATTGTCATAGATTAATAGAGTGGGGTTCTCTCTAGAACTGCAAGCGTGGCGAATAAAATGCTTAATAACTTCCACAAAAAATTCTGATGTCATCCAACCCAGTGTGCCTGGAGGTGCTCCTTGAGTCATGTGGTCTTTGACATGAACACGTGGAAAAATCATGACTGGCGGAATAGTGTTGCCAGACGCAGAAATTATGGACACTGAGGTGACGTTAGTGCCTTTTTCTCCACTTGTAGCTTTGCACTCTTGCTTCACGCCTTTTTCAGTCACAATTCGTTGGGGTTTTTGTACAGTCGATGTGGCTGTTTCACCCAAATTGAACACTCTTGTTCCATCTCCAAACTCTGGGTGCTGTTGATACAGTATTTCCAAGTTATTGAAGAACACAATCTACATTTGCTTTGGTGAACGAAGTAGCACGAGACAAGCTGCAAGGCTCAGAGATTCTTTGGCTGAGTTTGGGGTGCATTTTCAGAAAACCGTAAAACCAATCAATGCCTGCAATTTTCTTCTTCCCGCATGATATAGGGCATGGTATTGTAATATTTTTGTTATTTATTTACTTGTGGGATAAATTATACACACTACTATGGCTAATTACTATCTATTTATTTAAAGAAACACACACTGTATTAAACTTAATTTATATACACACTTTACTTAATGTCTACTAATTTATTTACACTCGGTATATTAGTTCTAATTTATTTTCACCACTTGAATATTACACTATTTATCTGCACTATTTAATCACTGTCCGATTACTGAGAACTTCTGTAAACTGTCTGTGAACTAACTCTTTACTGCCCGTTTCACTAATTCTCTCGAACTAACTGTTAACTCGCTTAAAAGCCCGCGTATATATAGTCCTTCTCGACTCTCGAAAAATCCAGTGCCTTCAGCGCTCGTTGTGCTCGAATGTTCTCGAAAGGGGGGACGCAGCCACCAAAATTTAGAGTCGAGAGACAGGGCCGGCTTTGAGTTGGTGACCTCGCAACATTGCCCTCTCCTTAAAAGGAAGTTCCTCCTGGAACTTCTGTGTAGCCGGGACTGGATGTTTAAATTGGCAACTGGTCCCATTCCTACACTTTCTGGTCGTATGGAAATAACAGGGCACTGTCTTCATTGGACACTGATAGCGGGGGGTATAGCTGCAGATTAATATGTGGACACCGGTATCTTCTAAGATCACATCCATCATATTCCTGATAACTCGCCAATGCAACTGGTTGCTCTCTATCTTAGGCATAGCTAGTTTCTTCACGTTGGATTCCAGCACATGGTCTCGAAGTCTACGTAGTGCTTCTCACACATTCCGGTAGGTGGATCGATCTTGAAATTCGTTCTTTGTTACCAGGTAGAAGACGTACCGTGAATTGTGTTCGAGTCTCAGTGACTTGCCAGGGGTTGGAATCTGTTCTTCAAGTTTTTCTGGTTGCCCAAACTTCTTTCGGAAGACAGACCACGTGCGTTTTTGATACTGGCGGGGATGTTGTGTGCCAGTGAATAGTCTTCCGGTAGCGTGAACAAGTCTTGTCGTTGCTCTTAAGTGACTCCAAACCTAGCTTTACCGGTACCTCCATATGCGCCCATAAATTTTTCGAACGCAGGGTCAGGATCTTCCCGGATATCGTTCACTCCTTCCTCTCTGTCATGGTCTCCTTCGAATGGCGCTAGACGGTTTTGGTGGACTACTTTCGGTTTTCCATTGGGGATCTTGCTTATGCGATAGATGACGTCATTGAACCTCTTCTTGATCAAGTACGGACCCTCCCACGATTTTTGTAATTTTGGAGAAAAGCCTTTACTCCTCGTCGGGTTGTGTAACCATACTTTGTCCCCTTCTGTGACCTGCGTGTCGTACCGTTTTTTCATTCTGTCGCTGGCAACTTGAAGATTCGTTCGGACCAATTCATGCACATCGTCCATCCTTTTTCTCAACTGGATCACGTAATCTTCTCCAGGTCGACAACCAAACTCCAGGTCATAAGGAAGCCGCATTTCGCGTCCAAATAAGATTTTCGCAGGTGTTTTACCTGTGGACTCATTGATGGCGGATCGATAAGCCAATGCAAATAGGGAAAGATATTGGTCCCAATCTCTCTGGTGGCCGGAAACTGCTTTGGACAGGTATTTTCCAATAGTCCTGTTCATTCTCTCGACCATTCCATCTGACTGTGGATGCAACGCCGTTGTCCTGGTCTTCTTCATTCCCAGCTTGTCACAAATTTCCTGGAATACATGGCTTTCGAAATTCCTTCCCTGATCGCTGTGAACTTCCAAGGGCACTCCATATCGGCAGATGAATTCCTTCACCAATACATGCACGACAGTTGTGGCTTCTTGATTCGGGATCGCGTAAACTTCTACCCACTTTGACAAATAATCCATCACAACCAGGATGTATTTACCACCATTTTCTGTCGTCGGAAATGGTCCAACGATGTCTAAAGCAATTCTTTCGAATGGGCTTCCGACATTATACTGTTTCATGGGTGCCTTTCTCTTGTGATGTGGTCCATTACTCGTAGCACAAGTCGTACACTTCTTACACCAGTCCTTCACATCGTCGAAGCTGTTCGTCCAATAAAACCTTTCAAGGACTCGCTGAAGGGTTTTCTTCACTACCAGATGATCTCCTGAAGGACTGTCGTGTAACTTCCTCAGTACCTAAGCTACTCTCGATCTCGGGATAACTAACTGTCTTCCATTCTCAGAACCATCATCGTTTTCAAGAATTCGTTTCAACGGGCCTTCTTCCAGGATAAGGGAGTCCCACTGGGCCCAATATGTTTTGAGTGTCGGTGAAAATCTTGACACTTCTAGCCAGGTAGGTCGCCGATTTTCTTCCTTCCATTGCCGGATCATCTTCAGGTGAGGGTCATTCTCCTGATCTTCTCAGATCCTGGTGGGTGAACATTCTTCATTGACAACTGTAGTTCTTGAAACTGCAGCTTCTTTAGATTCTGCCTTGTTGCAGTGGGAACAGTCTGCTGGGCACGGCCATCTAGACAGAGAGTCGGCATTTCGGTGGCTCACACCAGCCCGATGTTCGATGTTGAAATCGTACTCTTGAAGTCGTTCAATCCATCTAGCGATCTGGCCCTCGGGATTCTTGAACTGCATCAACCACTTAAGTGATGCATGATCAGTCCGTATCAAGAATTTCATTCCATAGAGATACTGGTAAAAGTGTTCCACAGACTTCACTACCGCCAAAAGTTCTCTTCTCGTGGCGCAGTAGTTTCGTTCTGGTTTGGAGAGGACTTTACTGAAATATCCCAGCAATCTTTCCTGTCCTCCTTGGATCTGTGAGAGCACTCCTCCAATCCCTACGTTACTTGCATCCGTGTCAAGAATGAAGTCTCCCTCTGGTAACGGATATCCTAGTATCGGCGCCGTGGTTAATCGTCTCTTCGGGGTTTCAAAAGCAGTTTGACATTCTTCATCCCAATGAAAAATTCTGGTTTCTTCTGTGAGTCGAGTTAGTGGCTTGGCAATATTTCCAAACTTCCTTATGAACTTTCGATAGTA
Source organism: Lochmaea crataegi (assembly GCA_947563755.1). Classification (NCBI taxonomy): domain Eukaryota; kingdom Metazoa; phylum Arthropoda; class Insecta; order Coleoptera; family Chrysomelidae; genus Lochmaea; species Lochmaea crataegi. The sequence continues at coordinate 27,105,284 of OX387425.1, read as the reverse complement.
TGTGCAAAGTCCAAGAAAGCTCCTAACTTGATGTTTGTCGGTAGGTTGTGGCCATTGCTTTATGGAAGTAATTTTCTCTGGATCCACCGCCACTCCTTCATTGCTCACAATATGACCCAGATAGTTGACTCGGTTTTGGAATAACTGACATTTCTTCGGGTTTGACATGAGCTGGGCAGATTGAAGTCGTTTGAATACGTCTTCCAAATTCTTCAGGTGTTCCTCAAATGTCTTCCCCAATACTACGATGTCGTCCAAATAGATCAGGCATGTTTTCCAAGATAACCCTCTCAAGACATTTTCCATGAGTTTTTCAAATGTCGCGGGCGCATTACAGAGCCCGAAGGGCATGACGTTGAACTGCCATAGTCCAGATCCGGTGGTAAAAGCAGTTTTCTCTTTGTCTTCTGGGTCCATTTCCACTTGCCAATAACCGGTCTTCAGGTCACCACTTGAATATTACACTATTTATCTGCACTATTTAATCACTGCCCGATTACTGAGAACTTCTGTAAACTAACTCTTTACTGCCCGTTTCACTAATTCTCTCGAACTAACTGTTAACTCGCTCAAAAACCCGCGTATATATAGTCCTTCTCGACTCTCGAAAACTCTAGTGCCTTCGGCGCTCGAGCTAAGCACAAACAAAACCGTTGTACTCGAATGTTCTCGAAGGGGGGGGGCAGCCACCAAAATTTAGAGTCGAGAGACAGGGCTGGCTTTGAGTTGGTGACCTCGCAACAGTATTTTGTTCATCACTGCTATTTCGTATGCAATCTTACTTGGAGGCGAAAATCCGTTGGCGGAAATTTTTTACTTTCACTACGAAAAACAGCACCTCACCTCGTCTGGCCCGCAACTAGTGAGGAGGAGACAATTAGCTAGCTTTGTTGGGAGTGGCGCGCAGCGCTTCCTGTTGGAATTTCGTTGCACTAGAACCTTCTGTACGTCCGGTACACGAACTGTTTCACTTTGCCCCGTGTTCCATTGTGCCCCACCCTCCCCTACCTATGTTAGCAATAGTTATTAACTTAATCTATAAGCGAGTTCATCTATTGCTTCTTAGCGCTGATTAAAGCGAAATGAAATGGAAGTGTCACTTCTTGCCTGTCTAAGTTGATGTAGTAGTAGTGGGGAACGAAAGCATTATCAATTGCCTCCATTTCTAAGCCTCGCCTTCGCATGAGTGACTAATACTAAAGTCGTAATAATTTATAAATCACAAAATATGTTTTTAAGTTAAATTTTTAAAACAATATTTAAATAAAGCGCTAAAATACGAACAAATAAACAAAACAAATTGATTTGTATACATAGGATTTTTCAACCCCCTAATACCTATCTGACGGCTAATGTCATGAACTATTGAGAGTAAGCAGAGTCTAAAATGAATAAATTAGCTAACAAGAATTCAAAAGATAATACGACTTGTTGTGATATTCTTAGCGTGCTATCCAAATATCTTTTTGATTTTTCAGAAGAAGAACTTACACGGCTGATGGCTTTAGATCAGCGGGATATGAACAAGATGATATTAGCGATGTAGATACTGATGCTGAAAGCGAAGTAGCGGTTCAACAAGCTTGGAGTGAACTAGCAGATATTGAAAGAGAACAAGAAAGATGGTCGGAGCTACGTTCTCATATTGAACAAAAGCTCGAAGTATGCAGACAAAGAGGAGTTACATTAGAAGATGTAAGTCACTGATGCATGTATTTTAATGGTTTCTTATACTTGTACAAACATTTTTAGCAACTTCCCACATTATTATCTTCAGACGACGAAAGAGAAATTCTAGCGCTAATGTGCCGAGTTCACGAGCTAGAAGCAGACAAAATGGCCCTACAGTCTGAGAGATTGGTTAGACAACATGAACTTAGACGTAGAGATCTACTAATTTTACGTTACGATAGGCAAAGGCAAATTTGCGAAGAAATTATAACTAGGCAACGGCAGATTATGGATGGTATAGTATTGTTATTTAAAAGGTTTCCTTTCATTTTCAGAATAAAACATTGGACCTAAAATATGCTATACAAATTAAACTGTATATACTAAACTTATGTAACTACTTAGTTTGAATATTTTAGAAGCATGTGCCTTAGTTAAAAATAATATTTTTTCTCTAAAAGGCACCTGGTATTGGTAAAAAAAATTATTATTCAATATTTGTCAAATTCATAGACTTATAAATACCATTTCTATGGTCACATAGAATAAAAAAGATTAAAGAAAAAACATTGAAAATTGTAAATACACAAACTTCGAGATATAAAAGCAAACAAAAACTTTGAGTATGTTTCTACTTTGGTTAATGTTCCATGTTTATTTCTGTAAATATTAAGAAAAATATAAAACCTGCTGACCTTTCTTCAAATTTATTATTTCTCGGCTTCTATAGAAATTTCATGCTTCTTCCATATTGCCCAGGATTCGCTAATATTTCTTAATATTATAATCACGGTTTACGCTATGTTGTAAGTTCTTTTTAATCCAAAATGATATTATTGGAGATAGCTATATTTCCCAAACTATTTGATATTATCAATAAGTTGATTATTATTGAGCCCATATAATATAGCAACTATCTCGCTATTATGTTTAAAATGTGGTAGGTACCTACCTCTTTTACTAAATCAGCATTACGTTTTAGAAAAGAAAATGCATTTGCCACAAGATTTACAAGATCTGTATCAGCTTTACCAACAAGAAATTCATGCATCTACCTATACAGATATCGGTACATCCCAAATAGCTACGGTTTTCACTCCAACAGATATTTTACCTCCTATAGGAAAAATGTAAGTCTGATAAAAATAATTCTTACAAAATAACTGTATGACCAGCATAATAAATTCGAGAATTGTTCAAAGGAAAGACGCTTTAAGGCAGTTAAACAATTTTTATTAGGTATATTTGACATTTAAAAATTACTCCCACTGTTGCATTAATCTCTAGAATACCTGCTTTCTATTTATTTGAATATTTATTAATTTTAGGCGTATGCCAACTATGGATTTGAGTGGAAGTGATGCAAGTGTTTTATCTCCTCCTTCATCTGCAGACTCCGGAGACTCAAGTGTGGATCGCCTAATGGGACAGCCAGTAGCAAGACATAGTCTTAGTAAAAAACTTCCTCCCCTTCCCCCTAGTCCGCCAGTCAGAACAAGAAAATCAAGTTCGAGGTATAACGTTTATAAAAATAATTAATTTAGATTAAGTAGTAGTCCTCTACGAAATAATCAAATGGAGATACTACGATAAGTCTCAGAAAATAAATGTACACAACATAATTTTTTTTTGTTTTAGTTCCATGAGAAAAAGCTTTAGTGAAGTGCACCTTAGCGGTTCTGAAGAGGGTACAACGTAATATTAAGTTGCTGTCTAATTTTGTAAATATATTTATACCATATTGTACAGTAAAACATTAAAACATTAACATTTTGGACATGGCTCTACCAAATTTAAAATTCCACTGTATATAATAATTTAACCTATAATACAATATTATTTCATGGATCAAGTCTACACCGTTAGGATTCTAAGAAAATTTATAATGACTAATAATTATATTTAATATGATTATATATACACTATACAATATCGTAACACTCCTCCTCGATTTGAATTCAGTCTTTAATGAAAATCGCATAAGCACTATGTACATATAGAAAAGCCTTTTAAGATTAACTATAATTATTTAACATCAACTTATCTATAAAGTAAGCAAAAGTTTCTTTACATAAAGCTTTTGTGAACATGTCTTCCAAATTATGGTTATTTGAAACATATTCGATTTGTATTTCCTTTTGAACAACTAAATCTTTTAAATAATGTCTTTTGATATCGATATGTTTAGCCCTTTTAGAGTTTTCGTAACTTTTTGACATAAGAATAGAACTTTTAGTGTCGCAATAAAGTAGAGCAGAATCATACATTTTAAAGTCACTTAGTGTTCTCTTTAAGTTTATGAGGTCTTGAGCCCCACCAGCCGCCGCTATATATTCTGCCTCTGCAATGGACAGAGCAACACACGTTTGTTTTCTTGAAAACCATAAAACAGGATTAGTCTCGTGTAAAATTATGCATCCGCTTATGCTTTTATACGATCCTGTTTATCTGTTGCCCAGTCAGCATCTGAATACCCATTCAGTCTTAGATCTGTGTTCATATCCTTTTTGTATGTTAATCCGATTTCCTTGGTGCTTTGTAAGTACCCTATTACCCTTTTATCTGCACTCCATGTCTCTTTAGTTGGTTTATCCAAGAATCTACTTAGATATGAAACAGCAAAAGTAATATCCGGTCTAATGTTGTCGATAAATACATGAGCCCTCCTATAAACTGTCTATATGGAAGATATCTATTATTTCACTGTCTTCGTTATAATGAAAACCTCTTTCCATTGGTGTACCTTTATCATTACACTCCTCCATATTAAAATCCTTTATCAACTTGTCTATAAACAGTGACTGTTTTTTTACAATTTCATTATCGGTTCTTGTTATACACATGCCCAAGAAGTTTTTGATTTTGCCTAAATCTTTTGCTTGAAAAGAATCTTGTAATAATTTTACTGTATTTTCCAGGTTATTCTACTAATATGTCGTCTACATATATTAAGATAAAAATTTCGTCTCCACAATATAAGCAGAAATCATGTTTTGAACGAATAAAATTGTTTTTGGGTGCAAACTCATTAAAAGTATCATTCCAAACTCTTGGTGATTCCTTCAATCCGTATAACGCACTGTTTAATTTTAACACTGGTGTATTTTACTTTATTCCTTCTGGACAATAGAACTTCCCATTCAAAAATGCTGTGGGAATATCCAGTTGTCGAATTTCCCAGTCTCTATTGAGATTAGTAATCTTATTGTCGCAATTCTTGCTACTGGTGCGTAAACTGGCTCAAATTCATTTTCCTCCTTTAGTTAAAATCCCATTTCTACTAGTCTTGCTTTCTTTGATTCTGAAAACCCATTTTGTTTCTATAGCTTTTCTTCCTATTGGTAGATTTGCTTCTTCCCATGTTTCTAGCTTCCTAATGTGAACTCAACTCCTTCTCTATTGCTTCACACCATTCTTCATCTTTCATTGCATCTACATATGATACTGGATCTTCCCGAGTCGTAAGTAGACAATATGCTGAATAGACTTCGTATTCACTCAGGTGTTTAGGCACATTTACTTTTCTTCCTCTACTTTTCATCTGAACTTTCTTTATCTTGATCTTTTCTTTCATTTGTGAATTCATTTACATCATTCTTTACATTTTTCTTATTCTGTGTGTCTTCTTCATCTTTTTGTATTATTACTTGGTCATTATTTCTGGTTCTGTTTTTAATTCATAGTCAGTCGATTTTTCATCAAATCGCACATCCTTCTAGCTTATTATTTCATTGTTATCGTAATCCCATAATCGGTATCCTACCGCATTATATCCAACCATTATGCAAGGTTTAGCTCGCTTTGACTTCCAAAAACTCTTAATCTTGAAATATCATTTTTCTTATACCTCCTACTTGCAGGAGTAGCTCCATTGTTAGCTTCTGTAGGGGATCTGTTAAGCTCATAAGCTGAACATTGAATGGCTTCACCCCACAATTCTTTGGGTAGATTTGTTTCACTGAATTTAGTTCTCACTTTATTTAATAAAGTTCGATTCATCCTCTCGGCTTATCTTGTTTTTAACATTATGGATCTGGGCCCATAACCTGAGAATTTTACACACAAGCACAGCGGTACGAATTGGTGGGCACTATATTAATGATGATAACTCAACTTAACGTTTTATAAAGATTTTATTCTTAACTATTTTACAACGAACATACTTGATACATCATGGTTTACAAAGCTTAACTGTCTTGAGTCTTCTTCTTTTTCCACAACTTACTTCTAACAAGGTGTCTAATAACCCGTCAGACGGTGTTTAGACCTCTAAACTGTTTTCTATTATTTACCTAATTTAATTATTTGTATACCCGCCTATGTGCAATTTTATTTTGACCACCCTGCGAGCAACTGTACACGCATGCTCGCTGGACGCGAGTTTGGTGCCCATTTTCCGCGGTACCGGCTCACCTTCTCACCCTCAGTTTTAATTGAGACTCCATGCAACAAGCATGCATACTATTTAGGCTACAATTGGTAGTAACATCATAAAACCAATATTAATTTGTACTCTATTCATAAAGTCAAATTTCTGTTTCTTTTTTTACCATTTAAATACTGTGTTGAACTGTTGAATAAATATTCTATTTTTTTGTGACTGTGTGGAACATTATTTATCATCCAAAACACCAGCGATCTATCGAAGGAAAAGGCATTAAGTACAGGACAGTGAAAAGGCTCACATCCCGCACAGACGGTATACACTATACAAAATCGTAACAATATAGTCATTCTCGATTCCGCCTTGAGATACAGAGTTAGAGACTGAAGATTGAGTATGGTTTCCACAGATAGGTTTTCTTCTGGTTGACCACGGGAATGGGGGGTAACGAGAGCAAATGTGTAAGGGAATTATGTGTTAAATAGCAACAGGCCCTCCACTGCGACTCACAATGTTCTTTTGTGCGATTAAATTAATGAACTTTGAATGAATACAAAGTAGAACAATTTTAAATTGTTTATTAATTAAAATACAAGTCTCTCACAGAAAATGCTTAAAAATAAGTAACTTTTTACAACTCGACCATTAATACCTAAATTCTAAAATAAATTAAATAATATAGAAACAAAAAAATATAACAAAACAGGGAATGTATATACAAAGTCATGTTATAAGATTGCAGTTAATAAATATTACCTTGTTCTTTAATCGATCATTTAATTGTATGACAGGAACTCCATCCTTGAACCATTTTTGATCAGAAATTAAATTAAATTTGAAACAATGTTCGTATAATTATTGGCAGTTTATGAAATATTATATAATGTATGTATAATGTACAATATATAATAAGGTTCGTACATTCTTTATATATAATTTTTTTACATTATCATCGATGTTTGTAGGGATTTTTACGTGGTGTGTTATCGCAAAGCACTTTTCTTTATTTAAAAAGCTGCTTTTTCACTCCAGTCATATTAGAACACGTTTTTTGAACTAAGGAAAATTTAGTCAAGGTTTAAACAAAATGTTAAATAAATATTGCACACACGAAAATACTCAAAAAGCAAAATTTACACGTCATTCATTCCCTAGTAGCGTTAACCTCTAATTTAAAAAAAATGTATTACTCATATTGTGTGTTAAAATGGAAGCACAAATATTAAGTACACTTGTTTTCAGAGGTATACCGAGAAGAATAATTAATAACAGTAGGTATCAAACATTAGCTATATTTATTTTCTCAGTTTCCGGCTCTTCGGCTTTGGTTTCTAAAGGAGACAATGCTAGTCCTCGGTTGCATAACTGAACTATTTCGGAGATATCCTCTCCTCTTGTTTCGGGAAGGTAAACTCTAAAAAATAAATGTGCAATTGGTGCATATGTTACCGTTAAAGTATATAATGCAGTTATTTCATAGCATACCTAGTTATTCCATGAAATAACTGATCGTGTCCGTTAAAGTGTGTAATATGTTAATAATTTGACACTTTAACTAGTTATTCAATGAAATAACTAGGTATTCTATAAATTAACTAATGAGAGACAGTTAAAGTGTAAAATAAACAATTTATCTAAAATGAATAACTAGGTATTCTATAAATAAACTAATAAAAGACAGTTAAAGTGTAGGAGATTTTGTAGTTTTAGTTTTTATCGAGAAGGGCAAGGAAAATCATTGAAGAAGCTATAAGGTGTTGTAAAAATGGCTTCTTCAATGATTTTCCTTGCCCTTCTCGATAGATTAATCAATGATCTGTTTCAACCGCGTCGCACGGTGTTTACTTAGATACTGCATGCTCCTACGTCTCCCCCTACACCGTCACCGCTCTTGTCTTTTACACACATTACATGATATAGATTATTTTACACTTTAACGGGCTGCAGATCGTTATTCTATGAAATAACTAGTTAAACCATGAAATACAAGAGAGTTTTACACTTTAACGAATACGATCAGTTATTTCATTGAATAACTAGGTATTCTATAAAATAACGGATTTCATACTTTAACGGTAACACATGTTCAAAATAAAATTATATCAATTCAGAGTATTTTATGATGCATAATACAAATTTCAAACTCACCTTAAAAATAAGTGAAGTAGTAAAACCACCGCAGCAAAAATGAAAAATGATCCCGATCCTATAGACGACTGCAAAGTGGGAAATGTCAATCCAATTACTAAATTTCCACCCCAATTACACATACTTCCTAAAGCCATGGCGGTAGGTCTAGGACCGACTTCAAATAATTCAGAACCGACGAAATAGGGAATAGGACCCAATCCAAATCCGTAACACAATACAAATCCGAGAACTCCCACTATACTTAAATAGGCTACCCATGAGTAAGATTCCTAAAAAAAGTAGTTGATTAATTTACATACAAAATTTATTCTAAAATATCCGATTTACTTGCTATACTCTACCTAAATAGTAAATCAGATATCTCCCCACATTACAATTTATTTGATAATGGAAGTGAAAATATACAGGGTGGTGCATTATATTTATATTTACCATATTCAATAATGATGTTAGTTATTAAAAAAACTATAATGGACCATCAGGTTAATAAAGTGATTGTAACAAAAATATATTACTTACAATGTACATAATAGAAAATCCTAGAATAATAAGGCATGCCGCAGATGTTAAAAGGCTGACTTGAATACAAAATCTCCTGGTAAAACGAGACATTGTCCATATTGACAACACTGCCATGAGACAGTTACATATACCCGAGCCAATTATAGCTAGTTCTCGTTCTTTTACTGATAATCCTGCTGCCAAAAATATCTTGTTTGAATAAAAAAATACCTGCAAAGAATACTTATTCGATCAGTTTGTCTAAATTCAATTAATACTACTAAATAAATTAGACCGTTGAGTGATAAATATAAGAAGAGATGCAGCCTCGTAAACGATTTTGTGCCACAAAATGATGTTGGGGGAAAGATGTCGCCACTCGCATTTTCCTATTTTCTCTAGGAATTTAGTAGTAGTGTTATACTGACCGTACTAGAGTTAAGAACTGCGAATGGAATTTCTATCTCTGGACTCTCTAGAGTGTATTGTACATGATTTCATTAACCAAGTGTGTAGTTAATCTATGCATTAAAGGATTTTGTTGTGTGTTACGTAGGGAAACTGTTATTATTTTTAAATATGAAGCCCAAAAGCCACATGTGGTTTATCAGAAATGTGAACAAAACTCAAAAAAAGGTAAACTTTTTTTAAATCAACTACTAAAAATGAAAGTATCCTAAATGAGTGGAAAAAAATTGTGGTAAGTAATATAACTATTTGGAATTTAGAACTTTAGGACTTTTTTTATTGTATTGCCGAAGAATTACTACTAATGAGATAAGAGTTTTTCGTTTGTTTTTTTACCACATTTTATTTAACCAAATTAATTGTTTCAACCACTACTTCGTGGAATCTTTGTATAATTATTGAATAAAATGGTAACGAGTTAATTTTTTTTGGGCACCGATTAGAGGTTTATTTTTATATTTTTTTCTTTTCCGTAACGTATTTCATTTTACCACTAGGTTTTATTTAACTCGTTACTTACTTTCCGACTCCATCATTTTCAACACAAGAAGGATTAAGGCAAGGAGGGGGACTAAGTCCATTATTATTTACAATTTTTATTGATGAAATAATTAAAAAATCGTCAACCAAAATGGCAAAACTACACGTTGGATACAGACATTTAGGAAGAGTGGATATATCAGAAGCAGCTTTTGCAGATGATTTAATAATTATGGCAGGGAAAGAGAAGGATTTACAAAAGAATATGGAAATATGGAGCACGGTATCTGAAGAATTTGGAATGACAGTTAATCAAAGCAAAACCAAAGTTATGGTTATAGGACCGCAACAAAAAAATTTGAATATACAATTAGATGGAATAAAAATTGAGCAAGTTAGAAGATATAAATACTTGGGAGTAGAAATAGAAGAAAATGGAACGCAGGAAGTCGAAATTACCAATAGAGTACAAAAAACGATGAATCTTTATCACACGATGAATTCGACATTTATAAAATAAAAAAGAAATTTCCAAGAAAACGAAGTTAAATATATTTAAAACAATTTACCGGCCAATATTAACATTCGGATGTGAATCTTGGGTATTAACAAAGAGACAAAAGAGTCGAATACAAGCAGTTGAGATGAAGTATCTTAGGCGAGTTAAAGGAGTCACAAAGAAAGACAAACTAAGAAATACGAAAATAAGAGAAGACCTTGACATAGAATCAACACTTAAATTCATTGAAAAGAGACAATTAAGCTGGTGGGGACATTTACAAAGAATGAACGATACAAGACCAGTTAAAAAAGTATGGCAATTAAAAATACAAAAAAGAACGAAAAAGGGAAGACCAAAACAAACATGGGATGGTGTTATGGTAGGCATACTGCAAGAAAAAGGAAAAACATGGACAGAGGCAAAAACAATGGCAAAAGATAAAAAACAATGGGCTAAATTTGTACATGAATAAAATTCTATCTGGACCAAAGCATCGATGAAAAAATGGATATATGTCTTAAGCATAATACTATGTAGTTGAAACAAGTATAATTGTAATAGTATACCCTACACCATACACTATGGTAATTGGGTTTTTGATAATATATATATATATATATATATATATATATATATATATATATATATATATCATTTGACATCATTTTGACATTTACTTTTTAAAAAATTCAAATCAAAATTATTATTATTAGATGTATTTACCATTTGAAACAACTTGTAATACAATCTCGAATGCTGTCCTTGAGAATGGAAATAAAGATATTCCGAAAGCTTGGAAAATAGTGTAAAGAGTACTCATTTTACAATTTTGCCGCTTCCCCAATATTCCTGTCCTTGTACATTATTATTCGGCAAATATCTACTATAACTTTATATATATATATAGATATACTTACTTTCCGACTCCATTTCTGTTACCGCATTTATTTGTTTTTTATAATGTATTTTATTATTAGTCTGAAGGTACGCAAATTCGAATTCTGCCATATAAAATTTAGTAGTTTCCGATGTTTAAAATTCTCCAACCGAAGGGACATTCGTTATATATCAAGTTTAATTAATTCCGAAAGACAAGCAGTATATGACCAACTTTTTGTTGAACAGAAATAAATTTTAACACCGATAACGGAAGTATAAATAGGAGGATTTTGACTTCTTCGGGACCGATCGTCTTGATATTTATTTTGTTTACCGTAGCCGGAAAAATTAGTGTGCGAGTTAGTGGAGATGTGAACTCCGGGGTCCGAGTTGTGTGATATTTTAATAATACACTGCAAATTCGAAATTGTCGTATCGCCGTTTAGATAGTAAACTGTTTGAATTGTTTTATGGGAAATTTTCCTGACCGTTTTTTGTGCTAAATTTTTTTTATTTTCTGGTTTGTCGAAGTAGAATCAATATTTATAGTTAAATGAGATTTGCCAAAGAGTTTTTGTTTCAACGTTGGATATTTACTTATTGGATATTGATTATTCGCCGGTTCTCTGTCAGTTTATGATTTATTTTTTTTGCTGCAGGTCGTTAAGATACAATTAAAATTTATGTGAATTGATAAAATTTTGATTTTATGCCGGTTCTTTTATTCTTACTCTGTGTGTCAAAACTTGTATATGTATATTTTAAATGAAATTTTCGATTTTTTTAATAGTACGTGCCGGTTTACTTTAGATTCAAGGGATAATCAGACTTGGAAGTGGCCTAGCTATAATTTGTCTGATTACCCGGCAGATCTAAATCGTTTTTTTCCAGTCTCGTGGAATAATTCTTTTATTTTTTTTTCTGTCGAAATAATAGTTGCCGGTTTAATTTAGATTCAAGGGCTAATCGGACTTGGAAGTGGCCTAGCTATAATTTGTCTGATTACCCGGCAGATCTAAATCGTTTTTTCCAGTCTCGTGGAATTATTCTTTTATTTTTTTTGTGTCCAAATAATAGTTGCCGGTTTAACTTAGATTCAAGGGTTAATCAGACTTGGAAGTGGCCTAGCTATAATTTGTCTGATTACCCGGCAGATCTAAATCGTGCATTAATGACCCTGTTAAACCCGGCAGATTTGAACTGTATTTGATAATCTGACCGGCCTGGACCAATACGATCGTTAATATCCCTGGTATAGATAACAAATACCTATTTCTCTTCCCCGTTATTTTGCGTGTCCATATAGACCACAGAGTATTAATAAACTGAAGGTTTGAATTCCTGCTGCCTTCGTTATCAACCGTAACTTATAAATATTTGACTCGTTCGTGTGAAACCTAGTTAATTAAATTAAATTCAACAAGACCCCTGGAATTTCCGTAACCTCCATCTGAGGCTATCTGGAACTCTTGACGCTAAGGGTCAAGAGGCCGTGGAGCAAACCACGTTAAAAATCTGGCGCCCGAGTTTTAAACCGAATGTTGCTTCAAGGGTGTCCATAGTGACGTGTTCGTGTGGCAGGAGCCACGTGTAGGAAGAAAGCACGTTACAAAATCAATAAATTACAAATTCCACAACAGAACTATAACTTGACCGGTTTCACAAACAACATTTGCATCTTCAGGACTAAATTTACTTTATTATTATTTTTCGTTGATCTTGTTAAGTATGTAGAAGGGCTCCTGGCAGTGAAACATTTTTTGTTGTCTTCAATGAAAACGGAAGTCGGATAAAATTTTGTTAATTGACAATTGCCTAACTTGTTGATAAATCAACTTTAAATTTTTTTTCAACGGCACCCTATTCTTTGAAGATGCAAGAACATACCATAATTTTTTGGAATTTTTATGTTAATATTCAATACTTGAAAAAAATTTGTTTATGTGACGCACTCTCTTCAGACTTTAATTTTGACGTAGGTATGTTCATTGATAAAATTAAATATTTTTATGTATGTATCTATCTTCTTTTTATTCCTAACTTTGTTTCATATTTCTTTATATCGAACGATATAAATTTGTAAATATTGTATGTAGTCAACTAAAAAAACTGTCCGCTTTTAAATGAAATAAATTTCACAAAACAACAGCAGACCGGTGTTTTAGTAGGTTTTTGCAAATGCTGCCAACATAATTATAGGCTAGGTGACTATGTGACATTTATATTGAAAACTAAAGCACGATTTCACAAACCATTTCCTGAAGTTAGGTACTACCTAAATCGGGTTTAGGAATTCCTAAATGCAATGCAATTTACATTTCACCTCGCGCTAAAAAATACCTAAGAGTGATAGGAAATAACTAATATTATCAACAACAGCACTAACGAAATATTAAACCTCAGCAGGGGCCAGATAAGGAAAGTGACGGGATTACTCACCGGTCACTGTACCCTAAGGAAGCACATGCATACAATTGGCATATATAGGGAGAAACCTATCTGTCGGTTGTGCATGGAAGAGGAGGAAACAGCCTCTCACATTATCTTCGAATGTGAAGCACTGTCTCATTGAAGATATAGTCTCCTAGGACTAGAGTATCCAAGGGAGGATTTCTCCACGAATGACCTAGTGAAAAGACTGTGGAGCCTGATAAGGGCTACTGGTCTCTTCACATGAACGGTATAACCAAGAGCACAAAAAGCCTAAAGGCTGAGGTGCAGAGATTTCTAAACCTCTGACTGGTGGTGCCGAACCAATCAATCAAGGCCCATTCAACGCAAGAATGGATAAATACTTCAAGTAAACAAACGAAATGGGTCGAGCAATTCTTTAAATTAGGTATTTCTACTATTTCTCTATTTTATTATATTGATTTCAGTTAATAACTTACCGCATTTATTCCGCTAAGTTGTTGTCCAGCTTGCAAACTGCACACTAATAAAAGAGGTAACAATAGGGTACGATCAGTAATAACTTTTCCTAAACTCCAACTGACTGCATTGGATTTTTCGTTGTTTTCTTGTTCCTTCTTTAATGCGTCTATTTCCAATCTAATTGAATCTTCTCCTGTGTTTCTTATTCTCTTTAGTTCTAAAAATAATAATAAGACTATAATAATAATAAAACTAGTTTGATAAAGCTACTGTGTAGCGAAACGCGTCACTAATTTTAAATTGAACTTTAGTTCAAATTATAATGGAGATTTAAGCAAATTAAATTGTTTTATTTCATCATTTAGGTTATGTCATCATTTAGAATGGATCTTCATCAAGTAAAAGCCTCATCTATTCAGTTTGTAAAAATTATCCATTTTAGGAACCAAACAATGTAAGTCGATATTTATTCTGTGAAAATTTCCCATTATGAATGCAACTTATCAATATCTAAAATTAGGATTAAGCTGAAACGTTGAGCGATCAAAAATCTGAAAAAATTATTGGGTCTGACAAAAAATATTGAACTTAATAATAAATAATCATTGAGCAACGGCTCGTAACAATTTTTTCTTAATCATTACTATGTAATGTCTTTTATATGATGGCACAATCCGTCTCCTACCAAGACTTTACGTTCTTAAAATTTGTGTTGTGCTGCAGTTAGTTCTTTGTAACATTGTGTATATTCCGTCATGTTAAGAATATTATGGACACAATCAAAATTTGTCTAATAAATCAGAATTATCAGTGTTAATGGTTAGTTGTCGCATGGACGCACGCGCAGTATCGAAAACATACTCTTCGACGTCACAGCCAATAGCAATGCGTTTACGAAAGCTTCAAATAATTTGAATTTTTCGTCATAGTGGTTGTTGTCGTTTTCATGCAATATATTCTTATGATTTATAGCAAATTTCTGCTAATTTAAATTTTACTCAAGTTCCCTATTGACGAAACAGTGAATAAAGAACATAACCAGAATTCGCCGTTCACCAGATGCTCTATTCGTTGTCACATGTTCACAAATACAGAAGCAGAAGGTAACCATTTGCTTCGAAGAGATCGTTCACGAACTAATTCTCATTCCTATTTGATAATATATTCTGTATTTTTTTAAAGTTACACTTTTTCATCATTACATCCTGTGGCATGTCCCAGGTATACTGATATCGAAAGAACGAAGGGTACTGGCCATATTTATTAAATTGGTGTTACAAAACAAATCATAGATAATCGAAAAGATACTTACGTTGGAAGGCAATATGGTGTTGTTTCTTTATCACAAATAGATATTTTGGACTTTCAGGCAGAAAAGGCAGAACTAAGGCAGCCAACGTGACAGGCACTATGTAGGCGGCTAAGCAGTGAGACCAATAATCTGAATTACCTGAAAATGAATGATTAGGCGTTTAATACAAAGCTGTTAAAAAATAAAAACCACCACAAATGTTTACAAAACTTTTTCATTATACCTTACTGAAAACCCTACCTTAACATGCCTATTTAGGGTACCGAAAAAGACCTTTTATTTCATACTGTACCCTAAAACATACCTTTACGTACTTGATTTCAATCCGGAAAATAGACTTTTACGGGATAGTAGCACGTAATATTTCATTACGTGCTACTAACCCGTAATGAAATTTTACAGGCTTTTACATATTAAAAACTAATAAAAACTCAGTTATGCTTCAAAAGTATGAATATACATTTATTGAAAGTCAACAGCAAAACAATAAACAGAACTTACTTATTGCCTATATTAATATTAACGGTTATATTTTCAAAAAATAAGCCATCATGACATCTTCATTCACAATAGTTACGTTGCTGTCCATTTTCCATCGACAAAAAAGCTTAAATTCTTTGTCATAACGGGACGACGATTTGTTGGGTATCAGATGGCCCCGTGGCTTCATGAGATTTGCGCAAAATGTCCTCAGGAATGAATTGATCTTGAGCCATTTCGTGAAAATCGGATAATAACAATCGCTGACAGTATCATATTATTTAAAAACAATATTATGTTTCTATTTCAAAAATAGCGAACGCCGATAAATATATTAATATTTTATTTTTTCACTGTTCTTTTGTGTTTTTTAGCAGTATGAAATAAAATGTTGTACGTCACACGTCCGGTAAACTTTTACAGTACTCGTTTCGAAATTCTGTCTCTGTCTCGTACTGTAAAAGTGTACTTACCGGACTAGTAACGTAAATACATCTGTGCGCTAACATGCGTTGCTAAGGGAACAGAACAGAGTTCCCTTACAAACACTAAACCACAATTGTATTATGACAGCCGATGTCAGTGTTTGGAATTATAATAATTGTATTATGACAGCAGATGTCAGTGTTTGTGTGCTGAACAAAATAGTGTTTAAAACAGGACAGATAATTACCTCTTTCTAAGAAGTGTCTGTTACACATAGAAATTTGTTTAATTAAGATTTCTAGATATCTGATATTCAACAAATATACTGCTTAAAAAAGCGCGGCTATAGTTATATTAGTATTGAATTTTTTACCTTTTGGTAACTTCCCACTAGATGGCTCTGCACACACAAGTTTTAAATGGTTGAAATTTATATATCACTTTCCGTTTTCTTTTTAGGGCGGATTGTATCGCAATTGATTTACTCACTGGTTACGAAACAAATGATAAACTTTTAATCAGGTGTTGAGTTGTCGCGCAGATAGTTAGTTGCTGGTCACGTAACTGACATTTTTGTGGTGGTGGTAGAACTGACACCTAAGTTCATGTTGTACTTTGACGTTGTTTGTCGATGGTGATATTGACATATCGCTTATTTTCTCTTCGAGTTGGTTAGTGCTCCAGTAGTCGCTTTGTGCATATTTTTTTAAATTCAACTTAAATATAAATTTAGTTGTGTTAGTTTGTAAGTTTTTTTTAAATTTCATCTAATCCGGAATTCTAGAGACAGCAACTGCATAACCCCACAAAATATATTTGATTGTGATTATTCAGATAGTGGGCGCTGCAGTATATGTCAAAGCTGTCAGTGGAATGGGGAAAACAATAAACACATCCATTTCTGTTTGACTCTGTCCATTTGATCCAATTTCGAGTTTTGAGCGATAAAGGTGTATTGTGAAAGATGGTGCTTGTTAAAATTAGTTTGGTGGACATTTTTAAATATATTGGAAGGTGAACAGGTATTCAAAGTATTAAATAACACTGAACATCAAAATATTTTATTGAAATGAGTGAAATTACCTTTATAATCTGTTTCTAAGCAGTGCCTGCCACACACTGACATGTTTTTGGAAATAGGTTTCCCAATTTTTAAAATGTTTTGCCAGACTTTGCATAATATTGGATCTGTTCGGAATCTATGAATTAATACATTTGCATCTTTACACTGATTACATTGCGGCACAGAGCAATATACCTCTTGCACTTGCTGGTCATTATTAGAGTCTAAATACGTATACTAATACAACAAACTTCACCAAACTCTTCTAGAAATCAAGAAAACGATATTAATACGTTGCTCTGTATACACGTACTCTAATGGCGATTTGGTTTTCCCCATTCGAAGGTTATCAAATTTTGTCGGTAGGTGTCGCACCCTTTGCTCGTTTTCGCGAATCCCAACTCTATAAACAAATGTCAATACATCAAACTACACAAAACGCCAATAAAACAACCGTTCAGTGACAAAACATGAGATTAACTAGCCGATATCAAGTAGTTAGAAAACCTAGTATTAACCAACGTTTAACCACTTGCTAGCGGTCTATACAACGACCTATCACAGTGTAACCAGCGGGTAGCGTTAATCAAATGGTAACCAACTGCGATACAGCCCGCCCTTAATTATACATTTTATGGTGGGTATTATAGAACTATTTTGACATATAACTAAAAGTTAACTTGTAGAATGACGTCACATGTCATAGTTAACTTCAAAATGGCGGAGTTAACTTTGTCGGTAGGAAGGGATATCAATTAAAGTTAACTTTGTAGAAAAACCTGTTTTGATAGTTGTTCTGTTCTGTCGGTTCTGTCAACGATTTGGTATTTATAACCTCAATGAATTATATTGTGAATATTTTGATTGTGCTTTTACTTTGTTTTCTTTAAATTTGGCCCGTTTCTTCTTTTTATTTAAAAAATGAAATTTTTATCAAACTGACGTTTTAAAACCTAAAGTTAACTTGACTGTTAAATTCAAATTTAACTTCAAGACCTGCTTATAATACCCGCCCTTAACCAATTTAATACCAGCTGATATTATTACAACTTGTTCAACAGCGCATTTAACCTTGGATGTGGCTTGTGATTTCCATTAAGCTAATTCAAATAAAATTAGATAGAATTGGGGTATTATAGTATTTAAAAAATATATAAGTTACCTAGAACGTTGTGCATTGATATAATTTGCCCTGTTAAAACTCCTACAGTTATTCCCAGAGGACATAATACTCCAATTGATCCTCGAAGGTGGATAGGCGCCAGTTCAATCAAATACATAGGAACAACAGATGTAGTAAGTCCTAAAAAATATATAAAATAGCTAATGCACGGAAAAACTTATTCAATTAATAAACAGAATAAGAGTTTGTATAAGTTATTTAAGACGTTGTAATTGTCGTTGATAAATGTATGCTTTCATTCTTTATTCTCGAGATTTAAATATTAACACCCATATCCACCAATTCGGGGTAGCTTATGATTTATTTATCAAAATATGTATACACTGTGTTCATTTGAAAAGGACCCACCCTTATTATTTCAGAAATGCGACATATATTAGAAAGAAATGCCGAAACACGTCAACTTTTAACTTAAGGCGGACTTTTTTTAGCGCTAATGTCATAAACGTCAGATTCACCCCCTCCCTACTGGAGATACCCCTTACATTTTTTCAAATAGTTTACGAAAAGTTGAAAGCGAGCCAATTTTAAACGACGATTAAATATCAATGGAAGGCTGGTATCAAAGGCAAAACAAAATTATTGAATAGAGATTTACCAGACCTTTTAAATGAGGTAGGTATAACTTGATACCTAACGCCATTTGAAATTTAAGGGGTGTCTCCAGTAGGGAGAAACTGACGTTTATGACATTAGCGCTAAAAAGTGTCCCCTCAATTCAAAAGTTGACGTGTTTCGGCATTTCTTTCGAATATGTCGCATTTCTGAAATATTATCGGTGGCTCCTTTTGAAATGAACACAGTGTATATTGTGATACATTTTTGGTGTTAAAAAAACAAACCTAAATTAAACTTTACTTTCCACTTGGCTGGGAAATGTACGTATCTTTTAATTACCGCTTTCATGAAATGATGTTTGCTTGTCAAATGTCAAATAGTTGTAAAACTATAAGTAGAGATGGGATTATTCAGCTTCCTAAAGTAAAAGAACTGTTCAAAAGTTAATATTATAAAAAAACTACTTACAGCTTGACTCCTTTTATTCTATACTGAATATAGCCAAAGATTACATGTATCTTTGCTATAGCACAGAAACAAATCTATCAAGGTATAAATATAATGTTATGCAATCCACAAAAAAAGTAGTTAGTATGTTTGTCTGTTGTGCTGCTGCCAAATTTTCAATACTAATGTTCCTCAAGAAGGGGAAGGAAAATATCATTCCATTCATCCTCCCCTTTCTTGAAGGCGAAGGGTGAGTGGAATGGTTAGTTTTCCTTCCCCTTTGTGAAAAATATTCAATAATTTATAACACACATTACGTTTTTTTATTGTCGAGCAAAAATACAAAATTTAAAATAGTATTCACATCAGTCTTCCAGTATTATATCAATTTTACGTTTTAACTTAAGAGAAATTGAATAGTTTCCGATACAGTGCGACACATTGAAATTGTTTTTTGTATAAAATATCGGTCCAAAAAGTGATGGATGAAATAAAAAAATCTTTTTTGTATTTTTCTCTTGAAATTCTGAATAACCCGCAAATTTTTCAACGGATAATCTTCAAAATAGGTGAGTTCTATCAATTTTTTGCAAAATCAGTCAAAAACTCGTGGTTCCAAATCGTTCTGTATCAGTTTTAATAAAAAATAAAAAACTATATTAGTAGCTGACCACAACAATCAGTAAATAATGATACGTTTGATATGGTGAAATTCTTTGTTCCTAGCTAGAAAAATGCTAATATTAAACATATTATATTTATGAAATTTAATCATTTATTTTTATACAGATAAACATCAACTGACGCAATTACTTTGTTGTGACGCAATTACTCTGTTGTAACAGTTAAGTATAGTTCATATAATACCCTTCTTGGTGTGCGTCATCGTTTGTGACGCATATCCGGGGTTTGGGTATGTCGATATTTAATATGTTATTTTGACATATAGCTAACCTTTAATTTGATAAATAAAATCATCAGGATCGTATTCAGCCAAATTCGAAAAGGCTATGAAATTAATAATACTTGGGATATCAAAACACTGCAAAATTTAATATTAGTTAATATAGTCCTGCAAAAGAATTATACAGCGGGTTCAATAAGATTAATATTCACTTTTCATAAATAATACCTACTTGACCGTAAACAACAAACTACAGACCTGACGAGAACTGTCAGTGGCACATTAGAAAAAGACGTAAGACACATTGCCGCTACGAAAGGAACGTCTGCATCGTATTTTGAACGATGTAATTTCGCCCGATTGATAGGTCGCGTTTGCGCGTTATCTAAACATCAACCAATCAGATTTTTGTAAGTCAAAGATTAGGGTTAATGTTGTAGACTACTACTAACTAGGATAAGAGATTAAGGTCAATAAATGTCAGTGAGTTTTTGACAAGATAATTTCGAGAGTTGTCACCCATTTTTTGTACTTTTGTAATTAATATATTCTTTCTTAATTAACGAGTTGAATAAAGTTCATTTACGATAAGTTTGCAATATCAAAACATGACAGATGTTTTACATCGTTGCCACGTTGTAATGTTTTTCCAGTTGTTGGCATAAAATTATGTTGATAAGTTGTCACTTGATAAAGACTTAGGCATTGCGACGCAGTGTTCGATACTCTTTTTTAAATAGTTATGAAAATAACTGATTATTTCTTACACAGCAAATAACAAACTATAAAATGCGAATGAAAACGACAAACCAAAACAAGAAATTGATAAAATTGTCTGATTTTGACAACATAAGTCTTGCAACCCCGAACACGGTAGCCAACTTTTGGACAGTAATTTCCCCCGTTATATATATAATTATTCCATTTACACTTTGGATATTTAAATTTTGTTCAGTGGCTGCAATTGTTACTACAAA
The DNA here is from genome assembly GCA_947563755.1 of Lochmaea crataegi. Taxonomy (NCBI): domain Eukaryota; kingdom Metazoa; phylum Arthropoda; class Insecta; order Coleoptera; family Chrysomelidae; genus Lochmaea; species Lochmaea crataegi. Next base: position 27,084,024 of record OX387425.1, on the reverse strand, counting down.
TGTCAAAATTGCAAACTTATCGTAAATGAACTATAGTTATATTCTACAGTAGTTAACAGTTTGGCGACGAGGATCATGGAACCAGAACTATTACAAAGAATGCTGGAGCAGCAGATGAAAATTCTGGAAATGCTGACAGCAAACTCATCTAGCTCGGGTGCAAATCGTGATTCGGACACAAACAGCACCGAATTACTTATTGAATCGTTGGGAAGGAATCTTACATAATTCGTACCAGACCCAGAAAACATCATAACATTCGAATCTTGGTACAACAGATACGAAGACTTATTCCTCAAAGACGCTTCAAGACTAGATGATGCAGCTAAAGTCAGACTCATTATTAGAAAATTGAATATACAAGCACACGAAAGATACACAAATTTTATTCTTCCAAAACATCCACGAGACAACAATTTTGAGACTACCATAAAGATTTTGAAAAGAATTTTTGGAAAACCAGAATCTATTTTTAGCATACGCTATAAATGCTTACAGACGGAGAAAAATATTACCGACGATTTTTTGACTTACGAAGGTTACGTGAACAAACATTGTGAAGCTTTTGATTTGAAAAGGCTGAGCGAGAATCAGTTTAAATGCCTCATATTTATAATAGGTCTAAAATCATCACGTTATTCCGATATTACTACAAGGTTACTGTCTAAAATTACCGAAGAAAAAGATGACTTATCTTTACAAACACTAGTGGATGAATGCCAAAGAATACTCAATCTTAAAAGTGATACAGCTCTCGTCGAAAACAAAAAGAATCCAACGGTTCACAAGATTTCAGATAAAAAGCATACGGAGCATGAGAAGCCAAGAACACCTTGTTGGCAATGCGGAGGCATGCATTTCAAGAAATTTTGCCAATATTCGCAACACACATGCAAAGTATGTTCCAAAATTGGACACAGGGAAGGTTACTGTTCATGTTTTGAAAAGAAATCAATCAAAACTAGAGAATCTACAGACAATCAAAGTACGACGTCCACTCAGAACAGACAGAAAAAAAAGTTTCAAAAGAAGCAGTTAAAGACAATTTTCGTAAACCAAATCAATACTCCTCGTAAGTACATAACAGTATCTGTGAATGGTCAATAAGTATCTCTTCAATTTGATACTGCCTCAGACATTACCATCATAGACACCGAAATATGGAAAAAAAATTGGAGAACCGATTTTTTCAAATACGTCAAATGTTGCATTTAACGCTTGTGGAAAAACAGGAGATCTCATGGGTGAAATTGAATGCCAAGTCCGGATGGATAGAGATTCAATTATTCAAACTGCAAATTGCTACGTCTCTTCAATCAGAAATTTGAATATACTTGGTTTGGATTGGATATATCAATTTAAGTTAGACGAAGTACCCATTAACAAACTTTGTTCAAAAATTGAAACTTTTATTACAATGGAAAAACTTAAAAGTGATTTTAATGAAGTTTTTAAAGAAGGACTGGGTCGTTGCACAAGACATAAAGTTAAACTCTACCTTAAGCCAGACTCCAAGCCAGTGTTTCGTCCAAAGCGTCCTGTAGCATTCAACCTCAGACTAGCAGTTGAGGAGGAGTTATGCCGATTGGAAGAACAAGGAGCAATCACACCTGTCGATTTTTCTAATTGGGCTGCACCAATTGTTGTAGTTAAGAAGCCTACGGGAAAACTACGAATATGTGCCGACTACTCCACTGGTCTCAACGAATCTCTAGAACCACATTGTTATCCGTTACCTGTTCCTGAAGATATATTTTCTAAAATATCACACGGTATAATCTTCAGTAACTTAGATTTGTCTGATGCCTACCTTCAAGTGGAAGTAGACGATGAATCCAAGAAACTTTTAACTATCACTACTCACAAGGGATTGTATAATTTTAATCGCCTGTCATACGGAGTCAAAACGGCACCTGGAGCATTCCAACAACTCATGGATACAATGCTCGCCGGCATGGATATGGTTGTTGCATATCTTGATGACATTATCATATCAGGAAGAACAGTGGAAGAACACAATGCAAATCTTTATTCTGTACTTAAACGAATTCAAAATTATGGTCTTAGACTTAAACCCGACAAATGCAGAATTTCTATGCAACAAATCAAATATTTAGGTAACATTTTAAGCAAAGACGGAATAAAACCAGATAATTCACGCATTGAAGTAATTCAGAAAATGCAACCACCTTCTGATATTACAACTCTTAGATCATTCTTAGGAGCAGTAAATTATTACGGCAAATTTGTCAAAAATCTGAAGAATTTACGATGTCCGTTAGATAATATGTTGAAGAAGAACACCAATTTCAGCTGGACAACTGAATGCCAAAAATCCTTTGACAACATTAAGAAAACTCTGTCTTCAGACTTACTATTGACGCACTACAAACCAGATTTACCAATCATTGTAGCTGCCGACTCAAGTTCCTATGGTCTTGGTGAATGTATTCTTCATAAATTTCCTGATGGCTCTGAAAAAGCTATTTACCATGGTTTCCCCGTTCACTCACTTCAGCAGAACAAGCATACAGTCAAATTGAGTATTCGCTGTTACCAAGTTCCATAAATTTATTTTTGGTAGAAGGTTCACTTTACAAACCGATCATAAACCACTCTTGGCTATTTTTGGATCAAGAAAAGGTTTACCTGTTTACACAGCCAATCGTATTCAAAGATGGGGTTTAATGCTTTTATCATACGATTTTGAGATTCAGTACACATCAACCACAGCTTTTGGTCACGCAGATTTCCTGTCAAGATTAATGGACCGAAAATCTAAACCAGATGAAGAGTTTGTTATAGCAGCAGTACACTTAGAAACGAGCGTAAAACAAATTTTAAACGATGCTTTGGAACATTTACCAGTCACAGCCAAAATGGTAGCTTCGGAATCTCCAAAAGATGTCACCCTAAAACAAGTTTTACACTACGTCTCTAATAAATGGCCTAATAAGGTAACAGATTTTCAGCTTCAACAATTCTCAAATCGAATGGATTCACTTTCTATAGTTGAAGACTGTATATTTTTTGGTCATCGCATAGTCATTCCAAAAAAATACCAGGCTAGAATTCTCAAACAACTACACAAAGGACATCCAGGTAAAGAAAGAATGAAGGCACTGGCAAGAAATTACGTATACTGGCCTTCAGGCCATTTAGTACAAGCATCTACAACTATTAAAAAGTTTTGTCCTTCAACAGGTCCTGCAAAGTCTATATGAATTCTTTCCCAAGGCATTTCCGGAATAGGCCAGGATGCAAGCACCATTTTGGTTGGGAATTTCGAAGCTTGTTAACAATTTACGCATTTATGTACATATTCTTCGATTTCGGCTCCGGTACAAAAGAGCGATGTACATAATGGCCAGACCCATAACAGCGACCCCATTAGAGCGATTTATAAAACAGCGACAATTTAAAAACGCGACATAATAAAATAGCGATATACAAAAACGCGATATTTAAAAATGGCGACCTACAAAAAAAATTAATAAAGTAATATTTAGAAAACTATTTTTCCTACGACCATATACGAAAATTAGATAAAATACATACACAGGAAAGATAGTGTACAGAAGTCGGGTTGAATATGAATGTCAGACTCGGTCATTGTAATATTCGGCTGCCCCTTGTACTACAATTTTCGAACTTTTGCTGGAAATATCACTTGTAACACTTGTCATGTAACATACTGTTTATGACCAAACGGAAAGCATATTTAAAAAAATATAAATAAACTCATATATTAATTGAGAGAAAACAAAAAAAAACAATACCATTAAACAAATCTAAAGTACTAAAATTAAAGCAATTGCCTGAAGATATTCTTTAACATTTCTAAATGTGTATTCTTTAACAATATTCTTCAAACGGTCTTTTTGTATGGTATATTTTTTTCTTGCCTCAGCTTCTCTAATGCCTGATCGATATCTCGTGACAAATACTTCTGTTTTCTTTTGCTCGCTTTGAATGTGATCTAACAGTTTATGCACCGTTGGGTGCTGACAATCTAGGGCATTTTGGAATGCATTATGGCAAGCCTTAATAGAATTGTTTGTTTTTGGAAGATTCCCCAACACCCTCTTGTATACATTCCATATTGTAATTTGAAATTTTGGTTTGACCTGATGAAGCCTCCTTCCGACATAATTTTCTTCCCAGTATGCTACAATGGGGTCCAGCTCACGAGGAAAATCTTCTTGGATAATTTCCATAGCAAATTGCACATCTTTCGGGGGTACGAAACTTAGTGCTAAGAGCATTTTGCAAAAAATTCTTACATCTTCTCGTTCTTTGTAGAGAGCAGTCATACTTACCTTTTTTTTGGATGTTCCTCCAGAGACTTTGAGAAAGATGAAAATGACATCCCACAAGGACGACATTTGGGAAAACGGCTTTTAAAGAATTAATTGATGCCGACTCAAAATCTGTCACAATACTATCAGGACTGACTGCTGATTCCAACTCTTTGATTTTACAAAAAACTTGGCTGTAACTGTCGAACTTCTTATCTTCTAGTAATGCATACAACATTAGAAGCGCTTTATTATCTATGAGCGCGTGAATGGTGTATAATTGCAAAAAGCATTGTGGCGCAACTTTAAAGGTACCGTCAACCGCCCAATTTTTAAATTCTGCTAATAATTTTAGGTTGGAGTGTGTACCAAACAACAAAATTCTGGAATTTAAATCTTCTCCAGAGTCATACAAAAGAAATAGGTCTCCATTGCTCGTTATTTTGTGTTTCCCCAAAATACTAACCTCAGATGCAGATATAAAATTTGTTGATGTTCCTTCACTGTATGCCCTTTGTCTATTAATAATCTTTTTGGGTGCACTATAAGAAGGTAATAGCAACATTTCTTCTGCGCTTAAGTTGCTCAAACTAGAGTTGAATCTCGGCCGAATCTCTAATGCTTCTTTCGCTTTTGTTCTTATTTTGCTTTTATATTGATCAATTTTGTGTTGCGCCGGATTCGGAGCATGATTATGGGGTGTCGTTTTTCTTGTTTTTCCAGTTATAGTTTCACATATCAACCTTCCTTTGCAACCCGTTTTGGAGCATCTCCAATTAGTAGTTTCAATTGACGATTTATCTTTTCGGTAACGACAACCCTCGTGGAATAGAACAGGCTTATTTTTTTGCGACAGACTTTCCATATTTTCAATTTGACATTGACGATGACAATCACTGTTTTTACTTCATATCGCTCTTTTTTATATCGCTATTTTGTACTATCGCTTTTTTGTAATGTCGCTATTTTGTCTATCGCTGTTTTTTAATATCGCGATTTTATAGTCGCTATATCGTACATCGCTCTTTTGTACCGGAGCCGGCCTGAAGTTATTAAAATGAATTCTATTACGTCGTATTCTACAATTAAAGAATTGAATTCTTAATTTGCAACTTTTGGCATACCAAAAACTGTAGTATCTGATAATGGAACACAATTCACCAGCAGTACATTCAGTGACTTTTGTCAAAATAATGGAATCGAACATATACGATCTCCTCCATACCATCCACAATCTAATGGCCAAGCCGAACGTTTTGTTGATTCATTTAAAAGAGCATTGAAGAAAATGCGAGGACAGACTACAGAAGAAATTATTACCACATTTTTACAAACATACCGGACTACCCCAAACAGAAACGTTCCTGGAGGAAATTCTCCATTCGAAAGGATGTTTGCTAGGAAACCAAGAATTTTATTAGACCTACTACTTCCATCGGACAATCACAGAGGAATTAAAAGAAACACGAAAATGGAAGAACAATTTAACAAAAAAAACGGTGCGAAAATTCGACGTTTTCAACCAGGACAAGCGGTATATGTAAAAATGAACTACTCAAAGGATTGGACAGAAGGAAAGGTAATTGAAAACATTGGCAAGGTAATGTACAATGTATTACTTAGTCAACCTCACAAGTTGATTAGAGTTCATACCAATCAATTGAAATCAAGATACGATGTCAATAAAGAAGAGGAAAACAGACTTGAAACAAATTTACCACTCCATATACTGCTAGATACGTTCAGTCTCGTTCATTCTTCCAAAACTAATGGTCATGTACCACATGAAGATGACATTGGTTCACGTCCAGATCTATCTGAAGAAACTCAGTCTCTTCAAACTGGAAGTCAACCAATCTCCAGTAGACCTACACTTAGTAGAAAAATGCCTCAAAGACTTGCAGATTGCGATCTTACCTAGCAAAATAAAATAACCTTCTTAAAAGGGGAAGATGTTGTAGACTACTACTAACTAGGTTAAGAGATTAAGGTCAATAAATGTCAGTGAGTTTTTGACAAGACAATTTAATTCATGTATAAAAAATCCCATAAGCCGCGTGATTTTGTCATTATGACAGCGAAAAAAGTTTGCCCTAACTTTTCCAGCGACAATAACGGAACCTAACTTTTGAAAGCATGACAACCAGCATTGTAAACAAATTTTTGATGACGTTATGTCAATTTTTCTCAAACTTGCGTTGTCATAAAGGTTTTCATTTGTGGAAATGTCGCGATTTACATATTCATTAAATTGTCTTACCGAATTACACTCTAGCTTTTTTTTGAGTCGAAGTAAACTTGACATTTATAATTCGAATTTTGTTGCCATTAGGTAAATCAACTCAAAAAACTGCCAGAAAAAATTACTCGTCCTACGGACTCGTAATTTTTTCAGAGGCAGTTTTTTTCGTTATATTACCAGGCAACAAAATTCTTATTGATACATGTCAAGTTTACTTCGACAAAAAAAAAGCTCTCGTGTAATTATAAGTGATAATTTCGAGATGTGTCACCCATTTTTTGTACTTTTGTAATTAATATATTCTTTCTTAATTAACGAGTTGAATAGTTATATTCTACAGTAGTTAACAGTTAACGTTTGTAATACGTTTGAACGGTTCATTTTTGTGAGATTTTGATTAGGATTGATCACAGACCTGCCTTTTTTTCCATTTCTTCCAACGTAATGTGTTAGAAGGACATCAACAATCAATGACGCACACCAATAAGGCTATTATATAAACTTTACCACCTAGTTGCCTAATATTTTGTGAAACTTGCTGTGTCAATATGTGACGTTTATATCTTGTAGGTATGCTCTATTTGAATATTTACACCAAATTAATTCTTACCTGAACCGAAGCCTGCAAATAGTCTTCCGATAAATAATAATTCCATTAAACCAAAAGGCTTTGATATCAAAAATAGTATTGCTGAAATAATTTGAAATACTGTGCAAAGTATAAGTACGCCTTTACGTCCAATTCTGTCAGCTAGATCTGAACCACCCAACGAACCAATTGCACCCCCAACCAGGAACATCGATACTATAGATGACCATATTAAATCAAGTTCATATTTTCCTGATTGTCGCCCATATCGATTTAAAATACTGGCATTGCAGAATTCTTTTATAATCTGTAACAAAAGTATCAATTATATTATATTCTAATAAGAGAGAGAGAGAGATTGATTACAGTTTCCTGTAAATTGTCGTATTTAGTAAAGCGTGTTACCAATAGATATCGACTAATAGATTTATACTATTAACGCCTTACAAAGTTTTGAAAATATTTTCAACTTATTTTCACTTAGAAGAAACATCTACTTCTCGGGATATATGCCCCGATAGACATTGAATTAGTCTTCTAAGTGAAACGGGGTCGGTATGATCCAAGATTATGCTCTCAGAGCTCTTGGACGGAGAATATATATATTGTACTGATGAGTCGCAAATAAGCCGCAACCGGTCTGCAAGTGATATTGTCCCTTCTAATTGCAAACCAGAATGCTTGGTTAAATCTAGTAGATCATACCGACCCCGTTTAACTTAGAAGTGTAATTCAATGTCTGTCGGGGCATATAGCCCAAGAAGTAGTTGTTTCTTCTAAGTGAACGGCCATTCATTAATTGAAGTTTGGGTTATGCTCAACAGCTCAGGCACTTGAACTGAATTTTTGTACCATTTCCCATGTTATCTACTTCCATTCCAGAATCTTCGTGTCTTCTATAAAAGCCATTAGTTTGACTGGAGTGATTTTCAGTAGTTGTAATGGTTGTATTAATACTCTCCAAAGTGCTTCCGTCTAAGTAGTTGTAAGTTCTCGCAGAAGCAGAGTATGTGAGAATGTGAGTGGGTGTTTCATCATCAAGTTCACATTTTCTTCAGGGTGCAGTATCCAGTCACCAGGTTGGTAACTGTCTTCAAATGCCCCTTACCCACTTTCAATAGTCAGGTTGAGAGTTCCTTGTCTACCTTGTTCAGTAAACTCTTTGTATGGAGGAGCCCTTGTGTCAACCTCCATTTGAGTTGGTGTTCCCTATCTAGCCAGTTTCCGATTTCCCCTATTATGAAATCTTTTGTGATTCCACAAAACGGTTCCGGACCTATGAAATCGCCTTTAGAGCATTTTTTAGTTAACTGGTCCGCCATTTTATTTACCTGCAATCCCCCCATATTAAATACTTTGTTGTCTCTTGCCAGCCTGTTAAGGGATTCTTTGCAGTTTTTCACCAGTCTAGACCGAGTTGTTGTATTACTAATAGCTTGAGGCAGAGCCTGGCTGTCAGTGAATATTTTAATTTTTTGTCCGGTATATCCTCTTCTGATGTTTTTATCAATATAGGCTATAGCGGCAATCTCTGCTTGAAACGCAACCATAGTGCTTCTTTTAGGACATTCATAACTACCTCTGGGAATGTCCCATTGGTGACAATCACTATACCGTCCGCAAGGCCGTGCGTCCATATGCCATCCACAATTAGGTTCCATAAAAGTGGTGAAAGTATTCCACCATGAGGACATCCTTTAGTTGTCCTAACAGTGTATGTTGTATCATGCATATGTGTTGTTATTCTCCTATGCTCGAGCATGGATCCTATCCATTTGCATGTGGTGCTGTTAATCCCTCTTTTTTTAAGGGATCTGTTAATTGATGACATCGATGTGTTGTCAAAAGCACCTTCGATGTCTAGAAATGCTGCAAGGGCTACTTCCTTATGATTCAGACTCCTTTCCAGACCTGCAGCGTCACCTGATTTCCCTGCTTGATAAGCCCATTGTAGTCTATGTAGAGGGATGCTCTTAAGCGCTCCTTCTTGCAAATACATTTGTAAGACTTTTCCCATGGTTTTCACCATGAATAATGACAGACTAATTGGTCGGTAGGATTTAGCCTGGGTGTACGTTTCTTTTCCCGGTTTTAGGAATAAACACCACCTTTGACACTCTCCATGCAATTGGTATACAGATACATGCAATGAGAATCGGAACATATGGGTTTTAAGCATTGCATCAGAACTGCTTTTGAACTAGTCGACCAACATCAAGCTTCATCAGATTAAAAACACGATTATTGCAATCGTTCATTTGGACACCTACAACATATCTTACAATTCCTACCACTCCGTATTCTCAACTGTGGGCGGTCCTTAATAAGCGTCAGACTGTCAGACAGTCACTAGTCTTGTTAATCTATGGACAGTCAGTAAACTGAGTCGATAGCTGAGAGTACTGTTCAAGCCCATAACTTATCAAAATAAAATAAATTCTTACAGAAATCAAAATGTACTATGCCATCTGGTCCTGGAGTTTTGTAGGGATCAAATGAGTTTACAGCCTATCTTGTAAGATGTGTTCTGAAGATCGCATTCGAGTTCCCAGTCCTCTTTGGTTGCCTTTGTTTTGGCAACCGGTCCGTTGTCATAGCTGGACTCTATCTTTACCGAACCTAGAAAGTGCACACTGAGGAGGTGCTCTAGAGCTTCTGCCTTAGTATTTGAAAACTTTCCGATCGGCAACTGAAATGAACCAAGTTTGTTAGAAGTATCCCTTTTTAGAATCCTGTTTTTTCTGACGCTGTCAGGGATACCTTGCATGGATTCTGAACGTTCATTGTTATTGAAAATATTTTCAAAACTTTGTAAGGCGTTAATAGTATAAATCTATTATTCGATATCTAAGAGGGAGATTGTTTAAAATGTTTTTTAAATGCAAACAAAAAATAAATTTTAATCGTACGTAGTTATTGTAATTAAGTTTTCTTTTATTTGATACATTGTTAAGATTACTCATTTTGAGATTAAGCGAGTGACACATAGAAATTTTATCTAGAAAAAAACAATCTTAAAGATCAACTATAAATCCTTCAATCGAGAGAAATAAAATGAATTTTTGATTCCACTAAATGCCGAATAATTGGCGTCAAGTTAGAGACTGGATTAACAGTACCACGCTTAACATTACAGAATGACCTATCGCGAGTTGGACAGCAAAATTTCCTTACGAGACTAGGTTTTTGCACGACATATTTGCAATTTAAAAAGCACTAAAAATTAAACGTTGGATAATTATTAAAGTAAAATATTGGAGAGTATCGTGCGAACCATCTCTCTCCGATTATAGTTTTATTTCATTTAAATTAGCACTAGGCAAACCCGAGGCGAGTCTCAAAAGGAAACCAAGAAAAACAGATTGGAACAACACCTATCTGAAAGAAGACCTAGCACAAGTCTAGATGAGAGGAAGGGCTAGACTTGATCGGGAACATGAGCTGGAGGACTAGAACGGGACAATAATCGATACATTTGAATCGACCTACCCTCTTAAAGAAGAGCGAAGCACTAGGAGCACTAAGAAGACCTAAAAGATCTAGCTTTAGAAAATTATGTGAAGACATAAACACTACAGCCCAGTGGCGGCTCGTGGTAAAAATTTTAAGGTGTTCTGCAATTTTTGAAAAAAAGTTTACCTTGTAAGGGGGTTGTCTCCCATCGATTTTATCGTCCTTTCTCCGCCTTCCCTGTTGAAATATTGGATTTCTGGAACGATTTTCAATTGCCACACAAGAAAAATAAGAGCACTACTTCGCTAACAAAAAATTATTTCTTAAGTCTATTCGACGTTATTTTCGGTTCGCAAAAAAATAAGAGTCTCTAGGCACTACTTTTCTAACAAATTATTTCTTATAAATTAAGTCTATTCTTCCTTTTTTTGCGGTTCGCAAATGTTGTAATCACTTTGTCATTAAAATTGTCTATTTCGGAGATAAATTTTTCTCCAATAGATAGCCTGGAAAGAGCTGTTAAACGATCTTCGGTCATTGAATTTCTAAGAAATGATTTAATTCGTTTCAGTGTTGAAAAAGATCGTTCGGCCTCTACTAAGGACTTAAATCGAACCGTACCGTATGCCTCGATGCGCTGGACTAAATGCAGCGATTTCAAGAGTGAAAATCACGCTTGATCACGGCTTAGTTTTAGACGGTCAAGGGGGAGAAGTGTGCAGCGCGGGAGTTTTAAAGTGCTCGCTTAGCTAGCCCAGCTATATAAAATATCAACGATCGCGCGAAATGGCTACGTTATTCCACTGGTGGACTTTATTTACGCTTGTTTGTTATTTCAGATGTGGCTTCAGTGGCTTGTTTTTTTTTATCATTATGACAATGCGAATGCCTTACAAAATATATTATAAATTTTATATTTGATAAAAGGAAATATTTTAGTTAATTGGAAGCTTTTTTGGGAGGTTTGCAGCGCTTATGTACTAGCCGCCACTGCTACAACCGCTACGGCAAGGCTTAAAGTAGGGACAACACAGTCATGGCCTTGAGAAAGGCAGAATGTAAATATGCCGAAAATAAGGAAGAAAAAGTGTGATTCTTACTTGAAAATCATTTTGCCGAAAGTAACCTAATAAGGTAGTAAATCCTTTCGATTGTCACCACAGATCTTAAAGGGAAAGCTTGCTTTGATAAGCCCTTTGATAGAAGGAAGAAGCCCTCGACAGCAAAAAGTGAGTTTTTAAGAATCATTCTCGCGTGAATGTTAATTTTTTTGATTATTTTATTTGTTTATAAATGAGTACTTAACGGTGAGTTGTTGAGGACTCCAACAGGTCAGGATGGCCTTCTATGATATGAGGCACTGGCAACCTATGGTACCTATGATACGACTGAATCATATTAATGACTTTTGTAAAGAGCGTATTATTATTAAAAAAGTTAATATGAGTAGTGCATCTAAGTACATTGTTAAAAACGAATCAATAAAAACACAACTCGTTCTCTCTAATTTTTAGTAGTGTTACGTTTTGTTTATTATAAAAAGGGCTTACCTCTGCAGGTGCATTAACAACTCCTAGATTGTAGCCTACAGTTTGAGACAATCCTATGGTAGTTGAAGCTCCAGCTAGTATCAACAGTTTCGACCATCCTGGACGTTCAATAGAGATATCCTTTAAAATAAAATAAAAATCATTTGCATCCAATCAGTTTTATTCATTTCTTGTAAAAAATATATTTTTGGACTTGTACCCTTTTCATATAAAGCCGACGATATGCAAGTTACTGAATGTCCTTGAAATTAGAATGAATTGGAAATGCTTATTTTTTGTCGATACAACTGTACTCTATACTAACAGGGAATTTGACCTCCATTTGTCATTTTGTTGAAGAACAAATGATCTGTATTCAATTTTGCATTTCAAATAGTATTTAGTATGTCGAAACTTATGGTGAGTCAACTTCATCAAAAAGACGTGTGTATGAGTGATACAGTGTATTTGAAAGCGGCCGAGATGTGGTGGAAGATTTGCCTTTGTCTGGTCGGCCATCGACGTCTTCAACAATAAAATGGTGACAAAAAATCGTCGTGTCGTGTTGTTGCTTGACTAGTGCCGAAAGACCTGAATTTTCTGCAAAATCTCAATCGCTGGAAACATGGTAGGTATAACGAGTCAATTCCGGTCCCACAATCGTGAAACGCGTTGTAACTGATGATGAGATATTGGTTTACATGTTTGACATGCAAACAGTCAACAAGCGTCGGAATGGCGTCATTTAACTGAGCATTTATAATTCTTTTGGGAAATGAACACGAATGTATTAAACATAATTCCATCTTATTTGTCAATTTTCAGTTTCCTAATGATTTAGGAACATTACGATCCACACAAAAAATTAGTAAGGGTACAGAAGGATTCTGATTTAGATAATTCAACTTGCTATCATTCTATTATTCAACTTATTTTTATAACGGTAGGGATATAAATTCAAAATTTGATGCATTCTTTACAATATATTAGTATCATTATCTTAATTCCTTTCCAATAAAAAAAATTAAAATCAGAGGAAAGAAAAAGAAGAAGCCATGATTAACGAAAGAGATCAAGGACACAGATTACCTACAACTAATCTGTGTCAAGGATATGAATAAACTTCTATGTGAAATGAATAAATTGTCTAGGAACACAAACAATCAGGTAATAAAAGACAGGTATAAACATCATATGCAAATATGGTGAAGAAAGCTAAAATAGAATATAATGGTAAAATAATTTTAAATGTGGATAATATAGGGAGGGAAAATAATAAACGAAAGTAGAGATAAAACAAGGCATATATCAACATTTAAAATAAATATGAATGATAATAGATTTGTTCGCAGATGTAATTCCGAACCAGTTCAGGAACTATTCGCATGTGCATTATGAAAAGTGGCGTTCGCGGTTAATAAAATTCTGAATTTTTAATAATAGTTCGGTGTTCGCGGTTCAGATTGGATTGGTTCGTTATCGATTCGGAATAAGTCATAAATATGACAAATTTGATATTCAAAAATAAAATTGTTTTAAATTTAGACTTTAGATTAACAGAAAAAAATGAAAACAAAAATTTACTAAGGCTATGGTCTGAAAGTAACTAACCGTAACCACGGTTAACCGCTTCGGTTGACAGAATGAAACTGAAAAATCTGGTTGTATTCGGGACACAAAACCAGTGAAAGTACGAAACGAAAATAACATAACCTTAAATATATTCCCAAAACGACCACGGATTTTGTATTTTGTTGTTTGTTACTTCAAAAAACAGTTTTTGGAATGTTTGAGTTGTTTTTAAACATGGACGTGTTTCACCACCTTCTTATGCCAAGTTCTTGAGTTCCGCTGAAGAGTTTTCATATGATGACTACAGGGTTAGAAGGGGTATTCAAGGTAAGCAGCTGGCTACCTAGCTATAATTTTGGTATTCGATAATCACTTTTTCTTTAGTTTTAAGGCCAAGAATTCAGAATTTTGTCACCAGAGTAGTGGAATTGTATACTGATGGAGAATTTTCGAATATCTAGACCAACTTTTGACCATATGCTGTTGTTAGTTAGGGACAAATTGGTTCCTGATAATAACATGGGAAGAAATCCTGTTTTTGCAAAAAATCAGTTTTGTTTTTCTCTTAGATGGTCGAATAATCAACAAATAATAAAAATGATAAACAATGCATGACAGATGACAGTCGAAACCAGAAGTAACCGGGCTCCTAAGGCTGGTTACTAGTTTGGCAGTTCATTAACCATATTTCAGGAAACCGGGTCCCAAAACTAACCAGACTTCCAGCAACCACTACTTTTTAGTTACTTTCGGGACGGTAAACTGCAAACCAGTTACTTTCGGACCATATCCTAAAACTATGCTTATAATGCAGATACGTCACGTTTAAATGTGAATTTGTCAATAGTCTTCCTTCGCTGTTCCATGTTTCAGCTTCTTCTTTTGCTTGTTTGAGCTTGTTCGGGACAAAAGTGTTGACATCTGACATCTATCTCTCTGTTGTTTGCCTTGTTCAATTTGAATTTGAAGTATTTTATTAATAAAAGGTATAAAGCTTAAACTCGAACTAATAAAAAATTTAAACCAAGATAAAACCACATGCGAATGCAAACAACTCTCTGTCAATCTAATCTAAACTTCTTCTTTTTCTTCTCTTATGATTATTTTGTCAAAATATGTGACTAACTTCAACCTATACTAGTGACGTCAAAATCTAGAAGGCGGATTTTAAGAAATTTTGAAAATATAATTTTTTAAATGGGGATAAAATCAAAACAACACTATTAAATTTGATAAAATACGATGCGACGTAATTGCTAATCATTAACAAGGTTCTATTTTTAGTTGAACACCCTATTAGACTTTTAGGAAATAGTAACTATTATGTTTTTCCGTCAAAACTTTCTAAGTACCTAACTGAAAATGCTTTTTATTCTGGAGATGAATTCCTGCAGATTTCTTCTTAATTCTCATCTTGCTAAATTGATTTTATTTTTAAATTTAAGTGTAAAGTATAACTAAAATATTTATGGGCTATTGTACAACTTTTTTTTTGACAAATGTGTAATTAAAACATAATGAGAAGTTGACTCATTTGATAGACGAATGAAGAATTTATTTATTTATTTATTTATTTACAAACTTTACTCAGACATTAACTAACAATGAAATTATTAAAATGTATGCAAAAACTCACTTTTGTTTCAACAATGAGTAATTAAAAGCTCATTATTTTTGAATTATATCGTACACTTTCGAAATTTTGTAAATTGTAATAAAATCCATACAAAAAATTAAATTGTAGCAAACAAATATTTTCCATTACCTTTTGTAACATGATTTTTGCTATAAATATTCAAATACTGAAAACACAAATTATCGTCGGTAACTGACAATGATTGAACACATTTTGAATATTTTTAAATGGCAAATTTATTACTGCCCGATAACCTTTCATAGTCAAATTATTTTACGAAATTCCTTAACTTTTTTATGTTTATCGAATAAGTTGCATAATAATTAATGATTTGCAGGACCGAACTCAAAAATAATTTTGGATAAATCTTTTTTTTTCTTTGGTTATCTTCAAAGTGATTAGGCGCTGGTTCGTGGATAGTCACTCAGTACCGGTTTACTACGAGAAGTCGCGTGACAAAATTAACGGTCAACAACTACGAAAAACAGCTCCTAGGGTCGGTTTCTCTTCAGAAACCGCTCTAGTAGTTCTTATACCGGTGCTAACCAGTGTAATAGTGCAGCAGGGAAAGAAAACCTTCCTTCCTTTCTCAACATGACGAGAACTAGGACAAAGACTAAGAAAACGAAAGACAATGACGACGAGGAATTTCCCGAACTTCAAAAATCTTTCAAAAATCTTCCAAAAATTCTTCCAAACCCCAATCTACTTTGAAGACGCCCTCCAGCTTTTCAAACAAACTCCGACCTTTGATGGGAACTCCGGTTTCACGACCCAGTCTAAAATTAAACATTCAAAATATTCACAACAAAGTACCTAACTACTAAAATCTCTCTCCAGTTGAAGTAGTTAAACTACTCTAAGACCAAATAGCCACCCTCGAGGCAGCTCTCACTAAACCCAAACTTTCGTCCTACGACAGGCAGCAAAGTCTCCTGCCTCTTTTATTCACTCTTCTCGCACCTCCCAGGCCTCCTCTATTCATGGAGAATCCATTCCCAGCCAAATCGACGAAGAAGCCTCAGTTCAGACTTCTTCGTCCAAAGCATCCTCTCACAATTCATCACCATCAACAACTCCACTCCAAACCCAAGACCTACGCAACCTTCCACCCAAATTCTGCTCTCAGAAGGAACAAAAATGAAATTTTAAGCCAAATCTCTTACCTAAAAGCATACCCAAATTGCACAAAATTCCTAGGAACATTTGCCCCAAAACTCTTCAATTAAAATTTCAAAACGCCACAGAAGACAACAAAGTGGTACGCTTACCTCTCTGTTCTCAAACTACTGCCTGCAGGAAAAACACTCCAGCTAAAAGCAACACCCCAAACTTCTCCTTTGTCATCTCCAACGTTGACAAAAACATTTCCAATGATAAAATCTTTGATCTTCTGAAAGAATAAACTTCCTAAAATGCCGGAGGATCGTCTCCAAAGCCACTAACTTCTCCAACCTCCCTAATCAGAGTCATCACAAACTCTGAAACTCAACATCAACAGACACTTTCCAAAGGAATTTTCCTTTACGGCCTCAATCACAGATGTGAAATTTCAAATGCCAATCCACTTCCACCCGTCCCGAAATATTGTACTCGTTGTACAAAATTAGGCCACTCCGTCACCTGTCCCAACTGTGGTAGCCACGAACACAGGTCCGACAAATGCAACAAGGCCAAAAAACCTTCTTGCAGAACTGTGGTGGCGACCACGCATCATACAACCTAAAATGCCCGAAAAGGCAACTCCCAACCTCAAAACCCGAGTAAACCGCTCCCATAATTTTACAAAAACCTCCCATGCCATTCCACATCCATACGAAAGTCCTAAAAATTCTCGAGATAACCTGCGTTATCTTGATGAATGCACTCCCTTCTTCCCGTAGGACGGTAATCGAGACTCTCCGATATCTTATATCGGCCTACTACAACCACAACTGCTCTGTTCAAGGAGAGGGCAACAGGGCATAATTCAGCTTCACGCCCATATCCTAACCTCCGACATACCTCACCTCACCACACCTACCACGCGCCGAAACAGCGGAAAGAGTGCACCGAAAACTTAGAAGATCTCAACGAAAAGTGCACGAAAGAGTAACAGACGAACCGTTGCAACGAGAGGAGTTAGCGACTGCGAGGCGCCACAACACACACAAAAAACGCACTTTTTAGTGCACCGCACTTTTCAGTGCAAAACTCAGGTTTTCTGTGGTCTTTTCCTGCATCTTAATAAACAAATTCCCATCCTTTGGGTGCACAGCCACAGCTGTCCCTGTCGCGACCGTCAACTCATGCTTTTCTTTCAATCAAACCCTGAAGAGGACTAACTCTCTTATAACAGGGTAGAATTAAAAATTTTGCAATATCCGGTCCGATAATGGTTTGGTAATTTGGAGGCTCATCAAAACTGGGGCATTTTATTTTAGTTCAGTTCTAGTCTAAGTGAGGTGTCCTCCTTTCTGAGGTAAAGAACAGCATGTCAAAAAACTGACCATAGTTGACTTAACGCCAAAGTTTCAGACCGCTTCGTTTAAAGTTGTACCTAAACTGAATTTTTTAAGTTGATGAGTCAGTCGAATAGAATTTGGAATTAAGCCGAAAAAATGTTCGCTTAATAATTTTTTTTGCGCGATCGATCTTTTTTGTTTATTTACAGCAACGGTTGTCAGGACGGTAGGTTGTGTTTACTGGTTTCTAAGTCCAACACGTCGGTAAGTGATTTACTTACCGTTCAGACGTCGGTTACTTACCGACGTCTTAGCCCTACATACATTTAAGTGGTCCTAAATAATATATTACTTCATTCATTACACAAAAGGAACAAAAAAAAATAAGAAGATTTATATTTTTTTAATGAACAGAACCGAACAGAACAATATAAAAAGTAATAAATTAGCATAAAAACAATTTCACAGAAAGGACAAAAAAATCAAAAACATTAGTTTGAAACATTAAAATTAAATGTACAATTGGTACATTGGCTAATTTTAATACCGCTTGTACCTGCCATGTTGGTATCGAGGGTATTCATATTCGTATTACTGGTGTAAAATTTTCTCTGCAAATTCCTTGCATAGCTCTCTGCTACTCTGGAAGATCTCCACCCCCCCCATGTCTCTTAAGACCTAAGATATCTACACTTTTATTGGCCAACAGTGTCGCCGAGGTCCTTCTAAAAGAATGACCAGTATAACTATCAGGGCTCTCTAATTTCAAATATTTAGCAATTTTTGTTGGCCAACTTCCAATCGTCCCTTTTCCTACTACCTGTGTAGTGCATTTTGCGTTACGATAATTTCAAAATAAATTTTTATATTTGGCATGAGGTTGTCGGAGTGAAACATATTTCTTAAATATTTCGAGGTAGTGGATTTCTTCATCTGCCTTGTTGGTTAGTGTGAAAGTCCGTTGTACATTATTTTTCGTATTTGGAATCTTAATAATTATGTATTCTTGATGATCTTCTATATTATCTATCGTCATGTTGTACAATTCCTCCCGTCTGCATGCGCCGGCTATTCCCAACATCAATCCTACCTAAAATTACAAATTTATTTAATTTTTGTTGTCAAAATTCTAATAATATAAAATAGATACCTTAAGGATTAGAAATGGGTCATCGGGAGCTTCATTTAAAAAGCTTTTAATCTGCTTTTTGGTCAACACAGCAGCTTTCTTAGGTCTATGTCCAACATTTTTCCTCTTTAGATAGGCAATCAAAGTATGAAATGTTGAAATATCGATAGCATGTTTAAGAAAAATAGTGCTTTTCAACATCGAATATTCTGCCCAAAGACTACCAGGTGATTTCAATGTCTCATTTCGCCGAACAAAATATGCCAACAACACTTTTTCATTAATACTGGCACCATTCTTCTCCTCACACCAATTCTTAAACATTTTGTAGTCTTTTTCATAGCGATTCCTAGATTTTTCTGGTATTATTGCTTCACATCCTATTTGCCACGCTTTTTCTACTTCAGTATCACGCTCACTCATTTTATATTAGTAAATTAATCGAAAATTAAAGTTAAAAGTTAGACTTCAAAATATAATCTGAAGTTTCACAGTAAATGCATTTGTTTGTTGATAAATAATATCTTGGAAACACTTAGCAACTGCCCAACGATTATTAAATTATATCATTGGTCGCGTTCATCACAACGTAGCGCTACCGAAGCGATCATCAATTTCCTGCTGAACGCGTATTTTGTTAACTGATCAGATTGAGCGCTGTGGTATCAGTCGCCATTTTTTCTATAAGAATTAAAATACGCTACACGCTACCGATTAACTGTCAATTTTTGACATATGTTAAAAACATAATGTAAATATCTTTGTTCGGAGATATTTTAGTTTGTATTTTAGTGAAAATGAATGAACAGCTGGAGGTGACTTATGATTTTAATAATAAATTGTATAGTGTGTCAGGAAGTTCAACACTCCATAGTATGCTCCAAAGTGGTGAGTTCAATTTATTGTGATTAACTCCCATTTTTTAATGGTTTCATTTTTAGATGGGAAGTTTTGTGAGGTATACTTTGCAGGCTTAGCAAATCAAGGGCCAAAGTGCCCAGAGACTGTCAAAAGAAAAAGAAACATAAGTGAAGTACTGATAGAATGTCAAGGTAGTTATATCATTTTATAGAGTTTATACAGTGGTTATAGGGTTAGGCAGCTGTAAAAGTTGAAAAAAAAACGGGAGGTATAATCCAAGTTTACTTCGAGGAGTTGCAGATTGTAAGAAGTACTTAAATATTACAATCTATTGCTATTAATTTTGAACACATTTTGGGCTTTTATCTGGTAGTGTGCATTTTAAATATAACTTGGGTCTTCAACCAGCCCTAGCTTTGTTAAATCACTAAAACACTAATCCTAGTACCTACTCTTTATACCAATTAATTTTTTTATACAATTTGTAGATCAAGGAAATGGAAAGAGTATTGGTGACAGCGATAATAGTAATATTCAGTCAACTCCATGTAAATGTAAGATAGTAAGGAAGTTCTACTCTCAATTTTAATATTACATACAACCTGCTTCTAGGTAACACCAGCACCGAGACTAGCAATGATCAATTTAGATGGACCAGACAAGCCACTCTACTTCTTTTAAACCTATATAGAGAAAAAAATGTTTTTTTCCGAAATTCTAAAATCAAAAATAAAGATATTTGGTTGGAAATATTAAAAGAATTTGAAAATCAGGGTTACAACTCTTCAACGATAGAGATATTAAATAGAAAAATAAGGAATTTGAAAAAAACTTATAAAGATAATAAAAATTAAAAAAATGAAACAGGAGAATCATGTGTAAAGTGGGAATATTTCGAAATAATGGATGATATATTTTTTAATGATAAAACGATGAACTATATCCTCAATAAATCGATTCCCAATGATTTTCCATCAAATAGGGAAGTAGGTCTGAGGAATGAAACATTAGAAAATCATCATGGCAATGATCGAAACCTGAATCTGGAAGAAAGTAACAAAGAGAATAAGAATAACGAAGAAAGTAACAAAGAAAATAAGACTGACGAAAAAAAGACCAAAGAGAGGAAGACTAACAAAAGCTCAACAACAAGAGTGAAGCAGCTTTATGAGCATCGGAAGAAAATTCAAGAGATAGAAAAACAAAGGTTAGATGAGGTAAAAAGACTGAGAGAAGCTATAGTAAGAAACAATGAAATCCAGCAAGAAAGAAATTATTTTAAGACAAGTATTACTAACCTTGAACCCTATATTATAATGTTCTAAGGTTACGAGGTTAGGCTAGAAAATTTATGTTATGTTATGTTAATGTTTTTAGCATTTGCAAATGCAAAATGTGACTTTTTTCAAATTAGTTGTTCAGCTAAAATATATAACTTACTTTGAAGTTGTTTTGATATTTTTATTATTTAACATTTGAGAAATTTGTAAATGCATAAACATAAAAGTTGTTTTCATACTTTCTATATTTATTTGTATGTTTGTTATGAATTATCTTATTCTTTTATTAGTGTTACCTACTCTGGATCGAAGTTTTTCAATAACAAATAAAACACTGAAACAATCAATTGAATAATTTATATTTATTAAATCAATACATTTTCACAAATTTCGTTTCTCTTATCTACACCGGCATTTTCAGGTGGTTCTCGATTATTATCAACAATGTCTGGTTGCTGATTTGCGAGGTCTACATCCTGCTCTTCGTATAAATTGACATCCCCTTCTAGTAACAAAATGTTGTACAAAACCACCGCAGCAGCAATTATTTTGTTTCCAAAATCGGGATTTGAAATGTCTAGAAATTTCAATCTTCTAAATTTATTTTTGAGGATTCTAAATGCCCTTTCTATAATTGACCTTATGGAGCTTAATTTAATGTTATAATTTATTTGATGAGGTGTTAAATGACCAGTGTCCCGATAGGGTGTCATCAAATTTTTCATCACAGGATATGCCGAATCTCCAATTATATGGTAATTAGCTGGTAGAAGTAGGTTTTCATTATCTACTAAACGATCATAGATGGGAGTGTTTCTAAAAACTCTTGCATCATGCATTCTACCTGGCGTACCGATGTGACAGTCGATAAATTTACCCATATGATCACATGTTCCTATAATATTTGATAAAATGTAAGAAAATAATTACGTTACTAGAACTTTTTACTTGCCTTGGAATATTATGGAGTGGAATCCCTTCCCATTATAAAAATGGTGTTCATTTCCTTCGGGTTGTTTTATAGGGATGTAGCAGCCATCTATGGCAGCCACAACGCCAGGGAATCCTCTAGAACGTTGATGAAATAGCTGAAAATTACCCATATACATTTTATAATTTATTTTATTTTTCAAATTGGATTCATACCTAATAAATATGTATGTAATTAGTTTTACTTAAACATTTTTGTTTAAACATAATACTCGCAATTGTCGAAGCATGGTACTCATCTGGTCGAGAAAATCTTACATATTCTTGTATAAGACTAGCCAAAGCACATATTATTTGCTTGAAAACTCCATGCGCAGTGCTTTTCCAAAATCAAATCGATCTCCAACAGCTAGAAAACTTTCTTGCTTCGATATGGTCCATATTGCGAATAGGACGTTCTTGCCAAAGTCAATTTTATCATTCTCATTATGAACTATTCTTCCCAAAACGTTCACCAAGGTCCACAAATGAAATTATTATAATTTATGATTCAATAATTAATGACATTAAATTGTGAATAACACGTGTCGTACCTGAAAAGTTACTCTTGACATTCTAAAATGTT
The DNA here is from genome assembly GCA_947563755.1 of Lochmaea crataegi. Classification (NCBI taxonomy): domain Eukaryota; kingdom Metazoa; phylum Arthropoda; class Insecta; order Coleoptera; family Chrysomelidae; genus Lochmaea; species Lochmaea crataegi. The sequence continues at coordinate 27,061,436 of OX387425.1, read as the reverse complement.
CTTTAAAGAGATCATCGTTGTACAGTGGGACAGTGTTTTCAAAAAAGAACTTATTTCTGATACGGGGTTCCCGATCACGTCCTTCTTCCCAAACTTCACGCTGTTCTATGGGTTGAAGAAGGTCTACAGCGCGGCCTACTATTAGACCTACATCTAGAGCGTCTTCTTCAGCAATTACAATAGCTGCTTGAATAGGATCCATTTCTTAAGAAACAGAAACTTATTAACAATACAGGCTAATTTTTCGTTGTCGATGATCACGGATTACTAAGCTCAGAAAACACTGGTCATAACTATTAGACTAAATTAAAATCAAAAATGAATAAATAATTGTCGTATATATCAAATAAAATTGAGTTGTTGTAGCTGTATTAATTGACATTTGTTGTCATATATGTCGATGGTTTTATTAGGACGTTCAGCAGATTTACGAACTGATGGATCACTCTTAAAATCGCTACCTGATCAACTTTGTTGGGATGAACGCGACCATTGGCATGTCGGCAACCGCCTACTTTATACCAAAATGCAAATATATTTTAAACTGATCGAGAAGTATAAATGTCATTTTTCACTTTTCGTTCATTTCGAAGAAATTTAAATTATTTTATTTGAAATTTATTTCAATACGATCGCGCAAAAAATGGTATAAGCATCTCGAACGTTAAGGGTTTTACCGGTCTCCAGCAAATGGAGGCTTCGCTACGCTCAGCCTCCAAACATTGCTGTCGACCGGTAAACAACCCTTACCGTTCTTAATACTTAATATACTATTACAATTTTCGAAGAAAGTTGTCTCAACACGAATGCCTGCCGAGTTGGTTTCTGTTTTCGGTAATGAAGCACAACATCAGTCGACAATTTCATGTTGGTATAGAGAATTTAAACGTGGACGGATTAATCTTAGCGACGATCCAAGAACAGGTCAACCAACAACGGCAGTCACCCAGGGAAACGTCGATGCTGTACGTAAGCTGATCCAAGAAGATCGACATGTCACATATCGTGAAATTGGAGCATCATTGTGCATTCCAAAGACCACTATTCAAAAAATTTTACATGGAGAATTATCTTTAAAAACATTAGTTTCTCGTTGGATATTGCATCTATTGGCGGAAGTACAGAAAGCAATTAAAGTCGATTGACGTCAAAAAACTCTAAACCGGTTTAACGCAAGAAACACAAAAAATATGTACAGTATTATCAGTGCTGATGAATCCTGGATTTACTCTTATGAACCCGAAAATAAACGCCAGTCAGCTGTTTGGGTGTTCCAAGATTAACCAAAACCGAGGACGAAAGTTATCCGTTCTCGAAATGTTTCCAAAAAGATGGAGGCGACATTTGTCTCAAAAGCAACAATTCCTCTGCAAGATCAAAGAACTGTTTCTGCTGATTGGTACATATCGATTTGTTTGCCGTAAGTAATTGTTGAGTTTCGAAAAACCAACCCCAAACAACGAATGATCCTCCACCAAGACAATGCAAATTCTCACACAGCTCGAAAAGCAATTGAGTTTTTAAAATGTTCCAGCCTTCAAAAACTCTATTTTGAATGTATAAACAAGTGAGTGGAATAACTGCTTCCAGAATTGGTTCCAAAGGATGCAAAAATGCATTTCTCTTCGTGAAGAATACTTTGAAAGACAATAATAGTGTTTAAAAGTTATCTACTGTTTTTTTCTAGCTCTATATGCAAAATATGAAAGACAACCCTCGTATTAACTTACTATTTATCTATTCCCAAAGTTTCAAATGGATAAAATGACTATTTTTATGATAATTCCATAGTTTCAATTGAAAACTGTATTTACAGAATACTGCAATAATAAAAAGGGGCGAAATAGTGAAAGTATTTATATATAGGAATTGGTTGGGTATAAAAAAAAATATGAAGACTATTTTATTTCTGGTTTTATTCAACACTAGTGCCTTTATTAGTGAGTGAAAAAGTTGACGAATACACTACATTCAATGTGAGCAATATTGGTAATATATATATATATATATATTATATTATGTTTTGTTTCAATTCAATAAAAAAAATAATATTCAAATTTAATTGGTGCGTGTTACGTAATATCGAGGAATTATTTTAATACTTTCTCCTGATAACCATTTCAATCACGACAATCGTATCATAAATAAATGGTAAGGCACTGCCAAAACTAAATATCCACCAAAACCATCCACATTGCCAACCATTTAGTATTATTCCGGTTAAGAATATGCAAGACAAACCATGTCCAGCAACAGCTAGAATACTTTTTAAGGAAAATACTGTTCAAACAATTTTAAAATCGCATCACGAGCGCAAATCGGAACGCAGCAGTCAGTTGAGAATATTGTGGTGGGAAGCACAGGCATTCTCTGAGCACAGGTGGGAAAGGAACTGGCTCAGTTATGTAACAATTTTGTTCTTTAATCACTTTAGAAATTAGAGTCAGACTGATATGAATTTGACATTAAGGTAACTTATTTCTTAAGATATATCCAGATATTCAATCAACATAGCTCCGATCCTGATTCCCCCTGTAGAAGGCAAAGAATTTTAATTCCTTGTAGTGCCGAAATTGTAACACATAACAATAATAATCATGATCAAAACCATTCATATGTACCTACGGTACATTATCACATAATGTACCGGGTTTCTGATTAAGAGAGGCAACCAGCTATATCTCAGAAACTATTTATCGTACGTACAGCTTAGAGAAAAAAATCGCATACGAGAAACTGCTGGAAATTGTTTTTCTATAATAAATGTACGGTTATAGTACCACAGTTTTATTGAGTCAGCCTTCCCACTCACCCCTACTAGTTTTTTTACAAGATAGAGGAAAAAGTACTGAAGCAAACTTACGTAAAATAATCTAATGATTACGAATATTTAAATTTTTTAAAGAAAAATGATGTTTTGTAATATTATTGTGAACTACGCCCTCTAGCGGTGGAATAGAAAACTTGAAAATAATTTCCAGCAGTTTCTCGTTTTGTAATACATATTTTTTCTCTAAGCAGTAGATAAACAGTTTCTGATATACTGCGGGTTACCTCTCTTAATCAAATACCCGGTACACTTCACTTTGCTAAAAAACCACTTGTATTTTATCTAATTTTTGTTATTGATGTACCGCATATATTAAAATATTTTTAAATTATTATAATTGCTTAGTACTTGCCAACTATTATTTAGTTTGTAACACAAGGGCGACCTCATTTGCTATGTTTTTAATATGTTATCGCTTTTTATCTATTGCAACAACTCATTGAAACACACATGTATAATGTAGTTTTCTAAAAGATAAGAAAGATTAGGTGCTAATGAGAATATGTCGACCTCCAACCCTGAATCAAAAGTTGTTTATTAAAAAAATGAGTGTGCTTTAGACCACACCACTGAAGTAAAACTACTAAAATATTTAATGTATGAATAAAATATTAATATATAACAAGAACGAAATGAAATTACAAAAATATCAAGAAATCACAGTTCGCGTAACGCTAGCAAATTCTCAAACGAACTACACGCACTTTTTTAGGACCATAAATATTTTACTGAAAATCACATGGATATGTTGGTTCCAATAGACACTCATGTGAGACCATACATGAATATCCATGGACTGAATTCATTAATTTTAGTATACAATTTAAGCATTCAAGTATCTTATTGTCAATTTTATCACTGACACTTGAATTGAAAAGGTATTAAGGAAATTACATGAAAAAAGTTGATATGGAATTATTACTAAATGACCCTCCTATTCTGGTGGAGGCTAGGAAGTAGTCAATGGTTATCGAAGCGCATAGTCGTAGTGTCGCCAACAGTTCCAGAATTCCCAACTCAGATGCAAGCTATATAATGACAATTTAATATACATTTGTCTAAATCACTGAATCAACATTGTCTTGTAAATTGATATTGATTTTATTTATAGTTGATAGGTTGGCATTAATTTTACTTTTACAACAACTTTTATTCAATTTTGTCAGCATAAAAACCAAAATGGTCTCAACATCCTTTTTAGTTAATAGACCTAAGTAAAATATGGTGGATTCTTTTACAAATTCGGTTTTTAGAATTCATCCATATAACAGTCCTTTGTACATTTTGCACTTTGTTGGTTTTTCTTACAAATGAATTTTAAAAAACAAAATAACAAATGCATATCACATAATCAGAGACGGTGACCTTAATTATTTGAAAGTATTACAATTGCACTTAATAGGTGATTAATATTAAAAACCATTAATACAGCATCTTTAAGCTGCCCTACTTTCATTTAAAAAAAAAACAGTTACTATTTTGACACAAGATCAATGAAGCTTATGCTACATAAAAAAATGAGATGTGAGATTGAGTAGTTTCATAACTTTCAGTTACAACCCACACAGTTTTATTTTTTTATCTTATAAAAAATTAGCTATGATATGCAGATAACTATATATCTATATATCACTCTACTCAATTAAATATTCATAAGACTAATAAGCCATGGTTTGATGCTACATGTACTATTGCCAAGAGAAATATGCAAAATGCATTAAGAACTTGCCGAGAGCAAAACTTTCCTCAAGATTTAAAAGCAATATATATAAATCTAAAATTTGTGTACAAAAATATAATTAAATCTAAGAAAATCGAATATCAATCAACAATTATTACCAAGTTATCAAACTTACAAAACTCAAAAGAATTCTGGTTAACAGTAAAACAATTTAGAAATAGTTTCACTCATAAAGCGTTACCAGTTCAAGTATGGGAAAACTTCTATGAAAATTTGTACCCTTCTCTACCAATATCTACGGTTGATTTTCTAGATGCTGGTCACCCCTATCTGGACGTTCCGTTTTCAACGCAGGAAGTATATGATGTATTGTATAAATGTAAAAATAATAAGTCTCCAGGAGTTGATGGTATTTCTTTTGAATTTTTCAAGAACCTACCACATAACTGGGTTATATATTTAACTTCTTTGTTCAACTTAATCTTCGATTCCTCAATAATTCCCAATTCATGGTCTAACATTTTATTGTCTATGTTGCATAAAGGAGGCCCATCTGATACCCCTGATAATTATAGAGGTTTGGCTTTGGTAAATTGCTGTACTAAGATTTTCACAACTATTATTCTAAACAGATTAACTTTATGGGTTGATAACTGCGGAGTTATGCCAGAGTGTCAGTCTGGCTTTCGTGCAGGCCGAGGGTGTATTGAGAATGTTTTCACCCTGAGCTCTGTTATTCATTTACATATTAGACATAAAAACCGAAAAGTATTTGCAATTTTTGTCGATTTCAAAAGAGCCTTTGATTCAGTACATCATAATTTATTATGGCTGAAACTATTTAATCTTGGAGTTTCTTCAAAAATTATTCGCTTAATAAGAATACTTTATTCACAAGCCACTGTTCAAATAAAAGGCTCTGATGGCTTAACAAAATTATTCGATCTAACTTTAGGTGTTCTACAAGGTGAACCCCTGAGTCCCCTTTTATTTGCACTGTTTATCGCTGATTTGGAAGACTACTCTTATACTCAAGGAGCTCAAGGTGTAAATATCGATAATAAAAATGATGTACTAACACTCCTGTATGCTGATGATCTCGTTATCCTGGCTCATTCTGAAATTGATGTTGCAAGGAAACTGAAAATTTTAGAAAAATATACAGACACTAATCGTTTAACTGTCAATCTTAAAAAAACAAAAATTGTTAGGTTTTCTAAAGGTGGTTTCCAAAAACCAAACTATAAATTTTATTTTAACAACGAGACCATAGAATTGAGTAATGCATATACATATTTAGGCTTATTCAGCGAAATGTCAACAGTAACTGCAAAAAAAGGTAAACAAGCTGTTGGCGCTATCATTCCTGTGATGTGTAAGGCAAAAATTGACATGTGGTACCCTAGAATCAAATTGTTTGAATCTCTAGCGTTAAGCGTTATGTTTAACAGTGTCTCTGTTTGGGGTCCTCGTTATTTAGATGCACTAGAAAGAGTGCAAATTCATTTCCTAAAACGAATCCTCTTAGTTGCTGTTAATACCCCTGACTCTATCATTCGGATAGAAACAGGAAGAGTTAAGTTGTCTTACAATATTTTTAAAATGACAATAAATTGGTTACAAAAGATTCTTCAGATGGAAAAATGTCGCTATCCCAGACTTTGTTTTGAACAACAACTACGAATTATCAATTCCGTTACCACAAAGTATAATTGGGCATCTCAGATCAAACAATTTTTTGTTGACATTGGGTCATTGCAGTTATGGAATAATTTAACTTATCGCCATCTAACAACACAAAAAAAACTACTGTTTTCTAAATATTATACCTTCCTGTACCAATCTGATATTGCTAAATCGTCAGCGTACCCTTTCATGGCTCTATATAGTGCTTTCCCCACAACTCGTGAACCAAGCAATTATCTATTGTTGAAGTCACCAATCCGGATCACTCGTACTTTGGCTCAAGTCAGTATGGTTAATCAATTTAAAATGAAGTTTACATCAAACGGCATAACCTACAGTATAGATCCTACTCTAACATGTCCTGTTTGTAATATGGACGAGAAGGAAACTATTTTTCATATTTTGTTTGAGTGTCCGATATATACAGTCATGAAACAAAATACATCCTGTCTGCAAAATTTGGAAACATTAGTAAATGCTCTACAAAATGTAAATCTCTCTGAGGGAAAAACTATATGCTGCTACCTTTGGAATATACTCAAATTAAGGTCATTTATACTAGATGAATAATGTATTTATTTTATTTTATTTTTTTTACCAACTGTCTTGTAAACTTTAGAATATTTTTTTTGTATACTATCACACACTAACCTTGCTGTGAACATTGTTCTCTATAAGCAATAAACTTATTATTATTATTTTGTATTTTTAATGCAAGCATTCTTTCAAATTTTGACACCCAAAAATCATGCAATTAAAATTTAAATAATTTTACAAATGAAATGAATACAACTACACATTAGTAAAGGATACAAAATAAAGCAGAGTCGCTAACAAACATTGTTAATCCAAACACAAATGCAAGCATTTCACAACACAACAATGATATCATTAAACTAAGTCCAGTTACCCAGCTAAAATAATAAAAGATGAATTTAATACATTGTTCAAACTGATGATAAAAGGTTCAAATTATTAGATTTTTATTAAATTGTACATGTATGGATTATCGCACAGACAAGATATAAGGTACTGAACATCTAGTTATTGTTTTTTTGCATTGATAATTTGCTTATACTAGACAGACATTGTTTTTGGAATGTATAGGGGAAATCTGAGAAGGTAAACAACATGCATGTTAGAGTCAATAAAAGTATTTTTAGAAAAAAAAACAGCTAATATCAAGTGATAGAGGATGATATGTAACAAAGATTAATGCAGTTTAGAAGCAATGCAAACATGAGAGACTTGAAACAAAGACAAATTCTGAAATGTGTGGAAATGTGACTGAAAAGGATAAACAAGTCACCAATGAAAAGACGAAGAAGGAAGAGGAAAAATAAGCAGGAAAACATAAGATCAAGACTTTAATAAGGCATAACAGAAATTTAGAAACAGTAATGATAAATGAAAATGTACATTTCAGTGTACAAGGTGATAAAGAATAAGCACTATCTTCAGTAATAGTACAACAGATAAAATCTTATTCATTTTATTGCTGGTTCAATTATTAAATATTTCATTTTATAAATACAAAAAAACTTTACATTCCACCATTATCAACATTTTAAAAGTAAATTGAACAGTAGCTTTACTAAACAGTATAGGTACCTAAGTATATTAAAAACAATATAGCTTATACCTATTGTTATAGGTACTTTTCGAATTCAATTCATACTTATAAAAATAATAATCAAATATACCAGGACATCATATTCTTTGCTAAAGTTTATAGTTTTATTTGAGACTTACTGAGTAAGGTAACTGCCAAGAACGTTCTCTAGCTGAGGGGATGACTTCTCCATTAAACAGGCGTTCACTGTCTCCTCTTTGTTCCATAGTAAAGTAACAGAAATAGCAAAATGAGCAATCAAAATTAAAAATCTTGCAGGTATTAAACCTGAATTATTGTACATAATCTGGAAGAAATTTAGTGAAATAGAAAAAGTTCATTTTATTTTTGAATACACAATTACACCAGTTCTAAAAATTTTATATTCTTATTAAGAATTATGAAATAAAAATTAGATCAACGTTGCTACCAACTAACATACCTGTTTATCTGAAAATGTTTTTATCTACAATAATAACACTTATTGTCGATAATAACAAGATATTATTAAATTTGTAATTATAATGAATGCAAAAATATATTATGTTCAATCATAAAACTAAAAATAAAGGAATAATTTAAATTTGAAATTTAATGTTCAATGACCTTGCTTATGAAGCATAACTTTGTGCTTTTACACTACACTGGGACGGGACCAAAGGTCACAGAAATAAATAATTTATCTATGTGTCAGAGTCGAACCAGTGGGCGCAGTAGGGACAGTGCGAGTATTCTGGAATAAGAAGGTTTGAATATAAAACAACAGTTAAAGTTAAAGGCCACGTCCACATTATTCTTGCAATGCTATTTGGCATTGCCATAAGTAATGTGGACAATTTGTTGGCATGTGCTATTTCATTTTGCAAACTTTCGCCCATTGGCATGCCAGGCAAATTCCAACACGTATTTAAAGCCCCCACATCCACAGTTTATACTTTTCGATTCGAACTAGTGTCAGAGTTAGTGTAATTTGTACAGCTGCAAGGCAAGAAAAAGAACATCAAACTTGTGTCATATGTCATGTCAATTTAATAATATTTTCAATGTCAATTTTATGTGTCAAGTTTCAAGACCAATTTTAATATTTTAATAAACAAAAAGAATGTAAATTAATTTGTCTTAGTAAACTGCTTAAAACATGGGTGAATATAAGAATATTATATTCATAATAACAACATTAGTAATAATATCTCGTTCAAAATGTAGTGATATTACTAGATTAGTGTTTGGGGATTTTACCAAAGGATTACCAGCAGCATTTGGCGATTTTAATTCTGATGAGCTCACGGACGTGTTTGTTCTAAGTGATAATGACCGCTCAGTTGATATTCTCCTTGGCTACGAAGAAGAGCCATTACTTCGTCCTGGAACCAATTTGAATTGCACTTTCAAGAAACACAAAATAACCAGTGTTGTGCCAGGTTATTTTAATATATCTAATAAATAAATATTCATTTTAAAATTTGTCTGTTCTTTGTGTTTTTAGGTGATTTTGATGGAGATGCTTTCATGGATGTGTTACTTACAACTATAAGAGCAGAAGGTGCAATAAACAATGCTAAGACAAGTGTCTTTGTATGTTGGGGAGGAGCTACCCTTAATTGTTCAGATGTTGATGAAAAGAAACCTCTTATAACAATGATGGGTCAACCACTGGCGATTGACTATAATCAAGATATGATAATTGATTTGTTTGGTGAAGATACTGATGGCAACAGAGCATTTTGGATATTTGATAAAAGTAGAAAAGAACCAACCAAGATTTTGATGTCCAAAAATAATAAGAACCCTACTAGTGAACTTAGACGACCACATGCTCATGCATTTTTAGGTAAACTATTATGTTTATTAGACAAATACAGATAATAGATACATTAATACAAGTTTACTAAGTTTGGATCATACATCATGAAACATGTACTTTAAAAATAAAGTAGCTAAATCAACAGATTAGAAAATTAGACTATTGTTCTATCACAATTAACATGGAATTATTAATTTGGTAAGCTTTGCTATAAGTTTAAAAGTGCTGTTGAGAAGATTCTTGTTAATAGACGTTGTATATAATTTAAGTAAAAGTTTTGAAAAATCTCGTAACAGTGCTGTTATTATTCATTAATTAGATTTTGAAATATTTTCTTTCAGATTTAAATGAAGATTATATGGCAGATTTGTTTATAACCACAAAAGAAGGTTTCGAAATATGGCATGGAAAAGAAAAATCAGATCCCAAATTTATATATAATTCTTCTATTAAGCTTCCAATTAATTCTATGAAAAATGAAGCTCAAGTTATAGGTCAGTCAATCTTCATTGATGTAGAATTGAAAGGCAAAGTTGACTTAGTTACTCCAGTTTGTTGGGACTGGGATTGTAAGAACAGTGCCTTACTTCTGTACTCTAAGGAGAAACAAGATTGGATTAGCATGCAGGTATGTGAATTAGTGTTGCTTTCTGTTTCTGGCAAAAAAAATTCACAAAAGGGGTTGGTCACTAGTGATTATAGTGTGTGAAAGTTACCTTTGATAGTAATTACCTCAGATTACCTAATACTACCTCATATTACCTAATACTACCCCAGATTTCTTGGGATTACCTATAACTACCTCAGATACCTAATACTACCTTCAAATTTTTGAGATTACCCTATATAATTACCCAAGAGATTACCTTAGATTATTGAAAATTTCCTCAAATTTTCTAGGATGTTTCCAAATTTCTTTTGATCATCTAAGATTACTTTATAAGTACGAGTACATAAAGTATTATTTCTTCATATTGCTCTAGAATATCAATAGACCACTATGATAGGTACTTCGAGAACATGGATTGTAGATTTTTATTTCTCAAAAATATAAAAATTTCGCAAACAGTGATAAATTTGAACACTTGCAATGTTTGAGATTTTAATACTAACAAAACAATATCCAATTGAATAAAGATTAATAGGTATTTTAAATACAATAAAAAATATTTAAAAATGCAGAATACCAATAAGAACAAATACTCTTTGTTAAGCTATATCACAAATTGTGTTAAGTTAAAACTTTTACAAATAATCAAGTCAAGTATAAATCAAAAGGTATAGATGCAGCTATAATCGTACATATAGTGACAAAACCGTTTGTCAACAAAATCTTCCCTATGTTATTATTAATATGTGATAATGAGCTGACAAAATAATGTTTTCAATTTCTATAGCAAACAACTCTATAAATATGGTGTACACTACAAATTTTTAAATACTTAATTACATTTGCAAGTCCTTGAATTATTTTAATTCCCTGTTAATTACTTTTCCAGTCTTTTCAGTACCTCCAATTCCTTTTCAAGTATTTTAATTACTTTTTCAATATTTTAAATTATTTTCAAGTATTTTAATTATTTTCAAATTATATTAATTACTTTTTCATTACATTAATTATATCTTCATCACTTCAAATACTTTCCAAGTACCAGATAAAATTGTTAGTTCATATTATAGCAGACTAGCACGTAAACTCTGCAACGGAATAGATAGGAAATTTCTTTCTATGTTAGGAAATTTCTTGTAAGGTTACTCCGTATGTATATTCGGAGACTTTCGAGTAGTTAACTAGCCACTATTGCAGCAGCGCTTTGGTGATAGATTCACGTTTTTCGGTGTATTTTTTAAAGTTTATAGTGAATATGGCAGGATCAGGGAACGAAGGTAAGTGTTATCAATAATTCAAATAATATGGAGGCCTTCCCAAAGCAATGCGAAATGTTTGCTATCGAAATTTCTACGCTACTGATGAAGTTGAACAGGCTCGAAATTATCACAATGCAAAAGTTTCGCAGCCGCTTTGAACAAAGTCACGTTGGTGGGGACTTTATTCCGATATTTTTGCTCGAGTTTTTGGGGAAATTTCATCAAAAAATATTACATATTCAAGAAACCGTTTGAGATACTCAGATGATTAGTACAAATCTTAAATAGTTGTTTATTTTTAAATTAATTGGCAGATAATAGATATCTAGGATATTGTTAAGACTCATATCGCGATATGAGATGGGAAAATTGTCAAACGAGGCCGGACGGCCGAGTTTGCTAACTCATCGATCATCGTTATATGCATTTACAATACGAATATAGTAGAATATTTTACCTACTACCAATAACGTTAATAATTATTCACTCAAAAATAGATCGATCAAGTCGGAATAAGTAACCATCAGAATTGAACTAAATTTAGATTTAAAAAAATACACAAAATATTCAACATTTTCAGATATTTGGGCCTATATTAAAAGCACAATGCAAATTGGGTTTCCAGACTTCATAGTGAATTTATTAAAAATGAATTGTTACGATAATAAAATGGCATTAACAGACTTTTCTGAAGAGGATATTGTTTGCATAGAAGATTTTGCCAAAAATATATTGCCAAATCTCATTGATATAACTGATGAAGATGAACTAAAAAAATATTATGGGTTCTATTACAAAAGCTATAAGAGCTTTTGTTTGCCCGCAGGAGTTAAAAAAACTATGATGAAAATTGGACAAGAGCTTGGGAAACTTGAGAAATATGAACAAAATGGTGGAACTTCACTATTTGCAGAGACTTTTACAGAGAAACCAATGACTGCACCAACACCATCCCGTGCAACACAGAAAAAAAAAAGTATGTTAATGAATAATTCTGAGAAATTGGATGGAATCAGAAAAAAATTTGATATAAATACAGGTCGAAAGAATCTTGAACATATTTTGAGGAAATATATAAAGAATTTAACTCAATTAGAAAGAACAAAACTTAAATGTGAGAATATCAATATGGAAATAAATATAAAAGTATTGCTCAATACACTGACAGATGATTCATCTGCAATTGCAACAGGTATAATTACATGTTTTCTTTGTAAAAAAGAACTGAAGATATCGAATATCTGTAATGGTTCATATTGGACAGTGTCCAATTTTTATAAACATTTAAAAAATCATTTGTTGGATGAGACTTACTCCGATGCACCAAGCGTTCAGAGATCGGTAAAAACTAGGAAGCGTCAACGAAACACGTTAGACAATTTGATGAAAATACAAAAGATTTCTTCTGAAAATGAAGAACAAACATTAAATTTAGAGAACGAGGTCAGAGCCGACATAGCTTCTGAATGGGAGGACGAATGTAGCACCTCATCTATACTATCCAACATCAACGTAGAGAGTAACGAGTCCAATTCAAATTTTTGTTAAGCAGTGAAGTTGGAAAGGAGAATTCTGACGATCTCTGCTTAACCTATTCAGAATGTTTGTCTCCAGTTTCTCAGAATCTTGAACATAGAACAAGTAGATGGAAAACCCCGAAATATAGTAGACCGGAAAGACGTAGAAGAAGGAGGGAATCTTCTTTGATAAATTCTGAAAATCAACAGAGATTCATCACTGCATACTTTCCTCTTTTAAACTGAATTTATGGAATCATCTGCGATCAACCGGAACATGTGACTAGAGAGTTCAAAACTTATCTCAGCACGAATAATTCCAAGGTACTCAAACTCATGATAAAAGTAGCAGACAAAAATAAAAATCAAGGAGATATAATGAAAAAATTAAATTATTTTCAAAATATCTGTATTTAACTGGTGGTTGCTTACTATATGAAACTCTCTATAGAAATATGAAAGAAAGCTTACCTCCGCTTTCAACAGTAAGGAAAGACCTTAATAATGACTTCGACATAAATGAAGGTAAAATCCGGTTCGAAGATTTGAAGATATATCTCTTAAAACACAACTACCCACTGAGAGTTTGGATAAGTGAAGATGCAACTGTGATAGCAGGTAAGTAACTACCTATTCAGTTCATTTTTTTCAGTTACTAAAAATATTTCGATTTTAGGAAGGATCCAGTATGATGCCAGGAACAATAATATTGTGGGATTCCCTTTGCCACTTCATCCTATAACAGGATTGCCAATAACAGGCGTTTTTTTCAGCTACCAGTGCTAAGAAGATTCATGAAATATTTGAAAATAATAAAATATGCAGTTATGTATATATAATAATGGCACAACCGTTAGTACCAAATGCGGCTGCATTTTGTGTGTGTGCATTTGGAACAGCCAATAATTTAATTTCAAATATTTTGATGTACTGATTAGATGGACTATGATTGAAAACTGGCAAAAGAGTGTGACATAGAAATAGTAGGATTTTCTTCCGATGGTGACAGTCGTTTATTGAAAGCAATGCGGTATAAGTCTGGTATGCTCATCGAGAATGATCATAATAAGTGGTTCCAATGTCATCCTGGCATATTGCAACCATTTTGCATACAAGACACTATTCACATAGGTGAAGAAATCTCTAGGTATACTTATATAAATTTGGAGCAAAATCTTCGCTGATTAGTATGGTTCTTGACTACTATAGTATTGAAATGGAGTGGTGGAAAGAAAGTACACTAAGTACATATACATGTTTCAAAATACATCGAATTCAATTTATCCAAAGGTTTTTGTGAACTATATTAACTATAAATATGTGAGATTATCATTTTCAATCATTTCACCCATAATATATAGATATGAAAAAAATCATCCCATCATATAATTCCCTTTTAATCACTAATTACGTTAGAAAATCATTCCAATACTCTATTTCGTATGTAAATGGAATAATCTCACATGTACTTGTGTACTTGTCCATCAGTTCATAACAATTATTGTGGGAATTGAATTTCGCGATTCGAGATGGAGTTTTCTAGACTTGAACACGTAATTCCTAATTCGTAAAACTCAGAGTGGAAACGATTTGAGGCTTTTTTTGTTCCTAGTTAATGATGTTTCATTTCTTCTCACTGAATAGAAAGTAGGCGTTTGTTACCTCATCTCAGGAGAAGATTTCCAACGACATGGGGTGAAAAAATCAAAACTTCATGGGGATTTTGGTTTTTTGCTCCCACATTTTCATAATTGTATAGTTAGTGTAATGTTTTCAGGTAGGAAACTGAAGACTGTTTTACTGAATGTACGTGTAGAATTGAAAATGGGCTCATGTTCTGCAAGTGCATCTCATCTTAATGAAATAGTTGATAATGTGTCTAATGATCAACATCTTATAACAAAATCTCATCTGAAGTCAGATGAAAAAATTAATTTCAATTCAGTAGAACATACAAAGTGAAATGTCAAGAAGCGCTGTCAAAAAATGTTCCGGGGAATCAAGGAACAGTAGCTTTTCTTCAAGTGATTCAGGGAATTCAGATTCATTTATTCAGAAGAACATGGATATCAGAACACGAATAAAAAAAATATGGTTTTCTGTTTTTTTCTTGAGAATGTGGAGGTATTGGCTGAAAGAGAATAATTTTATTTTGGGTAAACACTTTATCTCGCTAAATGCGTATGTTTGTATAGAACTTAATGCACATGCTCTGGTACAAGTAGCTCTCAGAAGCCAATATCTAAAAAATCCCAAAATAATGACTACATGGTTGATGAGCTCCCAACCATGTGAACGAACATTCAGGGCAGCTCGATCCATTATGCCAACTTTTTCTACTAAAGACAATTTCAGTATGCTAGAAATACTACAAAGATTACATAAATTACAAGCCATAAATGATATAATGTGTGAATTGCGTAAGTATTATTTGATAGTGGACACTTGAGGAGGATTCATGAAACATCACTCAACTCAAATTATGTTCTTAAGAAAAATATAAACACGTTATAACTTCTTAAGTGAAAGGCAGATGTACGTTAAGTGAAATGAAATGTCGCCGTGAACAGTTATTTGTATAATTCATCTTCTTAAATCGTCTTATATTGAATAAAGTTAATTCAACTGATGTTACATGAATCCACCTATACAAACTGATATGAAGATTTTCTTCTTGGAATTGAAACATTCATTTCAGGGGAGAATATATGTTTTCCTAGAGAAATACATAGGAAATTAGGTGATAGAAATCAAATGAAATCACAAGATGTAGAGGAACTACTAAACTACGAAGAAATTGACCACATTGTTTTGGAAACAAAAGAGCGTGCCAAACAATTTTGTTCCCAGTTGGGAATTGACTTGCAAAATGAAGATTGGATGGAAATCAGCATTCCCAATGTGTTTGGGAGAGTTGACGGTATATATGAACATGATGCAGATGATGGTGTGAATGATAGTAGCCTGATAGAAGTGACCCATCAGGACATGGACCAGCCACACCATTATGAACTAGGTAGCTTACAACAGTGCACATTATATATTGTTTTTGAATGCATGATTTCCCATGCGTAGAAAATTTAGGAGCATGTTGCTCACGTCAAAATAAGAAAAAACGTTCCTATAAACATATGTCCTCAAGTTATACGTTTATGAGATACTCCCAGATACCAAACTTTTCTTGTTTATCACAATTATTTGGAAATTGATTCTCAAAATACAAAAATATGAATTCAACTTTGACAATCTGTATCTGAGAAACAGATAACTTGAGGACATATGTTTAAAGGAATTTTCTTATTTTGAAGTCAGCAACATGCTCCTAAATTTTCTACACGTACTTAAGAAACACCCGTATATAATTATTTCCAGTACTGTAAACCTATTGACGAAAAAATAATTAATTAATTTGCCAACATATTTACAACAAAATCATCTCATTTCAGATGAAGACCTAGAAGATTCCAGGGCAATCAAAGAATTCGAAAATGTGGATTTATATCTAGTAGATTATATAGATGAGGAAAAAAATTAGATGGCTATTTCGAGATAATCAATAAGGTTAAAAGCATTAAAATAAAAAAGAGTACCCAATGTTGACTATTGGAAGCAAAAGACTCACGTCTTAGTTCTGACAGGTTCCAAAAAGTGAGAGGCCCAAAATATTTTGCGAACAAAACAACAAAGAAGCGTAAAATTGTTAATGAATCTGATTCGTCCGAAACAGAGTCAGAAGAAAGCTTAAAATATGATGTTAGCGAGGATACAGAAACATTTGCAGATTTGGACGATGCATCGGGAAATATTTCTACCGAAGCCCAATTTCAAATTGAACATTACTATGCTATAGCATCATGATAATTGGTACATTGGCCGCATATTAGAAACAAACGAAATTGAATCAAAACTGAAATTTTTAAAATTTGAACTAGACAGGTATATCTGGACGCAACGGGAAGATATACAGTTAGTAAAAAACACTTTTATTTTTGATGGACCTATAAAGCTGTCGGGCACATGTTCCTAGTTATTGGTGGAAAAATATTTTTTATTTACGCTTATATTCATATTTTAAATATTTTGATTACTTCAATTATCTTTAAATACATTTTAATTACTTTGCAAATATTTAACTACCTCTTAATTACTTTAATGATGTTTAAATACTTTATTCTTTCCAAGTATCTCAAATATATTTTAATTATTCTCAAGTATTCCGATTACTTTTTAAATAGTTTAATTACTCTTCATTACTTTTTAATTACTTTCAAATATTTTTTTAAATATTTTGGTTACTTGCAAGTATGAAATATTTTAAATATGGTGTACACTTTTCTGAGAGTTGTTTGCCCCTCGTTCTATATCATCTGGGACTTGAATTTTCGTTACTTCCAATACCTAAATGATTATGTACTCTTCCTTCGGGAAAACAAACTGATCTTATAAATAATTTCTTTTATAAACATAATATGATATACTGCTTTCCCGATGTGTTTATTGTTTATTTCTTGACGGACTAGATGTATTGGCAAATAATGCATATCAAAAGGTGTATCCTTTGGTATCGGCGGCTAGATTTGTCAGCGAGGTAAAAGCGAAACAAAAAAAACGCGTGTGCAACAAAACGAAACTGAAGAATAATGAACATGTAAATATTTTTATTGGCTCTATTTTTATATATTTGCATTTTTAGCTTTTTCGGAATTTTGTTTTAAATAATAGGTGGACGCCTAACTAATGAAACTACTTTACATGTCCATTTGAATGTTATTATTATTAATATTTTAAAATGCGACTGGAATTATCGGTAGAATATTGAATGAAAATTTAAATGTACCAGATAAAAATGCAATTCGCAATTTTCAAACACTCGTAAATAACCTTTGAATATTTTTTATTTATTTCACACTGACTTTATATAGACTATACCGCGAAAACCTAACCACGACATTTCCTAGACTATGAAAAAGGCACGATTCTACTATGTGTCGGCTCCAAATATAAATTATTGTAAAAGGATAGTTCGTCAATAACGTTCACTAACTTTAAAAATTACCTTAGATTATCAATCTGAGACTACTTCAAGAATACCTAAATTTATCTACAGATTATTCAAAATTACCGAAATTTACGTTGGATTACCCAAAACTTGCTTTGGATTACCCAAACTACCTTGGATTGCCTAAAACTTCCTTTGGATTACCGCCAGATTACCTAGCCCTTGTACGAAAATTACCTCTGTGGCCAACCCCTCGCAAATGAATAATTGGTACTATTGGATTTGCTTTATTCGTATAATAAATCTTTCTGCCAGTTGCAATATATACAATTAGAAATTATAAAATACAAAATATATAAAAAATTACTTGATTTGGAAAACATGGAATATAGTCCATTTGAACAATGCATATTTTTGTTTTCAGGTAAATTTCAAAGATGATAATACAAATGTGTGGAAATTTTATCATCGTGAAGAGACTACCTACACTAATGTAATAACATTGAGAAGCGGCGATTTTAATCTAGATGGTTATCCTGATATATTAGCTACCTTATCTCCAGCACAAGGTGGCAATCCTCAAACATTTCTTCTAGAAAACGTTCCGTGTCAAACCTGCGGTGTCCTTAACCGTACTTACGCTATAAGATGGAATTCTTTAAATCCCTTTAAAAATGGAACGGTAATGGCCGCTTTCTTTGATTTTTATCAAGATGGTATTTTAGATTGTATAATGGTTACCTATAATGGTAAAGAATATAAATCAGTTGCATTCAAGAATAGTTTGGATTATGATGCTAATTTTATTAAAGTGATGGTGTTAACTGGACTAACTAATAAGAATAATCCAATGATAATGGGAAGAGTTGGTAAGAAACGAAGAACTTATGGAACTAATTTGCCAGGTAAATTATTAATTTTATCAAAATTATAAATTTGACTAGAACTATCCAAATCCTCTGTGATATAAAAAGGAAAATGTAACCCTAAGACAAAAATAGTTGAGAGCAGATTTACAATGCCTTGGACATACAGTGACAAACGTCCACTTTGTTTTTAAAGAAAAAAAAATCAACATTAGTGCTTGTTTATTGTGTAGTAAAAATTTATAACAAAAAATATTTTTTAGGACCTTCCATATCCTACAAAACAACCACCCAAGAAGGCAACACACGGCACAGTCTTTCTAATCAGTTACCACAATCAGCTCACTTTAGTTTAAATCTTCCTTATTCCATATTCGGTCTTGGCCGAACTCCAAATTTTGTGGACAAAGTAACTGTGGGTCTTTCAAATTACTGGAAATACTGGACCCAAATTATTCCAAATTCTCAAATGTTGGTAATACCTTGGCCCACAAATGAACCTTCCAAGTGGAAGGCACAATTATTCGTAACACCTAGTAAACTGATTTTGATGTCGGTTGCTGCTTTGACGACGGTATGTGGTTTGATTACTGTGATAATAGGTATTTTGCACTGGAAAGAAAGACAAGAAGATAAAAAAGAAAGATTATCCGAATCGCATAGATTCCATTTCGACGCAATGTGATTTTTATTAGTATTTAGTTGTTAACTGAAGGGAAATATAATTTAAAATAAAGTTTGTTTTCCGTAAAGTAATAAAAAAATAGAGTAAAGTCAACATTAAACCACTAAAGTACATTGTAAAACTTCAATATTGAACTTTTAAACAATTACAGTAGACTGGACTTTTTAAAATTATCAATATCTTTTACTTTAGTCAGATTGATAAATTAGATCTTGAAAAGTCTGAGCACCCTCCCAATAGGTTCTTGTGCGTTTAAACTGATTATGTATCGTTCTTGGGACAGTACCGACTGGAAGGGGGTCATAATAAAACGATTCCTTGCTTGGCCCCAGAATTGGCGGAAATGACATTCACATATCGTTACAAATCTTGATGTGTCAACTTTAGAACCATCCCTAATTCGAGTTTATGCATTATGCAGTTCTAGTACTGTACTTGATAGGATACCAGAACAGTTCATACAAGCTATGCCTAACTTCAACTTATATTATTTGTGGTGCATGACAATGTTTCCTTAACATAATTAATTTTTGAATGTTTTTATTTTGTCTTACAAAAGGAAATACTGTAATAATCATACCAGCAATGTTATTTTAACTGCAACAAATTGTGATAAATTTAAAAAATTTTATATTGTTATATTTCTCCTCAATCTGTAAATAAGGATTTTATGTATTACAATAGTTAACCAAAAATGCTTTAATACATTTTCTGAACTAGATAATATTATTTATAGATTAAATTTTGTTTTATTTATGTATTTCTAAAATATTCAATAGTTTATTTAATTTTAATTTAATATAACAAATAAATTGAAAAATATTGGATTTATTTATAGACATTTCTCAATTTTAATTATCCCATGTAAAGATACATCAACTTTTTTAATAGTTGGCAAATTCTTCAACAAATCATAATTTTTCTTGCATTCATACCAAGTTCGTCCATGGGGATGCTACTCCTTGCGTGGACATCTTCTGGTTGTGCAGATGAAGACGATGTCTGCTCGTCTTCGTCTCTGCTACTTTAGTGGTGAGCAGTTCCGACATCTATTTAGAATTGGATGTTTGCTTGAGTTATAATAATGTTAAGAATTCCTTAATTTAACCAAAGCAAACCAAAGAATAATCTGAGTCTTGAACATATTTAACATGGAGAAGATTAGATTTGATGAGGTGGCTAATCGGCTTTTTCCACTGCGACCTTTTCAGATCTATTGTGGACCTCTGAATCTAGATTACATTTTCCAGCCAATCAGCAACGAGATTGAACTTTTTATGTAGGTTCTTGCCGGTGGCTTCTCATCGCATAGTACAAGAAACTGCACTTTCGCCAGGCAGTCGCACGGGCATAGGATGTGCTCTGCAGTTTCCTCTTCTAGGTGCCAGAATCTGTACATGGCTTCGTCTGTCAACCCCATTAGCTTTGCGTGCCTGTTAAGCTTACAGTGACCTGTTAACATACCTATTACGGCTTTGACAGTTTTCCTATCTTTGCTTATTGGGTCTGCCGTAAAAGTTGGCGAATGTCCTCTAATGAACTGTTTCACCTGTCTCTGTCCTGATGAGATTACCCACCATTCTAGAGATTTCTGTGCCATCCGCTTCCTTGTGGCAATATTTATTGTCGACTATGCGACGCCACAGAAGGGTTCCGGTTCAATGAATGGCATTGATGAGCTTTGTCTGGCCGTTTCATCATCCGCCAATTCGTTTCCCTTGTGACCCTCGTACCTTGGTACCCAGGCTACCATGACCTTGCAATGGTCTTCATGCAAGTGCGTTTAAGGCACCCTTGCAATCCCATACTAGCTTAGAATTGACCTCTATGGAATCAAGTGCCTTCAGTGCAGCTTGGTTGTCGGTGAAGATGACAACTGAACGGTATGTCCTTTTCTGATGCCTTTTATTATCTTTAACGCAGTGGGGAATCGCCGTCACTTCCTCTTGGAAAGTTGTGACGTCCTTAGATAGACTTATTGAAATAGCCGAATAGCTATCCTTTTTAGCCCTACAATTCCGGATCCTACACTTATACTTCTGTATTGGAACCGTCCGTATACCAGGTTGCCTCAGCCTGTATATGGGTATTATTTTCTTCCAGTCTTCCCTATATCTGGTATAGTTATTTGGAACTTATTATTAAAGCTATATCTCTTGGCCGTTGCGTCAATGGGTTGCCCCATTAAGACATCCACTTTTAGCTCCTCAATAAGAAATCTGTGCATTACAGATCTGGCTTCGCCTTGCATAAAAATGTGTAGTGGAGGCAGATTCAGCGAGACTTCCATCGCACTTGTGAAAAAAAAGAACATAGTCTCCATGGTATTTAAGATGAAAACTCTCCATGGTATTTATACAGCACGAATCGCAAATTGTAATAAACTCTGCAAGACAGTTGAGTTTGCACTTTGCAAAATTATTGAAATATAATTCCTGTTGAAACACTCTAACTACTAATATATTGTGAAAACCGTAATCACTGAAACTGTAAAAGTTGGCGAATGTCCTCTAATGAACTGTTTCGCCTGTCTCTATCCTGGTGAGATTACCCACCATTCTAGAGATTTCTGTGCCATCCGCTTCCTTGTGGCCATATTTATTGTCGACCTTGCGACGCCACAAGGGTTCCGGTTCAATGTATGGCATTGATGAGCTTTGTCTGGCCGTTTCATCCGCCAATTCGTTGCCCTTGTGATCATCGTACCTTGGTACCCAGGTTACCATGACCTTCTATTGCAATGGTCTCCAAGTGCGTTTAAATAAGGCACCTATGCAATCTCATATCTTGGAATTGACCTCTATGGAATCAAGTGCCTTCAGTGCAGCTTGGTTGTCGGTGAAGATGACAACTGAACGGTATGTCCTTTTCTGATGCCTTTTATTATCTTCAACGCAGTGGGGAATCGCCGTTACTTCCGCTTGTAAAGTTGTGACGTCCTTAGATAGACTTAGGTATTGAAATAGCCGAATAGCTATCCTTTTTAGCCCTACAATACCGGGTCCTACACCTATACTTCTGTAATGGAACCGTCCGTATACCAGGTTGCCTCAGCCTGAATATATGAGTATTCTTTTCTTCCAGTCTTCCCTATATCTGGTATATTTATTTGGAACTTATTATTAAAGCTATAACTATTGGCCGTTGCCCCATTATTAAGACATCCACTTTTAGCTCCTCTATAAGAAATCTGTGCGTTACAGATCAGTCTTCGCCTTGCATAAAAATGTGTAGTGGAGGCAGATTCAGCGAGACTTCCATCGCACTTGTGGAAAAAAAAAGAATATAGTCTCCATGATATTTAAGATGAAGACTCTCCATGCCATGGCATTTATACAGCACGATTCGCAAATTGTAATAAACTCTGCAAGCAGAGTTGAGTTGAGCACTTTGCAAAATTATTGAAATATAATTCCTGTTGAAACACTCAGACTACTAATATATTGTGAAAAGCGTAATCGCTGAAACAATAAATAATTGTGTAGTAATTTATTAATTCAAAAATTATCAGTTAAATATATTAGAAGAAACGCTATTCATATCTGGTTGCGGAATATTAGCCACAAGGGAATTTTAAAATTTCTAATCGGCTTGGCAACGCCGAATAACCTTGTCGTTTGCACAAGCGTACAACTTGATAATACATTCCTCTAAAAAATAGTTAAATCATCATTTCCCGTCGCCATAATAGCGGCGAGATCGTGAGAGTGTTTTGCGGCAAATAAATCGTCGTTTTCGACGAGGGGAGTCTCCTGCTCCCAACCGTTTCGGCCTATTTTCCCGACTACCTATCTCGTAATTACAATTCTTGAAAAATACTGTTATTTACGGTTTTTTCTTGTTTGGGATTTTATAAACATGGCTTTTTAAAATGTCTGCCTTCAAATTGCGCGTTGCCACTCCTTGTGGAGGAGCTTCAAACTCCAATAAATCAACTATTAATATTAATACTGGAAGACGTGGGGATGGAGAAAAAAGGAAATCGCAGCTTACCTCTTGCAAAAGGCTCTACTACTGATTCCAAAAAAGGTTTGTATCTGTTACTAACTAGTTTTAATTTGGCATAACACAAGGTCACTCATTTCCGACCTTTGATATATTTGAACAAATTTGTTCAAAACAACTATCACATTGTGTCCTACATTAACAGCGTTTTAGAATTTTTTGTCAGCAAGTGAATCCTTAATTATTAGAAACACTACAGAAACCCTTGCAAAAAGTTTGTCAAAAATTGAAATAATAGCATAATACTATATAAGTAATTAATGAATTTTTTAAATAATTTCCAGGAAATATTTGGTACACCCCAATGTGCATGATTATATTTGTTAACCTATAAATTAATAGGTTACTTAATCATTAGTACTTAACTGATTATTTTCTTTATCACAAAATTGAGTGTGATTATTTAAGATTATTAAGAAAGTATATTTCTGAAACTTTGTGTGTACAATGTACTACTTCAAGCTTATTATTCTCTATTCCAAAGTCATTTGACGTATGGTTTACTCTTATGGGGAAAATCTATTTATGCAGAAAGAGCTTCCATTATGCAAAAGAAAGCAGTTAGGATTTTGGCGGGTGCTTCTTACAGAGAACACTGTTGTCCCATATTTAAGAAATTGGAAATATTACCATTGCCTTGCCTATACATACTGCTCACTGTTCTAGAAATTCATAAAAATAAAAATTCGTATCAAACCAACTCTACTTTTCACAATTATCCTACTAGAATCGCTTCTCAATTAAGCCCACACTTTGTGAAATTAAGTCTGACAGATCGCAATACTGTGGATGTGGGCTTATATAACAAACTACCTAATGCATGTCGATCATTACCTTACAATTTATTTAAGAAAAAGGTTAAATCTTACCTTTTAAGCCAGTGTTTTTATCAAATTTTGGAATACCTGCAATTGTATATCACCTATTTTTATTAATTTAATTGTACCTATTGTATGTTGACCTGTCACAAATGTAACTATTTACCTATAGTGATCAAATAAACTACTGCTACTACTACAATTCTTAGCTATTTTTCATATATTTGCCTTGGAAATATCTTACACTTTGACTGAACATTTCTTCAATCTATGGAAATTTAAAAAAAAATCTTTTTCTCCTATTGATAGCGAATATTAATTTTGCAGACATATATCAATCAGCAAAGTATTACTTTTCCTGCCTAGGCAGCAAAATGATTATTCTCAATGGGAATAAAACATTTGATATTTCCTCCAGATTTCATCTGAGACTTCTCCGGCAACAATTTAACTCAATATTTCTTGCCACCTCCTTTATTTCTGGAGGAGTAAGTACTTCTAAGTCGCTATCACTCCATTATATGTATATACTGATATTTTTTCACAAAACTGGCAGAAATTTCATGTTTCTATCAACTTTTGTTTTAATTTATATATTTATATCATTATAAACAATTGGAGAAAAAATTATGTCAAAGGTAATAGTTTAATATTATTATAACGCTTTACAAAGTTTTTGAAAAATACTTTTCAAAGAGCTGACCGTTCACTAAGAAGCAACAACTACTTCTCGAGCTATATACCCCGACAGACATTGAATTACACTTCTAAGTTAAACGGGGTTGGTATATCTGCAAGATTGATAACACGCAATACTAAAATATGACAATTTTTTACAGGTAACTATAATTAAGTGAAAAATTAAATGTTCAACTTGGCAGCAAAGTAGATTGACTGCCTTAGCTGAATTCCCGAATGAACTATCAACTGCGGCAGTCAATCTACTACTTTGCTGCCTAGTAATACAAATAACTATTATTTGATGCATCATGTTGGCTTGTCAACCAAAAAAGGGAAAAATTAAAACTAATATAATTTAATTATTTTACAGGATAGCATATAGTACCGTGTCTGGGTATTTAATTGCTTAGAGTGGTTCAAAAGATTTCCTAACTATTATATCAATCAGCCAAAAATACAATAAGTTTTTATATGTTCTTATTATTGTTCCTAATGAAGTATGCATTTAGTATAGTGACAACCAATTAGATTCTATTTTTGCAGATGGTATCAGTACTAAACTGTGGCCTCGCGGCAGTCGTCGCCGCGAAACTGCAGGTGCAAGCCTTGTCTCGAAGCCGGAGGTATCCAGAAAACCACAGCCTCAACGTGTCAAGACCATTGATAAAAGACCACGATCTCGTGGTGTTGGTTACTACTCAGGTGCCGTGGCTCGAAATGAGACGGCCGGGTTAGAAGAAGAAGATGATATCCACCACGTGGAATTGGGTTCAGTTTTTTTACCAGGCAGTAAGAAGCAGAGCCTGAATCATTTGTTGAATTTCTCTTATACTCCAAGGGAAAGTTGTAATCATCTCGTTAGAGGACATGGTCATGAGAATAATGGTAAAAGGATAATGGGTACTAAGAAGCATAAATATAATAAAGAACATTTTTTGCAAGCTAAGTAAGTTTTAGTAACCTTTTGAATTAAGAATTATTTGTGATTATGAATTTTGTTTTAGTTGTCAATTCATTGTCAATAATTCTGGTGATTACAAGCAATACTTGAATAATCCAGATGCCTTAGTTGACTGGAGTTTAATTGAACAAGTGGTAAGTAAGGAACTCTTGAAACTTGAATTGTTTAGTGTAAAAAGTCAACCAATTCTTGAACAAAATTGCATTAAAATTAAAGTTTCTTTGTTTGCAAGTTTGATTTAAATGATATGTGATAATTATTAAAATGCATTATCTTTTCATGTTTGTTTTAGAACTTACATGTATCAGAATATCCAACATGTCCAATTTGCCTTTATCCACCTGTGGCAGCTAAAATGACACGTTGTGGTCATATCTACTGTTGGTCATGTGTTCTTCATTACCTCTCACTTTCTGACAAACCATCAAGAAAGTGTCCCATTTGTTTTGATACCATTCATAAACAGGATCTTAAAAGGTAAGCCAAATTGTTTATATTTAGTGTGGAGCGCGGAATTGGCTTAAACTCAAATTTTTATAATAGTCTTTATTGCAGCAGTTAAACCTTGGTTCGCAGAAAACCACTATTTAATGTGGTAAAGCCTATTACTTGATCTGTGGTTTTCCGTTCACCATGACTAAACCACTGTGTCACAAACCATCCTAAAATTCATGTATCAAAATTGGAACTTGAGTCAATTTTGGGTTAAACTCCTCAGTTTCTTAATACCACAGTAATTCAACAATATTACTATGGTAGTAATTAGTGATATGATGGATCGTTAGGCATGTATATCTGCGGATATTAATCCGAATACGAATATTTGGTGTCAAGATCCGCGGATACGGATCTTAATTTTTTTACTCAATCCATGTCAGTGCACGAGACCTTGAAACGCCACTTGACGCTTTGCATGACAGGCAGGACATGTTTCGACTTGTCTTGTGTGTTGTTCAGAGTAGGGATGGCTGATCCAAATTTTTTATGGATCAGTTCCAACCTGATCCAGTCCAGAGTGATATCTAATCCAAAGATCAGTTCCAGTTACCAGTCCAGCTGGCCTTTTTGCGAAGGGTAGGTACGCTTTTACAACAGTAGGTAAACGACTAGATTTGAACTGATCTTGAACCGCCCGCGTTCAGCGTATCGTTAAAGGCGGAAACACATTATTATCACATCACGTGAGTTTACATGCTTTCACACCAAACGTGAATTTATGTTTATGTAGAAGCAATCACATTACCATCACGTCACTTCACTTTGCTTAACCCAAAAATGTACCAAATAAACAATAATAATGGTCGCGTTCATCCCAACAAAGTTGATCAGGTAGCGATTTTTAGAGTGATCCATCAGTTCGTAATTCTGCTGAACGTCCTAATAAAACCATCGACATATATGTCAACAAATGTCAATTAATACAACTACAACAACTCAATTTTATTTGATATATACGACAATTATTTATTCATTTTTGATTTTAATTTAGTCTAATAGTTATGACCAGTGTTTTCTGAGCTTAGTAATCCGTGATCATCGACAACGAAAAATTAGCCTGGTGTGTTAATAAGTTTCTGTTTCTTAAAAAATGGATCCTATTCAAGCAGCTTTTGTAATTGCTGAAGAAGACGCTGTAGATGTAGGTCTAATAGTAGTTTTTAACATATGTCATAAATTGACAGTTAATGCATCATCAATCGGTAGTGTGTAGCGTATTTTAATTCTTATTGAAAAAATGGCGACTGATACCACAGCGCTCAATCTGATCAGTTAACAAAATACGCGTTCAGCAGGAAATTGATGATCACTTCGGTAGCGCTACGTTGTGATGAACGCGACCAATGGCGATGAGAGTTCATCTTCCGCGTTTGAGGAAGACTTGTAAAATGCATGTGCTTTACTTATGGTTGCTGATAATATTAAAACTAGACAATGGGTTCATGACGTTAATTTGAGAAGAGAGAAACAAGGCGAATTTCATAATTTGTTTCAGGAATTATTACAGAGTGATGAGGATCGCTTTAAAATGTATTCTCGTATGACAGAGTATTGTAAAGTACCTCACGTAAACGCACTTTTTCTATTAAAAATTCTTCCATTTTGACAGCATTCACGTTTTCACGCCTCACAAAATTGATGTTTAAACAGAAAATTTGAGCGCGACATGTCATGTGATTTCACGTGTATCTCCAACGTGACAATAGTGTGTTCGTTCTTAATGTGTGTATATGGAAAAAGCCGCCTCAACAAATTTATTGTTCATGTATGTTCACGTGAAATCACGTGACGTGATAATAATGTGTTTCCGCCTTTAATGTTGTACGAGTGCCAGGTACGAATTAGAGTATTTACATTTAGTTGATTTGAGAAATTGTACCGCGACTTTGAGTGACTGTGTGTAGTGTATTTTTTGTTAGGAGGATGTCAAATAAAAGAAGCCCGATATGATTGGACTAATACCCATACCTGAATAAATTGTAGGTTCGGATCAGTTCCAGTACAGGTTAGCCATCCCTAGTTCATAGTTTAGTGTGACACTGGGTAGCATAGATAACGTTTATGTTCGGTATTGGCACATGAGTTGAAAAAATGTCTACAAAGAAGTTTAGTAGTGTAATTTGGAATTATTTTGTGATAATAAATGATGAATCTACCTTTGAGTTATGTACTATTGGTATGGTAACTCACTTCGATAAATGTTTGCAATATAAAAGTGTCAAATATTTGATTTTAAGAAAAAAATAGTAATCCTTATGAAATTTAATAGTTCTTTATTGCTACCTAATCACCTAAACAGGGTGAGTCATGAGAAACTGTACATAGTCCTATACTTTGGCAAATACAGGAATGAATGTGAAATAGCCACGCCCGTCAATGCGCGTTACTAGATGATGGTAGTAGGGATTAGTTCGGTCCCTCAAGCAGGTATACTTGACTACTATTGTCAGTTCTATTGTGTCTATATATTTTATTCGAGGGTACAGAATTTAGTACTTTGATTATTTACCGTACTAATTCATCAAGCGCATATCACCCTCTTTGTCATCCGAATACTTTCTCATTTTAACTTCGCGCCTCTCGTACGTTTCTCGACATTCACTCCTGTAATTTCCAAAACGGAACCTCCTATGGAGACCCCTATGGGGAATGGCAAATGGCCATTAAAAAGTGTCTGCTCCCATATTTTAAGAAGTTGTGAATTTTGACTGATATTTCTTTTGATCATAACTTTTGAATGGTAATTTTGATTTGTCTTATATTTTGGTAAAATGTTACACTACTGTCACCTAATTAACTGATTTATTCAATCTAGAAAACAAATCAGGGCCGGACTTGAAAAATTCGTACTCGCATGTAATGGTTAATATTCACTTAGGTGTGAATCGTGAATCATTATATGCCTGTTGAATAATATACTATTATATTATTAATAACTATAATGAAGTTCGTCACTTGATATGTAAAACTAGTTTATCGTAAAACCAGTAAACCTTGGTATTCTTGTATTTTTTATTGTATTGAATGACACACTAAATT
The DNA here is from genome assembly GCA_947563755.1 of Lochmaea crataegi. Classification (NCBI taxonomy): domain Eukaryota; kingdom Metazoa; phylum Arthropoda; class Insecta; order Coleoptera; family Chrysomelidae; genus Lochmaea; species Lochmaea crataegi. Next base: position 27,031,885 of record OX387425.1, on the reverse strand, counting down.
ACTAGTATCGCATTACTGAAAACTAACGTTTTGTTGTTACTCTCAGCACTGATATTTTCCAAGATGTGAATACCATTTTTTTTAATGAAAAATTGACATGTGTAGACTTTTATATTGATTATTTCCTTCCTATTAATGTGGACCAATCGCTATCAAGATTTGGTATGTCAAATATGAATTTTAAGTGGAAAAATTACTTAACAACTGTCAACTTAGCTGTCAGCAGTTTTTCCGGAAAAAAAATAGAAAAAATTTCATGCAAGTTTGACAAGTTTGAAGTAATTACCTTTCCTAGCTTGAAAGTTATATTGTTCTTATTATTTTAATTTAAAAAAATGTATTAAAATAAAATGTTTATTTAACTCAGGAAATAATCTTACCAAATATCCCAAATTTTTCCTGGAAAAATCCTCGTCTTCGACTCGGATTTTTAAAACCACTCTCGCTCGTGCTATTTGTTAAAACAAATTACTTAGAAACTCGTTTTTCCGAATTTCTCCGGAAAAATTAAATGCACTAGGGATATTACCCCCGAAAATTTCCAATATATAGTGTAAACTTTACTTTATTGTGTAGTATGATGGTGTATATACTTTAATACACATTCCAAAGTGTTGAGTACACATTGTTCTTCTGGTGAGCTATGTGAAATTGTACCTTTGGGAAATTATTTCATTTTTTTTTAATACTTCCAACTCTTATATGCTTTGGACAGTAAATAAAAAAACTAACACAATTTGCAATAATGACATTTAGTAGACCCAAGAAAAAACTAGTGACAAAAATAGAATGTGGATATAAGGCTGAATACGGCCTTGATCATAGTTTTTGACATGTCCATGTCAAATGTATCAAAAACTGATGCTAAAGGCCATGCTCAGCCTTGAGTTTTGTTTATAAATACGGATATTAAAGATTTATGGAAAACATTTTGGGAGCCACTGCTCTATTAAACGTACGAATTGGTTAAAAGAATTTTCTATTTTGGTCCTATTTACTCCTATCAAAACTTATATTTACATTTTCTTTACAGTGTGGTTGCGATTCCTTTTACAACCTTGAACACTGCCGACACTATAACGTTTAGATTAATGAAAAGACCTAGGGGTTGTTTGATAGCATATCCTGCGGACGCCGAAACCAAGAACGAATATGACATGTTCAATATGTCTGAAAAAGGCTCAAAAGATGTTTATTCAAAACTGCTTCTGGCAACAACTGAAGATGTTCTTGCCATTATCGATAGAGAACATTATGAATTGGAAAATCAGTTTGAAAAGGAAGACGGCCCTGAAAGATGTTTTGTTGAACAAGCCGTGGTTTTATTAAAAGAAAGAGAAAGTTCTGTATGTGGAAATTTTAAAGATGTTGACGACCATTTGAAAACTTGTGCAGAAGTAAGCCTTGAAGAAGTTTTTCATAATTTGGACATAAGAGACATGGAACATCTTAATGAAACCATTGACAATAATTTAGAAAGTTGCAGTAATAACCAACCGGCTAGGTTTCATTATTTTTATCAAGGTAAGATTATTTGTGTATATTCTTGTCAACGTGTCAATGTTTACAAAGTATATACTAGACTATCGATTTTTTTCTTCTTTAAATATAATGAAAATGTTGTTGGAAATGACGAAAATAAAATACTGTAAAAGTTTGAACTCTTTAATATTTATAGCCAATAAAACGCTCTACAAAAAATATCCCATAAAATTTTTTCCAAACTTGATTGTAGGTCGAAAAATTGAGAAAATGTCAAAATGTATTACTAAGTTAACTTTAACCTTGAATAGCTTTGAATGAAGTGAAAATATAAAAAAATTATAGACCTTTTTTGTAGTGCGTCAAATTTCCTACAAGAATATATCTTAGTTATTCCGAAGTATTGCTCCCTATGTGAGCTATAAAATTTCAAAGCACAAGACAATTTTGTTTCCATGTTATTTAAATGGAAAATAGAAATTATCAATGCGGCACCTCTTAATATAAATAGAGTTCAAACCTTTACAGTATTTTATTTTCGACATGTCCAACAATATTTTCAGTATATTTAAGGAGAAAAAAAGGAATCGATTTTTTAGAAACAGTCTAATATATACCAGTTGCTGCAATACTAAATTCCACCACTGCAGTGTTGTAGTTTTAATATTGTTTCTGATCCAACTCGGCTTTTATTATTGAAACAGCGTTCCTCTTGTCCATTTTGCGATTGTAGGACGTCGTCGTTTAATTTTTGTATTTTTTTTTTATTTCACACTGGTATGTGAACCATTTTAGTTGCAATCAATTGTTTGATCCAAAGTGTTGAGTACATGATGTTCTATACAATGAGCTTTGTGAAATTTCAACTTTGGAAAATTACTTAGTTTTTTGAAACATATTTGAAGTACTATCTGTGTTTCAACGAAAATTTCAGAAACAAACATTTTTATTTTACCATATAAAGCAGTTAATTTTGTTTTAGTGAAATATAAATTCTTCAAAATCTAAAATTTTCATATAAGGAAGTTGAATTTTTTTAAATTTTGAAACTTCCCTTATTCTACGGTAACCTGAAAGTACGAATTATTTCAGAGTGTCATCCAGTTACAGTTGAATTTGTTTGACTTCCTCAGCTTTCAGTTTGAAAATTTTCAAAACGAAAGCCGTATATCGACAAAGAAACAACTACTCTTTACAAGGGGATCATTTTGTTTGTAATTAGAATGGATCCCATCATTTGCAGACCAGTTACGGCTTAGTTGTGTGACATTACTTCAAAAATTATAATTTTTAATGTATATACTTGTTTTATACTATTTTTAAAATTTGAATTACAGCTTCCGATGGTCAACACGTGTATCTCCATGCTATCAATGCAAGGATGCTGGAACACAGTTATGGTTCCTTAGAATTGAGTCCAAAAACAGTAACAGGTAGAATTCTAGAAAAAGAAGGTGGCTCAATGACTGAAGAACTGCGCAAGAGACTGCGATATCTCCAACATCTACCAGTTACATGTCAATTTGAAGTTGCCGAAATTCAGTTGAAAACGCCAATCGTTAAAAAACAAACTCTTGAACATTTTCATGGTAAGTTATAATCTTATGTCAATAAACAATAACACAATAATTGTGTCGATAATATGTTGGGAAAATTAATAAATAAATGTTGAATATGTGAAATTTAGGTAGTTCTAAAATGTATTTATTCCATTCTATATATTTCTCTAGAAATAGAAGTTTGAAGATAATATCAAATTAATATATCTGCTAAAATTTTGTTTGTAATTATACTCTATTTGAAAAAGGCAGCGAGCAATAAACTCTTGTAAAATGACACTTCCAAGGGCGTACCTGCTTGTGATTCTTAAAATCTCAATAATTGTGAACTTTATATGTATTTAAGCAATATCCTAAAATTATGTGAAGTTCTTTTCACGAAAAATGGTTTTTATTCAATAATAGCTTCTTTGGGTTTCGCCATTATTTCTGAAATTGGAAGATAAATTGTGGAAAATTCTGCGAGAGATGAATTTTAGATGGGAAAAGTAAACAGAAAGTCTCTTTTAATCGAAAAAGATAGAATTGTATGTTGGTGACAGAATTATTTGCGATCAATAAGGGATTTTCGCAATGAAAATTGAAAACGACTGTTAATTACGCATACTAGAAGTACAGATGGTTTGTTAGCATTTGAGTCAATTCACACCGGAGACTATCGCGAAGATATGAAAGCTGATGTTTTTCCACAAATGATAAATATAATTCCGCCCAACTCGGTAATTGTTTTGGACAACGCTCCTTATCATTCAAGGAGATCTGAGAAATTGCCTACCACCGCTTGGAAAAAAGCGGAAATCATTCAGTGGCTTTTAGATAAAGAAATTACATTTAAAAAGGATATGTTAAAAGAGAACTGTAAATATACATAAACATAATTTCCTAAGATATACTATTGACGAAATGGCAAAAAAACGGAATATTATAATACTTCGACTTCCTCCTTACCATTGCGAGCTAAAACATATAGAGTTAATTTGGGCTCAGATGAAAGTATTGGTGTCAAGGAAAAATATCACATATAAAATGAAAGATGTCCGTGCACATTTTAAAGAAACTGGAAAAAGTTAATGCAGAAAGATGGCGAAAGTTCATAAAACATGTAATCAAAGAAGAGCAGCAAATGTGGAAATTAGACAATTTAATGGAACAAATCATAGAGCCAATAGTAATAAAGTTCGGACCAGATGAAAATTTATCACTTTTCATTTTCCGATAACTAATATTTCGTGTTCGAATAATATTAAGTTCTATAGTTCTAGTAAATCATATTATAAAAATAATTGATATTGTATTATATGGCTAGTCTTTGTCGCAATCATGTTTTCATACCTACTGACAACCCTACCTAAAGGTACGGCTATGCCTGCAACTATGAGCGACCCGAAGAAGGGATCTCTATTGTATGTCGGCGTTGTACAGGGTTGGGTAGGCAAATAAAAGAATAAAGATATGAATTATAATCTAAATCGTTTTAAAATTATGGAGTTTTATAGTTGCCCACCCGGTAAGGGTTTTGCATGTTAAATTAGGTTTTATTACTCTCTGTCTATTTCAAACAAACTGTAATTTGTATGCACACAGTTTTAGAAATGATGTTATAACAAGTCCTTTCATAAAACTATATAGTGCTATAACAATGTGAGGTTAATTAGCCTTGATTGATTTAGTATCATTTTAAGGTCAGTCCCCTCTACTACAATATTTTAAATAACAAATTTCAGGAGGTTATGGTAGTGTAATAGTAAATCAGCATAATTCATCTCGCTGGAATATTGATTTCCATCTAAATCCGGAATTTATAAGTACCGAGTTGAGTTTGGCAATGGTCAAGAACTCAAGTAGGAAATGCCACTTTAATACTATGTTGATCCATATATTTTTATTGAACAAAACATTTATTTGTTTGAATATATCTCAATATTTTGAATTCGAAACATTTTTAATAGCCAATCATGCCGATAATGTGTGAAGGTTTGTTAATCTCATTATATATTATGCTACAAAGACGATCCGTTCATGCTCAATATCACTATTTTCTGTACCAATAGATGTCGCTGGTATACATTCATGTGTGAAAAAAATTGGACACTTTGAAGCTGTTTTTTGAGTTGTTGAAATTAAAGATGGTTCTACCTCCAGAATTATTTGTGAAACTAAGTCGGTTGCCATCCATCTGTCAGGACTTATAGTATGAAGAGTAGTTATTTCCGATTTAGAAAATATATCTATTTTTGTTAATTTTAAATTTGCCTTTAATTATTAATTTCATATTGTTTTGTGCAATTTCAGATCAGATTGAAATTCGCAGAAAACGGCGCCAAAAGAGAGCTAAAGAAGAAAAACGTCGTGAAAAACGAATTGAAGTTGAGGAAAACCGTAAAATGGGCAAATACACCCATCCAAATCTTCATTTAGAATCAAATATTCAATTTCCCGAGTTCGGTTTTGAAGCGAGGTTGCGAACTGAATCTGAAAGTACATTACCCAGTGATCGAAGTACTTCTCCTGATATGGGCGGAGCTGCATCGAACGCTTCGTTGGAATATTCTTATGCTGGACCTTCATTTGCAAAAGTAAGTAATAGCAACCTTACTTGATAATATAATCTCAAAACCATATGCAATCGAATGTTTTCTACATTCAATTAGTATGGATATCATTAATGACGGTAGCATTTACTATACAGCGCCAAATAAAGTTGATGGTTCAACCTAGTACTAAAACTCTGAAATAATCATCAACTTGAAGTGGAAGCTCGTGTCGATATATTTGATGACTTCGGGACGAAATTGCTGCTGAATTTTAGAGCCCATATTCCGCGGTGGATTGATCGCCCAAATCGAAATTGTGCTCATAAACCAGTGAAACTGGACATTGCGTTGATATCGTTGCCGCTGAAACACGCTCATAGTCCAGGAAAAATAGCCTGAAAATAACCATTTTGCATTGTTTCCATCAAAGTGGATGATTGTGAGTGAATAGAGGGCAAAATTGATGTAGAATAAGATGCACTTTTCCCGATCTTCGAAATCGTTTGGCAAAAAAATTTTCTGGGGTGAGTATGGTGCGATTTGAGTAAAAATAACGTTTTTCTTGTATATCTTTTCACCCCTCAATTTTAGAATAAAAACGTTAAGAACTTTTCTTTTCATCTTCAAAAGATCTACAAAACTAGACTTTGTACGTCAAAAAATATTAATTAGGTCCGAAGTTATGAGCAAAAAAACATTAATTTCAATATTATTAATAAACAAATTAAAAAACCCGATATTATTATCATGACGTCTTTATATTACACCTAATTATGCCCTCGCATGTACAAATAACGTGTACAAAATCTGGAATCTGTAACTTGATTAGTTTGCAAATTATTTTGTTATAAACAAATTTATCTATTCTAGCCCTGTACAACATTGCCCATCACCCGTATTTATGCGGTTTGCTTTGTTGGCAGATGTCACTGTGATAAGTCATGTGTCGTTATTATTTTTCAAAAATATGCAATTCCGCGGCCGTGGGAATGATTATTTAAAACGGCCTTAGTTGCAAAATGCAATATACCGCGTCCTCAACGAATTTTGCAATATATTATTACGTACATTGATAGAGCATAAAAAAAGCTGTAATCTGAAAAAAGATTCGTTTAGATTGCTTGAAAAACAACGAAGTAACAAACCGTCAAAGTTAAAGGCTCATTGTACAACAATTTCGAGGTGCAGCGAAAAAAAAAATATATATTCATGGTCGGAAAACGGACTACTTTCAATGTGCAAAATATTTATTCAAAGGGGAACAGATAACTAAGCCATTTCCAAAGTTCACGCGACGCTATCATTTTTGCTATCTGGCTCGTGACGACGGAGTGTGGGGAGCCGACTCGGACTCGACTCACTCGAGAAAATTTCTCGCTGCGCGATAAATTAATGATTTTTTTTTTAATTTCATACTACTCGACGAGAGGAATCTATTTTTATTATCTGCAATTATCAAATTTCACATCCCGAGTCGTTAATGTCGCTTTTATGAAATGTCTGAAGTTTGCGGTATTTTTTTCGGCTGACATTAATAAAACTGTCTATTTCATGTATAGCAATTATTAAAAATTATGATAAGTTGTGAAAAAAGTTATTTGTACAGTAAATTTTTTGGAATTTTTTACAACATAATTTGTTTCAAATTTAGGATAGTAATAGGTAATGTAAGACAAACGTATGAAACATTATATTTATTAATTTTTTTTAATAATATATTACACATTATAAATACAGAGAGCTGACGCAACAGAAGACGTTAACGCAGATTAACTGTACTTTTGAGAAATAAGTACAAAATACATAACGTGAATAACAATTTTTGAACAATTGAAATAATTTAATGAAAATACTCAATTGTTATATATGAAATAAAAGGAAAATGAATATTATTAATGTCAGCCGAAAAAAATACCGCAAACTTCAGACATTTCATAAAAGCGACATTATCGACTCGGGATGTGAAATTTGATAATTGCAGATAATAAAAATAGATTCCTCTCGTCGAGTAGTATGAAATTAAAAAAAAAATCATTAATTTATCTTGGATAGTTCCCGAGAAAAGTGCCAATGCAGCTCGGTGGTCGATTTTGAAGTCGCGCAGCGAGAAATTTTCTCGAGTGAGTCGAGTCCGAGTCGGCTCCCCACACTCCGTCGTCACGAGCCAGATATCAAAAATGATAGCGTCGCGTGAACTTTGGAAATGGCTTTTGGCTTAGTTATCCGTTCCCCTTTGAATAAATATTTTGCACATTGAAAGTAGTCCGTTTTCCGACCATGAATATATTTTTTTTTTTCGCTGCACCTCGAAATTGTTGTACAATGAGCCTTTAACTTTGACGGTTTGTTACTTCGTTGTTTTTCAAGCAATCTAAACGAATCTTTTTTCAGATTACAGCTTTTTTTATGCTCTATCAATGTACGTAATAATATATTGCAAAATTCGTTGAGCACGCGGTATATTGCATTTTGCAACTAAGGCCGTTTTAAATAATCACTCCCACGGCCGCGGAATTGCATATTTTTGAAAAATAATAACGACACATGACTTATCACAGTGACATCTGCCAACAAAGCAAACCGCATAAATACGGGTGATGGGCAATGTTGTACAGGGCTAGAATAAATAAATTTGTTTATAACAAAATAATTTGCAAACTAATCAAGTTACAGATTCCAGATTTTGTACACGTTATTTGTACATGCGAGGGCATAATTAGGTGTAATATAAAGACGTCATGATAATAATATCGGTTTTTTTAATTTGTTTATTAATAATATTGAAATTAATGTTTATTTGCTCATAACTTCGGACCTAATTAATATTTTTTGACGTGCAAAGTCTAGTTTTGTAGATCTTTTGAAGAGGAAAAGAAAAGTTCTTAACGTTTTTATTCTAAAATTGAGGGGTGAAAAGATATACAAGAAAAACGTTATTTTTACTCAAATCGCACCATACTCATCCCAGAAAATTTTTTTGCCAAACGATTTCGAAGATCGGGAAAAGTGCATCTTATTCTACATCAATTTTGCCCTCTATTCACTCACAATCATCCACTTTGATGGAAATAATGCTCCCAACTCTATATTACGTGGACTATCAAAACTATAAACATTAAAGTACGGGACGGATTACACAACGTGACAGATACAGTTCGCGTGGAGACCGCAGTGGAGTTCGTTTTGTATCTAATGAATATCGAAAAAGAAGTGTAGGGATTTCCGAGAATGTACTCGATGCGAAAAACGCTTTCTTTCTCGAGGCTACAAATTTAGCAGAAATCACGTTGCGAGAATAACGTCGCGGAATGTTGCCACTCGCAGGTACACTGGGAAACTGGTAGTTGCCTTAGTTATTAAAATGTTGCACTAAAATGTATAGAAGTGACTGTTTTAATAGACATTTTAACAATATTAGTGCTAGATTAAAGTGAGGTTAATTAACCACAATTGATTATAATAAATTGATTGAGGTCAGTCCCCTCTACTACATTCGAACTATATTCTTTATATCCGCTATAAATCAGTACTTCCTCCAAACGTTATTTATAAAAAGTTTATTAATGGATTGATCGTAAACTTTTTTTTATTTAAAGATGCTGGCTACAGAGAAAAAACCAGCATTACCGTCTTGGCCTGGATTAAAATCTGCGAAGAGTACACCCGATTCACCAAAACTAATAAACGTTACTGGGTCTAAAATGAAAATGAGTTCAAGTGTCCGCAGACCAAGCGCAAACGAAGAAGATCTGGAAGATTATGAACCAGTTCCATCTTTGAATAGAAGTTTTGGTGATGCTATAGCTCAAGCTCTAGAACAAGTAGAAAAAGTAGATGATGAAAGTGAGTAATTAATAAATTTTATCCGACTTCAGGTGTGATTTATTGAATTTATTGACATTAATGGAAGAACATGGCATTGTATTTTTTAATCGTCGCTTAATTGCATTTTATTTTTCTAGACTGTCGACCGAGCGGTAAAAAAAAGAAAAAATCCAAACAAAAAGTGTTATTTGCAACAGGTATGGCTTATTCCGGAAAGTAATTTTTTTTGTTAACACTGGCTAACAATAAATGGGGTAGTTGTAAGTGTAGTATATTTTTATTCAAAATGAATCAGTCAACAGTAACACTAATGTTACCACCGTTTTCAAATTAATTTTTTGTTGTGTTTCTTTTAATTTATGTCAACTGTTAGAAGCATTGTGTGTAATAATGTTGAATACACTTGATGTTTTTTTAATCTTTCATTTTTACCTTACCTCTCTAATTCCAAAAAAACACTTCAAAATTGTTTTGAAAATGTTTAATTGAACATCTTGGGATACTCGGAATATTCATAGTCTATTGAAATGAACAGAAACTCTCGTGATCTATGAGTCACCTATGCACAGAACGTTAGTTTGAGTTTACACGGCGAGCTGAAAAGATTGATAATAGGCTTGATGACTGATTTTGAATAACTGCTCCAGGTCTCCCTCAGATGTATAAACTAAGTAACGGCGCTGAAGTATATCACAAGTAGTGATGTAACGGAGGTCCGGCTCACCTACTGACTCCGGCCACATCCGGCCTGAAGCCGGAGTTCCCGACTTCGGCATTATTGGCACCGGAGATAAGCCGGAGGAATTATTTTTTAAACTTGAATAAAAAATAAGAAAAAATGTAAAAAAAAAAGCGTTTTATTTTAAATCTGATTCAAAAAATGACAAAACTAAAATAGGTATATTCTCTAGTACTCAAAATTTAGACGGGGAAGATTATGGTGAATAAACAATAATTTCTCAGCATTTCGTGGAGTAAGTCTATTACGTTTATCTTCATATATGTTTCCCGCTTCCGAAAAACTTCGTTCTGAGTAAATACTGCTAGGTGGAGAGGATAAATATTTTATTGCCAATTTCACCAAATCAGGAAAAGCAAGTTGGTTATCTTTCCAAAATGAAATGGGATTCGATTGTCTATCATTGAGTGGGAGTAATAGATAGGCAGAAATTTGCTTTGACAGATCCTTGTTTTTCTTTAACCTAGGTGTGGCTGCGCTTATATTGGTTTTGATTTTGATATTCGATGCAGATTGGGCAATTTCTTTGTAACAGTCAAAAATTGAATCACGTTTCCGCTTTGAAGAAGGGGGAGAATCCCCAATGCTGAGGCTGTTACTGGAAGATTCACTTGAATATCCATCATTATTAGATATTTCATCTTGTTGAAGTTTAAGTGCCTCCACTAATAACAACCGTTTAACATTTTCACCTCTTTCATCATCAGCAGTAGAAAAAAAGGCCACTTTGTAGCGCGGATCTAAAATTGTTGCCAACGAACAGTTTTCGTTTTTCTCGTATTCTCCAAACCTTTTGTGAACTTCTTCCACTGAAGTTTGTAGTAAAGTGCCCAGACCAAATGGGTGAACTTTTGATAAATATTTATTGAGCATTACAATAGAAGGAATCACATCAGATAAATATGAGTCTGTACTGCTAAGCTGTCTTGTAAGTTCCTCGAAAGGTGCTAACAAAGTTAGCAGAGAACCAATTAAATCCCATTGTGTTTTGGTCAAATTACCAATGTTATTTTCATTAGCATAAATTGATAAGCATCTTTTTTGTTCATAAAGGCGCTCTAGCATATAGAATGATGAATTCCATCTGGTTTGGACGTCTTGAATTAATTTTTTATTTGGTAGGTTAAGGTCATTTTGAATTTGTTTAAGTTTGTCACAGGCTAAAGACGAATGACAAAAATGACCCACAATTTTTCTAGCCACTGCCAACGTGTCAATGACTGCTCTTTGCGATTTTAAGGATGATGTAACCACTAATTGTAAGGAATGTATAAAACATGAAAAATTTTCAACTCCTAATTCATTGCAACCTTTAACCATATTGGATCCCCTATCTCTAATTATAAGATGTATCTGAGACTTTGTTAAATTCCATGATCCTAGCAAATTTTCAAATTTGGCACAAATATTTACACCTGTGTGGGATCCAGAAAAATGTTCGCAATTCAAAACAGCATTGTATTTTATGAAGGAAATTGGATCTAGCCAGTGACCAGTCAAACTTATAAAGCTTTCATTGTTTTCTTGGCAAGTCCAAATATCCGAGGTTAATGAAATGTGCTCAGCTTTTTCTAACAGTACACTTATTTTATTTCTCAAGCGGCCATAAATATCGGGAATTATGTTGTTGGAAAAATAAATTCTTGAAGGAAGGTTATACTGTGGTAAAGCATGAGACATTAGTCTTGTAAAACCCTCATTAGTAACAATTGAGTAGGGTTGATTATCTAAACATATCATTTCAGCTATTTTATAATGAACTTTAACTGCACGACTGTCCATAATGTCCCATATTTTTTTTTATCTATTACTTTTTCTAATGATAATTGAATTTTGCTTCCTTTTTGTTCATTGTTTTCAGTTTCTTTAACTTTGTCTTTTTCTTCAGTTAGATAAGTTAGATTATTAAATTCCTCTTGATGAATGCTTTTTAAATGTCCAAAAAGAGGTGTAGTAGAAGCTGCTTTGCCACTACCACCTCTTGAAATTAACTGTTTGCAATAATTGCACTCTGCTTTAGTTTTATCACTTTCACTGATTTTGAAATGTTTCCAGATCACACTATGTTTTTGTTTCGAGCGTTTCAACATTTTTAATCACTATTTTTACTAATTTTTAGTATTGTTATGTTATAGTTTTTTTATGTAAAAAATGTACTAATCTAATAAGCTAACAACACCGAAGTTTCAAACAAACAATATTAATTTGAACTTTTAAGGTTATGTTATTCACAGGGATGCGAGATGCAAGTTTGTTTTGCGCATGTTTTGTGATTTTTTGACAATTGACAACCTCCGGCAGTAACTCCGGCTAAATATTGCCGAAGTTACTGACTTCGGCCTTCGGCAAAATCTTACCTCCGTTACATCACTAATCACAAGCGAATGTTTTGCAGTTTTATTCGGTGCAAACCTTCTCAAGGTCACAGCTCATGAGAGCTCTTGCAGGCTTTATTTTTTTAAATGAAGTAATAATTGTAATCGGTAAATAAAACAATTGGTTGATAATCATTAATATGTATTACTTAAAATAAAGTTTAAGCTCTCTTGAAAAATCTTTTAGCCACTTGGGTACTCTTATCATTCGAGTAAACCTGAAACATGATTTAAAAGACACTATTTAATAGACGTCAAAAAATAATAGTTCAATACTATTATAACGCTTTACATATAGCCCGAGAAGTAGTTATTGCTTCTTAGTGAACGGTCTGTTCTTTGAAAATTATTTTTTAAATTTGTAAAGCGTTATAATAGTATTGAACTATTATTTTTTGACGTCTATAGATCACGCTTTATTAAAATATGACAATTATTTACAGGTAACTGTAATTAAGTAATTAAATATTTAATAGGTTGGAAACATCAAATAAAAACTCCTCATTCGATGAACCAAGTGACAGTTTTTGAGTTTATCCGTCACAAACGCAGATAGAGGACAGTACAGCACGTCATCAATCTATGCGATAGTTTCCAACTGAACCTCGTTCCAATATTCTTGAAATATCCACCTAAAAGACGAACTATAACTGATCACAAATTTATTAAACGTAGTATAATATATAAACTTAGCAAAAAGTCGTCACTCAACAACGAACGAAACAAGACGTCTCTGAGACTTGAACATGTGATCAGTTGCCAAGCAACCGGACGTTTTCGGTGATGACGGCTGTACTATTCTCTATTTGCGATAACTCTACATACATACTCATCATTCCTCTATATAATGTTAGTAAAGATTTATTTAAACTTACAATCACACATCCATCATCGGAAAATTGGTATTCACGCTTTGCCTTGATATCATCCGGACCTACAGAATTTGTTATGAATTTATCTCCCTCCAGTGTGGTGATGTTCTGAAAAAGAAAATATCACATTGAATTAGACAAAAAGCATAGACTAACTTTTATTTCAAAAATGAAAGACACTTTGAAAGAAACCTTGGACAATTCATTGCTACTTTTTTTGCCTTTCAGAGTTTCAATCGATCAATAAACTTTTGATAGTTTCTTGCGAAATCTTATTCATTTCTTGATTCCTTTTGTTTATGCCGTTTGATTGAATAAATTCAATATATTATTACGTTCATACCTGTATTTATTCATTGTTTACAACCTTTTAAAAACTTAAAAATCAATTTTACTGGCTGACCTTCAACTAAGTAACTAGTTTTCAATGATGAAATTGTTGTAAAAATTGATTCACCAAAAAGTCTTACTTTAAGTATTCCACCTGGCATTTCTTCTTCATAACTTTCTCCCAACTTGAATTTTGAAGAAATAGTTCTAAATAATGTTACAACTGTGATGGACCATTGGTCATTGTCCTTTTGAACTTCCAACGTTGGACTTGACGAGCACATCATTTTCCTCGGAATATAGGGCACACCTACAATTTCAAAATGAGTAAATAATATTTTTTTGATTCTAAATAGTTATCTATGGTACAAGCATAGTTTAAAAATAAAGGATAACTCCCAGGAAATAAGTAGACCGCGCAGGTAGAAAGTATTCTACAACAATTAATTCTACTTTTTACAATCAAAAAGGACCTAGAAAGTGTATGTTCTTTAGCCTTGGTCGATATTCGACCAGGTTTCAAGCAGAGACGATTGCCGCTATAGCCTATATTGATGAACACATCAGAAGAGGATATACCGGAAAAAAATTAAAATATTCAGTTACGGCCAGGCTCTGCTTAAAGCTATCAGTTATCAAACAACTAGTCTAGACTGGTAAAAAACCGCAAAGAATCCCTCAACAGGCTGGCAAGAGACAATAAAGTGTCTCTAATATGGGTGCCGGTTCATGAGGGGATTTCAGGTAATGAAATGTCGGACCAGTTAGCTAAAGGAGACTTCATAGGTCCAGAACCGTTTTGTGGAATCACAAAAGATAGCATAAGAGGGGAAATCGGGAACTGGCTATATAGGGAACACCTACTCAAACTTATAAGTACTTAGACGGAAGTATTGTGGAGAGGAATTAATACAACCATTACAACTACTGAAAATCCCTTCAGTCAAACTAGTGCCCTTTATAGAAGACACGAAGCTTCTGGAATGGAAGTAGATAACATGGGAAATGGTACAAAGATTCAGTTCAAGTGCTTGGGCTGTTGAGCACAACCCAAACGAATTAATGAAATAATCTAAAATTCCAGCAACCTTGTGTAAATTTTCCTCTGGTCAATTTAAAAACACTGTATGCTCGTATTTTCTCTATACATTAATAGTATATTACGTACCTAGGCCGGTAAAATAAGAAATGTCGACAAACATGTGATCTGAGGCTTTCTTATTTACTGGCCGAGGTGTGTATACTATTTTTCTATTCGATGGAGCCGGAAAGTGACAACTTCGTTTAGTGCAGCGGCCCGAAAGTTGATGCTTTCCGGCCGGAGGACAGAAAAATTTATTCGAGTTTAAGATCGTTTTTCTACTCCTATGCTTTAATTTTATGATTAGATGTGCAGAACTGAACTGTATACTATGAGCATAAGGTTCGTTCCAACTGGCGATCAACCGTCTTAGGACGGTACAAAAACTACCTTTTGGAAGGGGTGATAAAGTTGATGTATCCATTCCTAATTCGAGTTTGTGCAGTATACAGTACTCGATACGATTCCAGAACGGTTCCTAAGTGCCAGCTGGAACAAACCTCTAGTGACGCAAAGCGAAGCCTACAATATCTTCCGTCTGTTATTAAAACGTGCGGTAAAGTGACAAGGATCTACTCTGAAAAGAGAGCCGCAGTGTCTATTATATATATATAATCAAAAATCCTTCTACCATATAGTATGATGGTGTAGGAAGGTAATCTCTTTTTATCCATGTACGAATTTCCACCATTCTTTCTTGTTTTTGGCTTTTATTTTTGCTTCATTCCACGCTAGATTTATCTCTTAAGATTTTTTTTATTGTTTTATCCCAGGTGTTTTTCGGTCTTCCTCTTTTCCGTTTGTTCTGTGGTTTTGCCTGCCATACTTGTTTGACTACTCTGGTATCCTTCATTCTCTGTAGGTGTCCCCACCAACTCAGTTGCCTCTTTTTTATGAATTCCAGTCTACTTTTAATTCCTCTCTTATTGTCTGATTTCTCATATGATCTCTTGTTGTTATTCCTTTCACTCTTTTTAGGTATTTCATCTCTGCTGCTTGGATCTTACTTTTCTGCCTCTCGTTTAAAACCCACGACTCGCATCCGTACGTGAGTGTTGGTTTGCACTTTCGTTTTAGTTGTCTTAGAAACTTCGTTTTTGTTGATAAAATTCTTATTCATTGCATAATAGCATTAATGGCTTTGTCTATTCTCCTGTTAATTTCTAATTCTTGCTTGCCAGTATTTTCGATTACGACCCCTAAATATTGAAAATCATTCACTTGTTCTATTTCCGAATTATCGATAAATATGCTTAGTTCCTGTCGTTCTTCTGTAATCGCCATAACTTTTGATTTTTGCACGTTGATTTTCATTCCATGTTTCATCATCGATTCATTCCATATATTGACATTATTTTGCAGGCTATCTCTTGTGTTTGCCATTATGACAATATCATCAGCAAATGCGCACTCTGCTATTTGGATTCGTTGCATTTGTGATAGCCAACATATAGTTTTTCGACTCTTTTATGATGTCATCCATAAATATAATGAATAATATTGGGCTCAATCCACCTCCTTGCCTCAGTCCGTCGTGTGTTATGAATGTATTCATCTCATATTTTTACTTATTACATAATTTTCCGTTCTTCTATAAAGTGCTTTAATGTTACTTATCAGCTTTTCGTTCACATTTCTTTTATAAAGGCTTTCCCATATCTGCTGCCTAGGTACACTGTCAAATGCTTTCTCTAGGTCCAAAAAGGCAAGATATACGTTTTGTGTATTAGCGGTTTTCTTTTCAATTATTTGCTTCAATGTAAAAATATGATCTTGGATGCTAAGTCCTTTCCGGAATCCACTTTGCGATTCTGTTAGTGTTTGTTCTACTTGTTTTATCAATCTCCGGTTTAAAATTTGCTCATACAGTTTTAATGCGGTACTTAGTAATGTTATGCCCCTATAATTGTTACAGTCCATGGTATCTCCTTTCTTAAAAATTGGTAATATTACACCCATTTCCCAATCCTTCGGTATCTCTTCTTTATTCCATATTTTATTGAATATTACGTACCTAGGCCAGTAAAGTAAGAAATGTCGACAAACATGTGATCTGAGGCTTTCTTATTTACTGGCCGAGGTGTGTATACTATTTTTCTGTTCGACGGAGCCGGAAAGTGACAACTTCGTTTAGTGCAGCGGCCCGAAAGATGATGCTTTCCGGCCGGAGGACAGAAAAATTTATTCGAGTTGAAGATCGTTTTTCTACTCCTATGCTTTAATTTTATCATTAGATGTGCAGAACTGAACTGTATACTACGAGCATAAGGTTCGTTCCAACTGGCGATGAACCGTCTTAGGACGGTACAAAAACTACCTTTTGGAAGGGGTGATAAAGTTGATTTATCCATTCCTAATTCGAGTTTGTGCACTATACAGAACTCGATACGATTCCAGAACGGTTCCTAAGTGCCAGCTGGAACAAACCTATAGTGACGCAAAGCGAAGCCTACAATATCTTCCGCCTGTTATTAAAACGTGCGGTAAAGTGACAAGGATCTACTCTGAAAAGAGAGCCGCAGTGTCTATTATACCGCTACAAAATGAAGAGCTGGATTCAACTGCAATGTTTGATCGTACAGTGAGGCGTCATTATGGCCATTCTGCCTTTCTTCAACTTCGTAAATTATAGAGGTGACAATTTTTGAAGAAAAACATTAAAATATTGAAGATATTGCTAAATAAAGGCAAGTATTCGTTCCTGAATGAATCACCAGGAATATTTTTCCGCACAGTTTCTAATTAAAATAAAAATATTGTGCATAAACAAATATTTTTCTGGTAACAATTCAAGCACTATACAAATGAATATTTCACTATATTGGTTTTCACTGGCAAAATACCATAGCAACGGCATCTTTTCTACTGACAAAAAAGTTACCTGTAATTCACACGTGATTTTTACAGCGACAAAATTTTAATTTTTCCAAGGTGCGTTGATCAAAGCAAATTTTGTTACCATGCTTCTGATATTTATTTAAAATGTCATTGTGTTATTTCTTGTTAGAAAACGTCAGATTATTTCAGTACAAAAATGAGTGTTTCTGAAGAAAAAAACAGATTTGGAACACCAATCCATTGTAGAAATTAAAAAGGCAGTGTCTGAGAATATTATCTCCAAAGCTTCCTGTTGGCGACAGTTTTTATTGATAAGAGATTATAAGCTTTAAAAGCATACTCCAGCCGAAGAATTAGCAAAAATTATGGAAGATAATGCTTACAATATGAAAATAAAAACGGAGAGGACTACAAGAGTCAAGTATCAAAAGCATATGGAACACCACGGCGCAGATGCTACAAGAATTTAATATAAAAATAGACCCATTTACAGCATTGTTTTTAAATCAGCCCGTTTGGCAAAGGAAAGGAAAGTTCGAAAGCCCTTACAACACAAGAATTATTGGAAATGATAAAAATTCATGACGAAGACACCCCAGACGGCCTACAGAAAAAAATATTTCACTTATTCTCTTTTGAACTTGCCTGACGAGGCAACGAAGCAATGGACTTCAAAGTACATTATTTCCAACAAGAATCAGACCTAAAAGGAGAATTTACGGGACGTATCGAATACAATCCCAAATTTCCAAAGACCAAACAAGAAGGTGCAAAAGCCTTGGTCAGTATGTATGTATGTAAATTTGGGTGACATTCACTGAGACCTAAAAGATCTATTGTGCCCCCTTACTTCTACTTAGTTCCTGATGAAAGTCTCGGAGACTAGTAGCTCCTTTAGTCCTATTTCCCGGAGGAATTTTAGGATATCTGCAGGCTTTAACTTGGATAAATGTTCCTCTTCTATCCAGTAATCTCCAAGGTGTTGTGCCCTAGGATTCTGAATTGCTGTGCAGTTCGCAAGTATGTGGATGGAGGTTTCTTCTTCCATACCACAGAATCTACATTCTTCTTCCTCCACTATTTTGAGCTTTTTCAGGTGCCCATTCAGGCGACAATGTCCCGTAAGGATGCCTGTTAAAACTCTTGGTGCAGTTTTACTTTGACTTATGCATTCATTTGATCTCAACAGGTTGTAGTCACCCAGAAGAATCTTTGATTGTCTTTTTTCTTATGGTCAGATCTTCTCTTTTCTTCGGCTTTGCCTATTTCTTCCAATATTACATTGGAGCTGATACCGCAAAAGGGTTCCGGCCCCCAAAAGGGTGTTCCAGTCCCCCTCTTTGCTAGTTCATCTGCTATTTCATTTCCTTCTATCCCTGTGTGTCCTGGAATCCACAGTAAGGTGACTATATTGTTCTCGCCTAGTTCATTTAGTTTGCCTATGCATTCCCACACCATTTTGGAACTGATAACACAAGAGCTCAGTGCTTTAATGGCTGCTTGACTATCCGACATTATGATAATCCTTTGCCTTCTATATCCTTTATCAATATTGAACTGGGCACACTTTCTTATGGCGTGAATTTCCGCTTGAAAGATACTCGGGGTTTTTCCCAAGCTTTAAGAGTGTTTGGTTTCTGACCCGTACACTCCTATCCCAGTTCCTTCTATTGTTTTTGAGCCATCTGTGTACCATTGAATGGCATTCTTTCCAAGTCTGGTAATGGTATTTGGATCCCATTCCTTCTTGTTGCTTAATTCCGTAACGAATTTCTTTGAAAAGTTATGCTTTTTCATCATACCATCTTGTGGCATGTTCCAGGTTTTCTGATTTCTAAGAAGTAAGGAGGTGGTTTTTTTTAATCTCTACTTAGTCTGTATCTTGTTCTTTCCGCAATACTTTCCACCACCATATTTAGTGGTGTGAGGTTGAGAATCACTTCCATGGCTGCCGTTGGGCATGTTCTCATTGCTCCTGTAATGCACATACAGGCTAGTCTTTGAATTTTTGAGAGGTTTTCTCTCGTTGTCAATAGGCTAGTTCTACTACTCCACGCAATGGCTCCATAAGTGATAATTGGTCTCACTATATATGGCAGTGTACATCCAGCTCAGGATTTTTGGGTTGCACCCCCAATTTCTCCCTTGGTCAGTAACAAATGGTTGGTAAGAAACAACACCAACAAAGATCTTTGTCCCACTCGTCTATTTTTAAAATTATTGGAAAAAAGAAATACCAATCCAGAAATCACAAGTGACAGGCTTTTTTTCACAGTCCATCCAAATTGGCAAAAAGGAATTTGGTACAAAAACATGCCTATTGGAAAAGTAAAATTTTCCTAGTAAGAATTCAAACGTATCGCAAGTACATGTTCTACAATCACATCACAACGATAAAAATAATGCACAAACGTATAATTATTATAAATGTAACTTTTATATAAATAAATAAGTTATTTTTTGTTTATGCTCCATTGTTGAAGAAAAGTTCTCTAATTTTATTGTTTTTTGTCTTTTTCTCGTGAAATAGTCATACCACTCGACAAAAAATTGTTCTCAAGATTTTATTCAAGTTTGTTGCTTTTCGGCAATTTCGCGAAAATGCCAAGCAACAAAACATTTACTTCAATTGCTCGGTAAAAATTAATTTTCATCGATTTAAAAATATATATATAATTTGGTTATCTAAACGTGAGTCCGATACCGTTATTTGAATTAACAATGTGCTTTTACATGAATTATTCCAATAATTTGATTATCAAACTAGATACTTACTTTTGCAATAAAGATAAAATTTAAAGACTGTTATAATGGTATATATTTCATTTCGGCTACGAAAAAAAATTATTTAAAATATTTTACAGGGTCATTCATTATGTTGACCTTCCCTCGGTATTAATTATTTGAGGTACGAGAAAGAGTGGAATAATATACAGAAGTTTGAAAAGATCATAATATGTAGTTTTCAAAATATCATTCAAAGAGTTCACGCAGAGTGTTGTAGAAATCTCTGTGACAAAACAACAACTCAATTTTTTTAATGGGACAAATAGAAGCTTTTCAAAAATATATATTTATACCGTAAACGTAATGACCTTCATATAGAGAAATTAAATTTGTAATGTGGAAAATATTGTAGTAGTCCATCTCATTCATATTTTATAGCTATCATAGTTACATCGAGAAAATGATGGAACACTACAGTGGCCGCCCAATTGTCCAGATTCAACTCCTCTGATTATTTTCTTTGGGGTTTTTTGAATTTTCTTTGAGAACTTGACTCACTATGTAAAATTTCATCAAAAACAATCCAGGGGGAATTCAGGTTGAACCCTTAGTGTATTAATCTGAGGTTGAACCCCATTGCAGCGCCTCCTACCGGGACCAATAGTGAATTTAAACCATTCAGGGACTCACTCAAACCATTCAATTAATTATTAAACAATGCTCAAACAAAAAAAATTAATAATATACAGACAGGGTGTTTCATTAAGAATTGTCCATATAGTAACTGGAGAAACCTTAACATGAAATATGAAGATTTAAGCCAAAATACTTTAATAAAATATTCCTACTAACCGAGATAAATATTTTAAATGATTTTGGCCCATACTTTCGACACCTTCCAATATTTTTTGTTCATACTTGGCAAAGAGTTTACACATGTTAGGTTACCTTAAACAGTGGTTTCCTCTATCACCAGAGGCGTGCGGTAGGGATGGATACTTTCTTTTATCCCCCTACAATCTACGCCACTCTCAATCGTTTTAGCATGTGTTTTTGATTCTAAGTCACTTTCTACGTAAATATCATCCTCTTGTCTCAATGCGATAGAGTGAGTAGTTTTCGAGTTATTTTCATTTTAAAAGTAATGTTTAAAATATCCAATTTTGTTTTATTGCTTATTTCACATGAGAATAGTTAATAATTTTACCAACCTGATGATAAAATTTGTTTCACGCCCTCGCCCTATCCATCTATGAGGAAATTAATTGTTTAAATAATTTCGCACCGCGAAAGGAAAATGTGGTGGGGCGCCGTCTTGCATAAACCACATACTTCTTCTTTGGTTTAATGGTAACTGTTCCAGCTCATCCAAAGGTGTATTTTGAAGAAAAACATGTGTAAGCTCTCTGCCAAGTATAGACAAAAAATATTGGAAGGTGTCAAAACTATGGGCTAAAATCATTTAGAATATTTTAAATAAAACACCCTATATCCCGGTTAGGAGGAATATTTTATTTAGGCGTTTTGGCCTAAAGGGGACTATTAGAAAAAATAATAATATACAGGGCTCCCATTTAAAAAATTAGGTTGCTATTTTGTCACAGATTTTTTCAACACTCTGTATAATTTTTGAATGATATTTTGAAAACAACATTATTGAGATAAGAGGGTATAATGGTATATACAGTGTGACCCACTTTTGAAGATCGCAACACCCAGTTATGGCCTTTAATTGACATTTGATGAACTTCAAATTTTGGTGGTTTAAAAAGGTGGACAAAGGGACTATTTTTATTTATTAACATTTGATGTCAGTATCGAACATTTTTAGGAGGCTTCAAAACGTCGACTTTTGGAAAAAAAAGATTATTAGCGATTTTTTTATTGGACTTTTGGTTACCACATTCTAAAGAGTATCTTTTGAAAAACCTAAAGGTAAATTTTGAGTATTGTAACTTCACCGGTGTCTGAGATGTACTCGTCAAAAATTGTTTTTATTTTTATTTTTAAACGTCTTTACCCCTTTAAAATATTATTCAGAAAATGTACGTTGTAGGTAAACCAGCACTGTATCAAACTTTCTTTGACATTTTTTCTCAACTATAAATATGCTGTTTGTGTAAGTACTAATAATCTGTGTATAATACTTACCTATGTCTTTAAAGTAAGCATCCAAATTTTCACCTTTTTCAAAATTGTATTTTCCTTCGAGTTGAACCATGGTTAATTTCACTTAGGTAATCTGCAAAATAAATAAAGTTGATGTATAAAAAACAACCGACTGGATTCGTATTGATATGAATTTAACAAATTCTGTAACTACAATGAAAGCATTATATTTATAACTTAATAAAGATTAGAAAGTCTTATCTGTACAAATAATATACAGAAAAATTTTTTAATTATCGTTTTTAAATAAAATGAGTAAGAATTTGATTGCAACATATCATATATATGTGTTCATTTTATTTGCGGTTTCGTTTCCAGACATAGGCGGGGAATATGTGGCGAATGTATAAAAAAAACAAAATCCACAAAAATGAAAACTACTATAAGTTAACTAATATTTATATGACCTCTCAACAGCTAATAATATACCTCCAGCAGTCAGTTTATTTTTATCCAAAAAATTTATTTTGATATCTAATCATTTACGTGAGTAGGTTTTTTGTTATTTATGAAAAATGCATATTTATTTATCAACACCATTCAGAACTAATGAAAGGGGTATTTTCTTGCATGGAATGAGGTAGTTCTGATTTTTTTATGTAGTCAAAAAAAGTTTCCTTGACCCACAAGAAAAATTCTCCCAAAATTTCAGCTCGATATCACAACAATTGAGCTGGCGCATGGGGAGTCCCCCTCTTTTTCTTCCCACTGTAACTTTTTTCCCATCAAGTTTAGGAAAAAACTTGAAGAGCTATTTTTTGTAGAGAATTTAATTTCCTGCATGAACATTCAAACGAAAATTTAAAAAACGTTTTACTTATATTGACAATAATTTTTTTTAATGTATTTTAAATGGGCGCCAGCTCAATTTTTGGGATATCGAGCTGAAATTTTGGGAGAATTCTTTTTTGTGGGGCAAAGAAACTTTTTGGATACATTTATCAAGAAAAAAATTTTTTTCTGACGCAGTCTAATACAGCATACCTACCTATATTAATTATATCAAAAAATCAGAACTATCTCATTTGATACATGATGAAATGATCCAGTTTCATGGACTATCAAATTATATTTGATGGATAGATTAAAATACTTAAATAAAGTTAATACAATATATTGCGATAAAAAGACAATAAAATACTATATTACTGTTTTAGTTTGAAAAAAAAGTCTTTATTTTGTACAATGGCGGTCACATAGTTTGCGAGACCCTGGTTTCAGTGTTAGAGCACTTGTGTAAGGGAAATTTATGTGAGTAGATGACATTATACTTGTGTACACAAAGGAGAAAGATGATATTCCGAGATAAAAGAAACCATTTTTAATCCCAGTTATTTGCGGACAAACGCGTATTATCGTTTTAACTTATCATTGTTCAGATATTGGGCCATATGAATAAAAATGAGCATTTGCTTATACCTACTCGCAAAATTCAAAGTAAATGCTTCAAGGAGTATGAATAATATTTTAAGTAAATCCTTTTGCTTACAAGGAGGAAGCATATTCTCATCAATTAAAGGATTTGCTTCAAACGTATGAATAAACCCAACCATTTGCTTAAAAGTGCGATCATTTACTTGAGAAAAAGTGATGCTGCTATTTAGTAGCATCACAGCCGTCGCTATTATAGGTTCCGCGAATTCTACCTGGAACGGTTCTGTGATTCCAAGTAAAATGGCTGAAAGGATAAATCTCCGAAGTGTCAAGTACTACAAGGAAAGGCGTACGCCGCGCACAAGTGATTTTAAAAGCATGTTCCGGTTTGAGCAGGAGAATGTGGAGTGGTTAGCTCAAAACTTTCTAGGCGATAGTACAAAAGGCGTGGTGGTGCATTATCAGCTGTCCAGAGCATGAAAATCTGTTTAAGATATTTGGCAAATCCAGGTTTCCAAACCGGAATCGGCGAAGAGCTAGGCATTGAACAGTCCACCGTGTCTCGCACTGTGCAATTTGTGGTTACAAAAATTATCCATCAGGTCCATCGTTGGATTCAGTTTCCTACAAGTCACCATGCCGTAATGGAAGCTAAAGATATGTGGGCCAGTTAGATTAGATTTCCGACTGCTATTGGAGCACTGGACTGTACACATGTAAAGATCGAGAAACCTAAAATACATGGGGACGAGTAGGTATATAAACCGCAAAGGAGAAGCAACTTTTGAAGCTACATGTAATGGAAAGTATACTTTCACCAGTGTGGATGTGAATTGGCCTGGTTCCGTGCACGATAGTCGAATCTGGAAGAATTCCAACGTGAGAGAAGTAATGCGACGTACACACAATACTGTTCTCATTGCTGATCAGGGCTTTGGAATTGAATCTTGGCTTATGACTCCTTTTCGAGAACCAGTCGACACAGACGCAAAGAAAGCTTATAATAAACTGTTGTCAAAAGAATCGAGCAGTGCTTTTGGACAGCTGAAGCGGAGTTTTCATATTTTGAAATATTGTATTCGCGTAACACTGGCTATAAATGTTCCAGATAACGATGCTAACATTGCTAAAGCCTTGCAGGACCTAGATTTTGAAGGCAGTGATGAACATAATATATGGAAGATATGAATGATGGAGGTGGGGAAGAAAATGAAAATGTACGTGTCCGCGGTCAGGAAGACCGTGAAGCTTTAACCAATATAATTGCAAATTATAATGCACAGTGATATATTTCTTTATAATCTTTTTTGTAAACTAAATGTGTAATGCTAATTGTTTCTAATGTAAAGTAAATTGCGCTTTTCCATAAAAAATTAACAACTAAAAATCTTTTGCGATTGCTGTCAAACAGAAACTTCACTCCATTTCGTTTTCTAGTGCAACTACAAAGCAATTTTCAGGCTCAGTCACAACAGTAGAGCAGAAAACACCAATGTTGTTACCCGTCTAAAAATCACAAGTTCGTGTAACTCTTTCCATATCTTCGTAAACAATTTGCGCGCCATTCCTTTTCAATTTGCATTCATAATACTGTCTTTGGATTTGTAGATGCTCGAACAACACTAGCCGCTGGAGTTCTACTGTGGATAAATTTTGAGTTTCTGCTGTTTCACTTTGGCAGTGCCGTTGCAGCTCGCTTTCGCCGTGGCAATTTTTCGACCTTATATATCCACGTCAGTGTAGGTTACTGTCATATTAACTTCATTGGAAGTTGAACAGGATGGAGTAACAAACTGCCCCATGTCTCCGAACAAAGTACTCGGAACTGATACGACTGCATGAGCACCTGATGGCATGAAAAAAAAAGTTAAAATCAACACAACGGAAAAAAGCCACCTAAAAAATTAAAAGTTTCAAGATTGTAGTAACCTTACCTACAACTTTTACCATGGTTGGATTTGACTTTCCCTCCATGGCCTCGTAGAGAGCTTTTTCCCATGGAAGAAGTTTGATCAGTTTATTACTCGTTTTTTAACATCCGTCTTCTTTTTTAAACGGGTCTTCATGTTATAAATTTTTTTCATTAGTTGTCCCGCGGTGATTGCGCCCCCATAACACTTTCATATAATTGTAAGATTATTTTTGTCGCGTCTTCTTTCTTTTTCTTAAACGCCGGTGTCTGTGATTTTCTAAGAATCTCAGGATGTTTGCCGATTTGATTTGCTATAAATTCTAAAACTACCACCTTTCAACCAGTTTCATGTTCGTCTTCGGATGACGACAATATGAAAACTAAATAAAATAACCGTTGGACGTGTACAGCAGCCTGCTACAGCTACATAGAGGGCAAGTTTCAACAAGTAAAATTCCGAGCTTTTACTCGTTTTTATGAAGCATTTGCTTGCAAGTAGAAGGTAATCATTATTCATATACTGAACGAAGCAAATTGCTTTTACTCCCAACTTTTGCTCTAAGCATTTGCTTTTACTTCTGACTTATGCTTATGAGCATTTACTTTATTTTTATTCATATTTTTATTTATACTCCAGTTCTTCTATATAATTTCCAATCTAAAACTAAAAGTAAACCTATTCGCTGAATACCCAATACAGATCTCTTAGTTTTTATCCACAAAAGATATCGTATTAAAAAATATTGTATAGGTATGCCATCTTGCTCTCCCCTACTTGTTTTATAATAAAATTATATGTTTTAATCTGATAGCCACCAAGCCATTTATAATTTTTCTATTATAGAACAAATTTATTATGTTCATTTTAATTTTTCTATTTCGCAATTAACTCTTCCTGTGTTTTCGACTAAAACTTAAACATCAAATCATGTTTAGTTATTTATTTTGCATGTGGTTAAAAGGAACGGAAAAGTTAGTAAATACATCACCTCGTATATTATTGTATAATCATCAATCATCACCAGAGACCCAGAGACAACCCTCACAAAATCATCACCATTAAATAACACATTATTTCGAATTTCGATAACAATTCATAAGTAAGTATTCGATTCGAAGAATCGAAATGTTTACTGTCATTTGTCAAATAGTTGATTGATATCAGCAGGAATGTCAGCATTCATGAATTTTGTGATGTAACCTCAAAATTAAAAATTATTATGGAAAAGGAAAATGCAAAAGAAACACTTAAAGATGTCAAAGAAGAAAAGCCCACAGACGCTAATGAAGTACAAAATCAATGGATGGTATGGGGGTTTTCATTCAGAACAAGTAGTTTACAATGTCATGGACTAAGGGAATATTTTTGCGTTTTGTAGATTAGAAGATGTTTTATATATGACGAAGAATATAGTGACTGTACGTCTATTAAAGCAAGGTTTAATCAGTATTTCATTTTTGGAAACACATTAGATTGTTCCCAGTGGAAGAGAGATTCTGTTAATTGTTATAAATGGGAAGACAATAAAGACGCCAATGCAGCAGTAAGCATTTCACCTTTATACTAAAATTTGAAAAATTCACACACATTTTTTCTTTTTGAAATTTAAGAATTATGTTCCTATCAATTTACTGTAGAAATTATGTTAGATATCTAACGAGGGGGTAACAACTGGGACAAATTTTGAACATGTATTGTGCATTACATGCTTTTTTATAGTAATACCAGTAATTCCAATGTAATGCCAGAATTACTTCGTAATGCGACACTTTTATTGGGTCTGCCCTGTATCAATACCTAAACCTTATTTGCACTTGTGGTGGAAAGTTACTTTCTGCATGGATACAGTAACCTTATTTAGTGAACATAATTATTTTTACAAAGTGAACTTCTTACTAAAAATTTCTTTTGTCACCATAAAATTTACTAGATGACCAAGAAGATTCCTGAATGCCCTTAAGTCGGGCAGCTTTATTTGCTAACTACAAAAAATGTGATTTTTGTTATATTTTATGTCAATATTGATGATATATCTATTATTTATATTTATAGAATGAACTAGTGCAAAGTGAAAAACAACGAAGAAAAGAAAGGCTGTTACCACATTATAGTAATGATGTTTGGAAAAGAAGAAAATCGCCTCCGGAAAATTGGAATGCTCCATTACCAGATTACATACAAAAGGATTATGAACATAGTTACCTCAATATCAAATCTAAAGAAATGAAGGGAGAAATACCACCTTCATTTGATATGAATTTCAAGTGTAGTATATTGTAACTTATAGTTCTTGATTTAGTTCATTTGCAATATATACTTTTTAAAAGAAATTAATAACTTCTTTATTTCAAAAGGTTCCATCATTTACTCTCGCTCAAATATTATGAAGGTTAACATTTAAAATCATTTTCAATAACATTTATTAAAAAATACAAACAAAGTTAATTTTTCAACTTATTTTATAGTTTCAATACTTTTAAAATCTGATATTTCAGATCCTATTTTAAACAGTACGTCTATTGCATCAGTTAAATCTTCAAAATTTAAAATCCTTGAACACTCTATTATGTACATCTCGATTTTTTCATCAGTGTCATTTTCATTCATCATAAAATTGTTTGTAAACTGTGCCAAATTTGTAAAAACAGAACTAAACGCATCATCTAGATCAAATAGTTCCAAAGGTGGTGGTGGGAGATCCTTGAAAGAAGGAGGAAAAACAGCAGGTTGTAACGGAGGATAGGGAGCTTCAAACTTAGGAGTAATAATTTTCAAAGGTTCGTGCTTGATACCCAAATCTTCATACAGTTTGATTGCGTCAGGAACCAGTATTGTATTCATGGAATACATTTTATGATCAAATAATTTGGAATAATCTACCACAGTATGGCCTACAGCGTCACTTAAACAAAGTTTCGGTTTTTCTGCAAGCATTGCTGTTTCAGGTACTATGTGATGGTCTGTTAAATCTACGTCATCGTAATCTGTTGAAGGAAACACAACTTTTTCTTGACTCATCAAAAAATCCATTATTATTTCTCTCAATTTATCGTTGTTTTCATGATCAAGGTATTTATCTGAGAAAATATGACTGGAACCTGTTGCTACTAACCTACCTCCGGATTTTTCATTATAATAAAGTGCTCCAATAGGCCTGTCGATAGGAAAGGAGGCTAAACCACTGGTAAACGCTGCTAGACTGGGTTTACTAACACTTAGAGTACAACCAAATGGGTAAACAAAATGTATATCTAGTTTTTCTTTATTTAATACTGTACTTATTTGACTGTCACTTATGTAACATTCTTTGGGATGAAAGTATTTGTAGTAGTGAGTTCGTATTAAACAATCAATGTTTGGAATTATACCAAAATTTTCAAGTAGTATGTTTATATTACAAGTATCTGCTGGATTTCCTTCTGTTAATAAAATTAACATTCTTCCACCTGCTTCCACATAATTTTTCATGATATTTATTTCAGATTCTTCGAAGGATATTTGAGGTGCAGCTAAAACGAATACCAAACAGTTTTGTAAAGTATTCTCGGTTATCTCTTCTTTGTTTATGATGATTTTTGCTTGTAGTTTTAACTTGCGTTGAAATATCTTAAAGTTTTCATTCAATTTGAAAATTTCTTGTTTGGATGAGTTAAATATTATTGTGTTTTTATTATCTAAAGAAATATCATCAGTAGGGGCCATTTTAGCGAATGAATAGTTATTGTTGTATTTGTTGTTCTTAACTAATTATTTTATTTGTCTGAAATGTTGACATGACCAATGTATCGTCTGTTTGAAGTCTATTGTGAAGTGGTTGCTTAGCAACACAAATATTGGTAAAACATACATTATTCACTTAGATCAATCTTTTATACCTTCAATCAACAAAAGAAGCGTCTATATTTGTTGGTTCAATTAAATACCTACACAAAGGTAGAGAAGAGATTATTTGCAGCTTAGCTTTATTATAATGAGTTGCAAGTAATCAGCTTCACCACAAAAGGGTTTATATTTGCATAAATTAGTAAAGAGTGCTACATCTATTGTTGAAACACACTTTTGATGTGTAACGTCAGTACTATAGATAAATGTCAATATTGACATATTATAAGTTTTCTTGTATAGGATTGCTGATTGCGCCAGTAGTCGGCCATATAAGAGTATAGGTTTGACATGGCTCAATAGGTGGATATTCACATATAAACTTATGGAGAATAGAAAGAATCATTAGAATTATAAATTAGCATATTAGAGATTCATAAGTTTTCCACGTTTTAATGGAAAAAATAATATTAAGAAAAAAAAACATTTTTGTCAGTTCTCGGCCACAAGATCCGACTTCTCGGCCTACTAGAGCGTCGGTTCTCGGCCACCTTCCCAGTTGTCGTCCATTAACGCCTTTTCTCGGCCATTAATCTTATGTTCCCTAACAATAAGGTCGATATTAATAATACTCCAATGAGAAACCCAAATAACGCATTTATGAGTTTATTCAAAATTTTAATACAAAAAACAAAATATAAACAAAAACACAAAAATAAAATATGAAAACGACAAAAAGAAATGTTTGTCATTAAAACAAATAAAAAACTGTATCACAGGAAATAAGGAACTAGTTAGGTAACTATTCGGAGCCCAGAGATTTGTGTTTGCAATCACTCACAATTTTCGCAGGTATAATCCTTTTCGGCAGCTTCAATATAAGGTAGATTAGAAAGATTGGTACATTTCAGGTGGTACCATCTTATGCAGTTTGTCACAGCCTATATTTTTCTCTCCCTCGTCCTCTATATCACATAATCATCAGTTCTTCTTCACATAACGAACATTTCTGATTTGGCTTTTCAGGTTTTTGTTTTGATTTCATTTTCGCTTGTCTTTCAGCAAATTTCTTTCGTCGGATTAGCCTATTTTCGTGCAGTTTTGCTTCCCTTTCTGCTTTCAAAGAAGCCCGCATCTTGCGTCTTCTTTCTATGTCCTTAGCTTTTTTTGATTTTTGTTCTTCTTTGAGTGCCAAGTTGATACGCCATTTCTCAGAGGAGACGGCAATAGGAAATTTAAGTGTATCAGAACGTTTCTTACGAGTATCTGGTTTGATTCAGGGAATTTAAGATGTTTATCGAATGGATCTCCAATAAATCTTTCTTATGAATCGGAAAACCACACTTCGCCATATTTATCACCCATTGTGAAATTTTCTATTCCCACTTCAGGATTAGGTCCAATTCTCCTTTTTTCTCTATGATTCTTCCATGGATCCTATCTTGAATTGTTGATCGAGGAACACCATTCAGTCGACAGGCTTCACGAATACCCATACCATGCTCGCCTTTATATTATCAAGGGCCTTTTTCGCCATAGTTGAAAAGGTGCCTTTTTACAGTAGATCTAAACTGAGTCCCATTTTTCGGAGTTTTCCTGACTGAAAAAAAATTATAAAAAAAACCTGGAGAATTATTGAAAACACCTAGTTACCCAGGACTTATTTTTTCCCATTGAATATTTGTGATTTAAAGATATATATTGAATGAAATTGCTTGAATTCAATAAAAAAGTAAAATATGTATTGTAATTTCTATCAACAGGTCCATCGATAGTACTGGCCGAGAACAGGCGTTTTTGAAGCTAGTTCTCGACCGCCTGGATCCTGTAGAAATATGTGCTGGCCGACTAACAGCTCATATTAAACCTATTCTCGGCCACATAAAAGGCAAGCGATCATAATTACTCAATATTCAACATTTTGGTGGCCGGAAACTGGCTATATAGTATTAACTTATGTAGCTCCGTCAAAAAGGATAGAACGATAAGTGTCCCCAGCGTTTGACATTGGAATTGGGGGAGCACGAATAGATAGCTTAATCCAGTTCTCGGCCATCATGGCCGACAAATGGAAAATCGTTGTTTTAAGACTCCAGCCACCGCTTAATAAAAAGAAAAAATCATTTATTTCCAATGTTCTTGCATGAGAACTGCAGTTTAACATGTTCTCAGATACCTCCTACATTAAAAGTTTATAGTAGATCTAATAAAACTAAACAGAAACTTACCGTTGAAAGAGTTGTTCCCCACTGTTTTATTTCAACTGCGTAACGTCCGAGCAACGGTCACTTCGATCACCGTGTACTGAATTGAGGAGGGTATGAAATGGCGGGAAAACTGTGGCCGAAAGTTTGGCGGGGTTTTCGAAGTTGAAGAGTTATCATTTTTCTTATTATTCCATTAAAACGGCCGACAACTGGAAGTGGCGGCAAACTGACGCAATCACCCTATATATAGATGAAGCGTCTATATTCGTTGGCCAAGGTAGAGAAGAGATTATTCGCAGCTGAGCTTCATTATAACATAATGAGTTGCAAGTATTCAGCTTCAGCACAAAAGGCTTATTTATATTTGCATAAATTAGTAAAGGGTGTGACATCTATTGTTGATACACACTTTTGATATGTAACGTGAGTACTATAGATAAATGTCAACATTGAGATCTTTTCTGCGAGAAAATAGTGTATTTAAGTTTTGTTTTTGTTATATAATAAATGTTAGAAGTATTGAACTGGTTATTATTATTCTGTATGGATTAACATTTATTCAAATTGATTATTTGTGGTAATTTAAGAGAAATCCTCTATCTGTGCAATACACCGTTTAATTAAAATCTGAACGGACTATACACATAATTTTCGGATTACCTTGTATAATTGTATAAATATGATAGAGTTAGGATATTTTGTGCCATTTGGCAACATAGTAGGATGGGTAATTTGTGCGATGACAGATGACAAGTTCCTGACTAGACGATAAAGTGGATAGCAAACTTAACGATCGAGTGAAAACTTCTTTATTCTTGTCAGTTTTCTCTTTTCTAATTTGATAGGTTGACTCGCTCAGATTAATCCGAGTTTTGCAAGTGAATACTACAGGGTAGTATAGAAAGTAACAATAAATAAAAATTATTCAAAGACTATATTGATTGAGGATTACGGAAAATCGGGAAAACCCTGTTATCATAGTACAAATATACATATCACCGCAGTAAACATCGATTTTGTGAGTGTTCTTATATATGTTGTTTGCTTTGAAGAAGTACTGTGATAAATAATAAAAATAATAAGTTGTTTAAAACCTTGTGACAATATGGCTAATAAAGATGATCATCTTACTTATTACCGGGAGTTCTTTGAAAAGTTTGCTCAAACTATTAATCCAAATGACCCACTACCTGTTAAATTGGCAAGTTATAAATTGGTCAATTTAGAAGTTGTAGGAGGAATTATCGACTGGACTACGCAGTATTTATCTCAAAAGTGAGTACAATAAATATTCTAAAAGTATTCTTACTTACTGTAATAATATTCTTAAACACTTCCCACTTCCTTCCGGGCGAAACAGGATGATACAGGCTACTTGCTTGCGCGTAATGACAACTGGCGATTGAAAACGAAAACAAAACAACTCTGCCTACAAGGCCAATTTGATGATTACTGTGTTATTTTTACTTTCCCTATTCAGTTCAGGTTTTAAAATATAAATTTTGGATGTTTACAACTTTAATGTTTGCCGGAATGCGATATTTTTATTTTATCTCTGTTTATCCAGTTGACATATTTATTGTTTATTTATATACTATTGCATAACATTAATTACTTTCTGCTTAATGTGAGGAGCAGATTTTTAATAGATACCTATTTTATTTTTGTCACATAAACTATTGTAATATAATTTTTAAACTTGGTTTACTTGAATGTTTTAAAATTAAATATATTTGGGAAATTAACATTGTAATTTTCTATTGAAATAAAAATAAGTTAAAAGACAAGACAGTGTTTTAAAAGTGATTGCAAAACATAGGTGGGGAGTTGCATTTTTTACATAGCTTTCTATAGTCATCTTTTAATATAGACATAAAATATGTTAATCGGTTTTGTGAATATACAGTATATAGTTATGTAAAAAAATGAAATATTAAAACTTTGGTTAGGAAAAAATCAAATAAATAAGTCCTTTTTTGTACAGTCATCGATCTCACCATAATAAAATACCATTGGAATTAATACATTACACTTGAGTATTTTTAGGTTTGTCACAAATCGGATCCATAGTTGTAATCATTTTAATTATAAATAACCTCCTGCAATATGCACCTGTTATGCGTATGATAATTAAATTCAACTTATTTTAACTGTATAAACAGAGTCGTTTGTTTAACTGTGTATGTTCAAATCACAAATGAAGTAATTGATAATATCAATACAAATTCTTAAACTCAATTGGAGGGCTGAGAATACAAACAGTCCAAGTACAAATTTGTGTATTTTGTGTTATGTACATGTACATCTCTCTGGATACGTTTAAACAAGTTTTATCGATATACTTATAGACCATGTCACTAAAGGAAGGTAAACCAATAATATAAGCATAAAAATAGACCAAGTTCATTTGGACATGTGCCTTAGAATACAAACAGACCATGTTCAAATAAAAGATAATATAGCTACAATATATATGTGGGATGAGGGCGTAGCATCCAGAAGTCCCGATGAAATTGCCTCTTGCCTGTGGAAGCATGTACTTAATTACATTATAGCGATGCCTGTGGTGGCCAAAATCGCAATATAAAAATGGTTGCTTTTCTCTCCAATGTTGCATCTAACACACCTATTACCAAATTCACTTTGAGATTCATGGTAAGTGGACATAGTATGCTTCCCTGTGATACCGATTTTGGGGTAGTAGAAAGAGGAAAACCTAAAACTTCTCCTGTATATTCTCCAGAGGGCTGGAAAGAAATTGTTCACAATGCAAAGAAAAAACAACCTCTCTTCATTGTTGTGTCGATGGAAGGGAAAGACATGCAAAATTTTGGAAAAGTTGTTGATGCTTGTTTAATGCACTGGAAGAAAGACATTGGTGGTGGAGCAGTCAATTAACATGCTATCAGAACTTTGTGGGATACGAAGAATGAACCTCTGAAAATACAGTACCAACATGTTTGCAATTTAGATGGGCCATTTTACACATTAGACTTAGGTTTTAAAGGGAAGGGTAGAAAAAGAACCTCATAGCAAAATCAAAAACTGGAACTGCTTTATCCAAATGGCCACAAAATTAAAAAATCGAAATATGACGACTTGATAAGCTTGCTCAAGTATATTCCAGAAGAGCCTTATCATGATTTTTATAGTAATATTCAGATAAATGGTGGGCATAATTAGTCCATGTAGCAAAAAAGAGGATTCAGTAATTTTTTGTCTTTAATATCTATTATACTAAGAAAATAATATATTTACCTGATTATTAAAACCAAAATATCAATAAAATTCTAAAATGTCGATTTACAGCAAACCGTGAACTTTGAGCCTATTTTGACAAAGTGGCAAATTGGTTATCGGTCTGTTTGCATTCTTAGCCCTCCAATTAGTATATTTACTTATAATATAAAGTATCGTTACTACATGTCTGTGGTTAGTACCTATTATATCCTATTTATTGTTCATTTTATATAAATATACCCTAAAAAGCATCTTTGGGAGTGTGCAATGAATTTGATTCTATTAAGAAACTTTGAGGTATCTACTAGTCCAAGTAGATCAAATTTACATTTTTTATATCACCTATGAAATTTTAAGATTCATATATAAATAACTGACAGCATATCTTACGGGATGTTGAAGCAGCTGTTGGTATCTTCTGAGCTATTTTTAAATTATTTTTGTCCAAACATAATAGCCAATTGAACATATTAAGGTTAAAGTTGTTAGAACTGTTATCATTGAATTTGAAATAAAGTACCTACCTACATTCTATTTTTGAATATTTTCTGTGTACCTATATAAAAGAAACCTTAACTTAAGTAAAAAATAAAGTAAAACCAAATATAATTAAAAATTCCACAATACTATATTATTTATTTTGGTCCCTGACCAGTTTCACGAACATAAGTTCACATCATCAGAAATTGAATTGTTAAAACTTAACTTACCAAGTCCAAAAGGTATCTTAAAAATAACTAATTGGCCATTAATTCCATTAATCATTTAATCTAATTTTGTATTAAAATGGTATGACCATTAAATAAATAAACAAAATTATTTGAAGTTCCTAATTTGTTATCAATCTTCTTAACAAATGCAAGAGCCTTAGCAAAAGCTTTTCGAAGCTTATGCACATATTTCATTATGAATATTTTAACATTGTTTGCTACTTAATATTACATTTTCAACTATCAACACATTCTATAAGTACCTACCATAATCTATAATAATATATTATTCACATGTTATTTAAAGCACTTTTAAAATGTATTTGTTAGTGAATTATCATAAAATGCTGTAGTTTCTTAATTATGTTTTCAATGCACCATTGGAAGCTTATCTACTTGTCTTTAAAAAAATTTGTTGTATGTTTCTTGGTTTGAAATAAATAAGTTCTAATTCCAATCGTAACATTATTTTATGGAACTAACTCTACCAATTCTTGAAGTACTTGTATAGTAATGTTTCTGTAAATAACATTTTTTTAATTCTGCTATTTTTGATGCTTTAACTGATTTATTATTATATTTTGTACCCAATTTTCAGTTTAAATTCTCCCAAGAATTTAATTCTCCGAACAATTAACCTACTTAATGATCGAAGATTTAATCTATGTAACATATTTGACACATGTTTTTTAATAACAACATCAATTTTCTTAATGACTGGGATCTCTTTGTTAAAATAAAAAATTTCTTAGTTGGTGCCAAATTGCGTATTTTCTTAGTATATCAGCATACTACTTATGTTTGTATTATAGTTATTACTCCAGTCTCCACCTTTTTTTTTCATTTTATCAATCAGTACAAGAATTTTCAGCACCTCCATTCAGATTTCTAATTTATTAGTCATTTAAATAAGGGACCTATATAGAAATGACAAATTTTAATTTACAGAGGCAAACTATTATTAGTTTAATTTTGTTTCTCAAAAGATTTATTTACAAGGATGAGCATCTGTATATCAAAAACTACCCACACAATATTGATAATGAAACTTTCCGAGTGGGTATTATATACTATGGTTTATTTAAACAAAATATTTTTACCAAGATGCCACTTCGGTTGAAATGTTAATTTTGTTATTTCAAATAGAGTATCCACCTCTATAATTATTTTAAATAAGTAATTCATTGAAAAGAGCTCATCATGAGAAAAAGAAATTTCAAATGAAGTAACAAAGTTGATCTTGTTTAAATACGGGGACATTTTTTATTGTAGAATTGTCGGGAGCAAAACCTAGACAGAGTGGATCTCAATCTCTGGAAGATATTAAATATTTATTTGTATTGTTTGTAAAAAAATTTCTATTTGTAGTAATTTACCGAATTCTTGATTTTCTGTTGAATTTTGAATTAATATAAGATTGAATAACAAGAGAGTAAATCTTAATCAGCATATTGTTAAGAAAAATACATCTCATTCCACTTTTCCCATTCACAATTAAATATTTGATTGCTATGTAACAAAGCATCTTTCAAGCCTTCCACATTGTGTTTCCTACTAGCCATCATATACCAACTATGTACTCTGTTTACAGTGGCGGATTAACGTAGGGGCTAGCCGGGGGGCCTCGTGATACACAAAAAATGTTATGGTAAGAAAAACTAGAGAAAAAATAAAGAACTTTATTCCACTGAACTGAAGTAATTTTTCGAAAACTTTTGCGATATTTTTTATTTTCAATTATGATAAAAAGCTCATTCCTTAGACTCTTATCAATTCATATTTCTTATGCAAAATATTTATTAAAAAATGGAATTGGAATGGAATTGTGAGACAGAAAGGTCTTTCTCTGTCCTGAAAAGGATCAAAAATATGCATAGGTCAACATAAATTAGATGATAGATTATCTTCCTTGGGAGTACTGTGCATTGAATCAGAATTATTGCGATCATTGAATTTTGATAACTTGATATCAGATTTTATTAGAACTAAGTCGAGGGAAAAATATATTTAATTTATTTATATGTTGCATTAAGTGTTCATTAAAATAACATATTTTCTTTTGTTAATAAAGCTCGTTGGTTTAGAGTTTACCTTCAGTCTCTGAAGAAGATAACTTGGTTATCGAAACGCG
The DNA here is from genome assembly GCA_947563755.1 of Lochmaea crataegi. NCBI lineage: Eukaryota > Metazoa > Arthropoda > Insecta > Coleoptera > Chrysomelidae > Lochmaea > Lochmaea crataegi. The sequence goes on along the minus strand of OX387425.1, from coordinate 26,993,957 downwards.
CGTAAGATAGTGTAAAGTGTTAGTGTTGGTGTAGTGGTAGTGTAAACAGTGTTCAGTGTCTCGTTGGTAAAGTTTTTGTATTACTTTTTCTTATTTGAGGTTTTTCTCCGCCCTTAAGTGGGCCCCCGCTCGATTTAGTCCCGGACCCCGCAGGAGTTAAATCCGCCACTGTCTGTTTATATTGTTTTCCATGCGGTTGTTGTCCGTTAGACTCCTCACATTACTCATCTCAAAAAACCGATTTTGATGAACTATACATTATATGTTTGATTAAATGCCCAATGCAACTAGTACACTGCAGTATTATTTTGAAAAATTTGAATGTATGCTCATAGAAAAAAAAAGTGTACAACACGTTGGTAAAACTGGGAAGTGCGTGCTGTTGTTTTCAGAAGTTATCATGACAGAACTAATTTGACAAGCATGACATACAAAATTGGGTCATCTTTAAACTGAAATTTAGCTCGAAAAACGCAAAAACCTGCATTTTTCGTTTTTTATTTTTAGTTTCGTCATAAATTGTTCGATTTTGTTGAAAATTTGGTAGAAGGTAGCTTTCATAGTCATAAACCATGAAAAAATTTTTAAAATAAAAATATTGAAATTTTGTCGAATTTTGACGTTTTTCGGTAAAAAAAACACTTTTTGGGGGGGGGGGGGTGGAAAAATACATTATTGCGATTTCCGGCCAAAGTTGAGGTCCTAGAAAAAAAGTTGGATATAAAAGTTGTAGAACTTGAAAAGATCTACAACTTTTTCATCAGTGACTTTTTCACATAACCTCAAATTTAGCTCGAAAAACGCAAAAAACTGCATTTTTCGTTTTTTATTTTTAGTTTCGTCATAAATTGTTTGATTTTGTTGAAAATTTGGTAGAAGGTAGCTTTCATAGTCATAAACCATGAAAAAAATTTTCAAATAAAAATATTGAAATTTTTTCGAATTTTGACGTTTTCTCGGTAAAAAACACTTTTTTGGGGGGGGGGGATACATAATTGCGATTTCCGACCAAAGTTGAGGTCCTAGAAAAAAAGTTGGATATAAAAGTTGTAGAACTTGAAAAGATCTACAACTTTTTCATCAGTGACTTTTTCACATAACCTCAAATTTAGCTCGAAAAACGCAAAAAACTGCATTTTTCGTTTTTTATTTTTAGTTTCGTCATAAATTGTTTGATTTTGTTGAAAATTTGGTAGAAGGTAGCTTTCATAGTCATAAACCATGAAAAAAATTTTCAAATAAAAATATTGAAATTTTTTCGAATTTTGACGTTTTCTCGGTAAAAAACACTTTTTTTGGGGGGGGGGGGGATACATAATTGCGATTTCCGACCAAAGTTGAGGTCCTAGAAAAAAAAGTTGGATATAAAAGTTGTAGATCTTTTCAAGAGACATATTATTGCGATTTCCTTCATCTTCACTAAAATTTGTCAACAAGATCGAATTTTGTTTTATTCATTATCATAGTATTATAAAGAGACTGTGCAAATATAGCAAATAGATAATCTTACGAAATGAAAATAGATGCAATGTTTCTCATCGTATATTCAATACCGAATATCAAAAATGTCACGTTTTAAAATAACTGAAAAAATCACGATATCATTTCACAACGTTATTAAAAAATCACGATATCGCTCATCACTAGATATGAACATACAATACTTTAAAAAGTGGATTTAAAAGCGACCCGATTTTTTGTCATTGTAAATTTTGTTTTCTCATACTGGTAGCAATGCTGATATATAAAAAGGTTTGTTCATAGAGAGAGTTTGCAACGGTTGGTGATTATTTCATACTGCGCATGTGCCGCAGCCAACGGTTTGTTGGGATTTGCATTCATTTTTATGTTCTATTAACGCATTTCGGATTCTTCTGTTTCTGTTATAAAAATTTAGATAAAGGGACAAGAAAGAAGAATATAATACGTTTTTTTTTAAGTTTGGTTTTGGTTTAATAGATTCAAATCACAAAAATCCAAATAACATACAAAAACCGAAAACATCGAAATAATTGGTTAGGTTGGGTTATATAGTAAATTTTATACCCATTTAGAATATAATATAATATATGGCTGATTATAATTATAATATGAAAAATATTCAAAGTGCGCATGACCGTGATTAAAAATTTGGAGAATAGTCAGAGATTTTTCCAACAATATTCCCAATCAGCAGAGGTCGAGAACTATCGATAGCCGTACCATCGATAGTTATTTCTAAACCATCGATAATTATCGATAGTTTTCGATAGTCTGCAAGACTGGTAATTTTAAATAATTTACAAGTACCTACAGGTTATATGTAATGTTATGCTAACTTTATTTAAAATAATGAAACATTTTTATTTAAAAAAAGTAGGAAAAGTACAACAGTAAAAGTAAAGTTCACTTCATTAAAAAAACAAGTGAGGTGTCATGTGACATGACAGAAAGGTGACGGTTAGTGAGAGGTTAAAATGTTAAAACACAAAATATGCCACAAAACGACAAAGTCAGAGATAAAACACGAAAACAGATACTTCGTCTTCTTTTTTCCTCCTTTGTTCATATCAAAACATGTTTCGATATGGTGTGTGTCCGCGCATATACCACTATCGAATACTATCGATAACTTTTCAAAACTATCGATTGTGTTCGATAGTCATAAACATCGATAACTATCGATAGGTCTCGACCTCTGCCAATCATTTGGCAATCACTTTTTTTTACTACGAACACCCAACTAATATTTGGAAACTGTCAGTGATTTTTCTACGAACGCCAAATATTCAACGGTTGTCTACGAACAAATAATATGCTCCTCGAACCCTTTTCTATTTTTTAAAATATAGAGTATTTTTAGTTGCTCCCTCGTACTATCAGCAGATGTGGCAACTAGCCATCATAACGAAATCTGTCGTCCCGGGATTCATTGACTTGCGCTTGCGTATAAACCGATGTGCCGTCTGCAACGGCGCACATTTTATCCTGTTTGTTAACGAATGCCGGTTGTCGCCTTCCATGTTGGTTGTCTCTGCCTTCCATCATTCGATCTTTGTCAATAATTTGGTGGTGATAGGTGGCATATTCATTTTTATTTTCTTAACATCTGGAGTATCCTCGATCCAATATAAGTAGTAAGTAATTAATTTTTTTTACCTAATCAGCGATATGTCGTAATGTATAGGCATGGAAAGGTGTGTAAATGCTAGTCCAACATAACCTTTGATTTTTTTTAGATTCTTATGACCTCATGATGAATTTGAGCGAATGGAGGCCTCAGGAAAGCATAATAAAAAACATCGAAGAGACTTTACAATTAGCATTAGTACCAAATAGCGATGCTCAGAAAACTGTCCAGGATAGACTTATTCTTATGAAAAATTTGACAGATTTTCCAAATTATCTCTTGTTCATATTGGGAAATCCAGGCTTTTCAGAAGATATCAGATCCCTTAGTGGAATTTTACTTAAGAATAATATTCAGACTACTCAAAGTACCCTTAGTCCCGACAACTTACAAAAAATTAAAAATGAATGTCTTCGTTTATTAAAAGACCCATCTAGAGAAGTAAGGATCAGTATCAGCAATGTTACTGTTATAATAGCTAAAGATAACCTAAAAACGTGGCCCGAATTAGTTCCTTACCTTACTAAAGGATTTGTATCACAGGATGAATATAGTGAAGTAGCATTGACAACATTGTTTAAAGTATGTGAAGAATTGATAAATAGCCAAAAACCACAAGAAGAAATTTATAAAATTACAAAAGAAGTTTTTCCAAAATTTGTTGAATATGTTTGTGCAGAAAAATGTACAGTTCGTCAGAATATAGTAAGACTTACAAATCAGTTTCTTCAAGATTATTTTTTGGTAATGAAGCAGTCTATCGATTTAGGAATTTACTTGAGAAATGTAATGCAACTTGCCAACACTGATGACTTGCAACTACAGAAATGTGTGTGCCATACTTTTGTTATTTACATTGACAATCATGAGGAGACGTTATTGCCTCATTTGCATGATATTATCTGTTATTTATTAGAAAAATGTCATCATGAAGATCAAGAAGTGGCCCTGCAAGCTTGTGAATTCTGGTTAGCCTCGACTAAAATAAATACTTGTAAAGATATTTTAACACCTTACATCGAGAAGCTTCTGCCAACTTTGCTTAAAAATATGAGATATTCTGATAGTGAATTGAATATGATAAAGGATAGTTTAGGTTCCGATGCTAATAAAAAAGATTTATCAAAAGATATTTCCCCTTTCCACTTTAGAGACCGAAACAATACAGATGGTGAAGAATACTATAGTGATGAAGAAGGAGAGGATCAAAGTGATGACTTTGATGATTTTTATGTTGGGTGGACTTTGAGAAAGTGCAGTGCTGCTTCCTTGGACTCCATAGCGGTAAAGTTTGGTGATGAAATCCTTCCATTGCTTATCCCACTCATTAGTGAAATGTTACAAAATCCAGATCATTTAGTCAAAGAGTCTGCCATATTAGCTTTGGGGGCAATTGCTGAAGGTTGTTTTAATGGGTTAAAATCTGAGTTACCTGAACTTGTTCAATTTTTGATTCATTGTATGAATGATGAACATTCTGTTGTAAGAGTAATTACCTGTTGGACATTAAGTAGATATGTATCATGGATTGTGAATGTTAGGGCAGATAATCCAGAGGAATATTTTGTGCCTGTGATGACTATTTTGTTGAAACATTTTGTTGATGAGAACAAGCGAGTACAGCGAGCTGCAATTTCAGCCTTTTGTATCTTCCAGGAAGAGGCCCAGCTGAAACTTATTCCTTATATCGATTTTATCTTGGAAGGTTTTAAGTATGGTTTTGAACAGTTTCATTGTCGAAGTTTGTATTTACTCTATGATGCTATAGGCGTCCTTGCACAATCTGTAGGCAATCAGTTAAGTAAGGATGAGTATGTTTCCAAGTTGTTGCCTCCATTGATGAACAAATTTACAGAACTTAAAAATTTTTATGACGATCATTTTATTGCTGTGTTAGAATGTCTTGCTAATGTCATTCCGGCCTTAGAAGCATCTTTTGTACCTTATTCTGAAATTGTTTATTGGCATTGTCTACAGCTTATCAATGATACCTTAATTGCATCAGTCAATTACCAACAAAATCCGAATGAGTATGATCCACCAGATAAGGAACCAATGAATGTAGCTCATGATGTTTTGTATAGTATGGCCCTTGGTTTAAAATCGTTTTTTGTTAAGTATGTTACGAATAGTAATCTAATTTATTTATTGTATACTACAATGCAGGACAGTTCAAATCTTATAAGACAAACATCTATAGCTTTATATGGAGAGCTTATAGGTGTGTGCTATCCATTTTTAGCATCTAGTGTGAATGAGTACATTCCCTTGATTATTAAGAATTTAGATGAACACACTGATGGTGTGTGCAATAATGCTGCTTGGGTGATAGGAAAGTTGTGTTCAGTTATGGGTAATACTATCCAGCCTTTTCTTACTGAAATCCTTAATGCATTTGTTCATATATTGCGAACTCCTGCAGTAGCTCGCACTATGCATAAAACAGTAGCAATATCTTTGTGCATTGTTTTTTATGTATGTCCCGATGTGACAGTTCCAGAAATGGACGTAATTGTTAAAAATTGTTGTATGCTAGTTAGAAATGTTCGAGACTCTGATGAAAAGGATCTAGCTTTCCGTGGTTTGTGTGAAGTGATTATGCGACATCCTGAATTCAATAAAAATTTCTTCATTTTTTTCTGTGATGCGGCAGCTTCTTGGATTAATGTTCGCATGGATTTAAAGCAAATGATTCGCAATGTTTTATTGTCCTTTAAACAACAGTGTGGAGAGGAAAACTGGAGACAATTTTATTGTCAGTTTCCAGAAGCTCTAAAATTAAAACTTCAAGAGTTATATGGGGTATGAAATAATCGTTCATCATTAAAAGGGGAATTCGACAAATGGGTGGGAAAGCTTGAGTGCACCTGCCTTAAGTTTATCGCGTTATAGTCTTTTAATATCGTCCGCGAGGGAGGGGCGTCTTGCCGGTAACTTAGAGTCACGCGTTTTAAAAAAATCGAGAAAGATTTTTTTAGAGAGATTCATTTTTTTGTTTATGGGTTCATTTGTGTCAGATCAACTAATTGTCTAAAGTGTTAAATCTCAAACAATAAATTTTACATCAATAATTGTCATGTTACTTTGAAAAATGATTGATTCTTATCTGCAATTATGTCTATTATTGTAATAAATATGAATGTTGGTACATCAGAATTCAAAATACTTGAATAAATTGTTTAAATAACTTTATATTTACATATCATTAATATTAATCAAGGACCAAAAGGAACTAAACATATTTTGTTCCTTGATTCTTAGAGAATTGTAGTTTTGAAACAACTGTCAGTAAAGTATAATAACCGTTATCAAGGAATCAAGTTGGCCTTTAGTCGTATCAGATCTAGGCACTTTTATTCACCTCAATAATTCTCTTTAATTTTTTTTCCTAGACTTTTGTCTTTTTCCCCTTATGTACAAAATAAAACTTGTTACTAGTTCGTTATATGTTTCGTTTTCTTTTAATTTTTATACTACCCTTGTTTTCCTCCTACATACAAATTACAATTGTTATTAGTTAGTTGTTTTTGCCCATCTTTTTTCAGAATCTGTTCAGCTTTTCTAGGTAAATGCTGGTATTGCATTTGATCTTTGTGCAATTTTGTGTATATATATATTTGTCGATAATAATTCAGTTTTCTCTAAAAATTTTGGGTATACACCGTTCCAGTTGAAATTTTGTTTCAAAAGTTTCATATGTTACTTGCATCTATTGGTATAGATAAATTGTGTAATTGTTTCCAGGAAGAAATCATTCACATCCTAAGTTCTCTGTGATTAATTATGTTCTTTAAGTTGTTTTATCTATAAGTTGTCATGTTTGCCATCTACTTTTCTTAGTAGTTACTCTAATTTTGTGTATAATATTTATACAACCTTATTTCTATTTAGTTATTTTAAATAATAATAATGTAGCCTTATTATATCCAGGTTTCATTGCTATATTATGTTCTTGTCTTATTGTTATTTTGATTGAAATATTGTATTATTATGTAATATGATATTGAATTGATATCTTGTTTTTAAAATTTGAGATGTGCTGTCATTTTTATATCTCTTCCGTTTTTTTTTTTCTATAAAGATTGTGTAAATTTTCGGCTCTCCCGAATCAAGCTTGATGATGGCTTTTTAATACCAGCTATGGAAATTACTTCAAAATTAGCTAAATTTGAAAATGGATATTTTTCTCAAATAATATGTTCATATAGTCAGAAACTGTGAATAATAATTTGATTGTTTTGTTATTTAAGCAATTATTTAACTAAGTTTTAGAAATCTCGAATATGTTAACAAGTTGAACAATAACTATCATTCAAAACTGAATATTAATTTAGTGATCAGATTATTTTGATAATCCAATTTAAAAATTGAATTTAGGGGATAATTTTCTTGTGAATGTAGATTTCTATAAAAACAATCTCAATTGTTACTTGCTTTAAAATTAACGGACAAACATTATTTTTCTCTCTGTTTTATATGTAAAAGTGACGTGTGTATATTTTACAACAGTTGTAAATATAAACGATTTATTTTTTTATAGAACTTTGAAATGAATACAGAAAAGTGAACTAAATAAATAGTTTCACAGGAAATTTGAATGTATTAAGTATATTAGGTTTTAAAAGTAAGCATTAGTAGTAGTGCCAAAAAGTGATTTATGTGATAGACTTTGTACTTTAATAAATAATTAGATATACCTAGTAGTGAAAAATTGGTGAAAAAGTTTTGGTTTTGTCTGAATTGATGTTTAATTAAAAATAATTTTGAAATTTGGGTGGTTTATCATTATTGTAATAATTAAAATATGCTGGCTTCAAAATTAGTTATGTGTTTTCAAATTATTTACCAAGTCACTACTAAGTTTGGAAGAGTGCATGTATGCATTTGAATATATGTTCTATTGTTTCTAATTCTAATATAGTAGTATGTTAGCTACAATTTCTAGTAAAATATAACATTTGTGATAATGGAAATTATTTGTTGATAATATAATAACATTAAACCAAGTCTGTAAAGGGTTCAAGCATTTGGACAGTAATTTTTAAATCTGTTTCAATCCAATAATTTTATATTAATACTCTTTTACTTGGAAGAATTATGTTGATACACATTTCAGTTGATATATAATCTTTTCTCAGGATTTACCAGGTACCGTTTCCAAGCAGTTTTTATATGTGTTTTCCAGAACATTTTGCTTGTTTCCAAAACCTATAATTTGACTTTAACTTGATTTTTCATCATAAATATTATTCAAATTACTTTTATGGATTTGAAATTTTACTTGTTAACTAAACTGAATTTTGTGTGTGCGTGTGTGTGTTTGTGTAAATTGTCTTTGAAAATATTGTTCGTAGCATATTAAGTTTGCTTCAAGTTGTTTTAAAAATTCGGTTTATGTATTTTTATGTTAATTAACAACTTTAGGCGTTTCTTCTTTTTTGTCTTTTTTACATTATGAAAAATATTTAGATAGATATTCCTATGTCAGTTTGATGATTATTCATCACCAAATATGCAAGAGGTAGTAAATCTACCATGTATTTTGACAAAACTATAAATCTACTACTAATTTTTCACCTAAATTTAAAAAATAGCAAGGTTATTCATACTATCAACAAAAATGTTATGTGATATGATCTTATTAATAAGATGTTGTAAATTACATTGGCAACCTTGAATCAGAATGAAAAGTTGAGGTCCTGAGAAACTTTATCTTAATCTTATAGTTATATACTCAGGTACTAAACTAGCAGTTATTACTTGTACAAAAATATGGTACCACTCTTCGTTTTACATTAATTTTTGTATTATCCCTTCCCCTTCTTGTTATACAATGTGTAAAAGCCAAAGGGAGTAAATTCATTATTTCGGTTACTGTACATATTTATAAAAAATTCCGAAACACCACAAATTTAAATTATAAATTGACATTCTTCAACGTGAAAATGCGATTCCTATCGTCAACCCCCTTCGAATGACAGGTACAACCCACAATTTTTTAAATGGGAAGTATAGGCTTGTGTTATATCGTTTGAAAGGTCTCTTCACTCTCTATTCAAAAATGTTATCGTTTTCAAGTTTTTTTGCAACAATTAAGATATAATAAAATAAAATCATGTGGTTAAGTTATAAGTACTGATATATACCGTATAGTACTTGAATGATTTGAGTGGAGTGTAGGCCAAATTGGGTCTGGAATCCCTTTCTGTGCTCAATCATAGCATACCTCCTAATCATGTTGCTTCTATGAAGCACAGGATCTGTTGGTGCTTCAAAGAGGGGATTGCACTTGGAATTTGCTCAGGTGGAGAAGTTTCTTCAGTAGGAGAGGGTCGCATTCGATAAATGCAGGAATGTTTCCCCGTTTTCCTGGTAGAAGCGACATACATTCGACGCCTTAAGCTCCATCTAGCACATCTGTTGTTTGAGTTTACGGTGCCGTGTGAGGAAACCACAAAGAATTCTTACTTGGTATTTACTAATGCTTGACAGCGTATTTGATCTCTTATGGTTGCAGGGTTCACTCCTGGAAGGCATTTCTAGAGGTATGCTCCTTCCTTTTTAGTTCCACCCTGAAGGCATTAGGTCGGGTTCAGGTCCTACAAAGATAGTGGCCGCTGACTTATTGGTTTTCCTTGTTCACCAACTTGGCAATGAAACTTTTATAGTTCATGAGCACTATGCATTTTGGTGGACATTTTTTGAGTGAAATGTCCACAAGAGAGTTCTTCTTACATCTAGTCTTCATAATTTTTGAGATGTGTACCCATGTTTTTGTGTGTTAGGCTAGTGACGTTTATTAAATGATTTTCGTTTCTGATTATACCAATTGCTATTTGAATTTTTAAATAAATTAACAAAATGGAATAATTAAATTAAATCAATATGATATATTCGCTGACCTAAATTTGTTACATAATCAATATCCCTCAAGGTTTTATTTTATTTCAAAAACGTATAGTCTAAAGCATTATTGAAGCTGTTGAAGCTCATATTAAAACCAACCTATTACTATGGATTTGTTTTTGTAGCTGAACTAACTGCACTAGTTAGCAAAAATTATATACTACAATTTGTATGTAGCGAAAGCAAGTCTGTTGTTAGTTGAATTATATTATCTTCACTTTGTAGATATTTTTAACTCATCCAAACATTGGATAATCTCGAATATCATTAAATACAGAATTGCCCCGGTTGCAAACAATTTATCACGTAACATGTTTTGTCTTTTAAGCTTCGTTATCACGGTGATTGTATAGCAATAGCTAGTAATATGGTAGACATTGATAAAACTATCTACTACTAGAACTATAGTAAAATGTGTAATATCTCTTACTATCTAACGAAACGAGATAGTGTACGATAGCGCAGTCGCGATAGTACCTATGATGACATTGATGTGATGGTTGCATAACATCATGTATCGCAAAGCTATCATCGTGAAAAAGAGGCTTAAGGTTGTTTACATTCAATACAAATTGAGATTAGTACTTCACAGATGTATGTTGCATTACATTGAATTGTTTATTTTGTGAATTTGTTGGTTATGGCTCTTCATGCAGTGATTTCTGATGATTACACATGGTGGTTATCAGAAAAATGGATTATGAAGATGTTTTTAAGATATATTTATTAGGATCCTTGGACATTATTTGTGCTGCTATATGAGTAAACCTTGAAATTTTTGTTTTAAATTACCGAACTTTTTCCAAGTTTCTTGGACAATTTTGAATTTTTGGAAACAATTTGTAATGTAAATGACTACATTTTTTCATTTGACAAGCACCAACATTCAAATTGAAAGTGAACGAACCTTTACTGAAGGCGGTCCTCATTTGCTACAAAAAACAAACGAAATCCAAAACACTACTGCTATCGATCTCTGTAATATCAACTTGTATTAACTACTGATTGAATAATAATGGTTCTTGTAGAAGATATAGTGTACAGAGTGAGGCTAATATATGGATCGATCCTATTATTTGGGGGGTGGTTTGAACAATTTGTGAAATTAATAAGATCTTTCATTTTCCAAAAAAATTGACCAACTTAGTTGTTTCAAATGGACAATTAGGAATATTATTCATATAGTACTAACTCTATTATTTCAAAAAAACAGTATTTTATACACTAAGTGCATAGAGTGGTTTGTACTTATTTTTATGAATTTTTGATTGTTCCATAATATAATTAGTCTCACTCAGTATATATTACAGGTGTAAAGTAACACCCTGTAAGATACGGTAACAAAATATGGGGTAAGCACATTTGAATGATTTTAGATTTACAGTTACTGTTCAATAAGACTTTATTTTTAAAAAGAACAATCCTTATATTTCTTAATTTTCTGTCCACATTTTTGTAATAATTGCTGAAAAAATAATTAATCTGTAAATGTATCTATTTTTGAGAAGTTTGAATAATAAAAATAATTCAACGGTGTCAAATCTGGTGATCTGATAGACCATTGGTTGGTTCTTTTTCTTCCATTCCAATTATTTAGAAATATGTGTAAATGTGACAAAAGCTTTGAATATTAGAGTGGTATTTTATCTTAATGAAACTAAGTTGATCTATTGTGAAATTAACCATAATTTTAAAAATGAACTCGCTCCAAAATGTTGTTACCATATCAATGTTTTTCCATGGTTTTTTCGAACACTATAACCAATCAATGAATCCCAAAAATTTGTAAACATGAATTAAAATTGTCACATTAAAATTTTTTTTAAACAATGTACCTAGCAAGATATGAAAGGAATGAAATGTAAGATACCCTTATCTTTTTCATTTTATATCTTTTTGGGATGCACTGTAAGTTATCGAAATTGAGCATTTTTGAGTTCTTCTTGTACCTACAGTTCATTTGAAATGATTAGAGATATTTTAATGTGCGTGTATGTACTACATTTAAACACAAAAACGGAATGAGTTGGAATTCCTTATAATTAAATTTTTTATATTAACATGACGATTATGAAAACAATATATTAGTTTGAGGAATATTATATGAGATGTGTGAATTAGTTGATCTGAGAGAATTAACCTTATAGCGTATATTTCCGTATATCGTCCGCGAGGGAGGGGCGTTTTCAAATGAAAAAAAAATAGAGTCACGCGTTCTACAAAAGTCTAAGATTCTTTTGTTATTTTTATAGTTATGTCGCGTTTTAGTAACTATGGGATTATTCGATAAGAAAAAATATTTGTTTTTACCTATAATTACGGTAATAATGGTTTCGGTAAAATTTAGGTATTTCATTTCAAACGTTTTTAAATGTAACTTAAAGTTTGACTAAAATCAATTGCAAAAGCTAAAATACGTGTTCGTCGCCCTTGTCGATCAAACGAAAAAGTCGGCAAGGTTGACGAACACGTGTTAAAGCTTTTGCAATTGATTTTGGCCAAACTTTAAAATATATTAATGCATTTCCATATAGATGGAAATGCTGTATTTTTTTCGTGGTCCAGTATTATTACAAATAACTTGTAGAACATTTGTTTTTCTTTTATTTGTCCTCAAAATATTGCATTTTAATGTTTTTTCCCTTCAATATGTACGGTACTTTTTAGTACTAATTTTAGGTATTTTTTCTATAATTTATAAAATTTGATTCAACATTTTGCAAATGATTTCATGTATCAAGTACAGGTTTATCTTTCTAAGGCAGTTTTTCTAAAGGAAAACATTTTTGTTATTTATGAAATTTTGGGTCCGCAAATATCTATATATACAGCGTGTCCCATGAAGTTTTAACAGACCGATATCTCGAAAACATTTTACATGAGGAATATAATATGAACCGATGCTTATATTTATTATTACATCTTCTCCGGTCACGTGACCTTATCAATTTTTTTTTCTATTGGGACAAGCGGTATATCATTACATTTTTGGACTAATCTCGCCCTTGCCGACTTTTTCCTTTGATCAGCATATGCCTTATTATTTAAAATTTAAATCATCAAAATCAGTCGGAGTTGAGGTATAAACAAGACCTTTCAAGTAAGCTCAATATTGATAAAAATTGTATCATTGAATTTGTTTTTGCAAGTTTAATCCAAAAATGTAATTTTATTCCGGTTGTCCCATTAAACAAAAATTTTTTGGGGCCACGTTACCGGAAATAAGAGAAAAAACTAAAGACTTTTTATAATCAATATAAGCATCAGTTTCAACGGTCTATAGCTGCCATATTTCATACATGCATGAGCACAGTTTTCGAGACATTGGACTGTCAAAACGTCGTTGGATGAATATTGACATATTAAAATTGGGTTATTTAAGGTAAATGCACCAGTATTAGTCGTGTTGACCTATTGTTCCCGAGGAAAGTCATTTGGATTCCTTGAAGGAATCTTAGGATATCCGCTAGCTTCAGTTTACTCTTCCTTTTCTATCCAGTAGTCTCCCAGGTGTTGTACCCTGGAGTTCTGTAGAACCTTGCACTCCAGATGTTTCTTCTTTCATTCCACAGAATATACATTCTTCCTGCTCCACTACTTTGAGCTTTTTGAGGTACCCATTCAGGCCGCAGCGCAGTGATTTGATAGTACACCTGTCAAAACTCTTAAAGCAGTCTTACTCTGCTTGTGACTTCCTTTGATCTTCCTCGGTCGTAATTTCCCAGCAACAAATCAATATTTTCAAGTATTGCAGTTAATTTTATTTAGATCAATTGAATGATTACAGCTTTTCTTACTGAGACCTGGTAGATAATATTTTCTTATAGAAGTTGGCCGTTGCTGAAAAAAAAATCAGCATTAAAAGGTAACCAACTGATATCATGAACTGGGCAAATATATTATTCCAAAAATTGACAGGTCTAGATCCAGTAGTCAACAATACAAGTTTACTCAAACCATAATTAACGGAAGCATTTTTAGAAAATCTGTATCATATTTTATTAGGACCAGGTCTTATTTAATCCTCTATGCCAAGCTTTCTTTTGAGCTCTTTATGTGATGCTGAGCTCCAACTTATAGTCTTTTTGGTGGCCTGCCCACTGATCTCCGCGTGTACCTTCTGGCATTATATCCAATCCAAAATCTCTTACGCGGACTAACCCATCTCAGCACATCCAGATCCTGTATTCGAACTAGACTCGTTTAGACTGGTATAGTTTTAGATAGCGTGGTTGAACGAGATAAATAATGGTGCCGATATTTACGATTTTTCTGAAATATTTCTTATAAATTTTCAATATTTAAATTCTGTTCTATCGATTACTGGTACTGACTATCACTGGGGCATTTACCTTACTGGAAATTCAGCCTTATAAAAAATGCTTATCGTTTTAAAGTTCGTGAATTATGATTAGTGTTGTTCGTATTTATTTATTTGAATTTGATTTTAAAAATTTTATATTCTGTCTTCAACAATAAATAAACTCTGCTATTGAATATAAAAATACTAGTATTTGTATCTCGTATTAAAAGTTGACCAAAATTTCAATTATTGTTGAAATATTTTTTTTGTAATTTTTAATAATTCAAAAAAATGCTACTAGTTTGTTAACCGGAGGATTTAACAGATAGTGGTTAGAACAGACAGTTGTAACAGACGAGTGCAGTTTCTGGTTACCTAGTTTTTTTCCTCATACCTACTTTCGACACGCGCCGCTAGATCGCACCTCAATACGATCCACCGCAAGATGGAGGTGTGTAGACTCCGTTTCACGTAAGATGAAGCCACTTGAAGTTGCAGTCGTATGCGCGAACTTGTTGTCAAAACCAGCGCCATATTGTAAAATTGACATTCGACTTCAAATCAGTATCATAACGTTTTCACATTTTGTAGGTTAACGCAAAATTAGAATAATGTGGTTAGCTTTTCCTCTAACACCAACAAGTTTTTTAGGAGGCATGGTTTTAGATCAAATAAAACACACAACACTCACAGATACACTAGCTAAACGTCTTAAAATATTCAAAAATCAAAAATATTCGACAGTAAATGTCACAACCTCAAATGTCAATCATAAAATGGCTGTCGGCATGAAAATCGTTTGTAACGCCAATGGCATGAAACGGTCGTTACGAGGCGACATAGATAAACAAGACCGATTTTGGTTTCTGCGCAAGTCAGTTGGCAAACTTCAAGTGGCTTCTTCTTATGTGAAACGGAGTCTAAAACCATGAATTGTCGAAAAATTTTGGTCAACATTCTGCTTCTCTGCTTTGTTGAAATCATTTTTTTAAATAATTTAAATAAAAATATTATTTTATTAAAACCAAGTCAATATTAGGAGAAAAAATAAAAGAAATACTCTTACAAGATATTGTGAGCATACGGAACAATTTTAAAATTCACTTATTTTATGTTATTATTAATGAATAACCATAAATAATCATTAGTTTTTATCAATTAATAGTAGTTAATTACTAATTCAAATTTAACGTTTTACCTTACAAAATGAATTACATTGACAATTCAATTATCAACAAAAGACCTGCAATAGAAGTCTAGAGAATGTTTTTGTTTGTAAAGTTTCTTGATTTTGTTAATTTTGCAGTTCTGTAAAAGTTTTTGCATGCCTAATTTTATAAATTTAAAAGCTTTAGTAATTTAAAAAATTGTGCTGTAATTGTTTCGCAAAAAATTTTAAAAGAACTGTATTATATTTTAGTTAAATATTGACGCAAAATTTTTATTTCTGTAGGTAATGCACATAATAAATTTTTTTTATTTTAATTTTTAGTTTCATTTCTATTACCTTTTGTTTCAGAGCAGTAAGTATATGTTTGTTATTGTTAATTATTATTATTATTATTGTTATTGTTATTTGTTATTATTATTATTATGCTTTTGAAGTGTTGATTGCATTTTTATTTAATTTTATTGTCTCTGTGTTAAACTATGTCCAGAATGCGTGGACTTGCGCAATATTTTACTCGAGTGCCGATACCTACGACAGGTCTATGTCTGGGAAGTGGCAATCTCGACCGAGTAATTGAACAAATTAAGACAGGCTTTCTGGACGCAAACATTAAGTGGTAGGTTCAATCCTATATTTGTAAATTTATATTTCACAAAAATACTTCAACGATTGTTTGACATCATTTGTATTTTATTTCTACTATTAAATGACAATTTGACAACATTTATATAAAGATCTAGTGTCGACGATATCAAAGTCTTGGGGTCGATTATACTGCCTACAGTTATTGTCCTGTTATCTCTAACTTGAAGTTAAATGCAAATTCGTTCCTATGACATTTTGGGTAAATTTTAACTTGAAATAGTTAACAGTTCGTAAAACGGAGGATTTAACAGATAGTGACATCTGCCCTTAGATCAGATAAACGTATACACACAACTGAAAGAAGACAAAAATACAACTTGAACTAGATCCAGAACCACATATTACAATACACTTGGAAGTTACCTACCAAAGTTTTCTTGGTATGAACACTACGCTATACTAGTCGATATACTAGTTAGTCAAGTATGTTATAGAAGAAATCTAGACAGTAGTAAGGCCACAATTATACTTCCTAGTCGATAGGTGTTTGGTGGTAGGTGTAAAGTAAAAATGTGATCATACTTTGAGGAGTTGACGGCTGGTAGCAAGCCAATAGTGATAACTACCAGGTAGGGAAGACTGGAAAAAAGATTTACCCATACAGGCAGAGGCAACCTGGTATACGGACGGCTCCAATACAGAAGCAGGTGAAGGAGCCGGAATTGTAGGGCTAAAACAAAGGATAGCTATTCCAATAATAAGCCTATCTAAAGGATGACACAACTTTCCAAGCGAAATTGACGGCGATTGAAGACATTGAAAGGCAAAGGCAGGAAAGGGCATATCGTTCAGTTGCCATTTTCACCGACAGCCAAGCTGCACTGAAGGCACTTGATTCCATAGAGGTCAATTCTAAGCTAGTATGGGATTGCATGGGTGCCTTAAATGCACTTGCAGACCATTTCAAGATCATGGTAGCCTGGGTACCAGGGCACGAGGGTCATAAAGGCAACGAATTAACGGCCAGACAAGGCTCATCAATGCCATTCATTGGACCGGAACCCTTTTATGGCGTCGTAAAATCGACAACAAACGTGGTCACTACTCACTGGAAAGTGGGTAGCACAGAAGTGAGTGAGTAATCTCATCAGGACAGAGACAGACGAAACAGTTCATAGAAGACATTCGTCAAAATTTACGGCCGACCTGATAAGCAAGGATAGGAAAACTGTCAAAGCCGTAGTAGGTATGTTAACAGGGCACTGTAAGCTTAACAGGTACGCAAAGCTAATGGGGTTGACAGACGAAGATATGTGCTGATTCTGTCACCTAGAAGAGGAAACTGCAGAGCACATCCTATACCGGTGCGACTGCATGGTGAATGTGCGGTTTCTTGTACAATGCGATGAGAAGCCACCGGCAAGAAACTACATTAAAAAAAGGTGAGCGGTCGTCGGACCGCCGACAGAAGCTTTGTTTCTTATACACAAAAGAATGATCATTTTTTGTAAAATTTTGACCATTTTTCAAAAATTTTGACAATTATTGACCATTTTTTCAAAATTTTTGACAAATTGGACTATTTTTTCAAATTTTAACAATTATTGTCCATTTTTGACAATTATTGACCAATTTTTCCAAATTTTAACAATTATTGACCATTTTTGACAATTTTTGAGCATTTTTGACAGGTTCTGACAATTATTGACAATTTTTCAAAAATTTGACAATTTTTAACAATTATTGACCATTTTTGACAGTTTCTGACAATCATTGACCATTTTTGACAATCATTGACCATTTTTGACAATTTTCAACAATTATTGACCATTTTTGAAATTGTTTTATAATTATTGACAATTTTTTCAAAATTTTAACAATTTTTGACCATTTTTCAAAACTTCAACAATTTTTGACCATTTTTGTCAGTTTCTGACAATTATTGACCATTTTTGACAACTTTCAAAAATTTTGACAATTGTAAATTTTTCAAAATATTCAACAATTTTTGATCATTTTTCAAAATTTTAACAATTATTGACTATTTTTGACCAATTTTTATAATATTCAACAATTTTTGACAGTTTTTAACAATTTTTGACAGATTCTGACAATTATTAACCATTTTTGACAATTTTTAACAAGTATTGAGCATTTTGACAGTCTTTTATAATTATTGACCATTTTTTAAAAATTTTGACAATTATTGACCATTTTTCCAAATTTTTGACAATTTTTCAAAAATTTTAACATATTTGGCAATTAGAGGGAGAGACGCGCGATACTCTCTGTCTCTCTTCCGACCGTTTGGGAATCCCTCGTGCCGGTGTGTAGCTTGCGAAAGAGAGAAGAAGAAGGTGGCTGAGGAAGAGAGGGGAGAGAGTTAGCGTAGCGGGCGGCCGAGAAAGAGACGAAGAATGAGTCATCGCGTGACGAACGCTTTTTCGTAACAACACACGTTTCACGAGTTTACTAGCCTTCCCAAAAATCCTATGTCGTGCAATAAGAAGCAAGCTTCAATTTAAATTTCATTGGATTAATGGATTATTCAGAAATCTGGCAACACTGTTGCGTGACGAACGCTTTTTCGTAACATTACACGTTTCACGAGTTTACTAGCCTTCCCAAAAGGCTATGTCGTGTAATAAGAAGCAAGCTTCAAAAGTTTGATCTTGAAGCTGATTGGCTACATAAAAAGAGTCAGACTGGGAATTTTTTCATTGAATTCAATTTAAAAGCCGTTTTATCCGTTAGGCCGCGTCCAGAAATCTTGTATAAATAAGATAATTAATCAAAAAGCCGAAAATTAAAAAATTTAATAAATTAAACACCAAATTAACTATTCAAATTATTGTAAGCAATACATTTCACAAATTTTTTTCTACGAATCATTACATATTAATATTTAATAGACAAACCGAACAATATTCTATATGTAATTATCAAGTATCTCTTTAGATAATTGAAGACCACTGTCCATACCAGAAACTCCCAGCATCTTCAGCTGGAAAAAATTGCAGCATTGGAAAATGGATGAAGATATCATTATTATAATCAGCAGTGAGAAGCAAATCTTTCGAAATGTTATACAAACTCATTTTTAAAATAAAAATTATTTTCAAATTATGAATTAGTTTTTTTGTTCTGTCGGCTTTTCCAATACCATGTTCATATTTAAAAAAGCACTATCGACTATTCTGTACTTTACTACTATTTATATTTTTCGATAAACCTCGTATACGATTGAAAAAAAAATGAATTTCCGATTGGACTTGGGTTTCACACCATGAATAGAATAACTTTTTTTTATAAAACGTAACAATAAAAAAGTTTTCCATATGGTGCCGTCTTAATTGGACACACTGTACCGGGTGTCTGATTAAGAGAGGTAATCCGCTGTATCTCAGAAACTATTTATCGTACAGCTTAGAGAAAAAATCTGTAACACAAACTCGCATGCGAAAAACTGCTAGAAATTATTTTCAAGTTTCCTACTGTACCGCTAGAGGGCGTAGTTCACAATATATATATATATTATCAAAAACCCAATTACCATAGTGTATGGTGTAGGGTATACTATTACAATTATACTTGTTTCAACTACATAGTATTATGCTTAAGACATATATCCATTTTTTCATCGATGCTTTGGTCCAGATAGAATTTTATTCATGTACAAATTTAGCCCATTGTTTTTTATCTTTTGCCATTGTTTTTGCCTCTGTCCATGTTTTTCCTTTTTCTTGCAGTATGCCTACCATAACACCATCCCATGTTTGTTTTGGTCTTCCCTTTTTCGTTCTTTTTTGTATTTTTGATTGCCATACTTTTTTAACTGGTCTTGTATCGTTCATTCTTTATAAATGTCCCCACCAGCTTAATTGTCTCTTTTCAATGAATTTAAGTGTTGATTCTATGTCAAGGTCTTCTCTTATTTTCGTATTTCTTAGTTTGTCTTTCTTTGTGACTCCTTTAACTCGCCTAAGATACTTCATCTCAACTGCTTGTATTCGACTCTTTTGTCTCTTTGTTAATACCCAAGATTCACATCCGAATGTTAATATTGGCCGGTAAATTGTTTTAAATATATTTAACTTCGTTTTCTTGGAAATTTCTTTTTTATTTTATAAATGTCGAATTCATCGTGTGATAAAGATTCATCGTTTTTTGTACTCTATTGGTAATTTCGACTTCCTGCGTTCCATTTTCTTCTATTTCTACTCCCAAGTATTTATATCTTCTAACTTGCTCAATTTTTATTCCATCTAATTGTATATTCAAATTTTTTTGTTGCGGTCCTATAACCATAACTTTGGTTTTGCTTTGATTAACTGTCATTCCAAATTCTTCAGATACCGTGCTCCATATTCTTTTGTAAATCCTTCTCTTTCCCTGCCATAATTATTAAATCATCTGCAAAAGCTGCTTCTGATATATCCACTCTTCCTAAATGTCTGTATCCAACGTGTAGTTTTGCCATTTTGATTGACGATTTTTTAATTATTTCATCAATAAAAATTGTAAATAATAATGGACTTAGTCCCCCTCCTTGTCTTAATCCTTCTTGTGTTGAAAATGATTCTGATGCTTTATTTTTGTATATTACACAATTTCTATTATTTTTGTATATTACACAATTTCTATTATTTTTGTAAATGTTTTTGATTATGTCTATTATTTTGTAGTTTACCCCCCTTCCTTCTAGTACTTTCCATAACTTCTCCCTTGGTACTTTGTCAAAAGCTTTTTCCATATCTATAAATCCCATATATACCTCTTTTTCTTGTGAGAACTTATCAATTATCTGTTTCACCGTAAATATGTGGTCTTGTATGCTTCGCCCTCTTCTAAATCCACTTTGCGATTCTTCCAGAGTATTTTCTATCAGTGGTCTTAGCTTACTGTCTATAATATTCTCGTAGACTTTCATAGCTGTACTAAGTAGATTTATTCCTCTATAATTATTGCAGTCTTGTCTATCCCCCTTTTTATATATTGGAACTATTAAGGCTGTCTTCCAATCTTCTGGAATCTGTTCTTCACTCCAAGCAGTGTTGTATATTTTCAATAATATTTTTGTTCCTGTTTCCCCTAAATACTTGAACATTTCTGATGTTAATTTATCAATTCCTGGAGATTTTCCATTTTTCAATTCATCTATTATTTCCTGTAATTCTTTTAGTGTCCTTATTTTCTATTATTGCATCCTTTTTTTTGTTAATGTCCTGAACTTTGTTGTCTGCTCCTAGTAATTCCTCAAAATACTCTTTCCATCTATCAATTACTTCGTTTTCATTTCTTAGTATATCTCCTTTTTTATTTTTTATCCAGGTTATTTCTTGTGTTTTTTCCTTTCTTAATGACTTCAATGTTTTGTAAAACAGTTTTTGATTTGATTTACTATTGCTTTCCATTTTTTCGCCAAATTCTTTCCACTGATTTCTTTTAGCTACTGCTACCATCTCTTTTACATTTTTCCTCTTCTCTTTATACATTTCATAGTTTTCCGTTGTTTTGTTATTTATATACATTTTCCACGCTTCTTTTTTTAATTTTACTTTTATTTTAATTTCGTCCGTCCACCAAGCTGTTTGTTTTTTCTTATTAGTTTTCTTGCTACAACCACATATTTCTTTAGCGGTTTCCAATACGGTTTTTTTGAAATAATCCCACATTTCTTCTAAATTACCATTTTTCAGTATATCACATTTATTTAAGAACTTTCCTGATAATGCTATTTTGTATTTTTCTGCCATATCTTTGTTTTGTAGTTTGTATGATCTGACCGATTCATATTCTATTGTTTTTTCTAATTTTTGTCTATTATGGTTTGTAATTTCTACTTGTTCTCTTATTTTTGTTACAAGTAAATAGTGGTCACTTCCTATTTCTGGTCCTCTTCTAACTTTGGTATCCAATACTTCCTTTCTATTTCTCTTTTCCACTAATATATAATCTATTATTGACCTTTCATTTCTGCTTTCCATCACACGTGTATATTTATGTATGTCTTTATGTTGGAAAAATGTATTAGTTACAATAAAATTGTGTAATATGCAAAAATCCAGCAGCCGTTCTCCATTATTATTCCTAAATGTTTCACCATGTTTTCCTATTACTGCTCTATAAATGTCATCTTTTGTTCCCACTCTGCTATTCAAATCTCCAAGTATAATTATTTTTCCTTTTGCATTTTCTGTAGCCATAGTTAGATCTTCCCAAAACCTATCTTTATTTCCTACTGTATCGTCTTCATTTGGTCCATATACAATTATTATAGTTTTTGTGTTCATATTTTTATCTTTCATTTCCATCACCAATAATCTTTCCGACCATCCCCTCCATCCTGTAATTTGTTCTTCTAAGTTTCTATGTATTATGCATGCAACTCCTGCTGCCGCTCTTTTCTCATTTTCAATACCACTATATATGAGTATATGGCCATTATCCATTTTCACTATCCCCTGTCCTTTTTTTTTTTCTCTGTTATAGCTAGTATTCTCAAGTTTGTATTTTCAAACTCTTCTTCTAATTCTTTTTCTTTTCCTAAAATACTTCTTACATTCCATGTTCCAATTCTCCACATTTCCGTTGCTGATTTTACTTTATTCATATCCAATTCCGTTGCTGTGTCTTTTTCTCTGTTACCATGAATATCTGTTTCTTTATTTAGTTTTTTGAATGTATTTTTTCCAGTATTCTCATTCTATTTGTTTCTTTATCCCATCTCCATTCTTGCCCATTTACCGTTACCTTATTGTATCCCGTTTTTACGTCTTTTCCCTTTTGACTTTCTAATTTTGCAAATATCCTTATCTCTTTTTGTTTTTCTCTTTCCTTCTTGGTCATATCATTATTTATAAAAACTCTTTCTTCTTTCCTCTCCTTTAATTTAGCTTTATTTGCCATAATTTTTTCTTTATCAGCTTCTTTTTGACATTCCACTATACACATTTTCTCCCCTATCTTGTTAACTGCTTTAGGCTCGATATTTATTTTTAGTTGTTGACTCAAAAAGTTTCTGACATTTTCTACCAATTTCGACGGCTCATTAGTATCAAGTTTTAATCCATTTATCATCACATTATTCTTTCTTCTTTCTTTATCTATAATTTCCATCGTTTTTTTAATCTCTTCCATTTCTGTTTTCATTTCTGCATTTTCTTTTTTAATTGCTTGGTTTTCTTTTCTCAATACTTCATTTTCAACTTTCAGCTTTAATATTTCCTCATTAAACAGAGCCTGTTGATCTTTGGTTTCTTTGATATCACAAAAACATAATTTTTCACTAGATCATTTTACGTAGGTAAGTTTGCTCCAGTACTTTTTCCTCTATCTTGTAAAATAACTGGTAGGGGTGAGTGGGAAAGCTGACTCGATAAAACTGATAACTTTTGTTCCGCTTTATGGATTTTATAAACTAATCTGTACGATAAATAGTTTCTGAGATACAGCGGGGTTCCTCTCTTAATCAGACACCCGGTACATACCAATGAAAGTTTTTAGAAGTTAATTATATTAACTTTGTGAGCAAAGAATCAAATGTTTGAAACAATTTATAACAAATATAGTAAAATAAAATATGATTTTTTTATCACAAAATAGCTGTGTTGAAGACTAAAGGTCAGAATACTTCCTTCACATACAGTTCTGAATTGAATCATAAAACTCCTAAACTGAATTATAATTAATAATTGGTGAATACAGGGTGTCCCATCATTTTTTCCGGTATTTCAAAGTGCTTATAATTTTTAAACTAACAAAGACAGATGCATGCGGTGTTCAGTGAAACAATAATTATACAAGTTTTGTTTAACACCCTGTATATTTTCTGATGAAAGGAAAGAGCCACTTCTTTCAGCTATCTGTCGGTGATCGCTTAAAAGTTATAAGTTCTTGAAATGACGGGACTTTCCGATATTTGGGACTGTACTGGTATCATATTATTATAACACCAAATTTTCACCATCTTTTAAATACTGGGTGTCCCAGAAGTTTCTGACCCATTTTAACTGCAAAAATGTCGGAACTCAGAAACGATAGGGAGGTGCGGTTTCCGTTGAACAATTTCTTTTTATATAAAGTTTTTTCAGTATATTTGTTTAATTAGTGGAATCTTATATAGGGTGTTTTAAAAAAAGTGGTATTTTTAAATACAAATATCGTCTATTTTTTTGATGAAGCACCGTACCTATATATTTTTATTCTATCTGAAAGATTAACTCTTCCCTTTTCTGGAAAGGTATAGTTTGTTGAAGTTTAGATGAAAAATGTAATAAGTTATTTGATTTTTAATGATAGGGGCTGTTATGTAGAGGCGTATGCTTTGACTTTTTTATATGGTTTCTTATAAAAGATAAATGTTATAATCATATTCCAGAGACTCTGGAACAACTGCGAGGCAACATTGTCCGAACATTTCAAGAAATTACCCCGGAAATGTTACGCAATTCTTTTGAACACTTTTTTTTCGGGTTGAAAAAATGTACATCTTATAACATGTGGATAATGCCACAGACGCAAGGAGCCATTCTTATCTCAGACGAACACAAGAAATCAAAGGAACGCCAGACCATCGGCTTTATTTTTCTTTGACAATTGAATACAGGGATGACAAACTTTGAATAAAGAGTATTTTTAAACGTAAACATCTTAAATATTTTTATTAAATTTAATAATTTATAATGTTAATTTTTATTAAAATTTGATTCATTTTTCAAATTTGTTTAGTTGTTTTAGTTATTTCTAATGTTGTCATGCTTCTTTCAAAAATATTTAGTAGGTATATTTTTTTTAAACGTAGATATTAGCAAAGATTACAAATTTTTTGGTGTCGGACACCGTTATCTAATAAACAATAATCATTAAAAACCAAATAACTTACTCATTTTTCATCTAAACTTCAACAAATTATACATTTTCGAAAATGTGAAGGGTTCAGTTTTCAGATAGAATAAAAATATATAGGGTATTTCATTGAAAAAATAGACGATATTTAAAAAATACCATTTTTTTAAAACACCCTATATAAGATTTCACTAATTAAACATTTATACTCAAAACACTTTATATAAAAAGAAATTGTTCACCGAAAACTGCACCTCCCTATCGTTTCCGAGTTCCGAGATTTTTGAGGTAAAAATGGGTCAGAAACTTCTGGGACACCCAGTATAGTTACAAGCTAATGGTAACCGATGTAAATAATATAAATAGTTTCAACAGGAAATCAATGGGTAGAAATATTCAACCACGTCCGCACCAGCAATCCTAACTGCGCAATTTGCAATATATCTTAGGATAATAATGTTATAAATGAAACTAAATGTTTCTAATTAATTCCACTATTTAATGAAAAAATTATGAAAGGATATTGATAATTATTTCGATATTGACATATCATCGTCAGAATGACAGAAGTTACATTTTATGTGATATCTACTTGATGTTTAATATTTTGGCTAGACCAAATATTAAGTGACCTATCTTGTGATTGACTTAATATATATGAATAGAAAAAAGAAGAAGATATGATTTTACAAATATTAAAGCTTAGGTATTATTAGCCCTATGGGGATATTCTGGATATGTTTTTCCCATTTAAAATCAGTATAACTGTGCAATGATATAGGAAACCAAGGAAAACTATATCTGCTGATCTTTACAATTGTTACTTAAGAAGACAATTTAATAATGGAGAGCTCCCTAGATTTATCTGTTCATTGACAATTTCATATTGTGGGTCTCTTAAGTGTCTTCTTATTTCTAGTTCTTCAAGGAAATCTAGTTCTTGTTTCTTATCACAAATATGCAGTACTTCTAGTTCTGTGTTAGGTGTTAATGAATGTTTTGTGTCAAGAAGATGTTTTGCGTAATGTGATTTATCTGGCTGTTTTAATCTGTATGCTCGTGAGTGTTCATTGTATCTAATTTCAAAATTTCGAATTGTTTGACCAATATAGACAACGTTACATTCTGGACATTTAAGTTTATATATTCCAGACTTTTTTAATGGGGTTATTTTTGTTTTTACATTTAACAATTTTTTACTCAAATTGTTTTCTGTTTTAAAAGAAATTGCTGTATTTGTTGAAGAAGATATTATCTTTGAAATATTATTAGAAAAATTACCAGCATATGTGATGGTTTTGTATTTCTCTAGTTTTTTCAGGAAATATTAATTGTGATGCCACTTTTTCCTCTTTTTTATTAATTTATTCATTTATTACATGTAATGGCTATTACATGTGGCTATTTGTTTAATTATATTAATTTCTCTATCAAAATTATATTTGTTCATAGGAACTGAAAATGCTCTATGTATCATTGAATTATATGCTGCTAATTTATGTGACATGGGATGATTGGAATTATATGGTATTTATAGTCACATCAGTATGTGTTGGTTTTCTGTAAATTGAAAAATCAAGTATATTATTGACTCTTTGAATTTTAATATCAAGAAAATTGATTGAGTTATTTTCTTCAACTTCTAATGTAAATTTAATTTTTGGATGTAAATTATTAATATGATTGAACAATATATCTAATTGTCGTTCACTACCTACAAAACAAGCTAATATGTCATCTACATACCTATACCAAAATAATATATTTTTTGAAATGTTACATTCAAAGATTTTTTTTTCTAAACTGTCCATAAAAATGTTTGCTAAAATTGGTGATATTGGGCTTCCCATTGGTAAACCTTCATTTTGAATATATACCTTATTATTAAAAGTAAAATAATTCTGATTCATACATACATCAAACAAATTAAGTATATATGATATTATTCCTGGATTGATATTTTTATCCTCTAGTAATTTTTTAACAAGTGTTATGCACTCTTTTGGAGGAATTTTTGAGAACATATTGGTAACATCAATTGAAATACGTTTAGAGTTATCTTGTAAGTTACAAGTTGTAACGTGGATGTTTTTAATTTTTTTATTAGTTCTATTGAATTTTCAATTGAGTCTTTAGATATACCTATATAGCTATTATTATCTTAGGATAAATAAATCAGTAAAATTACGAGGCTAGTTTGATAAGTCTGGAACTTTTTGAATTACCCGCGCAAAAACTTCAAATGCAATACTGCTACCATCAACTACCGTCCAATTTTGAGCAAGATACGTCATTTAGTTTTTGTTTGTTAGCCATTGAGTGGCACTCTTCTCTCTAATTCACATTCTCAACGAAACCAAAAAGAATAGAGAAGCGACAATTGGGCCGTATTCATAAAACTGGAAGAAATCCTTGTAAGTAGAAGGTAGAAGTATAAGATTTTGAGTTGAAGAAAAAGGTAGGAGTATAAGCATTTCATTTTTTTCGTATTCATAATGATTACTTTCTACTTTCAAGAATATTCTCCATATAGGAATGGAGAAATATCGATAGTCCCGACTATCGATATTTATCGATAGTGTTATTTTTACTATCGATAATTTTCGATAGTTTTACATCGGTAAAGTTGATATCTATCACGCTGTTGTTTATATATAATTTTTTTTTTGAAAAATTGTCCAAAAATAAGTGAAAACGGTCTAAAATGGTCAAAATTTTTGAAAAATGGTTAAAAACTGTCAAAATTGGTCAATAATTGCCAAGAATGATCAATAATTGTTAAAATTTGGAAAAATGGTCAAAAATTTTGAAAAAATGGACAATAATTGTCTAAACTTTGAAAAAATGATCAAGAATTGTCAAAAATTTTGAAAAATGGTCAAAATATTTCAAAAATGATTAAAAACGGTCTAAAATGGTCAAAATTGTCAAAAATGGTCAATAATTGTCAAAATATGTCAAAATTGGTCAATAATTGTTATAATTTGAAAAAATGGTCGATAATTGTCAAAAATTGTCAAAATTTTTTAAAAAATGTTCAATAATTGTCAAATTTTTTGAAAAATGTTCAATAATTGTAAAATTTTTAAAAAAAATGGTCAATAATAGTCAATAATTGTAAAAATTTTGAAAAATGGTCAAAAATTGTCAAAATTTTGAAAAAATGGTCAATAATTGTCAAAATTTTTGAAAAATAGTAAAATTTTTTTAAAACAGTCAAAAAATTTCAAAAATTATTAAAAATGGTCAAAATTTCGAAAAATGGTAACATTTTATAAAAATTGTCAAAAATGGTCTAATAAGAAAAAAAATGCCTACAATATTCCGAGGGACGTGAACCTTACCGAATCCGTCTTAGATTCTGACAGTTTAAAATGATGATTGTAATCACACGCAATACACTCTTTTTCTCTTCCTTTTCTCTCTTTCCCATCTCTCTCTCTTCCATATCCCTCTCTCTTCCATATCCCTCTCTCTTCTATATTCCTCTCTCTCTCTCTCCCATCTCTCTCTTTCTTTACTATATCTCTCTCGTAACTCTTTCTTTCCTATGCCCCCGTGATTTTGGAAAAATCGATTACACCAAAAATAAAAGTTAGAAAGGGGATTTGGGCATTTAGTAAAGCACTGGATGCGAAAGGCTTTTTAAAGAAAATAAACAATATGAAAGGAAGGTTGAAGAAAAAACTGGATATAAAGCAATCAAACTGTTATGGAAGGAGACAGTACCTAATCCTACAATTGGAAGAATCGGAGGCGCACTGCAAAGTGGTATTGAAGATGGATCTACTCAGCATAGAGTGAGTGAAGCTTCTATTACGCGAGAAGAGACTGAATCAGCCATCAAACCACAATCTAGGAGTGTCAGGGCTGTCGAATCTCTTCTACCAACAAGAAAAAAACAGCAATAGAAAAGTACGAAACAAAAGGACTCACAACCAAATAGCTTTAACGGCTAGTTCTTTTAGAGCAGTATCGAACAAGAAGAGTTCAAAGAGAATATTATGAAAAAAAGTTTGAGAGGATGAAGCGGAAGGAATCAGCAGCAAATATTGTTAACGAATAATATGTAAACAATTTTCCAAATTTTCTCGTACAACGTATTATATTGACAATATTATATTATGTTATATTGCAGTAATGTGAAGCGCATTTTAGGAACACAATTACGACGATTTGCTGTTTGCTCATCCACCGTCTTAAGCAAGTATACATGAATGTTGAGCCACACCCATGAATTGTTGAATTGAGAATGAAAGTAGAACACTTTTTGCATTAATTTTATACGAATATGTTAAGAATTATCAGGGGGCGTAGCTCAGATGGTAGAGCGCTCGCTTAGCATGCGAGAGGTACCGGGATCGATGCCCGGCGCCTCCAGGATTTTATTTTGAAAAAAATTTGAGTTCGGATATTATATGTTTACTTTTTTATGTAAGCAATAATCTCTGGTTCAGCATTTGGGTTTTTGAATACCAGAACAACCTCGCATAAATCTGGGTTTTTTCAGAGTAAATTCGCAAATTCTATTTTTCCTTGGTTAAAGGGTGCTGATGTTTTGTCACTCACTACCACAGAAGGCTTATATCTTTATAGTTTTTGATGACTATTTATGTTTTGCCTCAAATACATGCTTGAACGCGCAGATAGAGTCGTCAAAAGCATAAGAAGATCTACATCACATAAAATATAGAAACTTTTCTATAGTTTAATTTATTACATAATTATTTTTAAAATAAAATGCGTTTAAAAGGAAATATTGTCAAAAAACTGTTTTTAGTTGCTATTTTTCCAATATGACAACGCGAGCGTCAAAGATAGGAGGTGGCAAAGTAGATGTTCGGAAAAAGCACGTCAAAATCTATGAAATCACCAATTTTTGAATCTCCAGGAAAACTTTAAAAGTTGTAGCGTTTGTAAGGACTTACTTTTTCGCATCCACCATTTTAAGCAAGTTTACGTGGATATTGAATGAATGACCACACCTTTGAATTGTTTAATTTAGAATGAAAGTAGTTCACTTTTTGCATTGATTTTATACGAATCTGTTAAGAATTATCA